>OW964568.2:23129197-25529197 GCA_943138885.2 Tholera decimalis | reverse complement strand
GTCACATTATCTCCGGTTGTTGTCGTCTGGCTAACGGAGACTATTTGCATAGACACAATCTTGTAGCCAGGATTGTTCACCAGCAACTTACTCTTAAATACAATCTTGTGGAATTAGAAGTACCGTACTATAGGTATGTGCCCGACCCAGTTCTCGAAAATGGCAATATTACACTGTACTGGGATCGGTCTATCATCACTGTCAGGATTATTGTTGTCAATAAACCTGACAAAGTGGTGATAGACCGATTAGAGCGTCGCACAATGATTGTTGATATAGCGGTCTCTCATGACGAGAACCTCGTGAAAGCCGAGAAAGATAAGCAAGGGATGTGGATAGTGGATACAGAATTCATTCTACCGATAGTCGTCTCAGCCAATGGCATAATAGCCAAGAGTCTCAATCAACACCTGAAGAGGCTCTCGTTAGGCAACTGGATCAAGGACTTGACCCAGAAAGCAGTACTTCTGGACAAGGCGCGAATTGTTAGGAGGTTCCTCTCTCAAGAGCCCTGATCACCGGTAGCTTGGACCCTGTTCCCGATACTGGTGGGCTACTGTTTTTTTTTATAGGTATATTTAAAAATGTAAACAATATGAAATGAAATAACATATTTTTTGCATATTTACTATTATTGAAATAATAGATTACCAAGAACCACTGTTCTAACGAGATACAGCGACCCCGGAACATGGGGGTCACTGAACAAACAATGTGGGTTTTTTATAGAAGTTTGACAATCCCTTCCGTTCCACCTAGGGTAGTAGGAGTTAATTGATGATTTACTCACCGAAAAAAAGGTAGTTAGACATAGGACTTGCTAACAGTTCCATGTATTTATATATTTGTAATATATAAATAAAGCTCCATCGTTACATGGTGGACATCCCACCCATACACACAAATCGTTTTGGGAATACCTTCATTGTGCGTACGGCTAAGGAGTGGAATTCCCTGCCGGAGTCTGTGTTTCCCGATAGCTATAACCTAGGAGTCTTTAAGTCAAGAGTGTATAGGTTACTTCTAGGCAAGCGTGCTCCATCTTCGACCACATCATCACTTACCATCAGGTGAGATGGTGGTCAAACGCGAACCTATTTTTAATAAAAAAAAACTAAATTTGTAAAAACTAAGTCTTCACTTTTCGAAACTCATAATAATAACCATAAACGAAAAACATCAATTAAAATTGCATGTACCCAGAAAAGTTATAATTATTAAGGCGCACTTGTGTAATAGGTAACTATATATATAGCCATGTATACATATAGCCCCACCTATTTATAACTCAAAAAATGGCTAAGTAATCTCTCATAGTTTTTATTCCGTTGCTGAATTTCTAGAAAAAGTTTCTTTAGAGTCATACCATTACAGGAATATACGTATTGTATATCGATTTGATATAAACTGATTGTTACTATGATTTTTTATGTTGTATATAGTACATATTTCTAAATCAAAATACTGCCTCGTCAGTCGATTTGTTGTAAGCGCAACTGCTGAGCTGCTGGTCCTGGGTTCGATTCTCTGATAAACACCTATTGGTAGAATTCACATTACTAGCAATCTTAAGTTAACCCTTCTAACTAAGCTAAATAGGCTTGTGCCTGGAATGGATTCATAGCTATAGTGTAATGAACGGGGTTCGAAACTGCGACCTCTTGATCGCAAGTCCGACTCCTTAGCCATTGAGCTATTGACGCTTCAAAAAAATTGTAATCAAGTACCTAAAAAAGAAAAAAAAAAGTTATATACGTGTAATTTAAAGGGTATATACATACCAAGTGCATGGCTTCTTTGGATGATAACAAACGATATGGCAAGGATTTTGTAATCCTAAGTCTACGTGTGTAGAACTTATTACAAATTCCAATACACTGATACCAGAGACCGAATTTTTCAAATTAAGAAGAACGAAAAGAATTATCGGGTTATTGGCAAGTGACGTGGAAAGTTATTGACCCTCGTAGTGCTGTGACACGTTTGTTATGATTGGTATTCAAGAAATATATGAAACCAATAATTTGGTATCAATTCTTTGAGTCACTTATTTTGTGCTGAAACTGTGCATAGAGACTCCATACCAGATGTTGTCTTCAGCTCTTTTGGATAGATATGGGGTTTCCGTTACACGTTGTATAAGAGACTCTTAAATTTATTCTCAAGATACACCAACAACTTATTAATTAATGTTATAGAAAAACATTCATTAATAGTACTGGTTCCTGTGTAAATAAGTTACCTACTTTCTGGTATCTATGTGCACAATACTCACGGTGGGACGAGTAGTCGGTGGTGATACATAAAAATATATTACTAGTACAAAAAGATTTTTGTTGTCGTTTTTAATTAATGCTTCATAATGTAATCCGACCTATGTTATAAATGTGAAATTTTGTGGGGATGTTTGTATGTTTGTTGCTCATTCAAGCAAAAATTAAGTACTTAACGGATCTCAATGAAATTTGGCAAGTAAATAGAATCTTAGAATAACACGTAGGCTACTTTTTATTCCGGAATTCCCACGGGATCAGGATTTTCACGGTAAAAACCTCCCACGCGAACGCAATCGCGGGCAAAAGCTAGTTAATTATAAACGAATAATTAAAAACGACAACGAAAACCCAAGTAAAGTAGAATAGAACATGGTAATGTGCGATGCATCACTTAAGGTTAACTTGCTACGTTTTAAACAGCTAACAAAAGTGACGGCCAAGTACGAGTCGCGCCCGTACACGAAGGGTTCAGTATCTTAACTTACTTAGTAACAGAAAATAGAAAAAAACATATAAAAGAATTTACATTCTATATGAAAATAGTATCTGTATATCTAAGGTTGTACTTTCATGAGGTACAACCCACATAGGTACCTACATCCTACAGATACAGATATAGATGAACAGCGAAGGCTTAAAAATAGAATTTCGTTTGTATAGAGGTAGGTACAGATATTGCACTGTGTATAGAAAAAACTGATAAATAGATAAAATTTACTTTATTGTACACCAAAAATTAAACACACCTATTATGGTAAGTGCTAAGGAAGAAGAAGTACCGAAGAAGCAGCCGAAACCCGACTTAGAGGCGAAACCGAAACCGTACCTAATAGAACATTCGTCCCATTTCAAAATTAACATTATAACGAGACTAATTTTCCAAAAAACAAAAGTTTTTTTTCGAATAAAGTAATTACTTAGAACACTGAAAAATCATCCGTACCTACCTAACTTCTCACAAATCTAGACGACAGTTACGCTCGAGCCGAATCCGTTTACCACTTTGGCCGAAACCGAGTCTCAAGCCGAAACCAGTTCTTTTTTACCTAACTTTCGACCGGTCACTATAAAAAATATTCAAGTAACATATTTACAGAAATTTAGAGATAGTCCAGAACAAAATACATATATACATATCTAAAAGTTCTAAAAAGGCTACCTAAGTGGCTAAAAATGCTAAAATGATGATTTATCATTTAAAATTTAATCTAGGATAATATAACTCTTACTGTAATTTAGCGACCTGCCTAACTGGTTCAAACACTGATTCTAGTACAAATTATCATAATCGGCAGAAATATATCGTCATCAGATAAACGGAAGGAGAGGTATGGGTGAAAGCTAAGTAGTGAGTCAAGGTGGACACTTGTAATAAAAAATCTGGAGATAGCGCGAATTGTTAGGAAGGTTCCTCTGGAGATCTGACCGCCCGCGCCGATAGCTTGGACACAGTACGCGACACCAATAATCTGCAGTATAAAAATTTATTTATTTAGAGTTATCAACATTTGATTACACTCATACAATTACATAAAAATAACAAGCAAAAGGGAATGAAACATGTGTAACTAACAATTATAGGTAACTACAACACTAACATATATCTACATAGATAATATAGTTAAAAACAGTTAGTTAAATTTATTGCTATCTTATAAATACTTTCCTTCACTTTAAAGAATATAAAAAAAAAGTGTTAATGGGGAAATATTACCGTTTAAATTCATAGCGGATTAGTTAGTAGATGTTTGAACATTTTAGATCGAAACCGACCAAACGAGTCCAAATGAACATCTATGAGATCAAAATCAATACTTAATTATTTTTGTTGTTAAACATATGTTATATCATAATTTAATAAAATAATTTATTAAAGGTTCAGGTAAACAAGTTTGGATTTAACGTAGGCTACGTTAAAACCAAACTTACTTTTTAGTTGTCGCTTACGTTAACTATAGTTAAGTGTGCTTTTTATTCCTCGGACGCATAGACCACAGGCATAATATCTACATACGTTTTAGACACAAATTAATGTGGCAGCTGATTTACCAACCATCTTATTATAAGAACACTTCTGCCAATGCAACTTGTTCCATATTATCAGACTTAAAAATACTACCTTAATAAATTACGTACTACGTAACATTGAAAATAAAAGCATAGAACCCTTTAATGTTATAATATAGAGTTTAATCTGCTCGCAAACTCCAATAATCGAGCATTCGAACCTCCTACGCTAAGAAATTTCATTAATTCAGTGGTAGCACATTAATTTAACATAAGATCGAACTATCGACGCCTACCTATCGCATCGCGAACCAAGATAACAAAATAAAAAATAAAGAATGGAAAGAACACGTCTAGAGGCGGGCAGCTTACATAAACATAGAGATCACGCCCCCAGTCAAAACATTCAACGGCGAACGCATAAAAATATAAAATAACTAAAATAAGACACTGGTCCGGCTAGAGAAGTAACCGAAAAATCCTGTCTGTATAATTACGTGGAGCTACCACCCGATCTACCGGCGAGCCAATTTAAATTTACTGCGAACGGCGCACGTGTCCCACAAAATGAAATCCCACTACCGAAGAGAAACACGCACGAAAAAAAAATTTAGAAAAATATACCGCAGGCGCCACCCCCTGAACGTTAGTGGCTGCTTACTTCAACCACGCCTGTTTCTAAGCGCTACTATACCTTTCTCTTTCGCTCTTGCTGCTCCAACATGCTTCCGTCTCAGTTGTGTATGCGCGGCCGCCGGAAAACACCAGCTTTTTCATCAGTACGCGTTTGTGCGTCGCGCGTGTTGGGTGTGTTGAACCGCCGTCGCGGTGTGTTGTGCAGTGCCGTGTACAGGGTGCCGAAGTGGCGGGTTTCCTTGCCGCAGGACGGGGGGCCCATGCCCCCTTTCATCAGCACCACATTGGTAAAAGTTAGTGTCCTGTGTCTTAGTACTGTTTCGTGGAGTGCAACTATGCCGTATGGAGGTTGTAGTAATCATGTTATGTTCTTTTTTCTCTATTATATTTATGTAAATACAGCTTTACAGTGTTAAATGTGTATTAGTGTTGTATTCAGTATTATTAGATTGTCCTTCTTTATTGTTTTTCCTGTTCAGTATTGGTATCAATCAGGTTTTATCCAGAAACTATGTAAAATAATAATCATTATTATATCTGAAAATTAATCTCTTTATTCAATACTGAAATCACCCCAATTTACTCAAAAAAGTAGCTATATAGTGTCTTTTCCTTCACAATTCTGCCTTAATAAGGATCTACGCCTAACAAACCAAAATCTAAATTTAGCCAAGACATCATACAATAGTCTACTTATAAGTAGTAACCATACATTGTTTTAAAATCGGCTCTCATGTTAGGCCTAGGTTCTACAAGATAGGCCTACACCTCTCGCACATTTGATTGCAATATTACAGCAAGTAACTTGCTCTACCACTCACTGTTTACTAAAAGATATGGCTGTACTTGTCGTAAAATGTGTCTAGGTCTTGTATTCTTACTGTCAGTAACATTGAGCCAGTTTTTCTAATAGTTTTTGTGTTTTTTTTTTCAATTGAATCACAGACTAGTAACAGCTTTTTATATTAATCTATTAGGTATCAATACATTTATTAATCCTTTCAATATTAAGACTCATACAATAATAAGGACAAAAATAGGATCCCGAATTGTGAAAATAATATCGGGTATGAATACAGTTTGGGATGGGAGATGTAGGTATTAATTCTATATGGTTTAAACTATAAACACAAATACTTCAAAATATATAACTTAAAATGTAATACTAAACAGAAAAGTTACTCTCATGATTTAAATACAAATAGGGACCATAAAATTCCCAAAAAATAAAGAACTTACGATAAGGATACATGTTTTAGGGAAATAATTAAAATAACACATAAATACCTTTAGGTTTTCAAATATTATATGGTGTGACAAAGTACCAAGACCCAAGATAGCAAACGCATTAATAAGTATTGATAAAAAGACGGGAGAATCTTTAAAACGAATAAAGTTATAATCCATAATACCGTAATATTTAGGCAACAATAGCTGTTTCAACTTACGTAAAGGACAAAATAATTTGGACACGAGCCTACAGCCTCGTTCTCGAAAATCATAATGCCTTTATCAATGAAACCCCACAAACACATAAACCTTAGATAAGCTTCTTAAAACACTTTAAAACATTCAAAAGTTTTCACCCTTACTCAACGGGAAAGAAAACAATACGGAATTAAAGAAATATAATCCTGAAACTTTTTAACTCTTTGGTAAATCCTTTCTGGGTTCAACTTTATCTGCTTATTTTTTAAGGAATTAGTGATGATAATCTTTTGTCAATTGTAAAGCATAATTTATTTTTTGTATATATAGTTTTGTGTATATAGTAACAGTTAGTTCAAAGTTATGAACGAAGATTTGAGTCAGAAACTATAAAAATTCTCATACAAAGAAAAAAAATATTTGAATTCTGGTAGATTTGAAATCGGCGTACTATTAAATGCTAGTGAAGCAGTTATTTTATCAGTGTGTGTGTCAGGTTATTATTTATACAACGTGTAATTTAAAGGGTATATACATACCAAGTGCATGGCTTCTTTGGATGATAATAAACGATATGGCAAGGGCTTTTTAATCCTAAGTCTACGTGTGTAGAACTTATTACAAATTCCAATACTCTGATACCAGAGACCGAATTTTTCAAATTAAGAAGAACGATAAGAATGATCGTGTTATTGGCAAGTGACGTGGAAAGTTATTGACCCTCGTAGTGCTGTGACACGTTTGTTATGATTGGTATTCAAGAAATATATGAAACCAATAATTTGGAATCAATTCTTTGAGTCAGTTATTTTGTGCTGAAACTGTGCATAGAGACTCCATACCAGATATTGTCTTCAGCCATTTTTGATAGATATGGGGTTTCGTTACACGTTGTATACTCAGTTTTCTCAAAAACGGACTTATAGGTGGTAAAATGTATGTCATGTCATACATATGTATGTCAATCCTAACCATTTACATACATTACAAGCCATGCCATACACGTCTCAAGATTATTAAAAAATCATCCATGTAGACAAATTGTCTACAATTTCTTTTTTACTTATTGTTCGTACATTTTAACCCTGTTTGGACGTAATAGATATTCTCTCTCTTAATTCTCTAAGTGAGCAGGGTTGTATACTTACTATACATAATAAAAAATGAGTCATACATTTATAGGAAAAATTGTGTGTAATCCGATTTCGTCCATGAACTTAGGCAATTTAAATATAAACAGTGTTACACACCTACTACACTCTACAGTTATACTACACTGTAGTTATGAAACCATTGATAGTGTTAGATGTTAGAACAGAGAAACAATAAAACGCAAACAAGCGAAGCCAAAAATTTTCAATCAGTTTTTATTACTGTTTCCAATTCATAGAAAGCCCTATTATAAGTAGTTTCGGGTAGCAAAAAGTACAACGCAACTCCTTTTACCAAGTGCTATCCTACAGCAGGGTTGTATTGGTTAGATAGGCTCAATATAAAATGCAAATTTTAAGCCGATCTGATTAGGTAGTAACTCGACTAGAGACGGATCTGCTATCACTGCTGCTCTGATTGACTTTATGGTTACAAAAGCCAGTTTTAGAATTTATATTTGCTAACTTTGGCCAAAAAGTATGAGGAAAACGTTGTTCCTAAGTCGAAGATTCACTATACTTGGCTTAACTGATCAAGTCGGCCTTTCACTATCTGATTACTTATAATCTCCAGATCGTCTTAACGCGTTCGTTGATGCACAAGATTATATGTATTTTAATCTTTAGAATAGTTACCTATTTCGCAGAATAATACTATGATGTAGCAAGTACCAGCTAACGTTCTTTACTTTTCGTTTACAACACCTTTCAAGCTATTTCTTGCATAAAGTGGTTTTAGTGTACCTAGTTTTTAGTCAGTTGCCATTATTTCTACCGGTCTTGTCACCACTCCTTTCACTGCGCGGTTTCAGCATCGTTTGTTGGTAGGTTCTTTACTGTTTTCGATAGGCTTTGCTGGCAGATCGTTAAATGCATTATGGGGTGAAATTATTCTACTTTTCTTTCAAGCTTTGATATATTATTGTAAGAAAGTTTCAGAGACTTAAACAGTAAATACTTAAATGATAAAAGTTGTAAATACTTAGTATAAGAATATACGAGTATTTACTATAAGAAATCTTTATGTGTGTATGTACATCAGTTTTTTAAGAACGTACTACCTAATTACATCTACTAAACTTTACTACGTAAATTTAATATCGACAAAACAACAAAAAAAGAAATGCTATTTATCAAAACCAGAAAAAGAAATATGTCCAAAGAAAAATGACAGTAACAAAAATTTATCAAAGTTTGTTAGTACAATATATATAACAATGGGAAATCACAATAACATAACACGTAGCGTAGGACTATTTATTAAACCGCACCTCTCACATGCCAAATACAGTTGAGTGTCGAAGTACCTAGGTACTAATTAATAAATAAGTAGAAACTCTTGAAGTCTGAGTCTGAGAAGAATCTTAATCAAAATGTCTCAACATACCATTCAGTACCTATCATTTCAAAACTGAAGACGATTCTGGTTCCCAAGAAAACTATTCAGTGCCTGCCGCAAACCGGCTCGTACCTCAAATTTTACAATAAAAATAAAGGTATTTTCCATAACCATTTCTGTCACTGTATCTGTCGGCTGTCTTATTTTTGCGTTCAAAGAGATAGGAGATTCATTGTTTACGATTTGTAAAAAAAGTTTTTCATAAAGTACAAATTAAAAAGTATACAGATGAATGTTTCTTCAAAAATTTAGTTCTGGGAATTAATTTTCGATTGTTTTCAAAGCCGATACCATAGCATATTGATTCAGTGTTTTCTATTTAAATCCAGACCATACACTCTGTGCTCAGTTAAATTGATTTTAGGAAGTTTGCAATTTTTTTTTATATGCTGCTACAATAGTTATGTATCTATAATAGTTGTCATAAATATTCAAGCATATTTTGATTAAATATGAGTATTACTGATGAATGCCCAAGAAACATCTCTGAGTTAGAAGACATTTAACAATGGTGATAGTATATACTATTATAACTCTACCGACTCACTCGACAATTTGAGATACAATTTAATAGCTCTGGGGCTAGGTTGATTTTCTATTATCAACCTATAAAGATAATTACACAAAAAAAACAACAAAATTAATAAAGAAGTATGGAATGTGGACTCTACTATCATATCGCCGATTGTCGTACAACCATATGTCGAAGCTGGCATTGCATGGCTGGATAAAAGGCCTGATATAGACAGCAGTACTCGTCATACAGCTCGTATTGTGAGGAGGTTCCTTTCTCTGGGGACCTCATCACCCGTAGCTTGGACCCTGCTCCCAATACCAGTGGACTCCCATTTTTAATTTAAAATGTTTTTTTATGTAATTGCTTTGTAGAAAAATATTTTAAAATATAAATTTTGAGCGTCTGATAAGAAGTATTACAGTCTTCTTCTTCATCTTCTACCATGCCTGCTCCCTTTACTTGGGGTCAGCTCTCCGCCTCGTTTTAAGGCGCCAGGATACTCCTCCTGGGTTGTTTGTGCTTTCAGCTGAGCTGGCTCCATGTCCTTGGTAGCGGTTGTCTACCACGTGGCTGGCGGTCTTCCTCTGCCCTTTTTGGTCTCTGGGATAGCCAGTGCCTTTTTTACTGGGTGTCGTTCTTCTCCTCCTCCCTTCATGACATGGCCAAACCATCTCAATCGGCTCTCGACCATCTTTTCTGCAGGGAGCGACTTTGAAGGAGCCTCTCATGTACTCAGTGCGTACTTTATCGAGTCTGGTCACTCCCGTTGCCTATCTCAACATCTTCAGTTCGTTTGTGCTCATTTTCTGTTTGTGTGCTTTTTTGACGGCCCAGCACTCAGAACCGTATAGCATCGCAGGTCTAACAGCCGTTTTGTAGACTTTGCCCTTGAGTTGTATCGGCATTCGATTGTCACAGAGTACTCCTGTCAGTGTTCTCCATCTCAGCCATGCAGCGCTGACTCTACGTGTAACATCGGCGTCTATGTCTACGATATTAGATAATATTGAACCATGGTATTTAAATTGGCTTACTTTTGGTACTGGCTGGCCGTCAATGTGTATCACGGTGTTATCTGGTTGGTTATTGAAGCTGCACTTAAGATACTCGGTTTTGTTGCAACTGATACGTAGTCCATTGTCCTCTAGCGCTTGTCTCCATTGCTGAAGGGTGGTGTTTAATTTATTTCCGCATTTGTCTATTATGACAATATCATCCGCATACAGTATGCACCATGGGAGAGAGGACTGGATGTTTTTTGTGTGATAGTTCTTAGACAGGTTAAATAGGAAAGGACTGAGTGCGGATTCCTGATGCACCCCTACTTTAACTTCAAAAGGTTCGCTTAGTCCGGCCAGGCTTCTCACTTATGTGCTGATGCCAGCATACATATCTTGCAAGAGGGTGATGTAGTATTCGGGACTTTGCTGTGCCCTCATAGATTGCCAATCTTCGTGGTATCCTGTCGAAGGCCTTCTCGAGGTTGATGAACACAAGATGTAAATCCTCCTTATTGGCCCGATGTTTCTCCATAAGAACTCGTATGGTTTGGATAGCATCCGCTGTGCATTTCTCTGACACGAAACCGCACTGGTTTTCAGATATGAATACTAGTTTGCCGAGACGATTGTTCAGTATGCGCTCCCAAATTTTCAGTGTATGCGACGTAAGTTTAATACCCCTGTTGTTGCCACAGTCACTGACATCTCCTTTGTTTTTGTAAAATGGTACCAGGTAGCTATGTCGCTATGACTGTGGGATCTTCTTATCTATAAGGATGAGATGAGATGAGATGAGAAGATCTGCCGGTATGCTATCTGGTCCTACAGTTTTATGATTCTTCATTTTTCTCACAGCTCGTAAAACTTCATCAGCGCTAATACTTGGCTCTAAAATTCTTCATTCAGCAAGTGCTGGTAGTATTGACACCATCTGCGATTGATTTTGTCATTTTCAGTGAGTAGATGTCCGTTTTGATTTCTGACATATTTATTGATCTAAATATCTAGACATGCTGTGTGGCGTTGTTTTGCAAGTTTGAATATGTCTTTGTCATTTCTCGCATTTTCAAGTGTAGAATAGAAAGCTGTTCTTGAGCCTGCCCTACTTAGCGCAACTTTACGTTTAGCAATCTTTTTACAGCTTTTATATTGAGTGCAGTCCTCGTCTAATCCTGTGCTTTGCAATTGTTTAAAGAAATATTTCTTTGTCTTCAAGGCGGCCTTCACGTCTTCGTTCCACCATGTTGGATCCTTGTTGTTATCTAGCCCACCCTTCGATATTCCTAGGGTCGTTTCGGCCTCCACTCTACAGAATTTTTCGAAAGCTGACCACGTGTCTTCTGCTGTGATCTCTTCGTCAGTCTCCATATCTCTCTCTAATTTCTTCTGGAGTATAGCTATCATGTTGGCTCCTTTCTGCGTATTTAGCAGATGCCACTTTATTTTTGGGGTCTTGTTTTTAGTAAGCTTAACTGGTTTTAGTAACCTTATACATTTTGGTTAGTAATCAATAAAAACAAATTTTCGTGTGGCAAAATGAGCGGACTCAGCAGAATTATGAAACTCCTTTATTTCCAAATCAAAAGTCACCTTTATGAAAGTTACAAATACATAGCTGAGCTTCGACTAACTTCTCGGTTCTATTTAAAAAGTTGTTGGAAAAGTTCTATTTTTTATTCATGACTTTCACTCTAAAAAAAGACTACCAATAGCTTATTTCAGGGCTTTGCTTTATTATGTGTATTACACAATAATTGTGTGAAACGCAGGAAACGTTTATATGCCAAAAATACCTTTTAGGTATTTTTGGCATATAAATGTTCCAAGCTCTCACGCTTGGTATTTAAGTCAAGACTGAATAGGTAAGCGTGCTCCGTCTTTGTCTTCAACCACATTTTATGCCCTGGTCTATTCAATAAAAACGATAATTAATAGGAATTAATTCCGTGTTGTTTTTGGTTGAATTGCCAGTGGCGTAAACATTTTCGCTAAGTAATTAAACTTAAACCTAATAAGGGAATTGGCCATAATCCACCACGCGTGCCCAATGCGGGTTGCTGGATATCGCATGATTTCGGATTTTTCAGTCCAGGAATACTGGTTTCCTCATGTTTCCTTCACCATTTCAATAATTGTAATTAAATAATAATCATTAGTCACTTTTCCGAGTAACAAGACTCAAAGTGTTAGTTACAACAGTAGTCCTTTTTTTATTTGAGTAAATTTGTATTTTACATGTCCAGCGGACAGCGATGCGTAGGAATTTCTGGACACCATATTTGAGATTATTTTTAGACTCATGTAGTTTAGGGTTTTTATTTAACATCTTTCTAATACATTTAATAGATAAGCGTTATTATGATTTTGCTAGTTTAGTTATTAATTTTATCGCGCGTGCTGTGGTTTCTTATAAGTGAAAGAGTACACCTACAAAATAATTAATTTATTATATTATATTATTTATATTTTTGTTGGAAATTCTAAATAAATAAACAAATTATGTTACTTAATACAAAAACTGTTATATTGCTGCTTACAATCTTACTTTTATAGGCATTATAATCTATACTATTACAGTATCTTCAATTTTCCTTTTTCCAAATACCCACTCGTTTACTTATAAAAAGTGGTATTACTCAAATGTTTACTGGCAATAGGTAATTTCCGCATACTGTCAGCTCAAAAACTCAGTGACTGTGAAAAGTCTTTTTACATCGTAATCGTAGAAAACATTTAGATAGAGGAAAATCAGGTACCCACTCCATATTGTATTTTTTTTCGTTCTGAGATCTAAAAACTTAACTAAACGTAGTAAAATCAGTGTTACGATAGGTACATTGACTTTTTTATAGCCTACAATTCGAGTCATGCTGTAGCAGGATAAATTTTACAAGACTAATATTATTTATTTATTTTAACATTATGTAATATGGTGGTGCACAGGCGGACTTATTCTCTACCAGTCACCCTTTGGGTTAAAATAACATGTAGATGTAACTACAAAAAAATGAAACAAAATATTACGGAAAGAATACACAAATAATAATATTTATATAATAAAATACATCCAATATACGCTAAAATAATAAACTAGTATTAACAGTGATTTATAATAATATTTCTGATTAAAAGAAACTTATAATTATTATGACGAAGGTTTTTTTTAAGTAGTGGTTTCTAATTTTACGCTTAAAAGAAAGCTTAAATCATTCTTTTTGATGTCAAGGGGTTATTCTGTTGTAGAAAATTATAGTTCTATGTATGGCTTCATAGATGTTACATGATTCTAGCACAGATAATGCGCCTTTTTTTTTCTGGGTGGGAAAATCATCAAACGACTTCTACTGACTAAAAGCCTACCCTACCCCAGTTGCACTTGCGTTCCGCGGCCGCGGTATCTCGTTAGAAAAGATACTACAAGCCTTGGTACCCTATTCCGTCGGGAAAGTGAATCTTTAATAAATTAATAGTTAAAAAGAAAACACTAGAAAAACACGCTTTTATAAATTCACGTAAAAACAAATGTTGCTGTTCTTTTTTTTGTAGGTTTTGCCATATTCTTCCCACGAGTAGTGAACAATTAAACGGTCGATCCCCCTGGATCCCCCCAGAGGATTTGAAAGCGACATCTATAAAAAAATAAATCTATGGATTACACGGTAATTCAAAAAGGTTAAGAAAACCGATAACGGATTTTCTTTAGGTATGTTATAACCTTGAAACCTGATCGTGTTCAAAGTCCATTACGTGGCCTTTCTCAAAAGTGCAAACACGACTATGATGATTCCATCATGGAATGCCAGTGCCTATCTTCCGGCTTCATCATCAGACCTTGAAACCTAATCGTGGTCAAAGTTCATTACAAGACTTTTCTAAGTCTAAAATCGGGAACAATAACGATAGGGACAATATAGAAAATATTCTACTTGATAACACGGTACTTTCAGATCCTGTAGAAATAGCAACAGCTTTCAATAACCACTATACTAATATGGCACAATCTTCGAGTAAAGGAGCAAAAATAAACAGTAACGAATGTTCAATAGTCCATTCGATGTTCCTAAAACCCGTGTCCAAAAACGAAGTTAGAGCAGAGATTATGTCATTGAATTACACAAACTCCGAAGTTTATGACGAAATTAACACTAAAATCATTAAAGCATGTTCTAATGAACTAATTGAAATTTTGACATATTTAATTAATTTATCATTCTCACTTGGCATTTTTCCTGAAGCACTAAAGCTGTCAATTGTTAAACCGCTTTATAAAACCGGTGAAAAATCAGACGTTAACAACTATCGCCCAATAACTTTGATACCTATTCTATCTAAAATCTTCGAAAAGTGTATGTATAAAAGACTGATTGAATTTTGTAATAAATTTTACATTATTAGGAAAGAACAGTTTGGCTTCCAAAAAAAATAAATCCACAACGTTAGCTATCTACAGTCTCATAAAAATAGTATTAACGAATATTAACCAGAACTATCTTACCACAGGGTTGTTCTTCGACCTATCTAAGGCCTTTGATCTAGTCTCTCATGACCTGTTATTACAGAAATTGGAGGCAACTGGGATTAGAGGCATTACCCTTCAATGGTTAACATCATATCTAAGTAATAGACAACAACGCGTTACTATTAATAAAAAGGATACAAGAAACAATATGACATCTCACTATTCTGCATTAAAATTCAATAAACAAGGTGTCCCACAAGGAAGTATATTAGGACCCATTTTATTCCTATTGTACATAAATTCTATCACTACTTTAACTAATCATAAATGTATACTATTCGCTGATGACATTTCTATTATTGTGACATCTGATAAAAAAAAGTAATACAATTAAAGACCACGAGACAGAAATTAATAATATTATTGAAAGATTGATAAAATGGCTTAAGGAAAATAACTTATCCATAAATCTAAAAAAGTCCGTTTATATACAATTTAATAAATCAAATAATGCAAAACATAATATTAAAATGAATATACATAAAATTCACGAAGTAACGCAAACGAAGTTTTTAGGAGTAACCTTAGACCAAGACATCAACTGGAAAGCACATGTTGATACAGTATCCAAACGAATTAATAAGTTTGTATATGCACTGAAACAGATTAGGAAAATAACAAACATTAAAACGTCTATAACAACATATCATGCATATGTTGAATCAGTGCTACGCTATGGCTTAATTATGTGGAGAAACAGCACTGATCAAAATAGAGCATTTGTCTCACAAAAGAGATGCATAAGGGCATTATGTGGCCTTAAGCCCGACGAATCTTGCAGGCCGATGTTTAAAAAGCTTGATTTGTTACCACTACCGTCCCTTTATATTTTTGAAATTTGTTTATTTGTGTGGAGGCATAGGGAATTGTTTGCGAAAGCAAGCGAGGTGTATTCTCGCAGCAGGCGCGACCCCTACAGGCTCGTGTTAGATGTCCTTCCAAGGCTTGCGAAATATAATAAAAACTGTATGTTTATGTGTGTCCAGGTTTACAATAGAATACCAAATGAATTAAAAACATTAAATACAAGAATGTTCAAAAATAAATTATACAAATGGCTCTCTGCTAATAGTTTTTACAGTGTTAAGGATTTCCTAGAACATAAAATCGCATGATGACTGATAGTTTCATTATGCATGTATTTGCACGCTTATATCTATTAAGCAAAACATGTTTGTTCACATTATTAACATTACCATCTTTTATACCATGTTTTTAGCAAATAAATGATTATGATTATGATTATTATAAGAAATCCAAAACAGCCATGATACGATTTTCCATTATGAAGTTCCAGTTCGTATCTTCCGGCTCCATCATCAGATCAGTTCGACAGTACCATATTATTGTATTGTCATCAGAACTACATACAGCTGCCAATTTTCATTACGCTACGACCCTTAGAAGATGGTTTAACTAGTTACCTTAGATTCCATTACATAGTTAGTTAGATACAGGTCGACCTAAAAAGAGCGTGTTAAAAACCGATACTTTCTTACTACGCATTAGTTTAAAAAATAAAAAAATAAAACATATAATTCTTTAAGCGGCGTCTAGCGTAAGACTACATTGTTTTTTAGTATTTAAAGGTCTTTACAGCATACACCTGTATTTCTGGTGAGATAATAAGTAAGGTTTCATTCATTAGTTAGCCCGGATCCTTGCTGCATGTAAATTGGTTCAGCGGTTTCTGCATAATTGGTTGACAAACAGATATTTTAGCGTTAAAATGTTGTGTTTAATAAGTTTACACGTTGGTTTTAAAGTTGCAAAGTTTTTTGTTTAACCTCAAAATTGTGTGGTGGTTTAAACGCGTGTTTAAGTATGTAAACATTGTAAATGTGGTATCCATAATGTCAGTAGTTTTTGTATGTCGTAGTTTGATAATATTTTTTTTTACCATCATGATTTAATACAAGTGCCTTTTTGACACAGAAAATGTAATAAAACAATGTGTTTATTAGGTATTTCAAGTAACAATGAACTTGAGTTTTATAAACTGCATTGTTTTCCATACAATGCGATCATTTACAATTAAATAGAATATTTTAGTTAATCAGGATGATTTTGGAAAATACGGAATATGTTTTGTGAAAGTAGGTTACGCAATTATTTCAGTTTGTTATGTTTGTCTGGTTGCTAGGTGAATTATTAGCCCTATTCGGCCTTAACAATTCAGTAGGTTATTAACAATAGTGAATTTTAAAAGAAATTTTAGAAACAGTCGTCCTCATATCCTTTATTTTAGTTTTCAAGAATAGGAGTCGCCAACCGCCATGGTAATTAAGATGATTCATCCTCTAAAAAAAAGTACGCCCTGGCTGACATATAACTACAAGATAGGAGCCATCAAGACATTCAAGACACACAGTGACATTCAAACATTAATTAATCTGCTTAACTATCTTCCAATCTGCAACACTTAAGCCATTTATCATAATCTTAAACCAGTTTTAACAGAGATAGCACTGTCAGATTAATATTAATACCAAAATCCACAGACTAAACGGCGTGACAGCGGTAAAATTTAACCGAGGAATCACACGCACCGCCGCGTATCCATAACGGCCATTATTCCGTCACAGAATTTGTGAACGCGACTGAAATGGCGCGCGACCAATCGGACGTTCAGATTTGAATATGGAATGTAAAACCGCGGCGACCTTCATAAATTTAGCCAATAAATGTCACATGTGAAAAAAATGGAGGATATTCTGTTTTTTTTTTTTTAAAGGGCGCCCGCTTCACTTGTCATTGTGTATTTATAAGGTGCAATAACAATGTGATGTGTCAAAGTTGTTGTTATGAGGAATTGATAAAGGTAGTTTTTATTTATCAGTTTAGGCTTTACGTCCCTTTGCTATCTGTTGGAATTTGTTAGCATTCAACTTTTAATGTCTCCCGAAAACTTGATTAGAAGCAGGAAGTTTTCCGCCCGCTTTCCGATTGCGTTTATTGTTTCTACTCGCCTCACTTGTACACAGTTTTACAGTGTCAACACTGCCCGTTCCCAGAGGATTAGTTACAGCTCAGCAATACACATAACCTTGCGTTATTTACAGTCCAGTTTACGTACTGTTCTATACGGGTATACCTATCGCGAGTTGTTACACGATCGTAACTCTTAGCACTTAAATAGAAAATCTAATTGAAATTTATCTGCTTTTGGTTTGAAATAAGTGCTTGGCGTTTGGTACCTAGCTGAAGGTGTTACACCCAGTACCGGTAATAACATATGCTAATAAAACTTTATTCAACCTAAGCTTTATCGATCGTAAAACTCAATTCCATTATGTTTTGTTGCTTACAGTGCTACCAACTTTATGATGAACGCAGAATTGAGTACGTAGAGCTACATACATACGTGATTTACGTAGGTACTTGGCCATGCTGGTACTCGCTACGCGTTTTTAGAGCTAGATGAGACATAAATTCAAGTTTCTAAAGAGTTCATAATGCACCAACGTTTATGATACTGTTTTGTAACGTATGAAAGAAAATGGCTGTTAAATTCGATTGTTTTCGCTTGGGGCAAGTCAAAGGGTTTGTCTGCATTCAAGATGCATTAAATTTTCTTTATCTGCTAGTAACACACTATACATATACAACACTGTACCTATAGTTGACTTTATCACTGAATGGTAGAATGGAAAAATATCAATTTATGACTGAATCTTAAGATACGAGTATTCTCACACCATTCAACATATTAATTCTTTAAATTATTGATTGAGCGAATCATCATGTCTCCTAATTACAAATTAATGAATGTAAAGGTTACAGTGTAATACCGACTGAAGTTCTAGCTGATCTGTCTGATTTCTGAAGTTTTTTCATAACCCTTCCTGCTTATGCAGAATTGTGACTAGTGAGCTTCTAGAACATATTATTATCTACAATAAATATGATACGATTATCATATTTTATATTTTATTTTTAACATCTCAGACAACAGTTACTTATCTGTCTTCTCCACCCAGTTATTATTCATCATCATTAGTACTTTTAGTTTGTAATCGCACATGCTGAGTTTACCTATAAGTAATTTTTATGCTGTTACTATTTGAACATGTCGTAACTAGAAACAATTGTTAGGAAACCTAATAAATTAATAAAATCATAACTCTTATCTGTTTAATATATTTATTTAGCAAAAAAGTACTCATTACAATATTGATACTCAATGAGAGTACAAAGAGATAGATTGAATAGAAATTATCAGTTACCTCTATGCTGAGAATAAGTGTAGTACAAGGATTATCCATTCATCCATAATTAAATTAGCGCGATACATATTAAACGATCTTGAAGATCTGTTCACACATAAATTGTTAAAAGAGCTAGAGCTACATACATCAGATTAAATTCCAAGACTGCTAAGCTTTAGTTAATCTTGAAGTCACATTGGATACAAAATGTATGAGAATACTTTCATTGTGCGTACAGCTAACGAGTGGAATTCCCTGTCAGAACCTGGGGGTCTTAAAGACAAGAGTGAATAGGTTACTTACTTTTAGGTCAGCGTGCTTCATCTTCGACCACATCATCGCTTACCATCAGGTGAGATAGTGGTGAAACGCAAGCCTATAAGCATTTAAAAAAAAGTCAAAGCTATGAAACTACTTACCTAAACTAAATAAAACTAACTCGAATTAATTTTATGTTACACTGAAGCTTCGCTACGTCTACCAATTTCTCATCGATAACGCAATCTTTACTAGTTCTTCACACTTGGTCTTTTCCTAGGACGTGGCGAAGCAGGCGGCGCGATGGCGTGCGCCGGCTGCGAGAAGCCGATCCTGGACAAGTTCCTGCTGCACGTGCTGGAGCGCGCGTGGCACGCGGCGTGCGTGCGCTGTGCCGACTGTCGCGCGCCGCTGGCCGACAAGTGCTACTCCAGAGACAATAAGCTGTTCTGTAGAAATGATTTCTTTAGGTAAGTAGAAGGGAGTCGCTATGGAATTGCACAATCTAATTACACGAAGCCCATTCCATTATTGGACAACAAGACGAACGGCGATGCGCCATCACCATCTTAGCCATATCTACGCCCAAAACGTTTACAGAATAAGTACTTTGTTGGTGCGTAAATTTAAAGAGTGGGACTCCCTGCTGGAGTCTGTATTCCCTTATATCTATAACCTGGAGTCTTTAAGTCAAGAGACGAAGATGAAGCACGCTTACCTTGAAGTAACCATTTCATTGCTTCTACGCAAGCGTGTTTAATCTTTAACCACATCAACGCTTACTATCAGTTGAGATGGTGGTCAAAATCGAGCTTATCTAGACTAAGTTATTACTTAGTCTGCGAGTTCTGTAAACTGGAGTGGTATTCCACTCCAGTTTAGAGAACTCGCAAGCTTCATCTTTTTAGATCTTTTTTTTTTTTTTTTTAGTTAGGAAGAAGAAATTACGTTTCATATTCCCCGAGAATTTCAATATCAAATAACTACCTTTGTGTATATAGATACTACCTATGTATACTACTACATGAAGCGTCAATAGCCTAATTCCTAGCTAATAATGTGAATTCTACCCTCATTGTTAGTAATTTAAAAAAAAAACTCGGCAAATAAAATGCCATTAGATGCACATCTTTTATATCTTTGATGAAAGATGTTATAAAACGTCTAGTTGACTCTTCCCGTGACCTAAAGACTGGCACTTACTTTTGTCAGAGACAAAAAAAAATTACCATCCCACGTGGCAATGCTGCCAGCTTTTGGGGCTACCAGTTTACTAGCATTGAGGACATTTTTCGATACTATATTTTAGTTTAGTATGTAGTTTGTCGTTGATTTCAAACTAAAGTCCGACAGCACATCTTTAGATAATGATACCCATAATATCAAAAGAAAACTTTGAGATTACGTGTCTTGCTTTACACTAAATGATCACATCCGTAGCTTATAGTCAAGCTTACATCCCAAAGTACTTGCTAAATCTATGTTTCGACAAACACATCTATCGATAAATGAGTCTGTGCTACGTTACTATATCGCACACAAACCGACTAGCAAGTGTTTATCCACCATATTAGGTTCAGCGTGAACTTGCGATTACTACGTGAACTATTCACGAATTTAAGAACATTAATGTATGAGAAACCACAGAGCATGGAGACGCCATTTCGTATATTATTCGCGATGACATAGGACAGTGGGCTTGGTGCTAATTGTTACACGTACTGTATGGAGCTAACGTTATAGTCAATTTGTGTTGCAACTGTATAAGGGCCTACTGGTGACACTAATGGAAAACCTGTCTTTAATTATGTACATTCAATAATTGCTTAATTAAGAAAAGGCTTACATGCGCGTTGTTTAACATAAACACCTGTTTACGTTAATCAACTCGCACGAAAGCCTTTTTTCGAGAAGAAACTCATCAAACGCCTCCTTTTGTTCAAAGTCGAGTGGAAGGAAGTGTCAGACTCCTACTAGCTTAAAACTCATCCTGTTCATTCAGTTGCCCTTATACTCCGTGGTCTCTTTAGAACAATCCCGGAATCTCGGCAGGCATTGGCCTTATCGAGCATTTTGAGGCGGTCACATAGTTTTTTAGTGGATGACACAATTTATTATTTGAAATTTACAGCTCTTTAAAATTATGATTATGGATGTGACAGATATCTATGTTACGACGTGCGGTTGCGGTTGCTGCCAGCGCGACGTGTCCGTGCTCTGTGTAATTCGAAGTCTAAACTTAAGCACGCAAAGACGATTTGGGGCACACGATGCAGTTTTGATTGACTTTAGCGTGTTATTTACACGTGTTGTTGTAAATTTTAAGTAACAGCTGCCTTGTGATATTGATGGAACGATATTTGGAGTTTCGTAATATAGGCTACATAGAGAAAAAAATGCATATACACACTCGACGAAAACGTTGGCGGTTGCTTAGTCTCGCAGTTAAGTGGACTTATCTAGAAAATTGTAAAAGGTATTTAAGACGTTTCAAATAAATTCCATAAACTAGGTACCAAACCTAGCCTTTTTTAAGATCTTACGTAAGACCTACTTGAGATGCACGATTTGCCAAAATAGACTCTGCAATATCAGTAATATCCACTGAAGCGTGTTAACTATGCAATAGTCTTGAAAAATGTAGTGAGGCAAATAGTCGAACAATGTAATTTTTGTGATTTTTATCCTTATAAAGTTACCTCCAATACGTGTGTGTGTGGGACACACACATAGGTATATCCATACTTCCATACGAATATTGGAAAGTGTGTTAGTTTGCCTTTCTTTAACATCAAAATGGAGTAATGCACTGATGTGATTTCGGTGCGGAGATTTGTAGTTGTAATGCTGGAGAGAGTGACATAAGCTACTTATTTTTCGCTAAAACACCTAGTACAGAAGCTTTTTTTTTTTAACGTGGTAATATCATCAGATGAGTCCTCCCACCCCGGGCAGGGCCAGAGGGACTGTCAGACTTGTACTGACTAAAATCCACGGTATTCCTTCAATAGCCCTTTACGTACCGGGGTCACGGTAATGGGATAAGTCCCACGACCCCGGCAGGCTTCGGCCCTCTACAGGGGGGGCCTCGTCATCTTGCTGACGCTCTTTGAGGTGCGCGTGGAACACAACGCGCCGTCGACCCGGGCATGGTCCATGGTCGGACAGCGAGTTGCCCTTTACTCGCTGTCCGCATGCCCGCGCCTACGGTGGCCGGAGATCGTCCGACGCCGTGGGCGTCTACCACTGCGGCTGGGCTGGAGGGAGGACGCTATCCTCTCCCTCACGCGGCCCGCCTCCTCCTTCGATAGCATGACTGCTTCACAGAAGGAGGCGACCGCTTCCCACTCCGTCTCGTAGTACAGAAGCTAGGGAGATTTGCAATTGTTTATTCTTTATTTGTAATAGGTTAAATTTATGTAAGTTGTATTTATTTATACATAAGGTTGGCAGAATATTATTTGAATTTTCAAAAGTATTTATTTGTTCGAATTTCTTATTTTATTTTCTTAAGTACGAAGAAAGTCATTATAACTGCTACTCCGGTCTTCAGATACATAATTATTAAAATTACATTAAAAGAAACTTAAAACAATAGACTACATATTTAGGTATGTTTAGCTTTGTTACCTTGTAGATAAAATGTCTTCCTAAATTAAAGATTTTTATAGTGAGGTATTTAACGGGTAATATAGTAACAAACCCTTTACAGGAAACATTTTATGGTTTTCTCTGTATCTCTTGAAACCTCTGTTACGACTTTACAAACCCCAGGCGAATTGGCACATAGCTTTCCTAATACTGACAGCAGCTGTATCTATAAATATCTACTTTTATGCTTATGTAATCAATTTTGCTTATTTCGTCCCAGGTATCAATTTTACCAGTAAAGGAAAACTCAATTGAAATGCCGTTAGTTTTAATGTCTCCAGGAAAATTTATTTTTTTTATCTTTGTGCGTAGCTTATTCTTAGCTTCCATTTCCCACTTCCACGGTACTCTATCTTTTGCATAGGCAAGCCATTTGTTTTCTTCATCTTGGTATCCTGGTATATCCTTGCTATCTTGGTATATATCGCAGTCTCATCTCGCTTTACTCATTTGGCGGTTCATTTGGCTTTAGTTTTTAAAGGTCCTAATATCTTGCCCTGTGACATTCCTAACAACTAGTAATAGATAAATGTTTCTCGTTTAGTGTGATATAGTTTTAGTAACTCCAAATTTTGTTATAGTCAAGTATTTATATATATGAAAGTTATATTGGAATCAGTACACTCTCACGGCTTACCGACTGGTAGGTAGGAAAGATTCAAACCATATATAGCATTAAACAATTACAAACTCATATCTGTGACTGATGCATAGTAACGTTAAAACGGAGACTCATCTATTTAATACCTTATACGGTTACTTTATAACTTCAGTAACATTTGCCATTAAGCGTTTATTATTTAGCGGATACATAGATACATCAGTAAGCATTAAAAATAATGGCAGAAGCATTAAATTTTGCCTTCAACATTTACTCCGCGTCTATAAAACTTTGTAAACCTACAACTGCTTGTGAAATGATGTTGTATGTTTTATAGCTGGCGTCACTATCTTAGTTTCCCTTGTTGTGACGTTGAGAATTTCTACAATTGTATTTATCAGCAAGCTGACTTCATGGTGTGGTGATTGCTAAAAAATTTGAGATGGCTCACGTGTCTCCAATGTATCTCGGTGCGGCAAAAGCAATTGTGAAAATGATATTTATTTGCAAATTGGTAAAGAGAAAATATTTCAACATCATTTGTTTTTGCAGATTTGATGAGGCCAGTGTTTCCTAACTGACTAATCACTGGCACTTTTATCCTTACAATTCGTACCATTACAATTAGTGTTGCCCAAATGCAAGACCAAGACGAGACTTAGCCAGTCTTGGTCTTGGTCTTGCGTCAATACACCTGGTCTTGGTCTTGGTATTGCGCTCCTAGTCTTGGTCTTGGTCTTACGAAAGAGTCTCGCAAGAGTCTTGCAATTAACGATAATCCTATTGCTATCTATTAAACGGTAGTTTAGATCTTAGAACAATGTAATAGAGTAGGCACATTTTGAGCTTGAATTGACATAGGCATAGTAAAGGCAAACCAAATTATAAATTTAATAAGAAATTCAAAATATCAACTAATACATCATCCCTGTGTGTTCAGACCTCATGGTCTGAACCCACGATCTTGTCGATCCGTGCCGATCCTCTAACCAACTGAGCTACCTACCGTGTCCCACGAAAGTTTGTTGGTTTCTTAATGAAAGTTCACATTTAATAAGCTTACACGTGCTAAAACATGGCTTAAACATATAAAAAAAAACAAATTAATGACATTAACTTGACTGTATTTGAATATTCGTTACTCATGTCAAATTGTAAGCTTATCAGTCTGAGAACAACAAAGATTAGAGTAAAAAACAATTATTACATTAAACTCGAAGCGAAGAATTAGAATTACTAAAATTTAAATAAATACTCTTATTTATAAGCACACGCCAAAATACCGATAAAGGACGGCATTCTTTGATAAAAATAATGATTATTTGGAAGATTAATAAAACAGATACGTTACCAGATAGGTACAGTGTGCCTACGTAGCAATAAAATATATATATTATGTAAATAATATTGTGTGTATTATGTTCTTCTTTTGATGGAGTTAATCTACATTAATTAAATAAAATTTGCCTAGGTACGCTACCTACTGTATTTCTGTAGGTACTTAATAACTACTAGAGTACGATAGAAGTTGATAAACCGACAATGCTAATCTAAATTTTTACAAATACAAATACAAACACTTTTACGTTTTTGGATGTGTGTCATTTTAAAACACAAAATGCGCGACGTGACGTCCCTCATTTGATTAGTATTGTAGAACATTTTTACACGCAAGTATTTACAATATTTCTCATATGGGAGCGCGGTGCGGTGCCGACGATTTGTTTGTGATATCAATAGAAATGTTGCCGACAACAAAGCTATGCACTATCAAAGTACCGTATTGGTCAAAACTAGGGATGCTCACTCTTTTATTTTTAATCGATATTTTGTACAATGTGTTTATGTTATTGTTCGTAATGCGCATAAGTCGATATCGTACAAACAATACACAGAAGTATTAACTCATCACGATAATACGACACGACAAAAAATAAAAACATTTTGTATTATAATCCAACGAAAACTGTGAAACAACAATACTAACTTATTTAATGCAGACGAGATAAAAGTATCAGTATCTGTATGTAGTTTCATTATTGAGAAAATCAATTGTCATTAAGTACTTAAGTACTTATATTAACGAAAAAAATATGAGATAGTTTTATGTGTATGATTACATTTTGATGCACTGATACCTACGCTTTAAAACTGCATCCATGAATCGATACAAAATATCCTGTCCATAGGCAAAGGCACTGCCGTTATCCTGACCTTCATGGAATATAAGGTACTAGAAATCACTTTAAAAATTTAAATTGAGTTGAAAAATATTAAGTTAACTACAACAACTTAATATATTCCGCTGATTTCTTATTTTAAAAAACCATGGATCGAATATTTTGTGGGTGCTAATCTTGTGCGTGTTGCCGGACCTGTGTCCCTGTTGGTGGTAGTAATTTTAAGCAGTACCTCCATCAGAGCCAGCACATTAACGCTCTCATCGAATAATCCGGCTCTGGACAACCATCCAAACTCGGAGAACACATAAATAGTTCTTTTAAGAGCTACCTTAGTTTCATTATTTCCACGGCTTCGCCCGCCCTTCCCCTGTGTTTTTGCAATGTAAGTTTTCTCATTTTAATAATAATAACACAAAGAAAACGACAGTCTGAACTAATTACAAGACGCAAGAGTCTCGCAGGCTTAGTCATGTTCTTGCTTAAATCTTGCAGGGTAAGTCTTGGTCTTGGTCTTGCTATAATTAGGTGGTCTTGGTCTTGCAAAAATGCAAGAACAAGACCAAGACTGCAAAACCAATACTGATTTTGGACAACACTAGTTACAATAATTTGTCAATATCGTGATAACTTAGAGATATCTATTAGGTTTTCTTATCCGCCGCGAAAGGTATCCCTGTTAAGCTCGTATCCGATTCGACGTAGAGCTCGTATCATATCGAAGTTAATCTTCTAATCTAAACATGTTGTTAAAAACCTGGGCAAATTTACTAAGGAAGAAATCTCAAAAATGAATAATTTTACATTTCTTTTTTATTTTTGGAAAACTTACAGCAATATAAATTAATAATATGTTAAAAATAGACATTTACAAGATAAATATGTATAACTAGTACTCACGCGGGGCTTCGCTCCCGTGGATTCTATCACGGTAAAAACATAACTCTCCTTTTTTGCAGTCGCGTAAAAAGTAGCGTATAACCTTCCTCAAGCTTCAAGATACTTCCATACCAAATTGCATCCAAATCCACCCAGTACTTTCGAAGACTAGCGCGTTCAAGCAAACAAACAAACTTTTTCGCTTTATAATATTAGTATGGATTATTATATTAACTGAACAGCTTAGGGTTTACGCTCATACCACGCAGAAAAGAAAAAAAAGACAGTGGTCCAGCACAAAAGAAACGAACAGTCAAATTTTATATGATGGTATATGACCTTGTGATATAATAGAAGCACCTTTATACAAGGTTTTTTAATTCATTACCTAAGTATTCCATTTGTTTGTATTAATTTGTTTCTATGACTACTTTTTGCGTTGCTTAGGTAAAAATAGATTTAAATACGCATCATTAAAGATTTGATGTTATATGACAAACGCATATCATTAGAAATGCCAATAGTAGATACAATAATAATATTTAAATTGTAGTTAGGTAACTTATTCATTTGACACTACATTGATTTACGTATGTACTTATATTTAACTTGTTAAGTCTAAAGAGGCTTAAAAACACTACATAGGTAAAGTTTTCAAAACTTGATAATGTATCATGAAATTGGTAGCAAACTTTTTTTAGAAAAGCTACTATAACGCTATGTCACAGTATTTCAATTAAAAACTCAGCTAATTTGTTGGTAAAGACTATTAGAGGATGCTGAAAACTAGGATTTTCTCTCATTGCATGGTGACCATAACATGATAGATACTAGACTTATAAATTGTATTAGATGTAGCAGTAGTTATTAGTTTAGTTAGCTCTTAAATTCATACATTGACTACATATGATGCTTTGCAACCTAAGCTATCCCATAGTTTGGTTCCTATATCTCTGTTCATCAAACAAACCTGCGATTTATTCTTCTATTTCTTCAACTACAGTGTGTCATTAGTGCCAGTTTGACCTTCAAGTCTCGGCACTAGTGCTTCTAGCAAGTACATCATAGTAGTGTGTCCTACCTCCATTAAGCTATACAACAATTACTAATGTACACATACCGACAGATGCTCCTAATTATGTCATCAGCACTCCGTGACGTGTCTCAATGCCGACAGCCACGACGATTACCATTCATTTTCATTATGGACACATAATAGTCAGCCTTTGTAGCCTTTTAGTGCTAGGATACAGGGTGATACAATTCGTCGTTCCCTTTGAATGTACATTTTCGATGAAAAGGTTCTTACACATACATGGGTACATACTATTCTTATGCCGTCTGTCTGAGTGTTCTCCCTGCAGTCGGTTTTTCATGTTTGAAGCTCACGAGCACCCTTCTTCATCCAGCGGTTCGTTACTGCGATCGGCGGCCATATGGAGAACTTCATCGCTAATGTGGAAACTGCTTAAGTTGACCGACCACCGTTTCCATCGTGTGTGTTACTTGTAATCAATTTTTTCTTTATTACATTGATCTCCCCAGTCTTCAATGTTATTACCATTTGTGCTAAGGTCTTTATTATCTAAGTTATCACTTTTTTTTTGTATATACTTAATATTTAGAAATTGTGCGTACCTAAAGTTTTTTTCTATCATATGTCATTAACTTTCTTTTCTACTTTCTTCTTTAAGTAGGTAGGTCGATTCTTCTCTTTCATTTTGTGCACAACAATATTCTATTATTCTTATAAATTAATATCATTTCACGTCACTATAACGCGAAGCCAAGCCGTATGAAGCCAATATGTCAGTGAAAGTAATATTTCAATCGCAATATAAGAAGAAAACGTTACTAATAAATCAGTAAATCTTTAAACTTGTTGTCAATCAAAGCCAAACTAGTTCCCAAAGACAAATCGTAGTTTCTATTTTTGCTTTGATGTCCATAATCGATGCAAAGTCGTACAAAGTTATGATGCCTAATTTTAGTTGTTGAGTGTAGGTAAAATTTAGTCTGTTTTGTCAGATGACCCGTATAAATTCTAAGGTCAAATACCTATTAGTGATTTATTTCAACGTGCAGTTTGTATCAAATATGCAAATTGATTTTACTGTGTCAACTTTGAATATTAAATTGATCATTGGTATTTCTTTAGTGATTCCAATGAGCTACATTCCAAAAGACAAGCGTGATTGCTTGTTGATATAGTTTTCAGAGTTAACAGAAATAGACAAACATCTCTTTAAAAATTATCGACCATTTCAAAAGGCCCACCTCATGCCCAAAATTACCCACAAATAGACAGTAAAGATAAAGAGCCAAATTACATGGCGCCAAAAACTTGAAATAATAACAAAGAAAAAAGTAATTTTGTCGCAGGTCAGGTAAGAGCGGAAAACGGTTCACTTACGGCTTCCGCTGACTGTTGATTTAATGGTTTAATTCGGCTTATATTGACATTAGGGTTCCTTGTAAAATATTTATTAGTAACGCGACAGTACACATGAATTCTTTAAAAAAAAATTGTAGTACAATATTTAGTCGAACGACGAAGTGTTGCTAGTCTATCGGTTATATTTCGGAGAGGGTGCGATGGAATTACACAATCTAATTCCACCGAGCCCGTTTCATCATCGGACTACAAGACAAACGGCGATGCGCCATCGTTACATGGTGGATATCCCAAACATACGCACAAAACGTTTTGGGAATACTTTTATTGTGCGTTCGGCTAAGGAGAGGAATTCCCTGCCGGAGTCTGTTTCGCTATAGCATTACCTATTACCTAGTAGTCTTCAAGTCAAGAGTGAATAAGTTACTACTATAGGCGTGCTCCATCTTCGACTACAACATCACTTACCATCAGGTGAGATGGTGGTCAAACGCGAACCTATTATGAATTTTAAAAAAATGGTAACGCCAGATGCCTTTTTGTATCTCAAATCGCTCTTTAAACTATAAAAGTGCCAAAAGCTTGTCATCTGCTCATTTATTATTATATTTTTTTCAACATTTCATCTGATGTTAAGTGTCTGATGTTAAGTCGTGCTTTGCTGACAATTTCTGTTTTACTCTCGTCAAAATGTGAGCTAAAGAAATAGATGTCATTTATCAAGAATTTTGTCTATGAAAAGTTATTGCTTGATCATAAAAGAAGCTAATAATTATTGACTAATAAGTCTATAAATTATTATTGACAGACTCTGACAATTAAGTTAAAACAATAGGTGTTCTTCATGGAACATTCCATATTTTACTAGAATTTAAAAGCAATGTAATGCCATATGATATTATCATATGGCATTTAGCTTCACATCGATAGTCGTAAAAGTATACACACAACAAAACTTAAATTTACGTCAAACACTTAACTGTAGTATTGTATTATTTGTAAATAAAGTTTACAAACCAAATTATTTTTAAATATAATGAAATAATAATTTGTATGGACGCGGATTCGAATCCAAACCTCCCTCCCTGAGTCTGACATGAAACCTTCATTTTGACAATTGTATTTAATGTATCTCCCCCATACGATTTGCAGTATATATTTTGTTCTTTCTACCTTGTATATACTTAGAAAAATATAAGAATTACGTTTAAAACTGTTGTCAGTATTTAACAAATTTGAGTTTCATATTGTAGACTAATAATTCTAAATATATTTTTTAACAGAAAATCAATGTACAGAATCCCAAGCGATGCGATCTGTTCTATACAAACTTTTTTATTTGAAGACAGTATACTCTGCGGTGACATTTCGACTTCCTCAAAATAAGTGATGTCATTTCCGTTGTTTGACACCCTGCCATTATTGCGTAAGTTTTGAGTCGATGCACAGAGAGGTATTTGGCCCTAAAAGTCGGGCGAAATCCTTTTTTTTTGTTTTAGTTAGACGCCGTTTTTTATTATTCCTCGAAATACAATGGTATCTCCTCCTACCAATAGCGTGAACCCGATGCGCTAGAGCCTTTCCCCCGCTCCATGCGCTCAGTCGGAAATTACCGTTCGCTTGCCGTGGTCGTGTAATTATTCGATACGCTCAAATTTCATTGTTTTCAAATATTAAATTTATGGTGAAAAAGTCAATTTCTTTTGAATTTCTACTATGGATCTTACACAACCAGGTATGTACTTATTATTTTATTTAGTTTTGTTATGAAAAGAGGGAGTTTTCGTACCTTTAGCTCCATTAGTAACTAATTCTTAAAAAGTCCTATAAAATACGCATTTCAAAAAATCTTTAAGCGTTTTAAAGTATTTCTGAGCATTTCTAAGTAAAAATTTATATGGCTTGTTTTAGAATAGACTCTATACTATTCTAAAATACGTAAAACAGCCACCCTAACGCACCCCTCCATTTTTGGCAAATTTTTTTTGCATGGACTCAAAAAACCACGTTTTTTTTTTTTTATGAAAATTAGTTTATTTTGTTTCCAGGCTCTTCTGGGACGCGGGTATTAACTAGAAACGATTTACTAACTATCATGGAACGCTCCAATGCTTCAACTTTCAATGGAAAGTTGGAATTTATGGAGTTGGAACTTCTCCGTCAATACTCTGAAGATGACCCAAACATTGCCGATGCAAAGCACAAGTTGTCAATTATACGTCACCAATTCAAGCAGAAATGGTCAGCTGCCCGCAATACCAAAGCCAGATTCCTAGAAGCGAACAAAGAGTGGATCAAGGGCACCATATCGCTACCAAAAGCAGGTTCCTATTTACGTTAACAATTCTTTTGTTTCGAACATTATTATATTTCATGGAATTTTATCAGTGACGAAAGGTTTATCTTTTATTACAGGATTAAGTCCAGGTAGACCTCAAAAGTCGTTTTCAGACTTATGTGAAAGGAATAAAAGGCGAAAAACTGAAAATCTTCGAACATACGACTTAGATGTGCTGGCATACGCAACACAAATGAAATTGCGAGAAACTGGCGAAGTTGAAGCATCAAAAATCGTAAAGATCCTTACCAGAAGCCCCCAGACAGCAAAAAATATGCAGCAGCAGCGATAAAAGCACAAGCAGCTGAACAAGAAAAAGAAGTTTCAACGAAATTGGCACACCTTCGTTCCCTGTTTATGTTTGTTGAAGCTAGGCTTACCCAGGCCCAATACGAAGTGGTTCGAGACACGAATCCATGCTATTCGATTCTAAAGAAGTTGAAGAAAGAATGTTACCCCGAAATCCACAGCATAACTGAGACCAGTGCCGAAGTAAGGGTACAAAGCTTAATGGATCACGCCATCAAGCGATTATTATTGCATCTTGGTGAGGAGGTCTTGAAGCAACTGACTAAATCTGAAAAGCAGTCCTTTCTGCTCATCAGCAAATGGGGCTGTGACGGATCTCAGCAGATTCAATATAAAATGAAATTTGCAAATAAGACTGATTCCGACGCCAATATTTTTCAAAAGAAAGGCCCTGCAATACGGAAAACATGCGATTTGGTCTATCTTTGCTGCACGCACGAATAAAATTTTTGGAGAGCATACTGCATGTAGCTTATAAATTACCAGTCATAAAGTGGAGGGCTCGCCTGACTGCCGAAGAGAAGAAACTAGTGGAGACACGAAAAAAAGAAATCCAAACCAAGTTTCGTGAACAACTAGGATTATTAGTAGATATTCCAAAGGCTATCTTTGGAAACACGAATGATGGGAATACCAGCAGACAATTTTTCGATGAATACAAGACAGCTGCAGCAATAACTGGGATTGACCAGAATTTAATCTACCGATTAAAAGTCATCCTAGACACCTTGTGCTGCGGGATAAAAATTAACATCAAAAAATTCGTAATTAACTGCAAAGAAACTGCTGAATTGTACGTTTATTTGTACAAGTTTCATCCAATGTCGCCGACATTACATAAGGTGTTGAGTCATGGGGCAGCCGTGATAAAGGAGGCGATTCTGCCAATCGGGCAACTATCTGAAGAAGCTGCAGAAAACCGCAATAAGCACATCCGAGCGTTTCGGCTAAACTACGCCTGAAAATTTTCGAGAGTAGCCTGCAACACAGACGTTTTAAATAGGTTGCTCTTGACATCAGACCCCTTGCTGACGGGAATGAGGAACGCTAAACATAAAAGAAAGAGTCCTCTTTCAGCGGATACCATGAATCTTTTGGAGGAAAATGATATTTGCAATATTAGTATTGAAAATGACTCTGCAGATGATGTAAATTAGAAATTTAAGAATAATGTATGCCTTTTTTACTCTATTATGCCTCAAAATAGAACGAAATACTTTAATAATACTATAAAACGCAAAAAATATTTTTGTCCGACTTTTAGGGTCAAATACCTGTCTGTGCGATGATGCTCCAAAAGCTTGCGGGGCAAACTATGTAATTACATTACCAAAGTTAACATAGAAGGGGATTCGCTGGGTCATCAAGTTTATTTTGAGGAAACAATTTTTGTATTGTAGCTTATCTACTCGAAAGCATAAGTGAAATCAATTTCCGGGGTTCCCTTGGGGACGTTTAAAGTTTCTTTTCGTTTGAGAGGAAAGCTTAAGTACAGCACAGCCCTGTCAACAAAGAAAGTGTAATATATTTCGGCTATAAAATTAAATACTTCATCATTATGTAGGTACATATTTCTCTAAATAATTCTTCGCGAATGTTATCATAAAATTTTATTTGCTGAGCTTAAAGCCTTCTTGATTATAACTTCAAAACACCTGTCATACTTCAATTTTAATGTCATCAGTCGACAACGTAAATAATGTTTAGCTGGAATTGTCTTAAAAATAATTTGAAAGACCAAAGGGTCTGCCTTCGGGCCATTGCAAATTCAACTAAAGCAAAAGGCATAAAACATTCAGGTTGGACGTGGACACAATAAAAAAAATGAAGCAGAACGCTGTGCAAGACGCAAATTGATGAATGAATCAATTAAAAATTATACGCTTAGTTTTTAAACTGATTTTCTTTGTGAACTATGAGCTTACATTTGATTGTAAAGATTGGGATAAATTTATTCTTCATATATCCGACAGCTATCACCATTAATTAAGCCATAGGAAACATCTATTTCATCAGCTTCATTTCAAAATCAATAAAAAAGGTTGTTGTATTTTTGACATCTATTGTGATTATTCTTTCCCTGTCACCGTGTTCGAATTTCAAACTTTTTCTCATAAAATTGGCGGCAACAGTGTTGAGATATTACATGGCGGGTTGCCAACTTCACACAGCCAAACGGAGTTTATGTTTTATTCATGTGGCCTCCATCGTTTATGCAAATGTACGTGGTAATAATTCAATGTGTTGATAAAATAATAAAAAACAATATTGTGGCTAAATTTCTTGTTCGCCATGTACGTAGCTAGAACTATATTAGGTTTGTAAAAACAATACACACCACAATAACAATAATTAATAATGTATCAGTTTTAAGTTTTCCAACGCTCACATCAATGCTTTTTATTTTTGTTATAGGCTCACATTTGATCATCAGCTCACCTGATGCTAAGTGATGATGTGATTGAAGATGACGTACGCTTACCTAGAAGTAACATATACCTATAGGTATTCACTCTTGACTTAAAGACCCTTAACTTGTAGCTATCAGTAACCACAGATTTCGAAAGGGAATTCCACTCCTTAGCCGTACACACAATGAAAGTATTCCCATCGTTTTGTGCGTATTGGTGGGACGTCCACCATGTTTACTAATAGATCATTTCTTTTGTTTTTGCCTTCTCTTCTGCTAGCCTAACAATTATATAGGTACCTAATGCTACTAGCATTAGGTACCTATATAATTGGTATAGGTAAGGCATAGGTACTACCCATACATGGAACTAAAACTGAAAATATCCCCCCCCCCTCTAACTTCTATTATAATGGGGGAAAAATCTAAAAAAGTATATATTTGTAGATCTTAATGTAAACTTTCAACCAAAATTAGTTTGATCGAGATTGGGTCAGCAGTTTTTGAGATACAGCATATTTTCTAAACCGCAAATATAACTTTGTAATTCATACAAACACTATGAAAAACAAAGTTATTGGGCGTAGTTGTAAAAAATGTAAATAAGCTAGTTTTAAGAAATTTGTAAGGTTTTATTTTGTCAAATAAATATACATCAAATCCAACCACTCAATTCATAAAACGTTTTATCCTAATAGTAGATAATTATAATATCTTCTGAAATTAAAATCTAGATTACAAACAGTATAATTTGAATACGTTATAAATACGAGGATCTTAACATTTGCGGTGACCCTTGGCTCCGGATTATTTCTAAATATTGGCGATAACCTATACTCATAGTAAATTACTAATCGTTGGCAATTAACATAATACTTACGTATTCAAAAATATGTATCATATAAAGCGAAGCCTGTAGATCTGTCTGTTTGTGAACTGCCTGGCGATAAAGTAAATACTCGAAGATACAAATATCGTACATGACCTGGTTTCTCAACCAAAGCATACATAATAACCTTATTAAAGTACCTAATCTTTTTTATATGTCCGTAGAAAATATGCAAATTTTTAGAAAAAATATAATATAATATGTAAATAAGTAAAAATTGTTATGGAACAGTTAATTCAACGATTCGAGACTCAACATATGCCCATAACGTAGACCGTTACAAAGATAGTTTGAAACGATAATCCTATACGTAACCACAACTTATAAGCGGATTGATGATTGAAAGTAGGTGCAGTATTTAAATAAACGATTACTGTCGAATAATATAGTATTAATTTTAGTTACGGACATCCAAAAACTATGGACAAAGTGCTATTAGCGATTGCAAGTGTCAAAATGTTAGAATATAGGGGATCGATCACGTAATATTTCGACAGTGTTTGTCAATCCCGTACATTTTTGACATTTTGATAATCGGCTTTACCACGCTAACGCTGACAGAACGTCGACTTGACGTTACCAAAAAAAAAAAGAAAACAAATCAAATCTAGAATTTGGCATTTGATAGACAGTTCACTTTATTTAAAAAAAAGGGAAATCTCGATTTTTCAAATTTCGAAACGATCACAGACAGTGCCGCGGGTGGTTGGTCATTTAAATCATTATCAAGTAAGGTCTGGCCCACATTGCTCGACTAAAATAACATTAAATATGAATTAAAGCCGTTTTGCAGGAATTTAAATCTATCCAAAACGACTATTAACATTCATTAGACCGCTACTAGACGGCCGACTTGGTTTTTGTAAAATCGCTGACTGTTATAAACTTTGGAGTTCTTGGAAACTTTTCTCTTTATTGTCATGTTTTTTCCTCATCATTAAAAGAAGTTATTCTGATGTTGAATGAGAACAATACTGGCCGACCATTTTTAAATTTCTCAACATAGATTTTTAGTAGAGATGCGCCGAATGTAGGTTCAACCGAATACGAATGTGCGGCCGAATATTCGGTCCAAAATGTACCGAACCGAATATTGGGCCGAATCATTCGGCTCAGTTCTGTGCGGTAAAAAGGTTTCATAAATTTTATTTAGCGTTTATAGACACTATTATATTATATTCTAAAATAAAATATTTTCTGGAAGAAAGTTGTTACTCAAATGAAGCAGTGTTATTTTAAAATAGTTAATTTAATAGAAATTTAATTTAGTTTAATTTATTATTTGTAAAAAAGCAGTCGTTTATTTGATTAATATTTTTTTTAAATGATTGATAAAGTTAATCTTTTTTATTTTGTCAATAAATAATTGGTACCAAAAGTAGTGTTTCTTTCACTTAAAAGAATCTATACTACTTTCGGAATAAACCACAGTTATTTAGTAATTAGTTAACCTTACTGTTTAATAAAATGTTCTTTTTTTAAATATTAACAATAATTTAATTATTCGGTAATTATTCGGCAAATCAACCGAATATTCAGCTGAACACAAACATGAAAAAATATGCCAAATGTACCGAATACGAATATTCGGCCGAACATTCGGCGCATCTCTAATTTTTAGCTACATGTTATTTACAGGCCGTCTGTCACAATATTGTTTTTTTTTTTAATCGAATATTACGATTCATAATTTAAATTTATCTTTAGAATTTGTTAAACTAGACGAGGTTAGTCTATGAACTCTCTAATATCTAATGGGGCGTGCAACTGTCAAAGTGGCGCTAGTAGCACACTTACCAAAATCAAAGCAGTTTCTCTATGGAACAGTAATGAATTCCTAAATTAGAGACAGTTATTGAGAATTTTTCGATTAAAGAACATGTATTATGTACTTTAATCGGAAAATTGTACAGAAATCAATTGAAATCAATGAAATGAAAATAAAAAATATTACCACAGATAACCATAGATGATACAGATAACTATATAATATCTCACAATCTAACTAACACTGACAGTGACAAAGGTTCTTACGGTGCTGGCGCCATCTGCGATTAGCTTTCACTTGCACGCCCCATACTGAACGCATCTCATGTGAACAGATCGCACCTGACCGGACTTCGAGTGGAGACCATTAATCATAGTAATTTGCATAACATTCTCATGTCATCGGTGCGCCGAAAACGTTCGATTGCGGTTTAAAGCTAGAACACACTGACGGACGAGAGAATATTGAACAATTATTTATTTATACAACAATTTTATTTGGTAGTTTTTTGGAACGTGATACTGTAATAGAGATGTGGCCTTCTTATTATTTCCGTCCTTGTACATCAATCATTAAAGAAGTATGAGTCTTGATGCTTATGGCCAGAGAGTATTTTATTTTAGCTTAGCTCCAGCTGCAAGGTTGGTTAAACACATAATGCTTCCTAATTATGACTAACTATGAGTATGAAAGAACGAAATAAAAATAATTATACTAAGTACTTAAAAGAATAACAAGGACAATAAAAACCAAAAGACCTGTATACAATACACTCACGTATGCCCCAAAGAATATGCGCTTAAGTTCATAATGAACCTCTTTAGATAGATAGAATATACTTTATTGTACACCAATAATTGAAGCACACTTAAATAACAATATTGTAAAAGTGGGCTTTATATGGCACAGTGATATATTTACTTATTTTCAAAACCCGTTAAATTTTCTTTTTCTAACGTACCATAAAACTGTTGATAGAGTTGTCCCTAAACATTAAAATAATTGATTGTAACACTAACTAGGTACCTAGCAAGTTAACACTCATCCTTAAAAATGCAAATATCAACAACTACCTAATGTGCAACCGTCCTGTTTATCGACACATCCGTCGTCGTATCTTATCGAGTTACATCACTGGCCTATGAATATTCATTGCAATATCTTGAATATTTTAACATAATTCGCTTTTAGGTGATAGAACCGTCATCTAAATGATACCAACTGGATTAGAATGTCGTCACGATTCCAATGCTACGGAATTGCACAAAAACGTTCAACTACTTGACAGACAACATGCTGAGGTTTTATTAAACTTTTTCTGAACCCGATAAAGCACCTACAAAACTTTAACATTATTATCTTTTCAAAAAAAGAACCTTACCAAAAATACGTTCTCGTTTTGCTAAATTATGAACGCGACCATATTTCTTTTGATTTCAGGCGATACGGAACAAAATGCAGTGGCTGTGGTCACGGCATATCCCCATCCGACCTCGTCCGTAAAGCTCGCGAGAAGGTGTTCCATCTTAACTGCTTCACGTGCCTCGTGTGTCGGAAGCAGCTGTCCACTGGCGAAGAGCTCTACGTCTTGGACGACAACAAGTTTATATGCAAAGAGGATTATCTCGCCGGGAAGGCGCCGACACAGCATTGTAAGTTTTTTATTACTAATTTATGACTTGTAACCTCTTTACAAGCTTTCTGTATTTCTACAAATATATTTAAAGATTTTATTCAATATCAATAGATAAGTAATATATTATTTACTGTATATCTGAGGCCGCCGCGCTTACCAGATGTTTATCTCATGAACGCATCCATTGATGAACGGTCGTGCAATTAAAATGTGAAAGTTGGTAGCACTTGTTCCAATTTTAAATTAGACAAGGTGGAGCTTGGAGCTTTGCCGTATTGACAGCGCGTTGTGAAAGGAGATCAGTATCGAAGTAGACATGTGGCGACATCACGGGTCAATGTCGCTAAAATAAAGTAACAAGACAGCTAGATTACTTCGAAATTGCGCTATTCTTGTCTCTGAACTAAACTATACATTATTTACGTAAGTCCAATCAAACATCAACACACGGCCGTCACGTTAACAATCACTCCCAATGTTGCTATATGAAAAAATAAATGAGGTCTTTTATTGTCCTCACTCGTTCTCGGAGCCGATCGATGCAGAATAATTACTTTTCTAAAACACGACTACGTTTCCTTCCATTTACGAACGTGACATGTGAGAATTGCATTCTCAATTTAAAATGCGTTTTTTATTGTTTAAGAACGTATCACAGCAACAATAAAACTCTCGGAGCACCCATTTTGAAATCGGATTTTTCGATCAATACGAACCGTAACAGAATCCAAGTGAAAAAAAAAGAAACAAAAAGTCGAAGGCGTCGGACAAAAAGCCAACCGCATTACACATTAGCCACGTCTCCACGCGGTAGTGCTGTAGACATCTTTTTTTTTACTTTTTTATTTACCGCTTTGTCGAAGGCACACCTTGACGTGAGGAAGAAAAAACTGAGGGATTGTAGGCAAGCTGGGATCATGAGGCACGGCCTTTCAGATTTACGTAGAAGTAGTACAAATATTTTGATTAACACCCTCGTTAGAAATGGATACAGCAGCTGTGAAGGCATCATTTCTGTTATCTCTCTATTTATAATTCAGACAGGGTCGCATATCTCTATACATCACAACGTATTGATATCCGGTATTTCTGGTTTTATTGACTCAATTATTACGTACCCAACTTTAATGTATTCCGTTTGCTACTGTATCGTGTAGCTCTTGAAGTGAATATAGAGATTAACGCGAAATACCATTAGTAGGTATTTTGTATTTATTTATTTTGTTTTTGAAACCTTATTTGCCAAATAAAGCATTCCTTGCCTTTTTTATTGACAAAAAGCCTTTAATCGCTAGAATGTTTAAAGTTTTCGAATAGTAGAAAAAAGACTATTATTTTCAGGTACTTATTCAGTTTGTAACATAGCATGAAAATCGATGACACACAACAATGCTTTTAAAAATTGGAACGGGTATTTCAAAAGTTGGTGTAGCGCTAAGCATATTCAAATACGGTATTTGTATAATAAATTAGTGTTGTCCGTGTGTTAGCTCGTTCACCCACAAACATGTGCTAGCCGGCGGCGCCGCCCATGTTTGCTCAACGTAATTGTGTTTATACATTGTTAGAACGGAATAATGCCTGCAAATAAACTCGAGAGCGAAAACGCGACGCGACGCGACGGGTCCAATCGCGCGGGAAAATTTAGAGAGGAGCACGTAACGAAAGGGCTAGGTGTTGTTAGATATCCATAGTGCTGTAAGTACTATTTAAGTTTGATTTTTTTAGGATTGTTTCAATTTCGAGAAAATTAAACCCATAGTGATTTCATTATATATATATATATTCTTGCATGCCTATTCAAGCTTATGCATAGTGTAAATACTTTACTTTTGCCCACGGCTGGGCTGAAGTGTGTTTCTCTTCCGTGTGCCTTCTAATGCCAAATTAGATTTTGCCCAAAAGTAAAGCAATATGCCATGAACCGAAAAGTATGGCTACCAGAGCCTCTTGATTTCGCTCCGTAGACCTGAACCAATAACCAGGCAATTTAATTTATCATTATTGTAAGGTCGCAGACAATCGCAGACATTATTATGGATGATCACGCGTTGCAAGTATAAGAAGCGAGTTACTCGTCCCACATTAGACTGCTATTGTATTTTATTGAATGATACCTACATGTAGTTTTTTTTTCACGCCCGGTGCATGGATAACGATAAAGTTTGTTTTAAAAAATAAACCACTTATGCTTTGCTAACATAGACTTTATATATTAAATTAAAATTAGAACAGTGCTGTCAATTCGATTAAAAAAAACAGCGTTTATTTTTCTAAAACAAAAGATTTTCGCAACGGAACCTAACCGGAGTATGACAGTCAACCCCCGCGTGATCGTGCAATGGTACGATAAGCCAAACAAGGAATTGTTTCCACCAGCTGAACTGAGCCCCACCGAGCAGTAGATTAGACCCTGCCCGGTCCCCGCATGCGAGGGTTAAGAAGCTTACGTGGTTATTGATACGGTTAATGCGAAATGGCGAAACTTATAATACCTCGAAGTCTTTTTTGAACGTGTATTTTATTAAGAGAATAAAAGAAAGTCTTTAGTTTTTCAACCGACGAAAAAAACGGAGGAGGTTATCAATTCGACGCGTATATGAAAATTCTTTTTTGTTTGAAAGGGTATACTTCGAAATTGGTCCCATTGTCACCAAGTTAGGATCTGATGATGGGATCCTGGAGAAATCGCGGGAACTCTTCAGATATTATAGGCACACCTATGGTGATTTGAGTATTTTTATAGTAATTTGTGTAGTTGCATTCGAAAAGCATCATTTGTGAAGTGGACCTGATGATGAAGAGCACAGATGGCCACTGGAACTATTCAATATATAAGTAGGAATAATAAGTATTTCATGGGTTCCGCTTCGATTACTTGAATATGGTTATTAAGCACAATATGCTCGTCACAATGCATATGGTGAAGTGAAGCTGATGGTGAAGTACCAGGAGAACTCCTCAACAATTAACGGCAAAAGCAATATTTTGTAAAAGGTTATAAGTAGTTGAGATTTAGGCTTTTGTAACTAGGTAAATTATAAATCGACCAATTAAAAAGAGTGAAATAAAAACTTTTTACCAAAAAATTAAACCGACTGCCAAAAACGAAATTTTTTAATGTATTTCGCGAAACTTTTTGTTAAAGCTGAAATGTATTTAGATATGTGCTGGTGGACTAAGCTGTCTTAGCCTTACTTACCTAGTTCTCTCGAATAATCGATTACTCGTTAGCTTAGTATAATAATTATCTGGCCTTTCTCAAATACTTTTCTAAACCTTTGCTACCAAAAACATGCTGAAAAAAGTGGTGGAGAGCTATAACTCTCCAATTTTATCATTTTCTGAAAAGATTGATTATTAAGTACTAACACTACATTGAAAGCTATTTTATGTTACTAACGCTATATGGATGCTTATAAGTCTGAAATAAACTTGACATTATTATTATTATAAATATGGTCCTAATGCTGACTCATTACATTTAGAAAGTGCATTACTATTGAAAAGACTTCAGTTTCGACCGAGAAAGAACTACACTTTCAAGAAGTCTTCGAAGAAAAACAACACACAAACTTGCAAAATCATTTCTAACAAACTCAAACCGGGCCCTTTTCTACAAACGGTCCCCGATCCTATTTCCTGTGTGTATGAAGGATGGATATCTGTGCGTCCCAGGCGGGGCCGGGAGTACGGCGATAAGGCGTATCAATCAGACGCACGCGCCCTCGGCCCGATTGGGGGAAGAGGTGACCATATCGCGAGCGTGGCGGTGACGGGTTGAATTTTCTCCTCGATATTTTCGTTGATAGTGACGACAGACACACTACTTTGGGGGCCATTGCCTGCCGGGGCTGCGGAGTTACCGCGGCCTCGGAACACGAAGGGCAAATGACAGAACACGGATGGGTTTGTAAAAGTCTGACATACCCTCCCGCTTTGCCGAGATCGGGAGGTACCTAGTCATTGGATGATTGCCCATCCTTAAAAAAGGAAATACTACCTACTTTGTGTAATTTTTCATCATCGCCACTGATCTCAAATCAGTTTAGGAAAACATCGTGAGGAAACCAACATGTACTGGGATGGGACCAAAAATTCCAAAAATCTAAAGCAATTTTTGACTGAAACTTAAGCAATCCAATCTTTGCCAAAAATCAATTCATAGTTTAGTTTTTTTTTTTATTTGTAATTTTATACATTGCAAATTCAAAACAATGTAAAGTTTATCAATAGATAAAATAAACGGAAATCTACAACGAAACTAATCCCACAGCTTATAAAATAAAATAAAAAAACAATTCATAATTCTTAAAAAAAAAAAATATACGCAAAGATAATAGCATAACTGCCTACGTTAGCAAGTGATCCCTACTAGGGTTGCACCCTCAGAATAAACCGCTGCTGGCTGTTTGTGTTGCAACCGATACGAGAGCACTGTTTGTTGTGGCCACGCTCTAGCGCGCCTCATTACGTCACACACTCGTTCCAGACTTGAAATTGTTGAAAAAAAAAAGAAAATCGATGAGCAGAAAACATGATTCGATTTGTAGAATAAATTAAACACTTTTTAGTCTATATCCACACTGGAAATAGCTTTTTGAACGCTTTTTATAAACTTGTAGACTACTTAGGGGACGCTTGATAAAATAAGCATATCAAAATAATAGTTGTTATTTTAAATTATATCTTTAAATTATATGATACTAGTTTTAGTCCGCGACTTCATCCGTGTGTAAATTTCGCACTTTTTCCTTGGATACAACCTAGCTTATATGTTATGCCATGTTGTAAACTATGCATGTGCAAAGTTTCATTCAAATCCCTTGTGGCATTTCCGTGTGATTAAAAGACAACAAATCGAGTGAAATTTAATATTATAAGTAAGATAATAAAGGTTTGAAAAGTGACTCTATAAATATATCTTATAACAAAGAATTCGCGAAAGCTAGAAACTGTAAAAGTCTTAAAGATATATTGGGAACTATGAACATAACTCGATTGTCATTTGGAATTTCTAAATATAAAAATACACACTAATTTACCGACTTATTTTTTATAAAACACAACAAGAATACTACGATTTCAGTAAAAGTATTCACGAACTCCAAATAACACGAATGTCAAGCGAGCGCGGTAAAAAAGTAAAACGCGAAATTTCAGACGTAAACAAAACCTCTGAACAAGTCCTGGGGGCGTTCGTCTGTGAATTTTAAACCTTATCCCGAGGTGTTAAGAGCGTAGTGAGGTGCAGAGAGAAAGTTGTGGTTAGAGCTATGTGCAGTCACGTAGAGACTCCGAATGGCGTGGAATGGAGGAGACCGATAGAATCCCATTTCGTGTCCCCCTCCCCCACTCCCTTCCCGCTCTCTCCCGGTAGCCGGGGGTGAAGCAGCCATTACTTCTGATTCTGCATCCGACGGCCCGATCGAGTTAACAAGACTGACAGCAGTGTATTATTTCAAAAATCTTTTGAATATTCATTCGTGTTTTTCTTGGAAATTATATCATGTCTTACGCTTCCCTTCAATAATAGAAATTATCTACCTATATAGCTGACGAAATTGTAAGCGTATTTCTTGGTACACTTTTCAGTACAGAAAAATCTGTCTCCTTCGCTTGTAGCTTGTCTTGAGTTCTTTTCATATTCATAACATTGAGATCTTCAAGTAGTAATCCAATGCACGTCTACGTGGTTATAAATATACATGATAGATACAAAGTTATATTAAATATTCTACTGGTCTTTTAGTTGGTTGATTTTTTTGAATAGCTGTTGGAAAGAATTTTTTTAATAGCTGTGCCGTACCGTGTATGTAATAGGTATAGTTAACCCGTGCACTGCGCAGGCGCTGCGTCGGTATCATAGATCGGGCGAGCTCCACTGCCTAGTTACTGCTTCCCACCTAAAGCGGCCACTTCGATGCCATCGTATGTCTGCCCATTAATTTTTATTTATCGTTAAAACGATCGATAGGTAGCGTGCTCGTAAACTGGCCGCAGTAAACGTTTATGTTTGAGTTTTATGATGTTTTAATGTAGCGTTTTTGAAAGCTCGTGAGTCCCGAGTTTCTATTTTATATGGACTCGTGGAATAGAATTATAGGCAGTAAAAACATGCCGAGGTGTGTGATAACCACAGCTTCGATTTTTGTCGTATCGCGTTGCGAAAATGACATTAATATTCTTAATGGAAGTGTAACTGTAAACTGATTTATGGTCGAAGTACGGCCATTTGAAGCGTAGGTACCTATGTGTAGTGTAGCCAGTGCTACGGAACTGCTGAATGGAAAACTTGTGGCAGGTGAACGGTAAATAGTAAAACAGAACGATCACGTACACACAAATAAAGACGGCAAAAAACTAATCGGTCAACGATTTACAGCGTCAGGAGCGTACCCTGAGGGCAAATTATCGATAATCGAGCGACTAACCAAATAGCCGGTGTCGATACAAGTTATCGACAGTAATCGTTATAATCGCTAGTGGCGCGCGATTGTTGCGCTGGCCATTACGGGACGTGCGCGGCTTTTTAATACTGAACCAATTTTTTTGACCCCTCACTTTAAGGAAAATAAAACGTCCACAGGTCCCTTCTAAATTAGTGATCTGTACAACTTTTTGTATACGCTTATTATTGAAATTATTATTTATTAACTGTAATTGTCGGCGACGTTTCGAGGGTTAAGTTCAGCGTTTAGCGTAATTTGGTCGGTTTGGCTTTTTGAGGGCCTTATTAGTAATTATTACTTGTCAAACCACAGAGGTTTTGGAGGGTGCCTAATTATTGCGTTTATGACTAACATCGAAAATAATGTTTCCTGTCGGCGGCCATAGTCGGCCACGGTGAGAGTAGATAATACTGGCTTCATTTTAGATAAAGTGTAGTTCAATTTCTGAACAATAATTAACCATAATCTCCATACGTAAATCATTAAACCAATTATTTTCTTCAATTATTTTTTCTGTCGTTTCCCGTTTTCAGTTCGTGACGCGCTGCTCGAAGGAGTCCACGCATTTCTTTTTAAATTATTTTTCTTTCATGCCAGTATTGTGCTTGGGTAAATGGCGTGAAATTGACGGGTGGTCAGTGTTTGTGGCGTAAAGCCTGACTATAAATATGGACCCTGGAGGTTTTACACCGACACCTAATCGGATTACATTTTTAGTGTTATGTTCTGGTATCAAATGAAAAAAGTCTCTGATCACTGTAAAAATCTATGGTCTATGGTGTAATTATCCATGGTCTTATTTAAAAGTGTACTGATATTTTTCTGAAATAAAGATTTAATTTGTGTTTATGCAAAAAATATCGCTCCGAAATTGTCTTTATTCTATATTGAAAAGCTCGTTTGCATACCGTAAAAATCTTATTGTTCCCGTTCAGATTTTTTTCTATGTTGGGGACGTAAAGTATCGCTTTATGCACTAAAGTAGGCCAACTCTTTGTCAGGGCAACCTTTGAATTTGAATTTCGAAAACGAACAGCCTTCGTTGTTTTAATTTGCGTTCGATATTGAAATTGTGTAACGGCGTGATTGAATGTTTGCTTTTCATTACTTGTGATTAATTCAAATAATATTTAAATAACTTTCATTATTATCTATTTTAATTGAATACTGATCTGCTACTTAAGCACTTTTAATAGGTTCTTTTTCTTTTCATTTAATGATTCTCATGTCTGGCTTGTTTACCCTTTTCAGTTCACGAAATTAGAAAATTTCCATACAAGAAAAATTCTGGGAAAATTTTCACGCGAGCGAAGTCGCTCGAAATAGCTAGTGATATATGGAATATTCGCATCATCCTGTCTTAAACTCAAATTACTTACCACCTAATTTATATTAACTATTATAACCTATCTATCGTTTATTTAGCAGATAGCAATTCTACTGAAAATCAATCCTTCCCCCGAAACATTTCAAACCAGTTTTTTGATGACATATTCATTCCCAGACCAACATCTTTCTATATCTATTTATATAACTATATCTGTAAGTACATAGGCAGTGTCGCGCAAGGTGGAGGCGGCTGAAGAAATATTATTTCCTTATCTACCCTCCGCAAGTCGTTTGCCCCCTCTCCCCTTGACCGGGCGCCCTCACACGCGGTCGTTACACGGTATTTTATTATAGAAATGTTTTTTTAGAAAATAGTGTGCTAGTGAAATTATTTTAAATTGGGAATCCTTACATGTCATAGAAAAAAAGTCTCCTGTTGCGTCTGTCTGTTTGTATGTTCGCGATAAACTCAATAACTACTGAACGGATTTTCGTACTAAGCTCCATCAAAGAAAAGACTTAGCAGAAGATGCCTATAACTGTTCTCAAAACGGTGAACGATCTTGATGATGTGATCCACTTAACCACACTGGTCCCGCGTTATGGATTTCGAATTCTGCTCTTAGAGAGAAAGCCTGTGTCCCAACAGTGGAAACGTTATAGTGTAAGAAGAGTCTCGTCATTCTAGTTTTTTTGTTTTTATTATTATTTGCTAATTAATCGTTGCGTAAGTCTTCAACCCCGGTTCTTATATTCTGCATAATGTAAATTCTATAACTAAACTCTTATAATAAATAATAATAATAAGAAGTATCATACTATAGGTATGTGCCCGACCCAGATCTCGAAAATGGCAATATTACACTGTACTGGGATTGGTCTATCATCACTGACAGGGCTATTGTTGCCAATAAGCCTGACATAGTGGTGATAGACCGATTAGAGCGTCGCACAATGATTGTTGATATAGCAGTCCCCCATGACGAGAACCTCGTGAAAGCTGAGATAGATAAAAAAAATAAGTATCATGACCTGGCGCGCGAGGTTGTGGTCATGTGGGATGTTGAGACAGCAATCATTGTGCCGATAGTCGTCACAGCCAATCTAAACATCTAAGGAGGCTCTCGTTGGGCAGCTGGATCAAGGGCTTGATCCAGAAAGCAGTACTCCTGGAAACGGCTCGTATTTTGAGGAGGTTCTTCTCTATGGAGCCCTGACCACCGGTAGTTTGGACCCTGTTCCCGATACCGGTGGGCTACTATTTTTTTATATTTTTAAATGTTTTTATTTTTTTATATTAATATTTAAAAATGTAATTTATGTGTACATATATTAAATAATTGGAATAATAATAATATTCCACAACTTTCACACAACGCCATCTAGTCCCAAACTAAGCAGAGCTTGTATGAGTACTAGACAACTGATAAACATACATATATATTTCTAAATACATACATATAATAGATAAAATACACCCAGACAAAGAACAAATGATCGTGCTCATCATACAAACATTTGTCCTGGGTGGGAATCGAACCCACGACCTTGCGCATAGCAGTCCGGGCCACTGACCACTATACCAACAGGACACACGATTTACCTAAACCAAAAAAAAATGTTGGTACCTTATAGTTATATTGCATAATTATATTAAAACCGTAATGCTAACCTCTATTAAATACCCTATGACGTCACCACACTCTCAATCGAACACCCATTTACACACACCACAAAATTTACGGCTGAAAACTATAAAATGGCCTAATAAAAAAAAATCATTAATCCTGGGCCTGATTAATACGACCCAGGCCAGGCCGGTGAGAGTAAAGGCCCATCCCAACAGGGGGTGCCGGATAATTGGACCCCCTAAGTCCGGGCGTTAAAGCACCAATGTTAGGTTATTTATTGACTGGACAGTCATTATCACTCGTGTGTTAGATATTCTGTTGTTCATTGTGAACCTCTTTAAAATATTTGTTTATTTTTTATGTAAATAGGCTGCATGGCTGTATGAGATCTTGTTTGTGGCCTGTTGTTTGAAAATCGAAGGTTGCTTCCAGCCAGAGATTGTACCTACTTTAAGCTCTTTTGTTTAAGCACTTTCTTTAGATCTTACGCTTAGGTACATGGTGCCTTATTGATGAATATAATTAACCGGAGATTTTTGGTCAAAACAGTAGTACCTATCTATTTTAACTTGATTCTAGAATAGTTATTTAATTCAGGACTTTAGCTTTTTTCAGTGTTTGATCTCACTATAAGTCAATAACAATGTAACAAATAGTTAAAATGATGGCACATAAAATAAAATTAACTAATAGTTGTAAATGAAGACAGATGATCTGATTGCATAAAACATAATAATGGAAATCATTACATATTATGTATATCAATATATATAGAACTTGATCATTTTTCTATAGTAAAATGGTCTCCTATCGTGACCAAGAAGCAAGGCGGCTAATCAATACAACGGTTTTGTAAACTTAGACAAGCAAACTTAACGAACGCTGGCAAAACCTAGCGTCAAATGAAATAATAGCACATTAACCATTCTAAAAGACATGGAAAACGAAAGTAGGCGATTCACGCCCCAATTACTACAAACCACCAGAGTCCATCATCTATTCTTCTTCTGCTTTTCTCCAACGATATTAGGGTCGGCTCCAGTCCAACCGAATACAGCTAAGTACATGATGCTTCTGCCTATCTGACCTCCATAAGTCAGTGGTTAGGTAACACGACACACTTGTGTCCAATCCAGCATCTACCAAATCTACCGTTAATTAAAGAATAAAAATCAGCCATATAAGTCAACGCCCGGTAGCCGGGGCAGTCAATAAACTAAATATTCCAGGAAACACAAACAATCGTGAAAGACACCCGATACTCAATCCAACGCTTGTTCGGCCCAGAACGGACCATTCATACAAAACATGTGCTTACAATCCGTCCGTGCCATTATTCAACTTAACCTTAACACTTTAATAGCCTGAATCGGGAATCGAAGCTGCGACGCCTCATTTCACTTCGCTTCCTTACCTTATCCATTCAAATCTCAACTTTGAAACACCGTACTAAGTTTCAGAATCCCATGCCATAAGCTAAGGTCCCTTAATTGGCTGCGATGAATTATAAACATCTTATGTAACTCAAATAAACAATTGAATTTCAATTCAATTTAAGAATGAATATAGTTAATAATGCAATGCAGGCAGGAAATGCAAATCTTCAGCCACACAGTTTACTTAGCCATTAAAAATAATGAGAAAATCAAGTTCATGTTTGTGGCACAGAAATGAAGTCTAAAGGATTGACGGAGTCTTGAAAACGTGTGAATAGATTGCTCAGTACTAAAACATTGTGAAAAACTTGCTACTGTGAGACAGACTCGACATTACTCAAGGTAGCATGACACTTACTGTCTCAGAATTGTCAATAAAAACTCTATTAACTGTTGAAAGATATGTAGCTGTCAGTAGAATCTGGAGAGGCTATCTCCATATTTATGGTCAGAGCAAGTGCATACAGACTGTACGAACTTCACGTCGCAGTAATACTGATACTAGACATAAAACTGGAAACGGCTCATAAGAAGCCTTGACGCCTTACAAGTCAAGACCATACACAACACTGAATTAGAAACAGGTTGACAGTAAAAAAAAAACATATTTCTTTAACGCTTCATTTGAACTTTGGTTGTTTATGGTTTGACTTTTTCTAGATCTGTTCTGGTAACGATTCTCAATGGAGCGTGCAGGTTTCCGCATAGAAAGCGTTTCCTGAGGTCATCCGATCGATATTTTTTATCGATGTTCAAATATTTTCGCACTTGAAGAAACCGGATGGAATCGACATTGCAGTCTTGCCTCAGTCGGCGCTTGCCTCTTTCTTGACATCTAGGTCGACCAAATGAGTACCCGCTGCAAAACAAAATATTGCCCAACATGGCCTGCTAACTTATATTCCAATAAATCCTCAAATTGGTATAAAATTGACAGGCTCAACTTTGCCGTGCCTGAAATAACCTCAAGGGAGGTCGTTCCGTGTCCGTCAAACGATCTCCGGCTACCGATTCGAACCTCCTCCATTTTATTGTTTTCAAAATTTTACTACCGCACTAAATCATTCTTTTCTGCGAACCAGCCAACGTTATGTGATTTAACAAGCGAACTCCTTCGCTATCCTTTGATGAACTCCATTTATATTTAAATCATCATTCTCCGAAAGATATGAAACCGCTTCATCATTGCCTTTCTCATGGACATAGACAACCTCCTTGTTTGAAACTTTAGTTCGTATGTAAATAAAAACGCCGCGGCGATATTAATAATGCGGAATAGAAACAAAAAAGAAAAGAAATTAAAAATCGAACGCCGGGAACGAAACATCCATACAATAATGGGAAGGAACAAAGAGGTAAAAAAGCGGGAAGAAACCTGTCGACGCCATGTTGTGTGGCAGTCGGCCTTCACGCCTCGGCCGCTGAAGATTATCTTTCGAAAAAAGAACCGAACGGGAGGCTTTTCTTGACGATGAAGGTCTTATATCGTATTCATGTCGTGGGATTATGGCCTCTTACAGCTACCGAATAAAGAGTATATTAGTATGGAGTTGTTCTGAGTTAATATCTTTTCAGATCGTTTGGTAGAAAGAGCGTCGTCACCGTGCGCCTGCGCTGATGACCTGTCAATTCCGTCGTGTACGCCGGCTGTAGAGAAAAAAGTGACATTAGAGTGGCCATCTATTATTTTGACTTTATGTGGGGAGATGGAGCCGAGATTGATCGTGTTTGGCTCAGCCCTTTTAATTACACCGCATTCAGTTGAATGGCTTTGTAGCCGTCTACTGTTCGGTAGATGTTTATGTATTCGTGACTACTTATATGCTGTCTTCTTTTGTGGGAACGTTTTTATTGCTCAAAGTGTTTTGAAACTTTAGTATCCTTTTTTCTCTACCTATATTGGTCTTTCTATATGTCCATTATCCCTTTGTGGTTCTCTATCTTCAGTTTATATTGGACTAGTATTTGCGTGTTGCGCGAGGTGCAAGCACCTCGCGTGCTTGTGAAAAAAACTAAAGCATTGCCCCTCTAAATCAAGTATTTGCGTGTTGCGCGAGGTGCAAGCACCTCGCGTGCTTGTGAAACAAAAAAAAAAAAAAAAAAGGGGGGGGGGTTGCACAATTATTTCGACTAAAGCATTGCCCCTCTAAATGAATCTGAAAAAAAAAATGTTCCAAGTCTCTTAGATTCCGAGATCAGCCTAAAGGGGGGGAGAAGGGGGGCGGGGGGGGACTTTGAAAAATGGCTTTTACTTTACCGAGCCTCCTCTATACGAATCCGTAAAAAAAAAAATACGGGTCTCGTAGTTTCCGAGATACGATAGGGAGGGGGGAGAAGGGGGGGGAAAAGGGGAGGTTTGGCACTTTTCCCGTAGGTTTCAGAGTTACTTGTTTACGAATCTGTCAAAATATACCCACCTCCCCATCCACCATCTGGGAGAACAATTATGTCAGTGAGTCAGTGAGTGGTAATTTAGCTTTATATAGTATAACTAGTATTTGCGTGTTGCGCGAGGTGCAAGCACCTCGCGTGCTTGTGAAGAAAAAAAAAATGGGGGGTGGGTGATGGGGGGGTTTAGTATTTGCGTGTTGCGCGAGGTGCAAGCACCTCGCGTGCTTGTGAAGAAAACTAAAGCATTGCCCCTCTAAATCAAGTATTTGCGTGTTGCGCGAGGTGCAAGCACCTCGCGTGCTTGTGAAGAAAAAAAAAATGGGGGGTGGGTGATAGGGGGTTTAGTATTTGCGTGTTGCGCGAGGTGCAAGCACCTCGCGTGCTTCTGAAGAAAACTAAAGCATTGCCCCTCTAAACAAGTATTTGCGTGTTGCGCGAGGTGCAAGCACCTCGCGAGTTTGTGAAAAAAAAAAAAAAAAGGGGGGTGGGTTGCACAAGTATTTCGACTAAAGCATTGCCCCTCTAAATGAATCTGAAAAAAAAAAAATGTTCAAGTCTCTTAGATTCCGAGATCCGCCTAAAGGGGGGGAGAAGGGGGGCGGGGGGGGGGGGGGGGACTTTGAAAAATGGTTTTTACTTTACAGAGCCTCCTCTATACGAATCCGTAAAAAACAAAAAATACGGGTCTCGTAGTTTCCGAGATACGATAGGGAGGGGGGAGAAGGGGGGTGAAAAGGGGAGGTTTGGCACTTTTCCCGTAGGTTTGAGAGTTACTTGTTTACGAATCTGTCAAAATATACCCACCTCCCCATCCACCATCTGGGAGAACAATTATGTCAATGAGTGAGTCAGTCAGTCAGTGAGTGGTAATTTAGCTTTATATAATATAACTAGTATTTGCGTGTTGCGCGAGGTGCAAGCACCTCGCGTGCTTGTGAAAAAAAAAAAAAAAAAGGCGGGGGTTGATGGAGGGGTTTAGTATTTGCGTGTTGCGCGAGGTGCAAGCGCCTCGCGAGCTTGTGAAAAAAAAATAAAAAAAAAAAGAGGGGGGGGGGGGTGATGGGGGGGGGGGTTGCACAAGTATTTCGACTTAAGCATTGCCCCTCTAAATGAATCTGAAAAAAAAAATGTTCCAAGTCTCTTAGATTCCGAGATCCGCCTAAAGGGGGGGAGAAGGGGGGCGGGGAGGGGGGACTTTGAAAAATGGTTTTTACTTTACCGAGCCTCCTCTATACGAATCCGTAAAAAGAAAAAATACGGGTCTCGTAGTTTCCGAGATACGATAGGGGGGGGGAGAAGGGGGGGGAAAAGGGGGGGTTTGGCACTTTTCCCGTAGGTTTGAGAGTTACTTGTTTACGAATCTGTCAAAATATACCCACCTCCCCATCCACCATCTGGGAGAACAATTCTGTCAGTGAGTCAGTGAGTGGTAATTTAGCTTTATATAGTATAATTATGCAGAAGTTTTCATGAGGATCCCAATACTACTTAACTATATATTTAGATTTTCTAACAGTTTTTCATTGTTTCACTGTAGATAGAGTTATTTTGGCCAGGTCTTTAAGAAAAATATATGTGTGTAAGCTTATATATCACATAAGGAATGCCTGTCAGTTAGGAAGTGATTTTCCTAAGCGAAAGTCCCTTAGGCGCACGCGCATCGGTCACGGTACATCCAGAGAGCGCGTGCGTCGCTTCTTGCGTCCTCTTATTGTGCGATTTCGTATGCCCGCCATACATTAACGTCAACTACATCGTTAAAGCGCATTATTGACGTGAATGCGGGATAATATTGCTTTTACTTGTTGAATATCATACTAATATTATAAAAGCGAGTTTGTGAGGATGGATAAATGGATCTTTGTTACTCTTTCGCGCTAACTAATGAACGGATATGAATAAAATTAGGTAAGTAGATAGACATCCTGTAATAACACGTAGGCTGGTTTTTATCCCGGAATTCCCAGGGGATCGGGATTTCTGTGAAGAAAACCTAACTACGTGAATGAAGTCGTGGGCAGAAGCTAGTACATACATACATACAAGAGCAGAGATAGAGAACTGTTTGGGGCGTACTAATATTCTGTTAATTAATTGGTCCTCTTTTCTTGAGGTGGTATGGCGTCTTGCGGCATACACGACAAGATTTTAGAAAACACTTAGTGAAATCAGGGAGTATTTTATAGAAATCCATGGCATAATTATGGATACTCTTCTTTGTGTGTGCCATATACGTAGGTTAAAGAAAAAGTCGATGAAAATAATAAAAACATTACATATGCGGTGGCACAATGGGCAGCTAAAAGCGATATTTTAAAGGCAGGCTTCAGATTTTGGTCACTTTTTCAGTAATAATGCATGATATTGATTTGTAAATATTTACCATAAAATATATGTAAGTCCCTGAAAAATAAACCTTTCACTTTGAATACCTAGAAGGTTTTGCTGAGTACAAATTAAGGCTATAAAAAAACAGTAAAATTTCCTTGTGAAGGTACTAATATTGTGCAGTTTAGGTAACTTTTCTACACTGTACTACTGTTTAGATACGATCCCATAGCTATAGCTACTCGTATACATCTGTTGTTTATGGGTTTTCTGATATACATTTCAGCTTGTCAGCAAAAAGATCTTGACAGATAGACGGAAAAAGAAGTAATCCTATAAGGGATTCAGTTATTTCTTTATAGTACGGAACCCTAAAAAGAGCTGAACGGCAAAGTGTTGAACTGTTAGCGTGAACTCTGTTCTTGTGACAGATGTTTTCCGTTCTATAAAGGTACTAGACCATGTTTTTCTATCACCTGCCATTTTCTGGAGGTTTGTTGTACGACAAAGTACATTTTGGTACCAGGAGCTCATTTATCAATATAAACAAAAGAAAGCCGTAGAGTTATTGATTGGATATATATTTTTATGTGTTGTCAGATCTGTAACACATCATTGATAGTTGGTAATCTCACCAACATAGTTGGAAAAAGGCTAATCAGATCGGTAATATAATCTTAGTTTTTTTTTTTTTTAACGTGGTAAAATTATCAAATAAGTCCTCCCACCTCGGGCAGGGTGGGAGGGACTGTCAGACTTTTACTGACTAAAATCCACGGTGTTCCTTCAATAACCCTTTACATACCGGGGCCACGGTAACGGGATGAGTCCCACGACCCCGGCAGGCTTCGGCCCTCTGCAGCGGGGGCCTCGTCATGTTGCTGACGCTCTTTGAGGCGCGCGTGGAACACGACGCGCCGTCGACCCGGGCATGGTCCATGGTCGGACAGCGAGTTGCCCTTTACTCGCTGTCCGCATTCCCGCGCCTACGGTGGCCGGATATCGTCGGCCGACGTCCGACGCCGTGGGCGTCTACCACTGCGGCTGGGCTGGAGGGAGGACGCCATCCTCTCCCTCACGCGGCCCGCCTCCTCCTTCGAAAGCATGACTGCTTCGCAGAAGGAGGCGACCGCTTCCCACTCCCTCTCGCCCCGCAGCATGGCCTCGACCAAGGCCGGGCGCGAGAGGTCTCCGCCTATTGTCGCCGTGAGGACACGTCGGTGCTCTGCCCAAGCTGGGCAGTCCTGCACCGTGTGCTCGACTGTGTCCTCAGGGCGACCCTCGCAGTGGTGACACCCAGGCGTCTCTTCCTTACCCATCAGACACAGGTACCTCCCGAAACTTCCGTGTCCGGTGAGGACCTGCGTCATGCGGTAGGTCAGGACGCCGTGACGCCGATCTAGCCACTCCTCAAAGAGGGGTCTTACCGCCGCAATTGAATCTTAGTTTAGGATAAAAATCTAGACAATCGCCATCATAATACGTTAATCTTTTCTCAAGCTATATTTAGCATGGTTTCCAATCTATACTGAATACAGCTGAATAATTTAATATTACACAGTGTTTTTCTTTTTCATTTTTTTTTGTAAAGGCTTTGATCACAAATGGCCATCCTCGTAGGACCTTTGTTAACATTTACCCACGCTTAATACCTACATTAACAATTTTATACTACATAGTTGCTTCATACCTATCAGATACACAAGCCAAATTCACGAGAACAAGAAACTATACTTCAACCATACCTATAGATAAGAAACTGTAATTTCGCTTCACAGAACAATACCTACAAAGCTAACGTTCTTTTGCAAGTATAGTCGCAAGCGCAACAGTCAGATATAGAAATAAATAAAGCCACCGCACACGCCGGCAGACCGGCGCGGGCGCAATCTCGAGGGGTCACGATCTGCGGTCACGTAGCTCCTACTCTCATTATAATACATATACAGTGCACACTGCCACGGAATAGATGGATACAGAAGGCTTATTCATTCAACGTGTAATTTAAGGCACGTCAGATGTGTGCACTGATCTCAAACCATCCAATGGTCAGCGGCAAGGCTTGCTGATTATTTATTTTATATACCCAATTATTGTATATGTTCTTATTTAAAAGAATACAAAATTCGCTGGCCCCGGGCAATAAAGCGGTAATATCAAAAATCTAATTTTTCAGGAGAAATAAAAGAAGCTAATTTGTTTATAGTGCAGCGTATAGTGATCCAAAACAGGCGTTCCAGATGTCAAATGAAAGCTACATTTTTTACCAATTTAACCTTTTAAAAATAATTGTAATGGTATAAATATTTAATGAAATAATTGAAAAAATGTATAATACAAAAAATTTACGGTACTGTTTAAATTGCAACATCATTAATGACTTTATAAACACACCAACCACTGAGATTCTAGAATGTAAGACAATAATACGACGTAATTTCCACTTTAGGTCTCGAGCGTACCAGCCGATTACCACCTTCTTCAGGGAAATTTTATAGTCAAATCTTAGCTGTATCATCCACGAACCGCTATTTTGGAATCCTGTCAATGAAACATATTTGTATGTAACCATTGTAACAGACCGACCTTATAATGTGATTTATTTTTATTTTTAACCATTTTAGATAGTATTTTATAAAATTAATATTTTTTTTTTGTATTACTACCCCTTTATTATTGTTAAATAAAATTTTAAGTAAATCCCTTCATCTGTGAACCCCGACTGAATCGGATTCACGCCATTGTTTAACTATTGTGTCTACTTCGCTAACAGTGGGTTTAATATTATGTATAAAAAAACCTTTCAAATCACATAATTTTAAGTATAGAAACTTAATTTGAATAAAATCACATAATTTTTATTAACTGTTATAATACTTTGGAAACAAAAATAAAATGGTCAAAACCTTAAAAAGAAAAAAGTATTATGCTACTTTAATTTGAATCTTCGCTTTCAATATCGATTTTTTTTAAATTCCCAACACAATGCAAATTGTTATAAAATGTATGTAAATGTTTCGGGATTGCTTTAGTTTTGCAGAGACTCATCAAATCATCGTAAAGTGGTTTTGGTAACTGGTCAGATTTCTCAGTTCATCTCCTAAAACATCAGTCACTGGCGTCCATTTGGGTCTTCCTCTTGAAGATCTGGTGTTTGATACAGTATTTAAAGAAATATACTCATCGTTAAAGTTATACTTTAAATAAATAACATCTGGATGTAATCTTGATTTCATAAATCTTTGTCCACATAACTTTTTGATTAGTTTGGTCTGCCTGCAACCAGTGTCTTTTGTCCCACCCCTTTTGGACACTTGATAGTGCCAAAGATAGCAGTAACCTCTTCCACTAAATGAGTTGTAAATTGTAAAGTAATATATAGGATACTTTCGCTTGTAATGTAAGATTCCTACCTCTGATTGAGGAATCGTCAGGACTTTTTCCAGATCATAAATAGCGACGACAGTAGTCATAGAATCGACTACTATTTTATCTTTAGTTTTGAGTTCACGAACACATTCCTTGTTTCTAATGTGCTCTGTGTAAGCTTTTTTTTTAAAAATAGGTTCGCGTTTGTCCACCATCTCACCTGATGGTAAGTGATGATGTGGTCGAAGATGGAGCACGCTTACCTAAAAGTAACCTATTCACTCTTAACTTAAAGACTCCTAGGTTATAGCTATTGGGAAACACAGACTCCGGCAGGGAATTCCACTCCTTAGCCATACGCACAATGAAGGTATTCCCAAAACGTTTTGTGCGTATGGGTGGGATGTCCACCATGTAACGATGGCGCTTCACCGTTTGTCTCGTAGTCCGATGATGGAACGGGCTTGGCGGAATTAGACTGTGTAATTCCATCGCACACTCCCCGAAATGTAACCGATAGAAAACCGATAGACTTGCAACTCGTCGTCGATGTTCAAGGCTCTGGAGCTTTGACTCGACTAGTGCATCGTTCCAATGAGTCTCTTGGCCCGCTTCTCGATTGCCTCAAGCGCGTCCAGTTGGTATTTAGCAGATCCATTCCAAAGATTAGAGCAGTACTCCATACACGACCGAACCTGGGCTTGATAGAGATTGAGCAACTGTTCGGGTGTGAATTACCGTCTCACCTTTGCTGGGGTTCCCAACTTTTTTGATGCTAGTTGAGCCTTAGCCTCGATAAACGGGCCAAAATTGAGGGTAGAAGTTAGTGTTACCCCCAGAAGCTCGATACGGTCGGTTATCGGCACGGTTACACCCGGAAAGTAGGAGCCGGTTCGAATTGACTCCTTTTTGCGGAGAAGAGACACGCCTGGGTCTTAGCTGCATTAAAATTGACCAAGTTGGCATCGCCCCATTCAGAGAAAGCCTTCAAGGACAAGTTCAAGCGTCCAACTATGTCCTCACGGAGAGACTGGATCTGTGACCCACCAGCTCGCGCGCTGGACACATATCTCTCAGAAACTGTGCTGTCAAAGCTTCTTGGGGTTTGTCTTTTCTTTTACCATCAGCTGGACGATACAATGTTTATTGGCCGCACATATCTTTTTTGTGTTTGTGAAAAGAATAATTGAAGTTTGTATTAAACCACAGTTTCATACTGTCGTTTTGTGGCCATCTTTACATCATTTGGATAATTTGCACTCTAAACCATTCATCAGAATACGGCCTGTATATTTTGGAAATGTTCAGTGTAACAACTTAGTACAACTTCTTAGTATCTCTTCGGACATAATGTGATTCTTTACCTGGAAATTGTTTCATATGTGTAACATTTTGCTCGATTGAGACACTCATTTTCCGTGGTCTATTTTCATGCTGACCCCTGTTATCTTTGACTTCTTCACATTACCTTTTCTCTATTGCTGTGATATACTATTTTTTCGCTAGTGCTAAGTGTAATAAAAACAAATTGCAAACGTCAATTATTGATTCTGTGATTCTGATCCATTATCCATTAATCTTTTATCTTGAAAAAATAATAGTGTCCTAACACAAACTATTAGCTGCAAATGCAACTAGTTAGAACAAACAATAGGTTGTTTGTTCTAACTAGTTGCATTTTTTAAATATATTTAGTATTCACATGTGAGATATAATGCCACTGATCCTCGTGATCACTAAGTTTTCAAAATTCGTCGAATATAGCCTACCGAGAGATTTGAGCAATCTTTACATCGGATTTTTATTAGATTTAAAAGCGTTATTCTTCGATTTAGAATCAAACTTTTTGTTTTCGAATTACTTCGAATACCAGTAAGCTGGGCCTGATTTTTTTGTTTTTAATTCTTAAGTTTTTCCCAAGTTTCTTCGTGTCGCCTTCTTTTTAACACGCTTTTATTAGGTCGACCTGTATGTAACTAACTATGTAATGAAATCTAAGGTAACTAATTTAACCATCTTCCAAGGGTCGTAGCGTAATGAAAATTGGCAGCTGTATGTACTTCTGATGACAATACAATAATATGGTACTGTTGAACTGATCTGATGATGGAGCCGGAAGATATGAGCTGGAACTTCATGATGGAAAATCGTATCATAGCTGTTTTGGATTTCTTAGAAAAATCTTGTAATGAACTTTGGCCACAATTAGGTTTCAAGGTCTGATGATGAAGCCGGAATATAGGCACTGGCATTCCATGTTGGAATATCGTATCATAGTCGTGTTTGTACTTTTGAGAAAGGCCACGTAATGGACTTTGAACACGATCAGGTTTCAAGGTACAAACCTAAAGAAAATCCGTTATCGGTTTTCTCAACCTTTTTGAATTACCGCGTAATCCATAGATTTATTCTTTTATAGATGTCACTTTCAAATTCTCTGGGGAATCGACCGTTTAATTATTCACTACTCGTAGGAATAATATGGCAAAAACTACAAAAAAAGAAACACAACATTTTTTTACGTGCATTTATAAAAGCGTGTTTTTCTAGTGTTTTTTAAACTATTAATTTATTCTAGTTAGTTCTTTGGTGGTTCATGGTACAGACGCCAGCACATGAAGCTACCCGAAACTGTCAAATTTTCCCAATCAACCTTGAACCTAATATCTTTAACAATAAAGTTGAAAATCTATTAAAGAAATTTGACAGATTGTTGTAGCTTGATGTGCTGGCGTCTGTACATAAGATTCGGGTGGAGCATGCGGTAATCATTTATGTGCAGGAGTAAAAGGGATGACGTTCAGCGCAACACGACAGAACGGCACCGGGGTAACAATAAATTTTTGGGAAGAAAGGCGTAATAGCTTGTACAGAATAAAATCTCTTGTAATTACTTCGTATTAAGTGTTTACAGTTTATTGATATAATACGTTTATTTCCAAAAAACGCGGCTAAATTTATTACTGTTGCCCTTTGGTTAGAAATTTAGTGTAAAGATGTTCACCGGTTTTTTGTGTAATGTTTCTTAGAATAATGCAATAATACATAACTTAGTGGCAAGAGAATTTTCCAGACAATAAAGCTGTTATTGTCATTTATTCTACAGAAATATTATTTAAAAAAACTGAAAAAAATAAGAGTGATAGATTGATACTCAGAGAAGCCAAAAATCAAATAACATTAAAAAGGGCGTAACCGATGTTTACCGCTATATTGCCCGGGGCCAGCGAAATAATAAAAACTAGTGTACAGTGGGCGGTCTTATTGTACAGGGCAATCTCTTACGGACTGTTCTTTTAATTAAAAGAGATAGATTTAGGGCTCTCAGTGTACAAAAATCATAATATTAATTTAACATAGTGATATAAAATACATGGATAAAATAACCACTGCTTCGTTGGACGAGTCGTCACGCAATTAGGTCTATTGGAATTTACAGTAAGGAATTTCTCAGTATTAGCTCGGAGTTTGGAAGTTTGCGGTGTCATACGCTGTGCGTAAGAAAGCACGTTAAGCCGTTGGTCCTGGCTGTCATTTGCACATCTTTGACAGTGGTCACGGGTAGTCAGAAGCCAATAAATCTGACATTTGTCTAACCAAGGGGTATCGTGTTACCCAGCTACTGGGTTGTAGAGGTCAGATAGGCAGTCGCTCCATATAAAACACGAATACTCCGCTGTATCTGGTTAGACTGGAAGGTGACTTGGGGTCAGCTTCCAGTCTAACCTCTCTCAGTCGAAGTCTCACAGTTTGGAAAAGGCTAAGCAGATGATTTTCCGTAACTGTGTATCCACAAGCAAAGGTATCAAAAATCGGGTATCACCATTTTTTGTATAACTATTTTCTTATTATTAGAGCCTTTACTTAGTGCCTCCGTGACTTCAAAGAGAAATGCAAGAGTTTTTAATTCTGTATTTGTCTAAAGGAACGTAACAAAGTAGTCAGAAATATTGACAGAAATTCGTAGCCTGTTTTGCGGCATCTCGTAGCTGAATTTTTGGTATGAATAGCTTTTTTTTTTTTTTATTTAGAATAGGTTCGCGTTTGACCACCATCTCACCTGATGGTAAGTGATGATGTGGTCGAAGATGGAGCACGCTTACCTAAAAGTAACCTATTCACTCTTGACTTAAAGACTCCTAGGTTATAGCTATCGGGAAACACAGACTCCGGCAGGGAATTCCACTCCTTAGCCGTACGCACAATGAAGGTATTCCCAAAACGTTTGGTGCGTATGGGTGGGATGTCCACCATGTAACGATGGCGCTTCGCCGTTTGTCTCGTAGTCCGATGATGGAACGGGCTTGTTGGAATTAAATTGTGTAATTCCATCGCACACTCCCCGAAATGTAACCGATAGAAAACCGATAGACTTGCAACTCGTCGTCGATGTTCAAGGCTCTGGAGCTTTGATTCGACCAGTGCATCGTTGCCAATGAGTCTTTTGGCCCGCTTCTCGATAGACTCAAGCGCGTCCAGTTGGTATTTAGCAGATCCATCCCAAAGATGAGAGCAGTACTCCATACACGACCGAACCTGGGCTTGATAGAGATTGAGCAACTGTTCGGGTGTGAAGTACCGTCTCACCTTTGCTAGGATTCCCAACTTTTTTGATGCTAGTTGAGCCTTAGCCTCGATAAACGGGCCAAAATTGAGGGTAGAAGTTAATGTTACCCCCAGAAGCTCGATATGGTCAGTTATCGGCACAGTTACACCTCGGAAAGTAGGAGCCGGTTCAAATTGGCTCCTTTTTGCGGAGAAGAGACACGCCTGGGTCTTAGCTGCATTAAACTTGACCAGGTTGGCATCGCCCCATTCGGAAACAGCCTTCAAGGTCAAGTTCAAGCGCCCGACCATGTCCTCACGGAGAGACTGGATCTGTGACCCACCAGCTCGCGCGCTGGACACATATCTCTCAGAAACTGTGCTGTCGTCTGCATACCCAAAGGTACCGGGCATTAGCAGATCGTTAATGTGCAGCAAGAATAAAGTTGCTGAGAGAACAGACCCCTGAGGGACCCCGGCATTAATTGCCAATTGGCCAGACGAGCAGCCATCAATGACCACTCGAATGGACCGATCCCTCAGGAAGTCTTCAATCCAAACGCAAAGTTGGGTGGGTAACCCGAAAGAAGGAAGCTTAGCTATAAGGCTATCGTGCCAGACCCTGTCAAAAGCCTTGGAGATGTCAAGGGAAACAGCAAGTGCTTCCCCTTGCCTCTCAATGGCCTCACTCCAGATATGAATGGCATACGCTAGAAGATCCCCAGTTGACCGGTTTTTGCGAAAGCCGTATTGCCGGTCACTGAGGATGTCGTTGGCTTCTAGGTATGCCAGGAGCTTACTATTAAGTACACGCTCCATACTCTTACAGAGTATGGACGTGACTGAAATAGGCCTGTAGTTGGCAGGGTCAGCACGACTGCCCTTTTTGGGTACAGGCTGTACGTTAGCCAGCTTCCATGCTTTCGGCACCCTTCCAGTCTCTAGCGAAAGGCGAAACAGGCGTGTCAAGATTGGAGACAATTCAGGCGCACAAGTTCTAAGAACAATTGCTGGTATCCCGTCGGGGCCACTAGCTTTGTTCACGTCTAGATTACGCAGCACTCTACGGACGTCCTTCTGATGGATGCGAATGTCCGACATACACGTCTCGCATCCAATAGGAGCATCAGGAGGGTGAGCGCCACTACTATCCAGACGTGAAGACTCCGCGAAGAGAGCGGCAAACAAGTTTGCTTTTTCCTCAGCGGAGTGAGCCAGAGACCCGTCAGGTTTGAGCAGTGGTGGTAGTGAGGGGCGACAGAAGTTCGATTCAACCGACTTTGCCAGGGACCAAAACGCTTTGCTTCCAGCAGGGTATGAAGCGAGTTTGTTCCCAATTCGGCTAACGTGGTCAAACCGAGACCTCCGCAAAACCTTCTTGCTGGACTTGGCAGCCCTGTTGAAGGCTCTCTTCTTCTGATCCACGTCATTTGCTTTGCAGTTTCGAGCATCGACCCATGCTAGGTACGCCGCGTGTTTAAGAGCTTCAGCGCGATCACATTCGGCGCCAAACCAAGGTCGAGCTTTGCCGGACATTGTTAGGTCAGAGAACGGAATGTAGTACTCCATCCCCTGTCGCAAAACATCTGTCACGGCGTCTGCGCACGACGATGGATCATTTGAAGAAAAGCAAGTAGGCTGCCAAGGATAACATGCAAAGAAAGATCGCATGCCATCCCAATCCGCTGACTTGTATCGCCAAACCCGCCGAGTGCCTTTAAGGCTGAGATCGGGCGGAGAGTAGACGGATACAGACTTCACCAGACAGTGGTCGGAACTACCTAACGGTGAGGATATCGTTACCGAATAGCGGTCTGGATCTGTAGTCAGCAGAAGGTCCAAGCAATTGGCTGTGTGCGACTCAACATCCGGCACCCTCGTTGCTCCCTGGACCAGCTGAGTGAGATTTAATGCAAGTGCAAGATTGTGCATTTCTCGCCCAGCATGGTCCGTGCACTGGTATGGGAAGAGCCACTCCTGGTGATGGGCATTAAAGTCCCCCAGCAACACGAGCTGAGCTGAAGGGTACCGCTGTTGGGCCGCATCTGCCGCCTCACTGATGTACTGTGTGAGCCTGGTTGTCTCCTGATCTCCGCTGTGCGAGCGGTAGACACAGGCATAAATAATTTTGTCTATGCCCGTGTCCACCAGAGCCCAAAGCGTAGAGAACCTGGAGTCCTCAAGATTCCGGAGACGCCGATAGCAGATGTCGTCGCGGGCGTACATACATACACCCGCACGTGGTTTAAAGTTGTGCTCCAAGGTAAACCCTGGGTATAAAAGATACGACACGTCTGACGGACATCTGATCTGCGTCTCCGAAAGAAACAACAGAGCAGGTTTATCAGTCTCGAGGTGGTGGTGGACTGCGACGAGATTTGAGTGCAGACCTCGGATGTTACTAAGGTGCACTTTGAGAGAGAGGGAGTGCAGCCGCTGTTTAACTGTGCTCTGTTTTTTCCGTTTCATAAATTTTGAGAGTGAAGAGGAGAGGAGAAGGAAGTGAAGTGAGGCTTCACGCTGTTAACCCCCAGACCCGCACTAGACAGACGGTATCGATTGGGGGACTAGTCTGGAGACTGCGGGGACGCCCGAGCCCCCCCGGGAATGTCCATCGGGCCCTCTCATCTGGTCGCCAACCAGCACGATGGTGCATTCCGGGATTTTTCGACAGTTGGCGGGGCAGCCTTTCATGCGTGGCTGGCACACTACTTGGGCCCCCAACTACCTGCGGTCGGCCAGCGGTGCACCGTGCCTCGGATCCCGCTACCCTCCGCGACTAGTCTCCCGATACGTCCGCACTAGTGCGAGCCAGATTGGTCTTTCAGCAGTGAAGCAACTACTTCGACCCAACTCCTTGATAGGCTACACAGGGCATCGTACCGGAACACAGCTAGGCCGTTTGGCGGTACGTCTTTGCCCTGTGGGTGGTCACAAGCCTGCGGTTTGAACCTACCACCAGTTTGATGTCACCTGATTAGCACCACCCGGGGACCACGTGTAGGGATTCTCAAAGGGGTATTCTCCTACGGACGCGGGTGACTCGGCCCCCGAAAATAGCTCTCCAATTCTAGTCACGGCACGATTCGCTTGCGCTAGAAACCCGTCTATGAGTGCGTGCATGTTTCGTCGTAGTATGAAGTAGGCCTTCTGTCCCTATCTACTCTATGATATCGCTATTTTTACTGCCTGTAACATAATATGTAATTTTGTATCTGAATTCGGAGCTACGCGAAAAAACATAGTGGCAAATATGTGTAGGTATTTGGGAGTGGTAGAAAATTGTATAAAGAACGTTAAATTGGTGTTCTTAAATTAAATTTGATTTTAAAGCTTACTTCTAGTTTTTTTGTTCCTTTTATTAGGGTTCGGGTACCAAAAAGGTGACTATCGGAGTCCTGTTACTAGTCCCCTACTGTTTTTCCGTCTGTCTTACATAAGGATATATTTTTATGAAACGTAATAGGAAGAACTTTGAATTTTTTATAAAATCTATAATAAAAATTAAATTGAAAATTATAGATGGACCTCATCTCATACAGGATACGTGTTTTTTTCGATTTACAGGACGAAAACTTCGTTGCTGGTTTTACAATAGGTACGGATTGGTGCGTGCTCAATATTTTCACTCTCCTCTGGCGTGTCTTAAGTTACACAGTGCGACATAAGAAAAAAATGCTCCAAATGTCTTAAGTCGGACAGTTACACTTAAGGGCTTGGTCAGGATTGGTCGATAAATATCTGTGGTTGTGTTGCAAGTAGCAATACGTTCTGCATACACCGCTAAAATGAACGAAAAAAAATTTACAAAATGCATCTGTGGTTTTTGTTGTGACGCCGCGGACTTTTTCGTTGTGTTATCAAATAGTTTTTATTACTTTTTATAATAGTTTTTATTAATTTTTTGGAATAATTTGTGTTAAAATTGCCTACACATTTTTTTTTTCGAATGTGATTGAAAATTATAAAAGTGAAAACATATCACATCACTGCGAGATAAGGTCAGTTTGATTTGCTTATTGAATGATATAAATACTATGATAAACTCATAAAAAAGCCAGGAAGGTATAATATATACCATGATAATGGCCATAAATTGCCGATTTATCATTTTTTCTGAAGTCCTACCCAAAAGTCATAAGGAAATTCAAAATGCGACACTCGAGGGGATAATGAGCAAACCCTATAGGTGTAGAATATAGCAAATAATAATTATCTGATTTATATATGGAGTTAAGAAGCTAAACATAAAACAGGACAATGGTGGACTAGTAGATAGTCAACCGATGGTAAGTTCTCATAAATAGAGACAGAATAAACTTAAAAGTGAACACACACCATTACTTTTGTTAATGACAAACAGTACTGAAACCGTTGATGTCTAGAAAAATAAAAGAAAACACAATTAAATTCAGGAATTATTTTCCAAACCTTTCTCAGTATTCGAAAGCCGCAAAAATAAAACAGAAGTTATAAATAAATGCAGAGATAGTCACTAAAATTAAACAAAAGACGGTGAAATAGAAAATACAAAGAAATTATACTGTATATTCGTTTTCATAGCCGGTTTTTGTCATTAAAATCTCGCTTTGACTAGCATCCTTAATGAGTCCTAAAGTATCATGAGCTTCATAAGCACCCGTCACTGTGAGGTACATAACCACTGGCCCTGATTGATGCTTCCTCACCCATAATGGTACTCTTGTACTCATTACGCCAACTCCTTTGTAATTTTTGTAGTATTTAAAATACGTAAATGACTGAAACTTTTGCCTTTGGTTTTCATTTTGCCTATAACTTTTAATTTCCTATTGTTTTCGCTTTGAGTGCGATAATACAAAGATGGGTAACATTGAGGATTTATGCTTGACAAAATAACCATATTATCTACTTATACCTCATTGTAATTTTACTGCCAGGCGATTGGTACGGACACACTGCAAATTAGCCAAGCTTAATAGTAAGACTGTAAATGCAAAAAGTAAAGTAAAAGATCTGTATGATCCTCTGTAAATATAAAATCAGAAAGCTTTCCTAGAACCGAGCGCGGGCATTTGTAATGGTCTGTAATAGATAAATTTGAACGCAAACGGAACTGTGGGTGGTCGTTAGCAACAGAAACACCGTAAACAAACTGAGAAATTGAAATATTATTCGTCAAACACACAAATCGAGCTCGTTACGGGGTCAAAGAATTCACTTCGGTGCATAAAAAAATAATTTAACACCGATTTTTCACAGCTATCCGATGGATGGGCGACTAATTTGTCCAAATGCTGCGCCTTGGACTGCGCGGGCGCATCCCATTGTGTTAGATCAAATATGGCGTCGTTAATGGCGGCCGTAGACGCTGACATATTGCCTTACGTGTGTTGTAACTGTTATTTATCGTCGCACCACTGTATGCCCGTACGAAATTAAAGATCTTTATGTTTGCCAGAGCATTTCTCTTGACCTCTTGCTGTGTATCTTTTCAGTGTTATTGAATAACTTCCATGTGTTTAATAAGGTTTTTATATGACGATTTATTGGCTTTATCGTGGCTCCACCGGTAGAGGTGCGTTGGTTTCTGAAACTTGTTTCGAACTGACAGCGTCTGGCTTGTTTTCTAAACTTGTAGATACCTACACTACGTAGTTCTAGATAGATATCTACTTACCTATCCTTGTTCATCATAAAATAGCTGTTAGACAAACAAATACACAATTACCCAGATTGCTGTTTCTAGATCTCTGAATTTAATTTCTTACCAGTGAGATTAAGTGTCATCACCTTTTCAATGCATCCATCCCACAACATTCCTACCACAATTTACGTAAAACTTCATCACAGCAAGTTGATTTACTACACAGATAGAGTACATGTAGCGCTGAAACTTTATTATGTACAATGTTGTGAGTAAAAAGGTACAGTCGCGTAAAAAAGGTAAAAAATCATTAGTCATTTCGGCGTACGGCGCGGCATAGTCGGCGCGTACCTCGGCTCGACGCCGCGAATCACAACGCGCTAAACACCCGACTCATGCTATCGTAGGCTCTTTAATTGTGTTCTTCGACTACCCTCCCACCGCTACTTGGGGAAGTCACGTCACGATTGCCTTTGTGAGAGCTGGCGATCGCCCGGCTTTGTCTGTCTGCCAAACTAAGGATTTTTTTTCATGTAGTACGACCAAAATCGATACCAGTAGGTATCGATTTTGGTCGGTCGGGTACCTACTGGACTGTACTGTGCATAGGCAGACCTGTGACAGAAGAGCTCAATAAGAGATGATAACATCTCTTATTCAGTTCTTCTGTCACAGGTCTTCTGGAAGAAATTTCTTATGATATAAACAACACGTTTTTGCTTCGCTTTTAATTGTCATGTGTGTGCAAATAAAGTATTATCAGAATACTTTTCGCTGTTATTTACATTATATTTTTCGCCTTAATACATTCATAATCATGTCTATAATATGATACAGGCTTAATTACAATGGTCAATATTTGAAAAATCTGAATTCTAGGCTAGCTGTAGGTTAGTAGGAGTCGGTTATTCTCAATAAAAGCAAGTCATAATACTTTAACAATAAAGGCCACATGCCTGTATAAAAAGGTTTTAAACAAAATTTGTTTCCACACCATGGTTTCACACTTCATTTAAATAAGTAGATATACCTATTGCTTTTTTTTATTTAGCTCCATACCACAGAAAAATCAAAACCTAGTAAGTACATATGCATAATCGATTTTTTTCCTGTAGGTCATAGGTACTGGTGTTATTATAATTTATTTTGCTGATATTTACATAAATCAAATATCTTTATTTCATAAAAAGGCATTCATATCAATGTCTAGGTATACTTATAAACCAGCTTTAATTACAATGGTCAATATTTCAAAACTCTGACCTAAACTAGGTGTAGGTTATAAGGTGACAGTGATTCTCCATTACAACAAAAAATAATATCTATACAGTAAAAGCTTGGGTGCTTCACGAAAACATATCAAAGAAAATTCGTTACCACAGTATGATCATTTCACGCTTTAAACGTGTATTTTGGCTTTTTTATCTGGCTTCATACCTCTGAAAAATCAAAGCTTAGTAGGTATGCATAATTAAGTCCGCAGAATTCTATTATAGTGCGGTCCAGTCACACAAATTCATGGTCTTTCGTTATAAAACAATTCGCCCATGCCGGCGAGTTTCCCAGAGCTATCAGACAGGCGCCCAGTGGAAATGACATTTTTAAAACCGCTCTCGAGCCTACCTATAGCTCGTTTTACATATACTTGTGTTTCACTTTTCGCACGCACGCTCCGTGCGCAACGTCGATAAAAGAGGGCGTGGCCGTCAGCGCTCCGTCCACCAATCAGGTGGCTCCGCGCCACGTGTGCGTGCACCGCACCCTTTCATGTGTGCCGCGTCACTCGCTAGTGTGACTGTGAGAGTGCGACGCTACGCTTATACGACCCTGCTGTATATGGGCGTAAATAAGTATATGCCGGCTACCGGCACCACAAAGGTTCCCATATCTTTTATGTTCTTAGATCCTTATCTCGCGGTTTCTTATTTTACATTTGAGATGGTGGTCTGGAATTAACGGCCAGCCCCATAAACACGCTATAACAAACTTTAATATGGCCATAATACAAAATAATCTGTGATTTTTACTGCGTTCGCTGCGTTAATAGGTTGTTATAGATTTAAAGATAGCGCACTAGTGTTTTTTGGTAAAAATATTCATGAATCACGCTGATTGAATTGTTAATGGGCCTAAATTGTTGATTATCGCGATGTAAATTATGTTTTTGAATGCAAGTTTATGTAAAACAATATAGATATTATTTTTATCTTTGATTGTTATTAGTTCAAAAATTTACATAAAATAAAAACACGGGGAAAAAATTGATTAAATCATTACATACAAAATAAGAAAGCGATATACTTAAACAGTAAAAATCAATCAAACGACGATAAATACTGAATTACAAATAAAGAAGCCACAAAATTTTAAATTCGAATTCCGTACATCAAAGAGAACTTGTTCTATATTCGAAATTGAGCGACAATAAAGGACCGTTTTCCCGCCAAAATTCGATTAGCGAGGTACGGCGGGACAAAGGAAGTCGTTTATACGGGGGGCGGCTTTAAAATTGATTTTGGGAGCGGGTGGGGAGCTCATAGGTGTCTGGTCGTGACTGTACCTACTACTACAAAATTCTGCGTTTTCATTTATTCATATTTGGATAAAAAAATTGCTATGAAGGGGGGGAAAACTATGTATCTATAATTTATAGATAAAATATGTTTATTGGCACTAGTAAATAAATACACTAACTATAAATAACTGTGTTGCAATGCCTCCTTGAAGTGAAATAATAATGAAATAATGATGTTTATTTTGCAAATAGGTTATAAATAAGTAACACTTTCACACGTTATTTTTTTTTTCGTAAATGTAAACTAGTTGAGGTAAGTGTTTCCTTACTGACTACTCTGAGAAGAAACACTGAAACAAACTCTAAGGTCAACGTCTCTTTTAAAGTTCATACTATCTGCTATAGCGATCAAATCATATGAGAGCCTTGTAGGTAGGTTAATGTCTGTGGCGCCCTTTAGAGGACAGAATCACACAGATTTGATTAGGCCCGTTCAAACAGTGCAAGCATTTGTCAGTTATCACGTAGTTTAGCTTAGAACCTTAAGGAGCTCGAACGATTTCACGAACAATACCAAAGTAAGGACATTTGGGTGGGCCGTATAAAGCACTCAAACTACCAGAGAGTTCAGTAATTTATTCATAATAATATTCGTTATTATCCCACATTGCTCTCACATTCACAATATAGCTTTTGAGATAAAAAAAAAGATTTGAACAAAAAATATATTATTTGAAAAAGAAAATAATATTATCATCTTGTAAAACAAAATTAAAAATGATAAAGTAAAAAAAGAATATTCTATTAATTGAAAAAATAAATAATATTGTCATGTCAAAATGTATATGAAATAATCATTATAATAAAATAATGTAATTTTATTCACCTTTTTTTTCTGGGTAGAAAATCAGCAATGACTCCACCCGCTGGGTGGAGCGGAAGAGTGTCAGACTACTTCTGACTAAAAATCCACCCTGCTCCATTCAGTTGTCTTTATTCCCGCAATCTAATATGTTTTTACCTGGATATGAAATACATATAGTGTATCAATTTTTGGTGTACAATAAAGTATATTCTATCTATCTATCTATCTACACTTCATGACCTATTCTCATACCTATCAAAAATACCATGACGACAAAAAAAAAAACATAATAATCTGCCGAGCATTTTGGTGGAATGCGACCCCAAACACCATAGCACGATATAAGAAGATTTTCAGCTACAGCGAAACTAAATCTAGCTTCAAATGCTAGACTTTTAATATCATTCTGAATCACAAAGCTCAAACTGGAATTTTAAAAAGTCTAGTGCAAGACACTCTATCTGAATCTACTCTAAGATCAGGATCCTAAGGTCAGTCCGTAGATGGGTAAAAATCCATTAAATAACGAGACTCCTTAATGCTTAGGAAAATAAATTAGGCCATTCATCTTGCAAGTTATTTGATCATTTTTGGTGTTCGTTGTGAGTAATCAGAAGTCAGACTCTGGCTTGGGTCTTGTCAAAGAGTAATAGTAATAGTAATATTTATTAAGACCAAAAATAATTATACATGTTAACACAATTTTCTAATAACAGAAGGTAAGCTTAATAACAAAAACAATTGTGCCTATTTAATAGCATCTGCTGCCAAACTAGGCTTATAGCTGTGTCTCAGCATGCAGCGCATTACGCCCTACCCTATATGATCTTACATACAAATTATAAAAGTTTTATTTAGCAATGTACAATATTTCTGCAGTAAAAAGAGTATTTTGTTACTGAATGGGCAGATAAGCAGTCGTTTCTTTTCAAATACCAGCACTAGACGTAGACTGGCATTCGTTCTGAATAATCAGATGTCGAATTCTGGGACTAATCTTGCTAAAGAGTTTCTGAATGGTCGAGGTCAGATAGGCAGTCGTTTCATATCAATTACTACTCATTTGTGTGCAGTAAGACTGGAAGCTGACACCAGTATTGTCAAGAAAAGAATAGGCTTATTGATTTTACGTTCATTTAGTTAGTAGGTAGGGGAAGTACCTACTAACCTCTCCCTTCTAAAATCTCTTTGTTTACTGAAACAAAATATTTGAATACTTTTTTCAAATTCTACTTATACCATGAAGACTTGGTAGGTTAGGGGATATCTAGAATACATAAACATTCACAAAAGATCACAAACTCTAGTGTTTGTATAACAAAGTTTCAGGGCGAAGCACCCTCCACAAACGGACGTTTTGCCCGAAGAGGGTAGGCACACAAACTTGATCGCCTATCAAGAGGGTAGGTGATGATAAAATTTTGAGTGGTGATCGGTTTGATGGGTTTAAGACTGGGGTAGTGAAGTGTTTGATATGAATGATATGTTATTAGGCTATGGGAATAAGACTATGATAAAATCTCTTGATTGATTTTTAGAAAAATATGCAAAGGTACAGGATAACAGATAGAGGGCAGAGAAATAAACTTATATTAAACTACAAATTACAGAATTTTAAATAAAATTTTTGAAATTTTATTTATTTGGAAGCTATAAGTAGTCTGAAAATCGGTAACACTTCGGCATCGATGAAGGGTTTGTTACGTTATTAAATCAGACATTCTCAACTCGGAAACTGGGTCAAAAATATGAGTCACTATTATTATTTACCTTAATACTAGATAGATTAAACTGAAAGCAATAGCAACATCGAAATCTTATCTATTACATTACTATCTGCTTACCAAATTTCATTCAGAGCCGTTCAGTAGTTTTTGCGTGAAAGAGTAACAAACATCCATCCATCCATCCATGCTCACAAATTTTCACATTTTAGTAACATTTCTTCTCATACAGAGAAGGCCTATGTCCCAACACTGGGATCGTTATAGTCTGATTATGTTTTGTTCCATGTTAGAAGTATTTAGGTCTACCAGCAAACTTGAATTCGCTTGACTTATTAGGCTTTGTAAAACTTGAAACTAAATCGGCCTGCAAATAGAAAAAATGTTTCTTCTACGTAAATATGTCGTAGCTTCGTGGTACCCCCAAAATGACTTGCAAGTCTAAAGAAGCGCAAGTCAGTGGCGGGCTCGAAGCAAGATTAATATAAGTCAAGCTGCGGTAAACGCTGCCTCACCGTTGTACAAGCTTACCTAATTAAGTTGGCCCTTCTTGCTATGCTACTCAATATTTGTATCACGAAAAGAAATTGTAAAAGCTAACGACTTAAAACCAGATACAGGTATATTACCTGGGTCATTGGCTCCTGTAACACAAGTAATATACCTAGCTCAGGAGTCAGGGCTTCACCATATTTGTAAAGATTCCTATTATTATTATTATTATTAAAAACAAATTAGAACATTTCCTCTTAAACCAATGGTTGTGAACCTTACGGTTCCTGATTGACAGTTCTAAATTTGAAATTGGAAGAAAAGTTATTTATAGGTAGTTTTCTACCAAATTCTCAATTCGAGGTTTCGAAAATATTTGAATTAGGAACCTGCTGGTGTTATACAGGAAAGAGGTTTCAAGTATGAACAGAACTGCATGTCTTTGGTACATTTAGTATGTTTGATGTCTCTAAAGTTATCTGATCTGATGCTTGCGATTTATTGTAATAAATAATATTTTTTGATCAATTTATCAAATCACAAGAGATATTAGTGTCTTTCCGCTTTTAATCGGCTACATATCCATTTCATATCTAAGATAAAGTTATTATAAAGCCATATACACATCATGCCATAATATATTCTCCGAGACAAGCTCATCTCGTGCCCATGACAGATGTTATAGTGGATACGCCGCCCTAAAATAGCCCCAGGCCGAACAGACGGCTCCGTTGCCTGCTCTGACCGAAAAAAATAATGAAAATGGATTTTATTTTGAACTCGAATATTAATCACTTTTGTAGTTTTATTTGCGAAAACATGGCGGTGTGGTATTTATTTGAAGGACTGCACTGATTTCCTAATAGAGGATGAAAATATATAGGTACTTATAGGTGGAGTAATTTATACTTATGTCTCAAATATCTTTATTAGCAATCAAAATTTCACAAATAATGAAGCTCTCTGTTTCTTGAACTAGGGAAAGCCTGTATCTCAGGAAAACAGTGAATTATCAAGTCTTATATTGTAGTTCAATACCTAATACGTATATTAACATAATTTGCGAATAATTATATGAAGTAGGTACCTACCTATTAGACACTGGCACTACAAGACAGACGGTGATGTGCTTTTGTTATATGGTCGACATCCCGCCTTTACCTACGCACAAAACGTTTTGGGAATACCTAGTTTCATTCTTTAAGTCAAGAGTGAATAGGTAAGTGTGCTTCATCTTCAACCACATCATCACTTAGTATCAGGTGAGATGGTAGACGAGCCTCTAATCAATGAAAAAAAAACTAACTTTAATTTAAGTAAAGTTCTTTTTTATTTTAATTTTTGTAAATGTATGCTAGGTGTTCTTGAAAGAATCGGTACGTTTTTTATTGATGACAGGCTTGTCTTTGACTACGATCTCGCTTGATGGTAAGCATACAGATTATCTTAATTTGTAGCTCCATTTTGTTAACTTACTGTGTTGAATGGATGCCGTGGCAGCCTTTAATTAAGTCTACACCATGAAATGTAAAAATAATTTACAATTTCACATGTACTTTAGTGTATGCTGTGTAGGTCTTACTTAAATAAATAAATATTATCTTATAGGGAAACCGTCGTAAAATTTTATAACTTTAACATGACCGTAAATAAAATATTAATCGAACGTTCTTCCTTCAAGCCTACCTATGGCTGAGCTATTACATTGCAACTGTGTACAATATTTGAAATAAGAACTTCGTTCTTAACGTCCAACCAAAGGCTATCTAAAGATATCGCTATTAGTGATAAGACCGCCATTGTAATCAAGGGTTAAGCAATAATGTTAAACAGGTGTGTTTAAATTTTAGTGTAATTCTACTATAGTGTTGGATATTTTATTTATCTACCTTCAAAGACTAAGTCAAATTCTGTATAAAACAGAATATACAATTATGCTCATCGTAAGTTTTTTAAGTAGCAAGTGCTCGTCACTGTTGGCAATTTCGGTCTATTTGAAGCCATTACAGTTTTGTGAATAGTTAAACTAACCTACATTTTTATGAAATTTTTGACTTTTTTCATAAAAAATACATATTGATTCATCTCTTTGTATAGTTAAACTTCAGTTTTTATATTTTCAATATTAGGTTGTATATTATCTTTGTTATTGTATACATCTGCTACCACTGATCCATTTCTTACAATAATTTTGATAATAAGAGTTATATTTATGATATATATTTTTTTTCGAGTGTGTTCAAAGATATTATTTGATATACAAGATAATTTGTCATTGCATTATCTGCATGCAGGCTGCACCTCTGCTGCAGTGAAAAAGTTTGACCCCTTGCAACAAAATGCACTAGTATTACACAAGCCTGATCTATTGGATGTATGGTCTAAGTGGCAAAATATTTGACCAAAATCTTCCCAAGTAAAAACCAAACATTTCCCAATATAACCGGTGGGTACTCACACGTGCAGTGGAACACGGTTCACAAGTGTCATGTTCCCAGGTCAAGGAGACCCTACAGCTAAGTGTCCGGTCACCTCTCCCCTTTGCAAACGTTCCCCAGCCACCCTCCATGTTTGCGAGGAATAAACGGTTTTTCAACCCTTACTAAAGTTTTCTTGGAATATTTTGTACACCCGCATTTTCGAGATTTAATCGAGTTTGATATCAATCATTTTGAGAAATCCACTATGTACCTCATACTAGAAGTTCCAACAAACATACAAACAAACATGCTCTCTTCTTCTACGAATCTAACAATGCTACGAAAGTGAAGCTACTCAAAGTTTGCTACGCTAAGTTGCTTGCTAAGCTACGCTCTGTAACTTACGTTATGCCAAAAATTATGCGCAAAGCCTTCGATCAACAAAAGCATTTTTTTTTTTCGAGCTGTATAAGTTACAAAATGATCGAAATACATTGCACCTAGAACCGTTTTATAATTTAATACAATGAAATAAGATAGTGTTTATATGATTATTTAAAATAGTTAATGATCTATTCCAAATATATATTCTCTTTAGAAAAATTGAATAATGTATCTCCTAATCAGTGCTTAGATTAACGAAATGATATAATATTTATTTATTTAAACTTTATGTACATTTGTGTTAAATGGGCGGACATAACGCAACAGAGCATTCTCTACCAGTCAAGCTTTGACATCTTTTTGTGTGATCATTGTTAGTTATTTCTTACATATGACCAGTGGCGGTACCTTCATATAAGCCCAAAAGCCCGGCATGCCTTACTAAAAAATGCTCGATAGAGAATCAATGTCAAACCCGAACTATTTAAAAGTTCGCGCGCTTAATTCTTATCAAAATAACACAATGAATCTACTAAACTACTACGCATCGCGATTGTTCGCGCGCAGAGTTTCGCATTTGTAGCATTTAATGATCTAAATATTGCTATCTCGCTTACACGCACCGGCTTTTACCGGGCTTTCAAATACTATATCTGTCACTTTCGCACTTATAGCGATGTGCCGTATAACGAGTTAGGCCTTAGGCATAGAAAAAATCAATCACTATGGCAGATATAAGCAGGGCATTCGTATGAAGTTGCATGCGTATGCGTGACCTTGTCAGCTTGCCAACTCTGCAGTGTTGCCGTTTTAGCCACACGTTGAAAGATCTTGGAGATTTTTAACGTGTTTGGAAACTTTTTTAACATTTATCAACAATAAAAACTAGCGACTTTTAAAATAACGAAATTAAATACAGTCAAAACCGTTTACAACAACATCATTTAGAACAACATACCGGTTATATAGACCAAAATCATAGGTACAAAATACTTTGTACCTTGAAAACATCACCGGTTATTACGACTATCGGTTTTTACAACCAAATATGAGTGGTCCCTTGGATGTTGTTATAACAGATTTTGACTGTATTCAAGCAATATCTTAAAAATAAAAAAAAATTAGGTAGATTTTTCATATACCTGGCGACTTTTTTTGCCTAAATGACAACACTTGAGTAGTTCCGACATCCCAGAGTGCAACTAACTTCACTTCAGTTTCATTTGTTTGAGTGAAAAAAGCTGTTTGTTTCCTAAGATTTTCTCAGTGATACAATTGTTTTGGTGATTTACTATTATTTAACAATGGAGGTAATTGTACCTTGTGAGGATTTAAAATGCGTTCAAGTTTTGATTGGCGAAGATAAGGTAAAATCTTTAAACTTTGCTCAGAAAAAACAGTTAATTTCTTCATTAAAACCGACGCCTAATCTGTGTATTTCTCAGACTAGTAAATCGCATAAACGAAAATTTAATAGATCAGTGTATAAAACTAGTTGGATTGTTGGCTGTTCGCACACTAATAAGTTGTATTGCTGGAGCTGCATATTTTTTTCGAATGAAGATTCCGTTTGGAATACATCTGGTTATAATGATTTAAATAACATATCTGGCGCCATTAAAAGGCACGCAAATTCCCATAAACACCTGTGTGCAATGGTTTCTTTCGGTAATTTTGGTAAACAACGAATTGAGACATCTATATCACGCCAGTTATCTGAGGAAATTTCAAAATATAACACGCGCGTTGAAAACAACCGTAGTGTTTTTCAAAGATTAGTCGATATTGTTTGTCATTTAGCACAACAGGAACTTCCTCTAAGAGGACATGATGAGTCCAAAACTTCATTAAATAAAGGCAATTTTTTAGAACTGGTCTCGTTAATTTCAAAATACGATGTCGTTTTAGAAAAACATATGCAGCATCAGGAAAGTGACAAACCGGGGCCGAGTTATTTATCTAATAAAATTCAAAACGATATTATTCATTCCGTAGCCGATGTGATGCAAACTTGCATCGATTACGAAGTTAGACAAACAAAATTTGTTTCAATTATTATTGACGAAACCCCCGATGTTAGTCATAGAGAACAACTGTGCTTGATTCTCAGATATTATTATAAAAATGAAATTCATGACCGTTTTTTGGGCTTTCTTAATGTGTCGGAAAGTCGCACAGCAGACTCACTCTCTAATATTATTTTAGAATTATTGAATAGACATGATTGCATCGCAAAATTAGTAGCGCAAAGCTATGACGGTGCTAGTGTAATGTCCGGTGTAAGAAATGGAGTGCAACAAAAAGTTAAAGATGTTTGTCCACAAGCAATTTACATTTGGTGTAATGCGCATATTTTGGCCTTAGTGTTGTCTAAATCATGCAATAGAATTCAGGAGGTTAGTTTATTTTTTTCAGCCCTTCAGGCTTTGTGTAATTTTTTTAGTAATAGTACAAAACGAGCTGCTTTTTACGATACTCATTGCAGCAAAAAATTGCCTAATGCTCCCGCAACTCGTTGGACATACATGTCGCGAGTTGTAAACACGGTTTTTGAACAAAAAAGTAAACTTATTGAGTTGTTTTCTGATCTGTGCGACAATCCACAGAACTGGGACGGGGATACGATTTTAGCTGCGGAGAATTTTGAAAACACTTTGCGATCTTATAATTTCAATTTTTTTCTTTTTATCTTTCATCGGATATTTGAAAAAACTGACTGCTTGTACAATATTCTACAAAAATCACAAGTTGATGTCGGTTATTGTATTAATAAAATAAAGGAATTTCAGGCATGGTTACGTGCTGAATTTCAATCCGAATTTGATCAAATTTATGAGAACACGTTGCAAAATAACTCGGCTCCTCGTTTGAGACGCAACGTACGCTGTGCAAAAACGGAATACAGACGACTTTTTGTAGAAGTAATTGATAATATTAATACCGAAATTACTGACCGATATTCTGAAATTTATAAATTAAAGTTTTTCCAACTGCTCAACAACAAAAAATTTGACAATTATCACTCACATTTTCCTACAGAGGAATTAGATTCATTATTTGACATTTATGCAAACTATTTCAACAAACAAACATTAAAAAGCCAATTGATTTGCTTGTATTCTAGTCCTGATCTGAAAGATCGTAATGTTTTCGAATTAATTGATTTCATTCATGAGAATAACCTCGAAGATGCCTTTCCCGAGCTGTTAAAGTTAGCGTATCTTGTTGTAACTATTCCGGCTACAAGTTCTTCCGCGGAACGTGCTTTTTCGTCTCTTAAACGTATCCATACCTATCTGAGAAATACACAAGGTCAAGAGCGTCTTTCCGAATTATCAATGATAGCTATTGAAAAACAGTTGTTGGTAGAATTAAAACGATCACCAACATTTTACTCTGATGTAATTAAATCATTTCTTAAGAAAGATAGACGATTCCAATTAGAATATAAATAATTTATTTAAATTCCTTATTACATTCTATCTAGCTATTTTTTAACTTTCGTTTTGTAACATTTTGTTTTGTTTTTTTTTTTTGTCTGTAACCTGGGTTCTGTTACGAAGGAAGCAACTACTTACCATAACTTTGTTCCCTCAAGCAATGAAGCAAACCAAACCAAACGGCTTTTTTCAAAGCCACCGGAGGTATGCAATTGCTGATATGTTTATTATATTCAATCTAGCACTAGCATGCCTTCAGTGTGCTTTGGTTACCTCATTCACCGCGCACGACAAGCAAGAGTGAAATTGAAGAAAGAAGAGGAAAGAAGAAGATGGATGAATTAACTTTTAATTTATTGTACCTAACCAGTAGTTTATGAGAAAATTGCGATGATACATACGGTAGGTACCTACATACTCAGTCGAAAACTGAACTTTCTTTTTTTGAAATCGGTTAAAATTTTATTGGGCTTGCGTTATTTTGAAACCCTAGGCACGCCACTGCATATGACTTCAGAAAGAATAATAAACACAAACAAACTGACCCTTAATATCAAACGGTCTCTAAAAGCCTTCCCGTATCATTCAAATGCCTACTTAATAAGTCGTAGGTACCTTTCTCACATATTTCTCGAAAATCACACTGAGTTCTGTGAAAACTGTTTCGAGTTTTCTAAAACGAATAGTACGGCCCCTCTTCTTCCTCCGTAAGTAATTGTTTTTGCGGCTAATTCTTTCTGTTCCCATTTCTTTGGGGGACGAACCACTCGAAATTACATTTTTATTTGGTTAAACCAGCTCGAGGTGACGCGATTGCTTTTTGATAAGTCAGTTTTATTTTTTAAAGGTTTTTTGTAATAGTTTGTTTTTGCCTATAGACACATTTAACATTTTTTTACATTGGTGGAGATTAAAATGATGGTCTTCTTATATATTTAAAATTTTATTTTGCTGATATTTAGCGTAGTTAAGTATGATTCTTCTGAAATTAAGCTGATTGCTATTCACCTGACATGAAGACCTACTTGAATATACTTTTGCCCTGTGTCTCAATTCAAGTTGGAAGTTTTCTTTCTAAACCTATTTTTTTTTTGATGGAGAGTTTTCAGATCGAGGTCAGGAGTGGGCCTCTTGACCTCGATCTCGCCTGATGGTAAGCGATAGATGAGGTCTAAGATGGGACGAGCGAGCCCAGAAGATGCCTATTTACTCGTGCTTTAAAGGGGAAGTAGTGACAGCAGTGTTCGCCAAGTGATTACAAGCAGAGTTGTAAATCATGAGTTTGAACCCAAACAAGCACATAACTTGATGCATACTGTTCTCAAAACGGTGATGGAAAACATCATTCTGTCCTAGGTCCGGAAATCAGAAACATCCGAAATCCACCATACTGTACTCAGCCCGCATGATGATTTACTACTCATTCTCTCTCAAGAGAGGGAGCCTGTTTCCTAGCAGTGGAAATTTTACGTTACTTTATAGGCTACTTATGTTATGTTACAACAAATTTTTCTTCTGGGTTTGGTTCCAGCACTTAATCCCTGAATTATAGACATTTTGTTTTTGCATTATAAAATTGTTAGGAGCTCCATTTCACTACCGGTCTACCAGACGCACGGCTGGGTACCATCCACACTTGGTTGATATACCGTCTTGTCGTACCAAGCGCTTCTCCTCCACATTTATTGTGCGCACAGCCAAGTTGTGGAATTCTCTGCCGGCTTCTGTGTTCCCTGCCACTTATGACCTTTCAGCCTTTAAAGCAAGAGTAAATAGGCATCTTCTGGGCTCGCTCGTCACATCGTAGACCTCATCTATCGCTTACCATCAGGCGAGATCGAGGTCAAGAGTGGGCTCAACCGTAATAAAATAAAAGTTAATTTATTTTTTATTTTTGTGATGTTAACGTGCACTGTATTCATCTTTGAGGATGACCCCCGAAACACAAGTTTTCCTAGTATGGGTATCATTCATCATATCTATTTAACATGTCTCCTTGAATTCTAAATAAGTGTCATAATTATGTAATGTATACTTTTTTGGCAAATAAAACATTTATTAACCTATTTGTCTTTGTCCGCAGCGGATTCGCTACTAGGCTCAGGGTCTGACGAAGAGGAGGAGGATGAGTCCAGAGCTGCCAACAACTCCAGTAGTCCAGCTCATGCGCCGCATCCCGCATTGCACTCCGAACTATCACACAATGGTGACACGAAGCCACATGATGACTCCGAAGACCAGGTTGGTAGACTAATTAACGTTGCAATGTTACTTTTGATAATGTTCGATTTTAAGAATATCTCTTGTTTAATAGATACGCATGAATCCTCTGCTCTATATATATATCTATATATTTAAGTACCTGTTGCCTGCGTCTTCTGTCACGTAAAAACTTCCCACTCTCCCGGTATAAAAAGTAGCTTATATGTTACATCAGGTTCTAAACCACATATACGACTTATTTCTTAAATACTTTAAGCCATTTTTGCATGATTGGAACACACAGTTTCATATTTATAATATTAATAAGAATTAAAACAGTTTAAAAAAATCTGATCTTAGCGATGATTTATTACCAATTGTTCTTTTGATTTGGTGAAGTACATTGGATTATGGTTGTCTTTTAATAAAAATGTCTCGTCTGTTGGACGAGCACAATCTTGCTAGTAGTTCAACTGTTTAACCAGTTATTATTTCAAACTTTGTTTGTGATACAGTGCAGCAATTAATTAAACGCCTATTTAGCTTTTTTTTGACAAATGATGACTTAACATTTTCTTTCTTCCATTTCTATCAAATGATGTATAAATTTTGTACTGTTTTATGCATGTTTTATTTCCTAATATGTCGTACCTATGTTACATATAACTGTTTAGTAGCGGAAACTTGTAATTGGCCTTTTTCTACATATTTTCAATGATCACTCAAATGTATTAGCTGTAAGTTTCCTTAAAATTTATAAAATAAAATAAAATACCTGTCTCATCTATTTCCAACATATTGACCATCTCACCTGTATCACTACGGGGCCCGTTCACATAGTCGCATTCAGTTATTTTTCTACACATCCCAGGGTTCGTTGGATGGGGACCCGGAGACCAGAGATTCACAAGCCGAGAATAAGTCCCCGGATGATGGCAATGGGGGCTCCAAGCGAAGGGGGCCGAGGACCACGATAAAGGCGAAGCAGCTAGAGATCTTGAAGTCGGCTTTTTCTCAGACACCAAAGCCGACGAGGCATATAAGAGAACAGCTGGCGAAGGAGACGGGGTTACCCATGAGGGTTATACAGGTAAGTGGCTGGTGTGAAATAGGTTTTTTAACAATGCATTAGGTATGTAAAATTGTTGTAGATGTAAGTGTTAGAGAAGAGCTAAAGAAAAATGTTGTTGATGATACCATTATAATTGTCCTTGAAGAAAATGACTAAGTTGTAGAGTTCAGTTTCATAACCATTTTAAAAGATAAGCAAACAATACTAGATGCTCTTAACGCTAGCTTTACGGAAGCCACCGCGACATTTGCGTCAAACTGCTTGACAAAAGATTCCATTAGTGCATCTACTGGTTTCCATCAACTTTATATAGGCCGACGAAAATTGACAGTAAGCGGGGGGCTTACTTTTTGTCTATTGAGAAACTGAATTTGTAGTAATAGTTACGAGAATAACTACATGCCTTTATATATATTCAATACGTTATCTGTGCATTCCAAAAAGCTTTGCTCTCAAGAAAAAATGTGACGATTTTTACCATTGGAGTTTCGAATCGATTTCTTACATCTCTATGAAATTCTATAGAAAACTGCATAAGTACATGAATATTTAGTGTCTTTTGAGTTAAGTATAAAATAGATTGTCATTCGAAGCATTAGGTAATATTTTGGAATCAGGATAATGGTAAAAATAGATGATTTCAAACTTATTATACGATCAGATAAGCAGTGAAAAATACGCAAAAACAACTGATTAGGAATTCAGTTTTTGAAATTCATTCGACTCATATTTAAAAACGGTATCTTTCAGAGTTGAAAAACGAAATGTTATCAATAAAAATTACCTACCAACTTAATGCATATTAACGACAACGTCCCAAAGTTAAGCATAAAATTGATTTGTATAAAACCTCTATTCATCACGCACCTTCGTACGTAACCGTTACAAATGGCCGCCGCTCCATCATGGCGGCGATCGGTACGTTTGCAAATTGAATATCGCGCTCGTATGGAACGCAGTGCCGACGTGACAAATATCCTAATTAACGAACACACTCCATCAGAAATATTATGACGCGAAGCCTGAACATAAACACGATCTTGTTTAGATTTAGAACTTATATTTTTTACGATGAGTTTTATCATGATATTGTTATTCATCCCTGGTCAGTGTCATAATGTTTAGGTACCTATTCTTTTACAAACTGTGCTGAAATTCAGTTACTGAGAATTTCATTTTATTTGCCTATCAAGTTACATGTCAATTTGTATTGCTTGAAATATTTTTTTCCGTAAAAAGTACCACCCCTTCAAGTACCTACGCACCGAAAATCGTATCGATCTAATGCTCTGTTTTAACGTAATAGAAGGGCAAACAATTTTTTTTCCAATTTATAATATTAGTAACAATCGTGTTCAAGTAGAAAATAAAACTTAGTATTTTAATTCCCTGCACAAGAGAAACAGCGATCCAAAATTCGTGACAGACTAAATAAAGTGACAGTACTCTGAAGCATCATCAATAAATCCGCGTTGCAAATTTTGATTAATTTGCATCTGAGTCAGCCGTAACCGTTCCGTTTACAGAACTCATAATTAATCTTACCTTCCAAGGTTCCTCACCCACGTCTAACTCGGTAACATTCCCGAAATCCTAACCTGATCTAACACATGGAATCACGCGATTCTCCACACCGTCAGCAACAGATGTCTGAGAGATCCGCCCGTCAGTCCGTCACGCTTTTTGCGCTCCTTCCTCTTTGTTTCAGTTTTTGTTGGTGTCGGTACCGAAATAAAAAACCCTTACTTTTTACCACCGTCTAGCAGACTGTTTGTAAACGTACTGGGTACTGGACCATCAGTTTCGTCACCGTCAGTGAAATAATTAATGAAATTCGAAAAAATTGGCCGCCTTTACCACAGGTATTGCAAAAAGTGCACTTTGTAACTGTAAAGTTATTATCTGTGCCAAAGCAAAAACAATGGTCGGATCGTTTTTAATTATGCAAAGAGCTATTTTTAACTATTGTGCTTTTTGTGGTAGTAATTAAAAGTAAAAAAATATGAATGACTTCATTAAGCATTAATTGTGATAAAAATAAACTAAATCTGAGTTATATAATTCGGAACAGAAACTGAGCAATCTTTCAGTTTCGCGCTGTAAATATCATTTTCCTGGAAAGAGAGAGTTCAGATTTATTCGTCCGTAAACTGACAAATGTATGTACAAATATTTACAGCGCCGAGAATTCAAGTGAGCAATATTTTTCTCTTACAAAAACAATGTCAAGTATGTTAAGTGGGATCATAAACAACTTTTTTTGTCGTCGATGTCAGTCGAGCCAGATCGCGCGTGTCAAATGTTTGTATCACCACCGCCACCATATGTGCCGCAGCGGCATAACTGTAAAATGACTTTTTATGGACGGGATTTAACTAGTTAACACCGGTGCGTGTGAAATTCGCCGTTTGTGACTTTGTAGAAACCGCTTAACAAATTTTTTAAAGTAAAATCAATTTTCTACTAAATTTATTATCCATTGACATTTCATCAATTTTGAAATTATACAGAAAATACAGTGAAATGAGGCAATTTACAGGAAAAATGAACATTAATAGTTCCACCTTTTTTGCTTCTAACATTCGATTGGATAGTTAAACGCTTTCTCAGGCTTTGAGGAATTATTGATGCTGTATTAGCTATAAATATTTAATTTATAGACTACGTTTTCATCAAACTCAAATACTTTTGTATTTTATTAAAGTTGGAACTACTCTGAGACTTTCATAAAAACAGTTACTGTATTATAAAGATGGTTTACAGACAGTCATTATGTCTAACACTTTATATGACCTTAAGTATATCCCAAAATATTTTTTTTTTAATATTTAATGGACCTACACACATATAACATAGAGATAAGATAATAAATATTAACTAAATATAAATAAATTTATTAAATACTAGCTTTTGCCCGCGGCTTCGCCAGCGTTAATTTACACTTTGTCAATAATTCTTGTTGCCAAAAAGGTGTGCCTACCGTATCTTTTTGGGTAGTTAAAATACGCATATAATATTTAAAAAACCATCACCAGTGTCCATCCATCCCCAAAAAGAGAAAGACAGTTAGTATTTAAAATTTATCTTTTTAAAACCAAAAACGTAGTTTACAATACATTTTTGTAAACTACGTTTCTGGTTTTCCCGTCCTTAGCGTGTTGATTTTGTGCGCTAGATACTCGTGAGTACGCCACATATGTACAGTTGCCCATGGGAAAAGCAGTCTTTTTCTAAATGTACACCTGCGACTTTCAGTGTCTGTCTTTGAGCTTTGTTTATGGTCATTGCGAATGCCGCTTTTAGGGAAAATTTGAGGTTTTCGAACTGAATGTGAGGAATAAATACGTTTTCGCCGTTTGCTGTACTAAACTTAAAACTCAATCATTCCTATACTAAATTTAAAAGTCAAATATAATTTAGTTTTTGCCAGCGGCTGCGTCCGAGTGCAATTCGAAAACTATCCCACGGGAACCTTATATCGGGATAAAAACTATCCTATGTCCTTCCCAGGGTCCTAAACTATTCTCATGCCAAATTTCATCTAAATCAGTTCAGCGGTTTAGGCGTGAAAAGGTAACAGACAAACAGACAGACAGACAGAGTTACTTTCGCATTTATAATATTAGTATGGATAGTATGGATTGTCTGGAAAATACTAAGTATTCTAAGCACGAACCAAAGTTCTCGTATGTACCCAGCCTATAGCACATACCTACACATGTCGTTCTCTGTATCTGTCAAATGGCCAACAGGAACTCTAAACTCCTGTAACTTCTGATATTGATGTAAATTGAAACACTACACTAATTGCACGTGCTAATAAGGATACAAATCACAAGTATTAAATCGACAGCCTGTACCTAGTCACTGGAGAAATGTGTACATACATTTCAATTTACTCGTCAGTGCTTTCCTTAAAGAGCTTTTTGCTCAACCCAGAAAACGTATTTTTTTTGTTAGTTTAATTCTAAGCATGCAATTTAATCATAGCCATACCTTACCCAAACTGATGACTCACTTTTAGAGACACTAAATTATCCAAACCCAGACATCTCGGCACCAAGGATGCAGGAAGGGCCATCAAAAGAACAACATCCAATCCTACTGCCACTCTACCCTGTCAGTGTCACCCAACCACGAAACGAGAAAAAAAAGACATGGAAATATTTTAATAAGTTCATATATTGTAATTTCTACAGCATGACGCCCCTGTCGCCGCTCGACAAACCCTTATTGGCTCATATTTTATTTTGACGGCTCGTATAGTTAGTGTCTAACTAGGGATGTCAGCGAGCCTTAATTAATTAAAACAGTTTTTATGTTTCTATTTGCGGATATAGAATTGAAACGTTTGATTCGGTTGACATCTATTAAGATTGATTGCAAATTAACTTCACATTTTTCAATCACTTTATTATTTTTGTGAGCTAATCATATTAACTTGAACCTGGATTTATGACTTTCGTGAATAATATTATGGAACTTAGGTTAATTTAACACAAATGTTAAATTCCTATTGAATATCTACATATACTTTTCTCACTACCAGCCCTATTCATGAATAGTGTTTCTATTTAGAATTGCTTATATTTAATTAAAATAGAAGTATTATACCTATGCCTCATCATTTATAATTTATTTATTTTGGTAAAGGCGCCTATTTGTTATTTCATTAAATTTATTTCCGTATATGATATATGTGTCTTAAGCTAACTTTGCTCTGTATTAATGTAAGTCATGTATATATCTACCTACGCATGACTTCCATGTAATTATATATCTGAAATGAAATACTCATACTTTAAGTTAAATACTTGATTTTTTTTCAAAATAATCAATCAATACGTCAAAGAGTCATTTTTCATTTCGCGCCAAAATTTTGTCGATTACATTTCGCGTTATAAAGGCGACCACACACGTAACGCCACTTGAAAAAAACACCATAAAGTAAGGGTTATGAATAAATTAATATAAAATTATAAACATTATTTAAATACTTCGTAAATGCCATCCGTGTATAGTTACATTTTACAAATTATTACTTTATTACTCAAGAAATATTCACCGTGCGCGATGCGTAGCATTTTTAATTCTGTACAAGATCATTAATCATTATTAACACAGTATTCATTGAGACAATTGCCGCACTATTAATAGTGATGGAGTGATACAAAAATTAATATAGTTATTGATAATTTGCGCATAATTGCTTGACAAATGACATTAAAACGACATAGCTGCATTGTTCAGAGTGTACGTTAATGTTTATGCCCTTACTTATAAATTATTCTGCCGGCTTGTTTTCCATTACAGCCCTCAAACAACAACGCCTCTGCAGTATCTAAACGCAAACTCGTTCGTTTCTAGTTAATCACAAGCATTTCATTATTGGTGCACTACCATCGAGAAAGTAATTCCCACACGGAAGCTCGTGTCACTGGTTGATTGATAGCGGGCGCGATAAAAACAGTTTGTCAGCGAGTCGCGAACACGTTATTATGTCACCACCGGCTACTGACGTGACGCGTCCTGATTAATGTGTGTCGTGTCGTGTGTGGCAGCCTTAATGTGCTCGCGTCTATGGTCATTAGAGGTGCGCGTTGTCCGCGGTCAGGATTCCACGTCAAGTTTACGATTAGGAATTTATAAGGCAAAAAATCTAGGCTTTGTCTGATTTGTAATCCTTTAGGCTTATCCATGATCTCAGTAATCTTACTTTGTATCCCAAGATAATTGTAAACGTATTGTGTTTAAGAAACTTCGAATCTCGTCGGTTGAGATAGAAAAACATTATCTATCCATCTGTACTCGTTCCATGACAGAGCCTGAACATTATTCGTTTTTTAAGTAGTCAATATTTTATATACCTACTATATACCCGTCTACAAGTCTATTCAGTTAAATTAACGGCTGATTAAAAAAATAAGCGCCGCAGATCCTCACATTTCTAACCTTTTCATTAGAATTGAATATCCAAACTGTATTTTAAGAAAATGGCAGTTTTAGAAAGACGTTCCGAATTCAAAACGACGACTTCAATCTCCCTCATTTTTTTTACTTTTAAATATGACTTCAGTCAATTATGAAGAGCTCCGAGTAAACGTCAGTGTCGAAATCAGAGTTGAATGAGCCGTACATCGGCGGTCGCACGGCCATATCTCATGTTTTAATATCCGTCGGCCACTTTGAACTGCCCCAAATACTATAACTTGCACGAGTTACGAGGCAAACGGGTAAACGCCTGAGCCAGAGTGACCGCGGCTTTACTGCCAAGCTAACCCGATCCCAGACGATGTTTTACGACAGATTGTTCAGTCTTTTTAATTGATTGGACGTTCTATAATTTATCTGTGCTTACAAAGAGCTCGGTACCGCTCTCCTCTCCTCCTCTCCGCTTTTGTGTCAGGTGAAAAACATTTTGTCGTAAATCAATTTTCTTTGTCATATTTCGAATTACTCTAAATAAAACACCCCTCTTGTGTCGGGGTTTAAAAATAATATATAGCTTTGTGCAAGTGCGTAAAGCACTATTTACAAAGCCAATTTTTTTATGGTCTTATGGTATTTCTCGACTGTCGGAATGGTACAATATGCATAATTTAAACATAAACGTGTTCTTATTCCGAAAATTCAATGAAATCCTTACTTAACTGCCTTTGATCTGTACTTAACTTCCGTTAATGCGCATGATTCACAAATTCCCAAGTTTCCTTCATAAGTGAGTGTAACTTGGGATTAAAAAACGAGAGAGGTTTTTAAAGAAGTCTCGTCCATGTTGTTCCACGTATAATGCATTCGGCTAACGATCACGTTTGGCGCTCACGACACGCCGCCGTCGAATCCGCACTTTATCTAAAAACGAGGACGCTAATGCAATAAATTAGTCATTTTAATCGTTATTATTAAAACAACGGTGTAAGATATGCATGAGGTAACAATAAAATATCTATTTTACAACGTTATATCGTGTCAATTCTCGTAAAAATGTCGGTGGTATGGCGCGTAGCGGGATTTGCGTCAAAACTTGACGTTGACTGTGCTTATTGTGCATAAACGCCATGGCGATGGCGGTTCGTGCCTCCATCTTGCGGCCGCGGTGTTATGGCCGATTGCGCTGAGAAACAACCCAGAAATGTTTTTTTACGGAATTAAAGTTCGCTGCGGTGACTTTATTCATTATTATGTTTTACTAGTAACGTTGTTTTGGTTTGTTAATGAAAGTGTTGTACAATATTGTATTTTATAGGTATTCATTCGACTGTTTCGATCCTATTTTATTATTATGGAGTATTAATAAAACGGTAGCTAAGTATTGAATATTCGTATACAATTTATTCATATGTAATGTAACATACTTTGTTTAGAAAGCCTTACAATAATAACAACAAAAGCGATAAAGGTACCGATATTATGATTTATGATACCGAAGACAGAAGCACCTTACATTCTGTCGGTAAAGCAGGTGCGGTCCGACAAAGAACTGCAACAAAATCAATAAATTATTAATTATGAAAAAAAGGCCGATACACTTACACTTGCGAAATATTAACAAAAAACTTGAAGAGCGGCGCCAAAACTTCTTTGTCTAGTAGACGCCCTGCGGGCACACTGTGCTGTGGTGGACAAAGGGAAGCAAAGTTGCCGACGCGGCATGCACTGCGGGACAAAGCGGCACCCCATCAGGACAAAAAATGACATCATTTATTTTATTGCTCCGAGTGAGAATGTGGCACATTAATATTGCGTAGGGCTTAATATTCGATCGCCCTGGGCCAGTCATCACTCAATATGACTAGTGCCTATAAAATAATAGTAGAAACGTGTTTCCCGCCGAAGTATGTCACAAATCATTAGTAATTATCCAAAAATATTTACAACGTTTTATCATATATGAATATTATATAAGCCTTTAAAATTCGCCGTTCTTTTGATTTTTATGATACCTATCGTGAATGGATTAGACTGGGTGTTGTTAAGTTGTAAAAATTTTGCTTTTTTGCTTTGTAAATCATTTAATTTGAGGTTTTAACTGGGGCTTAATTAGGATAGAAGTTGCATTAATATTGAATATTATTAAACCATTTTACAAAATTATTAAAATCTCTCAAGCTTCCTTGTACATTTAGTAAATATTTTCATATTTCTAATTAGGATTTATTATAGATAAGTATCAACTTTTGACTCTTAATTACTTATGTTTAGTTTTTCCTAATAACTTCATATCAAAATACCGTTGGATAGCAATTGAAAATATGATTCATTGCTACCAGGGCCGCCCCGAAATGATTGTTTGCTACATCTCAATTTGCTCATATCATACCTACTATCCCATACAGGGTTGGCGCTAGAGACAATCTATATTAAGTATGATTTTATATCCTAAAACATTTTTAAACTTTACCTACCTCTTGGGTAACAATGACTACTTAATCCGGGCGTTATTTCTGGAAATTGGAATTTTTATCCATTGCATTGGATGTAATAAGGACATATCCATCTATGTGGCCAGCCTTATACCTCAGTTTACAGTATCTACTAATAAACATCCTACATCATAGAACGCTAAAAATCTACATACTACTACCACATGCGTATATACATAATATATATCTATCTAATATACCAATAAGTACAAAATGCTATAAAAACAATGATCAATAAAATGCTCTGACGGAACAAAGACAGCCCTGTCAATGTGTAAACACGAATGCGCGTACGCAGTGATCCATCACTACAAGCCACGACTACATTGATTTATTACAAAACGCCGCCATGTTTTCATAGTAGCCAAGTTATGGCAAATTAATTATAGACTTCTTGATCATCGCAAGGATCAAAACTTATACAAAAATGTTGTGAGACACAAATAAATCAAGACAAGTATGAAGAAAATGATGATGGTCGCTGTAAGTCTTAATGAACGCGCTGATGCTGTAAACTATTATGCATAACTAAAATATTTAAAGTACGTTGGTATAGTTTCAGATACTACTATTAAAAAGGTCGTAAGATAGGTTAAGGTCATTAAAAATCCCTTCTGAAATATGAATAATCTTTATATGGAACCAGAAGAAAAGTACACCTTTGAAGGTATGTAACTTGGTGTTCCAAAAGGCGCTATCATGGTATCGAATCGACCATCCATCTATCACGTAAAACGTGCCAGTATTCTCACAGCAATAACTGCCCTAAAAAGCAACTGTTGCTCGGAAAAATAACTCTTTTATACAGTTCGTTGACCGTTTTTATGAGTTTCAGACAATTTTTTCATCTCAACTGATGATCCAGCACGTAATGAAGTTTACGGTGAACGCGTTTGTTGACGTGACAATATCGGCAACGACACGGGTCACTTAGCTTTGGTGCACTCTGTTTTTGCATGATGAAAGGTATTTTTTTACCTTTTTATTTAAATTACGTCTCGTTTAGAAGTTATTGCATTTCAGTATGGCACCAATAGCTTTTTGGATTAACTCTTTTCTGATTCGAAGTGTGTTTGATGGTACCAAATGCTTGCAACGATTCGACATGGCAGTATTTCGTAATTTTTCCAGCATTTCCCTCAGTAGTCGTCTCGCACTGTCGGCCTCCGAGGTCGTTTATCGATTCCGCGTTATGACGTCGGAATCCTCTCAATGTGACCTCTACACTCTTCACTTCCTAGCTAACCATTCCGTGTACAATTACTATTGTGATCATTGAAGGTGACTAATAAACCATGAATTTGGATTTTAGGTATTGACCCCGTCGAGGTTTGACTATTATATATTCAGTCTTAATTTTAATTTGAATGAATGCTTAGATGATAGAATGATGCAGATGTAAACAAAAACTACATAAGTTCAGTTATGTAGTTTTTGTTTTTATAGTATCGGTAATGAAGATTTTATACAAATTACAAAACAAAGGACACTTATAAATTGAATGAAATCAATTAATTGCTTTTTGTTATCTTTGTCAGACTTTGTAAAATGCACTTTGCTGTGCCATTTTAGCATACAAATTGTGCAACCAAAAATGTATAAATATATAGTATGTAGTTTATTATACGGGTAGATACCTACGTCACGTTCCGTCTGATTACTCACGATCGGTATTTGCTAATGTCGGTTCAAGTTGGCATACTGCCGATTTGCATAACGCCTTATTTATTTTATTTTAGATTGTTTACAAAGGTATTGCTTTCAACCATTGTGACCACTAAATGTGGCTTACGTTTGATATACGTTACGTTATTACGTTTGCAGCATGTCCTGTTCATTGTATTATTCGTATTTCTTAATTCGACGTACCTATATTTAGAAAGGGAAATTATTTACACTAGATGCAAATTTATCAACTCCTCCCATGGAGTCATATTTTCTAATAAGCACATTAACTCATTTATTAAAATCAAATGGAAATATCTCTACTACGTTCCACAGTTGGTACCAATACCTAAACATTGCACTTTCATTGTGTTACAATAGCAAAACGATAGCTTATCTCAGGCCGTTAAATATAAAACCTACAACACTAAAACGAACTAAGATAAGGCCGCCATCTTGAGAAGCGTGACCAATAGCATGAGCGTAAGTTATCAGAACAGTAACTGATAACAGTTTGATTTATACATTCACAATGGTGATTGGTGGAACGGCTACATACTCCTGTGTCGTTTATCAGAAATTAAAAATGGAATCTTGTTAGTGAGAGAAATGGGTCGTGATTTTTTTTGCGATTTTAGCACATTAACCGATTTCAAATTAAAGTCTTCGATGTCCTTCAAATGAAAATAAGCTTAGGAACAAGATTTGACTCTTTACAGAAAACCTAATAATTAACGAACAATTAGGTTTGAAATGATCTTATAACTTAAATTTAACTGATAAATAGATGAAAGATGTAAAACATTCCTTAAAACAACTCTACAGTAAAATATTAATTTAATAAACCCACAGAATCAAAACCACGTGACAGCTCTAATGAAATGTTGCAAGAACAAAAATAAACAACTGAGCGGCTACACACAAATAACACAACAAGTAATTAATGTACTTATTTTGAGAACATCTAATTAACTAAAATAAGACAAGTCACAAATTGGTGCCGCTGAAAATGATTGCTGACACGGTAAATTTAGCTTCGTGAACATTGAGAATACACTGCTTTTAGTTTTTGAATTAAATGAATCTGTCAAGGAAAACGGGTTGGCGGGAAAAATAATGAAATAAAGGCGTACGTTTTATTATTTTTCAAATTCATCATGGTTTTACCAAAATTTATACTAAGTGAAACGTTATTCTGTGAATATTGGCCCCAATCACGATTTTGTAATGTTTAACATCAGTCTAGAACGCGATTTTTCCGCTTATATCGACCGTGAAAACAGAAAAAGTAGGTTAGTACTAAAATGAGACAATACCAAACTGTGTCCAAGCATGCTACAACGTTACGAATTCTTCTGAGTTATGGAAAAGGGAAATACTTCGGATTATGAAATTCAAAGCTAATAACAACATCCCGTCCAATTTACATCTGTTGCGCATATAAAACAAGTAATAGTTTCTCGTGCTGTACAATTTCGCGTGGAAACAATTTACTTTTACCTCGGCGAGCGCTACGCCAATTGGTCGTAGATGGCGCATGAGGTGCGCGCGCCCTGTGGTCGCGTCTTCACAGACGACACGTTTTGTTTCTTTTTTCAAAATTTCAACGTCTGCGTTTGTTTTGTCCCTGTAGCATGTTTCCGACACTTTTATTAACGAACATGACTCCAAAAGTGATATCAAATTACGAATACATCATTTCCTCTTGTAATATGCTAAAATAAAAACTGTAACGAAAATACACGATAATGAATTATCGAACAAATTGCGGCGGTCCTCATCAATATTCCGCGAGTACCCACAAGGGTGCTCAAAATTCGCGTTTACGTCCCACATGGCGCATGACACGATAAAGTTTATGGCGGAACGAAAAACGAAAACAAAAATACGGTCAGCACAACTGTTCGTGTATTATTGTTAGGTAGATTGTGTCGCGCCCTGTAGGGAGCCGACCGCCCGCCGCGCGGCTCTCAACGCTCTAAGCCCAAATTACTAGCTCAGCTCACTCGCTAGATTACACATCCGATTCTAGGTATTGTGCCGTGTCGCAACTATTCGTAAGCTTAAGCCTAAATTGGGTTTGCTTTCATATATCTGCCAGTTGCGGTACTGAATACCTATGTAACAAGATTAATTTGACCGAACTGTGTTTATTCAGAATGTTTGGTTGATGGAGTTAGAGCAAAATTGAAATAGAATAAACATAGTGTATGCAGGCTAAGTGCTTTGGTTTGATATTGGCAAATTATTATCGAAGCGGCTGCTGTAGTTTTTTGTTTCGGGTTGTTGGTCGGTACTGTCGACTCATTAGCACTGGGGGGCGCCTCGACCGCAGGTAGGCTCAGCGTTCCACCGTTATTTATATTGGGGGCGAAGAGAACAATGTCCAGGCCGATCACTTATTAATCATCTCTTTATTCAAGCCGGCTGGGTGATTCTGCCTGTTGCGATGATAACACAATAGAAAAATTAGATCGATTTAAAATAATATTGTTGAAGATGAGGGTAGAAGAGTATCTTATAGTCTTGCTGCTAACGGTTGGATGAAAATAATAGAGAACCACTGCTCCAATAGTATAAGTACCTTAATTTACTTACCATTGTTTTGACTCCTGTCCTCGTAGGCGAGAGACTTCTCAAATTATTTATGCATTCAAGAATCTTGCTATGGATCTTAGTAAGATAAGTATATATAGTTACACTTTTTAATTCTAAGAAGCTACATGATATGCAAGCTTAATTCACATCACCTACCACGATGGACAAATGTTCCATAAATGGATTACATACATATATATTCTACATTTGTCGCAAAATAGAAGAAAAAGTAAGTACTTAACATTATGCACACATTCCACAAGCGAAAAAACAAGACGCTAAGGTGTATCCATACATCCATACATTAAACATGGACTTTGCAGAAACATCACGTACGTACAGAGGCGTTATATACAGGCTATACAGTTAATCCATGTTTATACCTCGGTAGTTAATACTAAGATTTTACGAGTTTCTAAGGCGTCGGGGTTAGGATAAGAGAATGGCCCCTCACAGCGGTGAACGTATGAAATATAGTGTTTAACACCACGCGGCATGTTCCGTGGACGCCCCGTGGCGTGAGACAGTCCCGAGCGCCCGAGGAACATCGTCACCCTACGCGATCACAAAGCTCCTTTATATTCCTTTAGACTTTCTTTCTTAAAACCACTATAAAATCTAAGCGTTTACGAACATTGTCATTATTGTTGAGATTTCATAATGCTTAATTTTATAGCTTGAAACTGTTGCGTACTATCGAGTTGTCCGCAAAATAATTGTAAAGAAAGAAAGAATAAATATTTGTAATTGCATACAAATTATAAACTTATGTAAATTTCATAAAGGATAATATTATTATCTGGTACTAAGATTATGTTAGTAAGGTTTTTAGATTAATATTTAACTAGGCAGATGCAATGGCAATGCATGGCAATAAGGCTCTCACTCAGCATTATGCTATGCCATGGGCACGGCACTATTTTTAACCGACTTCAAAAAAGGAGGTTCTGTATTCGACCAGTATGTATGTATATATATATGTATGTATGTGTGTATGTTTGTATCTCCGCGATTTTCTCAAAAACTGCTGATCCGATTTCGATCGCGTTTTCGTTGTTTGAAAGCATATTTTACAAGGAAGGTTGTAGTATATAACACATCAGGTCCTTATGAAGATCTTCGGAGACAAGTGATAGAACTCTTCAAATATAAATAGCGAATCACCCGCAATTGCTACCCTCGTATATCTCGGTCGTGCCCCAAAATGCGGCGTACTTAGCCTATCAAAACTATTAATTGGCTTGGCACCGACTTCAGTCATGTGAGTAGATACGTAGCCCTTATTTGAAACGGAATTAGACATCCAATGAAACAATATATAAGGTTATTTTTTGCTTTGCACTGCAGAAGAGGTTTTGTTTGTTTTGAAGTCGGTTCAATTTTTTATAAAAAAGTTTTTATTTAGTGGTAGAAATATGACGAACGGAAACCAAACTTTTGCTAAGCTTTATTCTAATCGAAAACTTAAAAGCGTTTAATCATGACTCATGTTTTATTCATTGAATATTCACATGAATTGTTATATCATGTTCTTAACGTGGTAGGTATAAGAAATTAAGAACAAGAGGCGCTCAATAGTGGATATTTGAAAGCAATTCATTTTCTTCTTAAAAAACGTCAGCCAGACTTGTAGTCTCATTATACTTAAACAAAATTATAATATCACATCTAAGCCATACTTAATACCTACCTATTATGTGTAAATGAAAAACAGATAACTTCCTTTTTTTGAAGTCCGTTTGTTCATACGTGTGTTTAATTGTCCATCTTTCACGTCAGAGCGGAGCAACGAAATGATTTTTGATTTTTAGTAAGGACATACTTAAAGGTCTAAGAGTGGCTGAAAAATACTTTTTACACGTACAGTATTGCGGTTCTAAACTTCTAATATTCAATTGAAAGCTAATAAAAAAGAGACCGTATCTACTCAGCTAGGTTTTACGATTCACGAAAAATAATAGATTGTTATAACCGAGAACGCATCGAAAATCGTATAGGTACCGTTTACTTCATGCTACTGCTTACGAATTCTGATTCACAATAACTATTAAAAAAATATTTAATGGGTCATAGGAACAATCATAGGGTGGCTGGTCTAAAAAGATGTTTACTATTAAATTGTACCAATTTAATAGTACAAGTATTACGAAGTTTACATTTTTTAACGATTAAGGTTTTTTGTTGGGTTGATCTATTGGTGCGATTAAGTAATAAAAGCCAAAAACGATAAGCTTGACCATTAAGCAACGGAACAGGTCAATTTTGATCAGCTGTGTATCGATCGGTCGATCAAGCTATGCGTTTAAAGGCATGAGTAGGTATAATTTTTGTCTATTGTCATGCATTTTTGCAAATATCGAAAGATATTCGACTTTGCATGCTAATTTAAATTTATGTATCCAATAACTTTTGGTAGTTACCATATAATGTGGTATTTATCACATTATGCCACACAAATACTTAAAATATTTCATTCATGCTGAATTAATATCTTAGGCATTCTCTACTAGTCAACCATGGGTGGTGAGGAGAGAAATGACAGTCGATTAAAAAAAAACTAATTAGGAAATATTTTTTATTTAAAGGATTGAATAATTATAACTGAAATATACTTATATACATATTTAATATATACTAATATATGAAAATATAGTTTTAAACGGGTTTATTTGACAACTCTCTTACTCTCTATTTGTTCAGAATATAATTCATTATTATAAGTAGGTATTTAATAATAAATTCATTATTACCTTTTGTACCATGATCCTTTTTAAATTTGCTCTGATTGAGCATTTATCTCAAAGCAAATATTTTCTTGTTTATTGATTAGATCAGCAACATTTATCGCTAACTGTACCTACAGCCATACCAGTGATTGGCTGAAGGCCGTTCGGACTTCGACAAATGTCGAAATATTATTTATTGTGTTTGAATGTCACGTCAAAGCCTAATAATATTGATAGTTAATCAAAGAGACTAACATCTAGTCAGATTTATGTACCAACTACTTAATAAAATGTGTATCATGTGCGAATGTCGAATGGTAATATTTCACGCTGTTCTAAAGTTAGCATATTCATTGATGATTAAAAAAAGACCATTAAATTGAGCATGTCCGCGGGGCAAACATGGTCCGAAATTGCCTAAGATAGAGAGGTTTGGAAGGAAAAAGGGGAGCTCAACAGTGGGACAGCGTAGGCGAAGAAAAATAAACAATGTTATATGCTGTAACTTCACCCAGTGAAAGGAGCTTTTTGTTCTGGGGGAAAATTATCAAATAAGCGGAAGGGTGTGTCAGACTTCTACCGACTAAAAACTCACTCTGTCTGAAAGCCTCGGAACGCAAGAGCAACTGAAAAGTAGCCCAGGGTCGAGGTATCTCGTCAGAAGTGAAGGGACTTTGGACTTCTTCGTAAAGTTCACTCAAGTTAGAACCTTCTTTAGAATGTTTTAGTCTTTTCTCTCTGTAACGTTAGAAAACTTAAAAGTACTCTTCTTTCCTTACTTAAATGCACATAAAACTTCAAATTAAAACTCGTTCAGGTAAAACGGAAACAGAGCAACCACTTTAAGTGGGAAAGCAATAATTGTGCACTTTTAAATAATTCTCAATTTTAATTATTACACTTTTATGGCATACTTCAAATGAATAACAACCAGTTTTAAGCATTTATGTTTATTGCTTGATAATCAATTTTATGAAAGTTATCTATTAAGGCTAGTTAATTGCCGCTAACAAATAAAAGTAGGAAGGAAATGCGAATGAGTTGTCATAAATGATTACTCTTTTCTAGTTTCAAGTGTGTATTGAGTGAGATCGGTTTGTATACACGGTGTTCTCGACTTGATCATTTTGACGACAAAAAATGAGTTGATGCATGATTATAGGTTGCCGGTATAATGTTTGTTGGTGGTCCGTTTAGTGAATTGCCGAGCATTACGATTACGGTGACTTGATAGAAAACGGTGTAGGTGCCTGCCACTGTAATTGTTAGTTAAGTTAGTGTTTGACCACGCATCCAGTTTGCAACATACCAGATTTGCAATCCACCATCACCAAAATGCTAATCGTTGCTCCAATTCAGCCTAAATTAAGGAAATAATTAGATAGATTTATGATTTATAAAAAATGACATTATATAAATTATGAAGATAATAGATAGAGATTTAGCCAAAAAATCATTTCGATTTACTATGTCCATTAATCAATAGTTTATGTAAGAGAATCGGATGAGGTTGTGAATGTGGTTTCTGTGCAAATGGCGTGCGTGGGCTTAGGAGCGGCGAGATCAAAGTGGGCGCCTGCCCAACGAGGCTAGCACGCGTGAGCCTCATACAATAACGCTCTTGTTTTCTACATGTGATTTTTTTTCTCATGTTTATGTTTACGGGGCCATGTTACGCAAATGCAGTGTATCCAATGGTTTACCGTTCATTTCATACCGTTTTATTGTCACTGTTAAACGGCAATTTATAGTAAAGATGTGTTAAGCACAGTTGGGAGCCGCTATAAACAATTTTAGAGTTTATTTACTGCATGATTATTTAAAACGCTGATAAATAAAATGGTAATACACGTTTAGTGCTCAGTATCTTAAAAAATTAATGAATTTACGTGTATAAAATCACACATCGGGTTTTTTTTTCCTGAAAACCGACCTGAAACTAGCTTAATTACAAAACTAACAATCAGTTTTTAATTGCATGTAAAATGGACCGCGAATGAACAAATCTCATCAACTAGGTAATGAGTAGTTTGGTATATTGGTGTGACTGTTACATCACTATTTAATCAAAGGATTACCTTACGCCCTTGAAAAAGCAATTGCATAATTGAAGACTTCAATAACATAGCGCAGGTGTAAGAATGGCGCAGTTTAAAAACTTAATTGAATTAACGTTTTTATGTTTGGAATAATTTTATGACACTCAAACAAGTCACAAGAAGTAAAGAAAATAATATTTTATAATTTAACCGCTGGTCCCATTATTTTTATTACTTTTTTTGCACTAAACTCGTTATAATTGACACCAGAATACGTTTGACTAGGCTTTAACGCAGTAGGCACCGGACATTATTTGCTCAGAAAACTCTCTAATGAAAATAATAGTAAATAGGTATGTCTGAAAAGAGTTAGGTTGTAATTTTCATCAAGTTTTTACTGCTATCTGAAGAATAATTGCTTGGATGAAGCGTGGTTATGGTCATAAATGCTATTTTAACTACGATGGCCACCTAGAGCTGTTTTCTTTGACGGTCTATGAAACGGACCATGCAGATATTGTTTACTGGAGTGTAACTATCTGAAAAAATAGGCGGTTTTAAAAAAAACAACGTCTGTTTTTTATGATCTATGTTCTTCTGACAAAATGGTGTTCTGACAGTGACAGTTGTCTATGGTCAAACATTTTGGATAATAGGTTTACAAACTAGAATTTTGAGTATTTCATCTTTCGATTTCGCTCTTCATATCTTATTATTTGTAGAAAACAAATGGTCTTAGGCAAAGAGCTCACAGTTTTTTTTTAACCAACATTTACTACATATTTACAATTTCTGCAAGCAGGGGTCACGCATCAGCCTTCATGTCAAACCATGTCAATGCCACGCAATATTTAGGCGCGGCGCATACTGAATGCGGAGCGAATATAATGGCGGGCACACACGAGACGTAATCGCCGCAACGTGCGATCTCGCCGTTACAACACAAGTTACAGATTAGTGCCGCGGCCAGCACGCGACGCATAACCCGCCGTGAACGGCACAAGACAGCTACGTTTTTTTAAACTAGGTATTTAAAATAAGAAAAACGATGGAACAAAGTTAATTGTCAGATTAGACGCGATGATTTCTTAATCTCGGTTTGCTAAACGATCGGTTAATTGCATGATTAGAGCTAGGTACGTCAGTTTGTTTTTTTCTGTTACTAACTTCCAAGTAGTTCGATTTTTGAATTGAAAGGCTTGGAAAGAAAGAAAAATGAATTTAACAAACATCGGAATTTTAAGATTTTTCTGGCTTTCCCTTACCTATTTTGTCAAAAAAGTTATAGCATAATTTTCATAAAAACCAGTTCTTTCATTTCTGGTTGATTCGATTTTAGACTCATAGTACCTAAAGTACAATCTGGCAAAGTAGTAAAAATAGAAACAAATCACAAAAATATAATACTAATAATTCATTTCCTTAAAAATATACAAACTAAGCATTACTCACGCTTTTACGCACGCATTATAAAAAAAAAATTGGCCAAGTGCGAGTCAGACTCGCCCATGAAGGGTTCTGTAGTAACTATAATAATATAATATGACTAGCGACCCGCCCCAGCTTCGCACGGGTGCAATCGCGAGAATCGTTAACGTACGGCAGTTTTTTCGACGCCTTACTCCACAATTTTCACTACCACGAAAAATCCTATCTATTTTCCGGGATAAAATATAGCCTATACGGATTCGAAAGAATCCCTCTAAGTAATGGTAAAAGAAATTTTGAAATCGGTCTAGTAGTTTTTGAGCCTATTCAATACAAACATACAAAAATAAATACAAAGGTTTCCTCTTTATAATATGTATATTTATTTGACGAATTTAAAAAAAAATCCTTAAAAATTTCTTAAAATTAGCTTATTTACATTTTTACAACTACGCTAAATAACTTTGTTTTTCATAGTGTTTGTATGAATTACAAAGTTATATTTGCGGTTTTATAAAATATGCTGTATCTCAAAAACTGCTGACCCGATTTCGTTCAAACCAATTTTGTTTGAAAGTTTATATTAAGATCTACAGAAATATATTTTTTTTAGATTTTTCAATCCATTATTATAGAAGTTAGAGGGGGGGGGGACACACATTCTACCACTTTGGAAGCTTATATCTTTTAAACGATTGACTTTATGAAAAAGTGGTTTTAGAAACCTTTATATCATTTTTAAAGACCTGTCTATAGATAATATTATAAAAAATATATATATAAAATATATATACTATAAAAAATATTTTCAGTTCTAGTTCCATGTATTTTAATTTTAATTATAAAATTAATTTTAATTCCCTTTATTTTAAATATTTTTTGAATTTTTTTCTTAAAATCGGAAAGCGGTTCACAGAATACATCTACCTACTAAGTTTCACATGTATAGTCTTAATAGTTTCGGAATAAAATGGCTGTGACATACGGACGAACGGACAGACAGACAGACAGACAGACGGACAGACATATCGAAACTATAAGGGTTCCGTTTTTTGCCATTCGGCTACGGAACCCTAAAAAGACCCACCATAGTCATTGGCTATAACAAATACTTGTAGACCACAAATGCGGTCAGACACTAAAGTTTTCTTTCGATGGTTCTCATGTCAATGTTTCGCCTATTTTTAACATAAATATTATAAATGGATATTCTTTACAACCTCGTAATAACATAAAAATAACCGCATGGATCGTTATTAAAAGTTAAGCAACCCTAATCGAGGTTGGTCTGTGGACGGGTGACGATTAATCTCCCTGACCTTTGAAAAACACGCAAAGTTGTAGATCTAGGTGTAATTTGGAGATATTTGAATACAGTTACGGTTGTTAGGCGTTTCGTGCTACCTAGTAAGGATTGTGGAGGTCAAATAGGTGCTCTATATTAGAATCGCTCCTGTTAGCGTGATAGACAATCCCAACATAGTTGAGAACATGCTAGATAGACTGATTATAACTTTACTATTTAATTTTGTAACTTTCCTATGGAAGGGAAATTGCGTAACTTAAGTGTTGTGTGTATATTTTGTCTTAATCTTTCCTCTTGGACTTGTAATGTAAATATTACAGTGTTGTCATCATCGTTCCACCTTGTCCTCTAACACTTTATGATCAACTAGCTTGTGCCAGCGGCTTTGCCCGCGCGGGATGATTTTCCCGTGTAAATCCCGATCCCGTGGGAATTTCGCAAAATCCTTTCTTAGCGGAAGCCTACGTCATAACATCTACGTGCATGCCAAATTTCAGCCCGATCCGTCCAGTGTTTTGGGCTGTGCGTTGATAGATCACTATGTCAGTCAGTCAGTCACCTTTGAGTTATATATATTTAGACTAGTGGTATTGTAGGGGATAACTACACTGATAGATAGCGGGGCGATTCTATTAGGATGATGATGATGAAATGAAACCGACCGTCGCGAATGTTCGATAAACACTGATTTATTATAAAAATAGATTTAACATCATGATATGCGTAATTGATGTGTGGGCAGAATGCACGGAGCGTAAGTTGTTTGATTAATGTACGGTTCCGTACAGGTCTCGTATACCACCCATATGTATATGAATACCCAGTTACTGGGTTGTGGAGGTCAGATACGCAGTCGCAACATGTAAAACACTAATACTCAGCTCAGCAAAAACGTTTAAGCTGATGATGATGTACTTAATAATAAAATGCTTGTCGCCCCAACAGGTGTGGTTCCAAAACAAGCGATCGAAAGAGCGCCGTCTGAAGCAGCTGACATCAATGGGACGGGGTCCGTTTTTCGGGTCGTCCCGCAAGATGAGGGGGTTCCCAATGAACCTGTCTCCAGGGGGGCTAGAGGAGGGTCCCCCGGGGTTTCCGTACTTCGCGACAGCGGATGGCAAGTTCGAGTTTGGCTATGGCCCGCCGTTCCACCATGACGCACCGTTCTTCCATCCGCCGCCGGCGATGCCTTTTAATCAGCCAGGTTGGTAGACTTTCTGGTATCGAGGAGTTACACAAAAGAGCCTTAGTTTTACCAAAACCAGCCAAACCGATATTTTTTTCATTTCTTTTTATTGATAATGGGCTTCCGTTTGACCACTATCTCACCTGATGGTCAGTGATGATGTGGTTGAAGATTAAGCACGCTTACCTAGAAGTAACCCATCTGTCAAAAATGTGTTAATTACCTTGACACTGGTACTTTTTTAGTTTGAAAAAATTAGGTTGGTTTGCTTTATCACAACTAAATAGAAATAGATGCATAAAATCATTAAATAGTCCCTAGTTTTAATCTAAAACAATAATCAAAATTAGGCACTCTTTAATTTTTACTAAACAGCCAGTAGCAATTTTCCACCACCTTAGAAGAGGTTTAACGTCAAGCTCGATTTCAAATTGTTATTAAGTATCGCAAAGTACTGAGCGCGTATCTTGTTCGCAATTTTCGAATCAGGGCTAAGTTCATCCATAATGGTTTGTGCAAATGAAACTCTATAGACACGAGCTTGTAAAGACGCTTGAATTCTAATAATCAAGAACAGAATTGTATATGCTTTTTGTGGCTTTATGATTATAAAAGCATTCAAGTATAGCTTATATTATTATCATGTTATGCGTAGGTTTAGTTAGATTTCGCAAGTTAGATTGATCAAGATTTGGCCTGAAACGTAAGAAATAAATGCGGCGAATCATAAATATCTAAAGTGTTCACAAATTATTATTATTATTTTATTGATAATAGGCTCGCATTTGACCACCATCTCACCTGATGGTAAGTGATGATGTGGTCGAAGATGGAGCACGCTTACGTAAAAGTAACCTATTCACTCTTGACTTAATGACCCCTAGGTTATAGCTATTGGGAAACACAGACTCCGGCAGGGAATTCCACTCCTTAGCCGTACGCACAATGAAGGTATTCCCAAAACGTTTAGTGCGTATAAGTGGGATGTCCACCATGTAACGATGGCGCATCGCCGTTTTGTCTGTCCGATGATGGAACGGGCTTGGCGGAATTAGATTGTGTAATTCCATCGCACACTCCCCGAAATGTAACCGATAGACTAGCAACTCGTCGTCGATGTTCAAGGCTCTGGAGCTTTGATTCGACTTACAAAAGATCCCACCAACACTTAAATTTAGTAACATTTATCTCAAAAATCTAACAACCATATCACACCATGTACCAGGCGCTTAGTAACGGAAGCAGGTCGTTTCGCAGGCGGCATGGAGACTCTTCCTGGCGGGGAGTTTCCCGAGCAGTTCCCGCCTCCGGACCACCTCGTGCTTCCTCGGCCATCATCGCCGGAGTTCACGTTTGGCGACGGCCCGCCCCCCTTGCACCCCGAGGGGTTGGTGTGGTAGCTGAAGCCGGAGCCGCGGGACTTCCACGACTGATGCGGCTCGTCAGGCTACCAAGTGGACTTTAGCAGTGTTATTGAGTAACAGTTGCGATCGCTTTAGTAAAGACGCAGTGTTAATGTGATTTTAGTTTCTTTGAACGTTAAGAAGTTTCCAGCTTGCTTTAGTTTTGTTTTTGAACGGAACCAGTTTGTTTTCTGTTGCAGTGATTCGGTGCTATAAAGGTTCATTTGACGATGTTTTCTGATAAGAGTGATTTGTTTTGAATTTTTTTCCGGTATCAGTTAACTGGAGTAATAGTTAGACTTTTGTGATCATGTCCACTCATATTATGTATTAACAGACAAGTCTCTATAGCCTGTGGAACATAACTCTTCTTTACTAACCGGAAGAAATTAAAAGAAAACACTTGTAATACTAATGCTGATTATGTTATGCATACATAATGGTGATTAAATTCTTTGCTTTTATGTCCAGTTAGTTAATACTTAATAATAAGTAATCGATATATTTGTGAATAAGCCAGGCTCTGTGAATATTAATGATATATGTACAGGTTACTACTATAATAGATAATTTATTAAGTTAAATAGAAAGAATAATTTATTTACAATGGGTTACATAAACATAATTTATATAAGAGTAATTTTGGTTCCTATACTAAGATATAAACACTGAGCATTTTTTTGTATATTTATTATTCATTGATATCTTACCCGTTACTTAAGTACAATCTGTTAGATTAATCATCATACTATTGTAAATAAAATCGATTTGTATATATTATTGTACCGTCTAAGTTACTATGTACTTAATTAGCTACTTAATGTAAGTATCATTTTACTTTAAGGTAACCATTATAGTTTTGTTTCAATAAACGTTTACAAAAAAACATGCATATGAATTTTCAGATATAAAACAGTGCTGTCCAACTTTTTATTGACAAAAAAATAATTTTCAAAAATATTATGTAAAAGTTTTTTTATACTACTGAAGACCAATCCAATTATTTTTGAAATCATCCAATTTAATTCGCAGTGATAATTTTATTAATGTCAAAAACTTGTCAAAATATACTGGTAATATATATTTGATGTTTTTGACGGCGCCTGTGATGCGAATTCTATCGGTAATTGAGAGAACACCCCCTCTGAAATAAAACCATTTAATAGTTGTTTAAAAACTGAAAAGAAATGTAAATAGCAGGAAAAAGCAAATTATCATAATTTCAATACAATAATCCTTTATCATTTACCCAGCTCTAAAACTCCAACAAATACTTTAATTGTATTTTTAAAAGATACATTGTATATAGCACCCGAAGTATTTTTCGAAAGAATTTCCATAAGTTTAAGACAGCATCGTGTTTAAAATAAATAACAACATTTAAATTATGTTTGTAGCGACGACGAACGAATCTAATCTTATGTGTACAAAACACATTTAAAAATAATTATGTTATCTAAACTCGGTTCTCTGAAGCGAATTCAGAAGCCAATTCAGTAACTTACTGTATCAAATTGTGGTTTAACTTACAATTTAGTTACACACGGAATACAAAAACAGACTCATTCCAACTATTTACTCAATACTTTGTACTCGGTAATGCAAAGTAACAGTTCGTTTTCCAAAGCTTTTTAATTCAAAGATTGTTTACTTAGCTAAGTTTTAGAAAAGTGTTTTTGGGATTTTCTGTAAGGAATTTCTCAGTAGTAGCCCGAAGTATGGAAGTTGGTGGTTTGATAACTTCGAGCCTCGGAAGCACATCCATCGGTCCCGGGTGTCATTTGAACATCTTTGACAGTCGTTACGGGTAGTCAGAAGCCAATAAACCTGACACTGGTCCAGACAAGGGGTCCCCCCACTACCCCAACCCCAACTAGGGTTGCCATACGACCGGAATTTTCCGGACAAGTCCGGTAATATAGGTTTTTGTCCGGAATGCGGAGGGAATCCTAAACCGTCTGGAATTTCTACAATTGAATGAAAGAGTGAAACATAAACAAAATATAATGTTTTTATTTCAATATTAAAGAAAGTCAGGAATTTTCATCAAATGTTCGGAATTTACTCCGGATTTTAGATTTTTTGATCTGGCAACCCTAACCCCAACATAGTTGAAACAAGGCCATGGCCAGAGGGGGGGGGGGGGGTCACATAAGGTCACATTTCGTGGTCAAGTCACAAGAAGTTATAATTTGTATTTCCTGACTCCGCTGTCACTTGGCCATCCTGTGCCGATATTCGTTTACAATGACAGAAACTGGAGTATTATCTAGTAACAATGTTTAAAAATTTTAATTAGTGGTCCACCTAGGTCCTGGATCCGCCCTTGAGCAGATGATGACTTCTTTAGATTTTTACATATCTGTGGTTTTCCTCACTGAGCATAGATTTCCCTGTATTTTATTTCTGCATGCTAATATGAATACTATAGACAACTCGTATAAGTTAACTTGCAAACGAAATATGCGACTAAGGAGCGATGTTCTTCTGTTTTATAGATAGAACTTCTTATTAAGAGATTCCAATTTCAAATTGTAGGATAATTGAGAGCGTCCGATCATAGTGGTCACTTCGTGCACATTGCGTTATTTTAAAGAGAGAAGCAATAATAACTCTACTGCTCACACGCTATCATAATCCGAGTAGCCTGTTCCCAACTACTCGTACATTGGGATTGGTTTACAAGCTAGCCGAGAACCAGGAGAGATCTTACAAGGAAAGACTGCCTCTGACTTCCACTACCTACTACCTAACTGTGTAAAATGATATCCCTTTGTAATACCGTCCGATTTTCTTATCTCTGACTACTCGTAACAATTGGCAAAGATACATTAATGACGACTGGAATCAACAGCTAAACTTGCTTTTTGAATCACAGTAGAATCTGGATATGGTTATTTATCCACTGAGTGACCTAGGGGAGCGTTGTTAAAGTTTGAAGATAGAGTGTATCAGCACGCCCTAAATCCTATATTGTAAGATTTCATTCCTTTCACGGTTACACTAAGCGATTACGATCACAGCCCGCGCTTTGCTATAATTTTTTTCACTCAATGATGTCGTTGCTCCAAACATAATTGTAAAGATGAGTTAACAGGATCACTAATATATAAGTATGTATGTACATTAAATTAACTGTTAATATTTGGTACATACTGTTGTCTATCTGTATTTAGCACATAAACAAAAGTATAATGGAATTGTCTGTAAGAATAAAATCTATCTGAAAATATAATACGTTTTATTTCTCTAACCACCTTATTTTACTGGATATGTCTGTCCTAACATTATCTGTTCAGTGCGTGCCTGGGATCCTGAGACTTTTTCTGACAATTTCTTCACAAGAATCTACATTAAAACAAATTTATAGACTAAGGCATTAAGTCCGTAATCTTTGTACCATTTGTGTTGCATAAAGTTTTTAACCGACTTGAAAAAAAGGAGGTTTAAAATTCGTCTTGAACTTTTTTTTTTTATGTAGTTACCTCATAACTCGGAGACGGCTGGACCGATTTGGAAAATTCTTTTTGCGTTTGAAAGGGTATACTTTCTAGTTGGTCCCATTGTTACGAAATTAGGATCTGATGATGGGGTCCTGGAGAAATCGAGGGAACTCTTCAAATATTATAGGCACACCTATAGCGTTTTGGGTGTTTCTTATAGTACCTTGAGCAGTTGCTCTCGAAAAGTACCATTTGGGGAAGGTGAACTGATGATGAAGACCACAAATGGCCACTGAAACTACTCAATAATAAGTATTTCGTGGATTGCGATTCGATTACTTGAGTACAGATGTTAAACACTTTATGCTCGTCGCAATACATACGAGTATGGTGATGTAGAGCTGATGGTCAAGTACCAGGAGAACTCCTCAAAAATTAACGGCTAAGCATCGGGAAAAGCAATATTTTGTAAAAGGTGATAAGTTGTTGACATTATGGCTTTTGTAACTAGATAAATTACAAATCGACCCATTAAAAAGCGTGAAAAAAAAATTTTTACAAAAAATTGAACCTAAAAAGAAAATCCAAAACCAATAACACCGACTACCGAAATTAAAGTTATTTTTGGATTTGTAGTGTTTTGGTATGGAAGTCGGTTCTATTTTTTGTAAAAAATTTTTTTAATAAATGAATACTAAGCCACACAAGAATGATATTTTTTCACAAAAGTTTTTGGTACAATCTATAAGGATTAAGCGAAGCCCCGCGGACATTATCACGATAAAAACATAACCCTCCTTTTTAGCGGTTGGGTAAATGTAGCCTTTAACTTTCCCCACAAGCCAATTCCATACATAATTTCATCCAAATCCACGCAGTACTCTCGAGGATTAGCGTCTTCAAACAAACAAACTATTCTGCTTTGTAATATTAGTATAGATTTATCTACGTCTTACATTCGACCAAGAACTTGAACAGAGTCTTTGAGTCATCACCATTATTGTAACGCAAATTTTGAAAAAAGGTGTACTGTACTCAGTATTATGAACAATATTTAACCATGGAAACAACTCTGACCTGGAACTATCAAACAATTTATAACAATAACATTTGTTAACCACTTTAAAATAAAACTTTCGAAGATCTCTTAGTCCGTAAAAATAATTAACAGATTTTCGAAAGTTTATCCCGTTAATAGAGTTCATCAAGAGTTTTTTGCCGATATTCCATTGGATTCGCTCATAAGTAGGTACCTAAAGTCTACATCACACTTATTAAATCAACTTGACAGGTAATAAATGAATCAAGCTTGTATCAACATACGCTGTTTTAAATCTGACTGACAAATTGAGTGTAAATTACATCGATCAATGGCCGACCACTGAGTGCTAAGTGAAAAGGTTTGTATTTATTTATGAGAGCATATTTATTACAGTGTCTGGTGGTTAGGGCCTACCATATTCCTTGCATCGATTGACAAAGGTATCTATACTAATATTATAAATAAGAAATTTTACATTTATAGATGGATGACTTGATTTTTGTTACCCAATCACGCCAAAAATGGCGGCACGAATCTGAATGAAATTTGGCACAAGATGATTGAAGAGAGTCCGTAGGCTTATCTTCCGGGGAAATGTAGTCGCGTACAAGTCGCGGGTAACGGCTAGCAAAATAATATACTTTATCTACAGACACTGTAAAAGATATCGCTGATCCTCGGGTGCAAAAGGTGATGCCGATTTTTAGAATCTGCCTTATATTGTTGTATAGTTTTTTTTTTCTGGAGAATAATCAAATTATTATTCTTGTTCTGGGTAGACTTTTACTTTTGTTCCGTGGCCCCAGTATTTCTTTAGAACATTCTCACGACCCCAAATTCTTTGTTTGGCTGAAATTACAACAATTCATGGTTTAAAACTTCGCTACCAGGATGTGGCGTTGGCACTATAGAGATCTTACTTCACTCCATGTTTTAGAGGATAAAAGGCATATTGAAGAGTCATAATTTGCGATACATCAAAACCACACCCTGCTGTCGTTCCGTCAATCACGATTAACACAAATACCACTTTGTGAGGTCCAGACCAAAAATATACAAAACCTGGAATCCAGATTTTCTTCAAATTGATACATTTTTGAGAAAATCTTGGCTTCTAAAAGTAGATATTGTGATATGATTTGTCCGAAATGCCTTTTGGACGGCGGCGTAAATTTAACTGAATTCATGAAAAAACTTTTTAACAAAAAATTAAACCGACTCCCAAAAAACACTGCAAAGTGAAAAATAACTTTAATTTCGGTAGTCGGTGTCTTTAGTTTTGTTTTTTCGTTTTTGGCACCGACTTCCGAAATTAAAGTTATTTTTCACTTTGCAGTGTTTTTTGGGAGTCGGTTTAATTTTTTGTTAAAAAGTTTTTTTTCACTCTTTTTAGTTGGATGATTTTTAATTTACCTAGTTACAAGAGCCTAAATGTCAACTACTTATAACATTTTACAAAATATTGCTTTTCCCAATGCTGGGCCGTTAATTGTTGAGGAGTTCTCCTGGTACTTCACCATCAGCTCTACATCACCATATGCATTGTGACGAGCATAAAGTGCTTAACATCCATATTCAAGTAATCGAATCGCAATCCACTTAATACTTATTATTGAGTAGTTTCGGCGGCCATCTGTGGTCTTCATCATCAGTTCCACTTCCCCAAATGGTACTTTTTGAGAGCAACTGCACAAGTTACTATAAGAAATACCCAAAACGCCATAGGTGTGCCTATAATATTTGAAGAGTTCCCTCGATTCCTCCAGGATCCCATCATCAGATCCTGACTTTGGTGATAATGGTACCAATTTCGAAGTATACCCATTCGAACAAAAAAAGAATTTTCCAAATCGGCTCAGCCGTCTTCGAGTACTCGATGATCATACATAAAAAAAAAAAAAAAAAATATACGCGTCGAATTGATAACCTCCTCTTTTGGTCGTCGGTTGAAAAAAGCATGTTTTGATCAGCGTGATGCGTTTTTCTTTTTTAAAATATTTTTTGATTTTAATCCTCGTTACTTGATAACATTGTAGGTACTAGTGCATACTTAAAGGGACTAGACTCATACGATTTTTTTCAGGTATAAATGGGAGTCTTGCCCCTTTTGCCTCCGACTTTGTAGTGCAACATAAAATTTGTTATTACAGGACAGTCTAGGAAATATAAAACTCATATTTAATTACTTAAACACAGAAAGGAAATGAGTTCCACGAGTAATCAACGAACAATATTTTTTTTATGTATATGCGCTGAAGCATTTTTAAAGACAAAATTGGAGCAGAACTGTGCCTTGTAGATGGGATTTACTTATTTTAAACTAAGAGAAATTAAATAGGAATAATGTTTTAAAAAGATCTCTTTTTACTTATTTATTCGCAGAAACATGAATAGGTAAAATTAGTAGAGAAATATCTTAGAAACCCATATTCCAAGTTTTCAAGGCTCAGTGTGTTTCACTTTTACGTAAAAACAGAGCATGCCATCATCATCATTTTCCTGTCCTTATCTCAGTTACTTGTGGTCGGTGCGTCACGTTTTCTTCTTCCGTTCTCCCCTATCAGACGTCACAGCATCAATTACTCCTTTTTAGGGTTCCGTAGCCGAATGGCAAAAAAACGGAACCCTTATAGTTTCGTCAAGTCTGTCTGTCTGTCTATCTTTCTGTATGAATGTCTGTCCGTCCGTCCGTATGTCACAGCCATTTTATTCCGAAACTATTAAGACTATACATGTGAAACTTAGTAGATAGATGTATTCTGTGAACCGCTTTCCGATTTTAAGAAAATAATTAAAAAATATTTAAAATAAAGGGGGCTCCCCATACATGGAACTAGAACTGAAAATTTTTTTTTTCATGAAACCTATGCCTGTGTAGTATTTATAGACATGTCTTTAAAAATGATATAAGGGTTTCTAAAACCACTTTTTCATAAAGTCAATCGTTTAAAAGATATAAGCTTCCAAAGTGGTAAAACGTATGTTCCCCCCCCCTCTAACTTCTATAATAATGGAGTGAAAAATCTAAAAAAATATGTGTCTGTATCTTAATGTAAACTTTTAACCAAAATTAATTTAAATGAGATTGGTGCAGCAGTTTTTGAGATACAGCATATTTTCTAAAACCGCAAATATAACTTTGTTATTCATACAAATACTATGAAAAAGAAAGTTATTTGGCGTAGTTGTAAAAAAATATAAATAAGTTAGTCTTAAGAAATTTTGCTTCTTTTATTATTATAGTTACCACGGAACTCTTCATGGACGAGTCTGACTCGCACTTGGCCAATTTTTTCTTTCATTTCATTCCTCACAGATTCCAAACACCTTTTCTTTGGCCTTCCTGCACCTTTCCATCCATCAACATTCAAACCCACCATGCATGTCCAACTTATCAGAGCTGTGTTGCAGGTCAATTAAAAAATTATCTTGAACATCAGCGTATACAGGCTAAGAGTCTACAACGTTCTTCTAATCTTGTTCAACAAAGCTTTTATAATGTTATCGGCATACCATGGTTTTGTAGTGCATATTCCAATATGTTCCCAAAAATGGCTTTAGACAGTTTTGACGCTGACATGAGACAAGGAGTATTATTTTACAATAGTATTGTACTACTGTTGTAATACTGTGTGTTGTTTTTCGACAATTACTTTAAGAATTAAAAAAAGAAAAGAAAGAAAAACAGAAAGAAAAAAAATTTACTACGGCATTTAACCCGCATGCAAAGCGGCGGAGCTAATACTGCAAGAATATGTAAATATTATACTATTTTTAGAAACATAGGTCAATAAGACGTTTCATTAACAAATATGTGTGGTCTTCTTTCCAAAATAAATCAATATACATACAGTGTTGACAAAAGTGAGAAGGATTAAACGAAACCACATTTACTGTGTATCGTTTTCAGTCTACACACCAAAAATTAGATCAATAGAAGCAATAGTTTAGTCACAGGATTTTTTTCAAGTTTTTTCTTAGTTAAAACACCATGTATATTCCCGAGTAGCAGACTAAGTACATACTTACGCATAGTTATGTAGGGTTACCTTAAAACGACAAAATTCACGCTACGATGCCGCTTTGCATCATAAGCTCGAAATATAAACAAGGAGGGAATAAGGGAATACTTTGATTATTCAGCTATTTAAGTTCTTTGAAAAAAGTAATTGCTTATTTTTCTCGTAAACTTTGATTATTAGTTTTGGATTAACCGTAAGCACATATAGTATAATTATGTGATTTGATTTAATGTTTCTCGCTTTTATCAACGTATAAATCAGTAAAAAAAATGTCTGTACATTGAATATTATGTATATTCAATTAAAGACAAATTTACAAAAAAAAAATGAGGGTGTTTAAAACGAATTAAGTGAACCGTCTGTTTATCTAATTTTCTGTTTGTACTGGCTAATCTCTGGAACACCTAGACGTATTTAAATTATTGATATACTTTTTGTTATGTAGCTGAAAAAACAACATACAGACTATAATATTGATTTTGGAAACTGGATCGCCTGATACAGAACTTTACACGCGAGCTGCTGCAAGCTGCTGGCAGAAGCTAAGTCGTGCCGTGGTCGAAATTCGATCATACGAGTAATTTAAAATATTTCGAACGCATTATATTATATAAAAATATTAGCTTTCTGCACTTCTCCTCTATGTAAAATTTAAGTGTGCCAAATGTTGGACTATGACATTTGGCACACTTAAATTTACCATTTGCATAATTTTCGTAAAAAGTGGTATAAAGTTTTACCTCACGTATATATAGCTCACCCGTATACTTGGGGATGGCACAACACGTTTTCTTGTTCCATTCTCCTCTGTCAGACGTTATAACATCATTAACAGGGAGGTAATGACGCTGTGACGTCCAAAATTTATTTATTTGAATACATTTAATTTTATTAAAAAATATTTCCTTTCACGTAGACACTGGCACTTAATTTCAATAGGTATAATTGGATATGTATTTATGTATGTCTTCAAACTTAGCTGAGTCGACTTATTAACATTACAGAGTTGTAAACTATATATTATATATACTCTCTAATGTGATCTCTAGCACTCAAACGATTGGTGGAAACTCAACATTATACTCCGCAGGTGTATGATTTTTTGTGATCATAATATGGTATAAAATAATGAAAACTCGTATTATAGATAAATAGATAGATATCTTTTATAGTGAAAAAAGATCTTTTATAGTGAAAGAAGATGAGAGAAGAAAAGTGATCTTTTATGGACAACCTTTGAATGGATTTAATAATATCAAATGTCTTCAAATTTCTTTTGTTGTGATATTACGGGACATTCAAACGAATTGTGATTATATTTGTATTTGTACGTACTCTATAAAAGCGGTCACAAATTAATTCGAAAGGTTACAAATATGACAAAATCTATTAAAAAAATATCCTGATACAATAAGAGTGCAGACAACATAACAATCATTCAGTTTCATTCTCTCGTAGCTTTCAAACGTGGAACGTATAGAATCCAGCCAGTACCAACCTAGCAGAAATAACCGCACGGAGGTAAGCACCCTACCCTACACACTGTCCTATCTACCATTCGCACATAAAGGAAAATTGGAATTTGCGCGGGGCTCGTTTGAACCAGGCGCGGGTTCGCACGACCGAATTAACCCGCGACCGCGTACCACCCAGCCGTAATTGGAACCGTTGTGTTTGCTTGATCCGAGCCTATTATCTTACAGGATTGGAGCAGGGTTAGGTTCTGATTATTACGTAGGTATGTGGATTGGTAATGCTAATTTTCGGTATCGAATTTTGGGCGGATTGGAAGTTTTAATGGAATGGTTTTTGGAATAGGATTGCATTAGGAATTGTCATCTGTCTGATTTGGTTCTTCGTGTTAAGTCTTTGGGAAGTATAATTTGGTGAAACGCTAAGCCATCTTTTACGAGGTAGGTACTATCTCTATACATGCCATAGATATATCTACTAGGAAACATATACTTACAGTGTTGCTTGAAATCACACTAAACAATATAATTTATATATGTATTACTTGTGAGATATATTGTGTTTTCACGCGATGGCCGAGTCAATCTATTTATTTAAAACGTTAAAGATTTTTAATATTGATATGGTCACTATAAGATGTTGTTAGTTTAGATAATTACGTAACAACTAAAGACAGAAAGAAGGTCTCTTTAGGGACTGAATAAATTAATAACCGACTTGGTATTACATGGATCTTACAACTTTTTACGGTAGAACAATTGAGTGGCGAGATTTGTTTTTTTGACAAGTATTATTTTTTATGGGATCTCATTTCTTTTTGTAGATAGTTCTGCTTCTAGGCAAGCGTGCTCCATCTTCGACCACATCATCACTTACCATCAGGTGAGATGGTGGTCAAACACGAGCCTATTATCATTAAAAAAACCGAAATGAAAAATATTTTAGTTTTCCCTTGATTCATACACTAAACACTAATTGTATTCTAAATTTGAAGCTTCTATGTCTGCTAGAAGTGTCTTAGACTTTTGATGATCGGTCAGTCAGTCAGTGAGTGACAAAATTAAGAAACTTTGACTCGTTATAATTCTTTTTTTTTTTTAATCTAATTTTATTTAGGGACTTTTATCAAAGACATGTCAGCCCCATGTTATAATTCTTAAACTACTGTGGTTCAAATTGAATGAGATTTGAAATATACCGTGTTTATTCAATGCCTGCTTGGTTATTGAAAATTCATGCTTCTGATTTTATCCACCACGAAGTTATAGGGGGTCGAAAATTGCTTGAACTGCTTCGAGAAAAGGATGGTGCGGCCGTGCCGCTTTTTTGCGCGACTTGGCGATTTTGTCAAAGGTGATAAGTAGTTGACATTTTAGCTTTTGTAACTAGATAAATTACAAACCGACCCACTGAAAAGCGTAAAAAAAAACTTTTTTGCAAAAAATTAAACCGACTTCCATATCAAAATAGGTACTACAAAGCCTAAAATAACTTTAATTTCGGAAGGCGGTGTAAAAAAAAGAAAATACAAAACCAATAATAACACCGACTACCGAAATTAAAGTTATTTTTGGCTTTGTAGTGTTTTTAATATTAGTATAGATATTAGCACGTAGAAGCAAACTTACATAGTAATTAAAAACCTATAAAGTACTTACATTTAGTTTAAGCTACTAACACTCATAGTAATCAAACTTTTCATTCCTCTTTCTTACCTATAAAAGACGAAGCACGCGTTGTTTACCTTTAATTAGGTGTGCAGTATAGTTTTTTCTAAGCTTACCAAACATAAATCATGTTTGGCTGTTGTAAGTGTTGGTACAACATCATCATCTGCTTAGCCTTATCCAACTATGTTGGGTCGGTTTCCAGACTAACTGGGTGCAGCTGAGTATTAGTGTTTTACATGGTGCGACTGCATTGCTGGGTAATATGATACCCCTTGGCTAGAGCAGTGTCAGACTTTTCTGACTGTTGACTCCCCGTAAAGACCGAACGCCCGGAATAAAAGTCTTATTTATCTCCTATTGCAGGATTTTTTTAAGAATCATCCAATCATTGCCTCCCGATCTGGGCGAAGGGGAGGGTGTGTCAGACTTTTACTGACTAAAACCCATCCGTGTTCCGAGGCCGTGGTAACCCTTTCGAACAATTCCGGAACCCCAGCAGGCAACGGTCCCCTTATAGGCCTCGACAATTTTCTGACACTCTTTGAGGCGCGCGTGGAACATGACGCGCCGTTTACACGGGCCTGGTTTCAATCGGGCGGCGAAATACTCATTGCTTGCAGCTAGCAGGCCCGCGCCTACGGTGGCTGGGAGTCAGCCTGTGACTCCCGACGCCTGGAGCGTCTCCTGCGGCGGATGGGGCGCGACGGCTGTGAGGGCCTTGAGACCCGCCTCTCCCCCGAACGTCCCGCCGCTACCTCCTTCACTTGCATAACTGCTTCGCAGAAAGAAGTGACTGCTTCCTATGCTTCCTTGCTCCGGACCATGGATTGAACCAGGGCCGGGAGAGTGAGGTCGCCGCCTATCACCCCTACGAGGATACGGCGGAGCTCTGCCCAAGCGGGGCAAATCTCCACTGTGTGTTCCACCCTGTCCTCAGGGCGATCCTCGCAGTGGTGACACCCGCAAGGTGAGGACGCCACCTATTGCAGGACTTGACATACCTAACCGAATGGCTAGTTTCAGTTTAGACCATACGACCTGAAGAAGTATCAGAGAGACAAATAGGCAGACATAGATACATATCTTAGCGTGTATAATATTAGTATGGATGCTTAGCTAAGCCAATGACGACAAGATTGACGCAGTAGTTGAACGATTGGCTATTTCGCTGCGTGTCGCGGATTCGAGTCCTGTACCGGAACAAACAGTGTTGTAGGACTTACATATAGCCGGGGTTGCGGTAATGTTCTAACGAGATACCATCACCCCGGAACGCAAGGGCAGCTGAAAGAACTGGGTGGGATTTTAGTCACCCAGAACGGGAGAAGTCATTCGATGATTATCCCGCCATAAAAAAGGGCTTACAATATAAAGTATTTCCTAGTTGGGTGTTTGTAAAACGGCATTCACGATACAGTCGAGATTTAAGCGTATGGCATTGTTTCGTAAGTTTAAATAATATGCTGATTAGCGGATTCTTTATTCAAATCAATCTATAATTCGAATTTAGAATCTACTAATAATTATTTTAATTTAAGCAATAGTTCAAAAGTTTTTCTATATATAGGTACAATACTACCATTGTACCTAAATTGATTGACAGTCAATTGTTTAAGTACAAACCTCTACTCTTTTCCCCTATTTTCTTACGAAATACGTTTCAAAATAAAACGTTAATTCTTAATAGTGTGGCCCCTTTAGTATCGTACTCCTAGCTATAGTACAGTACAGCTGACGACGGATGAGTGTGACCAATGGTGATTGATTGAACATCGGCCGGACCGCGCCATTGCTACCTACTCGGGAATTAGTAGGTACAAGTCCTGAGTACGAGTGGATTTGGACTGTTATGTAATTAATAATACGTGTTTATGTGATCGGCTTCTTGCGAACGTGATAAGTATAAAACCTAGAGTTCGATTATTTAGGTTTCGGTCGTTTTCTAAAAGGATTGGAAAGCTTGTTGTCGTCGGCCATTTTATTGATTACCATCGTGTAAGATAGTGCTCAACTACGAAACTCTGAATATAAATAACTAGTACTCACGCGGGGCTTCGCTCCCGTGGATTCTATCACGGTAAAAACATAACTCTCCTTTTTTGCAGTTGCGTAAAAAGTAGCTTATAACCTTCCTCAAGCTTCAAACCACTTCCATACCAAATTGCATCCAAATCCACCCAGTACTTTCGAAGATTAGCGTGTTCAAGCAAATAAACAAACTTTTCCGCTTTATAATATTATATATAGTATAGATAACCAATAGCCTAATGGCTAAGGTGTTGGCTTTGTGATTAAGAGGTCGCGGGTTCGAATCCCACCTATTACACTATTGCCGTGAACCCACTCCAAATACAAGCATATTTAGCTTAGTTGGAGGGGTTAACAGGATGTGAATTCTACCCACATTGCTATATCTCTATAAAAAAAAATAAGTCAGCTTCAATTGGATGGGGCCAGTGTATCCTAACTGACTACTCTGTGAAAAAATATGCAAACTAAGACATTACTTTGTATCTACCACATGGTATGTCATTATTGTGCATCTTTTAAGATTGTCTGGTAGAAAATGCCCAAAGCCATTGTCTGCCTGAAATTAATAATATAATAATAATTAATTCATTTATTTCTCACCACAATATTTAAAGAGATTACATGGTAATATTGTTTAGCAATTATATTAAACTTCAATATTGGGGGAGACTGGTGCCTAAGCTAGGCTGGCCTAAATAGCCTGTGTTATAGGACACCAGGTCCCCACCCCGATTAACAATATCAGGTCGTACTAGAGCAATACACCTTTAGTTGCGGCAAGTTCAGTGTTGTGGGAGGTAAGTAATATGAGGGGTGTATTGGGTGTAAGTGAAGTATGTGTGTGTGCATGTGTGTGTGTATAAGTGTGTGTGTTTGTGTGGTGTTAGATTGCTGCACGCGTAGATAATGATGTTATAGGGAATAATTATAAAAGGTATATTATAACGTTAAGGACTATGAGTTAACTATAAGGACCCATTCAGTACTACCGTAAGATAAGTCCTGGAGCCAATTGGTAAGTTTGGTAATCAATGTACTTCTGGTGAGAGGATATATATGGAGAAGACGATGGATTTTATTATACATTCTAACACTGAGTACGCCGAAGTGGTGTTATTTTTTATAATAAGGCCGTTCGTTGTTCGGCTCGTTAAGGCTGATTACTACTTAATGAAGTACGACATTGGGTAGAATTGCAGACTGGATGACCTTTGCGTTTCCTTAAAATTTTGTCGTCAAGAGGTAGCAAAGAGTGACGGCGTAGAACAGCACGCAGAATGAACAGTTGGCGCACCGTTAGGACCTTTGACTCAGAGTAGAGCAGAGCGGTTGGATAATCTCTGCGTTTGAACTGCATAACTTTTAGGACTGCCCTTTGGGCTCGTTCAACCTGAATTAGGTGGGTTTTGCAGGTTCCTCCCCATGCAGAAATGCAGTAAGTAAGAACAGAGACACACAGGCTCTGGTACACAAGGAAAAGAGTTTCTCGATCAGCTGAGTGTCTGAGTTCCTTGAAAATATATAAAAATGTCCTAATTCGCGAGCAGTGTCTGAGTTCCTTGAAAATATATAAAAATGTCCTAATTCGCGAGCAGAGTGCTTCAGTATGGGGACGCCAGCTAAGGTGCTTATCAATTTGAACTCCGAGGTATTTGGTACTTGGAACCAGTGATAGGGTTAGACAAGTGCAAGCATTCGGGCTGTGATCCAAAGAGTTCTGGCAAGTGTGGGCTTTGACAATATCAGTACCCACAGGAGGTTTGATCGTGTGAGGGAGAGTGAAGCAAACAATCTTGGTTTTCTCGATGTTAAGGGTTAGCAAATTCGCAGAGAGCCATGTCATCACTCGTTGAACCGACCGCTCTGCCCTCAATCTGCAGTCATCCCATTTATCATCATAAATGATCAGTGCTGTATCATCCGCATAAGTGAATATATCGTAGTTAGGTGTTGACAGGCGGCACAAATCATTTATGTAGAGTATAAAGAGGGTAGGTCCCAAAATACTGTCCTGTGGCACACCGAAATTGATGCCATAGTCACTATACAATGAGTCGATTTTAACACATTGCGAGTGATTTGTCAGATAGTTGGAGAAGATCCCAAGTGCAATTCCGCGTATTCCAATGCGGAGGGCATTAGAAATGAGTATATGTACTGAAACTGAGTTAAACGCCTTTGACAAGTCAAGAAAGACACCGAAGCATTTCAATCCCTCATCCAACTTGCCTACCACCGTACCTGTAAGGTCAAGAACCGCATCCTCAGTAGAGATTCCCTGTCTGAAACCGTACTGATTATTTGCTAGTAGAGTAGATTTAGACAGGGAACTCAAAACGGAGATTGGCCGGTAATTGGTGACATTGGATCTGTCTCCATTCTTAAAGATTGGGTGAACAACAGCCTTCTTGAACGCCCTGAGGAAAGTACCCGACTCAATGGCGCGGTTGCAGACGTGTGTTATGCTAGGACGGAGCTAGACTTCTTGAGAACACTGGCAGGGATGTTGTCATATCCGGTGGCGCAGTCACTGCGTAGGCTGTCAATAACCCCTTTCACTTGCATTTCGTCGACCGGCATAATGACAAGAGAATTGCGCGGCGGGGGTTGTTGAGCATTCAACATAACGGAATCCAGGAGGAGATTTAATTTTTGGGGCTAGATCTTCACCCACATTAACAAAAAAGCTATTTACTCGGTTAATAGATGTTTTAGCGTCTGTCGAGCTTTGCAGAAGCGCACTTGACTTGAATTAAAATACTTATTCTATGATTTTTCGTACCCTAAGGTATCATGACACTTTCATACCTTTTGCTTCTGGTGGGAAAATAATCAAATGACTCCTCCAGCTCTGGGTGGAGTGGAAGGGAGTGTCGGACTTCTACTGACTAAAAACCCACCCTGCTCCTTCAGCTGCTCCGAGGCCGTAGCCACAATTTGATACCTTTTTTTTCTGGATGAGAAAATCATGGAATGACTTCTCCCGCTCTGGGTTAAGCGGAAGGCTGTGTCAGACTTCTACTGACTAAAAACCCACCCTGCTCCTTCAACTGCCCTGAGGCCACGGTATCTCTTTAGAACATTCCCATAGCCACACTTTGATACCTTTTTTTTAAGGATGGGAAATCATCCAATGACTGCCTCCCGATCTGGGCGAAGCGGGAGGGTGTGTCAGACTTTTACTGACTAAAACCCATCCGTGTTCCATCATAACTTGCTTCTTTTTACCACAACATTATAACGGCTATATTAACCTTCCACTGTGATTGTGCCCTTCCTATCTCTATTATTCATTTAATACCGCATTTATAAATATATCTTATTGATATTAATGTTATAGTAAACTTTTAAGTATTAATTCTGCCATAAAGCAGTTTATCATACTTTAATGCAATATGCAGCACCGCCCTCCCGCCCGCAAATACAACATGTATTTTAAAGGGTATATACATACCAAGTGCACGGCTTCTTTGGATGATAACAAACGATATGGAAAGGGTTTTGTAATCCTATGTCTACATGTGTGGAACTTATTAGAAATTTCAATACATTGATACCAGAGACCGAATTTTTCAAATTAAGGAGAACGAGGAGAATTATCGTTTTATTGGCAAGTGACGTGGAAAGTGATGACTCTCAGAGTGATGTGACACGTTTGTTATTATTGGTATTCAAGAAAAAAACGAAATCAACAATTTGGGGTCAATTCTGTGAGTCACTTATTTTGAGCTGAAACTTTGCATAGAGACTCCATACCAGATGTTGTCTTCAGTCCTTTTGGATAGATATCGGGTTTCCGTTACACGTTGTATACGCACATGCCGAAATGACGTAATGCAACAACCTTTAGTCTAGACGTGTTTTGCCGCTCTATTTTTATTGATAATAGGCTCGCGTTTGACCACCATCTTACCAGATGGTAGTGATGATGTGATCGAAGATAAAGCACGCTTACCTAGAAGTAACCTATTCATTCTTGACTCAAAGACCCCCAGGTTATAGCTACCAGGAAACACAGGCTCCAGCAGGGATTGCCTCTATTTAGCCGTACGCACAATAACAGTATTTTCAAAACGTTTTGTGCGTATGGGTCGGATGTCCACCATGTAACGATAGCGTATCGTCGTTTGTCTTGTAGTCCGCTGATGGAACGGACTTGACGGAATTAGATTGTGCAATTCCATGACACATTCCTCGTATTATCAGGACTGACTGACTCGCCGACTTAACATGTCATCTACGTTATCTTCTTCATACAAGCATGAATTACTTTCAACCCAGATTTAAGCTAGCTAGCAAGCTTTTGTCAGTTATCATGTACATAATATAACTCAGAGATTGAGGAGCTTATTGGTTAGACGAACAATGCAATAAGCGAGTGATAAATAAATGATTTTAATATCTTTAAACAAATACCAGACTATTTCTCACAAAAAAAACTTAAAACAGGATACTGTAAGTGACCATGTTAACTTAAAAACTTATAAAATACAAAGAAGCTTTTAGAACACAAATATTCTCCATATAAGAGGAACAGGCCCTACTCCAACCTCGAAGGTTCATTGAGGATTAGTAGTCTTATATCTTGGATTTTTTAGTCCTAAGACATGCCGATTTGCCCACAGTTTTTTCCTTTGCCTTTTTTAAATAATGAAGTAATGATATTTATTTAGCAAATTGCTTATAAATAACACTTTTACAAACCTTTTTTATTTTTTTAAACTACATAGATGAGGCCGCTGTTTTCTAGCTGACTACATTGAGAAGATACACTGAAACGAACTCGGAGATCATCGCCTCTCTTTAGATGTTCATACATTCTGTTTTGATCAAATCATATTATGAGAACCATGTTCTTTTGAGGAAAGAAATAGATTTGAGCAGACCCATCCAAAAAGTGCATGCATTTGTCATTTATCGTGTAGCTCAATTTAGGATTTGAAGCAGCTCGAACGATTGACGAAGATATGTAACATCATTACAGCCTATCCAAAGTGAGAACATTTGGATAGGCTATAATGATGTTGCATACAAAATAATGTGTTGGTTTTCGTTATAACTGACGATCTACATATTTTATGTCGTTGTTCTAACCACTGGGCAACCTTTGCTCAGCAACAGTACTATAAGAAATGAAAAACAACTTGTAAAACCCATCGATGCCTCATCAATATAATTAGGAACATCAAACACGGCACCATTGACCCTCGGACCCCAGCGAACAGTAAACACAATACTTCTACACGTAACTGTCAGTTAATTAGAACTATTGTTTGGGGTAACTACACACCCCGTACTTTATGTGTATAGAGCACGCAATACCACCCGGGTATGAGAATACGTAGAATATAGAAAATAATATATGTTTCGATTACATAATATTATAATGCCTCGGGTTTCATTTCCGGGACGGGATCTCGCTATCTACTTTTTCTATTAGACATTTTTCAGTAGTAGATCGAAGTTTGGAAGTTAGCGGTGTGACACCCCGTACCTGGGAAAGCATGTTAATTTTAAGCCATTGGTCTCTCCAGCCTCCTGATCTCTCTCCAGGCGTGTCGAATTGCCGTACCATAGAGCAGACCTATACCTGTGCACAGACTTATGTACTATAATATCTCCTCTGCAGATGGCTTATTTCCGCAGATAGGCCGCTAAGGCCGAAATCGGCAAGGAGGACGCTTTTTGTTAATGGCCTCGCACATCTATCCGCGCCGCAGTCACTGCAGTCGTTCCCGTCGCCGCACGCATCGCACTTGCAGTGTTGCCAGATTTTTAAAGCATTATCTGTACCGAAGATTAAAAAAATCTGTTTTAGGTAAATTTAAGAAAATCTGTAAAAAATCTGTATTTGGTATTGGTATTTTGCTCTTTTGTGTAATTTTATCTGTAGGTGCTATAATAGGGAATAAGCAAGTAATTGATTTTTATTTTTATTTTTAAATATGCATTGTATTGGACCATAGATAGAAAAGATGTGGTGCACTTGTTTAATTTTTTACCCGACTGTGGCAAAGCAAGGAGGAGGGTTATGTTTTTACCACGTATGTATTTATGTATGTCCGTTCGTTTGTTCCCTCGTAACTATTAAACCCGTGAACGGATTTTGATAAATGATACGTCGTTGGATTTGGTTTGATGGCGTGAGTGTTATAAGATAGATTAAAATAAAAACAAATCATTAAAACGACAACCAGGCGCCATATTATTAAAAATAAAAAAAATAATAAAGTCGACAAACTATGTCAAGTGGGGTATCATTAAATAGATCTTTAAAAATGATTTTGAGGTTTCTTTAACTATTTTTCATTTTTAGCTTTTATTTTAATTTAATTTAGGATATATAACGTTTTAAAACGGAATTAAATACTAAAAAGCTGAACAAAAAAATATTTAAGTAATCAAAAAAAAAAAACCCGACTGCTCAACTAAAATGGAAGAAAGAAGCAGAGAAGAAATAAGGAGAGAGCAAACAGGCGGGAACCATCCCATTTTTTTAAACGAAAATTATATTAAGTTCAATTGGGTCCCACCTGCTTGTCACTTTTTAAAATAAAAATGTGCTGGTTGTTCCATTACAGTTGAGCAGTCGGGTTTTTTAAATAACTTTTTTTACTAGTTCATAATTTCTTTTACAATTCATTATTTTATGTTGCGTGTTTTTGGTGAAACTAATCGCAGACTCAAAACGTAACGTGTCATCTTTTTTAATTATCCTATTTTAAGCGTAACATTCCTCCAAGTGCTCTTTTTGGAGCAAATGTTGTTTCCATCACCAATCAATGTTAAAAGACTTACTTTTAGTCTCTCTTGAGAAATAAAAATATATTACTCTTTATGTCGCATATTTTGCGATTTTACAATGGAACAAAGCCTGTAGGGTATATATCGTTGACCTACATTTAGGAAACTTGGCAAGAAACAATGTCCCAGCATAGCAAATGTAATAGAAAAATCTGACAACCGTCGTTATGAAGTTAGTATGGTACTATTTAACTTTTTTATTGTTATTCTTAAATGAGTTTGTACGGAATATTTAGTGAGTGAACCCAACTCACACTTGGCCGCTTTATCAAAGTGTACCAATGGGATAAAGTTTGAAATTCCAATTCGTGCTTACACACCCCAAGTCCGGTCAGTCGTAGTTTTAAGTTCTATCAGATAAGGCGACATTTGACAGCCCATTACACTTGTTTACTATTTATTTGAACCATAAAAGTTATTAAGTTTGTTCAAGTTATGATGAGTTTGCTACTGTACCTACAGTTGTTTGTTCGTTATAATCATAGAGATTGTTATTAAAGATAGAATATAGGGATTGTTTCACTACGTGATTTTAGTTGTTTTGTTTTGGAAAAGTGTTCAGAAAGTTTAGAACTAATTACAACTTCTACGAAATATTCTTAGATTTGTATTGCTGTCATAACAGTGGTGTCTATTTTCTACTAGTATTTGAAAACACTAGTTACTTAAGTTATGCAGAATAATAATGCCTCTCTATTTTAGCGTGTGTGGAATGTTTGTGCAGACCCGAACGGACGGCTTTTATACAATTGTTGGAAATAAAGTTTCCTGACTAAAGCGCGCGAGAGGTAGTGGTAACAGCGTCCTGCAGATGATTGTTACTAGTATCAATACAACAGAAATGGATGCGTGTTGACTAACATCTATACTAATATTATAAAGAGGAAAAGTTTAGTTGTTTAAGCGCACCAATCTTCGAAACTACTGAGCGGATTTCGATGAAATTTGGTCTGGAAGTAGCTGGAAGCTTAACGAGCTTAGCTTAGTGCTAATCCGACTGCAAAGATTAAGAAGGGTTATGTTTATATCGTGATAACGTCCATGGGAGTGAAGCCCCGCACGACTGTTAGTAGGTTATTAGATTTTTACTAACACTATTTATTTTTCAATTATTGTAATTTATTTTAAATTTATAATGCAAATATTTGATTGTTAAATGGACTTTATAAATCCAAGGGGTAAAGTACTGGTAAGTATCAGGAATATCTTGGCTTCCACACTGATGGATTTTAATGTGCCGTGCTTCACTGAGGCTATTGATGCCTGGAATCTCGCTTGTCCGAATTCTGACATGCCTGTTATACCATCTTCCCAGAGGCGGTGGGCAAGCCGCTCTGCAGAGTAGTTCTGAATAATTTACTAACCACGTCTGCTACTTCTGCTGAGTATGCACATCTGCTGGCTGTGGGAAAGTGGGAATCAGGTCTTTGGTTACATGCTCTACCGTCCTCAAATCTAGGCACTTTGTTCGACGACACCACTTTCCGCATCGCTGCTTCACTACGCCTAGGAGCCCCTTGTTGTTCCCGTCATCGCTGTAATTGTGGGGAAGCGGTCAACAGCCCCGGGCACCATGGACTCTCTTGCAGCCGTAGTGCGGGTCGTTTTGCACGACATGCCAATTTAAACGACATTATCCGACGAGCCCTTGTCACCGTCGGCGTTCCAGCCGTATTGGAACCCATTGGACTGGCGCGTGACGATGGCAAGAGACCGGACGGCATGTCATTGTTTCCATGGAAGATGGGTAGGCCTGTAGTGTGGGACGCAACTTGTGTCGATACTGTTGCGCCATCCCATCTTCCTAGTTCATCATGTTGTGCCGGCGCTCCCGCTGCGGCTGCGCAAAACGTCAAGCGGCTTAAATATAGTCATCTCGGTGATAACTATATTTTCGAGCCGTTTGGGGTCGAAACTCTCGGACCATGGGGCCCGTGTGCTCACAGCCTTTTTAAAGAAATATCGAAAAGGCTCGTTGACGCTTCCCGCGACCCAAGGGCTGGCTATTTCTTTGGTCAAAGGCTAAGCATTGCCATACAAGGAGGCAATGCCGCCAGCATCTTGGGTACGTTGCCAGGCGACAGCGTTGAGGATCAATTTTTTTATGCTTTATTCTAGGTTGTATTTAAATCCAAGTAAATTGAGAAATATTCAAAAATAGTTCAAAACCGTATATAGCTTGAATACAACACCGACCTTCCAACCACAAATATATGCATACACAGAATTCTGAAAATATTTTGATGCAACATGCAATCTAAACCTGTACTAAGGACTGTTTTTGGTATATAGGTAAGCGGTAATATTATTAATATTATTCGATATATATATTTAGAATCAGTTCTAAGTTTCCATTGATAGGAATGAGTTGGTTGCGTGTTGATATTCTACAATCAAGACTGATATGACTCAGTCCTCATAAAGTTGTAGTGGTGTTCCTTTTTTAATGAATTTCCTATTCAACACGGTATTTTCGAACTGACGAATGACTTATGATATAATAATAATAATAATAAGTGGCCCGGTTGTCAAAGAACATGTCAGAAATTTATTTTCCTCCGTATTTTTCACAATAATTTATAAATTAAATAGTCAAATAGTCATCAATTAAACTACAATAATCATGTTCAACAACACCAAAACAGTGAAAAAAAAATCTATTCATGTATAAATAGAAGAATTAATAGACAGAACAATAAATGGAAAAACAAAAATGTTGACAAGAAACCGGGCACGATTGATTCTCAACACATACCCAAGACCTGCGGAATCGTCGCTCAGCTCCGCCTCGCAGCCACCGGGACCAGCTCCACGAATACTTCTCGCCGCCGACGACACCACCACCTGCGCGTCAGCGAGGAAGAGGCCGCCCTCCGGCCAGCTTAGGACTTCGAGGCCCACCGGCCTCTGATAGGGTCCCCGCTGCCGGTGGAAGTGTGCAGCGCATGCGATGGACAAATTCCATCAATGAAAATGTCATGCGCTCATACTTTGGGGCTACAGAGGGGGGAACTAACCTGACTGCGTACCGTGGTCGGATGCTCTCTCTGTTTCAGGTACTTGAACCAGATGTCAACGTTTCGGCCCAACGACTATCGGATCAGGTGCGGGTAATCCAGCGTAACCGTATGTTGGATGACGCCGGACTTGATAGACTACGCCTTGAATCACGGTGTAGCCGTGTCTCATCTGCTTCACCACTGGCCGCGGTACATCTACAACCCAGTGTCTCACCGCGACCCGACCACGTCGGTGGAGATGATGATGACGAGGCTATAACCGTGAGTTAGTGCAGTGAACGATTGAGGAGTGCTTTGGAGTGCGCATTACGGGAGTATCGCTCCACACAGCCTGAGCTTAGACCTCGTCTGCCTCGTTTACCCATGCATAAGAAAAATAGGGCGCTAGTGTGTGCTCTAGATTCACTGCTGTCAAATTATTTTGACAATAGTGAAGACCTCACCGATACTCATTCGATCCTATACGGTTTGTCGGGTAGCTCATGTCAAGTTCCCAAAGACCGACAGAGTTATACGACCAGCTGACCAGCTTGGCAGGGCAGGATCGAGCATCGTATTGCTGAGGCTAGAGCACTTATTGGTAAACTTATCTGCTTCAGGCAGGGCAACACTCGTCCTCGAGTGATGCGCTTTGTGAGGCGGGTGTTCGCGGGGACTGATGTTAGTCCTCGAGATTATCTGACCCTGGTCACAGAGCGTATCGACTTCCTGAAGCAGAAAGTCTATGCATGGGCAAATCGAATACGCAGATATAAACGGCGGGTGGAGCGATACACTCAGAATCGCACATTCCAAAGCAATGAAAGGTGGGTTTATAGGGCCTGGGAGCGACCTGACCAAGGTGTGACTGATACGTGCCTACCGGATGATGACGCCATGTTTTCGTTCTGGCGCAGCATCTGGTCGGTGCCTGTCAGCCACATCGAGGGTGACTGGATGAGTGAGATCAAGCGCACGTGCGATCTTATACCAGAAATGGGGGCAATTACTATCAGCCCCCAAGATGTAACCCGTGCAGTCCGTCCGTTATCCAACTGGAAATCTCCAGGGCCGGACGGGCTGCACAATTTCTGGATAAAATGGTTTCAAAGATCGCACGCTCGCTTGGCCGCTCTGTTCCAGTCTGCCTTAGAGTCAGGATCGCTACCTCAATTCCTAACTACAGGAATAACCCACCTGCTCCATAAATCAGGTAGTACTGCGGAACCTAAAAATTATAGACTGATCACGTGCTTACCGACGGTCTATAAAGTTCTTACTTCCATTTTGAGAGCCAAAATTAATAATCATATTGATACAAATTCAATCATGTCTGCTTCTCAAAAGGGATATAGGAACGGGTCCCGCGGTACTAAGGAGCTTCTCCTCATTGATATTGCCATTAACCAACAGGTTCGTCGTTCCCGAAAGAATCTGTCGACATGTTGGATAGATTATAAGAAGGCCTATGACTCTGTCCCTCATACATGGCTTATGAAGGTGTTGGAGTTGTACAAAATAAATCCAACCCTATGCACCTTCCTTGAGTCATGTATGGGGCAATGGAAGACGGTCCGTCGCTACCCAGGATGTCGACAGATCCAGGAAAACAGCGAACCGATTAGGATTGAGCGTGGCATTTTTCAGGGCGACAGTCTGAGCCCACTGTGGTTTTGTCTGGCTCTCAACCCTCTCAGTACACTGCTGGAGGGTTCGGGGTTAGGCTACCAGTTAAGAAGAGGTGGTCAGGTCATATCACACTTGCTTTACATGGATGATTTGAAACTTTTTGCCCCCAGCAACTTGCAACTCATGGAGCTACTGAAGGTAACGGAAACCTTCAGTAGCGCCATCAGGATGGAATTTGGAGTGGACAAATGTGCGGTCATGCATGTAAAGCGAGGGAAGATTATGGAATCCGTGGGAACTCAACTCTCGGATTCCATACACCTAAGATCCCTCGGCTCAACTGAAACCTACAAGTATTTGGGTATGTCAGAGGCACTAGGCATCAAATTTGCTTATGTTAAACAGTCATTGAAGGAACGCTTCTTTGGCCGCCTGAATAAAGTACTGAATAGTCTTCTATCAGGCGGAAACAAGGTGCGTGCCTTCAATGGTTGGGTCATGTCAGTATTGATGTACTCTTTTGGCATACTCAAATGGACTCAGATTGAACTTGACGCCTTGGACAGGCGGGTCCGCACAACGCTGACTGCAAATCGAATGCATCACCCACGTTCATCGGTGATGAGGCTGTATATCCCGCGGAAGTACGGGGGTCGTGGCATTTTAAATGAAAAGACCCTACACAACCGCGAGGTATGCAGCCTTAGGGAATATTTCCTAGAAGCCGACGTGGGTATGCATCGAGATGTGGTAGCGGTGGACAAAGGCCTCAATCCGCTCTCTTTAGGTACCGATAATTGGCGCAAACCTGTAGTATTAGATACTAATGACCGCAGAGAAGTATGGCAGAGCAAGGAGCTTTACGGGCGCTATTACCGGGCCCTTCATGGGTCTGGCGTAGACACATTAGCGTCCGTAGCCTGGCTACGTTTTGGTGACCTCTTCGGGGAAACCGAAGGTTTTGTCTGTGCGATTATGGACGAAGTTATGATGACGAATAACTATCGGAAATATATTGTGAAGGATGGTACGGTAGACATATGTCGGGCATGTCACAAACCGGGAGAATCCATTCGTCACATTATCTCCGGTTGTTCTCGTCTGGCTAACGGAGAATATTTGCATAGACACAACCTCTTAGCCAGGATTATTCACCAGCAACTTGCTCTTAAATACAATCTTGTGGAATCAGAAGTACCATACTATAGGTATGTGCCCGACCCAGTTCTCGATAATGGCAATATTACACTGTACTGGGATCGGTCTATCATCACTGACAGGACTATTGTTGCCAATAAGCCTGACATAGTGGTGATAGACCGATTAGAGCGTCGCACAATGATTGTTGATATAGCAGTCCCCCATGACGAGAACCTCGTGAAAGCTGAGATAAATAAAAAAAATAAGTATCCTGACCTGGCGCGCGAGGTTGTCGACATGTGGGATGTGGAGACAGCAATCATTGTGCCGATAGTCGTCACAGCCAATGGTATAATAGCCAAGAGCCTTGACCAACATCTAAGGAGGCTCTCGTTGGGCAGCTGGATCAAGGGCTTGATCCAGAAAGCAGTACTCCTGGAAACGGCGCGTATTGTGAGGAGGTTCCTCTCTATGGAGCCCTGACCACCGGTAGCTTGGACCCTGTTCCCGATACCGGTGGGCTACTATTTTTTATATTTTTAAATGTTTATATTTTTATATAAATATTTAAAAATACATAGATTAAATAAATGGAATAATAATAATAAAATAAAATAAAAAGTCAAATATCTTGACTTGGCGCATGAGATTGTCGACATGTGGAATGTGAACTCGGCAGTCATTGTACCGATAGTCATCTCAGCCAATGGCTTAATAGCCAAGAGCCTCGACCAACACCTTAGGAGGCTCTCGTTAGGCGGCTGGATCAAGGGCTTGCTTCAGAAAGCGGTACTCCTGGACACGGCGCGTATCGTTAGGAGGTTCCTCTCTCTAGAGCCCTGACCACCGGTAGCTTGGACCCTGTTCCCGATACTGGTGGGCTACTATTTTTATATTTTTAAATGTTTTTTGTGTTTTATAGAAATATTTAAAAATGTAATTTATATGTGTATAATTAGAAATAAAGGAAATAATAATATTCCACAACTTTCACACAACGCCATCTAGTCCCAAACTAAGCGGAGCTTGTGGTATGAGTACTAGACAACTGATACACATACATATATATTTTTAAATACATACATGTTATAGATAAATTACACCCAGACAAAGAACAAATGATCGTGCTCATCACACAAACATTTGTCCTGGGTGGGAATCGAACCCACGACCTTGAGCATAGCAGTCAGGGTCACTGACCACTATAATCACAATCACTCCAAATCACAGGATCAGATGTGATAGCATTCTCCATCTTAAGTTTGTACTTCGATGCTTAAGGCCGTGGCTGACCTAGAAATCTTGACGAAATCACTAAAGTGGTGCCTTCAGGACATTCTGATTCTTGGATTGTACTGCTATTATATTACAATCTCACGGTTATCATTTAGATGAAGTTATCTTCTTCATTTCAAGCACTTAGTTTTTCACGTGTTTTATTAACAGAACAGATTGGCTGATGGCGTCTTAATGTGATCTGGCCGGAATTTTAAAATACTCAATCGTTTATTGCATTCCATATGTGGTAGGTAGGTAGGTACATGGAACAATTTTGATAAAAATGGACTCTGTCGGACACAGAAAAAATTAGAAGCGAGAAAGAACGCTAAGTGGCAATTTAAGTATAATAAATTATAATCGAAATATTTTCTTTTAATAATCCAAAATAAACATTCTTAAACTGAAACCATGGAGGTATTGTCCTCTCTATAGCTACCCGCGCTCCCTATCACACACGTGTCCATGCTGACATTTGCGTGCGCGCACACCATTGCTCACCGTGTGATCTCGCCGCCTCCGACTACAACTCCACCGCACTGCACGCTTCCTACCGATTCACCTAAATGTCACTGTACACACAATTTACTGGCTTTTGACCAATTTATATTAGAGATTAACAAATTATAACTAAAATGTATGGTTTTAAGAAAGTTTGTCATGAAGAGTTCCCACGGAGTGTTGCTAATCATAAATATTAGATTCGTTAGTGGTAAAATTAATATTGACTTTAATATAATTAATCATCAGATTATAAGTACCTATACTACCTATAATTTGATTAAGATTGCGTGTTATACCACGCACAGTAAGTATTGGGTTCCGCAGTTATACGTCCCGTAATTCATGTTAAGATTAAAAGAAATTTACTATAACAGTACAAAGTTACAAAGACACTTCGTTTTAAGTTAATTTATTTTTAATTATTATTTAATTTCTACTTATGCAGCTTAATCTTGTACTTATTACTTTGTGTAGCCTCGTGAGCGATGGTAGTTTTTGTTTAACTTGGATATAAGTATATCACATGCACAAGTATAAGTGTTCGGTTGCAAGGGGAAGTCTGACGTCATGACTCCTAAAAATACATCTTTAAAACGAAATATTCTGTTAGTAGATCTCTTTATCCAAATATTGCTTTAACCTTTAACCAAACCCATACTTCCACGCTACTACACGATAAAGAAAGTAAATTAATTTATTTTGTTATCACTGTATTTTCCTTACACATGCAAAAAACAGTAGTAAAACTTTTGTAGTTATACGGTTGTATAACATAAAAAAGTAGAACCAAGTACTTTTTTAGATTTGGCACTTATTCTGTTCTTCTCTCTCTCTACACTCAAAACACAATTAATGCAATCCATCTCAACTCCAAACAGGCGAGCAAAACCCTGATTTTTCTAGAAACGCAAGACGCACGTTCAACGGAGGTTGATACGAATATTATACCTAAAACTAAAATTTTCAGGCATAATTCGTGCCCCTAACTTCATTTATCTTTTGCAGTAAGCCACAAAAATGATTACAAAGATTACGATTCGAGTATACGATCGCCAAACAAGACTAATCCGCTATTAGAAGGAATAAGTGATTAGTATTAAACCTTTAGTTTGCCCCAGTAATCCACTTCACTATTCCAGTAATGATAATTCCTTTTAATTATTTCAAGATGGGGAAAAAACGTTATTTTTCCATGTCATGTTGTGTGTTACAAACATGCATAGGTTACCAGTATAGTCGATGACATGTCTAGCTCGAGGGGACGTTTTATGATCCTCAGGTATATCATCTAATCATAAAAGTTCATAATAACGACCTTACTGAGCTGTACTAAGGCTGGCTACTGTGAGTGTTAGGTACTTATGTAGTTTGGGTTCTGTATAAAATGTGCTTTTGCTTTTTGAACTGCGCTTAGTCATTAAAATCATGTATGACCTACAAATATTTACCAACGGCTTCGTACCCTTGAAAGACATCGAAGTAAAAATATTGTATACTATGTCTTTACAAAATATCTACCCGTGTGCCTAGTTTCATCCAAATCTAAATAAAGAGCCAACGAAATGATAAATATATAGAGTTTATTTAAATTTATAGCATTTTAATGAATATAGTATGCTATGCATGGCAATACAATGCTTTATATTTCCGATTAGCCACGTCACATTTTAGAAGCATATTTCAATGTTGTGCATTAATAGATGACACAGATTCTATTAGCAAATGCTGCATCTTGATGTTTAGAAAACCACGCTACTATCGGAATGTTACTTTTCTATAGCGTCTCTTGTCAAACTGTACAGAGTTTCTTTTACAGTTGATATCATCATTATCTGCTTAGCTATTTTCTAACTACGTTGAGGTCGGCTTATGGTCTAACCGGATGCAGCTACTAGTGTTGTACTTTTAGTCAGTTCAGTCAGTTGCTAGCTAATTTAAAATACCGGTCACTCGAGAATTTGTCATAATTAGTGCAAATTCCAAAGACTGCGATATAGGTAAAGTTGAATTAGAAACTTTGTATGAGATTAAATGAGTCGAAGAATCGGCAATCGAATGAGTCACCTGTAGTGGTTTTAGTACAAATTTTCGTAAAAAAATTCCCAGTTTTAAATGCTTGATCACGGGACCCTAACAAACAGGTGTCCGTTCGTATCTAGTTGACATTTCCGTGCTTTGCCATCATTAACCATTAGGGGAAGCCTTATCAAATTATAAATGCCAAAACGTACTGCATTAACATCACTCTTATTCCCATCACAATAAAGACTATTATCATTTATAATTCTGTGTGTAACTTTATCTATCTTGTCTTGATGGTAATAAGGTTGATTTTGGATTGATGGCGTGATGTTGTTTGTGTGTAATATTAAAGTGTTGACACTAATAGTGTATCGCACTGTTCTGCTTTATTGTTTGTCCTGTTTAATTAAGTATTTGTTAATTAAGTGGGTGTTTATGGAGTATACGTAGGGGTTGGGTACGTGGTTGCCATATTTAAAAGTTTTATTGGCGGGATTTCTTGTTTATACTTTATCATGACCAATTATCATCATTTTATAATTGATAACAGCTGTATTACTTTAAGTAGGTATAGCATTCTCCTTCCAGTCATGTGCTGTATTTTATGTTTATGGTGTTTCGAATCTGTGCCTTCATCCAGTTAATATATCTTCATTAGCCTTCCATCTAATTCATCCTTTAATTGATTTTAACTATTTGGACTAACCATAGGTACAATACTTTCTATGAAACACAAAAGTCTAAAATAACACCCTAATATTGATATGATGTAAAAGTTTATGATTGTTGTAAATATTCAGCTACCGTTTTGTGACGAGCGTCATAAACATGGTCCCACGGCGGAGAATTTAGACTGCACGCATCAAATTACAGCTAGGGGTTTATAAGGATAATAAGGATATTATTAACTAATAAGGATTTATTCAAGAAATATTTAAAAAAAGCTGGTAGCTATTTTAACAAAACCCGAAATTAAGTTGCTCCCAAAAAGAAGCAAAACCGAAAAAAAAGCAATATTTCATGCTGTACACACCTAGTTTCACCTGTCCAGAATTATATTCGAAAAATGCCACAGAGTAAAATTAATTATTCTTTTTTTTATCTGTGGCCCAAAAATGTTTATGGCAGAAATTATTTGGTGTTTAACCGCGAGAGGGCGTGGTCGCGCGTGATTAATATATTTCTATGGAAAAACATTATAATGAGTTCGCTGGCCATATCGTTGTTTTTTGGGTCCTCGCTTTTGAAGAAGGTTCGGTATTTTTTATGTAGAACGAAGGAAGGGTTTCGGCATCATTGTTTCATATAGTCATATTAACTATGCATATTTTTAAAATATTTTTTAGCAACATGTTTTGACAAGTAGCCATACCTCTTTCGCTTAAGGACCATATTGACACTTAACCTATAATAATAAGCTGTTTCTACTGTTGGGATATAGGATTCGTCTCTATTAGAGAGAATAGACCGTAACCCACCCACTGCGAGTTAGTAGGTAATGTCGCATGTCTTCGGATTCCCACATATTTCTCCTCAAGATATTTTCCTTCACCCTTGGGGGCAGTGGTGATGATGTAAATTACACAACGTGATATGCCTGCCGAGTTTGAACCACCGACCTACAACTTGTAAGTCTTACGCAGCACTGAGCCACCAGTGCTCTTTTAAAGCTTCTGTTGGAACTGCTACTTCTATAATTAACAAGGTTGTGCACGTATTGTTCAATAATTTCTTGGTAGATATATTCTCCATTAGCTTCTGCAAGCCGACTGAAAGTTTTTTTTATAGTTGATAGGCTTGCGTTTAATATCTCCATAATCTCACCTGATGTTAAGCGATTATGTGGTCGAAGATGAAGCACGCTTGCCTAGAAGTAATCTAAATTATCCCAAAAGAACGTGTTCCGCACCTATCCGTAAACCAAAATTCACATAAATTGGTCCAACAGTTTAGGAGTGAAAGCTAACAGAGATACATTCGCATTGTAACATGGCTTCCACGGTCAAGTGATCATGACTTAAACGATCACATAAATGTTTAAGAAAAGGCCAGGACATCCTTTCAATATTTTACGCTAGCTGCTGCACAGTAGTTTCAAACCCAGACAGAATAAAATCTTTATAGTCTAAGTGTCCTATAAAACTGCACAAAGCATTCTACTGAATCATTCATGCTGTGACTCTGTAAAAACTTTACGTGGGTTTAGGTAACATTGGTCTAATTATAGAAAAACTAGCGACCCGGCTCTGTGTCGACTTCACACAGAACCTTAATCTGTACCAATATTATAATGAGATTCAGTTTGTGAGTTTGTAATATACGTTTTTAAGCTAACGTGGTTATTAGCAGTATCATTAGAACTTATTAGTGTTCAACCATGATCATGACGCTTGCAACAATGCCGAAATATCGAAAACTCGAAACAATAATTACACATGGTAAATATCCCATTTATGATAGTGTGAGTTTGTAGTTAGTAATCTGTGGATCTAGAGAACCGATTTTGAAAATGCTTTCAACTATAGAAAGCTACATTATTCTTAAGAGACATAGGTTACGTCTTTTGCTGAAAAATACTTTTCACGCTAGCGAAATCACGGGCCGAAGCTAGAAAATCATAACCTAAAACCTACCTAACAGACAGACAGAGGCGGCTGGAGATAGTTTTATAATATATAGTTACATAATTATGTGTAGGAAAATAGGTATAAGCTAGATACATAAAAGATAAATAGACAAGTATCTATTCAGCCTGCCGTTTACCGATAATTTAAATTAAACTCATATTTAAAGCCACTTGTCTGTTCTTACTATAAACGACGATTAAAAACATGTACATACATGTAACATAGGCAACTTGATTTTAGTTACAATTGAACCAAATAGATAATGCCTAAATATTTCCCAAACGATAACTAAAACTTAAACTAAGTTCAAGTTACTTCATTACATTTCGGATTGGGTTTTAAAAAACGATATTTTAGATTGTTTTTTGCGAGCCATCAGGTGAGACACGCCCCCGGACGCTGGGAATTTGCATTCAGCTTAATCTGTCATTGTCCGGAATGCGTGGCAAAAAATCCGAATGAATACTACTCTTGTTTTTTTAAGTATCTTGTTCATTAATTGTTGGGAACTTTCTTGAGCTTTGTTCAAGATATCCGTGAGTTTTGCCCAGTACTACAGTACTTGATTGCGTTTAGTGCGCAGCGCTAACTGGTGAAATTATAGAAACACACTTATTTATTACCATTACGTAAGTTTTATTTAAAAGATAGGGAAAGAGAAGATTTAAAAACCGGTTGATCTGTTTGGTCATGTGTTTTGATTTAGCTATGGCTATAGCTATGGTATACCCAGGAAATATGAGATGGGCAAATCTTGTAGGGTTTTAAGTAGAATTTCCAGTTAAAACGTCTAGGCTACTTAATTACACTATTCAATTGTATTCTTCTATGTTTTAAGTTTTTTTGTTTTATAGTTATTTATTGCGTTTAATTTTTTTCCCTTATTTCCCTATATTTCAACAAGTTTTTGATAACGGTCACACTAACCAACTCGTACTAAGCCCGCGTGGTGGATTACGGACCATCCCCTCTCATGAGAGATATTCCAACAGTAGGAACGTAATATGGACTGATTATAATGTAATTGTAATGTTACGACGAGATGATAGTGCAACTTGAGTTAAAAGTACGGAAATTTCTGTTTTCTGAAGCCGATTTCCTGCTCAGAAATATAATTTCATCGACAACCAACGACAGAAAATTAAAGTTCAAGATGGTAGCTAGTATAACAACCCAAAATGCTTAAGACACTAAAATATCTGATTCACATTTAACTCATAACTAAGTTTAACGAACTTCAAAAACTTGTAATATCGGCGATATCAATCTGCCGCACCCACCCACAATATTTTTCATAACAAGCTAAATATATCAACATTCTGAGTAGGTACATACTCCACAGTGTTTCTCAGATTAAAATTACATATTTTGTACCCTATGATCCTTATCTTCCAACTACTGGGCTAGAGAATATTCTCCGTGTAATCGTAGAGGAGCTATTATACTCAAGTATAGGTACTGTTAATTGGTTCAACGACTAGCGGTCATAAATTTTAGTCATCTGTCAGTCAAATGAGACCCACGAACCGTTAGTGACTGTGTCCATTGTGGCGCATGATGGGATTTTGTTAACAGCGTCTCGGGTCGATGCCTGACTTCCGTATTGTTCGTCAAATTATTCAAGCTGCTTCAGGTTGAGCTAAACGATAACTAGCAAAAGTTAGCACTGTTTGGACGACAGGTCCACACACAGTAGACCTGTCGTCCAAACAGTGCTTCTTCCTCAAAAGACCTCAGATATTAAACCTACATAGTTCTCATTGGATTTGACCAGTACGGATTGCATGAACTTCCAAAGAGTTTTGTGAGTTCGTTTTGTTGTTTCTTCTCAGGATAGTCAGTTAGGAAACACTAGATTCATCTAGTTTTAATGACGTGTTTTTATTTATAAATTAAAGTAGATGAGGCCGTCCGTGGGTAGCAAACCATCTTAAAATATCGAGATTTCATAGAGCACGTTAAGTTTTTGATTGCAGCTGTCAGTTGTTCAATTCAGTTGTTATAAGCTGTCAGAAGCTAGAAAATCTGATACCAAGGGTTGCTAAGGTATATTGTGGTGCCCATTTAATGGGCTGTTGAGGTCAGATAGACAGTCGTTTCGTCGTCATATACATGGCTCTGCGGTGGTGAAGGAGTCAATTGTCATTCGCGGCTGGAAAAAAGTCAAACTTTTATGGTGCATCTCAAACGATGCCTGTTTGATGTGACACAAAATGCATTGTATATTAGAACCAAGGTGATAAATATCTAATGAATTTGCATTTGAAATCATTCAGAAACGCTTACTGCGCAGTCGAACCATACCCATTATCTACGATAAAGGAAGATATTAATTAAATATCGGATGTTCACAACAACGGACACAGTCACAAGCGCAACCAAAAAAAGCTCTTAATATTCATATTGCCGCTTCGCCCGCGGCGACTTCGCGAAATTATATCAAAATAAAAACTAAACCTCGGCGCGATTTATAATGTAAAAGGGACAAAATAATAGCTGCCAGCTAGTCTGGACCTTTGGTAAATAACGTTTAATGGAGGGATGAAGGTCTTGTTATATTGGATATGTGTTAAAAACAATGGGTTGAAACGCGTCGAGGTAGCGAAATATATTTGTTCGTATGTCATTAGCATATAGGGACAGACGTACCGTAAACAAGATATGTAAATGATATAAGATGCTTGTACCATCGCCGCCTTGTAATGATTATTACATTTGAGCTGAGGTTTTTTGTAAAAATCACAAGCTTGGTTGTGGAATCCGAGAGAGGCAATTTTGATCGAAATTACAACAAAAATATTATATATTTTTGTAAAAGCGTTCTGCACAGAAGGATCCGTAACCAGGAAAGTTTTTTTAAATAGTTCTTGAGATAATGGAAAACTATTTAGTATCTTATGTGCACAACCCTACAAAATCTCTATAAGAAGTTCCATATTAATGAATTTGTATGTTTCTCTGCGTCTAAGTTTTTTATTACTAAACTAAACTATTTCTGTTTTCTCTCTATTTTACAAGAAGGTGTATAACTTACATTAAGATAGGTATATATTTATATGTGGAAGATTGTAATTAGCAAATCTCTCATGCGAAAAAATGTTAAGTTTATTATGAGTAAACGTATACGCTTTCTGTGAAAAAAAAATAAGTAAAACTAGATTGAGAAGATATGAAATTAATACATTTTTAGGTCGGTAAACTGGCCATTTTTCATTGCCCATAGCATGTACCTCAAACACACATAATATATATTTATAATTAATTACCGCACACCGTTAGCCTCGCAAAAACTCGTAAATGGCTCCTAGAAAATCCCTCCTATAATGGAGGGATTTAAAAGAAAAAGTGCAGTACATACAAGCTAATTAATTTGATTTAGCACAATATTCAACAGGCTCATCCACAAGAATAAGGTTAATGTTAATAGAATAGAGTTACAGTAATTTTCTTAACCTAAAAAATTAACATTACGAGTATATTTTTGTTTGTAACAAAACTATGTTTCATTAAAAAGGATATCAATGGCCTCCAAACTGGCGGCGCCTGTATTTTGGAGACCAGGTCTAGATCGAGTAAAATACATAAAATAATAATCAGATATGACAACCACAAACCGTAAAAACAGCGACAAAGGCGCCTCAGGCTATGAGCTTGAGGCGAAACCTCACATTATCAGTAGGCTATAGAGCGTATTATATGGAAGCCAGCCCGCCTTCGCTTGAGGCACGCACGCCTCAGCAATAGGCCTTACTGATCCTTCTATCATACAAAGATCAGTTGCGCATCGTGGACCGATATACAACGTGTAATTTAAAGGGTATATACATACCAAGTGCATGGCTTCTTTGGATAATAACAAACGATATGGCAAGGGTTTTGTAACTACTATCTACGTATGTAGAACTTATTACAAATACCAATACACTGATACCAGAGACCGAATTTTTCAAATTAACAAGAACGAAGAGAACTATCGTGTTATTGGCAAGTGACGTGGAAAGTTATTGACCCTCGTAGTGCTGTGACACGTTTGTTATGATTGGTATTCAAGAAATATATGAAACCTTGGTTTCATATATTTTAATTTGGTATCATTTCTTTGAGTTACTTATTTTGAGCTGAAACTTTTCATATAGACTCCATACCAGATGATGTCTTCAGCCATTTTGGATAGATATGGGGTTTCCGTTACACGTTGTATATGTATGTATGTGGGCAGAGTCGCATCAACGAGGCTTTTTTCCTTTCATCCGTCACTCACTCATGATAGTGAAAAATATAAATGCGCGATGGGAGAATATTGAAACGCATGTTAATTGGAAAAAGGTTTTATTATTAGTCATGATTGTGTGCTTAAAGTCCGAGAACAACGGACAAAATTAAAAGAAACATAGCGAGGCCCCTCGAAGTGCGAGGCCGTAGGTTGAGGGCCCACGTTACCCACGCTTAATTACGCCACTGTTAGTATGAACGACTTCTGTAAAATCATTCAGTTTAAAAACCAATTTATTTTCAGAATCTTTGATCACAACTTGCCGTGTATTTCTTCTATGTAGTGATTGCTTTCAGAACCCATATAACATATAGATACAATCAAATTTTACAAAGAGTATTTTAAGACTTTTTTCAAAAAATAAATAAAGAGAAAAAAAAAAGACTTTTTTCAATACATACCTATGTAGAAGCTTTTGAAACCACACATAGTTAATAGCGTTTTGATGATTTTTCTTTCAATCAATTTTCCTCAGTGGCAAAACGGAACGGTCGATGCTGCCCCGGGCTATGAATGAGAATCTTTAGTTATCAGGTAGACTGGTTATTATTTGGAAGCCAGCCAGCCTCCGCTTGAGGCACACACGCCTCAGCACCTGAGCTCGCATGTAGTCCTTTCGTGTGGTATTTTATGAACAGAAAATGGATCGTTTCTTTCCTAGAATTGGCTTACTTTCACTACAGAAGCTAATCTAAAATGATAAAACGTAAAAGTTTGTTTGGTTGTTTTCACGTGCTAATCTTCGAAAGTACTGGGTGGATTTAGATGAAATTTGGTACGGAAGTAGCTTGAAGCTTAAGGAAGCTTCATGACTTTACACACGCATACATACACGCACACACGCGTAAGTACACACATTATGATGAAGTATAGTTTCAGTATTTTTTTTTAGTTTCATTAATTTTAATTTTATTTATTTTCTCTTATACTAAGTTCGTACCTACGAATTAACAATCTTCTCGCACTTTCACTGTGGATACAGGTTGACGGTCCTTAATTAATACAGATTACGCGGAAATCTAATTAGGACGTCAGAAAATAAACTGGCTAATTCCTAATGAAGATTGTAACAAGACAGTACAACCTTTTGATGAAATAAATGATAGCTGTTTTTATTATTGGGGTTATATTTTATCGTGATAAAGGCCACGGGTGGGAAGCCCCATGCGATTGCTAGTCTAACAGTAGTTTTATAATCTTTGCTAACATAAAATTAATCAAAAAAGTACAGACGCCAGCACTTGAAGCTACCCGAAACTGTCAAATATTCCCAATCAACCTTGAACCAAATTTCTTTAACAATAAAGTTGAAAATCTATTAAAGTAATTTGACAGATTGTTGTAGCTAGATGTGCCGGCGTCTGTACAACATACAAAATTACATGTTTGACGCAGTGGCAAATATTTATATGGCATAGACAGTTGTTCCGGGTTGGTTGTTGTGCGTTTGAGTTAATTTAGTTATAACTAGCTGCTACCCGCAACTTCGTTCGCGTGGAAGGATTTCCCACGTAAATCCCGATCCCGTGGGAATTCCAGGATAAAAAAGATATCAACTATCCACTTACCAAATTTCATTAAAATCCATCCAGTCTGTCTGGAGATTAGCAGAGTGTACAAACAGACAGTAATTTTTTTGCCTTGCTACCGTTTCTTAACCCACCTCAATTATTATTTTTGTATAAAATTTAAATGTAAGGACACACCATTTTTAGTAGTTTGTAGTAGCACCATTTGTAGTTCGACGTATGTTTGTAGTTTAAAAAAGCTCCATAATATACTATTTCCAATGTTTGATAGTAGGTATCTCAATATTTCAAAGGGTCTGGGTGATTGTAAACATACACTGACTGACATAGGAGTAATTTATAATATGGGGAACTGTCTTTATTTTAGGGTTCCGTAGCCGAATGGCAAAAAACGGAACCCTTATAGTTTCGTCATGTCTGTCTGTCTGTGTGTCTGTCTGTCCGTCCGTCCGTATGTCACAGCCATTTTATTCCGAAAGTATTAAGACTATACATTTGAAACTTAGTAAGTAGATGTATTCTGTGAACGGCTTTCCGATTTTAAGAAAAAAATATTTAAATATTTAAAATAAAGGGGGCCAAGCCCCATACATGGAACTAAAACTGAAAATATTTTTTCTCATGAAACCTATGCGTGTGTGGTATCTATAGACAGGTCTTAAAAATGACATAGGGGTTTCTAAAATCACTTTTTCATTAAGTCAATTGTCTAAAAGATATACGCTTCCAAAGTGGTAAAATGTGTGTATACCCCCCCTCTAACTTCTATAATAATGGAGTGAAAAATCTAAAAAAAAATATATGTCTGTAGATCTTTCAAACAAAATTTCTTTGAACGAGATCTGGTTAGCAGTTTTTGTGATACAGCATATTTTCTAAAACCGCAAAAATAACTTTGTAATTCATACAAACACTATGAAAAACAAAGTTATTTGGCGTAGTTGTAAAAAATGTAAATAAGCTAGTTTTAAGAACTTTGTAAAGTTTTTTTTTTCGTCATAAAATATACATATTATATTATATTATTATAGTTACTACAGAACCCTTCATGGGCGAGTCTGACTCGCACTTGGCCAATTTTTTAAAGATTACTATAAATGTGGGTAAATTCAGATTACTAGCAATCTTTTTAATCCCTCCAACTAAGCTAAATATGCACAAGCATATTTAGCTTAGACACAAGACACAAGACTACAAGACTGAAGTCTACAAAAAGAAAGAGACAAGTCTGGAGTGGGTTCACGACAAAAGTGTAATGGGTGGGATCCGAACCCGCGTCCTCTCGATCAAAAGTCCGACACCTTAGCCATTGGGCTATTGACGTTTAACTGGGTCAATCATTTAAAATTATTTAGTTCTTAAAAACAAAATTGTGTAAAAAGACTACGCTACATTTCTTAAGTATCTATCTAATGGCTCTTACTAATTTACAAGTCTACTCAAAATACTTGTAGCAACAACAGCATTGAGGCCAGGTGCTGAGGCGTGCGTGCCCCAAGCAAGGGCGGTCTGGCTTCCACATAATATTCACTCTTCACCGAATCCACCTGATAATGTGAGGTTCTCACTTGTAGCCCGGGGCAGCATCGTAATGCTACCAAGAGCGACCGAACATGCAATTTTATGGAAAAAAATGGTTTGGTATGCAAATTGTTTAGTTTTGAGTTTTTGACAGAGTAATGTGGAGTAATGTTAGGTTTTTTATGAGTTATGGTTTAGGATTTATGTATGAAGTTTTTTGATACGACCTCCAATACTTGTAAACATGAGTAAATTAATTTTCAACCATCTCCATTTGTAGAAATAAATGCTTAAATATAGAACCTAAGGTTAAACAAACTCGACAGCATGTCGTATGCCAGACGCGTCTCAGAGAGCAGTCAGCAGCATTGACGGAGGAGGCAAGAGTGAACAGGCATCTTCTGGGCTCGCTCGTTCCATCGTAGACCTTCCTGAATAAAAAAAAGGCTGTGGGAACGTTCCGACTAGATACTGCGGCTCCAAAACGCATGGGTAACTGAAAGAACAAGGTGGGTTTTAGTTAGAAGTCTTGTTCCGCCACACACAGAACAGGAGGAGTAATTTAATGACTAACAACCGAAACAAAGGTGTTTTTTTTTTATTATTTTTATTTTATTCATAATGAGTTCACTCTTGACCTCAATCTCGCCTGATGGTAAGCGATAGATGAGGTCTACGATGGAACGAGCGAGCCCAGAAGATGCCTGTTTACTCTTGCTTTAAAGGTTGAAAGGTCATAAGTGGCTGGGAACACAGAAGCCGGCGGAGAATTCCACAGCTTTGAAGTGCACACAGCGCTTGGTACGACAAGACGGTATATCAACCAAGTGTGGATGGTACTAAGCCGTGCGTCTGGTAGACCGGTAGTGAAATGGAGATGGAGGAATCAGGTCATGAAGCTCCTGCGCACACTCCCCGAAGTACAATCTGTAGAAAACCGACAGGCAAGCAACGGTTTGCCGATGAGCCAGGCTATGAAACTTGCCCGATAGCGCCTCGTCGCCTATAATGCCTGTAGTAACTATGAAAATAATCAGCCTATAATTATAGCGTTTGATCTGTTGGGATACAGGCTTCTTTTCTGTAAGACTTCTACTAGTCCTATCCTATGCTACTAATATTATAAATGCGAAAGTCTGTATGTATGTTTTTTGCTCTTTCACGCAAAAACTACTGAACGGATCTCAATGAAATTTGGTAAGAAGATAGTTGACATCCTGAAATCATACATAGGCTACTTTTCATCTCGGAATTTCCAGGGAATCAGGATTAATAGGAAAAATTTCCCACGCGAACGATGTCACGGGCAAAAGGTAGTGGGCAACAACAATCTACAACACGAACCAGTACGGTTTCATGGAAGATAAATTTTTTCCTAGGATATTAAGGTTTCCACATGATATTTTCTATCACCGGTTTGAGAATTACTCAGCGTATTGTGACCACCTGGGTTCGAAGCTACGACACATAAGTCGGGTCCACAACTACTGAACCGCCACTGCTCCAGTACACTCGACTTTTTATTTCAACATTTCTGAGTGCTACAAGTTTATCCCATTTTCTACGAATTCATTGAAAAATCTAAATTATTATAACCTGGAATAACAATGCTTCATCTGTTTCTCATTTGAAAGAAAAACATTTCTTTTACGTCTGTGTTTTCAGTATATTTATAAAAGGACATAGTTCTAAAAAATATTAAAAACCCAAGTAAAGTATTGCTTGTCAGAAATCATTGAATATATATTAATTCGATAGCTTCTTCTTCTTCTGTAGTTTGGTTTCCGCACTTAGTCTCTGCACGAGACCATTGTGCGTGAGCCATGTCGGCCGTCACTCCATCCAGCCAACCTCCCTCCAGAAGCAGATCAGGTCTTTCGGTCTATTCAGGATATCTGTAAGGGAATTTAATGACCCGAGGGTTCGTTTCCGTATTTCGGTGATTTCCGTGCACTCTAGGAGCACGTGTCCTACCGTTTCCTCCGTCCCCATACATGCCCTGCACAGGGGACTGTCCGTTATACCTATTGTGTGATAGTGTTTGTTCAGTGAGCAGTGCCCGGTGATGGTCCCCGCCACCATTCGCAGGCTTCTTCTGTCCAGGTGTAGGAGGCGCCTGGTTAGTTTATTATCTAAGTTTGGCATCGCCTCTTTGGACTGCCTGCAGCCTGGTGCCGAGGACCACCATTTTCGGGCTTGGTCGTGTGTGTGTTCTTTAAGCCATGTGCGCAGCTGGGTGAAGGGGAGCGGCACGATGGGCTCGGGTCCGAAAACCATCGCGCCGGACCCCCTCCTGGCCAGTTCGTCCGCCGCATCATTGCCGAGTGATCCGCTGTGCCCCTTTATCCATTGCAGTGTCACAGTATTGCGGTTCTCGACCGCTGAGCGTTGCAGCGCATTGTGACATTCTAGTATGAGCTTGGACGTGATATAATTTTTCTCTAGGGATTGAAGTACTGAGGCACTGTCGGAAAGTATGCGGATGTGACTATCCGTGACTTTCCTGGCTTCTATGGCATGGATCGCCTGAATAATGCCCACACATTCCGCCTGGTAGACGGTGTTGAGCTTCCCCAGCGGTCTGGATATATTTATGTTGAGATCGTTGGAGAAAACTCCAACTCCAGTTCCAGTGTTTGTCTTTGAGCCGTCAGTGTAAATCCTGAGCTCCTCAGGCCCTGAGTAGTCCTCGGGCTCCGGCATGAGCTGTATTTGGTAGTTTTTTTGGAAGTGGTGCGTCTTTGCAGTCTTATCATATGGTGCAGTCATCAGGGGTTGTCGTTTGACTGAATCCTCCATGATGCGTGTGTGTTTGATCCTGGAGTCTCGCAAGAGTGCCCCGGATATAGCAAGTCTGAAGGTTGCCAGGGCAGCCTCTTCTCGTACTATAAGGTGCAGTGGTGGTAGGCCCAGCATGGCCTGTAGAGCGGCAGTGGGTGCAGTTCTCATGCTGCTAGTGATCGCCACACATGCAAGTCGTTGCAGCTTCTCAAGATCCTTTTGTGCTTCGATAGCTATTAATACCTACTAACATTTTTAATCTTTAAACTGTCCTGCTGTATGGGTGCGAAACATGGAAAGTTACCAAAGATATCACGCGTCGAATACAGGTATTCGTCAACCGCTGTCTCCGACAGATTCTCGGTATCTCTTGGCCTGAAAAAATAACCAACGAAAACCTGGAAGTCTGCCATGAGATACCGATCGGACAGCAGATCGCTCGCCGCAAGTGGTCTTGGATTGGCCACAGTCTCTGAAGGGACCCAAGCTACATCACTAGACAAAATTAGATTGGACCCCACAGGAGAAGCGGAAACATGGACGTCTAAAGCTTACTTGGAAGCGTTCTGTTGCAACGGAGTTGAAGAAAATCGGATTAACCTAAGACAGAACGTGATGGTCTCTGCCCCACCTAGAGGACATTAAGTCAAGTAAGTCCTTAGTAAGTCAATATTATTAATAAAAAAGTAACTCTCTTTGTTACACTTTCACGTATAAACCACGTAATTAATTTGATTGAAATCTTATTTTTGAGTTTGGACCTTGGAGAAGGATATAGACTACTTTTTCTGCTAAGTATTTACTAAGTATAATATAGGTATGGATTAATTCATTTCGGATGCAGGATCACGTTTGCCAGAGCGATTGCGATTCAAATAAGATTAGGAACGTGAGTTATCTTTATCTGTCGCACGTTACGAATATAAGATAATAAGAAAACATATTTGCATATTAATAACGGTTTATTTTACTTTGTTTAACCCAGTCTTGCATCAAATTTAAATATAATATTTAATTAATTAAAGTCATAATTTGTTTTTTAAACCAAACCTTTCTCTCTCCTATTTTTATTATTGCTACCGATTAAAGAGTACGCATTGCGGTAAGGCCCAAAAGCCATGGCAAAATTATTAAAGATATATTTTATATATATTATTAATTGATGATAGGCTCGCGTGTAACCACCAAATTAAGGAAAGAGGACTAACTTTTTTTCGTTCACTCTTGGTAAATTAACATTTTTATCCATTATTGTTTTGCTCACTATATCTAACCGGTCAAAATTGACAGCTATGGGCGTCACAATATGGCGCTAAGTCGATCTTATTCTTAGTTGAATCGCATTGTAATACAAAGCGTTCATTATCATACAAATTACAACGATATCAGACCATTCCATGAAATCCTAGATTGCCTTGTACGTAGACTGGCTAGCTTAGATCTTTGATAAGATATTTGGTCCCGAGTTGACGGCGTCTCGTGTTCAAGTGCCGCAAAGAGCAGTCAATTGCAGTGACGAAGCCCGATAGGGCTAATTCCTGCCGGGGCTGCGGGAATGTTGTAACGAGTTACCGCGGCCCCGGACTGGGGAGGATGATCCCAAGACCAAGAGGAATCATTTGATGACTTTTCCCCGAAAAAGAAGACATTGTGTTAATTAAGAGTAGCTGTCACGCTACTCTTAATTAACTAATAAGATAATGAAATAATAAGATAATGAAATCAGTTTCTCGGGGTGACCCCTTAGAAACGTATTTCATTATCTTACGGTAAGTTACTACTGTCCTTATCACGAACATTACCTGTCCACCTGCCAAATTCCATCAAGATCTTTTCAGTGTTTAATTTGTTAAAACGTCACAGATATACATAGACACACTTTCGCATTCATGATAGTATGGACATTGCTATTACTGACACAATCATAACGTAAGTAAGTTTTAAAAGGAATACTATATCGACGCTTTCCGCTACAAAGGGCGTAACTCCAAAACCCATAGTTTTGGCTATGAGCAAAAGAGTAAACAAAAAAAAATCTTTCTCAAATATCTCTTTCATTTTTTTACTTATAAAATTGAGTCCTAGGATGAAAGTTCTTAAATTTTGGCTGTCTTTTGCCTCATTTAATTACAGTTATGTACGATAGTTATTAACGAAGTTAGCATGGAGTTACACCCCTGGAAACGAAAAAAAAATGTAAATACACCCCTTAATTAAATGGCTTGATAATAAACGTCTGCGGTAAAAACCAGTTATGCACATACAAGGGTAATTTACGTAGTTATAAAGACCATGTTTTTTCGCAAAATATGTAGATACACCCTGAAATTAATACTAATGCAAAGAATCTATAGGCAATTTTATTAGTAAGGATGAATATAACTGAATTAATAAGGATAGGTTGTAGGTAATTTTAATATAAATAGTAATAAGTTGAGGAAAAATGAAATAAACGGTTCTAAGTATCTAAACATATTTATTGTTAATTGGTAATATCAATTGCAATCAAATTGGAAGTTACAGGTGCCGTGAGCAAGTTGGGTTCTGGATAACACAATTATTTTATTTACTAATATATATATTAATTCAGAATCGGCTCGCGTTTGACCAGCATCACACCTGATGGTAAGCAATGATGTGGTCGAAGATGGAGCACGCTTGCCTAGAAGTAACCTATTCAGTCTTGACTTAAATACGCCCAGGTTATAGCGATCAGGAAACACAGACTCCGGCAGGGAATTCCACTCCTTAGCCGTACGCACAATGAAAGTATTCCCAAAACATTTTGTAAGTAAGGGTGGTTAAGCGTCTGTTCCGGTGTGAAGTACCGTCTCACATTTGCTAGGATTCCCAACTTTTTTGCTGCTAGTTGAGCCTTAGCCTCAATAAACAAACCAAAATTGAGGGTCAAAGTTAGTGTTACCCCAAGCTCAATACGATCGGTTATCGGCATGGTTACATCGCGGAAAGTAGGAGCCGGTTAGAATTGGCTCCTTTTTGCGGAAAAGAAACGCCTGGGTCTTACCTGCATTAAACTTAACCAAGTATACATCACCCCATTAGGAGACAGCCTTCAAGGACAAGTTCAAGCGTCCAACCATCCTCACGGAGAGACTGGATCAGTGACTCACCAGCACGCGCGCTGGACACATATCTCTCAGCAACTGTGCTGTCGTCAGCATACCCAAAGGTACCGGGCATAAGCAGAACATTAATGTGCAGCAAAAATGAAGTTGCTGAGAGAACCGACCCCTGAGGGACCCCTGCATTAATTGCCAATTAGCCAGACGAGCAGCCATCAATAACCGCTCGAATAGACCGATCACTCAGGAAGTCTTCAATCCAAACGCAAAGTTAATGTGTAAACCGAAAGAAGGAAGTTTAGCAATAAGGCCATCGTGCCAGACCCTATCAAAGGCCTTGGAGATGTCAAGAGAAACAGCAAGTGCTTCCCCCTGCTTCTCAATGGCCTCACTCCAGATGTGAATGGCATACGCTGGAAGATCCCCAGTTGACCGGTTTTTGCGAAAGCCGTATTGTCGGTCACTGAGGACTTCCTCAGTTCATCGTGCGTCGTGGGCTTCTAGGTATGCCAGGAGCTTGCTATTAAGTACGTAACTGAGATAGGCCTGTAGTTGGCCGGGTCAGCACGACTGCCATTTTTGGGCACACGCTGCACGTTAGCCAGGTTCCATGCTTTCGGAGACAGTTCAGGCGCAAAAGTCTTAAGAACAATTGCTGGTATCCCGTCGGGGCCACTAGTTTTGTTCACATCGAGATTACGCAGCACTCTACGGACGTCCTTCTGATGTATGCGAATATCCTATATATGTAGGGCGTAACTCACATTTTGTTGTGTTGCTGTGTTTTACCCCGTTTTGTATTCAAGAAAATATTTTTATTTGTAGATACAGCAAGTTTTCTGTCGTGATGTAAAAGAGATGTGTTTTACGACTTGGTTTTTCGAAAAAAAGATGTTTAGCGTTAAGAAAATGTTGGGTAGTAAAAACCATTTTTTCAACGTAGCGCAATTTTAAATATACAGATAGAAAGAGCGTGAAAAACTAAGTAAGACTGCATCAAAAAGTCAATTTGGCCAAAATGGTCTTTACGCCCTTTGTAGCGGAAAGCATCGATATACCGATATGAGACTCTCATGTAAAATTAAAATGTTTTCTTTTTTTTATTGACAATAGGTTTGCGTTTGACCACCATCTCACCTGATGGTAAGTGATGATATGCTCGAAGATGGAGCACGCTTTCCTAAAAGTAAAGATGGGCGTTTAAACGAAAAGCATATAATATAACATGTTATTTAAAATAAGCGAATAAGCAGACTTATTTATAAAAGCATTTAAAGTTATCTGCTTATTCTGCTTTTTTTAAAAATTAAAACGTAACCGCAAATATTGCAATCCGTTGTTCACTTATAAAAACGACAATTTAATTGAAACGGGATTTCGTTAACTGCTTAAGGTGCTTAAAGTGCTTATTTTGCTTTTTACGTTTAGTAGCGTTTTGTTGTTTGGTTAAAAGCGTCATGTTTTGTGTATTTCCGAATTTGTTTTTGAAATTGTGACTTGGACTTGTTTACGTAAACATAAATAATGTAAAACATTTTTTCATGTGGTAAATTGTTTCGTACCAAGGAAATAATTCTGTGACTTTTGGACTTGTATATAATATAGTTTTTAGGTGTAGTTAAATAAATAATAGTCTAAATAGTTTATAGTGTAAGTAATTGTGTTAATTTTGACTACTTTTTCTATAAAAACAAATTAGTGAGCTAATAAAACCGATCTGCCAAGTACGAAGGAAGCCGTTGCCTGCCGGGGTTGCGGGAACGTGCTAATGAGATACTGCGGCCCCGGAACTTAAGATTCCTGACACTCCCTTCCACTCCACCCAAAGCGGGAGAAGTCATTCGATGAATTTCTTACTCAGACAAAAAAAGTACGAAGGAAAGTTCATTGACGTCGTTTAAAAACCAATAGGTACTTAAACTTAACCAACTAAAAAAGCAAACAACATAATTTCGTTATTCTTAATGTAAGCAAGTAAATAAGCAGATAAGCAATTAAGCAGTTAACGTAAGTGACTTTTGATAAAATATAAACGAATAAGTTTGTTAAAAGTTTTAAGTCGTTTATCACATCTCTGCCTAAAAGTAACCTATTCACTCTTGACTTAAAGACCCCTAGGTTATAGCTATCGGGAAGCACAGACTCCGGCAGGGAATTCCTCTCCTTAGCCGTACGCACAATGAAAGTATTCCCAAAACGTTTTGTGCGTATGGGTGGGATGTCCAGCATATAACTATGGCGTATCGCCGTTTGTCTCGTGGTCCTATGATGAAACGGGCTTGGCGGAATTAGATTATGTAATTCCATCGCACACTTCCCGAAATGTGACCGATAGAAAACCGATAGAATTGCAACTCGTCGTCGAAATTCAAGGCTCAGGAGCTTTAGCTTGACCAATGCATCGTTGCCAATGAGTCTCTTGTCCCGCTTCTCGATAGACTCAAGCGCGTCCAGTTGTTATTTGGCAGATCCATCCCAAAGATGAGAGCAGTACTCCATACACGACCGAACCTGGGCTTAATACAGATTGAGCAGCTGTTCCGGTGTGAAGTAACGTCTCACCTTGGCTAGGATTCCCAACTTGTTTGATACTAGTTGAGCCTTAGCCTCGATAAACGAACCAAAATTGAGGGTGGAAGTTAGTGTCACCCCAAATGATCGGTTATCGGCACGGTTACACCACGGAAAGTAGAAGCCGGTTCGAATTGGCTCCTTTTTGCGGAGAAGAGACACGCCTGGGTCTTAACTGCATTAAACCTGACCAAGTTGTTATCGCCCCATTCGGAGACAGCCTTCAAGGACAAGTTCACTTCATTTGAAGTATTTGATGATATTCAGTCTATCTGAAATGTGAGTCTATGCCAATTGATCAAGATCTTCAAGAATCTTGATCAATTCGCGAGTTGCATGAAAAGCTATGTTAAGAGACGAAAGCTAAGCACCAAAGCTATATGCATAGATTTGCATTAGCTTCGACAATCTCCAATTTTATTTAAACTTTATGTACTTATGCAGTACATACATGGGCGGACTTAATGCAACAAGGCATTCTCTACCAGTCAACCTTTGGGTTAAAGGGGCCACAACATGGTAAGTGTATAAGCAAATAAAATGTCATAAATTATCAATATACAAATAATATCTATACAATATATGCTAAAATAATAAACTATATAAATACGGTGCTTTATAATAAGCTTTCTGATTAAGAGAACTCACAATAATAATATTTATGGAAGACCAAACTAAAAATGACAGGCTTTTAAGTAGTGGTTTCTCACTTTTACCCTTAAAAGAGATTTTAGACTCGCCCTTCTTCATGTCAAGGGGTAGCATGTTCCAGAGTTTATAGGTAGAAATAGCATGGGAATTAGACATAAATCCGGTGCAGTGAGAAGAAATGTGAAGAAGTAAGTTTTCGGATGAGCGAAGGTTAAAGACTATGAGATATATATACCCTACACTTTAAAATTTTGTTTTAAGTAATCAGGAGCACAAGGATCGTTCAAGTTTTCTACTATTATGTTGAAATTATACAATAACATTGCATTGTATGGTAAAATTTTAATTTCCTTGTTAAGCGGCATGGTAGCTAAATTGTTTCTGTCTAATTGCATCCTTGCATTTTTATAAGATATAAAGGGTCTATTTGACTAATTTTCCTGTTTAGCGTGTAGCCAAAAGCCGCTTGCCAAGTAATTTAACGATAAAGCGATTTTAAACCATGTTTAGAAAGGCGTAGGTTCTTAATTCGAATGTATATGTTTAATTTGATTTTATAACTAGCTGTGCTGTGGGATATTAGGTATCTAGGCGTTTCCCAAGACCATTATAACCTCCTCTATCGTCTAGTGAAAGTCTCATTAAAATCGGTTCAGCCGTCCTTAGAGAATAAAGATTAGCCGGGACAAACAGAAAGACACACAATTAGATAGACAGACATACTCACAAAAATATTTGTTTTAGTATTGTGTAAATAACTATAAGCACTCAAAAAACTATATTTTTTAGAAATCGCTCACAGACACTTTAATTTTATTTTTATGTATGCGTAGAAAACATCCTCCTTCTTGCGTCGTTTTCCTTTGAGGGCCGTGACCTCCCTTCTGTATCACTTTCTCCCGTATGATCTTTCTCCATTAGTTTCTGTCTCTGGAAGTATGGAAGGCGTTGTGAACTATAGAATCGAGAGCGGTGCGGATCTGGTCAGACCAACATATTGTAACGATACCTTCTGAAATAGATGTACCATTAAATTTAATATATTAATAATATACAGTATTTTATAAAAAACCTGCCTATCTACCTAGCTATCCTAAAAAAACGGCCTACCTACCTAATTGACACACTCAGGAGAGAAGAGGAGGAGGTTTAGAGTATATTACTTGCGGGACGGCTTGGCAGACCACTCCAGGATCGCCTTCTACTCCACGATGTCTTCGTCGTACAGCAGCTTGAGCAAGGCGGTCTGGCAGTAGGCTCCCAACAAGGCGTCTGGGCAGCAGGCTCTCAGCAAGGCGTCAGGGCAGCAGGCTCCCAGCAAGGCGTCAGGGCAGCAGGCTCCCAACAAGGCGTCAAGGCAGCAGGCTCCCAACAAGGAGTCAGGGCAGCAGGCTCCCAGCAAGGCGTCAGGGCAGTAGGCTCTCAGCAAGGCGTCAGGGCAGCAGGCTCCCAGCAAGGCGTCAGGGCAGCAGGCTCCCAACAAGGCGTCAAGGCAGCAGGCTCTCAACAAGGAGTCAGGGCAGCGGGTACTGCACTTCCTCTTCCACCACTCTTCGTCGAAACTCGTCGAGAACTAAACTCTTCAGAAACTGGTCAAAGACTGAACTCCCGGAGATGGCCCCCAGCGCCTTTTATACCCAGCTCAGCGTTCAAAATCCATTCCATTCTCATTCTGTACCAGAATTCAAATTGTAGAGTCCAAAATAGTCCATCTTGCCAGTTATTTGATCAGCCAGTTATATTCGAGCATAATTTATTAAACCTCTTCGATAAAATCTGAGAGTGTGTTTTAGAAATTTATAATTATAATTTAAAATGCCGTTAATCAGTAGACAACCACAATATAATATACAATATTAAGCTAGTCCTATCGATAAAAGTGAATAACAATTATATAATAAAAGTATGAACAACCTTTTTAGTCTATTAGCCATTCAGTGACTACAAAGAAGAAGAAATTACAGTTTGTCAGCCTTGACGTAAAAAATGTCATGACAAGAAAATATTTGTTTTGATGGATGAATTATGGATTATGATTACAAAGAAAACGTAAGTTATTTGGTATTTGTAATAACAAATACTATATTTCCCCATCGACCCCGAGAAAATTTTTGGTCTAGAACAAAAATTTTGTAAGGTTAAAGTTTATCCACATTCATATAACTTACATGCCTCATTCAATCACACCAACATCTCACGAAGTTAGGTCAGGTAGGATTCACATTCAATGATCACTACTCGACCTGATTAGTACATGACAGTAGGCTTGTTTTCGGAGTCTGTCAGTCCGCTCGCGTCGAAAACCCATCAAATAAAAAACAAGATTTAGCAAAGGCTTATTTTTACGAAGTTGCTAGCCGCTTCGATCAACTTTAGAGTCGATAACATAAAAAACAAGGTTTAGCAAAGGCTTATTTTTACGAAGTTGCTATCCGCTTCGATCAACTTTAGAGTCGATAAATAGTAAGAAACTAACTTGGAGAGTTAGAAAGGGAGAAGGTTTGGTAATATGTACCTAAACGCACTTCTAAGTAATATCTGATTAGTTCAGATAGAAGAGAAAAAATAAAAATTAAGAGAAGCCTCTTAAAGTTTAAGAACAAAGTTAAAGAAAGAAATAAAATAAACTATTGAGTTTCAATAAGCCGAAAAGAACTCGATAGTTAAAAGAAGAGAAGAAGATAGAGATGAGTCATGAATATAGTACGAAAGATGAATATATTTACGTAATTATATACTTAAATCGTTGTTTAGTTTTTGACGATGATTGGAGTATAATTCTATCCATGACTGAAAATTAATATTATAGATAGCAAAAGAAGGTAAAGAGGGAGAGGGCAGGTAAATGAGAGGGTTAAAGAGTGCTAAAAAAAACTCAAGAGGATAAATTAAATATAAGAAAGAGGTTGAGTAAGAGTAAGATCACAAAAAAATAAAAAAAAGTGTTATAAGAGGTTAAAGAGGGAATAAACTAGTGGTAAAAGAGGTGATAAACTAGTGTTCGTGTGAAGAGGAAGTCTAGTATAGTGTTAGTGTAAAGAGTGAGTCTCCTATCCTAGAACTTAATATTAAAAAAGAGTCTAAGCCAAAAAGTGAGTCCAAAGAAAAAAGTTACTAGTAATAGTTTTTTTTGGAATTTTGAAAAAAAATTAAACCGACTAGCTATGATTTTACGTTGGGCGCCAAACTGTAACGATACCTTCTGCTTCTCCAATAAAAGAGGGTAAAATAGATGCACCATTAAATTTAATATATTAATAATATACAGTATTTTATAAAAAACCTGCCTATCTACCTAGCTATCCTAAAAAAACGGCCTACCTACCTAATTGACACACTCAGGAGAGAAGAGGAGGAGGTTTAGAGTATATTAATTGCGGGACGGCTTGGCAGACCACTCCAGGATCGCCTTCTACTCCACGATGTCTTCGTCGTACAGCAGCTTGAGCAAGGCGGTCTGGCAGTAGGCTCCCAACAAGGCGTCTGGGCAGCAGGCTCTCAGCAAGGCGTCAGGGCAGCAGGCTCCCAGCAAGGCGTCAGGGCAGCAGGCTCCCAACAAGGCGTCAAGGCAGCAGGCTCCCAACAAGGAGTCAGGGCAGCAGGCTCCCAGCAAGGCGTCAGGGCAGTAGGCTCTCAGCAAGGCGTCAGGGCAGCAGGCTCCCAGCAAGGCGTCAGGGCAGCAGGCTCCCAACAAGGCGTCAAGGCAGCAGGCTCTCAACAAGGAGTCAGGGCAGCGGGTACTGCACTTCCTCTTCCACCACTCTTCGTCGAAACTCGTCGAGAACTAAACTCTTCAGAAACTGGTCAAAGACTGAACTCCCGGAGATGGCCCCCAGCGCCTTTTATACCCAGCTCAGCGTTCAAAATCCATTCCATTCTCATTCTGTACCAGAATTCAAATTGTAGAGTCCAAAATAGTCCATCTTGCCAGTTATTTGATCAGCCAGTTATATTCGAGCATAATTTATTAAACCTCTTCGATAAAATCTGAGAGTGTGTTTTAGAAATTTATAATTATAATTTAAAATGCCGTTAATCAGTAGACAACCACAATATAATATACAATATTAAGCTAGTCCTATCGATAAAAGTGAATAACAATTATATAATAAAAGTATGAACAACCTTTTTAGTCTATTAGCCATTCAGTGACTACAAAGAAGAAGAAATTACAGTTTGTCAGCCTTGACGTAAAAAATGTCATGACAAGAAAATATTTGTTTTGATGGATGAATTATGGATTATGATTACAAAGAAAACGTAAGTTATTTGGTATTTGTAATAACAAATACTATAATATGTGGCTGCGTCCACGAAGCCTTTTCCCGTCTACTTTGCCGGACACGATGAGCTTTTCGAGTTTGTCACCGTCTTTCCTGGCAATGTGACCGAATTATTCTAGGACTCTGCACATGAATATATAGGTATGTATAAAACATGTATGGATTTCTAAAAGATGGCTGGGCCAATTGTCATCTATTTTTGGTGAGGTTTTTATTGATTATTTTTGGAAGAGTGACCGAGAAATCTGCCTGATCCTCTGAGAAAAATGGTGTGATGTTTTGCTATGTTATCCTTTTTGGTGGTCTACTTGCTTTGGATCGTATCTTATGTTGCTCTAATTTGGGACGGGGCCATAATTTTTTTAGTATTAGCTACCTATTGAATTAAAGTTGAACCGCTTGCTTATTGGAAGCTTGTTCATTTAATTTGTAGACACTAATGTAATACCTATGTACCCACTGCTAAACAGGTATTACCAACCCAGAGAGGAGTTTGGAATAGTTATTAAAATTCAATTGGCAAAAATAATTTTCTGCATAATTAAATTGAACACTTATAGATAAAATTAGACTCTATGTTGGTTGAACACTCATTAGTAGTTTTATTTTCAATATTATACGTAAGTATACGTACTGCAACTAAAATTACATATTGGCTTTCTAGAAAACAATTATTAAAAAGATTACTTGGCTATATCATTAATATCAGTCAGCTGGGTTCCGTTTTAATGTATTTTGTTTTTTAATATTCCTTCTCCTTCTTATGGAAATCCTCTGGGATGAATCTGTCAAATACCAGCTTGATGCACTTGACTCTATCGAGAAAAAGGCCCAGAGGCTCATTGGCAACGAGAGACAGGTCGAGAACTTGTACATCGACGACATGTCGCAAGCCTATCGGTTTTCTATCGGTTACATTTCGGGAAGTGAAATTGCGCAGTCTTATTGCACCAAGCCCGTTCCATCATCGCACTACAAGACGTACGGCGATGCGCCATCGTTACATGGTGGCCTTCCCACCCATACGCACAAAACGCGTTGGGAATACTAGGTATTGTACGGCGTACGGCTAAGGAGTGGAATTCCCTGCCAGAGCCTGTGTTTCCTGATAGCTATAACCGGGGGCTCTTTAAGTTAAGAATGAATAGGTTACTTCAAGGTGAGCGTGCTTCATCTTCAAACACATCGTTTACCATCAGATGAGATGGTGGTCAAACGCAAGCCTAGTATCAATAAAAAATAAATGAGAAACTTAATTGTGTTTTTAAATTGATGTAGCGGTAATTGCGATAAGTCGCGACAGTATAATCCATAAGCATTGACTAATATAGGAAGAATAGGCCATATGCTTTTTTGATATCATAAATTGGCCCAGAACTTGCCACGAGTCCGGGAATCTACCGGTCGTGTGCGCGATGTATTACAAAAGCCTGTTTCACGTATCGTGAACCCGTATGCGCAAATTTTCGGACTAACTTTCGAGCCAAAACATTAACATTTAGCTAAATATGAGCGAATATAAGCTCCAAAGGTAAATAACGGTCACAAGGTCCTCTTAACTAGACCACGGAACTCCAAACCCAGTACATATCTCAAAAATACTCGTATATAAGCTACCTCGCGCTCGCCCCGTACTTGCATGGCTGTTTTTTGTGACTTCCCAGCGCCGCCGCCCAAAACCGCTGGTCATCTACTTTCATTTCTTTTTAAATGTGTTCGAAAAATAAATTTTAATCACAGACTAATCTTCTGTTCCTTTTGACTGTTTTTTGTTTGTGTATTTGTGTTAGTAATAGTTTATGTTGTAGACTTCTGTGTCTAATAAGTTTGCTGAAATTGTCTATGATAAGAACGTTGTGTTTCGGTAGCGCTGTTTGAAAAACTCATTTAGTTTTTTTGTTAGTTACCTACTTATATGGTAGCTTTGTGCTTGTAGTCATTGTTTTGTGTATAGTTATGTAGGTACATAGACTGGACTATACGAATACCTGCTACAAAAGATTTTTGCAACACGAAAAATATACAAAAGAGTCATTTACAGGTGTTCAATAAGTAATTTGATCTTCTTCTATATTGCAGTTAAATAGGTAAATCTGACTTATAACACTCATTCCCTTTTTATTTTATACTCGCTGTGCCCGGGATTTCTTTTACGTTGGAGTTTTTTCCCGCGTAAGTTCCAATTTCACGGGAATAAAGAAATAAAAAGGAGCCGATACATTGTCCTATAATCTCCTCTATCTTCCATTAAAATCTGCTTAGCCGTTCCAGAGATAAGCCCGGACAAATAGAAATAACACAGACAAAAAATTTAAAAAGTTTGTTTGTGTTTACAATAAGTCTTCTGTAAATAACTATCAGCACTGGAGACAACACAGCTATTATTAAATCACATGTATTTTTCATATGTATAAATACGCAAGCTATTAATTAACCAATTTATATGGCTCTATATATGAACAAACGGTATAGTATCCAGTCCATATTCCCATATGTTTCACCCACATATCAGTAGGCAGGCAGCACCGCCCCATATAATTATAGCGTGGAGTGCTGCTTACGCCCCAATGCCTTCTGAAGGATCACGCTTCAATGATAGATGTCTTTGTGCGATCATAGGTTTAACTACTCATTAAATTAAAAGGTTTTTCGCTTAAAATCATTTTATCTTATTGCCATAAAAGCATCAATTATGCAGACAAAGCTATGTTTAATATATTATAACATTGTTGATAGTTTATAATTAATGAGGCTGGCGTTTATCCAGTATCTCAACGGATGGTAAGCGGTGATGTGGTCGAAAATGAAGCACGCTTGCCTAGAAGTAACCTATTCACTCTTGAATTAAAGACCCCAGGTAATAGCCAGGTTCCATTCAATTTCAATACAATTGGTATAGTGGTGGTGGTGATATATTGGTATAGGTATAGTCGTTGGTATAGTGGTCAGTGGCCCTGACTGCTATGCGCAAGGTCGTGGGTTCGATTCCCACCTAGGACAAATGTTTGTGTGATGAGCACGGTCATTTGTTCTTTGTCTGGGTGTAATTTATCTATAATATGTATGTATTTAGAAATATATATGTATGTTTATCAGTTGTCTAGTACCCATACCACAAGCTCTGCTTAGTTTGGGACTAGATGGCGTTGTGTGAAAAAAAAGTTGTGGAATATTGTGGAATATTGCCTTACAATGAGGCAATGAGACACTTCGGTATACACAATTCTGTAATAGACCTTACAGAATTATGTATACCGAAGTGTCTACTACAGACTGAAGTGACAGTATACCGAATTACTTTAAAACATAGATGGTTGAAGATTTTATAAATAGGTATACCACCTATTTGAAAAAGAGGAGCACCAGTTTATAAGAGTGGAAGTGAGTGCCAGACTTCTACTGATTAAAAACTCACCTTTAGTTGCCCTTGCCTTTCAAGGTTGCAATATTCCACAACACTCCCTAAACCCTGATAGGCAATAGCCCTATCAGTCCCCGTCAAACTAATTTCCCATAGATACCAGTTGACAATCCAAACCTACTCTCAGATAGATAGCTTCCAGTTCCTACCCAATATATCATGATATAAGAAACTGAGGCAGCTGGCCTGCTTCGAGTTGGCAGGAAGAGCCCGCCCCCCCTAATTATAGCCTGTAGCCTGCCGCCCACCAGAGACTGGGGCAACCGTGGGAGCGGTCAGCTAAATATATGGTGGTATCTCGATGTGGTCGATGATTTATTGTAGATAGAGGTTTTGATAGTGACGTTGAGAGCCTTTCTTAGACTTATCACAATATATATTGTGGGCACATTTTTATTACCTACCTAATCAGAAAAGCACATTAATGTTACGAATGTCAAAGAAAATAAAATGCATACATCGTGACCATTCTGCCAGTTTTTGGGGCACATTACCAGCCGAAGACAATTATTTTGACGCCAGTTTTAATGTTAAATTATTTATAATATGAAAGTTTTCATGAAATAAAAATGGTCTTTTTCTAAAATATTTTCAAAAGTTACTCCGTATGACAGTTTGTAACCCGTGTTAGGCCGTGCGCGCACTGCGTTGCGTTTTGGAAACGCAAAATCTGTGAAGTATGGAGTGTCATAGAAGTGCGCGCACTGCGGTCAGTCTACCGGTGCGGTAGAACTACCGGAATTGCGGCCACCGCAAGGCAGTGCGCGCACGGCCTTAATATTGAACGACTTTGGATGAAAGTCAGCACACGGTTAAACTATATTGATTTAGCCTACACTGTCCCACTGCTTGGCAAAGGCCTCCCCTCATTCCTTTCATACGCTCTTTTCCCGCGCCGCTTTAGACCAATCCTCGTGGGATACGTCAAGATTGTCTCGCAAACTCTTCCTGTCCCGGCCTTGGCGGCGGCGACCATCCTCCAGTATTTATTATGTGAAAACTTTCGCCGAGCGGTACCAGCGCCCAGCTCAACTATAAAATAGATAAGGAAAAATTTAAATTAAAAATAAAAATTTACTTCGGACAATAGTAATCCATATTGTGTTTTGTTATAAAGAAACTGTTGTCCCCTTAAGATACAGATTTTCCACAATAACGCAACTGAAGTCACTGACAGAAGCTATAAGGAGTTACTTAATGTAAACCAATTGCCAGCACCGGTTTTTACATTGTCAATAGAAATATATAGTCCCGTTAGATATAAATAAACTCGAAAAGTTAGGTATCATGCCTAACTTTAAATTACCAAAATGCAAGAAGATTAAATGCACTCTGAATACGATAATCTGTGAAATTAGTTTCGAAATCTACACCAAGATCTAGCCACTAATCCAAAATTCATACAATTTACGTGGGAATAAAAAATATGCCTTTCACTCTATTAAAGATTTTATTGTTATATACAAACATTTGTCCCGTTGTGGGAAACGAATCTGTGACATTCAGCACAGCAGCTAATCACTCAACCTCAAAGTACCTATAATATAAAATGATTTTCGTTTCGAATATTCTTAAATTATAAATATATGTCCTGTTTATCTTCTTCCTTTACTTCCGCTCGCATAAAACTTAAGAATGATCACACATTCACTTTTAAGTGTCAGTACATACATGACACTTAAAAGTCAAAAAACATACAGACAAAAGAGCACAAAGGTGCTGCTTATTTCATAAGAAATTCCTTCCAGTAGACTTGCGAAAGGAGAGTTGAATAAGAGATGTTAGGCACAGTGTATACAAATACTAATTACGTAATTTAAAACATACTTAAATAATAAAATATATTACTAAGATACAATAAACAAATATAAACACACATAGAGGTAAAATACATATTTACATTAATACTGTAAAAATATACCTATAATATATAAAATTACAGAATGGTAGAGGTATCTTTGACCAGTTTTTTTGAAAATGCGTTTCGTTTACATAGATATTATCGGGGTAAAAATATTCTGATCGGAGTGATAAAATTCCACGGTTTTGCCGCAAAAATGCACCAAACAGGCTGAAAGAGGCATTTATAGCATTCGAGTGTACATAGACTTAGTACCTTCCCCAAACCATTTCCTTGCTATGCGTCTCGACAGCCACGAGCCAAAAAAATACTTAAATCTAAGACATAAATTGAAACCATTAGCTGCCCTTCACCAAGTGCTCAAGTCATTAAATACCTAAAAACAGTAACGCCTTCTGCACTACCTAGCCTATTGTTTTATTTGTGATGTTGATAGTTTTTAATTGCCGTCATTAAATCCAGGTTTGCCAACTTAAGGCCGGTTACACGATCCACTTTATAGTCTACAAAACCATACTAAAAAATAAATAACTACATATAAGTGAATAATGATTGGCAGAAGTTAAATTCTAATTCTTTAAAGAAAATGTTGAATAAATATATGTTTTTAATAATGAAGCAGGTTTAAATTTTTAACACTTTTTAAAACTTATACTTACAAATAATTACGTATTCGTTTAGTGGTTTGACAAATATGGGGACATAATAAATTTGTTAATACAGATATAATACTTATTTTGGGATATAAAATATTAATTTTAAATACACTGCTAAACCTAACTATGTAATTTAAAAAAAAGATTTAGGCTTCAAAGTAAGTACTCCTTTACATCGCTGTCGTCCAAAAACGTACCCAGAAGACTGGCAGTATTGCCTTGTGTATTACGTGGCGATACTGCCAGTCTTCTGAGCATATAGGCTTGATTTAGTGACAAAGTGTATCCACAAATATCAATAAGTTTAGATTTTTGTATGCTCTGCTACCGAAAACGAAAATCCAAAGAGTTTCGTGTGTTGCCAGCCTTAAAATTAGCGCTAAAGCCAATGTTTTTGCGTTAAGAATAAGAACATAAATCGCAGAAGGAGGCGACCGCATCTAGTGTTGCCCAAACGAGAGTCTCCCAAGAGTCTTGCAATTAGCGATTATCCTATTGCTATTTATTAAACGGTAGTTGAGATCTCAGAACAATGTAACAGACTCTTGCGAGACTCTCGTTTGGGCAACACTAACCGCATCCCATTCCCTCTCGCTCCGCACCATAGTCTGAACCAGAGCAGGGCGCGAGAGGTCGCCGCCGTTGACCGCCTCTACGAGGACACGGCGGTGCTCCGCCCAAGCAGGGCAGGGAAGTTTATTATTATAAACATCCACTCATGATATAGGAGAAATTCCTAGTGTGGGACAATGTTTTTTTTATAACTGGTTATAAACAACAATTAACTCGTAATTTTTTGCCGCTATTCTCAGAAAACATCGAAAAGTAGGCATGCAGTAAATACCTGATGCCTTGGTGATTTGTAATACAGGTTTTACCTACAACAGACACCAGTCTCTGTGTAATGTTCCATGTGACTTTGTACCGAATTTGTTCATAAGAAAATAAATAATAATAATAACCTACTATTGCTATTGCAGCGGTCAGGAGACAAAACAATACAAATAAAAAACTCTACTTAAATTTTGCTATTCAATGGTATACCAAGCCTCACCTCAATAGCAACCTAATAAAGCCTAATACAGTCACGTCATGACCTCATATACCTACCATAGAGATATACCACATAAAGTAGTCTCACATTGCCCGACATTGGCCTGGGCAACCGGGCATAGTGGGCAAGAAGCCGCCGTAACCCGTAATTAAGGCCTGTGCGCCCGCACCGCCCATGTACGCACGGCTTTAGCTCTTTTTTTTATTTTTTTTTATTTTCCCTATATTACAAACCACTTCACGTTTTATGAACGTGTAGGTATTCTGTTTTCAATAATTATTGTTTTGTGCACGGTAAGCTGGTTTATTGTTGTGTGTGATTGAGGTTTTAAGGCTTAAACATTTATATATACAACGTGTAATTTAAAGGGTATATACATACCGAGTGCACGGTTGTTTTGGATGATACCAAACGATATAGCAAGGGTTTAGTAATCCTATGTCTACATGTATGGGGCATATTAGAAATTTCAATACATTGATACCAGAGACCGAATTTTTCAAATTAAGAAGAACGAAGAGAATTATCGTTTTATTGGCAAGTGACGTGGAAAGTGATGATGTGTAGTATAGTGCTGTGACACGTTTGTTATTATTGGTATTCAAGAAACATATTCGAAACCAATAATTTGGGGTCAATTCTGTGAGTCACTTATTTTGAGCTGAAACTTTGCATAGAGACTCCATACCAGATGTTGTCTTCAGTCCTTTTGGATAGATATGGGGTTTCCGTTACACGTTGTATATCTCGATGTGTACTTGGAGCTTTGGGTAAATTTATTTTAAATAGATTTATGACACTCTAAGTGGAAACAACTTTAGAATTTTGACTTTAGTTGCGAGTACAAATAATGCATAGTAATACAGTGTACAGTAATGGGCAAATTATTTATTACCTACTTACATCTGAGAGATTTGGAGGCTGAATTAATAAAAACCGTATAGGCCACATTTCACAGTTATGAAATGAAACATTTATTTTGTAGTATGTAGGAGGGAAAACACGTTAAGCAATTAGTCTGGGCTGTCATTTGAAGTTTCGACTGACTTGCCTTACGTAGGTACTTAAGAGGTTACGTTAATAGCCTCTGTAGGTCAAATAGGCAATCGCTACATGTAAAACGCCTCATTAGTAAAATTCTTCTGCCTCCGTCTAGACTGGAGTCTAGCATATTTACAAAAAGTTTCGGCAGAATTTTTTTATTAGTTTTCGATCTGGATTAATTAGAGTTTCATCCATCATTCCACCCATCTTTTTCTAAGTGCCAGTACTTTATCTCAAGCCACTGGCTATGTATAGGTTATATAGAAATGGATCAAAATAGATTATATGGACTTCAAAAACAACTCTAACCTCTTAGTTTTTTTGTGTGATTCTTCACTGGGTGGCCAGCAAGGAAAATTCGACCTCATCTAGTTTAAACATTCGTGAAATATTTTTGTTTGTTACCAATTCGCAAAATAAATAACTTTTATAATTTTATCAACATTGCAAATTGGTCGTTTTATATTTCTGCGTCACTAGCTATTCTAGAACATCATTCAAATTTTCATCCCAGATTTCTTTGGTAATTTGTAACCGAATAAAAAACAAACTGTAAACAGGAGCCTAGGGATGGGAACCGGCCAACTCACTCGAAACCCTTCACACGACCTATACGTAATTAAAACAATAAAAAAACTTCATGAATGGGTATACCGATATAGGCTCATGTTTATTAAAATCCTGGCCGGGATCGCTTCCCGTCCAAACATGATTTATTGAAGTAGAAGCGGGTCGAGCCGCCTCCATTCATTTGTTTTTTAACATCGACTAACCCGTTGTTTTATTCCATTTCAGATAGGCTTGATTAGTTTTAGCTCCGATTAATCGACTAAAGTCTTTCTGGCTCTTCGTGTTTTTTTTTTAATTTTTGTTAGGTTAGTCCGTGTTGGGCGCGCCTTATGATTTGTGACAGCTCGATGTAGTTTTTTCATTACGATTCGTTTGTTGAGTGTAATTCGGGATTACGATAAGTTTTATAGAGAGGGGAGAAATTGAGCTGTTAGTTTCTTTCATTGATAAAATATTATATTGATAACATAAGATGTTATATTTATTTAACATTTTAATCATTCTTTACATGTTCTCATTCCCTTTTTTTTCTATATTTAAACTGATTTGTCAATATTTACACGAACCTCGACTATTCGATGCGGATTATAAGTTTTTTACCTCTTAAGATAAACAATTAACCACGTTTTGTGAAACACTTTAATGTTCCTATAACTGTTTTTTGTCCCAAATAAACAAAATAAAATAATATTTATTTATTTTATAAAATTATGTGTTAATCTGTTTTATAGGCTTTTTTTACATTGAATATAACCTTAGAATAACAACGCATAGAAGGATAGTACGAGTGCAAAAAGTGAGGCAACTAAAACTTAGCCATTTTTGGCTAACTTTGCTCGACGAGCCGTCAGTATTCAAGGTCACATTCTGCCGAACAGAGCTCGCGAGTAAATAATTTAAAACGAGCGTTTGTAGCGTAAAGGGATGTCATAGTCCTTCAGGAAAACAAAAAATGTGTAATTAAATTACATTTCACAAGTAAATACTTACATTTTATACATTATATTTAAGTAAATCGACCATCAAACAAAAATTCTAATAACCTAAATTATCACAATTCAATGTTGCTATCCGTGAGGAAAAAAGTACCCATATTGATTTCTTTAATTTGTGCTTATTTTTGTTTAAAAAAATATAGGGTAAAACTTTCCTTTATGGCCCGTCGATTTTTGGGTCGGGGTGGGAGGGGAGGGGTGGCGGGGGAGTAGTGCTACTCCCCTGTACCATCCCCCCTCGCGCAAACCCATGGTTATAGTGATATCCATGGTTAAAGTTTTTAGGTTAGAATAAAAATTTCGGAAAAATTTAGTATTGTTTGGCAGGAGGAAGGCAGCGGAAGTGGAGTGACGGGGCAGGGGGTGCTCCTCTCCTCCCCGGCATTACTCCAACAAAAAAGTTTTCAAAAAACTCAAAAGTTGGCTAAAAGGTGTAGTCGGGAGCCACGCTTCGCGGGGCTAAATGGTTTAAAAAAAAAATAACCACGAAGGTGATGGCCCCCCATCCCCTTCTAACCTAATCTGTCCGAGTCGGGTTGCCCCAAGTCCCGAGCTCGCTTTGCTCGCTATTGCATCCTAACTTCTCCTAGTAACTGTTGGAACTACCATGAATATTATTTATCATATATTGCGTACTATTTCCCAATTTGTATGGAAACTTTAAATATTATATCTCACTTTCATATTATTATCACACTTCACTTTCCGTTCCACAGTGTAAACAAAAATTCGTAATATTTTTGTGTAAAAACGTCAACGCAATTACATAATACAGCGCAGCTATAATGCCCACTAATAACACACCAAATTTAATACGTGAATATGTGAAAATAAAATTATTTTTACTTAAAAATATGACATAAAATTGAACAAAATACACTTCTTCTGTCAATGGAACGTGAAATGTCAACTTTGACGTCTACCATGACAATAAACAACCTAAAAATTTGCAAATGGCGTGCTATTTTCAACCGACGACCAAAATAGGAGGTTTACAATTCGACGCGTATATTTTTTTTAATTTTTTTTTTATGTATGATCACCGAGTACTCGAAGACGGCTGAACCGATTTGGAAAATTCTTTTTTTGTTTGATAGGGTATACTTCGAAATTGGTACCATTTGTCACCAAGTCAGGATTTGATGATGGGATCCTGGAGAAATCGAGGGAATTCTTCAAATATTATAGGCACACCTATGGCGTTTTGGGTATTTCTTATAATAACTTGTGCAGTTGCTCTCAAAAAGTACCATTTCGGGAAGTGGAACTGATGATGAAGACCACAGATGGTCGCCGAAACTACTCAATAATAAGTATTTCGTGGATTGCGATTCGATTACTTGAATATGGATATTAAGCACTTTATGCTCGTTACAATGCATATGGTGATGTATAGCTGATGGTGAAGTACCAGGAGAACTCCTCAAAAATTAACGGCCCAGCATTGGGAAAAGTAATATTTTGTAAAATTTTATAAGTAGTTGACATTTCGGCTCTGGTAACTAGGTAAATTAAAAATCGACCAACTAAAAAGAGTGAAATAAAAACTTTTTACCAAAAAATTAAACCGACTCCCAAAAAACACTGCAAAGTGAAAAATAACTTTAATTTCGGAAGTCGGTGCCAAAAAAGAAAATACAAAACTAAAGACACCGACTACCGAAATTAAAGTTATTTTTCACTTTGCAGTGTTTTTTGGGAGTCGGTTTAATTTTTTGGTAAAAAGTTTTTTTCAGTATTAAACGAAACTTATATCTCGTAAACAGTGAATTTGCGCAACTTAACAATTCGTAAAAAGCTTTCTATTTATGAGTACTATTTACAGTAAAACTATGAACTTCCAACTCAACGGGCCATAAAGGAAAGTTTAGCCAAATATAGTTTTGGCAGCAATCATGTATGCGTCAAACTAAACTATATTTATTTACCTTCAGTTTTTTATAACTAAAAGTTACTGTTAGTTCGAAGAGTGGCATCATAAAGATGACAATTTTATTGATTAAGATTTTTTTCATTTAAGTAATGTTCTCAATAATATTTTTCTATTTCATAAATACAACACATACTTTTAATTGATATTAAACGAGATTTCAAGCAATTAATACATTTCTAAAATATCATTATAACACATTACACATCAAATATTCTAAACGCAATAAACGATATCTCATTTCGTTTACCTTCCGTAAATATATGTCATATAAGTCATATTACATGAAAAAACATCATCTTATTTAGTTTCATAACATAAAATACTTGATTTGAACCAGCAACATAATAGTGCGTTTTCGCGATTTGAACCAGCAACATAATAGTGCGTTTTTTCATAATAGTGCGATTTTTGTGGTAATGGTACTGGTAATGGTATCACTGAAAGCTATATTTGTGTGCGTTTGAAGAACGTAGACACATTCGGCTCACGCACACAAAGAAAATAAAGTGGACACACGAAATCGCTCGTGTTTTGTTCTAGACGCCTCTTCTATGCGTTGTTATTCTAAGAATATAACACATTAAACTTACATCAGTGTTTTTCTTTAGACTGAAATGCATTAGCACTATTTTTAAGTTTTTTCACGATGAATAAATGAAAATGAATAATGTAGGTCATCACAATCTGAAATAAAAAAAAAAACCATCCTTGCATCCATTTACGATAGTAGTAAGATAAGCATATTAATTAAAGCCTGAAATAAATAAGATAAATAGGCCTACTAGAAATAAGGAAAAAATCCTGATCCTCATCATGATTCTGAATTCAAATTCTCTTTAAATTTTTAAGAAAGAATCTGCATTAATTTCTCACTGGTGTTCAGTACCTAATTAACTTAAAATGACAGTCTTTTCAGTCATAGTAATTCCATGAACGTACCGACAAGGTACATTCTTGGAATTACCTGAACAGGATTGGATGAGAGCCCACGGCAACTTAGCCACCATTATGGAAGTGGCCCAGATTTCGCACAGCATATGTTGGAGGATTGTACGGAGGTAGTAACCTTCTAATGTTGCTGAGCAAGATGGAGCAGGATTTAAATAATTAATCATATTTTATTTCATTAAAAAATATTTTAATTGAACGCTCTAAATGTTACGCAGTCTGCGAAACAAAAGAAAGCGATAGTAATGTAGGTAAACTGATCGTACGAAAGGCAGCGGAGGGGATCTTGAAAGTTTTTTTAGTAAATGTATTATGTTTTCCTTAAAATCATAGAACAAAAGTTGTTATTTCTGATCTGTCCTGCGAGGTTGTTGGAGATTCTTTTTTTTTGTTCAATAACCCTGTACATTTTCATGAATTAACCATCTGTATCAAAAATTAAACGTTATGCGTTATAAGCTGTAATATGGTAGGTTTATAATTTAAGAAGTACTATTATTATTACTAGAACTAGACCAATTTAAGTGTTATACAATGAAATAAGCATACGGTTAAAAAAGTTATAGGTACATTCAGTTTTGTAGCTTACCACTAACCTGAATATCAACATAAACAATACAGTACCTACATATACGAGTATATCCAATTTGATGCTATTTTGATCAAACCACAAACTTGTTGACAGACATGGTAGATTAGATGTCATCGGCATTCGGCCCAAATCTCAATCTCATTAATGTGTCGAAACAATGCGGTAATTAGCCAACTCAATTACGAGTGGGATATGGCAGTATTGGTTTGCCGCAAACTTGAAATCAGTGGCTAACTAAATGATGGTAATACTTTGCAAGGAAATTCAGGAATCGCAGGGAGTTAAAAAATCTGCATATGTTGATTTTGAAGTAGGGACTTGGAATATTACTGGAAAATTCAATCATTAAAAATAATGTTTTGTTATTGTCAAAATCTAGGCAAGTCTCATGTATCGTGGTTGCATTTTTTAAAAGACCCAGATAGGGAATCAGTGTTTGTAGACCATACAAAAAGTGTTCCGGTGCAAGATTCGAACTCGTAACACGCAACGCAGCAGTCAATCGCTAAACGAATGAGCCAACCGAGTCGTTTTTAGGGTTCCATAGCCGAATGGCAAAAACTGAACCCTTATAGTTTCATCATGTCAGTCTGTCTGTCTGTCTGTCCGTCCGTATGTCATAGCCATTTTATTCCGAAACTAGACTACACATACGAAACTTGGTAGGTGAATCGCTTTCCAATGTTTAGACAGAAATAAAAAATATATTAAATTAAAAGGGTCTCTCCCTATACATGGAACTGAAAAAAAAAATTCTTTCATCAAACCATTACGTGTTTGGTGTTTATTAGGGCTTTCAATACCGGTATTCCGGGTTCCCGTAATACCGTGATCACGGATTTTATGTTGGCCTTTTACAATACCTGTATTGACGCCCCAATACCGTGATTACGGTATTATAAAAAAGTGAGATCTGAGAATTATGTGATCTTATTCTCACACTTGTTTTCACCAGCGCAAGCGTCCCGCTGTTAGGTTAAGCTAACATTCCCGCGCCCCGCCTGAAACAATGCCTGAAATCGAGCTGTACTTATGAGTTATGTCGTTTTTAAGGTTCCGTAGCCGAATGGCAAAAATCGGAACCCTTATAGTTTCGTCATGTCTGTCTGTTTGTCCGTCCTTCCTTATGTCACAGCCATTTATTCTGCAACTATTAAGACTACACATGCGAAACTTGGTAAGTATGTAGATGTATTCTGTGAACTGCTTTCCAATTAAAAAAAAAAAGACAAAAATAAAAAGATAGAAAAAATTAAGGGCTCCCAATACATAGAACTGAAACTATTTATTTTTTTTCATCACACCTATTCGTGGTATTTATAGACAAGTCTCATAAAATTACATCGATGTTTTAGTAACCACTTTTTCTTAAAGTCAATCGTTTAAAAGATATACACTTCCAAAGTAGTAAAATGAGTGTCCTCTAACTTTTATAATAATGGAGTGAAAAATCTAAAAAACAAAATATACTGTAGATCTTGAAAAAAATATTTTAGGAATCATCGTCGTCACTGTCATTTTGAAAGATCTATTTATATACACCCCAGCACGTACAGGTTTGATGAATAAATATTTTTTTAGTTCCAGTTCCATGTATAGGGAAGCCTCTCCTTAATGTTTTTTTTTTTCATTATTTTTGTATAAAAATCGGAAAGCGGTTTGCAGAATACATCTATATACCAAGTTTCAACTCTGTTGTCTCAATACACAGTTTCTGAATAAAATGACTGTGACATACGGAAGGACAGACGGACAGACAGACATGACGAATCTATAAGGGTTCCGTTTTTTGCCATTCGGCTATGGAACCTTAACAACATGGCTTTATTAAATCTGTGCCGACGTGTTTGAATGTCTGACCCTTATTTTTCGGGTGGGAAAATCATCGAATGACTTCTACTGACTAAAACCCACCCTGTTCCTTCATGTGCCCTTACGTTTCGGGGCCTCAGTATCTCGTTAGAACATTCCCGCAACCCCGGAAATAGTATCCTTTTAAAATAGTAGGTAAATCTATTTATAATTTATAATTTGTTTATTGTCATAAAAATTGTTACATTAGCTGTTGAAGCCCTCACTCCTGAGCTAGGTAATAACCTGTGTTACAGGAGTCAGTGTCTTCTCCCATTTTTGTTACTTGATTACATTTTTACAACATAAAATATTTATAAGTATTCGTAAAACCATATAATTATAAAAACGTGTGTGCCTGCGCCCGTGGCGTGTGTGTGTGTGTATGTGTGTGTGGTGTGGGTGTATGTGTGTGTTGTGTGTGTGTGGGGCATGATTCTTGAATAGTTGTATATAGGTAGGTATGTATGTATATTACAATTGCTGATTATTGTAGAGTTTGTATTAATACGTTTTCGGTTTGTGTATAATCTAATGTTTGTAGCCACATATTTGTTCTTTTCTTAGCTTCATTTTTTGAAAGGGGATTGATAAGAAGCAGTTTGTTAATTTTATTATAGGTATACACTGCCAGAAAGTGGTGTTGTCGTCTAGCCGCGGCAGTCTTACATTTTACGGCTTTACATGTGTTAGTTATTGTGCGTTTATTTTTGTTTGCTTGATTTACCGGTGTTGCTAAATGTTGTTTCAGTACTAGTTTGAGGATATATAGTTGTCTGACTGTCAATACTTCGCACTTTTCGTATAGAGTAACTGTCGGATACCGGAATGGTTTAAATGTCATAACTTTGAGCAATGATCTTTGAGCTCTTTCTAGTTGAATTATGATCATTTTACATGCACCTCCCCATACCGTGATACAGTAACCTATTATAGACTGCGCTAGAGAAAAATATACCGTGCGAAGTAGTTTAAAATCGGCCGCATATCGAAGATTCTTAAAGGCCCAAATTAGTTTCCTTACACGAGAGGTAGTTAATTCAATATGTGGTCGCCAACTTAGTCTTTCGTCTAACACTATACCTAAATACTTTAGTTTTTGCTTTTGGGAAACTGAGAGACATGAGCATTGACTAATATTATAAGGAAAATTGCACGTGTGCGCCTTAAGACTTATTGCCGTAGGTTTAGTTTTGGCGAATGTGAATTGCAGGTATGAAGTCTTCTCAATATTCAGGGTAAGTAAGTTAACTTCCAGCCAGTGACTGACTGTAGATAGTCCCCCACCTCAGCAGTGTTCCGTGCCTCTTCCCAAGTCTCTCCGTGAAATATAAGCGCTGTATCATCTGCATAACTAAATATTTTTCCATGACTAAGAGACTGCTGGAACAGATCATTCACATATATCAGGAAGAGGCTCGGGGAAAGAGAACTTCCTTGTGGTACACCATAAGTGACTTTAGCCTCGTTGCTAACTGCTTCCCCTATCTTTACTTTTTGTGTCCGTTCACCCAGAAAATCTGCAAATATGCTGAGAGCTTCACCCCGGATCCCTATGTGCTCTAGCTTGTTCACAAGGGTGGGAATACAAACTGTGTCAAAAGCCTTAGCGAGGTCGAGAAAAACACCTATACATTTCTGCTTAGCATCAACTTTCTCTGTAACGTAATCAACGAGTTGACTTACTGCGTCTTCGGTGCTTTTCCCTGACCTAAAGCCAAATTGAGCATCTGACAAAGTTTTGTTGCGTTCTAAGTATTTACATAGTCTAATGTTTAAAAGTTTTTCTAATATCTTTGACAGTGCTGGTAAAACAGAGATGGGCCTATAATTTCTGACATCGTCCTGTCTCCCTCCCTTGTGTCTATAGGTAATCTATAGGTACCATGGGGATTCGAGGTATTAGTGCCGTTTTTCTAGTCACTGGTCCTGTGAAAACTATAGCAACTATGACATTGCTTCGAAGATATTTTAATAAAAGTAACGACTCAGTTAGCATATCTAATCTCCGACAACCATGAAACACCTGAACAGATCTTGATAAGTTGTAGCTAAGAACCGTCCAGATAACGTAAATTTTCTAACAAAAAAAAATCGGTCTTACGATGCCACAGTCAGACATACAGACACAAAGATACAAACACATCAAACTTATAACACTCCTCTTTTTTGCGTAAGGGGTTAAAAAAGGAATTGAATCTCCTACACAAATTAAGAATCGTAAAAATATAGACTGTAAATACGTATTTTTATAACTGTATATATGTATATCAATGGAACTAAAATAAAACAAAATGAATAAACTTACTATAAACATTTAACGATCCTTAACGATCTCCTTTTAGAAGTCGGTAAAAAAATGGGATAAACGAAATAACACCCTATCAAAATTACTTATTCAACTAAACAGAAAAAAAGCTGAAACAATTTTCCCTTACATAGGAAGTCTTTTAGTAAATCAGTGTGGTATGTAACACGAGTTACTGTGCTCAACGCGCCGTGCATCCACGCGCCATTTCGTAAATAACGTTGTTGAATAATTTTAATTTTTCATTTTCTCCTAAACTAAGCCAAAAAAAAAAAAAAGTCCAAATTAAATACTGTGAAAGGCATAGTTTATCTACATAAAATTTTCTTGATGATATAACTATTTTCAAATGTAAGTATTAATATAGCCGGATAATATTAATACCACAAATTCATGCCTTATTTTTTGATATTTTCTTTACATAATTTGCCTTATTGGGGATTATTCATAAAAGTTACATATGTAGTACCACGGACTTTTCTTAGATCTACATAAACCATACATTTTTCTAGTAATGTTTAGGTAAATCTCAGCTTTTCGCCAGCGCACGCGATAATAGTAATTTACCGGCGTATTTTCTTCCGACTTACTTCACTAATACCCTTATTTTAGGAAAACCAAGAGCAGCCGCGTAATGCTAGATAACCTATAGCCTTTCTCATGAAATTTCCCATCATAATCAGAAAGAATTTTTGAAATACACCCAGTACTTTCGAAGATTAGCGCGTTCAAACAAACAAACAAACTTTTCCGCTTTATAATATTAATAATATAGATAGATGTTACTAAAATGATTACTAGCTAGCTAGTTAAACTATACTTTACTTACTTACATTCTTCAAATAATGTTGATTTTTACATGAGACGATGACATTTAGATAATAATAAGAAATTTATATTTTTTGGGTATTGTACTATACAAAGTCTATGTGAAATGCCTTCCTGCAGAGAGACTAGATTAAGTTTAACTTTTCATTATGTTCCTAATTCCTAGTCCTACCTAAATAATGAATCAATACCAAATTGTTATATAAAACCTATGTAACTATAAAACGTGTTTATTTTATTGGTTTCAATAAATAAGAATAACAAAGACTGAAACAAAATAAAAAAAACACGTATTTCATTGGTTTTATTAACGTCATAACCAATACCGATATTGAAAAAATCTGATATTTGAAAGCCCTAGTGTTTATAGACAGGTCTTCAAAAATGCCATTGAGGTTTCTAAAATCATTTTTACATAAAGTCAATCGTTTGAAAGATATACGCTTCCAAATTGGTAAAATGTGTGTAACCCCCCCCCCCCCCCCCCCCCTGTTACTTATATAATAATAGACTGAAAAATCTAAGAAAATATATCCCGTAGAACTTAATGAAAACTTTCAAAGAATATTTTGAATGAGATAGGGTCAATAGTTATTGAGATATAGCACATGTATTTTATATAAATGTTCTTTTGAGATATTAATTCTGAATTTCGGACATATGGTAGCTGTTGTCCTGTGAGTTGATCGTTAAAGATAAAAACTTTTTTACAAAAAATTTAACCGCCTTCAGAAACAAACAAAACCACTTCTGCACTGCAAAGCGAAAAATAACCTTATATATTGTTTCATTGGATATCCAATTCCGTTTCAAATAAGGGCTACGTGGACATGGTGGACATCCCACCCATACGCACAAAACGTTTTGGGAATACCTTCATTATGCGTACGGCTAAGGAGTGGAATTCCCTGCCGGAGTCTGTGTTTCCCGATAGCTATAACCTAGGAGTCTTTAAGTCAAGAGTGAATAGGTTACTTTTAGGTAAGCGTGCTCCATTTTCGACCACATCATCACTTACCATCAGGTGAGATGGTGGTCAAACGCGAACCACATTAAATTAAAAAAAAAAACGTATCGACTCACATGACTGAAGTCGGTGCCAAGCCAATTAATAGTTTTGATAGGCTAAGTACACCGCATTCTCGCGCGCGCCCGAGTAATCAAACCTATTCAATTATCTTGGCACCGACTTCAGTCATGTGAGTAGATACGTAGCCCTTATTTCAAACGGAATTAGACATCCAATGAAACAATATATAAGATTATTTTTCGCTTTGCAGTTCAGTAGTGGTTTTGTTTGTTTTGAAGTCAGTTCAATAATTTGTAAAAAAGTTTTTATTTTATGCTTTTTAGTATTTATCTCATTCTATCTGTTACCTGAGATACCTACATACCATTCTCACTTTTTTTAAGTCGGTTAAAAAAGAGATTGCGGTACACATCTTTTTACCCCCTAAAACCATATTTCAGACCAGTTTTATGTTAAGGAAAGGTTTAAACCAAACTCGAAGAGTTCGATGACTAAATGGCTTAGCGCGTTAAGCCATAATTTGATGAGGTAAGCAGTGTTCGTAGAGGCCGGGCATCGGATGAGTGATCTAAAACTTGTTATCTCGAGTTTTTCTGTGCTTCAGAAGGCATGTTATGCCATTAGTCTCGGCTGCAGTCATTAGCACCCACTAATCCGCATTGGGCTTGCGTAGTTGGTTCTATCTAGCCGATTCTCGTTAGGTATGGTGTTTATCCGTAGGGAAGGTCTGTGCTTCAGCAGTGGTGATATTGCTAGGTAGTTTATGCTAAACAGTACATAGATATACGAGAGAAGGAATTGCGGGAGATTTGCTACATATATTTCAAGAGTTTTATCAAGATCTTCATAAGAACCTGATGTGTTATATTCTAAAATATGCTTTCAAACAACGAAAACGCGATCAAAATCGGATCGGTAGTTTTTGAGAAAATCGCGGATATACAAACATACATAGGTACATACAAACATACATACATACTGGTCGAATACAGAACCTCCTTTTTCGAAGTCGGTTAAAAACTGAACTGATCGTGGGACCAAATCAAATATATAAAACGGAGTGTTTTGTTAGAAGTGCTTTTGTCAAAATAATATTAAATATCTAAGTCAGGTTTAAATAGATTATATGTGGATTATTTAACATCGAGAAGATCGTGTCGTTTTTTATAATATCCAACTAACATCCGTATGGCCGTTTTCAGCTGATAACATCAAAATGTAAAATAATGCAATAAAACTCGACCCACGTTCTCTCATATATAGGTAATTTTGTTCACAAAACATACCGGCCGTGGTCAAGGCGCGAATTTGCGAAGATTTTTCAAAGTGTTGAAACGGAATAATAAAAATCTTGTGGTCTAAATTCCTGTCAGCTCTTTGTTTTTTTCCCATGATATGGTGGACGGTGAAGCTCAAAGCTTGTGGTCAGGGACCACATCACTCGAGGCGGCTTTCAGACAAATTCATACCCCATAAAATCGTTGCGACGCTTGATGGTACAGCACCATTTTGTTTTTTTTTTGGCAGAAGAAAGTCGAATGTACCAAAATGAGGTTTCTTGAGAGAGAATGTCTTTTTTCAATAGTATTTTACTGAAACTACTACATAAATAGATGTTATATTAGATATTTGCCAAAAAAGTACACATTACATATGACACATATTACATATGAATTCAAGGCGATATTTTAAATAAATATGAACAATGACCCCCATGCTAGGAAAGTCTGTGTTACAGGGGTAGAAGGTAGGGGTAAACTGAAACTTTATGTTACTGAAAAAATACTTAATAGCATCGTAATATAGATGCTGGGCATAATAATTACCCCCAAGTGGATTTTTATCGCTTTTCAGGGGCTTTTTGTACGAAGTCGACGTTTTATTTCCTTTCACTATACTTATACTAAAAAATCCTTGCAAAGAATAGCTTAGCTAGATCATGAACTAAGTTCAACTATTCGTATTTACAGTATAGTACATACTTTAAAAGGATTATTGAGGCCCACGGGTAATTCGCACTGCTAAATCCAAACTGAATCAACTCGAAATTTGGAATTTATAGGTTTCCAAATGTTTGAGGTCACATTTGGCCACTGAATTTTAAATTTAGTAAATCTGTTGATTTAGTGCATCCCGTCACAGGGCGATCGAAGATAGAGTAACTAAAAACCCCAGATTCTGAGTAGATTCAGCTTTTTTTGTTTTGATTAGCTTCACCAGTGTTTCACATTTAAAAATGCCGATAGCTAAACCGGGTGTTGGTGTCATCTGACATCACAGCTGCGCAGGCGCTCGGCAGACGATCACTGCCAATTTTGAAATTGGAACGTTTACTATTCTCAAACAAAAAACTGGCCACACTGAAATTAACTCTACCCTTCCTGTATTAAGATTTAAAACTAATAATTTTATAAGCTGTGCCATTTTACAAAAATAGAATCCAAGTGACGTAACTCTTGAATTACAGTTCTTATTTATTTGGAGATAAAGTTGATTTTTCTTTCAACCTTTTTTTCTATTGTTTTGGTCTGTCGACTATAATGACATAATGGGTCGCGGGTTCGATCCGGCGCAATTACGCGGCACACGATCGATTATTGTGATCAATACAGGGGTTAGACGGCGGTTCGCTGCCAATTTTACATCTTTTTTTATATAATTTTGTTACAAACAATGTAGTTGTGGTGAAACATCGATAATACATATCGATCAATGGAGCCGGCTATTCTATTTTTACATCAAAATAGTACTTAACGAAAAATATCTACTGTTAATTTCGCCAAGAACTAGATGTTGATTCTTGTATGCAGCATGCAGCAGCAGCAGCGCAGCAGTCGACGAGTCAACATCTCCTGAGGATACTTTGTGAAGGGGCAAACACGTGTCAAGTGTGGTTTGCGTGCATGTGATATGTATTTTATTGCATCACTTCTGCACGTGCATATATTTGCAGTCGGGAGGGTGGTGCTGCATACTGCATGCAAGAATGAACATAAATACAACATCTTGGTGGGCTTGACACTAGATTTAAAAAAAAAAATAGGTTCGCGTTTGACCACCATCTCACCTGATGGTAAGTGATGATGTGGTCGAAAATGGAGCACGCTTACCTAAAAGTAACCTATTCACTCTTGACTTAAATACTCCTAGGTTGTAGCTATCGGGAAACATGACTCAGGCAGGGAATTCCACTCCTTAGTCGTACGCACAATGAAGGTATTCCCAAAACGTTTTGTGCGTATGGGTGGGATGTCCACCATGTAACGATGGCGCTTCGTCGTTTGTCTCGTTGTCCGTTGATGGAACGGGCTTGGCGGAATTAGATTGTGTAATTCCATCGCACACTCCCCGAAATGTAACCGATAGAACACCGATAGACTTGCAACTCGTCGTCGATGTTCAAGGCTCTGGAGCTTTGACTCGACCAGTGCATCGTTGCCAATGAGTCTCTTGGCCCGCTTCTCGATAGACTCAAGCGCGTCCAGTTGGTATTTCGCAGATACATCCCAAAGATAAGAGCAGTATTCCATACACGACCGAACCTGGGCTTGATATAAATTGAGCAGCTGTTCCGGTGTGAAGTACCGTCTCACCTTTGTTTGGTATAGATTTCCGCAAAGAAACGCCTGATTTCATTCTATTTATTTTTGTATTCTTGAGATACCTCTTGGCTAATGCTACCCTAGTGCAATAAATTCTAATTAAATATTTATATGTAATGTCTTTTTTCGTTTTTAACGTTCATGACTAATTTTCAAATTAGAATGATTTATGAATAGCATATAGTTTACATCTCTTTTGTACCTTGAATTTATGATTAGCTTATTTAAACTAGATCCACAGTTGAAAACCCTATTTGATTCGATATTATTTTTTTTCGATATGTGTACCTAAACATAGTAACTAATTCACCAATATCGACAACAATGCAGCGCAACACTACATTATCGACCGATCATCGACTCGGTCGCCGACACGGATCGACAATTTCGTAAATTGTGCACCGATTAGCGACCGATTACGACCATTACCGACAGACGGACACCCGATCCGGCCGCACCGATTAAAATAATCGGTAAACGATAAAAACCGATAAAATAATCCCATGTTTTGTCTGTAGCCGGTTTTTTGTGAGGTAAGCTGCCGCGTGCGTGCATCGACACTTAGCTAGACGTTTTGCCTAGCTTCTAGAGTTTAGTTTTTCAATATTCATTTTGGTAAGGTATATTTATAGTGTATCCAAAACTACTCAAATGTTTAGAAAAACTTGATGTAAGGCGCCATCACGTAGATTAGTGAATGACGTATACAGGATTAATTGTAAAACACCGAAAACCTCTTAGGACTATGTTACTAACATCATAATCAACAACCCCAACTAGCACAAATGGGCTGCATTAGGGCTTTGGAGCGTATCCGATTATTACTTATGGTAATAGACGTAAGCGCTAGAGCGTCTACTACAGACTTAAAGCAGCCGCTTTAGCGCTATTTGGGCGCCATTTTATGCAACCTAAAGTTCCATTTAGCCTGCACAACGGTTGCATAAAGGTTCCTTAATAGCTATAACGATTTATTAACGCTATACTAAAGCTCTCGTAGCGCTACTTTTGAATGATTTTGAACTACTTTTAACGAATGAATTGATTATAGTTCTTTCTTGTATATCTTCAGTTGACATTATTTTTAATATTTTGGTAAAGTGTTTTCATCGCCATCATGAAAATAAAACAAAAAGAAGTAAAAGTTTGTATTCTGTATTAGCAAGATATATAAAGATACTTAAAACGCTGTCCAGTTTACTGTAGATATATAAGATAATTTTCGAGTAATTTTAAAGCGCTTTTATGATATTTGAAAAATTAACAACAGATATGTGATATTTTTTATTTGTTATACAAAATAAATTTTATTTCCGTATTTTTACGTGTCGATAACTTACTATTCGCAAAAGGCCGATTGTTTACGGGTACATTTAATGCACATTTAACTGAAAAACCAATGTATATCAACTCAATTTTGCAAGTAAATTATAAGTTTTCTTAAAAAATCATGGCGTCATTGTAATGTAGTCATAACCTGCAGTTTTAGCTCTAATAACTCCCTTTTGAGAATCATAGCGCTAATTTTCACCCTTCTAACGCTTCCAGTGATTTTTGTTCCCCTAGTGCAACTCAAAGCCACAAAAAGCTCCTATTTTCCTGTTTTTGAGGTTATAAGATCTAGTTACGTACTTATTCGTTTAGCATCCATTTTTATTAAATGTTTTATAATAGTTACAAAAGCGGCTGTAAAATGGCGAATGGATTGAGCCTGCAAGAAATGACTATTGCTACTAAAGGCCTTAGTTACACTGATGATTTTTTTGTAACTATAGTATGCATAAGAGTTTCTATTATTTCTATAATGAAACTTATAGTAGTATAATAGTGGTTACTATAACTATAACCTATAAAAGTTACAATGGAAACCACTGTGCAGCTGTGAGTGGCAGAATGACCTTCGTAACTCTCATATAAAGGTGTAAGTGGTAAATGAGTTCTACCGTGGACTACTGTGAAGGCTAGGGTAGTATTTGATTCAGCTTATAGCACCTTAAGTAACTTTTATAGCTATAGACGTTTACGGATGCAGATATGCAACTTTGAACTGCTTTTTGAACCCTTAAACCGCTATTTTACAGCCCAAAGTAACAAAATAGGCTGCTATTTCCACTAATGTGCTCGTTGGGACTTTTGTTCTATGACTTTTAAAAATTCGTCACATTAGTTCATCAGATTTTCATACAAAAATAAAAATATTTAAATTAAACGCGCTAAATGTTACTAAGTCTATGCGAAGCAAAAGAAAGCGATTTATAATATCGCTTTCTTTTACTTCGCATAGACTTGCTAGCTAGACTAGCGTTCAATTTAAATATTTTTATTTTTGTATGAAAATCTGGCGAACTAAAATGTGACGAATTTTTAAAAGTCATAGAACAAAAGTTGTTGATTATGATGTTAGTAACATAGTACTGAGAGGTTTTCGGTGTTTTACAATTAACCCTGTATAATTGTTATAACCGATTTCAGCCACGGCGGACAATCTCATAATTGATTAGCCATCTGCGCAGGAGATATTATAGTACACAAGTATGTGCTCAGGTATATGTTCACTCTCTGTTCCTATACTCTCATAGTACGATGGGGCGGCAATCCGACACGACCGGAGACAGATCAGGCGCAGGACCAACGGCTTAACGTGCATTCTTAGGTACCAACAAGGGTTATCACACCACCAACTTCCAAACACCGGGCTACTACAGTGAAATTTCTAACAGAAAAACCCAATAACACTATTTGCGCGACTCGGAAATCGTACGCGATACATCTTTCTCAGCAGTCGTGCTTGCGACCATTTTAACCCAGAGCAGGAGTCATTCGATGATTTTTTCAGGAAAAAAAGGCCATCGAGGCAGTTGACGTATATATATCTATTCTACCAGCATTTTTTTTATCACGTAAACGAAGAAATATCACGAGAAAGTCAGCTTACTTTTGCGAATTTGGTGAATAAACTGACCCTACATCTAGCTCTTAGCTAAGAGAGGCTAAGGGCTAAATAATAAAAAGCCGCAACAAGGATAATTTTATCGATTGAAATGGCCTTGTAAGCCGAAATACAGGTTTTGCCTAGTTCGGCCTCAAGTTCTACTACTTTTGTGTACAATTAAGCACTATCATTAAGCACAATTATTTTAAGAAGATATGTACAGACGCCAGCACATGAAGCTACTCGAAACTGTCAAATTTTCCCAATCAACCTTGAACCTAATTTCTTTAACAATAAAGTTGAAAATCTATTAAAGAAATTTGACAGATTGTTGTAGCTTGATGTGCTGGCGTCTGTACATGTCTTGGAAATAAATTTATCTTATCTTATAAGCAACTCTCCCACTCTCTCGTCGGTCGGTCAACGGGTGACCATCTGAAGATATCGAGAATCATCTGTGCCTGTCCTGACTGCTATTTGTATATCTTTAAGACCAGGCAGTCAAAAATAATTTTCACGCAAGCTCCGCCCCCATGCAGCCCGGTTAGGCCGTTGTATACTAAACGCTAACATACCAGTAATAAAGTTGAATATCGCGTGTGCTCTTTCACCATGTTCGGTTTCGAAACTGCCGTTGTATGCTAAACGCTAACGCAGCAGTGATAAAGTTGAATATCGCGTGCGCTCTTTTATCATATTCGGGTTCCAAATTTAATGTCTGAATTCTTATTTCGTTTATAACTAAAGTAATAATTGATCTAGAGAAAAAATATCCTATTTTTGGATAACAAACTATATTTTCTTACTGTCAATACTAATTTTAGACATTAAAGCCGAGTAATCTTGATTAAATTTTGAATAATCTTTAAAAAAGACTTGAGTTTTGATTAAAAAATGAATCGAGCAAAAATGTTCCAATTACGAAACTGGTCTAGACATGTAAAGAAAAAGATCCAATAAATCATATACTAAAGTTCCGTTTTGATTGTATGTGTGATTGTTTTCTGAAACTGAACAATCACACATACAATCAAAATGGAAATGGAATAGAAATGAATCAGAATAGCTGCCTAAATTGAATGTAACTTTGCATTAATATTTTGATATTAATGCAAAGTTACATTCAATTAAGGAGCCAGAAAATCTGGCACCAGTCTTGCCAAATGGTATCGTGTTACCCAGCAACGGTGTTGTCGAGGTTAGATAAGCAGAAGCTCCATGTAAAACATTAGAACTCAGCTTCATGCAGCTTAGACTGGAAGCCGACCCAACAGTTGGGAAAAGGCTAAGCAGATAATGACTGAATTTACGTTCAGTCAACTTAGTCATATATTTTTTTATAATATTACGTGTAAGTTAAGTTTATATGGAGATGGAGTGTAAAATCAATAATAAAATGATATAAGAATTACGATCGAATTCCGCCTGTGGGCGACCACTAGTATAGGTATTATACCGTCTAATCTCGTAGTCACCTTTAATTCCCGTGGGAAGCCATAGTCCCTCATGCAATCAGGAATAGGCTGAGTTTCGTTTACACCTATATGTAGGTATACTGTTCGAACTGTATATACCTAACTAAATGAAAACTCACGTCAATCGAATGTGACTTCTTTTGCCGAGTTAATATTAATTCTTATTTTATTATTTCTGCCCTTATAACGGTGAAGAAAAATAGCATGTCTTCCGATCGAAAATCCGAAAGCATGCGACGTGCACTAAACTGCAGAAGGCCCGCGCTGCGGACTTAGGAGACCTGTGTCAAGCAAGGGTTATAATAGGCGGTAAAGTTATTGTCTGATTATGTTTAAGAAAATCTTTGAAATCAGGTCTCCTCCACATTTATTGTGCGCATACCCAAGGTGTGGAACTGTCTGTCAACTTCCGTCTGCCACTTATGACTTTTCAGCCTTTAAAGCAAGAGTAAAAAGGTACTGGATTTTTGAGCTCGCTCGTTCCATCGTAAACCTCATACCAACGGGCGAGACTGAGGTCAAGAGCGGGTTGATACGTAATAGAAAAATATATATCATATTATATCCATTAGCCAGATTTATATTTTCCAGAGGTGATCTAGGAACACTGCTACCGTGTTATAGATATGAAAAAGTCAGTCGCTTATGTAAAACTAGCTTCTGACCACGGCTACGCTCTCATCCAAAAATAAAGTAATCGAAAAAAGATATATTCATTCTCTAAGCCTTTCAACTATCACCACACTAAAAATCATATCGCTTCGCTGCTACATTCTGACGTGAACGAAGAATAAACAAACATACAAATACTTTTTCGCATTTAACATCAAGAGAAAATTAATAATCCTAAGCTCAATTCGTGGATTTGATAACACGAGTGACGCAATTAATAATTTCTGTTGTAATAGATTACTGAAATATTCTATAGAGAACTGAAAGAACAGGTTGGATTTTCACAACATGGTCTTTAGAAGTCTGACACATCTTTTATCTCCACCCAGAACGAGGTGTTGTTTGATTCCCTTTTGTTTGTTATTTTTATGTAATTTTATTGGTGTACCTAATCAAATGTTGGTAACTCTAAATAAACAAATCTGATAAATCTTTCAGATTCTTTTTTCGCTTCGAAAAAAGTGGCAACAAATACTATACAAATAGGTTTGCAAATACAGGAGCATCCTAGAGTCGTAAGTCATAAGATTATAACTCAATCAACACAGGCTATCACAATCGACTGTCAGTAGTAGGTATATGCCTAAATAGGTCTCACATTGCCACACAACGCCTAAGGCAACACACAGCTTTGCGCAGGTATATTAACTGTAATTCTAACGTCACCCGCATGACCAAAATCCAATCAAAAACCTAGCATAAACCTCTATTTGCCGAGAAGAATTGCTCATGAGAGAAGTTTATTAAAGCCGGGGCACCGGGGACAGTAGACCGCCTAGTTATCAACGGTCTGAAGGTACATTGCGGGCCTCTCTGAAGACACGTCAAAGCCTATCCTAATTTAAACAGGGCTGTTTACGTCCCGAGGGCTTGGGTCACGACGACCCGACAGGTGGGGCTCTAGTAGTAGCGAGGAGGTGAAAATGAAAGGACTGAGAATGTTTTGGAGAAATGGCAACATTTTTGTGTGACAGTTTAGATAGATAAAACTTTTATTGTAAACAGAAGACACAACGCATAATGGCACAGTAACGTAATATAATCTTACACATAAATTATAGAAATACATAAATAATAGAACAAACGTAGGTATACAACCAAAAATAAAATAAATGATAGTGAGGTGCTGTACTCTTAAGCTAGGTTATAGAATAACTTATATAAGGAAGTGCAGGGCTGGGCCCCATCTGTTATTATAATTATATTGTCATACTATATAAAAACATATGGCAAGTGTGGTGAAAACATTACAAACTTTAAAATACAACATGGGAAATCAGTGTTGTGTAGGTATGACTCCGAGTTACACCAAATAGGAGTCCAGCAGTGTATTTAGATTGTATTGTTTTATTACTGGCTGAACGAATAAAGGTCTTTGTATTATATTGTATTCTAGAATTTAAATTATGTTCGTTCCAAGGATGAATAAAGATCGCTGTGCTTAGATGCTAGCGGGACCCATGTTCAAGTTTGAAAGCACTTGGACAATAAATGACGAATATTCAATATCACAGATAAAATGGCAATTTAGGCTGAGAGATCCGCAGAATATTCGAATGCCTTCAAAGGTTTTGTATCAAAAAAGAACATTTCTCTGGCTGAGGCACGCCTTTGTGCTATCCTGTTGCATCTGTAAGTATATTTTGGTGTGCGTAACGAAGAAGATTTCACTGCATGGTACGACCTAGAGGGGAAAAAAACTTCATTGCCAGTTGTCCTATTTTTCCATTTCCCGCTGTGACTAGAACCCGATCTCGCTCCGAACTCATTTCAGGGCTGAGCGCGCACCCACCGCCCAGCCCCTACCACAGAACCACACTTTATAAATATTGTACTCTCTCTCAATAACGATGCGGCGTGACAACCCTTGATATGTTCAACATTTACAAAACTCAGATGAGAGAAATGTATTTAAAATTTTTTGGTAAGTTATCTGCACCTATACTAACATTGTGAAAGTGAGAGTCTGTCTGTCGTATGTTACGTTTATACAACCAAACCACTGAACAGATTTTGATGGAATTTAGCATTGGAAATAGTCATACATCCGGCATCAAACATAGCCTACTAATATTATAAACGCGAAAACAACTACGTCCATCTGTAACACTTTCACGTCTAAACCACTGAACCGATTTTGATGAAATTTGGTACACAAATAGACTAACTAAGCCTTGAAAAAGGACAAAGCGTATTTTTTCCTTGCACGCGGCTAAAGGCGCCTGAACAAAGCTGGTCTACTAAAAATCCTTCCAACCGAATTTCAGTCGATCCAAATAGAAATAAAAACTATTTGGTAGACCGAATTTAATAGTCCCGGTTTTGATTATGACACGAATTCGTCAGTATCCAACACTTCGGTCATAAAAATTCACCGAATGAACTCGTACAGACTAATCCAACAATAAGATTAGCTGTAGTGATGTCTGGTAAGGGGAAAACTTGTAATTTGACTCTACATCACCATCATCTTCTGCTTAGTCTTTTCTGAACTATATTGGGGTCAGCTTTTAGTTTAACTAGATGCAACTGAATAGGTACTAGTGTTTTACTTGGAGCGTCTACTTATTTGACCTCCACAGCCTAGTGCCTAGATGACATGATACTCCCTGGCAAGAGTAGTGTCAGGATTTCTAGCTCCTGATTACGCATAATGTATCAAAGATGTATAAATGATAGCCAGGACCAACAGCTTGAAATGAAATGAAATGAAATATTTATTCTGTAAATTGGTTATAAATAACACTTTTACACGTCATGACATGTTTTCCGAGGTTCGTAGGAAACTAATGTTTCCAGATCAGGCCCATCCACGGATAAATCCTGTCAACTATCGCGGATTGGTCTTCAACGACGTCGTTCGTACGGCTGTTATTAATTTAGCCATGAGAATAACATTTCAAAAAGATCCGTTTTTTTTACAAATTTAATCATTTCATGTTGAATAACCTATCAAGTCTCAAAAATAGTTTTAACAATGTGTGTGGAATGGGTTCCGATATCCCGTGTACACGGCGCGTCGTGTTCCATGCGTGCCTTTAAAAGTTGTCAGCAAAATTGTCGGGGCCCACTAGGGGGCCGTTGACTGCCGGGGTTGTGGAATTGTTTGAAATAATTACCGCGGCCTCGGAACACGAAGAGCAAATGACTGACACACCCTCCAGCTTCACCCAGATCGGGGGGCAGTCATTGGATGATTTCCCCACCTTAATGGAGCCCTGGAGAAGAAATGGTATCAGGTCCCCACTTCGTAAATGAGTTTCCAGGACTCATCATCAATCCATTCGATGACCACCACTCCACCGCGCATAAAGTGTGGAAAGCAGTAGATTCTAACGTTCTGCATCGGTGTTATTGCTGCAAGGCGTTCCAATGCGAGGATAAACGAATAAATCTATACTAATATTGTAAAGCTTGTTTGTTTGTTTAAACGCGCTAATTTTCGAAAGTTCTAAGTGGATTTGGACAAAATTTGGTATGGAAGTAGCTTGAAGCCTGTAGAAAGTTATGGGCTGTTTACCCGACTACGAAAGAAAGAGGGTTATCTTTTACCATGTTTAAGTCCACGGGAGCGGAGCACGGCGCCACTGCTATGTAAATTTTATAAATGAGATACTCGCTGACTCCACATTATTGAATATCGCTGGGTGTAAGGAAGACTTAAGATGCTAAGAGCTAAGAGGGTAAAGACTCCAAGATCAATATTAAACACTTTCATATCAGCTACTTTACATATCATTAAATTGGCCGTGTTTTCCAATGCCGGTCAAAGGTACCGTCTTTTACTAATAGAAAAGTAGATAGAAAGAGTTTCGATTACATGTAGTTTTCCGTATGCAAAACTTTCTATGTCAAAGTGAAAGTCACTTAATTTATTTGAATAGGACCATTATAAGACACTTTTCAATGTTACCAATTACAGTTCAAAAGGACTCTTTTAATAAAATAATTAAGTTACTAACGTCCATTCGCAAAGATAGATTCTTATGTAGAAGAACGGACAAGAAACTGCATACACAGGTTACTCTCATCAAATAAAAGTGTTATTCTTTCTTCTATTTGGTATACATTTATGTTTAGTACATTTAATCCTTACTAATATTATAAATGCGAAAGTAACTCTGTCTGTCTATGTGTTACGCAATCACGCCTAAACTACTGAACCGATTTAAATGAAATTTGGCACGGACATAGTCTAGAGCCTGAGAAAAGATATAGGCTGCTTTTTAATGCGAAAAAGGGCCTGTAAGGGGTTGAAATAGGGGATGAAAGTTTGTATGGAAATTACGTTATTTTGAAAGCTAGAAGCTCGAAACTTATTTTTTAGATATTTGATTAGAAAAAAAGGACTTAAATAAGCTATTAGCAGTAAAATATTATAAATAGCTTATTTATGTATGAGTTTTATTTTCAAAATAATTAGTCTGAATAATTAAAAATGCTGCCGAAAGTCACTATTTCGCGCGGATGAAGTCGCGGGCACAGCTAGTAGTTTATAAATTGTGGCGCGGCCTCAAACACAGGCGAGGACATGAAATTTCCCAACCTATATTAAAACAGTGAAAGAAAACGTTGTGACGAAACCGGCATGTCCTATTACCAAAAAACATTGGCCAAGGGCGAGTCAGACTCGCCCATGAAGGATTCCGTAGTGACTACGCCAAATAACTTTGTTTTTCATAGTATTTGTATGAATAACAAAGTTATATTTGCGGTTTTAGAAAATATGCTATATCTCAAAAACTGCGGACTCGATCTCGTTCAAACTAATTTTGGTTGAAAGTTTACATTAAGGTCTACAGGAAATATTTTTTTTTAGATTTTTCCCTTAAGAAGTTAGACACACATTTACCACTTTGGAAGCGTTTATCTTTTAAACGATGTCTCTGTTAAAGTCATGTATGAAAAGTGGTTTTAGAAACCTTAATGTCATTTTGAAAGACCATTTTATAGATTCCACATACGCATAGACATGAAAAAAAAATATATGTTCTGTTTCAGTTCCATGTATGAGGAGCAACCCTTAATTTTTTCTTTCTTAGAATCAGAAAGCTGTTTACAGAATACATCTACCTACCAAGTTTCATGCGTATAGTCCTAATAGTTTCGGAATAAAATGCCTGTGACATACGGACGGACGGACAGACAGACATAACGAAACTATAAGGGTTCCGTTTTTTGCCATTCGGCTACGGAACCCTAAAAAGTTGAAGAAGTGTGATATCCACCAATCTGCACTGAGTCCGCGTGGTGTATCATAGCTAATTCCTCTTCGTAGAGAGGAGGCTTATGTTCTGGCAATGGGAACGTTTTTTTTTTTCTGGTGTACTCAATCAATCAATAAGATAACATTGATATATGTTATCTTATTGATCGATATCGTTGATACGATATCATATCAACAATCAATATTAGTACTAACAAAGAATTAATATATGAGTTAATTTAATAATTCTAAGCAAATAAGTTTATGTGCTGTTTTTGCAAACGGACTTTTGCTACCACCTCAGTTTTGGTCTGAAACGATCTCAAGTTTTGTTTAACGGGACCAGTTTGTTATTTCTGTTCGACCATGGTAGTGTGTATAATACATACACTACTATATACTCATAGTTTACTATGTACTAATGTCTGACTGAAAATTCAGCATCGACTTCGGAAACCTTCGGCTAAATTAGACCGAAGTTTTGGCAAAATCCGAAAGGATCAAGTACGCACCGAACTTGAACGAACTCTTACGAACCGGTTAGTAATATAATTTTATAACTTATCATAACTTTGAATATTTCGAAGCCTTAAAATTTAAAGATAATTTTCATAATTTAATTAAGTGGTTTTTACAACTAATATTACACTATTTAATTTTTTCAGCTCTGGCTTCAGCTAGAAATCATTTTACAAACAGCAGAATCTGACTAAATCGACACCTCACTAGCCCGGTATGTCCAATAATACGACACCTACGAGTTTCAATAGGGCCGGAATAATGAGATTTAACTGTGAATATACCTACATGCTACTAACTCCTGTTCACGTCTTTGTCTGAGTTCGAACTTCATTTCCATACAAATCCTCACCATTTTGTTTTATACAAACCTTCTTCTAGCAATGACAAACACGGTAAAAACCGAATCAACCAAATAGATACAGCCATTATGAAGTGATGCGAGAACATACATTCGACAGTTAATTTTAATTCATCTAGATTCGAACCACGCAAACAAAAATTAGATTCATTTCTTTCATCAGGTAATGTATTTTACCATGTATAGAAACTTCCACTTCAAACTGTGGTCAAAAAAATTTAACATTAAAGCTGGCAAATAGAAAGTGAGTGGCCATTCATGACCAGGAGGCGTGGCCACGATGTTATTATTGGACCAATCCATTGTGTCACTCGATACAGCCTACAGTAATAACTTGATGAATTCTAAGAATCAGATTTCGTTGATAGACGCGTCTTAGAAGCTTTTATAAGGAAGCTATTTGGAGAACAAAAGAAGAATGAATTTTTGCTTTGGCAATTTAGGGTTTCTTCAGAATGTGAAGGAATGTAAAACGAGATGCTGCGGCCCCGAAACGCAAAGGGTACTGAAGGAACAGTGTGGCTTTTTAATAAGTAGAAGTCTGACACTCCCTTCAGCTCCACCCAGGGCGGGAGGAGTCATAAAAACGTGTTCTTCAGATACTTTTAAATGTTTCCTGGTCAATATCGCCAAAATTTGGTCATGACATGAGTGAAATCTTAAAGAAAACGAGATAATGCCACCATTTTCACTGATTCTAGAAAACATTAGTTAATCCAACGAAGTAAATTGGACTATGTTAATGTCTCACCAAGATTTCCCCATTAAAAAACCGACTAAGTGCAGATGGGTCCAGCACACGAAGGGTTCTATAGCTTAATAATATTGGGTATTTATGTTCCATTTCATGTAAATGTTATGGAGTCAAAGTTACTCGAAAAAAAAAACATTTTTTTAATGGAAAATCTCGTTTCATGTGCATTTCGTCACTTTTTTTTTATTGAAAATAGGTTCGCGTTTGACCACTATCTCACCTGATGGTAAGTGATGATGTGATCGAAGATGGAGCACGCTTACCTAAAAGTAACCTATTCACTCTGGACTTAAAGACTCCTAGGTTGTAGCTGTCAGGAAACACAGACTCCGGCAGGGAATTCCACTCCTTAGCCGTCCGCACAATGAAGATATTCCCAAACCATTTTGTGGGTATGGGTGGGATGTCCACCATGTAACGATGGCGCTTCGCCGTTTGTCTCGTAGTCCGATGATGGAACGGGCTTGGCGGAATTAAATTGTGTAATTCCATCGCACACTCCCCGAAATGTAACCGATAGAAAACCGATAGACTTGCAACTCGTCGTCGGTGTTCAAGGCTCTGGAGCTTTGACTTGACCAGTGCATCGTTGCCAATGAGTCTTTTCGCCCGCTTCTCGATAGACTCAAGCGCGTCCAATTGGTATTTCACAGATCCATCCCAAAGATGAGAGCAGTATTCCATACACGAACTATTTGACTGAAATATTAATAATTATTCATTAAAGAGTGTAATTGGGAGTGGTGGCCCAGTCGCTACAGATAGGACTTTTGAGTTTTATGGCGTGGGTTCTAACCCAGGCAGGCATATAATTTTGTGTAATTTGAACGTCACCACTGTTCTCAAAGCTGTGAAAGAAACCATCGTTAGGTAACCGGTCATGTCTTATGCCCAAAAGTTTTTAAAACAGGGAGGGGAGCTGTATCCCAGCATAGAAACGTTATAGATTGGTTAGGTTATGTTTTAATTGTATTGTTACCTATAGCGGCAATAGAAATACATTCTTTGCGCTAAATATTCGGCGTGACGTTTCTGACTGCGTTTTTTATTGAAGACTTTTAACAATTCAATTAACAGCCCTGATATATTATCAAAATTTTATTTTAATGTTCCTTGCAAGTTTAAACGGTTCTATCCACCGCTAAAAATGCCACTTGCTACCTCATTATATAGACAGAATTCGTATGTGTTACGTGCAAGCAGGAGCTTTAATGTGGTGTGCAGGCAGCATGACATTGATCCATTTAGTACAAGCGTGTCATCAGCAAAGAGGTGCTTAAGCCTTAAATTTTTTAAGTAATAATTAGTTTTATGTAATTTTATTTAGTTGTGTCTAGGTTTTTACTTATTATTATGTTATTAGTGTTATATTAAGAGTACCGCGTTTCCTGCTGACAGTACTATGTCGTTCACAGTGTTCCTTAACTTCACACACAACTATACGTGGAAACCTGTAATTGGATTGCAAATTTTCACACTGTTTCTTGATTGAGCTGTTGGTCATCGACATTCAATAGTTCATTGACGGACTGAAAACAAGGTTCCGAAAATCACCCGCAAGGGAACATAACCCTTGCGTTGTTGCGGGAATGTTCCAACGAGATACCGTGGTTCGGGAACGTAAGAGCTATTGAAGGAACAGGGTGGGTTTTTGGTCAGTAGAAGTCTGACAATTCTTTCCGCTCCACCCAGAACGGAAGGAGTCATCAGATGCTTTTCCCACTGTAAACGAAAGAACACGAAGATGTTAATGTCTGAAAGCTGACACAAATTGGGAGTTCCAATTCTTTGGAAAGAAGAAGTACTTGCTGAATGAGGGAAATCCTATAATATATGACGGTCTCTTAAATAACCTGAAAGCGCTACGTCAAAATGTGATATATAACCACACTTTGCAATAAATTACCAGATTGATATTGTGTCACCTGAAAATAGCACACTTTCAAATCCACCTCACGACACGAATATCTTTCGACCCGGTAACATTCCCTTTGGCGCGAGCAATTTTGAATACGTGCGGTAAACGCTCCAATCTGGAGCAATATTTATGATGGTTACACAACACGAGGCCGTATTTGTATTGGACATTTATAGTTATCTAAACATTTATGACAAACTTAGTCAGTGGCGTAGGGTGGACTAAAAAAGACATGGGCAAGGCCTCTTTTCTTTCGTTTTCAAGTTCTAATAAATCTATCATATATTAAATAATACGCTAGATCTATCAGATACTCATGATATCATCGTCATCATCTACTTAGCCTTTTCTTAACAGACTATGTTGTGGTCGGCTTCCAGTCTAACCGGATGCAGCTGAGTAGTAGTGTTTTATACGGGGCGACTGCCTATAATCTGAAATCCACGATCCAATAGCTGGGTTACACGATAGACCTTGGCCAGACCAGTGTCAGATTTTCTGGCTTCTGCCTTCCAGTAACAACTGTCAGAGATGGCACGCGGGACCAATGGCTTAAAGTACTTTCCGAAGCACGGAAGAAATTCGATATGTTAAGATAGACACCCATACATGGACCGTCCTCGGCAAGTGTTGCTTATCATTAGATCTTAAAACGGGATATTTACCATGTGTGTCTTTTGTTTCGGGTTTCTGATATTTCGGCACTGTTGCAAGCGCCATGATCACGAATGAAAGTTCATCAGTGATCATGACGCTGGTAAGTATCCCGTTTTAAATCCTAATGAAACTGTTAGTGACCATGTTAGCTTAAAAGTGTTGCTTAGCCTTGAAGATTTATTTATTTATTTATTTATGCAAGGCACACCAACGATATATTTACAATCAAATGGATAAAGATATACAAAGGTTTGAGATACAGTGCAAATATATCACTTACAGGTATGCACAACATTCTCGTGGAAAGTAAAATGAATTAATCAATCTAAGCAAAATTAAATAATAATATCAAAATTAATCATGTCCAAAACAAAAATAAATATTAAAAAAAAAACAATATAAAATTAAATTGAATAAAATGTCGAAAAGAGAGAATTATTGTATAATGAGAATATGATTTTAAGTTACACAATTGGAATTAAATTAAAGTAAAAACAAATTAAATTAACTAACAATAAGCTATATAAAATTAAATTAAAATTTAAAAAAAATCGACCCGTTTGGCTGTTATTATTTATTCATGACCTCTTCATTATTTTGCCATGAGCACGTACCGTATTATGTAAATTACACTACATTTGGAAAACGATTTTATTGTTGATCACGCACCTTAAAATTCGAGGCCATGGCCCAGAACCCATTTCATCCCACGCCTAGCAACGCCACTGAACCTAGTAATCTTATTTTCGGCTTGCGTGGCAAACGTTACCGCAACGTTTACGCGCTGCGTTTTATAGCCGATGTTGAATTAGGTGCTGATGTTATGCATAATATTGTGTAGCAAGAAAAAGTTCGCGGTGAGGACAAGCGCGATTATTGTAAAACCGCAGACTACGCGCGCTGTATCTACTTGTAAAGAATTGCAAAGTGCACACTTTTGCTGAGGTTTTTACTTTGTATTAGCATGTACTTTAGAAAAGCACAACTAAGTTCTACTACAAATTGTAGAATACAAATAGCTCGTGTAACTTTTTGCTGTACAATTTCGAAATACTTAGTACAAAATAAAGTGGTTGACGGCTTGCGTCTATTTCTCCGCTAATTTCTTTTAAACCACGTAACAGGTTTCGGTAAAAGAAAAATGATTACTACAAAGTTGTAGGTCGTGGATTCAAACACAAACAGGCACATTACTTTGTGTATTTTCAGACACGTTATTTTCATGAGCACAACTGTTTTCAAAACTGTGAAGGAAAACATCGCATTGCGTAGAGCCGAGAAATTTGAAGACATGAAACATCCAACGGCATTAAGCCTGCTTGATGGATTATGGTCCGTTCCTTTTCATACCTATTCACTCTTGACCTAAAGACCCCCACGTTATTGTTATCTAGTAACCCGGCTCTTGCAGGCGATTCCAGTCCTTTACACCACCAATCTGAAATACGTATCCGTGATTTAAGATACTGCGTTATTCACCCGGTACAAAAATGACAATATGTACCCTACTTCGGTAAAACAAAACGGACGTTATCATGACCGGTATGTATTTAAATTTAATTATGGTTATATTTATCTTGCAAATTTATTATAATTAACACTTTTGTCAGTTTTCGCGTAGCTACACTTAGAACTTTACGGAGCTCGAACGATTTGACGAACAAGGTGGACATACCGCCCATACTCACAAAACGTTTATCTGCGGGTGTCTTAGTTTCCAGATAGCTATAACCTGGGAGTCTTGAACGCTAGAGTGAATAGTTAACTTCTAGGTAAGCGTGCTACATCATCGACTACATCATCGCATACCTTAAGGTGAGAAGGTGGTTAAACATGAACCTATCATCAATAAAAAGAACAATACCAAAGTTAGGACATTCAGGTTGGCCGTATAAAGTAGTCTAACTGCCAGACGTGCGGTAATCTAATCATATTTGTTTTTTTTTCCTACAAAGCCATTGCACACTCTACTTAGGTTCTTGTCGTAGGTTTCCTGGTTGGCACCGATGCAATACTTAAGTAGATATTGTGTTGCAAGCAATACATTTGTGGTTGCAAGCTCAGTGGTTGGCCAATGAACGAATAATATATACATAGTCACCGATAAGGAATTTATGAAGTTTTCACCTTTAAGTTTACGTGATCTTTTCATATTTAATTCGAAGATAAATAGATAAAAATAGTAAATGGTTTATTCAGGAACAATAACACAAGACTAGATACAACAAGTGAATTGATGCTAGCTGCAAAAATATAAACTTCGAGATTCTATTCTCCGGATTTAGAAGACATGATATTATATCATGTCTTGCTTCATGCAAAAAGTTAATGGCTCCTAAAATCCTTAAATTCAAGTATAGTTCATTCAAATATAAAAATATTAGCTGTCTGCATTCCTTTTAACTGTGCCAAATTTCATACTTCTGCATTTGCATAATTTTCGTAGAAAGGGTACAAAGTTTTTGCTTCTCGTATTAATGCATACTTATGAATTAATATTATAATGAATTTTAGATGTTATATTTATACCGTTTAGTTAGCTAAGATTTTTTATATGTATAGCTATTTAAGTATTCAGATTTTCTACATTATACCTATGTACATGCATATTTCACGTGAAGTCACCATGTATTAAGGAAACGCGCGTAGGAACTTACACTACATAGGTAATAAGTCAGAACTAATAATTTTCTTAATTATTTCTGCAACTATGTAATGTTTAATTTACACACCTTTTACTGAAATTGCAAAAAACAAACTGCTTTTCAATATATTTTGTCGAGTTTTGCATTCAAAACGGCAGTTAAATTTTCACTTAGTTCTAAAACATTTAATGTACACACATTACATGCTATACACCCTCATCAAATTCCAAATAAATTTAAATCAACTCCCAATGAATCATTGGGTGAAATATAAAATGAAAAAAAAAACACTTTAAGAAGACAGTTTTGGTACATAAATAAATAATTATTAAAACTAAATAAAACTAGAGGCCGCCGCCGTAGTCGAAACGACTATAAAATTCACTATGAAGTTTGAACGTTACAACAAAAATATAACTAGGTACAGATAAACGTAAGTAGAAATGGACAACCGTGGCGTTTATCCTATATATATTATATTTATATACTTCATAACAATGATTCCATAAAAGTTGAATACAACTACTTTTCATCACTAAATTGGAAAATCTTAAAAAACAACCTCCATCATATTAAGTTAAACACGCAATGAAAATCGTCCATTGAACTTTAAGAAAAAACTGTCTTTTGATGCCAAAATTTGATATTAAAAGTAAAAAGCCGATGTCAGATCGATTGGATATCTAATGTAGCTTTTTATATCCGGGTTAAATTAAATTAAGTTTTTGTTAGAAATCCGTTACGTGTTATGTTGAGATTAAATGAAAATTTTATGGAAAGCGTCCAACTTTATGGAGCTTAGAAGTATTATGTTTCTTTCTTTCCTGCTATCTTTCTATGTATTCCTGAAAATATAATTATGAGAAAATACAGCTAATGATACAATACAGCTAATCTGTCTTTGCAATTCAGTCTGTTATTGTGACACTGTTTTTTAACAACAGGATCCTCGTTAAGATTTATCCTCGTTTTGTTTTGGTATGAAATAATGCTAGGCTATGCCTGCATATTATATTTGTATTGTATTTTATATTATTATAGTTAATTAATATTATTTATGTTGTTTATACATTGACAACCCTAAATCTGTCTCCTTTAAGTTCTGACTATTCAAAGGTTGTCTGTAAGAGATCGCCCTGTGCGATAAGACCGCCCATTGTACACTAGTTTTACTTTTTGTATCCATATAAATATTTTAAGGTGTCCAATAAAGTATACAATAATAATTATATTATAAATCTTCTTTACGTCATCTTCGTTATTCAAAATTATTTTTTTCACTTCAAAACAGTGCTACTGATAAATGTGATGTTTGGTGTGGAGATAGTTAAAGGGTTGGGAAGACAAACGGTTTTTTTTTTTCTGAAAGGAGATAACAAATATTTGACAACGTAAATAATACTTCCAAAAACTCTCCAATCACAGCCATTTTCGTCACCCTACGAGTACCTCACCATATCAGCATTGTCGATTTCGCGACATTTTTCACTTCTGCAAGCCACGGGGTGTTATTAGCGACGACTACAGTGAAGCTTGCAGTGTCTGAGGGTCGGATCAACCCCCTGCTGCGACTCCAATATAGACACACATGCTACAAAATTTAGATTATTTTACAGTTACTAAATGGGACGTCTGTTCTTGACAATTTTGTTGCTTTGAAAAGTAATGGAGTTGTTAAGTATCTTAATGGCAACGAGCTTGTCGTAAGATTTAATTTTAGCGAAAGGTTCGCGTCATCCAATAGGTATACAACACTCCATGGGGAAATAACCAGAGTATTTTAATTAGTACCTATAGGTATGTATTGAGTTTAATTGAATGGATTTTTAATAAGTATTAGTAAGTCAGTGTCAGTAAGACAAGCACAAACCCATCCTTTTTTGAAAAACATGGTAAAAGATCTCTATCTCTCTCTTTAATTTGTTACTATTTTTTATATATCTCAGCTTTGCTTTTTTATGTATATATATATAAGTATATTGATTATGTAGGTTATTACTTGTTTATTGTATATAAGTGAATAGTACACCATGGACTACCCACGTATTTATTTTCTCCTGCTATGTCAAATCCATCCAAAGGTTGTCCGTAAAAGATCGCTTTTAGCGATAAGACCGCCCATTGTAACACCCTTTGTAGTTTTTAAGTCCTCATTTAATTCTGTTATGGTGTACAATAAAGAGTATAATATCTATCTATGTATGTATCTAATAAAATAATAGCCAGTAGCCTAATGGCTAAGGTTACGATTTTCTTGTGATTGAGAGGTCACAGGTTCGAACCCCACCCATTACTGTATTGCCATGAACCCACTCTAGACACAAACATATATAGGTTAGTTGGAAGGGATCTTAACAAGGTTGCTAGTAATATGAATTCTAGCCACATTGATACATCTCTTTACAAAAAAAAAAGTTTTGTTTTAAGCAGCCTTGCTTTTTCGTAGTTTTCTTAGCAAATCCTTTTGATTTGAAAGCATATCATGGCAATGCACAAAAATAAATATTTCGTCATATTAGTCCGTCCGCAACATTGGCTTTAAAATAACGTAACTTAGACAACCAATACCATTCAAACTAATCTCGGAACATATTCAGAATAACAAAATTTCGGAAGCAATCTTAATAACTGGCAATTGGTCCCATCCTTACTATCTATGTCAATGAACATGAGCTAATATCCCAATCTATACACCTTTTCAGTAGATAATATCTTATATTAACTTAACAAAATATATACATTTCCGGAACATAGGAAACGCTGACCATATCAAGTTGATCATGGGTCAGGAAAAAATGTTTGCGCAAGACTTCCAAATATCTATACTAATATTATAAAGCGGAAAAGTTTGTTTGTTTGTTTGTTTGCTTGAACGCGCTAATCTTCGAAAGTACTTGGTGAATTTGGATGCAATTTGGTATGGAAGTAGCTTGAAGCGTGAGGAAGGTTATAGGATACTTTTTACGCGACTGCAAAAAAGGAGAGTTATGTTTTTACCGTGGATTCTCCACGGAAGCGAAGCCCCGCGTGAGTACTAGTATTCAGATAAATTCCTGGGTTTAACTGCAGACTTTTATTCACACGGTTTTTAATTGGAATTATAGCATAAATGTTCGTTACTTTTGCTGGTGGGAATTCCCACTAGCATACAGCTTGTGAAATATATGTAGATTCAACTACGTATTAACACCAATTCACTGGTCAATTTTGTGCTGACCAATTTAAAAACAGAACCACACCAATTTTAATTTAAGAACAACTGTTTTATACCATAATAAATACACATTATCTATCCCATACTTTTTATTATAAATTGGAATAATCGTATCGATTGGGCAACAAAAAAGCAATGATGCGACTCCAGCGGACTGTAATAACATAATACGATCAATTTAAGCGATTAGCATCTACCGGAAGTCGTTCGCAGGAAGTGCTATGGGCCGGCGCGGGCGCATTCTATGAAAAAGTGGGCATTTTGGACCATCATTTAGTGTTTACTCCCTGCTTTGTTTGTGGTTTTATATGGCGTGTTGTGGTAATTTTTTTACGAAAGTGTTTGGGTGTGTTGGTTTTAATTCGGTTGTATAATATAAAATTTAAGTCACTGTTAACACAAGGCGTCGTGCTTGGTTATGCGTAGTTATTTTATGAGATATTATAAGAAAATAACACGTAGGGAACTGACTCTAATGAGGAATCTGAATAGTAGTAAATAGTAGGAAATATGTAGTAAACATATTTCATTCCCAGATTTTCGGTACTTTTGTATGCGTACCTAACGACTGCCAAAGAACTTCAAATGAGCTTAAGCTTCAACGGCTTAGTGTTTTCTGAGGCGCAGAAGAATGTTCACTCATCTTCAGAACATCTTCGGCAAGGATTTAGGATGTTTAAAGCCGAGCTCCCTAGTGCAGGTAGCATTGACTGCGACAACAAGGTTGGGTAGTTAGTTATTCATATTAGTCTGACAACGAAACCACAATAACGACATAAGTCAAGCACCAAGTTTGTTGGTGATGCAGCAATAGGGATAGACATGAAAATAATATTTAGTATCAAACCAGTTGACAAAAAACTAACGATACATAATAAGCCTTAATGAATACAAATCTTTGTTCTTTCGCTTAAGCACCATTTTCCCAAAATAAATGAGATCTCGTCCATATTCTAAAATATACTTCATCTTCTTATGCGTCTTAGACATGAATAAGAAGACTAGATTTGATTTTTTTTTTGGTTGAACTTAAAATAATACTAACAATTTGAGTATTTTAGTTTCATTTAATTGGTTCCTAAATGTTACTATTACTTTATAATTATATGAAACTAATAAACATTTATTGATCCTACAACATCAAAACAACACACAAATAACGTCATTACGTAAGCACATAGTAGATCAGCGATCTCATATCACATAGTGATCTTGCGTTAAGAAGTTGTATTACAAAACTATTATAATAATAATAATAATATTCCACAACTTTCACACAACGCCATCTAGTCCCAAACTAAGCAGAGCTTGTGGTATGAGTACTAGACAACTGATAAACATACATATATATTTTTAAATACATACATGTTATAGATAAATTACACCCAGACAAAGAACAAATGATCAGTGGTAATACATTCGGCATTAATCTTAGACCGCAACTGGGTAAGGTATGGTAGGAGTCGATTGATTCCTCACAATATTTTAATTTAAGGAAAGTCTAGTAATGACTATTCTAAGACTGAAAATTATAACCTAAACAAATATTTAAAAAAATATAGTTAAGTCTTCGTGTTGTAGGTATTCTGAGATAAATTAAATATTATAAAACTCTAAATGCAGTTTATATTTTTATTTTTGTTTGCATACAATTTTCAGTGAATACATAAACACAACCCACAAGATGTCGTAAGTCTCAAAATCTCGTGGGACTGGCTTTGTGGTCTCGCAATTCCTCGGCTAGAACTAAAATCTTTCGAGATTGCATTTTTTGGTCAGAGCTAAGTCGGATTTTTCTTCCTAATCTCCACAACTATTTTCCTTATATTTAAAATCTATTCGCCCTGGCTTCACCCGTTGTACATACATAGCCTATGTCACCCGCAGGTAATGTACCTTTCTATTGGTGAAAGAATTTGTAAAATTGGTCCAGTAATTTTTGAGTTTATCCGTTACAAACAAACACATCTTTCCTCTTTACAACATTAGTATAGATAATCTTTCGTTATTGTATAATGAAGGTAATATATATTTTAGTGTTGCTCTGATATTCTTCGGGCACATCACCCGTAACGAAGACTCAATGAAACGCCAGGTGGTGCAAGGGAAAGTCGAGAGGAAAAGATCTCGCGGGCGTTCTCCGACACGGTGGACAGACTTCATCAAAACTGGGACCCACTCAACCGTAAACGATTGCTCTCGCCTTGCCAAAAGTCAAGCTATATCCTAACGCATCGCGAGGGTAATAATGAAATAATGATATTTATTCCCACTAACACTTTCACATGTCATTTTTTACCGTAAATATAAACTAGATGAGGCCAGTGTATCTTAACTGACTATTCTAATGCTAACGCAGGATCCGATCCCAACACAACCACGACCACTCTGGCAAGAGTGCGCGACTAGGAGACTAGGTAGAAAAATAAATATTTGATTAAAAATGTAATGATGGAAAACTGGAGGAACGGCCGCTGAGACGCCCCGGGCGTCGGGGATCGCGAGTCGTTTTCCGGCCACCATAGGCGCGAGCCTGCGGACGGCGAGCAGGGGTCGCTCACCGTCCGGTAAGGACCAGGCCCGGGTCGAGGACGCGTCGTGTGCCACGCGCGCCTCAAAGAGCTATCAACACCAGTGACGGGGCCTCATAGGGCCATTGCCTGCCGGGGTTTGCGTGAAAGTTCTATCGAGATACCGCGGCCCCGGAACTTTAGGGCAGCCAAAGGAACAGGGTGGGTTTTTAGTCAGTAGAAGTCTGACACAACCTTCCACTTAACACAGAGCGGAAGAAGTCATTCGATGATTTTCCCACCCAGAAAAAAAAAGGTCTCGCAAGCATATTATGATAATTATAGTCACTGATATATAGTAGGTGCCGCTTAGTGCTGGTAACACCAAGCATGTTTATAGGTCTTATTATCGATTAAGCCTAAAATCTAGATAAAATTTAAAGTGTATTTTAATTGGTCACACTACATTTTTACACCTTGAGCTTCGACTTTTAGTTAATTGTTCTATTAATGGTATTATAGTAGTAATTATAGCAATATGAGATCCTATCGCTGTTGAATGTAACACAACTTATTAAAACGCTTTTTATTAAATGGCTGTTTTAGTTTGTTACAATTACTCAGTAAATCCTACTTAATCCTAAACGATTTAAAATAAAGCACATAAAAATATCTAGTATTTTTAATTACCTAATGTTTAATAATACCTACAAAATACGCACCACCCTTACATAGGCACAAATTGTTTTGAGTTATACTTTCATTGTGAGTACGGCTAGTCGGGTAAGGAGTGGAATTCTCTGCCGGAGTCTGTATTTCCTGATAGCTATAACCTGGGAGTCTTTAAGTCAAGAGTGAATAGGTTACTTCTAGGCAAGCGTGCTTTATCTTCGACCACATCATCACTTACCATCAGATGAGATAATATATATAGCTTCTCAGTGTAAACAGTAAGAGAATACCGGCTTCATCTTGTATAAGTTTACGAAAATTTACGTGTAAGAGTTTAATTTATAACCTATCTGCCTAGTAAATATCAATTAAGTCTGATATGTATATAGGTATGTGGCTGAATTAAAACTGCTGTGTTGTGAATTATAATCTTCTGTAAAGCCAATGTCTCTAGTACTCTGTAGATAAAAACCATGGCTGAAGACAGCTGATGATGATACGCGAATAAATCACCAATAGACTAGACCTGAATATACCCGATTCAGCGCCGTCAAGCCGAGCGTGCCAAAAGAGGATTGCATAAAAAAATTATACATATCTACTAAGTCCAATGTCTATGTCGTAATAAATGCCCTGTTGCCCAGGTTTATGCTATTTCTATATCAATATAATATTAAATGGGACTTTAAAATAGTAAAATAGCAATATGTTTTATGGACACCTCAGCGTACTCATAGGAAAATACAAGCGTCATGGCATTATTATTACAAACTTACTTTATGTAGATCCTTTGAAAACACAAATCATTTAAATATTCTCAACAAAAATTTAAGAAGAAAACGTCATATGTTCCTGTAATCATTTAATTAATCATGGAAGCTATAAAAACAGTGTATATTTTGAGTGCGTGACAAAAACACGAGCGATACACTTGCGTGCATAATCGTAGGACAGCGCACGTGGTATGTTACACTGGCGGCCAATTTAACGATACATTAATTCGCGCAGCAGTTAACAAACGATGAAGTATTAACACATGAGTATACATTCACTGATAGACATGATACGGTGTACGTGTGTAGAATCCAAAATGTATTTTTTGCGTTTGTGCATTTTTCACGCATTTTAGCGTTGTATCTCTATCAATGACATATTTTTCTTTTCAAGGCTTATTAAATTCTTCATGCAATGTAACAATTACATAATTATTAAAAGCATCATAACCCAAAAGAGCCTTATACACGGATAAAAAACGGTAGAGAAAAGACGCTCAATATGAGTGAGAAAACGTTTAATGCCACAAGCAATTAAAGCAGCTCAACGTCAAACAATAACAGAAACGCAAACGACCGTGAAGATAGAAACAATAAAGTCCGCGATCAAGTCCGTAATCCATGTTTTACATTACTAATCCTATCAAAAAACCAGCTCAACCTTTACCTACGAGTACAGTAATATCATCTTCATCGCTTCGTTTCCCACAGTAACCGAGAAAATGCATTCATTTTGTGCTATCCATGTCCAATTTTATCCAATTTTTAATGGCGCTACCGCGGTGGAGCGGCCAATATCGCAAATTATAGTGTTCACAGATTACGTCGGGAGTTACCTACGTGACGGGCGGTGCTTACGAGTGGCCGCCAGTGTACACGATAGCCTGCAGAGTGAACATGTCTTATAGTGCCGCGCTTCCGCGTCGATATGAGAAAATGTAGAAAGTAAATTCTTAAAAATAAACTGGCTGGGTAGATTATTCGCTCCTGCAGTGTAATTGCGGTTTGTATGGATTATGTTGGTCAGTATCGCAGCTTGAGGTGTACAAAGCTTACATTGTATGTTATAGGTATTTTTCATTAGCATTAATAATAATGAAGAAACCGGCGGGGTATAAGTACGTATAAAACAGGATTAAGCATTAATAAGGCAGTCTACCTGTGCTATCATGAAATGCACTAACCAAGCAGCTGGTCAATTAAACGTTTAATAAGTAAACAAATTGGAAACATAATGACTATGGACTATGCAAACTTAATTTTTGATTCGCAATGGCTTTTATTCCTCATCGAGTGGATGAAACTTTATGGTAACTTTATGAAGAATCTTAGAACTATCATTATTTTGCGGTTAGAGAGAGAACACTATCCCTTACAACATTGTCAGCATTTTCACTCGACGACAATAAGGTATTTTAAAACGTAGTGTATTTATTACATTGTCTTTGGGGTATTTTCCTGAAATAACCTACAAAATCAAATAGACTATCCAAAAATATTGGCCACATATGTATTTTTCTTTTGTCACGTAAATAAAAAATTAAGACGAAGCAGTGAATTGAAATTTGAAGCTTTCGTATACCTTTAGGCAACAGGCGACATCAGTAGTACTGGCAATTTTAATTGATTTGTAAGGGAAAAAATATACGTGTTGGTAAATAACAATAATTTTTCAAAACAGAAAATTATCCTTTTCTCAAAGTTTGAGTGAGACTAAAGGAGTATAGAAACACCAGTTTTGTGACGTCTTTTATGACGAAGTTATTAGTATCATAAGCGTATATATACGTCCCGAACGTACAAGTATAATCGTGATATTAGCTGCTAATTGTTAAGTCAATAGGACATCCACATTTGCATGGTGGTGCAATGTTTATATTAAATATACTATAGAATGTCTTTATATACATCGTTGACAGCCTTTTTATCATTCGACATACATGTTCTCTTTACTCTTGAAAGTGCGACACATAATTTACCATGGAAAACCATTCAACGCTCAAATCTAAGCAACATAGGCACGCGCGCCGTGCCTCCGCCGGCACCGCGCCGCAACCGCTATGTCCTTGCATTTTAAATCTGTAATATCTTCGAAACTATTTATTTAAATTATATTCTGTAACGGGCAATATTGATTTATATTAAATGCATAATGTATTTATGGTACTTAATTGGATAAGGATTAATGCTGTATTACTTAAAATCGCTTCGTAAAATATGCTCGTATTTCTCGTAAAAAGTAAAGGATAAAAAATGGTTGTTGTGGGTTATCTATAAGAGATAGACAGATGCTGTCGAGGACTTTTTTGTTGGCCTTTTTAAGGTGTACAATACTGTAGTACATTATTTTGATCTATCTCGTAGGGTTCAGCCAGCGTTTGCAAAGCAAGCGCAAAAAAATGTGTTTATTTGCGACATCACATTAGAAACCTCAAAAATTATCAGTGTTCCTCTACTATATTATGCATGTTAAATACTTAAAAACCTTCCTATTGAATCACTCTTTCTATTGAAAGAAACTGCATCAAAATCCATTGCGTAGTTTTAAAGATTTAAACATACATAGGGAGAGACACAGGGAAGCGACTTTGCTTTATACTATGTAAAGAAGAAATTAGGTTCAAGGTTGATTGGGAAAATTTGACAGTTTCGGATAGCTCCGTGTGCTGGCGTCATCATCTCTGCCTTTTTTCTAACTATGTTGCGGTTGGCTTCAAGTCTTACTGGATGCAGCTGTGTATTAGTCTTTTTCATGGTCCGACTGCGTATCTGACCTCCAAAGCCCAGTAGCTAGGTAATACGATACCCTTTGGTCAGTAACGACTATCCAAGATGTCCAAATGGGAGCCGGAACCAACGGCTTAGCGAGCTTTAGCTGGTTCACGTCTAATAAATAAATAAATAAATAAAATAAAAATCATTTAATTCAGATGTCCAAAGATCCATATACATTGTTTAAAATTACAATTTAGAAAAATGTCAAAACTATCATGTCATAATCGTTATTAAAATTAAATTAAATTAAATTATCATCATACACAAAGATTACAACACAAATTACAGATACACACACATTATTACAATTATTCATTATTACAAATTATTATATAACCCTCATAATAAGGGATTTCCATAATGGGGATGATACCCTATCAGCTACGGTATTCAGGATCATGTTGGGGCTGCCACGCAATCTGCATATCAGGGATGCCGTTTTCTTCCGAATAATGGCATGAAAACCATCAGTGTGAAATAGTGCGAACATCCCTGATGCACTACAGATACGCGGCAGCCCCAACACCCCACATTATTATATTGGATACGCAAGGAATCCAGTGACCTTTTGGTGTGACTAACCCACAGATTCCCCGTGTAAAAGCTCTGGCAATAAGCTTTGAAAAGGGTGACCTTAACATCATCAGAGCATCGGTAGAATGTGCGGGCCAGCATGTTACCTCGGACCGCTAGAGCCCTGCGTTCCCTTTCAATGTCTACATCGTCTTCAAGGCCGTCGGTAAGGAAATGTCCTAGGTATTTAAATTTTACAACACGATTTATGCACAAGCCATTTAGCGTAATATTTTGAAGAAGATCAGGACACTTACCGTTGGCCTTTAAGACCATGTACTCACTCTTTTTAACATTATACAATAGGCCATGGACATTGCAATAGACCTCGCACACTTTTAACAACTCCCCGAAACCCCTCACCGTCAGGCTCAGCAGCACCATATCATCCGCGTAGCTGATGTTATTGATACTGACGCCGTCTATTGAGCACCCGACACGCCTGCTGTTGAGCTCGACGATGAGGTCATTTACATATAGGTTGAAGAGCTTGGGAGATGTCAGTCCCCCCTGTCTCACCCCGCTTTCCAACCTATACGCCTCAGAGAGTGTATTAGCCCACCTCACAAAATTCGTTTGGTGTCCATACCAATATTTTAATATATTGAGTATGGTCCTAGGTACACCCCTGTCCCTCAACTTTCTCCAGAGCACTTCATATGACACGAGGTCAAAAGCTTCGGAGAGGTCAAGGAAACAGGCATATATACCGGCGTCCTACGATTCGTATAGTATTGGACGGTATGCTTGAGACTCACTATTGCGCTTTCCGTGGATAGCCCGGCCCGAAACCCGAACTGTGCGTCACCTAGATTTATATATTTATCCAAGCAAGAATCAAGCACACCGTCCAGCACCTTAGCAATCACAGTAGCTAGAGATATGGGGCGGTAGTTCCCCAAATCCGAGATATCCCCAATCCTGTTCTTCACGATAGGCACTACGATGGTTTTCATTAAATCGTGAGGTAAATACGAGTGACTCATGCACATCGTGAAAAACATGGCCAAGTCCCTCGGCAGGTGAAACCCAGCGTGACGCAAGTGCTCAACACTAAGCCCATTTCCACCCGACATTTTCTTTAACACGTATCTTAGTTGAGTAGCGGTAAAATTTACAAACGACTCACCTCCGACACATCCAGCCTCAGGACTAATATACGACGCTGACGGGCCCAGTGGGGAGCGGACCTTAAAATGCTCCTTGAATAAATTAGCAATATGCACCGGTTCGCTATTCCCACCCACACTCACAGGGAGACCAGGCTTAATATCATGCTTACCAGTAGCCTTCCAAAATTTACTGAAATCATTTGCTGACCTGTGTTTAGCCAGTGTCCATCCTAAGTTGGTCCTGGTTATAATGATGGTGGTAATGACGGCCATCCTTAAACAGTGTGTCTATAAAAAACTCTCCTACTTATCCGCGACTTCCTAAACAACCTTTATATTTCAGCTCCTTAGGGCTATTTCCTTGAAAAAAAAAAAGTTATATTTGATCCCTGGTCTACAACTATGACCAGGCAAAAAAATCAAATCGGTCGGTGCTTTTACATTTATAATTCTGTTTTTGCTGTTTCCTATGCAAGCCCCAGTGTGGTCATCAGTGATGATTTCCACAACAACGAATTAAAATGATTTCCACACACTATGGTATTTAATACTTTTTCTTTATTGAAAAGAAGCCACTAGAATGACAAAAGACATTATTCTTACATACCAGTCTCTCCTTACAATAATAAATTCTCATCTACCCTCACAAACTAGTACCTACCTACCCTCATTTCAGTTCTGATCTGTAATCAAGCGTGGTGCCTCGCAGATGCAGCACGTGCTTTACGAGAGAATTACGCGATCCAGCGGTTTGATCGCCGCTGCTAATGTACTAACACGTGAAATTGATGGAAAAAGAGGGTAGGTATGCATTGCGCACTGGTTGCTTTGTGAGGTTATGTTTTGTTTAGATTTTTTAACAAAGTAACATTTTATCAGCAAGTGTATATGTATGATGTTATTTATTTATTAGGGACAAAAAACATTTAAGATGATGATACATTAATATTTTTAAGATGTATAGGTAAACATATAACCTACACTATTGCCCACGGATTAGTCAATATCATTATATTATAGGAGTGAAAAATAGAAACGGATTTATAAAATTGATCAGTTTGATACATTTTTATTAGAATTTAGATGCTAATGCACTGATAGCCAATGTTTTAATTTTTTTATTAGAAAGGGAGATAATATCGATGTCTACGAAGTATCTGTTATAAGTTTCGTCAAGACGACGTAGAGGCACTCGTGCGCCGGCGTTAATTTTGCAAGCGTCCACATGGAACAAGCGTGGCACGCGAGCCCTCCGTCTGATAACAGTTCTAGGTACCGTATAACACAATTTATATGTAAGGTCAATACAGTCAAACCTATTATGGCACAAACCATGCGGCATCTTTACGTACAAAACTAACCGTCGGGCTTAGGAAATAGGGAATCTTTGAATGATTACATTTGTAGTTCATGCTACGTAAACGTTTTTGTATTATATGTAACATATGAAGGTTATGGATAAATCATATCAGCCACACGGGTCGATATTCAAGGTTATGCAACACTTATCGAGGTCAGTCCAAGGATGGGTTAAATGTAGAGAATTGTATGTACATACAATTCTCTACATTTACGAGAATTCTCTACATTCTAATTCTCTACATTTACATTCAATTTGCTGGTACCTACGTCTAGATGTGTAAGGATTATTTTTTTACCTTTAATTCAAGTCTGAAATTACTATACACACTTGATTCACGAGGCACTTTATTTAATTTTATTTAAGTTTAGTATGAGAAAGACGCATGACTATTTGAGAGGACTTCTGGAAAATGTGCTTCAGACAAAACAAAAGAAGGAAAAGTAGACAGCGTCGTAGATCGTAAAATAGCTGTAAAAATATGTGTAAAGCTGGACCTATTTGGGTTACGACATACACTGAACCACTCACTGTGGCTAGCTTTTGGGGAGAACAATCGTGACATACCGGTGTCACATCATAATTAAACAAAAACGAACGAAATTATTACCATTATGCAAAATTGCTGTCGATGCGTGATGCTGTATTCTAAGGCGTGATGCTAGATACGAGAGAAACATTTTCACGGTACAAGATTAAAAAAACCTATTTTCCTGTAAACATTGTCTTCACCAAATTTTAACTAAATCGGTCTAGTAAATTCGAAAAAAAAATTGGCTGTTAAAGACGGTCATATAAACAGATACACGAGATTCAATAAGGGTTCCGTATTTTCATTCACACTTTAATATTATAAGCATTTTAAAATAGTATAGAATACAATATGATTTTTATTTTTAGTTTACTATTAATATAAAGTATAGTCAACGACTACTAGTACTACTCAATAATATCAGAACAGGTCATCTTATAAATTGTAGGTTTACACAGAGTTATAGACCACTGACACCCAAGCTAAGATTAAACTTGTGTTATAGGTGTCAGGGCTCTTAAAATTAGCAGTATTAACAAGATAATTACAAAAATATTCGAACACCAAACAAAGAAGTAGGACATTGTCACAATAATTCAGTCAAAAATCAAAGTCTGTTACATTAAGTTGAGAACAAATGAACAAAAAAACAACATTGACGAACCAGACCCTCAACATTTTGCTTAAAACAAAAGGATTAAGACTCTTACGCAAGTTTGGTCAGTCATACTGAGTGATGTGACAAGACATGCGTATAACCTCTGATGTTTATTTCAACATTATACATGGAGCAAAATTGTATACTTATTAAACTGGCTGCTTTAATAATCAAAGTAATGAATACAAGTGTTTAAGAGAATAAGTATTGTTAATTAGATGACACGGTTGGCGCAGTGATTGAGCGAATGGCTGCTCAGCTGTATGTCACGGGTTCGGTGTCCACACCGATACAAATGTTTTTATGGCCTACAAGTAGCTGTTCGAGATTGGATGTAGAGCCAAGTTTTCTTTTAAGTCTTTCGTAAATTTAAACTAGATAATGTCGGTGTTTCCTAGCTGTCTACCCCGAGAAGAAACATAGACTTATTTGAACAATATTTTCATTAAGTTAAATTATTGATTTTATTACAAACATATTGAATTTACAGCAGTCATAGACAGCCATGACAATTACATTTTTTGAGTGTCTTACTGGGTCCATAAATCAGGGTACATAAATAAGACGGTCACGTCTTATTTTCTCTCAGGTTTCTTCGTAGAAACCATTTACTCTAATCTCGGTAAGAAGAAAAACATTATTAAACAGAGGAGAATCATTATATTCGGTATTATTAATAGTATTATATTCAGCAAAAGTTTAATATCCGTTATAAGGTATTTCACAATATTTTCGTAATATAAAGGTATAGTTTGCTTTCGAGTCGACGGAGCGGCCCAAGTTAAATTGACGCGCAACGACGCGACGGCACGTTGTGTTCTTCGCGCGCCTCAAAAAGCAACCAACATAGAATAATTGATAGGTCCGGTAGGCCGCAGAAATATTTTAAGGAGATACCGTGGCTCCGAAACAGGAAAGGAAGGAAAAGGGTGGGTTTTTAGTCAGTAGTCTGACTTTCCTTTCCTTTCCTTTCACTCCACGCGGAGCGGGAGGAGTCATTTGATGATTTTCCCAACAAAAAATACGGTAAATTATGCTAAAGCATAATAAGACTTAAAAATCCAACGGGCAGTTCAGTACGAAATTTTGTTAAATCAAGGAGACCATATTATATGGAGATTATATTTATTTCTATGATGCAATGTAAATTAACAGCTTACTATGGTTTAGTTGAATCTATAATTAGATATGGTGTTATCTTCTGGGGTAATTCCACCGATAAGGATATCATCTTTAAAAGACAAAAGCGTTGTTTAAGAGCTATGTTTAATCTAAAAACTACTGATAGCTGTAAAAATTATTTCACTAAATATAATATATTAACGTTACCTTCGCTCTATATATTGGAAATAGCAATGTTTGTATAAACGAATCCACATTTGTTTCCTCGTATGGCAGACAAATTTTCAAGGAATAGACGTGACGATAGCTTACTATGTGTTCCTACATCAAAAACTACACTAATGCGCAAGAGTGTTTTTTGCATGGCACCAATTGTCTACAACAAATTGCCCAAAAGTTGGAAAGAAAAACCAGTACTTAGGTTTAAACAAACATTGAAATTATTTTTGGCACAAAAAGCCTATTATAGCATCGCAGATTTTTTAAAGGAGTCATGTAAATAATAGATTAATTAGTAAAATTGGTTTATGTTATGATTTGTTTTGTTTAAGAATTTGTTTGTGTAAAATTATTAAATTTATGTTTATATTGTAAGTGCAGAATTTAAAGAATGTTATGATTTGTTTTGTTTTATGATTTATTTGTGTAAAATGATTTAATTTAATTATATTGTTTATATTGTAAAATTGTGTGTAGAATTGAAATAATCATTATGTACCTGTATGTAAACATATTTGCGCGCCATGAGAAATGGCAGACATGTCGTGAACCAATCAATTTTTAAGATCTTGCATGCATGTATTATATTAAATTCTGTATGTGTACACATGTTTGAGCTAATAAAACTTCTATTATATTCTATTCTAATGCGAAATGCTGCTTAACATCTAATTTCTCACACTCAGTCATCAATACTACTACTAAAATAAAGAAAGGGTACATTTTCTCACATTAGCTACAGCTTATCGTCATTAATATCGGCGTTACAACTCACCCCATCATAGTTAGTGCGCTACAATCTGTCATTCTTGACGTGTAGGCAAGCTTGCGCAGGGGCAGTTTGTTCTGTGAGACGACGATCGTTTTGTAAGAGAATGAGTATTTCAATAGAAAATTCTCAATTTGCCCACGCATTCGTCCGCATAGATTTCGAAATAATTCATGGCCTTTAGCACTCACCAATAATGTACCTTAATACCAATGAAAAACAATTAAGAATTGGATCATCAGTTCCGGAGATTATCCCTATATACAAACTTACAAACAAAAACTCTTTATATACCTTCATTGTGCGTACGGCTAAGGAGTGGAATTCCCTGCCGGAGTCTGTTTTTCCCGATAGCTTTAACCTAGGAGTCTTTAAGTCAAGAGTGAATAGGTTACTTTTAGGAAAGCGTGCTCCATCTTCGACCACATCATCACTTACCATCAGGTGAGATGGTGGTCAAACGCGAAACTATTTTATATAAAAAAAGAAATATTAGTACCTATAGATTTTTATTATGAACAGCAAAAGATATTATTAAGCAGAGATTTACCTGTTACCAGAGTGTACCCCACACCCAAGATAGTCACGATTCATAATTAAGTTGGATGTAATAAAAAACGCACGTATTACAAAACTGTAAATTTTGGATTGCAACTAAGAAATTACTTACAAATGAAATATGTCAAACGTCGCCGGAAATTATGTAAATTTTTCGGTGTAAAAGCAAGTAGCGTTAGTTTGACTCCGAGACCGCTAGTATTTCCATGGCAAATTTCATTAGAATTGGTTCAACGATTTACCCATGCAAGAGTTACAGATAGACAGCCAATGTACTATACACTTATTATAGACAATACACTTAAATATATATATATAATAATAACTCATTTGACTTATATCTATGCTAGAAAAAAAAACTATAAAAGCCAAAGACGAAAAAAGAAACTATGGACTCGTGTGATGGTAATCCATCACACGAGTCCATAGTTTCTTTTTAAACCAAATTAAACCAAACCAAATTGCATCTTCAATCTCGCTTCGCGTGAAGATTATGATTTGGAATAGCGAGCAAAAAAGATACTTCTTATCACTGGATAACTCCGGACAAGAGAGCTGACGCTCTCATTACATAATGTGATCTTTCACTCGGGCAAACCCAGTAACAGAAGTCAGTTAAATTAATCGATGTAAACATCAAACATCATTCAAAAAACTATTAATTTTTATTGCATAAAAACGATTTCAATTTATTGCAAATTCTATGTAAAAATTCTTAAATCACTACATTGCAACCGGATACGAATGCACTTAACTACAACATAAATAACTCAAAAGGTCATATTCTAAAATTAAAAATAGAATAATAAAACTGTTATAATTTACGACTAATTACTAAAAAGTTATCAAATTAATATTTTAATAACGTTGTTAAGAAAACCAGTTTTGAGTACCTACTACTACACTTGGATTCTTTCTATTCCGTAATCTTTAATTACTCGTAATGTATGAGCGTGGCTGATCGATTCGTTGCGGCTGCAAAGCTGCGCAGGCGCTGGTCACGTGACTAACGCGTGTCTTACGTGCCACACAAAAAGGGATGTATGCAGAAGGTTTACAGTCAAATAAAGTTGGACAAAGAGTTTATATTTCGCAAAAGTAAGCAGTGGGAACATTATAACCAGGTTATGGATGATTTAGGTTATTTCTATACTTAACCAGTTATTTTAAGGAACATGTAATTGGGGGTGAGCCCATTACCATCAACCGGGTAAAATACGGAGACTGGGATGATCATTTGCATAATCTTTTACCACCTAAGGGGTCACCTTCTAGTTTTTCCGGTTGTAGCTGAGCTCCACTGTTTTAGATGAAGGGACTGCGTATCTAGTCTCCTAAAACCAGTCAGTGTTTAATTCTTGCCAAGACTGATGTCAGATTTTCTGGCATCTACCTCGCAACAACTGTCAAAAAAGTAAAAATCACATGTTCTCTGAGGCAAGGAGAAATTTTAATGATGATAAAATATAGCCACGAGCTTCTCCACCACCAGACACCAGGATGTGAGAATTTTTGGATGGAAAATCTAAGTATATTTGTCCCGTAACGGTAATCGGATCTTTGATCCAATGTACGTTTGTAGCTCTTGCGATTACACCAACAAGATGTCCTTATTTTAATATCTGGCACGAGAAGTCTGAAGACTAACATAAAACACGCGTCGCAGCGTCGTAGCAATATTTGAAGACAGCACAGCTACGAAATTGCGTAGCAAACGCTACAAACTGCTACGCAAATTATGTGGACTACTTTAAAAAAAAAAGATTACTAGCAATATGGGTAGAATTTACATTACTAGCAATCCTGTTAACCCCTCCAACTAAGCTAAATATGCTTGTGTCTGGAGTGGATTCACGGCAATAGTGTAATGGGTGGGGTTTGAACCCGTGACCCCTCGATCACAAATCCGACACCTTACAACTTTAGTTACTTATTATTGCTTTGCAGGAGTTATGCAATTTTAACCTTCTGTTATTATATTTCTATAGTGATATATAACATCCCATGTCCACAGAGGGTCAGATTGATCTGAATTTGAGTACTTTATGATGATTACGAACTAATCTTGTTTGCAAATCAGCTTAGAATGGTGTGAATTTTAGAAAAAAAGCTGGTTGACAGTTTTTTCGATATGGGAAAGCAAACTTACTGTTGTAAGCTGATTATAGTGGCTCCAATGTGTACATGATGCCACTCCATGCTGGACATTTTATTGATGATATTTTGAGCATACTGGGAATAAATGGTTATGATTTTATTAAGTTTACTTTTGTAAAAAATATAAAAAAACATATGCCACTTTTAACATTGAGTACTTTTTCATAGAGAATCAAAGTTACTTTGAATGTAAAACCGTCTTTTCTTGAGATGTAAAAGTGAATTTTAATATTCTTTTTTTGAGAAATAAATGTCTTATAGCAAATAATAGTATCGAATTTTTTGTATTTGAGTAGTCAAATTGAACAGTACTGATGTTTTTAACGTCATCTCATCTTACATAATTTGAAAAACGATTCTATGAAGTGGCGCAAGCGCATTAAATAAATAAAAACCTACGAGTACTGGGACGAAATACATAAAAAGCTGATAAAAGTAATGATGCAGGTACGGTACAAGTTGTTATAAAAGCAGGAGGATATAACTCATTGTGCACCAAAATATTTACTGACTAATATAATCTTTATTTATTTATTTCTCTCAAAAAGTTACAACATAGGTTTACAAAATATAAGTCACAACTGGATATAGACCTAAGTGAGAACTGTAAAGTTAAAAAGTTAATGTGCTTGCTATTCCAGATTATAAATTTCCTGAAAAGCTGTGTTTCCTGATAGCTATAACCTGGCGGTCTTTAAGTCAAGAGTGAATAGGCTACTTCTAGGTCAGCGTGCTACATCTTCGACCGCATCATCGCTTTCACATTAATTATTTACATTTATAATATTATTTTCGATCATTACGAGTCATTAAAATTAGCCATTCAGTGAAAGGCGCCGTCAAAACGTTGAATAAATTGACCTTAGAAAATTAGCTGAACAGACGGTATGAGCCGAAGTGAGCCGAAGTGAGCTGGGTTCCCCAGCCACAAAACAATGGCTTAGCGACCCCCCGGAAGCATTGAGCTGTACCGGTCCCGAGTTACAACTTGTATGTCCCAGTGCAAGTTAAAAGCAGGGAGCGAATGATTTGAATGACTGAAAAGAAAAACTATTTAAGTACATCGTCTCCAGAAACTTTACGTAGTACGTACTTATCTTATGTATACCTACTGTTTTGACTTAGAATGATTAAATTATGTTACCACGCAGTGTCTTGCCAGTTCTCCTCCATATGGAAAGACCAGTTTTGACCGTACCCTAGCTTCGCTGCCCATGTCGGCGCATGGGAAAAATAAATATTTTTTTATTTTGGAATAAAAACCATAAATCTACTGAAGTGATCAAGCCAAATAAAACACATTTTCTTTTGTAAATCCAAAAATCTTTTGCAAGTATTTGTTAAATAATCTTCTACTCTACCGACAGGTAATTGCTTTATACCAGAATGGTCCCACAACTACCCAAAATCCTCTCCAATCCAAATATCGGTAACGCTCCAGAGCTCCATATATGTAATACTAAATTCGTATTATACAACGTGTAATTTAAAGGGTATACATATACATACCGAGTGCATGGCTTCTTTGGATGATAACAATTTAGATTATTATTATTATTATTACAAATTCCAATACACTGATACCCGAGACCGAATTTTTCAAATTAAGAAGAATGAAAAGAATTATCGTGTTATTGGCAAGTGACGTGGAAAGTTATTGACCCTTGTTGTGCTGTGACACGTTTGTTATGATTGGTAGTCAAGAAATATATGAAACCAATAATTTGGTATCAGTTATTTTGTGCTGAAACTGTGCATAGAGACTTCATACCTGATATTGTCTTCAGCCCTTTTGGATAGATATGGGGTTTCCGTTACACGTATAATTACAAGTACTACAAATCGCTTCAGCATTCCTATTTAAACACGCACAAACGGTCCACCGCCCCATCCAAGAGTTTGTTGCGTGAAATGTAAAATTTTTACTGTTCATTGCGGGCCCCGAACTGTTTTTCTGACACTCCCGCCTTTTGTACTAGCCCTTTATTAGGGGACGATGTGTACAGTCACACAGAATAGTGCTATTTGGGATTATTTTTACACTAGTTGTAGTGCTTTTTTTTAAGGATGGGAAATCATGCAATGATTGCCTGCCTGACTTTTACTGACTAAAACCCATCCGTGTTCCGTAATTTAGCCTTCGTTTTCCGAGGGCGCAGTAACTCTATCGAACAATTCCGCAACCCCGGCAGGGTACTAAGTTGTGCTGAGGCAGGTAGATTCGAAGGTGAGAAGACGAGATAAAGATTCACCAGAGTCTTTAACGACTATTATTGAGTAAATATACTTTTTTTGTTTGAATATTATTTATACGTTGTTGTAGCTTCAGGACAACCGTCTGACTTTTCTATGGAAAATTAAACAATTAACTTAATTAACTCAACATAATAAGAATAGTAATTCAGCCTATCACGTTCCGACTACTGAGACACATGCGGGTTGGTGGAGGTCACATATCTTCGGCTTTTGTTTTCCGGGATATGCCGGTTTCCTCACGATGTTATCCTAGACCTGTTAGAGACCAGTGGTGGTGCTAATACTGGGTTCGAGCTGCAACTTGCAAGTCGGATTCGTTTCCATCGGGCCACCGCTGCTCTCAAATTCAACTTTTGTTAATTTTATTACAACATACATATATGTAGGTATCGCCCAAATTAACTTTGACGTAGGTATACGACGACTAACAAAAGCAGCACGTGTGGCAAAGCTACACACGTTAAATAATCTTAATAAAGACATAAAATTTGTAATATTATGCGCTTAATTATTTAGATAATGTAATAAGTAATCTTGAGCTCCCACGCGTTATTACTTTATCGCCATATCAAGAAATAATTGTCTTGATTTAGACATTAACCTGGTTTCATATTTTTTCTTTATTAACGAAAGCCCTTTTAAGGAAATGCTAGTAATAATGGGTGTTATCATTCATTTATGAATTAATAATGTGGAAGCTATTTACTTCAGTAATTTAATTTAAAGTTTTAAATCGAATTAAAGTCGCCATCAAACCGTGCTCTATTTTATTGGCTCTTTCTAATTATAAAGCACTTGTAAACTAACGAAATTACTAAAAAGTTTGGGTGGCAGATGAATAATTTTACGTTGTCTCTGCTATACCAAAAACTCAGAAATCTATAATTAAATTAGAAATCGACATTATTTTCAAAGAAAAGGGTTGTTATATGAAACTAGCTTTTGTCCGCGACTTCGTTCGCGTGGGAGATTTTCCCGTGTAAATGAGAATTCCGGGATGAAAAGTAGCCTATGTGTTATTTCAGGACGTCAACTATCTACTTACCAAATTTCATTGAGATCAGTCCAGGAGTTTTTGCGTGAAAGAGCAATAAACATACATCCTCAGAACCTTTCTCATTTATAATATTAATACGATGGGGTTGTTATATCAAAAAGATCTCTTAACAGTTTTGTCAGTAATCATACTTGAGCTAAGATGCAAGCACTGCACATTGCACACATTCCGGACGAGTTTCAACAAATTGTGCCAACATACCTCGAGGGCAGTCAGACGGCAACCCTATGTTGTGATTGTAGTAATGATAATTAACTAAAGTGATTTGAATTTTCTACGGGTGAATTTGGATACAAAAGATAAACAATTTTGCTCAATAATAGTCACAGTATTGTGTTTATGATCTATAGTTTTTAAGGTTCCGTAGCCGAATGGAAAAAAACGGAACCTTTATAGATTTGTCATGTCTATCTGTCTATCCGTTTGCCTGTCTGTCTGGCCGACCGTCATTATATCACAGCCACTTACTGTTAAAGATGTTTATTTCTCATGAGAATTACATTAATTGTATTCACATACCTACATGAAAAACTTAAATCTAAACTAACAGTAAGGTTTATGATGAGCGGAGTACAGAGTCTAATACCGTGGTTATATTCTTAATTTAACAATCAAAAGACTATTTGCAAAATAACATTAAACTTTATTCCGAAACTATTAGGTCTACACAGTAGAAACATGGCAGGTAGATGTATTCTATGAACAGCTTGACGATTTTTATTAACAAAAAAATCAAGGTGGTTCTTCATATATGGAACTGAAAGTAAAAAATAATTATTAATGATAAATGATAAATGATCTTCATTTTGCAAATTGGTTATTATAACACTTTTACATGTCATTTTTTTCGTAAATATTAACTAGATGAGGCCGGTGTTTCCTAACTGTCTACCCTGAGAAGAAACACCGAAACAAACTCAGGGTTCCGTCTCTTTTAAAGTCCATACAATCTACACTGGTTTAATTGTATGGGAACCTTGTAGGTTTTCTTTGGATTTGAGTGGGCACGTCCATACAGTGCAAGCATTTGTCAAATGACGTATAGCTCAACTTAGAACAAGGAGCTTAACGATTTGACGAACAATACCAAGGTAATGACGTTTGGGTAGGCCGCAAAAGCACTCAAACTGCCAGACAATTATGTTTAACTCGAATCAAATAACCTACATATTTCACATATTCACAATCGCTTATGAGAATTATGTAGATTAGTCTGAAATGGCGTTTTGAGGAAAGACCACACAGATTTGAGTAGACCCGTCCCGTCAGTACAAGCCTTTGTCAGTTAGTCTGTAAGCTCAACTTTGGACTACTAAGGAGCCCAACGACCTGACGAACAATGCCAAAGACAGAACATTTGAGTAGGTCGCTAATATACTCAAACTGCCAGACAACGTCGTAATAAAGAGAGAGAGAAAAAAATAGTAAATGGAAATTAAAAAAAATATATATTAAAAAACCACATAATCCTCGCATTTAAGTACATAATTAAGTAAATATTCAAAAAATTATATATTATACTTTACAAAGTAAATATTCATGTCAAAATAAAATATTTTTTTTATTTTACTTTAAAAAGTAAATATCCATGTCAAAATAAATATTTAAAAAATTACAATTTGTATAAAAATAAAATAAAATAATGATTAAAACCGCAAATATGCCTTTGTCATTCATACTACGAGGCATGCCTTTCAAGTTCTGTCGTTTCCATATTTCCCGGCAATTTTGAACTTGGAACTGTTCTATATCCGAATGTGTTTAAATTTTGAATCTCAAAACAGTTGAAAGTATTAGGATTAATGCTATTGTTTAATCACAGTGTCGATTGGAATCTGTCAGGTTACGTACGATAATGAATATTTCTAAGGAAAATGTTCGTGTGATAATTTTCTACAACTTTAGAAGAGGCCTGACACGGCTTCAATGTTTTGAAGCTAACATCTGTGTTCAATGATGAAGCCCCATGTCTGCGGACTGTCGAACGCTGGTATTTAGAATTCCAGCGTGGACATACTAGTGTTTTTTTTTTAAATATTTATTCATTTTAAAGAGGGTTTGGTCAGACATGATCTTGCCATCCTCAACTGCCTCCGTGGTCGAGTGGTTTAGGCGTTTGCCTTGTGACCCGGTGGTCGTGGGTTCAATTCCCGCGGGAAGCATACTTTGTAAAGTTGTTTCCAGTTTGGCTAGGACTTTGCAGGCCTGAATCACCTGACTGTCTGATAAAAAGATGGTTCCGTGCTTCGGAAGGCACGTATAAGCCGTTGGTCCCGGTCGCCAAATGGCGGCCGTCAAAATAGACCACGTCAGAGGCCCTAGAGGCGGTCTAGAAACTCTGACACTAGGGTGTATGGGGTCGTTAGACCTCACTTACCCACACGATAAGAAGAAGATAGGCCTCACAACAACAACTGACTCTCTACACTTAATTCTAGTCTAAGTCTAATCTAGGTCTACGCTTAATTGCTAAATTTACTAATCTATAGACTCTCTTTGCGTTTTCTGACAGAGGCTGGGCAAGGACCATATTACACCTGCCTAATCCCCTAGATCTAAATTATAGGTGAGCATTAAGGTCATCCTTTCAGGCTCATTTCGGGCACACTCGGCCAACACATGGTAAACATCCGACATACTAGTGTTAATGACAAATCTCGCGAAGGACTCCCAAAATCCGCCTTCACTGAAGATAACATCATTGCTGTGAGACAACTCATTCTCGAAAATCGTCATGTGACGTATCGAGAGATAGAGGCTCTATTAGGCATCTCAAGGACAGCCATTCAGAAGATCTTGCATGAAGCGCTTGGTGTGAGAAAGCTAGCTTGCCGTTGGATACCGCATCTGCTTTACGACGATCACAAGGCTGCCCGCGTCAAAAGGTGTAAGAAAACTCTGCAAAGGTTCAACCGAGGAGAGTCAAATCACGTCTACGACATCATCAGTGGTGAGGAATCTTGGATCTATGCCTTCGATCGGATTCCAAACAAGAATCTACAATCTGGGTCTTTCAAGATGAGCCAAAGCCGACTAAAGTAGTTCGTTCTCGAAGCACTTCAAAGAAGATGGTGGCCACGTTCGTTGGAAAAACCGCCCATGTTGCGACTATTGCACTTGAAGATCGTAGAACGGTTAACACAGAGTAGTATACCACAGTTTGTTTACCACAAGTCATCGCCGAACTTCGAAAATCTAACTTAAAGCGATGCATCATCCTGCACCACGACAACGCAAGCTCACACAGCGCTCGTCAAACGATTGAGTATTTGAAGCAGGAAAAAGTAGAAATTCTTGACCATCCTCCATACAGTCCTGACCTAAGCCCTAATGATTTCTTTACATTTCCTAAAATTAAGAAAAGTCTTCGTGGTCAAAGGTTCCAGTCCGGTGAAGAAGCAATCGACGTTTTCAAGTCAGCCATTTTGAACACCCCCACTTTAGAGTAAAATAAATGTTATAATAACTGGTTTGAGCGAATGGAAAAGTGTATCAAGCTACGTGGTGAATACTTTGAAAAACAATAAAAAGTACTATAAGGTTCTAGTTGTGTTTTTTTCTTCAAACGACAAAACTCAAAAGGCATGCTTCGTAATAGTATAAAACGAAATTGTTTTTCGCTGTTCCTTGCTTGCTATTACGTAAGCTTTCATGGGCGAGTTCGACTCGCACTTGGCTGTTTTTTTTATACTTGTAGAAATCCTCATATACTGCGACTCCTACTGACTCTCGGTGTCTCTCTCTCCTTCTTTCTTCTTGCTTTTAGGATGCGCGGTTACGTTGTATTTTCCACAATCACTCTAGTAATGTGAGTGTGCGTTCGAATACTACATCATTCCTACTCGGCCCTATAATGATAGGACGAATCCGGCCACCAGTGGTGGCGAATGGAAATAATTTAGAAGTTGTGACGCTGTCCCCCAGTAGTGGACAACGAGAATAATGTTTTAAAGTTGTCTCGCTGTCCCCCAGTGGTGGCCAGACAAGTGGTGGACATCGGGAATAATCGAAATGAAGCGGGCAGAAGGTGAGAGGGAGATGTCCTCCACTCTACTGATCCACTTCCAACGGCCTAAACGGTTGAGCAGGGCTGACAATACTCTCCTCTTCCATCCTCCGTAAAGTGGCCTATCGCTGACGGACTTGGAAACACCGTCCGTCGTCCGATTATTCCCGATGTCCACCACTTGTCTGGCCACCGCTGGGGGACAGCGAGACAACTTTAAAACATTATTCTCGTTGTCCACCACTGGGGGACAGCGTCACAACTTCTAAATTATTTCCATTCGCCACCACTGGTGGCCGCCACTCACCTATGGTGAGTCAATTCAAAGTCATACCGAGTTTGATTCAAAACATACCGTCATTTCAAAGCATTAAGTCAAGTTTATACAGATATAGAAATACAATCGCTGGAATGAAAAGACTTAAATGCAAAAATGTGGAAGAATTCCATGTTCCAAAAGATTATAAGGAATTTCTTTTAGCAGACTACTCATATAACTGCAACCGAATTGTAGTGTTTTGTATTGAAGAAGCCAAAAATGTAATGTGTGAAATTCATCATTTCTTATGTGATGGTACCTTTAAAAGCTGCACAGAGTCATAATTTACAAAGTTGTGACGCTGTCCTCCAGTGGTGGCCAGACAAGTGGTGGACATCGGGAATAATCGCCTTCATTTCTTAAGATATTGCTGCTAAGTACTAATGTTAGTATTAAATAAACCCCGTAATGTGTATACTCCAGCAAAAATAAACGCTTTCCTATACAGATATGTAATTAAAGCTTTTTCTTTATAATCGATTCACCGTGAAATTGCCTAAATAAGCATTTTTCTAACAGGTGTACTTCGTACTATCATTTATAATTTGCAACGTAGGCAGATTACTCCACCATTACATTAAAGCAACGTAAAATTACTAAAATTGGAAGCCTATGTGTCTTTAATTGATGTTCGTGCTACAACTTGTGTGTGTAAGTGCGTGTGTGTGTGCTTTGTGCCGCCATGAAACATAAATAGTTATATTTATATATGCTAAGTTTCATTTCATTTGGCAGCTTCAACAAACCAAGATCCAATAACTGGACATTGCAGTCTACTTCAGCATTTCCGGTTTTTACCTTAATACACGCAAATGCTTCTCTCACAAAGACTTACTTTGTTTACATTATAAATGATCTTTATTTTACAAATTGTTTACACGTAATCTTTTTTCGTAAATTTAAACTAGATGAGGCCGGTCTTTCTTAATTGACTACTCTGAGAAAAAACACTGAAACAAACTCAGGTCCTTTTTCAATTCTATACAATCTAGTACTGGTTAAGTTATATGGAAACCTTGTAGGTTACCGTCTGAGGCAATCTTTTGAAGAAAGATGCTCACAGATTTGAGTGGGCCTGTTCATATAGTGCAAGCATCTGTCAGATGACGTATGCGTGTACGTATGCTCAACTTGACCTTAAAATTAAAAGCGATGCATTAACAATACCAATTTTACTCATTCAAATAGTAATTATCATGCATATCAGAAACGAATAATTTAATATAATTAAAAGCCAATTTGCGAGCACCCTGTATTACAATACTTCCCATAAAAATCGCCACGCGGCCGCTTTCGTTACGGGTTTGCGTAGTTATGAAATATAGAGTAACAACCACTAAAACCGCATTGCAAGGAAATTTCAACCTTACTGTTTCAACAATTGAGTTGGATTTTACTCATAGATGTTTTGGGGGATTGAACAAAATAGGCATAAAATAGATAAATAAGATTTTGCACGGGTGTAACAGAATCGTATGTATTTCAGGGGCGTGTCCGGCGCGTGCGCATAGTTAGTGTAGTTTTCCCGTGACTATTTCAATTATAGCAAATTGGATGTTAGTCGAATTTGGATGTTAGTGAGTGTAGCTAAATGTTATTAATTCGTTAAAATGTTTAAAGCAAGTAAATTGTATTTTTAACCGACTTCTAAAAAAGGAGGAGGTTCTCAATTCGGATGTTTGTATTTTTTTTTTTTATTTTTTTTTTTTTTTTTTATGTTTGTCCACGCATAACTCCGTCGCTTGCCAACCGATTTGAAAAATTCTTTTTTTGTTGGAAAGGGTATACTTCCCAAATGGTCCCATGAAAATTTTATCGAAATCGGACGAGCCGTTTCTGAAAAATCAAAAAAAGTCGAAAAAAATAATTTACCTTGATGATCTTTTCGTTTACTCTGCATTGCGTTTTTTGTTCGCGCATAACTCCGTCATTTACGAATCGATTTGGAAAATTCACTGACCCACTAAAAAGCGCGAAAATAAAAACTTTTTTGCAAAAAATAAAACCGACTTCCATATCAAAACACTACAAAGCCAAAAATAATTTTAATTTCGGAAGGCGGTGTGAAAAAAAAAAGAAAATACAAAACCAATAACACCGACTACCGAAATTAAAATTATTTTTGGCTTTGTAGTGTTTTGATATGGAAGTCGGTTTTATTTTTTGCAAAAAAGTTTTTTAGAGTCTAATATACTCTAAAATATTTATTGAATCTCTTATACATACTTTTTTGTATTAGAACCAAATTCCTGGCACGCGAAGATAGTAAAAGACTGGATGGTATATCTTTATTTCCATGGAAGATGGGTAGGCCCTTAGAGTGGGCCGCAACTTGCGTCGATACTCTTGCACCATCCCATCTTCATAACTCATCTCTCTATGCTGGCGCTGCCGCTGCGGCTGCAGAAAACCTCAAGCGGCGGAAGTATAATAACCTGGTTAGTAGGTATATTTTCAAGCAGTTTGGGGTTGAAACCCTGGGATCGTGGGGTCCGAGTACTCGGTAGTGAGCACTCGGACCTCGGAAGTGAGAGATTCAGTTTTATATCAGTTTTTGTCTCCAATTACTGTCAAGGGACTAACTACAAGTTTTTTGATTATCAACGTAATAGGAGTTGAAAAATAAACCAATGAAAACAGTATAAAATCCTATCAGTAAATTACTGTCAATCACAATTGTGTCTCGCACACATCATTCGATCTAACCGAGATCATCATTATCATCATTTGCTTAGCCTGTTCCCATCTAAATACAAGGTGTAACAGATTAAGCGCAATACCTCAGACACCCCAATTAAAATATTAAATTATAAGTCTAAAACAACATCCGTAACTAAATAAATTGAAACCAAACCTAGACATTCTTTATAAAATAGTTATCCTTACTAAACGCAAAACGTATGTGCGTCATACAATATCCTTATGCAGACGCATACACTCATGAAATGTTAGCGGCCGACACGCACACGACCGCATTTCCTTGAATTAAGGATTGTATTCATTTGTCATGATACTGTGTTTCCATTTTAAGTTAAATGAAAGATTTTTCCGTCAATTTTTCATGACGGAAATCGATTCAGAAGCCGATTCTAAACCAACTACTTAGGGTAGTTTAATAGAATATTTTATTTAGTCGTCACGTACTTAGTCTAACAAAAATCATTGCACACGTATTTTTTATTTTTTTCACGTAATTGAAAAATTAAGACATTGATACAGTGAGTCGCAATTTCGCGTGAGGTCACACCTCGGTATAATTCTTAGCAATGTGTGAAGTCAGCAGCCCCCACTCCTGTACTTTGAAGCTATCTTTGTGAATTTTTCTTGACTTGAAAAAGCAAAAAATACGTGACCAATATTTTTTTTAAATCTACCTATTGGACCAAATAAAATAATTATTTTTCATCCCCCCATCTCGAAAAGAGTATTTTTGCTCTTCGATATCTGAGTGCAAATGCCTTTTTATCCGCTAGAGGATAAAGTAAATTGAATTTAGAACATCGTGTGTACTAAGTTTGTGAATTCATAACATCATTAAACCTATTTACTTTTACCTCCATGCGGCCGAATTTATCATACAACTTTTTTTAATTTGTTAAAAACTCAGACTCTGGAACCTTCTTGGTGTACTTACTTTTTATAATTTGCTTCGCGCGCCATTTTTTTTTTGCATTTAGTCATTTTCCTCGCTGAGGTGGGATGAAAAGTTACGTGCTGCACTCGAGTGCAAAGATTTTTCACCTCGTGCTCTTTTGATTCCCTCGCTAACGCTCAGGATTCTAATGTTTGAATCACTCGCTGCACTCGTGATACAATTTTAGAATCTTTCGCTTGCTCGGTCATCAAAATTGAGCACGCGGTTAAAAAGCAACTTTGCAATCTTGTATAACAAATAACTATTGTAACACAGGAAACTACCCTATTGCGTTTATTCTGTTACACATTGTACATGGGGTCGGTCCAGTCTAGGTGGTTGCAGCTGAGTACTAGTGTTTTACATGCAGCGACTGCCTATCTAACCTGCACAATCCAGTAGCTGGTTAACACGATACCCTATGGCAAGAGTGATGTCAGATATTCTGGCTTCTGAATACCCACGATGACTGTCAAAGATGTATTAATAACAGCTGGGATCAACGGCTAAACGTGTTTTCTGAGGCTCGGATAAACCACCCATCAGGGTCCAACATCGGTAAGCATTGCTTAACCTTTAAGATCGATCGTATGGCTGTCAATATTTAGCATCCGAGCTCTTGACAATGAAGTGACAGGAACTTAGCAAATATTCGCCCCGTCGGTCGTTTAAGTCGTGACGAAATGAAATTATTTTAGCAATGGCAAAATTTACACAAGTTGAGATATTTTAGGTTTCTTTCATATTTTAGATTCTTTTTAAATTAGGTTAGATATTGGATACTAAAAAAAAATTGGAAGATTCTGGAATATCCTGATTATCATTGTACCGACACGTGTTAGGAATATGATTGATCTGATAACTGCCACTAAAAATGGTAAAATGTATTCTATCGTCAAGTGTATCCTAGATAGTCTGACACAAACATAAGCGTCGTTAAAGGTTCGCTTAAGCGTAAAAGTTAACCCAAACATGACAAACGTTTTGGATCAGAAATTTCCCGTAACGGTAATCACTACGTGTCCATGTGACAACAAATTGACGACAGCTAAACGTACTCTAAAAAACATTTTAAATCTAGGCACTGAAAGAAAATCGTGCATCGGGAATAATGCATCTACTTTCACCACTTTGTACGTAGTTAATACACAACACAATCTGGCCGGCCGAACCTACATCCACGCTACCAATAAAACATCCACAGCGCGGCGCTTTACGAAATAATTATTAACAGAAAAACCACAAAAAACTCTCCGAAATTAGTTCCCGATGACAGTCAAAAAATATATGTATATTTTTTGTACGTTATGTTTATAAAAAACGATATTCGAAGCGCCATGGCCGACGCGCGGTCCTTTTGGACGCAGCAGGACATCGCCCGTTTTAACTTTTTGTACTAAATTTCTGTGTGGCATATTTATTCGGCCCTGAGATTATTTTCTACTAGAATTTTATGATAATCGTGTTCTCTAACGAGTAATGAATTACGTTCTAACATAGATACGGGATTTTAAAAGACATGGGTGACAATTGGAACGGGTATTGTCGCTCGCTTCGTGATAAGTATCTCGGTCGTGATGGTAAGCGATTAGTGGGTAATTAATGCTTGGAGGTGATGTTTCTCGTGTTTTTGCTGTTAAACGACATATTTTTTTTTTAAATATCAGCTTCTAGTGCTTTATTTAATATCTTATTAACCAACTTTGGCTTGATGGAACCTCAGTTATTTTTTGTAAAAAAAATACAGATATATACTTACCTGAGTTCCTACTACGATCCGTAGAGAGAAGTCTTATGTATGTTATTTATTACATATACGATAGGTACAAAGACGGGCCTTAAGCCGCCGGTTCCGCGAGATTATGGCGGCATGGTAAAAGCGACTATCGCAATCGCAACCCAGCGCTGGGCACGCCACAATAGCGGCGGTAAGTCCCCTCTTTGAGGAGTGGCTAACGAGGCGTCATGGCGTCTTCACCTTCTCAAGGCCCTCACGGCCCTTGCGCTCCAGCCACCACAGGAGACGCTTCGTCGGGAGTTGCAGGGTGACTTCCAGCCACCGTAGGCGTGGGCCTGCGGGCTACAAGCAATGGCTAGCTCACCGCCCGACTGAAACCATTCCCGAGTAGACGGCGCGGCGACTTCCACGCGCGCCTAAAAGAGTGTCAGCAAAATTGTCGGAATTGTTCGAGAGATTTACCGCGGCTTCGGAACACGGATGGGTTTTAGGCAGTAAAAGTCTGTCACACAGACTAACTATATTATACCCTCCCGCTTCGCCCAGACCGGGAGGCAGTACATTGGATGATTACCCATCCTTAGAAAAAGGCCGTCGGTTACCTCGATAAATATCTATACTGGATCCTATAGGCCTTACGTGGTTATATAGTCTTTAGCCCCTATTTATCCTACTAATTATATCTAGATTAATTTATGTTTGTAAGAATGGATAAATGTTTTTATTCTTTCAATCAAAAAACTACCGAATGGCTTTAGATGAAATTTAGCACACTTTACTACGTAGTGTGTTAAATTTCATCTAAAGCCATTCGGTAGTTTTTAATTTTAATATATATATTCGAGCATACAAAGGGATTCATCTACTATAGCTTTCTAAAACGGTATCTTATTACATATTTATAATTGTATCTTAACAAATTAGTTACACTAGTCTTTGTGTATAAAGCTTCGTCTGATATTCAATTATTTTCCTATCTTACTGACTACAAACCCAAAGAGCGTTCGCTTGACTTCGTATATTGCAATATAATAAATATAACATGCTGGCCTTTCGTATTAATCTAAAACTTCGTAGATTCGCTAAAGTCTGAGAACCAAATAGTAGTACGAACCTAAGTTTCAGATTTGAGAAATTTTTTTAGGGAAAATGGTGTAACAAACATAGAACTAAGAAATTGGTAAAAAAAATGAAGTGTTCAGTAAACCATCATTATCTACTTAGCCTTTCCCAAACTATGTATTTCCCTCGTAAATACCGGTTTTAGATTTTAAGATTTCAGCTTTCTACGTACCAATTCCATTCAGATTCATCCAGCCGTTTTGGATTGATTGAGTAACAAACATCCTACTAAACTTTCGCAATTATAATATTTGTAATACGATTTAAAATAAATTAAATTATAGCCGAATTTCAACCTTTGGACAATCATGACTATCAATTATTATTTGGCAAACTCAAAGATTATGTCGAATGAACTAGAATGCAAAGCTGCTCAGCTTGCGTTCTCATAGAACACTATGAATATAAAATCTGCAAATAAATATTTGAAGTAAGCAAGAGTAAAATTTATTTGACCTCTAGTTTTGTTTCCGTTTTTCTTCTCAACGTAGTCAGTTAAGAAACACTGGCTTCATTTAATTTACGAGAAAAATACGTGTAAAAGTGTTATTCTATAACCGATTTCCAAAATATGACTTAGATATAACCTGAGGGTCTTTAAGTCAAGAGTACTCAAGAGGGAACCGATTACTTTTAGGTAAGCGTGCTTCAACTTCAACCACGACATCGCTCACCACCAGACGTGATCGTAATTAAAAGTGGACTAAATAAAACATATATCAGTAAACTCTGCAACGATACTATGTGCAAACTTTTCACTATGTCCTGAAAATATCCACAAATTCCAAAAACCCGTAAAGATAAGAAAATACTGCCACAATTATGAGTCCTAATGCCCGGCAGAATGTCTATAGGCTTTCAATAATTATCACTGGTGCAGAGAGTCATCCATCACTGCCGCGGATGATGGATGAAGACTCCGTGTCGCTTGACCCCGCGCGGACATTACTTCTCCAAGGAGGCTGAACTCGTAATTATGAGGATGTGGATGTTTTGAGCTGTTTTCAGTGTAGATTTTTGAACAGTTGCAATATGCCTATTGTAGAGCATGCAATAGTTGAAAGTGGTCTCGTGGCAATAAAGTACACAAAAACAGCTGCGGTTTCGATTTATCAGGTTTAACGAGGAACCTATGCCAAGCGCTGATCATACATGGGTGACAGCCTAAGCCCTTCCAACATTAGACCACGAGACATTAATTATGCGCCATTGGGCGTCATACCCATACACACGAAACGTTATGGTAATACTGTTATAGTCCGCACAACTAAGTTTTAACTCCCCGTCGGAGTCTGTATTTCCTGGCAACTACAACTTGGGAGTGTTCTAGTCAAGAGTGAATAGGTTACTTCTAGGCAAGCGTGCTTCATCTTCGACCAGAACATCACTTTCGATGTCGTTAAATTAAATTTTATAATATTTAATTATTAACTGAGATATTTTGTTCGTATTACTACACATATATATCTAACTAGCTTTTGCCCGCGACTTCGTCCGCGTGGAATAGTTACTTTGGGCTAACGTTAAATTTAACCCCGATTTTGAAGCATTCTTCATTGGCGCTCCGCTCCTATTGGCCTTAGCGTAATGATATATAGCCTTTCTCTATAAATTGACTATTTAATTAAAAAATATTTTTCAAATCGAACCAGTAGTTCCTGAGATTATCGCGTTCAAACAAACAAACAAACTCTTCAGCCTTATATTATTAGTATAGGTAGCTGTTGCCCGTGACTTCGTCCACGTTTCCGTCGTTTTTCGTAAAAAAAAGTAGCCTATGTCCTTCCTCACCGTTCAGTGATTTTGATGTAACAGACAGATTAACTTTCGTAATTTAGTAGGGAAATATAATATGTCAATCTATAATACTGTTGAAAAATATCGCAATACCGAACCGCACAATATTATTGTTAATAGCTGTGCCCGCGACTCCGTCAGCGTGTAACTTCTTGTGTGTTATTAAGTTAATGTATCGGTAATATTGTTTAGATCACGTTCACATGAGGCTTAAGTACCTATAGAACGAAAATACTTCAACGCAAAGCTTCCGGGTAAACTATGTTGAAAGTTGACCCATCCGGCACGTGAACATAAAGATTTCTAGAACTGCTAACCCGGGAAAGAGCGACGTACGTACAACTGACCATGCGAGAAACAACTGACACCGAGATCTACTCCAGCAACACGAAAAGTCTGCCCTTGAGCCTTATTAATTGTCATTGCATAACACACCGATACTGGGAATTGCGTTCTTTTAAATTGGAATGGAAAATTATTTGGTATTATGGGAATTCTGGGAATAAAGACGGTTTCTCCTGCACCGCAACCTGTTAAAATTTGAGCCTCGATTATATTTTGTTGCAACTGGGTTACTTTTAGCCGAGTTCCATTGCAAAGTTGTGGTGGTTTTAAATTTCGGAGCAGAATAATAATCAGAAAGCTTCGAACTGCTAAGCTATCGGGAGTTACACGTCTTATTGTGAGTCAACCATAAAAGATAGATATATGCTGTCGTGGGATATTTTTTATATAATTTTAAGGAGAACATTTCCGTCATAAATGATTTCTGTGTAGCTTTAACCATGAAGGTTGCACTGGCGACGGAAGCTTAAAAAATGGAGTAACTTCTCCCGTTTTCCCAACATTTCCCTTCACTGCTCTGCTCCTATTGATTGTAGCGTGATGAAAATTATACTATAACCAGCTCAGGAGTATGAAAAATAATTCTACCAAGTTTCGTTAAAATCCGTCGAGTAGTTTTTGTTTCTATAACGGTTATACAGACAGACAGACAGACAGACAGACAGACAGACAAAAAATTTACTGATTGCATTTTTGGCATCAGTATCGATCCCTAATCACCCCCTGATAGTTATTTTGTAAATACATTTCATGTACAGAATTGACCTCTCTACAGATTTATTATAAGTATAGATTAATGGACCTAAACTTATGACTTAACGGGAACTCAGCAAAGCATCTGATGCTAATACTGAAATTTCATTGCCTACATAACATTGTGTTAAAGTTTAATTTATTATATCATACTTAAAGTACCCCACGATGTATCCAAAAATTACTTAACAAAATATAATTTACTTTAAGAGACGCTTGAAAGACATTATCATAAACTTTAAGGTGTTTTTTAAACATAAATGTGATAAATATTAAAAGTAAACTCGTTCATATGAGAGTCAATATATTATTGTAACTTGACTATAAAGCCAAGGAACACCATATATAACAAAAAATATTTGATCGACCTATTAACATCATCATCTGCTCAGCTTTTCCCAACATAATAAATAAAAAATAAAAAAAAAATCATTTATTTCAGGTCCAAGACCCATATAAAATAAAATAAAAATACACAAATTAAAACAATTGCTCGGCTTCCTAATTTAAAATACAAAGGGAGAAATTTACATACAAAAAGATTCAAAGATATATTAAAAGTCAATTAAGTTAATAATAAAAAAATAAAAAAAATCATGTCAAATTATCAAATTAAATACAAATTAAATGTCAAATTAAATTCCAAATTAAAAGTCACATTAAATTACCAAACTAAAGCTATAATAGAAAATGTCAAATTATTATTATTTTTTTTTTTACATTAACAATATGCTGGTCACAACAGTGCCTCACATAAAGACAATCAAGCCTCCCCGCAATCATTGCCAGGACAGAGTTGGAGCTGTCTCGCACCCTGCGCACCAAGGACGCGCACCGCTTGCGCATGGTGGCGTGGAAACAGTCGGTGCGCGCTTCCGAAAACATGCCCGAGGCGCTGCAGAAACGAGGCAGACCCAACACTGCCCTGAACGCATTGTTGTACTGGACGCGGAGGGCATTGTAGCTAGCTTGTGTATAGCGAGCCCACAGGCTGCACGTGTACAAAGAGGTGCAGTACGCCTTGAAAAGGGTGATCTTAACTAAGTTAGAACAACGTGCAAACCTGCGGGCGAGCATGTTTGCTCTTCTCGACAAAGCCCTCCGCTCCCGTTCGATGTCAGCGTGGTCTCTGAGATCAGACACAACCCAATGCCCAAGGTATTTAAATTGTTCCACTCTATCCAGAGGTAAACCACAAAGATGTACTGGAGGCACTGTTTCTGGGCACTTAGCACCACCTGCCTCAAAGACCATGCATTTGCTCTTTGACACATTATATTTAAGGCCATGTGCACCCGCGTACTCCTCACAAATATGCAGCAACCTCCGCAGACCACAGACCGACGCACTCAGCAGCACCATGTCGTCAGCATAGCTTAAATTGTTCCCAACGCGTCTATACAGAAGTCAGTTGCGTTTTTGATTGATTTGGTAGTTTGACCATCTACCCTGATGGCAAGAGGTAAATAGTTGAAGATGAAGCAAGCTTACCTAGAGTTAATCTATTTACTCTTGACTTAAATACCCCCAGGTTATAGCTATCAGGAAACACAGATCCGGAATTTCAATCTCAAGCTGTACGCACAATGAAAGTATTCCCAAAACTGCTCTTCCCATAGTGACAAACTACTTTAGAAAAAACACACACAAATATGTTACGCCGATGCTCATCTACCTCTCAAGACGTTAATTAAGATTACTTCATAGGGAAATATAGGTATAGGCTTATAATACGTTTCATCCCAGAAGATAAAAAAGTGACGTCACGGATGTCAATCGGTCATCTCTTTGTGTGCTGCTCGTAGAATAAATAGTAAGTTTTATTTTTTGGATTTATTGTTTGCTTTTACATCTGAGTCGAATAAAATTTATTTTCTTTCTCTCTGAATTCCCACGGGATCAGGATTTTCGTGGATCCTCCCATGCGAATAAAGTCACAGTCACGAGTCCAAAATACAATTATGAGCTATTTTTGTACTCCTTCCTCTCTTGGTGGATCATAAGTATGAGAAGTAGTAGGTATCAGACTCCCAGTGCACGACCACACAATCTATATACCCTGTTCTTTCTGCTGTTCCGGAGTCGAGGTATCTCGTGAGAATACGTAGATATCTAATTAGTGAATCAGACGCTTTAAGTTCAGGGCATTTACCACCTCTGTGACTTAGCTTGCAATTTAGAAAAAAAAAATTAAGACTGTGTTGGTCTACATTAGGAAGACATTTATTACCAGTACTGCTGTCAGAGGCAAAAGTAATGTTCATTACGTATGTACATTCCGAGCAAACTTGTTGAAAGATACATAAAATATCATCTATACTAATATTATAAAGCGGAAAAGTTTGTTAGTTTGTTTGTTTGTTTGTTTGTTTGTTTGTTTGCTTGAACGCGCTAATCTTCGAAAGTACTGGGTGGATTTGGATGAAATTTGGTATGGAAGTAGCTTGAAGCTTGAGGAAGGTTATAGGCTACTTTTTACCCGACTGCAAAAAAGGAGAGTTATGTTTTTACCGTGATAGAATCCACGGGAGCGAAGCCCCGCGAGAGTACTAGTATATATATAAATTACAGATGTGCCCCTGTTCCTTTAGACGGTGGAGGAGAAAAAATAAGTTACTTAGCTATGCTGCCATCTGTTGGCTGGTAATACTCGTAAGAATAGAATATTCATAAACTGCAATATAACAAGAACTACTAAACATAAACTTAGTATAATATTGAACAATGGCGGTATATTGCTTAGTAAATTAACCGCGTATTACTTAGTAATATTATGAAGTTTATTACTTAGAGAAATATGATTTCTCAACATATCAAGCGATACTGGTTTAATAAATATTGAAGCTTAGTTTCCATATTTTTCATATTCAGAATGTTTTTAAAATTTGCGGTATAATTACAGTGCCTCTACAATAATACCTACTACCAGTGGCGGTACCTTCATATAAGCCCAAAAGCCCGGCATGCCTTACTAAAAAATGCTCGATAGAGAATCAATGTCAAACCCGAACTATTTAAAAGTTCGCGCGCTTAATTCTTATCAAAATAACACAATGAATCTACTAAACTACTACGCATCGCGATTGTTCGCGCGCAGAGTTTCGCATTTGTAGCATCTAATGATCTAAATATTGCTATCTCGCTTACACGCACCGGCTTTTACCGGGCTTTCAAATACTATATCTGTCACTTTCGCACTTATAGCGATGTGCCGTATAACGAGTTAGGCCTTAGGCATAGAACAAATCAGTCACTATGGCAGATATAAGCAGGGCATTCGTATGAAGTTGCATGCGTATGCGTGACCTTGTCAGCTTGCCAACTCTGCAGTGTTGCCGTTTTAGCCACACGTTGAAAGATCTTGGAGATTTTTAACGTGTTTGGAAACTTTTTTAACATTTATCAACAATAAAAACTAGCGACTTTTAAAATAACGAAATTAAATACAGTCAAAACCGTTTACAACAACATCATTTAGAACAACATACCGGTTATATAGACCAAAATCATAGGTACAAAATACTTTGTACCTTGAAAACATCACCGGTTATTACGACTATCGGTTTTTACAACCAAATATGAGTGGTCCCTTGGATGTTGTTATAACAGATTTTGACTGTATTCAAGCAATATCTTAAAAATAAAAAAAAATTAGGTAGATTTTTCATATACCTGGCGACTTTTTTTGCCTAAATGACAACACTTGAGTAGTTCCGACATCCCAGAGTGCAACTAACTTCACTTCAGTTTCATTTGTTTGTTTTCTAAGATTTTCTCAGTGATACAATTGTTTTGGTGATTTACTATTATTTAACAATGGAGGTAATTGTACCTTGTGAGGATTTAAAATGCGTTCAAGTTTTGATTGGCGAAGATAAGGTAAAATCTTTAAACTTTGCTCAGAAAAAACAGTTAATTTCTTCATTAAAACCGACGCCTAATCTGTGTATTTCTCAGACTAGTAAATCGCATAAACGAAAATTTAATAGATCAGTGTATAAAACTAGTTGGATTGTTGGCTGTTCGCACACTAATAAGTTGTATTGCTGGAGCTGCATATTTTTTTCGAATGAAGATTCCGTTTGGAATACATCTGGTTATATTCATGAGAATAACCTCGAAGATGCCTTTCCCGAGCTGTTAAAGTTAGCGTATCTTGTTGTAACTATTCCGGCTACAAGTTCTTCCGCGGAACGTGCTTTTTCGTCTCTTAAACGTATCCATACCTATCTGAGAAATACACAAGGTCAAGAGCGTCTTTCCGAATTATCAATGATAGCTATTGAAAAACAGTTGTTGGTAGAATTAAAACGATCACCAACATTTTACTCTGATGTAATTAAATCATTTCTTAAGAAAGATAGACGATTCCAATTAGAATATAAATAATTTATTTAAATTCCTTATTACATTCTATCTAGCTATTTTTTAACTTTCGTTTTGTAACATTTTGTTTTTTTTTTTTTTTTTTTTGTCTGTAACCTGGGTTCTGTTACGAAGGAAGCAACTACTTACCATAACTTTGTTCCCTCAAGCAATGAAGCAAACCAAACCAAACGGCTTTTTTCAAAGCCACCGGAGGTATGCAATTGCTGATATGTTTATTATATTCAATCTAGCACTAGCATGCCTTCAGTGTGCTTTGGTTACCTCATTCACCGCGCACGACAAGCAAGAGTGAAATTGAAGAAAGAAGAGGAAAGAAGAAGATGGATGAATTAACTTTTAATTTATTGTACCTAACCAGTAGTTTATGAGAAAATTGCGATGATACATACGGTAGGTACCTACATACTCAGTCGAAAACTGAACTTTCTTTTTTTGAAATCGGTTAAAATTTTATTGGGCTTGCGTTATTTTGAAACCCTAGGCACGCCACTGCCTACTACTAGTAAAATATTGTTTTCAACACACTTGCTCGTAAAGTGAGCCTTATTATATCGTTCTTATGGCCATAAACCGAACTATAACATACACGTGCATAATAATATTACACACTAGTGCATAATAGAATGATCCCTACAAAGTTAAGTTAGTACCTAACTGCAAATTATATGCGAGTAAACAGAGCATTTTCAATTTAACCGGGTAATACAGTTTTTTTTTTTTTTTGTAACAACAAAGAGGTTTTATGCCACCGAAAATCTATTTACATTTTTGAAATAAATAAATGTGTCCCTAATTAAGACGAAAAAACATTTATTATTATCAAATTATTTATAATTCACAATAATTTCTTATAAAATATTTGCATTTTATCACAAAAATTATCATTTTGAAGTAGGCTGTATGGCTGTAATCAATCAACTTACATTTGGCGCGTGCAAAAAAAAAAAATTGCGCGCCATTTCCCAATTTTCCCCTAATTTTCATATTTTGTTTGTATCGCATTTGTTGCTGTGTGGTAAATAATTATAAAAATGTCAGGTTTTAGTACAGAAGATGAACAATTGATTGATTTAACCCCGCCAGAAATACTAAATGCAGCACAAAATGCAAACGAAAGCCTAATACCTGCAAAATCTAGAGAAAAGTATTTAGCTGCTTACGATAGTTTCCTGCAATGGAAGAGCAACAAAAAACCCAGTCATTTTCTGAAAATGTGTTTTTGGCGTATTTCTCTGAACTCGCCAATACATACAAACCTAGCTCCCTGTGGTGCATCTATTCCATGTTAAGAAGCATGGTTAAGCTCAAACATGGTGTTGATCAGTGGCGTGCCTAGGGTTTCAAAATAACGCAAGCCCAATAAAATTTTAACCGATTTCAAAAAAAGAAAGTTCAGTTTTCGACTGAGTATGTAGGTACCTACCGTATGTATCATCGCAATTTTCTCATAAACTACTGGTTAGGTACAATAAATTAAAAGTTAATTCATCCATCTTCTTCTTTCCTCTTCTTTCTTCAATTTCACTCTTGCTTGTCGTGCGCGGTGAATGAGGTAACCAAAGCACACTGAAGGCATGCTAGTGCTAGATTGAATATAATAAACATATCAGCAATTGCATACCTCCGGTGGCTTTGAAAAAAGCCGTTTGGTTTGGTTTGCTTCATTGCTTGAGGGAACAAAGTTATGGTAAGTAGTTGCTTCCTTCGTAACAGAACCCAGGTTACAGACAAAAAAAAAAAAAAAAAAAACAAAATGTTACAAAACGAAAGTTAAAAAATAGCTAGATAGAATGTAATAAGGAATTTAAATAAATTATTTATATTCTAATTGGAATCGTCTATCTTTCTTAAGAAATGATTTAATTACATCAGAGTAAAATGTTGGTGATCGTTTTAATTCTACCAACAACTGTTTTTCAATAGCTATCATTGATAATTCGGAAAGACGCTCTTGACCTTGTGTATTTCTCAGATAGGTATGGATACGTTTAAGAGACGAAAAAGCACGTTCCGCGGAAGAACTTGTAGCCGGAATAGTTACAACAAGATACGCTAACTTTAACAGCTCGGGAAAGGCATCTTCGAGGTTATTCTCATGAATATAACCAGATGTATTCCAAACGGAATCTTCATTCGAAAAAAATATGCAGCTCCAGCAATACAACTTATTAGTGTGCGAACAGCCAACAATCCAACTAGTTTTATACACTGATCTATTAAATTTTCGTTTATGCGATTTACTAGTCTGAGAAATACACAGATTAGGCGTCGGTTTTAATGAAGAAATTAACTGTTTTTTCTGAGCAAAGTTTAAAGATTTTACCTTATCTTCGCCAATCAAAACTTGAACGCATTTTAAATCCTCACAAGGTACAATTACCTCCATTGTTAAATAATAGTAAATCACCAAAACAATTGTATCACTGAGAAAATCTTAGAAAACAAACAAATGAAACTGAAGTGAAGTTAGTTGCACTCTGGGATGTCGGAACTACTCAAGTGTTGTCATTTAGGCAAAAAAAGTCGCCAGGTATATGAAAAATCTACCTAATTTTTTTTTATTTTTAAGATATTGCTTGAATACAGTCAAAATCTGTTATAACAACATCCAAGGGACCACTCATATTTGGTTGTAAAAACCGATAGTCGTAATAACCGGTGATGTTTTCAAGGTACAAAGTATTTTGTACCTATGATTTTGGTCTATATAACCGGTATGTTGTTCTAAATGATGTTGTTGTAAACGGTTTTGACTGTATTTAATTTCGTTATTTTAAAAGTCGCTAGTTTTTATTGTTGATAAATGTTAAAAAAGTTTCCAAACACGTTAAAAATCTCCAAGATCTTTCAACGTGTGGCTAAAACGGCAACACTGCAGAGTTGGCAAGCTGACAAGGTCACGCATACGCATGCAACTTCATACGAATGCCCTGCTTATATCTGCCATAGTGACTGATTTGTTCTATGCCTAAGGCCTAACTCGTTATACGGCACATCGCTATAAGTGCGAAAGTGACAGATATAGTATTTGAAAGCCCGGTAAAAGCCGGTGCGTGTAAGCGAGATAGCAATATTTAGATCATTAGATGCTACAAATGCGAAACTCTGCGCGCGAACAATCGCGATGCGTAGTAGTTTAGTAGATTCATTGTGTTATTTTGATAAGAATTAAGCGCGCGAACTTTTAAATAGTTCGGGTTTGACATTGATTCTCTATCGAGCATTTTTTAGTAAGGCATGCCGGGCTTTTGGGCTTATATGAAGGTACCGCCACTGGTGTTGATATCAAAACGTACTGTAACCTGATGGCATTTTTGAAGAGACGCTCGGATGGATATATTGGTCGGAAATCTAAAGTTTTGTCACCAGCCGACGTTGAAAAGTTTTTGAATGAGGCTCCGGATAGTCAGTATCTAGCAACAAAGGTACGTTTCATATTTTTAATCGAAACGAATCTACAATAACAAGTGTGTAACTTTAGCATAATTTCTTAGAACTAATTAATTGATTTCTTTGCAGGTTGCCTTAATATTCGGTGTTACTGGTGCTTGTAGACGACAAGAGCTGTACAATATTACAACAAAAGATGTAGAAATCCACGGAGATATGCTTCTTGTCAAAATTACCCAGACTAAAACCAAGATTCCACGATCTTTTACAATCCAAGGAACGTTTCGTGAAATAGTGAAAAAATACCAAGATCTCCGTTCAACAAAAACAAAGAATGACCGCTTTTTCCAAAACTTTCAGAAAGGAAAATGTACTGCACAAACAATCGGTATTAACAAATTTGGTAATATGCCAAGAGAAATAGCGAAGTATTTAGGTTTGCCTGAGGCCGATTTTTACACTGGACACAGTTTTAGAAGAACGTCGGCTACAATGTTGGCTGATTCGGGGGCTGATATACTAACTTTGAAGCGACATGGTGGATGGCGTTCTGACGCAATCGCTGAATCGTACATAGAAGACTCAATTCATAACAAAGCAAAAATCAATGACAAAATAACGCAAGCCATTAATTTGGAGCCAAAGGCAAAAAAGTTTTGCCCCGAACCACAACCATGTACATCTACTAGCGTGAGTTATTTGGTGCCCTCTCCTTCCAGTAATTTGTATGATTTACCTTTGTCGCCGACATTTACACAAGAAGTAAATGAAGGTACTAAAGAAGTGGCAAGTACCAATGTAACACAAACTGTGAAATTGCCATCAAAAACAATCCAATATCGTTTTGAAAATTGTACATTCACCAATTGTTTTAATAATTAAACGATTTATGCAATACATATTTGTTTTTTCCTCGCAAGTGTGTTGAAAAACGTCGTATGATACACGTGTGTATTGATGATTACCGTCCTCGGCTCTCTTAAGACCCTCACCTGACGGCTCGGGTCTCAATGGCGCCTCAGCGGTAATCACCAACATTACACACTTGTACCATAATGTACTATTATGGTATTACAAATTTTATTTAAAAAAAAAATGTAAACATGTCATTGACATCGTGAAAATGTGCTAAATGCAATTTGCGTTCACATCGTTTTTGTGAAATATCTTGATAAATATATATATATATATATATATATCGATATAACTAACTATCAATGTTTGCATATTTGCCCTCTATGCGATCTTAAAAACATTGATCAGAATGAGATGAACTTTGGCAGGGTGTCCTGAGGATGTGCGAAAGGGTTTTTGGACGAAAAAAATCAGTGAAAACAAACATTTCACACAAGTGAGGCTGCTGGCTGAAGGTAGTAACATATACAAGTATATGTTTGTAGTAGTTTAATATAATCAAATTTCAGAAAATAGCATAAAAACAAGGATTTACAAAAAACCCTTGGTAATTGATATTTATTGAAATAAAGAAATTCTTAGGAATTATATTCTATAATTATTTATAGAATACATTGGAATCGCAATTGATTTGATATCATCCACAGGCATATTCAACAAAAAAAAAACGCAAGCAACAAAGGTGATCAAAATATTGTTTGTATCCAAAATAACATTTGACGATTAAGTTTGTCATTTTGCATCGAATATCGCGCGAATATCGCGAAATATATAAATATCCTATATCTTTTGAACTACGAACCTACTAATTCTGATATTTGGCTTCTAATTCCGGCTAAATATGGGTGTGATTGGCTTTCAAATTGGAACGCAAAAAACGTCAATAGCCTAATGACTAAGGTGTCGAACTTGCGATCGAGAGATTGCGGGTTCGAACCCCCCAATTATACTATAGCTGCGAGCCCACTCCAAACACAAGCATATTTCGCTTAGTTGGAGGGGTTAACAAGATTGCTAGTAATGTGAATTGTACCGACATTGCCAGTTATCTTTAAAAAAAAAATCATGATCGTGGCTAAGCCAGGAAGTGCCACACGTAAACGCTGTATATTATAATTTAAAATATTTTGATAATAATAACAATAAACAATATTTATTTGTTCAAAACTTAAACCATGTAATTAGTATACCTTAAATTGTTATGTATACTATTCATGTTCCAAATTAAAATTTTCCCTTAGTCATAAAATTAACCATCTTAGCAGAGAGCTTCCGTAATATTTCTAAACTACTACTGGCTATGAAGACGATAATAACTTTTCCTTAGCTGAAAACATAACTTTTATGCTTTGAAAGTTAAAATCTACATAAATGTTACATTGTAAGTTACTACTTACCTTTCATATTATGACGAAATAGTGCCTACACATACAGTAGATACATCACATCTGATGCTAAGCAGAAACTAGCTAAGGCCCTGGATGATTATTCATTGCAAACCAAGATCCCAACCTTCCGAAATTGAACTGTTGGCCCCGATTAAAATTTTGAGTCCTGATTGTCACTCGAGTAGTCAGAAGCCAATGTGGTTGTGGCATCATGTTACTCAAAAACTAGGTATTTTTTATTGATCATAGGCTCGCGTTGACCATCATCTCACCTGATGGTATAGTGATGATGTGGTCGAAGATGGAGCACGCTTGCCTAGAAGTAACCTATTCACTCTTGACTTAAAGACTCCCAGGTTATAGCGATCAGGAAACACAGACTCCGGCAGGGAATTCCACTCTTTAGCCGTACGCACAATGAAAGTATTCCCAAAACGTTTTGTGCGTATGGGTGGGATGTCCACCATGTAACGAAAGCGCATCGCCGTTTATCTTGTAGTCCGATGATGGAACGGGCTTGGCGGAATTGGATTGTGTAATTCCATCGCACACTCCCCGAAATGTAACCGATAGTAAAGAAGGTTTCGGAGATCAAATATTCAATCGCTCCATGTCATTATAGCTTTTTTCCAACAATTTTGGAATCGGCGTCCAATCTAACTGAATGCATTTCAATATTAGTTTTACATCGCGCTACTGCGAGCGGCTCAAGAGGTATTGTATTACCCAGTTACTGGGTTGTGGAGGTCAGATAGGTAGTCACTCCAAGTAAAACAGCTACCCCTTGGCAAGACTGCGGTAAGATTGTCTGCCTTCTAATTATACTCGTAACGACGGTCTAAGATGTACAAATGACAACCGAGATTAACGGTGGATGTGCTTTCCGAGGCACAAGGGAACCTCGATATGTTAAGACACGGAATAGATGAATAAGGTTGGAATGGTAATGTGGGCGTGGCGAGCGCGGCACATTTATGATACGAAAATCATAGCTCGACCGATTAATTCATTCACCGCGTTTAGTGCGCTTCGGATTACTTCGGAAAACAGAGCTCTGCTTTAAAATGCCGTGTTGTGCAATTATAACCTGTAAAACAAAAAGTAAGACCGCAAGTATAGAGCGAGGAGGTATATCTTTCCATCAGTAAGTCGAAAATAACATTTTTATTACAATTTTTTTGTAAAAAAACATAAAAATATTCTGATCACTATGAAATTCCGAACATTAACAACATTATTGCAAGAAGTTACAAAAATATACATTGCCCGATGTGTACTCGCTTAATCAACGCAATGACCAAGTCCGTTTACAATGTATTGCATCCTTTCACTTCAACCATTGACGTTTCGTCCTTTGCCCTGATTGGCCGTGATGCACGGCGCATGTTTATCAACAGTGAGTTACAATCAGTAGCAAGCTCTCGATTTAAGTGTGTGTAATTTGTTTGTGTGCGTAATTCGCATACGTAACGGGCCTCTTGCTTGTAGTTGAGCTGTGGGAGTGGGAGACAAGCGGCGACACGCGTTCTCATAGAAATCAGGAACTATTTCCTTTCTAACCTCTTTTATCTGTTCTGTGTGTTAAGATATGTCACCCATCCACGGACGAACCTCGGCAAGCGTTGCTTAACTTTGAAGATCAACCCATGCGGCCGTACAAGTAAAAGAATAATTATCTCTGCCATATGTTGTACCAAATAATGACCAAACAGACTACGGTAATATCTCAGACAAGACAAAGGCTATATGAACTTTAAATTGAAACAGGATGACAAGGTGGGATGATAAATGGATAGGATCATCAATCTTGTTTGTCTCTCTCTTGGCGTAGTCTCATCTCGTGGGGGATTCGGAACTGGGTAACATTAACAATATAGCAGTACAAAGTATAGTATAATCTACACATATCTTTGCTATATACATATAAATATGATCGCTGTCTTTCTGTGATTATAAAAACTGTGTTTACTCAATAGCTAATATACATGGTACTAAAACATAAACAAATGTTCTGTCATTCAGTCTGTAATGGAACTTTCACTGGATTTTTGTATAAGTCTAAACGTGAGGACTTGTTATTGGCTCTCTGGTGACTATGTATTTCTTTTTTTATGTTTCTATTAGCTGTAAGTCCTACATAAAGTAAATAAATAAATAAAAATAGAGGAGGTTATATGGCAATTTTTTGTATTATTCTAATTGCCTGCTTTGTCCAACTCCTGGGCAAAGGCATCGCTCCACTCTTTTTAGCTATCTTTTTATCCCGAAATTCACGGGCTCAAGATTTACGCTAGCAAAAAGCGCGTTGGCAATATCAACTCATACACGTATAAAGTCGCGGGCAAAGTTAGTTCTTTAATAATAATATCGAACTTTGATCACGGTACGGCACGGAGGTCGGCACCTCAACGTATATTAGCTCAGTACACATGAGATGCGAGTATTATAGTACACAAGTACGAGAGTACGAGCGTAAAGACAGGTGTACTCTCTCTTTCTTTACTCTCATAGTCAGGTCATCCGGCTATCCCATCGGGAAGAAATTAGACACCGGACCTATGGCCTTTTTTCAACCGGTAATCATTTTATATCTCCTGCCGCTCTGAGTAGAGCTGAATGAAGTGCCAGGCTCTTACTAATTAAAAACCTACCCTGTTCCTTTGGTTGGCTGGCATCCGAAGCCACGGTATCTGGTGAGACCATTCCTGCAACATTGACAGGCAATGACCACGACACGCCGTCAACTCAGACAAAATGTTACCGGACAACGGTCTATCCCTGCTCACAGTCTGCAAGGCGTCGTCTTCGGTGGCCGGTGATGGACTTGCGTTCCCCGATGCCCGCGGCGTCTCCCGCGGCAGCTGGGGCGTGAGGAAAAGAGTTGTCTCTTCCAATCTCCGGGTTACTGTCGAACTAAGTACCCCCACGCTCAGTAATAATCGCACTTGCGACATGAAGATTAACGTTTTCAACTATATTTATTGTCCATTGTATATGTGGTTTGAGTGTTTCTGTACAAAGGCGCTTTTTACTTTACGTTTTTTCTAGTAAAAAATTGCTCACCCAGAAAAAACACAATTATCCACCACGCAAGCGGCCTGTCGCGTCCAACGTCCACGAAAACTGTCAGATGGTCTGTTGGTCAGACCACCTCACAGTTTCAGTGAAAACAGCGTCATAATTTTTATATACTATAATAATCCCACTACTGGGGTCCTCCTATATGCCAGCCCGTTATCCAACATGCGTGCGCAGTGTTGGTTAGCGAATGTTGCATGTCTTCAGATTACGGTCCTGCATATCACGTGTGGATGAATGTGGAAAGAATATTTTGACAGGCCCGTTGGTATAGTGGTCAGTGGCCCTGACTGCCATGCGCAAGGTCGTGGGTTCGATTCCCACCTAGGACAAATGTTTGTGTGATGAGCACGGTCATTTGTTCTTTGTCTGGGTGTAATTTGTCTATAATATGTATGTATTTAGAAATATATATTTATGTTTATCAGTTGTCTAGTACCCATATCACAAGCTCTGCTTAGTTTGGGACTAGATGGCGTTGTGTGAAAAGTTGTGGAATATAAACACGGTATATTTCAAATTTTATTCAATTTGAACTAGTAGTTTAAGAATTATAACGAGTCAAAGTTTCATAATTTTGTCATTCACTGACTGACTGATCATCAAAAGTCTAAGGCACTCCTAGCAGACTACCTAGCCTACTTGCTTTTCTTCAAATGATCCAACGTCGTGCGCAGACGCCGTGACAGATGTTTTGCGACAGGGGATGGAGTACTACATTCCGTTCTCTGACCTAACAATGTCCAGCAAAGCTCGACCTTGGTTTGGCGCCGAATGTGATCGCGCTGAAGCGCTTAAATACGCGGCGTACCTAGCATGGGTCGATGCTCGAAACTGCAAAGCAAATGACGTGGATCAGAAGAAGAGAGCTTTCAACAGGGCTGCCAAGTCCAGCAAGAAGGTTTTGCGGAGGTCTCGGTTTGACCACGTTAGCCGAATTGGGAACAAACTCGCTTCATACCCTGCTGGAAGCAAAGCGTTTTGGTCCCTGGCAAAGTCGGTTGAATCGAACTTCTGTCGCCCCTCACTACCACCACTGCTCAAACCTGACGGGTCTCTGGCTCACTCCGCTGAGGAAAAAGAAAACTTGTTTGCCGCTCTCTTCGCGGAGTCTTCACGTCTGGATAGTAGTGGCGCTCACCCTCCTGATGCTCCTATTGGATGCGAGACGTGTATGTCGGACATTCGCATCCATCAGAAGGATGTCCGTAGACTGCTGCGTAATCTTGACGTGAACAAAGCTAGTGGCCCCGACGGGATACCAGCAATTGTTCTTAGAACTTGTGCGCCTGAATTGTCTCCAATCTTGACACGCCTGTTTCGCCTTTCGCTAGAGACTGGAAAGGTGCTGAAAGCATGGAAGCTGGCTAACGTACAGCCTGTACCCAAAAAGGGCAGTCGTGATGACCCTGCCAACTACAGGCCTATTTCAGTCACGTCCATACTCTGTAAGAGTATGGAGCGTGTACTTAATAGTTAGCTCCTGGCATACCTAGAAGCCAACGACATCCTCAGTGACCGGCAATACGGCTTTCGCAAAAACCGGTCAACTGGGGATCTTCTAGCGTATGCCATTCATATCTGGAGTGAGGCCATTGAGAGGCAAGGGGAAGCACTTGCTGTTTCCCTTGACATCTCCAAGGCTTTTGACAGGGTCTGGCACGATAGCCTTATTGCTAAGCTTCCTTCCTTCGGGTTACCCACTCAACTTTGCGTTTGGATTGAAGACTTTCTGAGGGATCGGTCCATTCGAGTGGTCATTGATGGCTGCTCGTCTGGCGAATTGGCAATTAATGCCGGGGTCCCTCAGGGGTCTGTCCTCTCAGCAACTTTATTCTTGCTGCACATTAACGATCTGCTAATGCCCGGTACCTTTGGGTATGCAGACGACAGCACAGTTTCTGAGAGATATGTGTCCAGCGCACGAGCTGGTGGGTCACAGATCCAGTCTCTCCGTGAGGACATGGTCGGGCGCTTGAACTTGACCTTGAAGGCTGTCTCCGAATGGGGCGATGCCAACCTGGTCAAGTTTAATGCAGCTAAGACCCAGGCGTGTCTCTTCTCCGCAAAAAGGAGCCAATTTGAACCGGCTTCTACTTTCCGAGGTGTAAATGTGCCGATAACCGACCGTATCGAGCTTCTGGGGGTAACATTAACTTCTACCCTCAATTTTGGCCCGTTTATCGAGGCTAAGGCTCAACTAGCATCAAAAAAGTTGGGAATCCTAGCAAAGGTGAGACGGTACTTCACACCCGAACAGTTGCTCAATCTCTATCAAGCCCAGGTTCGGTCGTGTATGGGGTACTGCTCTCATCTTTGGGATGGATCTGCTAAATACCAACTGGACGCGCTTGAGTCTAACGAGAAGCGGGCCAAAAGACTCATTGGCAACGATGCACTGGTCGAATCAAAGCTCCAGAGCCTTGAACATCGACGACGAGTTGCAAGTCTATCGGTTTTCTATCGGTTACATTTCGGGGAGTGTGCGATGGAATTACACAATCTAATTCCACCAAGCCCGTTCCATCATCGGACTACGAGACAAACGGCGAAGCGCCATCGTTACATGGTGGACATCCCACCCATACGCACCAAACGTTTTGGGAATACCTTCATTGTGCGTACGGCTAAGGAGTGGAATTCGCTGCCGGAGTCTGTGTTTCCCGATAGCTATAACCTAGGAGTCTTTAAGTCAAGAGTGAATAGGTTACTTTTAGGTAAGCGTGCTCCATCTTCGACCACATCATCACTTACCATCAGGTGAGATGGTGGACAAACGCGAAACTATTCTAAATTAAAAAAAAATTAAAAAAAAAGACATAGAAGCTTCAAATTTAGAATACAATTAGCGTTTAGTGGATGAATCAAGGAAAAACTAAAATATTTTTCAATTTCTTTTTTTTTTAATGATAATAGGCTCGCGTTTGACAACCATCTCACCTGATGGTAAGTGATGATGTGGTCGAAGATGGAGTACGCTTGCCTAGAAGCAGAGCTATCTACAAAAAGAAATGAGATCCCATAAAAAACAATACTTGTCAAAAAAAAAACAAGTCTCGCAACTCAATTCTTCTACCGTAAAAAGTTGTGAGATCCATGTAATAACCAAGTCGGTTATTAATTTATTCAGTCCTTACTTAAGGGACCTTCTGTCTTAAGTTGTTACGTAATTATCTAACCTAACAACATCTGATAGTGACCATATCAATATTAAAAATCTTTAACGTTTTAAAATAAATAGATTAACTTGGCTTTTTTATGGGATAACCATTTTACCCAAAAACACAAATAATATTTCTTTATCAATAAATACCACTTTCCGTCGTCTTTTTAAATTTAAACTAGATGAAACCGGTGTTTCCTAGCTGACTACCCTGATAAGAAACACCGAAACAAACTCAGAGGTCAGCTTCTCTTTTGAAGTCCGGACAATCCGTATTAGTCAAAATACTGTGTGAACCATGTATCTAAGTTTATATCTGTGGTGCTCTTTTGAGGAAAGAAGCACACATATCATCCGCGAAATGAGCCAATGATCATAGGTCAATCCTCTCATCATAAAACTTATCTATGAACTTATAATGTACCAGAAATCGTCACAAAATCAAAAAATTGGCCAAGTGCCAGTCATACTCGCCTATGAAGGGTTCCGTAGTAACTACGCCAAATAACTTTGTTTTTCATAGTGTTTGTATGAATTAGAAAATATCCTATATCTCAAAAACTGCTGAACTGATCTCATTCAAACCAATTTTCGTTGAAAGTTTACATTAAGATCTACAGCACATATTTTTTTAGATTTTTCAGTCCATTATTATAGAAGTAAGAGGGGGGGCGGACGACACATTTTACCACTTTGAAAGCGTGTTTCTTTGAAACGATTGACTTTATGAAAGTGGCATTAGAAACTTCAATGTAATTTTTAAAAATCTGTTTATAAATACCACACACGTATTATAGGTTTCATGAAAAAAAAAATATTTTCAGTTTCTTTATTTATTCCAAAATAACACGGCCGAAGGCCAATTACATTAATTGAAGACATATTAAATTATAAAAAAACATCTAACAGTCATACACTCATCTCACAGTACTCCAGGCATACTGACATGATCTTCTTCCATTCATCCGCAAACACATAACAATCAGGTTTAGCATCCAAGAGATGGGGAGCCCCCCTTAATTTAAAATATTTTTTTTTTTTAATTTTTCTTATAATCGGATAGCAGTTCACAGAATACATCTACCTACCAAGTTTCATATGTATAGTCCTAACAGTTTCGGAATAAAATAGCTGTGACATACAGACAGACGGAGCCCCCGTTAATTTTAAATATTTTTTCTTAAAATCGGATAGCAGTTCACAGAATACATCTACCTACCAAGTTTCACATGTATAGTCCTAACAGTTTCGGAATAAAATGGTTGTGACAGACGGACGGACAGACAGACAAACTGACAGAGAGACATGACGAAAATATAAGGGTTCCGTTTTTTGCCATTCGGCAACGGAACCCCAAAAATCGTCCCAATCTCACACGAGCAACTAAACAACAGTTATCGAACCTCTTTGGAACGTATCTATAACCACATAACGGCCTCTTTTAATTTCGGAACCTTACCTATCCGACTAAAGGTTGCCATCACAAAAAGTAACCTATAAATTAAATAATTTATTCCCAAAGCGGACGGTTTAACGTGGCTCGTGTAATATTATAATGGAGAACTGGTTCTTTGGTGAGCGCCGCTTCCTAGCCATTAAAGAGTCTAGATACTAAATGTCGTAGTAAACTAAACTAAATATGCTCATTTTGAAAGCTTAATCGGTTTCCAAAGAGTGGCCGTGAGATGGGATTTGCGTTTTGTGAATATTGTGGTTTTATACGGCTTTCGTGTGTTTACTTGTTTGTGGGTCATGTTTATTTGTGGGTCCGATGTGGGAATTTATATCTAAATCATAGCTTTTAGTATAATCAGCCTTTACGTTCCTCTTGCTGGGACACAGGACTCTTCTCTATCCGGGGTTGTGAAAATGTTCTAACGAGATACCGCGACCCCGGAACTTAAGGGCAGCTGAAGGAACAGGGGGCCTAGACAAAATCCATTTTCTGTAAGCGTTAACGCCAACAGAAAAATTAAATTGTATGGAGTTGACATTTGCTAACCACATGTCACGTGATTGTCACGTGTTAGTAAATGTCAACTCCATACAATTAATTTTTCCGTTGGCGTTAACGCTTACAGAAAATGGATTTTGTCTAGGCCCGCAGGGTGGGTTTTTAGTCAGTAGAAGTTTGACACTTCCGCTCCACCCACAGCGTGAGAAGTCATTCGATGATTTTCTCCGGACGTAGATGTCACATCTCATCGAATTTTTTGGTCATAGGACATACCGGTTTCATCACGTATCGTATCACGTATTACATTTAGTAGAAAAAAAATACAGCAAGATATAAGATAACCGCCTCCTCCTCCCCCGTCGAGTTCCTCAATGCTGAGGGTCGTGAAGGCCCCGTGGAAATAGCTTCTCCATGATGGTGTTCTGCCATCCATGCCTGTTCTTGGCATCGTGTAGAGTAACGTGTAGTTGAACGTCCAGGGTGGGATGGACCTAATCAACCTACCTTGTTGGTCTACAGCATCTAGGTTGTTTGCCATCAAACTTGCCCATAATTATGGTTTGTTCAAGATTGTGGCCTTCTTTCCTGGATCTGTGACCGAAAAACTCCAGTACTCTGCGCAAACACATTGTCGATAGTCTGGTCTCTTTAAGATAACAACAGACTACTAAATTACTTTTTTTATAATTTTATTTAGGAAGTCGATGTGCGCGATTTGGTTTTTAAATTGATTTTTTGATGTGGTTTCAAGGAAATCGGTGTTAAAAAGCAAATAAATTAAAGGCATTTGTGTTATTTAAGTTTCAGTCCATCTCAGAAATTTTTCAACACATCTTCACCAAATTAAAAAGAAAATATTTGAAACATACTATACAAGAAAAAAGGACGAATTGAGAAGCTTCCAGTTTTGTATTTGTTTTTGATTGATCAATTAAACCAGTGATCCATCTTTTTGTAAATAATCATCAGGTAAGATAGTGGTCAAACGCGAACTTATTTTCAATAATAAAAAATCTTAAAATACTGTGTATGTGACTATGAATATACTTAAAAGATAAAGGCAACGAAAAAAACTCCTATTAGTATAGGTAATATTTAACGTTTATTAAAATTAATTAGATAATTATATCATAATTGATAACAATAAATAAATGCAGCATAGCATTTTTTACTCTGCCTCTCCTTGCCATGCAATTTTTGGGCATTTTGTTTGCTTACCGACAACGCTAAGAATTCAAGAAAAATTAGAAGATAAAGAGATTATTTTTTAAAGTCGGTATAAAATAGAATATTTAATTTTCATAGTATGAATACGTAGACTTGAATCCTTCTACTAAATACGTTGAGGTCGGCTTCCAGCCTAAACGGATACATTATCACTACTTTACTCGAGTGACTGAATATTTGCCTCTATTATAATATTATATTATAAAATAAAAATGTTCTCTATTCTACCACATGCATGATTCATTATACTATATCATTATTATTATTAAAATACAATTTCAGTCTTTATTTACTTACAAATTATAATATAGATTATTCTATTATTATTTAGATATTATTTATTTAATTAATTAACTAATCACATGTGGAAGTCGCCTCTGCGGCGTAGTTCTCTCCATGTCTCTCTATCTCTTGCTTGTCTTCTCCACTCTGGTCCACATTTTAATTTAAATATATCTTCCCATCTTTTCCTTGGTCTACCTTTGTTTCTTTGTCCATATCTAGGTACCCACTCTAATAATTTCCTGGCCCATCTGTGGTATGGCATTCTACATACATGACCCGCCCATTTCCATTTCAGATTCCTGATCTTTTTAGGATATTAGTTACTTTGGTTCTCTTTCTAATTTCCTCGTTTTTTATTCTGTCTGATATTTTAATACTTAACATACTTCTTTCCATTTTCCGTTGATGTACCGCTATTATACAACGTGTAATTTAAAGGGTATATACATACCAAGTGCACGGCTTCTTTGGATGATAATAAACGATATGGCAAGGGTTTTCTAATCCTATGTGTACATGTGTGGAGCATATTAGAAATTTCAATACATTGATACCAAAGACCGAATTTTTCAAATTAAGAAGAGCGAAGAGAATTATCGTTTTATTGGCAAGTGACGTGGAAAGTGATGACACTTATAGTGCTGTGACACGTTTGTTATTATTGGTGTTCAAGAAACATATGAAACCAATAATTTGGGGTCAATTTTGTGAGTCACTTATTTTGAGCTGAAACTTTGTATAGAGACTCCATACCAGATGTTGTCTTCAGTCCTTTTGGATAGATATGGGGTTTCCGTTACACGTTGTATGTTATTATATAGTAAAAGATGTACAAATGACAGCCGAAACCAAGGCTTATCCTGCTTTCTGAAGCACAAAAGAATCCCGATATATTAAATTGGGCACCCATCCACGGACCAACCTCGGTAAGCGTTACTTAACCTTGAAGATAGACCTTTAAGGTTACTGTTAATTTAGACACGAGCCCGTGTTAAGACATTTTATTCGAATAAGGATTAATAAATAAAACATTATAATAGCTCAAAAGTTTATTCTTATGTAAATGCATATTACAAACAGCAACATTTTAGATGTAAGCAAACAAAGTACGCAATAAACAAATTGTGTTTTAATTAAAACAAATTGACAGTTCAGTATATCTAATCAATAATAGTTGTATTATCTGATATCCAGAGTCAGGAACAAAATCAGAATGCATGACAACTGGATGACGTTGAAGGAGTTAGAAATTTAGCACAGTTAAAATTTATGTATGGAGAAGGAGTGCAGAAAGTTATTGTTTTTTTTTTTATTTTTTGTTTTTGAAATAATTTCAATTTCGGCCAATTTTCAAACGCTGGATGACAACTAGTAATTCGGTTTTCGTTTGATATTTTGAGAGTATTCTGGCGAAACATAAAAGACAGAGTTACATAATTATATACTGTCAAACAATGCCGTAAAACTGCAGAAGCTTAAACTTTTGTCTTTATGCCTGTGTAAAGAAGTTTTAAATTTAAAACAATAAGTGTTATAATTTTTTTTAGCAACAATTTGTTACCAATTCAGCGTTAGGTGCTAAATTACGGAGGTCTCAATATATTATTCATGCCAAATTTCAAGTAGCTACTCCCTTAATTACCTGGTTATTATCAAAAATGCCCTGAGGCATCGTTTCGTAACAATGGTTTTAAATATTTACGTTGCTAATAGAGGAATGTTTGAACAAATTACTTGAATCAACTCGAGAGTGCAGAAACTTGTGAAAACCAGTATTATGGCTGACTATTATCATGCTAGCAGGAAACTGTCAAATATGAGAAACAGACTTTTTTTGGATAGTCATTCATTCATTTATTTTATAAACAATTTTAACATTGTGTTTAAATTTTTTACACACAAAAATAAAAAAATTACAGGTAGGCATTATTACCATACAGCACAAAGTAATCAAAATAAAATAAGTTACAATATACAATTTTAAATAATATTCTTAGAATAGCACTGTTACACAAATCATTACGTCAAATATAAACAATTTAAAAAATAAATAAATACGAATTCCACTATTCAAAGTCAGAAAACCAAAACAAAGTTAATTCAAATTCTAAAATAAGAAGTAAAGTCGATAGTCTATTAGTAGTAGTTATTTTCTTAATCTATGGAATCATAAAAAAATATCGAAGGGCAAAGACAAAGTATTGCGGTATGGGGTATTTTATTGTGTGGAGTCCTGTTATTTATTCGACACATTATATTACATTAAGTGATGGTATCTCTCAGCTTTTAAGATCATCCAGTGTTTTTGGCGTCAAAATGATTATTTCACTAGAATTGGTTAAGTCTTGTGGAGGTTGAACAGGTCCTTCTGTAGTTGTTTTTTTGACACTCACCGTTTTCTCAAGGTGTATTTTAATTTGGGGTACTTTAAAACCTAGTATCTCAGCACGTGGTACTTCAGCAGTAATTATTTCTGATTCCGGTATTTCCGGTGCCTCAGTTTGCGGAACATCGGAGAGTGGTACTTCGGTACCAGATACTTCAGTACCAGAAATATCAGCACGAGGCGACTCATCACTATTTACGTCAGCATGTGATAGCTTGGTAAATGGAACTTCATAATGCGGTATTTCACCAAGTGGTACCTCCACAGCCGGTTTTTCTTCATTATTGTCAAAATAAGTGAACGTATCTGTTCTATCAGGTATATAGGCTGGCATATAACTTAGTTGAGACTTATAGCATACTACACAACTTTCATCTTCGGGGTCCGTGTGTTCGGTATGAGACTCAAGTTGTTTTTGATCAGCTAATGGCTTTACCGATTCAATTACTTCGTTTTGATTGTTTGTTACATGATCTTCCTGCTTATTATCTGATTCTGTACTAAAGTTGCTTTCTTCAATTTTGTTCGGTAACTCATCTGGTGCCTCTATAAGCAGAGAGTTGTTTACATCGAGTTCTTTTTTAGTTATGCGTAGATTATCTGTCTCTGGTTCTGGTTTAGGATCATTCCATAATTCAGGTACTACTTTATAACATTTTTCGTCATCTTCTTTAATCGGCGGTGAAAAAGCTTTACTTGTTTTAGCTTTACTTGTGTTAGTTTTACGTTTCTTTTTTTCTTGTGTATTTATTGGGAGAAATTCTACGTCTTTACTATTTTCTTCCAACCTCTTATCTTCTTTAGATGTATCTTTTGTTTGCCTTCTATCCCAAAATATGTCTTCATCAGCTTCACCGATAGGTCCCCATTCATGACCTTGGTACAGATAAGACTTGCCACTTCTACCTCGGTACCCAAGTCTTGACGCCGCTGCATGAAGATCTCCCTGACGAGGCACGTCGTTTAATCTCGACATAACAAGTAAAGTATCTTCCTGTTGGAAATATGAAAGTTTTAGAAATGTCTGTTTCATTTACAGAAACATTGATATACTTACAGGTACTTACAATGAGGGCAAATTTTTGAAAGGATGTTAATCTGAATAAATGAATATATTAGCAATACAACAATATAATTATAGCTCCGTGGCGTTACCTTCGCAAAATGAGAGTTTGCTTAGTAACAAAAGCTATCAGGAACCTACTCATAGTAAGCCACTCTCCAGAATTTGACCTTGCAACAAAGGGTACTTTGTAACACAAAACGCGATGGTAGCGATATAGATATTATTATTATTATAATGACTGAATAATATTATCTAATTTGATTGACTTAGAATATAAGACTTGAAAAGAAACAGTTTTCCTGAGATACAAACTACGCCTAGTTCAGGAAACAGCATTATTTTGTTTGCTTTTAAAGGTATTTGATTGATGTATTAATTGTTTTTAGTTTCCGATAATTATTTCGGAACAATTCCGGTTTTGAATAACGAGTATTCTCTTGATCTTAGAGTAAAATTGTCTAAAAATATATTGTTCACATTTTTATGCATTTTCAAATGAATAATAATTAACGAATATCTATTACTCCTACTTCAGGAATGGGGCTGGTGACGTAAATCTTATTAAAAAGTGAACGTGACGTGAAATGGAATCTTCATTTTTAATTACTTGTGAAAAGAAAAAATACGAATAGGTATAAAAATGCTGGTGATAAATAAGTGATGGACTAAACCACTACATTCTTGTAAGATGAAGAAATACAACTATGCCGAAAGAGGTTTCGGCATAGTCGTGCTTTTTTTAAAGAAAGACATTATACCAAAATGTCATGCGTATGTGATGTGTGTTTTTTAACATAAGTATCTATGTTCTGACAAACCTCTAACGTGATCGAAGTCTTTGTCAAGAAATTTGAACACGTCTCAGTAAAAGAATGTCAAATTTTCAAGAGGCTATGATGGGGCCACGCTATTCCTAACCATTGCATCTCTTGGAAACTAGAACTGACTCTTTCTTTCCCCAGAAACTTCAAAGCATCCAGATAAAGAAAAAAGCGCGAATATACCGAAACCACTTTCGGCATAGTCGCGCTTTTTTTAAATATTTGTAGTAATTTGTGTGTGGTTGGTCCTTATTACTAGCAATCTTGTTAACCCCTCTTACTAAGCTAAATATGCTTGTCTGGAGTAGGTTCACGGCAATAGTGTAATGGGTGGGGTTCGAACCCGTGACCTCTCGATCACAAGTCCGACAACTTAGTCATTAGGCTATTGATGCTTTCGATTAAAACGTGGTGATACATTCGTTGGAAATAACAAAGTTTATTTTTTATATTTGTATTTTATATATACTCACGGCGCAATCCATTAGCCCAAGTACGCGATTGTCTGATGTCTGCTTCAAACGAACGTCACGTGGAGTAATTTTCTGGCCCGGTCTAACTACAAAAATAAATACACATAGTCAAATAAAGCAACAAACCAAAAACATAATATAATTGTTGAGAGATTGTACCAAAAAGCCATGCGTATGTTTTTTAACATAAGTATCTATGTTCTGACAAACCTCTAACGTGATCGAAGTCTTTGTGAAAAAATTTGAACAGGTCTCAGTAAAAGAATGTCAAATTTTCAAGAGGCTATGATGGGGCCACCCTATTCCTAACCATTGCATCTCTTGGAAACTAGAACTGACTCTTTCTTTCCCCAGAAACTTCAAAGCGTCCAGGAAAAGAAGCAACATCGGTGATGTCTCTCCTTACTTTGAAAGACGATGATGAAGGTGAAGGCACTTACCTCTGGCTACAGGGTACAGCCAGTACTCTCCTCTATCACTTCGTTCCACCAGCAAGCTAATGTATCCGTCATTATCTTCCATTAAAACTTGTCGAGTATCCCACATTACTGGCAATACACAATTCCCGTCTAAGAGTTTTCTTAGACGTTGGGTATGCTGAAAATATACTCATATTATTCTACAAAATTCAAAATTACTTAAGTTTTGGTAAACATTGCATCCATATATATCACCTCTATTTAACTGGATAGCACATTTAAAGTCCTTGCGAGCGAATTTTAATCACGTTAGCTAAGTTACCATGAGTTTAAGCAAAGGAAAACATGTGTGTAGGTATGTGAAAACATGCACGACTTGGGAATTGAACCTAGGAGCCATAACTTAGCCAGCTCCCTATTTTCTATAACTGCACCTCCTGAGAGCCATACTCTATGAAACTCGATGCGCCTCGGTTAAAAACATATTATTTAATATTTTTCATAAAACTTCTCCATTTCCTTAAGAAGGAGGCAGAACAAAGCCAGGCCAATAAAATTTAGTAACTGCAGTGTAAATTGCATGTAACTATACACACTCGATTTAACGACAAAATTCCTGATGGTAGACGATTTGGAGTTAGTTGCTCTACTGTGTCCACGGTAGTGAATTCACAGTCCCTTGAGTGTTTGAAAAGCATTATTATACATTCTGGCAGGTACATCGAACTTATTGTTGTTTACCCCCACCCCGTTTTTACAGTTGCTCTTGCGTTCCGGGGCCGCGGTATCTCAATAGAACATATCCGCAACCCTGGCAACATTTGCGTTACTCCTAAAGGAGTAACTCCTTCTTTCTGACAGGCGTTTAAACACAAATCGTTAATTCTTGATATAGTTTAATCCATAAGAAATGATCGTCTGTTATTTTATTTTACTTCGGTATGCTATAAACTAACAAACTGTTATATTAAGCTGTGGATAACAATATGAGTTACACATTTATAAATGTATTTACTTTACAAGATTATATGTGTGTGGGTGTTATGTGTTCCTAAATGACATGGACATGATCCATTTATACTAAGCTATACCTCGGTTTCGCCTCAACTGGCATGAAGAAGCACAATCCGATTAAATTAAGTTTTAAAGATATATCGATTGATATATTCTTTATTTTACACCATGACGGAAACAAATAAGAATTTAACAACTACAAAAGGTTGTTACAATGGGTGGTTTTATAGCTAGAAGCGATCTTTTACAGACGACCTTTGAGTAGATTTGACAGAGGGAGAAAATAAATACGCGGGTAGTCCATGGCGTAGGTACTATTCACAATATACAACGTGTAATTTTAACGCCTAATTAAGCTAGTTGGCTGCGACATATACATACCGAGTGCACGGCTTCTTTGGGCATATAGCAAGGGTTTTGTAATCCTATGTCTACATGTGTGGAGCATATTAGAAATTTCAATACATTGATACCAGAGACCGAATTTTTCAAATTAAGAAGAACGAAGAGAATTATCGTTTTATTGGCAAGTGACGTGGAAAGTGATGACCCTCATAATGCTGTGACACGTTTGTTATTATGTATTCATGAAACATATGAAACCAATAATTTGGGGTCAATTCTGTGAGTCACTTATTTTGAGCTGAAACTTTGCATAGAGACTCCATACCAGATGTTGTCTTCAGTCCTTGTGGATAGATATGGGGTTTCCGTTACACGTTGTATACAAAACACTAAATAATTAAAAAAATAAACTGCAACGGGTCTCGAGTTCGATTCCCGTGTCGGGTATAAAGTGCTATTGGGTTTTTCTGTAAGACATTTTTCAGTAGTAGCCTTTAGTTTGGAAGTTTGTGGTGTCATAGCTCCTGTGCCTCAAAAACCACGCCGTTGGTCCTGCTCTGGATCTGTCTCCGGTCGTGTCGGATTGCCGTCCCATTGGACAATGAGAGTAAAGTAATAGAGACCTATATATGCACCTGTACGTACCTGCACGCACATACTTGTGCTATGCAATATCTCCTGCGCAGATGAGAGAGCGCAGAGATATATATAAAAAGCTATGACATAATTATATTAATAATAACAATTTAATATGAGAGATAGAGATCTTTTACCACGTTTTTGAAAGAAGAAAGGGTTTGTACTTATCTTACTGACACAGGTGGAAGATTCCATATATCCATTTATTTACTTACGTTAGCCGAAGGAGCAGTGAAAATGAACGTAGTCAGTGATCTCGGTCGGTCCCAATAGTAGAACACAAACCATTTTTCGTTGAGAACAGAGTAAGGATTAAATCGTCCAAACTTGGAGAACTCTGTGCAATTGGTACTGTCGTGAAAAGACATTCCAGATGGACCATGCTTAAACTTCAATTTTTTACTGCTTGTAGAAACTAAATATACTAAAACGATCAGTACTGATGTCAACTTCACACTTGAACGTATCTCGGTAAGGAATATCATTTTTTGTCTTGCACTACTATTATACAGAGCAAAAAAGAAATTAAAATTTTTCTTTTGTTTATCGTGGATAAACTGAAAAACGACTGGACCAATTTCGAAAATTCTTTTACTGATATGAAGCTACGTTATCAGCTAGTAATATAGGCTATAAAAAAACTTTTTCACTAAAGCGAAGCCACGGAATCGTAATTACTAAGTCGGACAATGTTCTTGTCACGCGTATCCCACTTTAAAGTATACTAAACAGCTCTGGCTCTACTTGACCACTCTTTATACTTAGTATTGAGGATGTTTAGTAGTTTGTGAATCGCTGAAATGTGATGCATGTTTTATGTGTCGGAGAAAATACACAAACAACATATCTCCTCGAAAAATTTTATTCCATATACATTATGACAGTTTTTATTTAGGTATATTAAAATTATTTGTTATGTTTAACTAATTAACAGACACTTAATCAATTTACACTAATGTAATTAAAAACATTTATTCGGATAAAGATACACACACACACACAATACTATGTAATAATTAATAAAATAACAATGCGCTGAATATATCCACCTATCTACTTATATAGTCTTAAGAAGTAATAATTAGTTGTGGTTCAACTTGATTAATATTGTCATATTTTCATCTGAATTTATAATTTTATGTTGCGTGTTACTCAAACTTTGGCAGAAAATTTGACACGCGTTAAAGTCGTCGTGCCAAATGCTAATATTTTATTGGTCCCAATTTAAAATCCAGAAACTTGGTCTAATTATAACAGTTATAGGTTTGTCAACTGTTTTTTAAATTATTCAAAACTATAATACATATTGTTTCAGATCACTTGCATGAAAACGTCAAATTATGTCTCTACGGTGTAAATGAGAGTAAGCTCATTATTGTGTTATGTAATTAAATTCATACAAGAATATTATTCCAAGTGATTTGAATTTGAAACTTCAACTAAACATACATTTAGGTAAAACTTATTCTTATATTTATTCTTCTCAACAAATTTACATTTGTGTGGAACAGTGGTTATAAATGTTACAATATAAAAAAATTAAATAGTCGTCATAAAGCAAACACTAGCTACACAATACATTGGTCCCAACATTATTAGTCTTAATATCAATAATTATAATAATCTAACATAACAAAATTCAAAGCAATTATACAATATAAATTCAATTAATAAATAAAAAATAATAATGATGATACAAACGTCAATAAAATTCATTAAGATGTAATGTCATGATTATAATGTCGGATATTACATAATGTCATTAAAATACATATAATCACATATTAGTTTGAACTAATATTATCTTATCCAAACAACGTACTTTTATGAACAAAAATAATACATCATTCATCTACAATTAAGAAATATTTATATCTATAGTACTCAAAATCTATCGGAACTAGATAATTATCCAAAATAAGAGTTTGTACAAAAAATCATACGATTAGTTGAGGGAAAGCTTCTTTTATTAATTTTTTCACAGAACCTACTATTTTAGTTATTCAGGTTTTTTTTTTTTACAGTAGCCACAAAACCTATTTGCTCAAACAATTTTTGTTTTTAATTTGGACTATTTAACATTTATTTATTTCACTATAAAAATACTATGATTAATCCCACTGACCTATGGACGGCAGGGGATCATTAACAACTATAATTTTATCCTTTTCATCTCTTCTCTTTGCTTCCTGTATGCTCTTTATTCTTTCTTTTTCCGCCTCGAAGTCCCTCCAAATTGGTTTTCCCCGTCCTCTAAATTTGATCGTGGCCGCTTCGGCCTCCATTTCTTTGGATTCGGTTGGTTCATTGCCCGAGACGGCCATCAGTGTCGCGAAACATTTTTCACAGTAAGTCATGACTAAGTAGGGATCCTCTATCTTCATCCGTATTGTCAGCGAGGGTAGTCGTATATCAGTGGCTGTAATAAAATAACATCGGTTAAAAATATTAATGTAACTTACATAATTTGGAAGCGTCAATAGCTTAATGGCTAAGGTCTAGGACTTGCGATCGAGAGGTCACGGGTTCAAACCCCACCCTTTACACTTCAACCCACTTCAGATTGAAGCATATTTGGCTTAGTTGGAAGAGTTAACAAGATTGCTAGTAATGTGAATTCAACCCAAATTCTTCTCTAAGATCTCTTATTAAAAATAAAATATGTTTGTATTGGTACCTTAATGGCACAACTGTAAACTAATATTGCAAATTTGAGCCTTAATCGATTTTCAAGATTAAACAATGCTTGCCAAGGTCGGTTCGTAGAGGGGTGACCATTTTCACGTTTCACGTATCAAATTCCTGCATGCCTCGTAAAATACGCTAAGCCGTTAAAGTGAAAGTAAGTAATCTAACACCAGTCTTAACCAAGGCGTGTCGTGTTATCCTGTTACTGAGTTATGGTGATCAGATAGGCCAGGGAACGACCGAGGTCCTCACCTAACTGAGACCAGGGTTCAGTCGAGCGCTGTATCGTATACAAACGATCAGTTGTTGATGCGAAAACCACCTTTCAGGTTTAGGGTATAAGTATGATTATCGTTGGTACAGTCATGGGCACTTACCGCCATCTGGTATGTCGTGTTTCACTAAAGCGTGGAACAAACCTCTCCTATCGGCTGCTATCAGCAGGGTTTCAACGATTCCTTTCATCAACAGTTTAGCTTTAGTCCAGTCTATAGTTTTGTTCAACATTTTGTTGTATTTCGCATGATATTCGTTTACCAGCTGCAACAGAGGTATTTGATAAGTTCTTACTGGAGGAATTTTTATGGTGGCGCTATTGACCAAAAAGATGAAAAGAAATCTTTTTTCTTGTTATGGGACATGTAAATACTACATAAATTATGGATATATGTATACTATCTTAAAAAATAATATTATACCTCCTGTATACATCGGAGGTACAATATTATCCAAAGTCCATTATTATTTTTATTATAATTATTTTATAATAACAACAATCTGTAAAAATAAGCTAAATTTAAGAAATTTGTAAAGCTTTTTGTCCAATAAAGATATTATTATTATTAACTTTTAAACAACAAATAAAAATTTGCTTAGAATTTCACACACCTGTGTCGTCAAGTAACACACTAATAGTATTCGAATTGACGTTCAATTTGAATACTAGGCACACATGCGCACTAAATGATTAGCTAAATGAAAACGAGACCAAAATAGGAACAACATATTTAATTAATATAAATATAGGTTTCCCATATCGTGTTGAGTTCCCTAGAATTATAAGTTAAATGCTTACGCTGTCTCAAAAGCCTACATTAGACATTAAGCTACATGGTTTCTATATATTGTCAGAACTGTATATGGACTTTCTAATAGACCTTGATTTCTGTTTGTTTCGGTATTTCTTCTTAGGTAGTTAGTTAAGAGCTACCGACCACGTCTATTTAGAATTAACCAATAAGTGTTATATTTAAGTGTCCGTTCCTTTATTCGTGCATATCATGGGTAAAATCCAAAATTTTGACGCATTAGTCCAATCAAAAATTTACCAAATATTTTTCTTAAAAACCATGGCCGAAAGAATTTTACGACAATTAATCCTAAATTAAATGTTTATTTGTCCAGCATACCAGTCTCAAAGTTATAGAATATTACTATTTTATCAGAGTAAATTAAATAGTTTTAAAAAAAGATTCTTGTAAGTCGTATCATTAGAAATATATTGTAAATTTATTATTAATGTATAAACTCTGGTTGGACATTTTGGTTGTGTAATCTTTGGTTTGTTTTTATTTTGTTTTTACTTCATGTTTTTAAAATATTATTGTATTCAATTAGTTACAGTTAAAAAAAAAAAGAAAAAAAAGATTATATCAAGCACCCTATGATAGTTTAATATTTACATGCCAATTTATGGCGAAATGTGTCATTGCACTAAGTATTATTTTATGCATACATCTTTTGTACCATATTTTAAGCAAATAAAATTTGATTTGAAATAATTTCTCCAGAAACGGGAAGAAAATTTGTATAAAACGGCTTTTTATTTTTGGAGTGTAAACTTTGAAGGTATTTCTGAACAAGTTCTATGTGACATAAAGGCTGTTTATATAGACGGTGTAAGGAAATAACCGCAATAACATGCTTATTTACTGTTTTTTTTTATTTACGTGTGATTTTATACAATTGTGCTACTTATTTTGTGCAACCGTTTTCATTGGCTTTTTCTGATTTGCAACAGGGTAGGATTTCGTTTTCAAGAAGTAACAACGTTGTACATCTATGGCAGGTAGAGCTTAGCGGCCATATTCAGTTATTCGCGATATCAAATTCAAAGTGAAGCAGCGTTGTCAGTAATTTTTCGTCAGGTGTTTCGACGATTTTTACGGTAAGTTTTATGTTTCAATTAAGATTTATAATGCTCTAGGTTAAAAAAAGCATGGGCTATCGTGTAATGTTCATTTCAATACGATTCATACCGTAGTTTTGGAATAATCAGTATTTACTCACTGTGCTACCTTACAATTGTGATACTTTTGTTTCACTATTTATAGTTTTGTGCTACCATTTTGTGCCACTATTGTGTCACTGTAGTATACATTTTTGTGCGACGGTCGCAAGTGATTGTGTACACTATTGTGTCATTTGCGTCAATATTTTGGACTTTACCCTTATAAAGTATCGCTTAAGCCTCGAAATTAACACGAATTCGACTATCTTGGTGGAGTGATTCGTTTACAAGAAGAAGGACAAGACAAGGAGAAGACAAGAAAAAGGAAGAAGAAGGAGAAAGAAAGAAACGATGGATTGATTTTGTGAGGACCCATATGAAAGAAAGAGAAGTGAATGATGTCGTGACGTCTGACGGGCGAGAATAAAAACGTGTTGCGCCGACCCCAAGTAAATGAGATAAGGGCAGAAAGATTAGGGTGAATTAGAAACATTCAAGATGACACTGCTACCTACCTTATTGGCTGGATACTCAAAAGTGTGTTCCGTTGCCACGTTAATTTCAACATCAGTTTCCCATACATAAAACGGCGTCCATTTTAAATTCACAATTTCTTTTGGGGAAAAGACTGCTCCGACGGCAAACTCGTCGCAAGTGGTCCAATTGTATTGTATCTGTGGTCGATCCATCTTCAACCCAAATGTATGTCTATCAAAGAACGCCATCTTTGAAAGATTTGGTGGCGCTGAAGGCAGGCTGGGTGCACTTTTCCTTCTAGGGATGTATTGATTCTTTGGAGGCAACATAGCATTCCTTGTTTGTATCGTCGGTAGATCGTACCATTTCAACATCGTCTTATTCGTCTCCGGCGGTGGATTTAGAAACCTTTCCATCAGCAATTCTTCTTTAGGGTTAAGCGACTTGAACATATTTGGTATTTCATTATTTAAAAACAACAAATTTGATCGTTTAGTTTTGTCAAGCTCTTCTATTGCTTCTTGTTGATCTTTCGGGGTTCTAAAAAGTAGTTCTAAATGGTCAACTGGTTGTTTTATTGAGGAGAAGGGGTCTCCAAAACCTTCCTTCGTGATGTGTCCAAAAGGCACGGGTTCGTCAAATCGTTGCGGGGAGGGCTCTTGTTGTTTCTGACTGTAGCGCTCGTAAACATCAAAGTCCTCGTACTTCGTTCCATCTCCAATCCGGGCAAAAATGGTGAGAAACAAACTTAAAAAACCACGCATCTTTTGTCTGGTATGAAACGTACATATTGATTTGCTTTTTATAGGACTGATCGTAGACGCAGGGGCGGTCAACACGCGTTTTTCTCATTTTTTTTGGTTACGTATTAGGGTAGATCATAACATATACCTATACCTTAATTAGGAAAGTATCATTTCAGCCAAAACCAATGCAGATATTTTTATTTGTAAATCGAAACTTACATCTCTTGAAAAACAAATCTTATGAGATTTGTTTTTCAAGAGAACAACATACGTAACATTGAAAGGGGCTACTTCTATGGCCGACTAAATTGACAATCACGTAACCCTTTTTAGTTTTTATAAAGAGACTAAGAAGTGGCAAATGGCATTAAGTACAAGTTTATTTAATCTTTGAAATGTTTTCCCAAGGCTTCTAACCGGATTTACTATATATATATAGGCAGTAAGCCCATCTGCCTTACATAACTAGGTAATGCGATAATCTTGACAAAATTGTTTATTTAGACTTTGAAGCTTCTAAATACCCATTCAGTATCGACTATCAAAGGTAACCAGAACCAACGCCGTGGCTCGGAGGGGATCTCCGGTTATGGAATGTAAACGTGACTCATGACAACCATCCACAGTTTAGCCTCAGTCTGAAAATGTAAGAAAAACGATCCGCATTCTATTTCTTAGTTACTACTACTAATATTATAAAACAGAAAAAGTTTGTTTGTTTTTTTGAACGCGCTAATCTACGAAAGTACTGGGTGGATTTGGATGAAATTTGGCACGAAATTGATTGAAATTACGTAAAATAACTTTTTAACTGTTTATCAGTCCACGGGAGTTAAGCCCCGCGAGACTGCTAGTGAATAATATGTAGACGGTCGCTCTATACAATTTTGTTTATTCAGCTGCTTTGATTTGAGTGCTGATTAGGCTACAACACAATTGTAAAGAAGCCAGACAAACGATGACTTAAAATGTTGACGATACCAGGATTTATAAAACATGTCATTTGAAACCACGGACTCACCATTAGCTTCCGTGTATAATTGAACACATTGTATGACTGTTTGACCAAACAATCGTTTACATACCTATCATCAGTATGGTGACTGTCAATAATGCTGGGGTATAACGTACAAACCCTGATTTAGGTCCAATAAAGTCCTACAAAAAATACTGAGACTGACACTGTTAACCTTTATCATCCCACTGCTGAGCAAAGGATTTTCCACAATACTTCTATTTTTTTCTATACAAGGCAAAAGTGTCGTTAGTTTTATCCAGGTCATCCCACATGCAAAACAGAAATACGAATTTCTAGACGGTCAGTAAAAAAAAAACAAATCAGAAACGCAAAAATGAGTGAAATAAATTAATAGTTTACAAAAGTTAAAACACGCTTTTAAGACGAATGTAATGAGCACAAACTAGATATGTTTACTAGTAGGCAGTCCTAGGTTCCATCAGCCATATTCCAGTCCCATTATTAGACCAGCTCAATGGTACCATAATAATCATATGTCCTCGTCATGCGGAGAAATGGACAGAATATTTTAAGACAATCTAATGAGCCTAAACTCGATATGTTTACTTGTAGACAGTCTAAGGTTCCATCAGCTACCTTCCAATTCCATCATCTGATCAACACGATGGTACGATAATATTGCATTGTCATCTAACTTACATATAATTGCCAAGTTTCATAATGATACAACAATTAAAGTGTGCTACTTAATACAAGCGTGTTAAAAACAATAAATCTTTGTGATCAGAAAACTGGCTTTTTCTTCAGTCAAAGAATCAGCATTGCTTTTCAGCGTGGTAATACGCCTAGGATGACCAATAACGCCTAGGGTTCGAAACCTTGGACAAGTTTCGAACCCTGGACGCTATTGGTTATTTAACTTGTTTTAAGAACGTTTTCATCTATATTAATATCATAAAGCGGAAAAGTTTGTTTGTTTGACGATTGATATAGCATGATACAGCATTGACGAGGCCTGATAGGATTATTGCCTGCCGGGGATGTGGGAATGTTCTAACGCGGCCCCGGAATGCCATAGGAACTTAAGAAACAAGTGTTTTAGTCAGTAGAAGTCTAATACTCCCTTCCGTTCTAGAACGAAAGAAGTTATTTAATGATTTTCCCCAGAAAAAGAGAGATATACGAGCAAGAAGCTATAAACAACAATATAAATATGTGTAAATATGTTTTAATATTACGTCATTGTATAACAGTCTTAATGAGCTTAAACTAGCTAAACATCTGCACAAAGAATTAATTAAAATTGAAATAATACCTTGACCAGCAATATTCATATAATACTACTTATAACTATTCCTAATAAATGAAAAACTACTATATAATAATTTAAACATTTTCGGCTCGATAATTTTTTCTGCTAATATCTAATGGCGTTCATTACGTACATATACATATTATTCATAGTTTCAATCAGCCAATTTAGCGTGAGGGGGTAACAATTTCCCATTTTTAATACCATTGATCTTCTATTATAAGATTTTTTCACAAGAACTGTAAGTTGTGATGCTGGTGTATGATCTCCAAGTTTTCGTCCTCATTATCATCATCCATATCGTAGGGTTCCTCTGTTAGTTGGGGGATGGGGGGAATCGTTGCTGTGTGGGTCCTTCCAAAATCGTTCCAGAATCCTAGACGCTGTGCCTCTTCCGTTAACTGAAGAAATAAAGAATCTATCACAAGAAAATCTCTAGTTTTGTTGTGATTTATAAGCATTTACTGTTTTAAGCTAGCATGAATTCTGTCTACATTATAAAACCTATAAAAAATTCACCTCCACTTTATATTTTGCTATTTTTTTATTACACAGCCTTTTAAAGAATCTTCGAAAAGCCTTGTTAACAATTTGCGTGGCCAGCATTACCGTACAACGTTACAATACCGCCAGTCTCTTTGGCACTAGCTGCAAAATGTCATCCTAAAACCTATCATTTCAGAATGACATTTTTTATTTGTTCCGAGTGGAGATCCTCCAAACTGATTTAGAATATGGGTACCAAATATAAATAGAATATTACTTACATAATCATGATTAGGCATCCTATCGACCGGCGCCAGAGCATAACAGAGCCTGAATCGGCAGTTGAGGATACCTAAATAGCCTGGCTTCACCACTTTTAAGGCGAAGTTCAGTTCTGGGGTGTTGCTATCTGGAATAATAGTATAATTAACAGCTGTGGTAAATGAGTGGAATCCCTACCAGAGGAGATATTTAGGATAATATCCTTTATTTGATAAAGCGTAACGACATTAAAACCTATTTGAATGCAAAAAGAAATACTGGAAAGATCCAAACAACACACTTTTCTCTAAGGCAGTTGGTATTTGTTTTAGTTTAATTAAATGTACTCCATCAGTTGCATTCGAATGTTTGAAAAGCGATTTGATTGGAATTTCGATGTCATTTTTAATTCAAATAGAAGAAGAAGAAAGGAGAGCGCGATCATAGGTGTAATTAAACTAGCCCATATTTGTATTTGATTCACAAATATATCCTGATTAACGTGCAACGCACACATTTGTGTACGAGGGTCACCCAAAGATTGATCACCAACCCACCGGTTTGACTGCGGCTGCGCTCAGGCAAGCTGGTGATCGGGTGGTATGCAAGCAATCCGTTAGCTCTTTCAAGGGTTTTCAGTTAATAAGGAAAAAGAAGTAAACAGATACATACACTCAAAAGATAAGGTTGGTATAACTCTGAACATGCCAGAGTCATTGGTCTTTATAAGCAGAGCACTGAAGTCTATCGTGCTCTCCAAGAAAAGTGCTGCATTGCTCCAGTTTACTGGTGGTTTCAAATCTTTATCTAGCTCCACCCGAAAACGGTCGACAAGCTGGAAAAATAACAGAACATAAGCAACAGCTATTGCAATGAGAGGAAATGGTAAGTGACCAGGTTGGAGCCACTAACAAGTTCAACATATCCAATTTATAACGTTCCCATTACTGGGACTTAATCCTCCTCTCTATGAGAGGAAATAGGCCGTGATCCACCACGCGGACCCAGTGAGCTTTGGTAAATATCGCATATCTTCGGACTTTTCGGTCCTAGGCTGTGCCGATTTCCTCCCAATGTTTTCATAAACCGTTTTAAGAGCTGTGGTGATGATGAAAATTATATATAAAGTAATGTGCCTGTTTGAGTTTGAATACAGGACCTTAAACTCGTAAATCGTGCCCATAACCACAGTGACCCAGTGGTCACTACACGCTGAGAAAATATTTTTTGATTGAATTTCTTATTGAGATTATGCACAGCTACGTTACATAGGTATGTACCTATATCCTTCTAAAAGTCACTAATTTGTTTAGAATTTAGTGTTATTTGTTCGTTTTAGTCGGGCCTTTGGTTACAAGCATCACTTTCTCTTAATATAGGTACTATGTTAATTGATAACACTTTCCGGATCGCTACATGTCTACGTCTGGGTGCTCCCAGCGGTGCTCCACATCGCTGTCAATGCGGTGCGGCAGTCGACCGCCTCGGACATCATGGCCTTTCCTGCAGCAGAAGCTCTGGTCGGATAGCACGGCATGCCAGCATAAATGACATCATCCGTCGGGCTCTTGTCACCGCTGGAGTACCATCTGTTTTAGAACACGCACGCGACGATGGGAAGAGATCAGACGGGATGACTATAATGCCTTTGAAGTTGGGTGGGCTTTTGGTGTGGGATGCTACTTGTGTTGACACCCTTGCGCCATCCTATCTTCTCAGTACGGCGGGCTGTGCTGGGGAGGCAGCTGCGGGTGCAGAAAATCTCAAACGGCGCAAATACAACAACCTAGTTGGGTGCTATATGTTTGAGCAGTTTGGGGTTGAAACGTTGGGACCATGGGGTCCGAGTGCACATCGACTCTTTCGTGACATCAGCAAACGTTTAGTCGACTCCACAAGTGACCAGGGGGCTGGCCGTTTCTTTGGACAGAGAATCAGCATTGCTATTCAACGTGGCAATGCGGCCACTTATCGTCTGGGTACTTTTCCCATTGATAGCGATGTTGATGAATTTTGTGATGCCCTATAATATTCCTTTTATTTTCACTTGTATTATATTTGTTTTTATAATTATGTATATGGCCTTGAATAATTAAATATTATAGAAAAGTGTTGCCAAAATCAATAAAACATAATTAGGTGACACAAAGTGTAACACACTAGCGATAACTACTTTTTTATTAAGTTTTAAACGGTCCGGGTAGAGTCTGTCTTTTATATAAGGACGACATAGTAGATTATATTTATCTGTAATAATAAAACGGGAGTATCTCGATGCAATTTCGGAATAACTGTGAAATCTGAAATGGTTATAATTATTTACACGATACCAAAACACAAACATTCTTGAAATTTTTGTTTGCCCGGTTTATTTTCTGGAATGGCTGAACTAATTTTAATAGGACTTTCAAGGACGTTTAAGAGCAAACATAATAAGCTACTGTTGTCCCGGGTTTACGAGAGATTTAATGGTAAATAAAGATAATCGTAATTCAAAATAGTTTAAAAATACTAACCACGTCAGATGGTATGCTAAATTTCATATTATAACTCTCTTCGAAGTTAGGATTCCAGAAATAGAAGATCTTCCAGTCAATGTCTATAATAGTCTTGGGGTCATAAGTGCTGTTCTCCAGAAATTTCTCGCATGAAGTATAGTTTTCAACATCCAAATCGGTAAGATCCTTTTGAGCTACATTTTCCTGTATCGACAGAGACATTAGGAGTAACAAGAAAAGCATTGCTGACTTTGGCGTTAGATTAAAGCTAAGTTCCGAGCCTACTAAATTTGATTGCTTGGATTTATTCACTTTAAAACTTATTACACGTTTACAATTTTGTTCCAAATACTAATTGTCGCTTAAATGTAATGAAGGAATTGTACAATCTTTACACTCTGTGTCAATTCCATTCGTGAACGCTATTTATATGTCAGTACTGTTATTATTTACAGTTACAATATCTTTATTGACACATTTAAATGTAAGAGTAACGTGACCCATGTTTATTCGTTTAGTTATATTATCGACAACTTTTTCAATATTAACGTAAATATTTTTTGTTTTGTATGTATAATTTCCTTTTTATATTTATAGAGTAGCTGTTGTCCGCGACTTCTTTCGCATAAATTTATGTAAACCCGTATCTATTTAATATTTCAACGCTAAATAATTACAAATCATTTTTCAACCGACGAAAAAGACGGAGGAGGTTATCAATTCGACGCGTATATTTTTTTAATGCATGATTATCGATTACTCGGAGACGGCTGAACCAATTTGGAAAATTCTTTTTATGTTTAAAAGGGTATACTTCAAAATTGGCCCCATTATCACCAAGTCAGGATTTGATGATGGGATCCTGGAGAAATCGAGAGAACTCTTCAAATATTATAAGCACACCTATAGTCATTTGAATATTTTTATAGTAACTTGTGTAGTTGCATACGAAAAGCACAGTTTGTGAAGTGGACCTGATGATAAAGACCACAGATGGCCACTGGAACTGCTCAATATATAAGTAGAAATAATAAGTATTTCATGGGTTCCGCTTCGATTACTTGAATATGGTTATTAAGCACAATATACTCGTCACAATGCATATGGTGAAGTGAAGCTGATGGTGAAGTACCAGGAGAACTCCTCAACAATTAACGGCCCAACATTGGGAAAAGCAATATTTTGTAAAAGATTATAAGTAGTTGAGATTTAGGCTTTTGTAACTAGGTAAATTATATGTATAAATAACTTTAATTTCGGAAGTCGGTGCCAAAAACGAAAATACAAAACTAAAGACACTGACTACCGAAATTAAAGTTATTTTTCACTTTGCAGTGTTTTTTTGAAGTCGGTTTAATGTTTTGGTAAAAAGTTTTTATGTGATTCACTTGACACACTGTTCTCAATGCACACTGTCATCTTATACTTTCTTATGTTTGATCCTTTTTTTAAGGATGAGAAATCATCCAATGACTGCCTCCCGATTTGGACGAAGCAGGAGAGTGTGTCAGACTTTTACTGACTAAAACCCATCCGTTTTCAATCATATGCCCTTCGTGTTCCGAGGCCGCGGTAACTCTTTCGAACAACTCGGCAACCCCGGCAGGCAACGGCCCTCTTGTGTATGTTTGATCCTGGATCTTTATCTTTAAAAAACAGCTAAGCGGTAAATTTTTTTCAGACACTTATTTTCATCCCGTATTTGAGCCCTTTAGGGTTGTTTAACAACCATATTTGTGCCAAAATTCATTAAAATTGGATAAGTGATTTAGATTTTTCATACAAACTTTCATCCTCTATTTCAACCCTTTAGGGGATTTAAAAAATAGAGTAGCCTATGTCTGATCTCGAGTTTTCAACTGTTTTCATTCCAAATTTCATCCAAATTGGTGTGTGGTAACAAACACAAGCGTAACAAACAGACAGACAAACGGATAGATCATATTGTGTGATCTCTCACCTTGATGTCACAGTTTCACTATTGTTTTCTATGTAGGGATTAACAGCTTACTGTGAGGAGTTCGCGGTTTAACAATAATAGCTGGATGGATCAAGCAACGCTTGACGTGGTCGATTTGTGGGTGGATCAACCATTTCAACATATCGAGATCCCTCAGTGCAAAGGAAAGCACGTTGAACCGTGGATTTCGACTGTCATTTGTACATCTTTAACAGTCATTACGGGAAGTCAGAAAATCTGATACCAGTGTTTCCAAAGGGTAGCACGCACGATACCCTTTGGAAACATTGGTATCAGACCAACTACTACGTTGTGGAGGTCACATAGGCAGACGCTCCATATGAAACTCTAGTACTCAGCTACATCTGGGTAGTCTGGAAGCCGACTCCGGTATAGTCAGAAAAGGGCTAAAAAGATGATGATGATGATAATGAGCATTACCTCTCACTATAATTTAATTTTTCCCCTCCTTTCTCTATTATGATTTTGATATGTATTAGTATATATTATATTCATATATATGGTATGTATTTTATATTATTATGTTTGATTAGTATGATGTTTTACACTGACAGCCCTAAATCTGTCTCCTTTCATTTCTGTCCATCCAAAGGTTGTCTGTAAGAGATTGCCCTGTGCGATAAGACCGCCCATTGTACACTAGTTTTATTATTTGTATCTTTAAATGTATTGTAAGGTGTACAATAAAGTATATAATAAATAAATAAATAAATAAATAATAATGACTTATCGCTTCCTGCTTTAAATTTTCCGATTTAAATGATTAAATATCTACATATTTCAAGCGTATTATTATTCGAATGAAAGGTATAGGTCCTCTTATTATTTAAGTTTCTTAATTTTAACAAATTGTGAATTTAAGGAAGACAATTGTTTTGTTCTTTGTTTTAGTAGTACGGGCTGTCCTGCAAAGCGATGTCCTGAAACAACTTTTCAATTTTCCCAGATCATCATTAGGAACAAAACGCAACTCTCATTGTGTTACTCATTGTACGACTGGGGTGGTGTACTGAGGTAAGAATCTTCTCCATAGGAAACTTAGCGGTGAATTCGAACTTAGCAGTAGCTTTTAAGTTAGCAGTAGATTTCTGTTACATATAAGTACTAGCTGTTGCCGCGTAAAAATATGTAAACCTACATAATTATAAATCATGTTTGTGAATCACTTGAAATACTATTCTGAATTCTCACTGTCATCTTATAGTGGTCTATTTTTGATCCCGGATCTTTATTTAACGGTTAAACTGTTAAGCCTGCGCCGAGTAAAATAACTCAAAACAGTCTTCACAACTAAAGGAATATAACCTATAATAGTACTTTAATTACCATACAAAAATATGTAATGAACACTAGAATAAATGTGTTAGCAAACATAGTTGGCAAAATTTAAAAATATTTTATAGTTTATTAAACAAAAATACATAAACTTGGACAAAAATCCTTACAAAACATGCTCGTGCGTCGCTGAATTTTGATAGTAAACTGTTGAATTTTTTCATAACCTTCAATTCATATTATTCTCTAATTATCATACTATCATTTACAGCTTTAACATTTGAAAAATGTCGCTTGGTTGTTTTAATTTTAATTTTTTCTTCTAATTTGCGCGCTATTTTGAACCATACGCAACGTACACCGGTCGAAAATTCAGTCGTCCACGGGAGCTCAGAGAGGGGTCACGTCTCATCGTGGAGCGTTTCGCCGGTAACGATAATTCGCGATCTATTGTGTACGTATTGCAGCAACCCGTTGAATAACATAAGTCATATTTTTTGTTTTTTTGAGTACGATTTATTATGCATACCCAACAATTACTTTTTATTGTTCAATATATATTTCTTTAACATTTTTTTTTCAATATTTATTTTATTATTGGAAAATGTAAAAAAAATATTATTAGAAGAAAGTTGGCGCAAATTTTCGAAAAAAAGCCATTCTCATAAAAAGTACGTATTTCTATTTTGTGATGTTATTATTGTTTTTTAACCGACTTCAAAAAAAAGGAGAAGGTTCTCAGTTCGTCTTAAACTTTTTTTTATATACGTAACCTCAAACTCGAAGACGGCTGGACCGATTTGGAATTTTTTTTTCGTTTGAAAGGGTATACTTTCTAGTTGGTTTCATTGTTATGAAATCAGGATCTGATGATGGGATCCTGGAGAAAGCGAGGGAACTCTTAAAATATTATAGGCACACCTATAGCGTTTTGGGTATTTCTAATAGTACCTTGTGCAGTTGCTCCCGAAAAGCACCATTTGTGGAAGTGAAAGTGATGATGAAAACTTTTTTCAAACATTCGATATGGGTATCGTGTAATGGGTTTTTGGGGGTGGTGATTGCAAATCTGGCATTCATTTTAAAATCCAAGATGGCGGATGCAACTTTTTCTCAAACATTCGATATAGGTATCGTGTAATGGGTTTTTGGGGGTGGTGATTGCAAATCTGGCATTCATTTTAAAATCCAAGATGGCGGATGCAACTTTTTCTCAAACATTTGATATGGGTACCGTGTAATGGGTTTTTGGGGGTGGTGATTGCAAATCTGGCATTCATTTTAAAATCTAAGATGGCGGATGCAACTTTTTCTCACACATTCGATATGGGTATCGTGTAATGGGTTTTTGGGGGTGGTGATTGCAAATCTGGCTTTCATTTTGAAATCCAATTTAAAACACATACGATATCCATATTGAATGTTGGAGAAAAAGTTGCATCCTTGGTGGATGCAACTTTTTCTCCAACATTCAATATGGATATCGTGTGTGTCTACTAAGTTAAATACACTGATAACCTTCAAAGGTTTATTGCTAAGTATAATTAACAAAGTAACGTAAGGGCTAAAATTATCGCTAAATGATGAAAATGAGTGCACCCGGTTGCTGTTCGAAATACACTAAGCTCGCGGCGAACTTAGTGCGACCGCATTATATCGCTTGCTCAGCAAACGTGGTCGATTGCAAAATATTGCATCAAACATCGTTTTTGGGCATACCGATTGCAATCCTGACATTCATTTTAGAATTTACGACGAAAGTTCATTGGCTACTTTGTTAGCTTATAATTTACACTGGGTTATTGACAATTTAACTGATCCTAGGTTAAGTGACTATTCAGTATTATCTAGGGTATCTAATAATACTGAAATTAATTGTTTAAACCCTTAGATGTGACAAAGGAGAGTTATAATAACACAATTTTACTATATCATCAGAATATAAATCGTTTCTCCGGCAAAATATTAGATGAGGAAATGTTAATAGATAAATATGATATAGATATCTTATGTTTTTGTGAAACCTGGTTAAAACCAGATAGAATGTTGTTTAAAATTAATATTTTTCTGTTACTAGTGCATACAACAGGTCCTCAGTAGGAGGTGGTACTTTTATATTACGTAGTAATTCTCTTAGATATAAGGAACAAAAATATATCACTGCTTGCTCTGTTGATTGCTTGTGTGAGGTAGCATGTACAGAAGTTGAAGGCCAAACTTTCTTAAGTGTTTATAGACCACCAGCATCAAACTTGTCATCATTCTTAATGATAATGGGAGAAATTTTAAGTACCTAAGCTTATAAGAGATAATAAATTAGTTTTCGTTTGTGGTCACCTAAATATTGATTTGTTAGTAAATTCACCTGAACACTGCTAGCTTACTTCATTGTTTGGTTCATTTAACTTAAAATGCACATACAAGGAAGCAACAAGAATAACAGCAACATCAGCTCAATGCATAGATAATATTTATACTAATTGTGCCATAAAATACTCGTCTCAAATTAGTGGAGTTAGGTCTGACCATACAGGTCAACTAGTATCCTTTGAGTTGGTTAAAAAGCGGCAATTATAACATGTTAAGTAATCTTTCAATGGCCATTTTTGACTCCCATAACCCCAATGAAAATTACAGGATATATTATTTTCTTCACTATGCCACGAATTTAGTAAGGCATGTCCAGTTAAAAAATTTCAAATGAGTAATAAATCTAAATTTAATGAATGGGCCACTGCTAGAATAAGAATAAGCTGAGACAATTTATACAACTTATACCATGAAAAATCATTGACTTCCGATGAAGCCTTCCATAATTATATAAGAAACTACTCAAAGATATTTAAAAGAGTATGCGCCCTAAGCTAAATCTAAATCAGAAGTAATAAAATTAGCATTTCTAACAATAAAATAAAAACTGTGTTGAAGGTGAAAACAAAAAAACTGGAAACACAAACCAACATGGTTAGAATGATTTGACTTTGAACATCGATGATCAGGTCATCTCAGATAAGTCAAAAGTGGCTGAGAAGTTGGAAAATTACTTTACCAATATTCCAGTAGAGGTTACTAAATCTTTACATTCTTCGCCATTATTAGCAGAATCTTTTTTAAAGGAGAATTTCAATAAGGATATACCAACATTTTCATTTAAGGCCATTTCTATTGATGTAATTAAAAAGCATTCCAAAGTCTTAACATAACAAACACTGATGACTTATGGAGTGCATCTGTTAGGGTTCTTGGTAATATTATTGACTCAATTGCTGCTATCCTAACAGGCACATTTAATTAATGTATAGACTGCGGTAATTTTCCCGATTTAATGAAACATAGTAAAGTAGTACTAATTTTTAAGTCGGGTTGTAAGAGTGATCCCTCTAACTATAGACCGATATATGTGCTTCCAGCATTAAGCAAAATATACGAAAAAATCATGCTGGACCAGATGCTAACATATTTTAACTCAAATGGAATTCTGCATAGTCGGCAGTTTGGTTTCACGAAAGGTAGGTCAACAACAGACGCAGGAGTAGCGCTCATCCGTCACATTCTGGAATCTTGGGAGAAATCTCAGGATGCAATTGGCATATTTTGTGACCTCTCCAAAGCTTTTGATTGCGTTGACCACAAAACACTGATTTGTAAATTACACCATTACGGGGTTCGTGGATTCGTGTTCTGCTGACCTTGTTCTTTCATATTTATCAAACAGGCAACAAAAAGTTATTGTTAATGGAGCGACATCTGCAGGATCCCTAGCCAAGATGAGTGCTCCGCGAGGTTCAATTCTTGGCCCTTTCCTTTTTATAGTGTTGATATATCCGATCCGATAAGTTGGTCATCATGTATGTCATTGATATATGACATACATGATGACCAACTTATCGGATATTTTTTATTTGTAATGCCATTGTGCTGTATTAATTGGTCTATACGACAGTATAGACCAAAGTTTTAAATATAATTAAGCATATCTTAGAACTGGAAACATATCTTACAACTATATAATAATATAGGTTATCCATCAGAATTCAGACAGGCTTTAATTTATAATCATATTGTGGGAAGTACTAATTTCACACGGGTTCCCGTTAGTATATGCTTAAACTAGACTTATGGTCTCATGGTGCGTGGTGCGCTGGTTGCACGCTACTAGCATGATTGCTCTATGTTATCTCTTAAAAAATAGTAGTAGAGATACCTACTACTGTTTCTTGTGATTTTTTTTATTTTTGGCTCGCGTTTGAATTTTAAGAAAAAAATTAATTCAAACTCAAAATGTTTTATTTCACATAGGCCTACATGGGCACTTATAAAACGTCAGCAGCTTGGCGCAGGGCACGGTTCGAAATTGGTCGTTTTCTATGGAGAAGATCCGGCAAGAAACTCCACAGTTACTCTTTTAAAATATCATTCTTACAATGTATCTATAATACAGGTTAATTAGGTATGAGAGGACATTAAAGCCTGTCTGAATTCTGATGGATGACCTATATTATTGTATAGTTGTAAGATATGTTTCCAGTTTTAAGATATGCTTAATTATATTGAAAACTTTGTTCATTACAAGATATTTTCTAAATTTAAACCCACGACCTACGTCATTTAAATTTAAAAGTCAATTATCTTAAATTAAGTATTTCAAATGGCGGGAGACTTTGTTAAACATAAAAAACACAGTGATACGACATCAATGTGGAGCTATGTTTTAGTTGCGAAGGATAGGAATAGTGCCAAATGTAACCGATGCTCAGCCATTCTCAAGACTTTGGATGGATCGACTAAGGGATTACATACACATTTGTCATCAAAACATAACATCAATCAGCTTCAACAAGTCTAGATTCTGATAAACTGAACACAGCACCGCCGCCAGCCAAGCGAAAGTTAAATGATTATTTTACTAAAAGTGCCGACGATAGCCTCGATGATGTTTTGGCAAGAATTATTGCATTAGATGGATTTCCATTCAATATATTCATAACTTCAGATGATACTTATAAACTGATGATGATACTTGCAAAATACACGGATTTACCAAAGTCAGCCGTCACCATTCAAAAACGTGTCATGAATTACAGTGAAAAAATCAGAAAGCAAGTAACTGCAGAATTGAAACATTTGAAAAGTGCAGGTGAAAGATTTAGTCTTTCTTTCGACAAGTGGACTTCAACATGCAATAAACCATACATGGCTGTCAACGTTCATTCATATAAAAAAAAAATTTGAATTTAGACTTGTTCCTATTTATGGAAGTATGAAAGTATGGCTGAAAATTGTCTTCGTATATTGAAAGAGCGTCTAAGTATATTTGATATTTCCCTGGATACTGGCTTTATGAAAAACATAATTATTTGCAAGACAGCTCTACCTCAGATGATACTATAAATGAACCACCTGTGGCTGTTGATCATATGGACGACATCCATGATGATAAACATTTAGAAGACTTAGACAGTCCAGAATCAGACTTAATCTTAATGTCACAAAATGACCTTGCGCTATAACACATACCAGAGTTAACACAAGATGAAAACATTAATGAGCTGATAAAGAAAATCCGCAAAGTTGTAGAGTTTATTTCAAAAGATCACCATTGAAAAATGAAACAGTACTTCAAAAATAAATGAAAATTGAACATGGAAAAGAGCTGTCACTTCTTTTGGACTGTAAAACCAGGTGGAATAGTCTTTTAACAATGCTGGAGCGATTTTATCTTTTAAAAACCTTCATTCAAAAAGCTCTTATAGATCTCAATCATCCAATTCGTTTGGAAGAAGTTGATTTTGAATTGGTAAATAAAATTGTTGATGTGCTGACCCCAATTAAATTGACAGTAGAAGCAATCTGTCGGCGAGATGCTAATTTATGCACAGCTGATTCCGCTTTGAAATTTCTTATAAAATAGCTATCTAGCATAATCATTTTTTGGCAAGTGCTGACACTTGCCAAAAAATGAAAACATCCTTAGTGGAACGTATGAAGCAACGACGATGTGATGATTTGACTGGTGTGTTGAATTAATTACAAAATCCATGAAAAGATGATGAAAATCAGTTATTATCGGATTTGGAATGGCATGACTTATTTCCAGTTTCTACACAGGCTTTAGTTTAGAAGCAAATAAAGTATATTGTAAAAAAACTTAAAAGTCGAGATGACACGGAAGAAGAAGAAGGAAGATCAGGATCATAAACAGATGATGAGTTAAGGCCACAAACCTCCCAATCCCAACCACAATTGACACTAAAGGAAAAGTTATAGCTGGAGATTGATAAGAGTATGAAATCCCCAGATCGTGAAGTACAAATACAAAATTAATCGGTGTTGGCAAAATATAGTATTAGACGTGAAATAAGCCTGTTTGAAAATGGAGGAATTAGTGGATATCACTTAGAAACAGCATATAAGTATCTATTGTCTATTCCTCCAACCAGTGTAAAACCTAAACGAGCGTTTTCAGCTGCTGCTTATGTTGGTAATAAACGAAGCAGGCTTGGAAGTCAAACCTTGGATGCATTGATATTTCTACGATTCTATTTTCAAAATTCGAAATAAGTTTTATTGTCTTTTTATTTCTTACAAAGTATAGTATCTTTTTGTCATTTTTTCTTTTCTTACTATACTGTGATATGTGTAGTGTACCAAAATTAAAAATATATATTTTAAGAAATTACTCGTTTTTTAGAGTTCAGTTGCCGAATGGCAAAAAACGGAACCCTTATAGTTTCGTCATGTCTGTCCGTCTGTCTGTCTGTCTGTCTGTCCGTCCGTCCGTATGTCACAGCTATTTTATTCCAAAACTATTAAGACTATACATGTGAAACTTGGTAAGTAGATGTATTCTTTGAAAAGCTTTCCGATATAGAGAAAAAAATTAAAAATCATTTAAAATAAAGGAACATACTACTACCCCATACATGGAACTAAAACTGAAAATATATTTTTTTTCATGAAACCTATGCCTGTGTGGTATTTATAGACAGGTCTTTAAAAATGACATGGGGGTTTCTGAAACCACTTTTTCATAAAGTCAATCGTTTAAAAGATATAAGCTTCCAAAGTGGTCAAATGTGTATCCCTCCCTCTAACTTCTATAATAGTGGAGTGAAAAATCTAAAAAAATATGTATCTGTAGATCTTAATGTAGACTATCAACCAAAATTGGTTTTAATGATATCGAGTTAACAGTTTTTGAATACGGCATATTTTCTAAAACCGCAAATATAACTTTGTAATTCATACAAACACTATGAAAAACAAAGTTATCTAGCGTAGTTGTAAAAAATGTAAATAAGCTAGTTTTAAGAAATTTGTAAGGTTTTTTTTCGTCAAATAAATATACATATTATATTATATTATTATAGTTACACACGGAACCCTTCATGCGCGAGTCTGACTCGCACTTGGCCAATTTTTTTACATTTGAGACCAATTAGAAACCACATAGTCTAATCCGGGGATAGCCCCAGGGTCCCAGGATTCAGCATCAAGAATCACGTAATCCCGGGATTGAAAAACATGCTCGGGATTGTATTCTCTAGTTGCAACTAAGAAAGGATTTCTATCGAAATTCTATTTTAGTGGCCAAATGTGTCGAAAAAATAGAATTAATAAATTGTAAAGAACCAGATAGATAGCCCTACAGACCTCAATCTGAACGATAAATCTGTAAGCAGTTTTATGGCGATAGGAGCCGGGTTTTCTGGTTTAGAACAAGTTTCAGCTTCCTTTGACATTCCCTCTATGTCCGACAAATTATACGCCAAGTTCCATAACAAGGTATGTCTACTACGGGAATTAGCCAAAGAAAAATTGGCCAAGTGCGAGTCAGACTTGCCCATGAAGGGTTCCGTAGTAACTATAATAATATAATATGTATAACTACTACAACTACTAGTCTGTCTGTCTGTCCATCCGTCCGTCCGTATGTTACAGCCATTTTATTCCGAAACTATTAGGACTATACATATAAAACTTGGTAGATTGATGTATTCTGTGAACCGCTTTCCGATTTTAAGAAAAAATTAAAATATATTTAAATTAAATTAAAAAATGTTCAGTTTTAGTTCCATGTATGGGGAGCCCCCCCATACATGGTACTAAAACTGAAAATATTTTTTTTTTCATGAAACCTATGCATGTGTGGTATCTATATACAGGTCTTTAAAATGAGATTGAGGTTTCTAAAACCACTTTTTCATAAAATTAATCGTTTAAAAGATATACGCTTCCAAAGTGGTAAAATGTGTGCCCCCTTCTTATTTCTGTAATAATGGAGTGAAAAATATAAATATATATATACAACGTGTAACGGAAACCCCATATCTAACCAAAAGGGCTGAAGACAACATTTGGTATGGAGTCTCTATGCACAGTTTCAGCACAAAATAACTGACTTAAAGAATTGATACCAAATTATTGATTTCACATATTTTTTGAATACCAATCATAACAAACGTGTCACAGCACTACGAGGGTCAATAACTTTCCACGTCACTTGCCAATAACACGATAATTCTTTTCGTTCTTCTTAATTTGAAAAATTCGGTCTCTGGTATCAGTATACTGGAATTTGTAATAAGTTCTACACATGTAGACTTAGGATTACAAAACCCTTGCCATATCGTTTGTTATCATCCAAAGAAGCCATGCACTTGGTATGTATATACCCTTTAAATTACACGTTGTATAATTATGCTTTCAATCAAAATTGGTTTTAAAGAGATCGAGTCAGCAGTTTTTGAGATACAGCATATTTTCTAAAACCGCAAATATAACTTTGTAATTCATACAAATACTATGAAAAACAAAGTTATTTGGCGTAGTTGCAAAAAATGTAAATAAGCTAGTTTTAATAAATTTGTAAGTTTTAGTTTTTTTGTCAAGTAAATATACATATTATATTATATTATTATAGTTACTACGGAACCCTTCATGGGCGAGTCTGACTCGCACTTGGCCAATTTTTGTAAAATGTTATAATAAGCAATATAACATTAGATTTATAGCTAGATTTCTTTTATTTTTTTTTTTCTTTTAAATTAAGTTACACTTGATACATATATTGTTATGAAATAAATTACGCTTATATTTTCTGCGAAGTAAGTTCGCTAGACAGCATTAATGAAAAAATGTTTTTTTGGTATGGCCCCACGTATATATAATAAAGTACCGAATGTTATTAAAAATATGACAGTACATCAGAATTTAAACGAGCACTAAATGAAATTTTAATAAACAAAACTTATTTCAGTCTGGTTTTATTATGACATTACATAATTATATTTTTTTTTATTTCATACTGGTTTTATTATTCAAATAATTACTGCATACCCATCTACCCTAACTTGCTACTTACCCAGTTTCGAAGCGTCAATAGCCTAATGGATAAGGTGTCGGACTTGTGATCGAGAGGTCGCAGGTTCGAACCCCACCCATTACACTATTGACGTGAACCCACTCCAGACACAAGCATATTTAGCTTAGTTGGAGGGGTTAACAAGATTGCTAGTAATGTGAAATGTACCCACATTGCTAGTATTCTTTAAAAAAAATCTGAGGAGTTTAATATATAAAATCAAAGTTTTATTGCAATAGGATGAATAGTGAGGGAACGGATAATGTATTACTACAGTAAAAACAAACGTTAATTTTTATATAATAGGTATAATTTATTAAATTTATTTTTGTGATTTATTTACGTACCTACTTCCTTCATTTAGATCCATCCAGCCGTTTGAGCGTGAAGAAGTAACAAACATGCAAACAGACACATTCATTCACAAACTTTCGCCTTTATAATATTAGTGTGATAAATAAAACCATCTAAATAATTAATATTCGTTTTTCAAGTTTATTCAACATAACGACAAAAAATTAAAAAATGCAAAGTTAGCAAACTTTGTCGTGCAACGGCAAGCGGGCCTCGAGCGAACTTGTCATTGTGTGTGTGACAACGCACACGACTAGCCCGCTGCAGTAAATACCTATTTTCCGCGCATCTCGACACCCTCTTAAGAGTTTTCATACAAACTTTCATCCTCTAATTCAGGCTATAAGGAGATGATTAAAAAAAAATGGCGGTACATTTTCCATCTAGGGCTTTAGACTACTTTCGTGTCAATTTTCATTAAACTTATTTTTTAAAGTAGCCTTAATTTGATCCCGGGTCTTCAACTATTTTCAATTAAAATTTAATGGACGGTATAACATACTCAAATATAACTAAGCTGTACATCAGCTTGTTTTACCATGTTTTAAAGAAAAAATGCGAAATTTGTGAGAAAAAATAAAACAATGATTAGTTTTTTAAATCGATAATAGCATACATCACATTAACCGAAATCTTCAAAGACTATTAAACGGTATTTAAAAAGAAATATATGTAAAAATGAAAGATATTATAAAACAAATGAATCACTGCAGAATATAGAATAAACAAACAACTATAACTTACAAGGCTTTTGTGAAACTAAGTGAACAGGGCAGTCTCTAAGTGATATTTATTTTGAAATTCATTAAATTTCATAAATAACATATTTAAGTACCTACTCTCCTTTTTATTTTTGTACAAATGTCATCCAGTCTACACCAATTTTTCTGATCTAAATACCTTGAGCAGAAACACCGAAACAAACTTTGAATCTAAATTTTTATTTAAGTTCAGACAATCTGTACTAGTCAAAACATGAAATAACATTGTGGATTAATGTCTATGGTGCTATTAAATTATTATTAAAAACAAAACAAAATGCCAACAATTATTTATTTCTTAGGAACATTATCATGATCAGGCATACAAGCTTGGATTCCAGGTCCGAAGTTGAGGTTGTCGGCAATGCCACCTATCTCAGCGCGGTATGGCTTCGAACCCCGACGAGCTGATAATGTTGTCACACCAAGCTGACAGTCTGACATCAGCAGGTACTTGCCTCCGTACATCAGCTTCAAGTGGAATCGAAGTAATGGTACCATCATTCTTGATGGAATCATATCTGAAAAAGGTGGTGTTATTAAAAATCGAGATACTAACTAAGCCCCTTTTTAAGATCCTGGTGGAAGTTACTTACATTCACGGAAACTGTCTGATGGTCTGTTGGTCAGACCACCTGACAGTTTCAGTGAAAACAGCGTCATAATTTTTATATACTATAATAATCCCACTACTGGGGTCCTCCTATATGCCAGCCCGTTATCCAACATGCGTGCGCAGTGTTGGTTAGCGAATGTTGCATGTCTTCAGATTACGGTCCTGCATATCACGTGTGGATGAATGTGGAAAGAAGTACATAGATATTTCTATAACGGGAAAGTGTGCCCAAGGTACATGCGAGAGAAGCCGCGAGCCTTTTTTTCTAATTCTGAAGCTCACTCTTGACCTCGATCTCGCCTGATGGTAAGCGATAGATGAGGTCTACGATGGAACGAGCGAGCCCAGAAGATGCCTGTTTACTCTTGCTTTAAAGGGTGAAAGGTCATAAGTGGCAGGGAACACAGAAGCCGGCAGAGAATTCCACAGCTTGGAAATGCGCACAATAAATGTGGAGGAGAAGCGCTTGGTAAGACAAGACGGTATATCAACCAAGTGTGGGTGGTATCCAGCAGTGAGTCTGGTAGACCGGTAGTGAAAGGGAGATGGAGCCTTGGCTTGAATTTCACACACTCACCATCATCTGCTTATATTCTCCACAAATTTAAAAAAAAAAAAAAAAAAAAACTATGCTGGCCTTTCAGCCAGGGTGGCTTTCAGTCTTACCAGATGCAGCTTAGTAATACTATTTGACATGGAGGACTACTTATCTGACCTCCACAATCCAGTAGCTGGATAACACCCCTTAGCAAGACTGGTGTCAGATTCTCTGACCTTAGACTGCCGCAACAACTGCCAAATATGCACAAATGAGAGCCGGGACTAACTGCATAACGTGCTTTTTGGAGCGTGCACAAATTTCGATATGTTAACCTCTCAAGGACCGCCATTATTTACGTCAACTATTAGTTGAGCCCCGCTGGCACACAAATTTGTTGCCAGCGGGGCTCAACTAATACTGGTTTTTGGCACGTTTTTGTGCCAGCGGGGCTCTAGATGTTAAGATAGTCTCCGACCCACGGACTGAACTTTGCAATCGATACTTGACCTTGAGGTTTGATCCGTATGGTTGTCATTATTTAGATATGAGCTCCTCATATTCATATACTTACAAATGAGTTATTTTTTGACTGACTTCAAAAAAAGGAGGAGGTTCTCAATTCGATTTTTTATTTATTTATTTATATACACACGTGACACTTAAAAAAGAAAATGAAGACAAAAACAAATGAAAGAGCACAAAGGTACTGGTAATTCAAAGGAAATTACTTCCAGCAGACCTGCGACAGGAGAGTAGAAGTTCATTACGTAATTTTTTTATATAAAGATTACTAGCAATGTGGGTAGAATTCACATTTCATCATCATGGAGTCATTTTGGAGATCGTTCTGTACTAGTTCATTTCGGACAGTGAACTAGTTCACTCTATTAGTTCTAATAGCTCTATTCTTTCTTCGCTCACGTCGGTCCTTAACTCAGAGCGCAGCGCGGACCACAGAGCAAATCTACTATCAAAGACATCGTATTTATTTATCTTTGTATTACCACAGCGTAAACAGCTGACATAATATTAGGATTATGTATAATTTAAACAGAGATATTTTTTACCATTCAAATGTGAATCTAAAAAACGGTTCTTATTCATTCAGACCTAGAATGAATTCGTATAACGTTTTTGTCAATCAATCAGTGACTGTATTTCAGTTCTCGTTCGCACATTACGATCGCACGGTTTAGAATGTACGAGTACGAAACGAGCTATTAGAGCTATTAGACCGATTACAAGCCAGCGTTCGGAAACGGTTCTTTTAGTACAGTGCAAAGATTCGGCTCCTATTCGTTCATCGTTCACGTACTACACATTACTAGCAATCTTGTTAACCCCTCCAACGACGCTAAATATGCTTGTGTCTGGAGTGGGTTCACGACAATAGTGTAATGGGTGGAATTCGAACTTGTGACCTCTCGATCACAAGTTCAACACCTTATCCATTAGGCTATTGACGCTTATAAATGAAATTAAAACATAGTTAACTAAAAACATAAACAATAATAGAAAAAAGGTTTAAAGGGTATACTTTCCAGAAGGCCCCATTGACACGATCTAATGCCAACATCCACCAACAACAACCAACACATAAAAAATACCCAAATTGCTATAAGTGTGCCTATAATATTTGAAGAATTCCCTCAATTTCTTCAGGATTCCAAAATCCCGAAGAAATTGAGGGAAACTTGTGCAGTTGCTCTCGATAAGCATCATTTGATGAAGTGGAATTGATGATGAACACCACAGATAACTTACGGAACTACTCAATAATAAGTATTTCATGCGTTGCAATTCGATTACTTGAATATGGTTTTTAAGCACTTTATGCTCATCAAGATACATATGGTGAAATGGCGGTGAAGATGAAATTCCAGGACTGCCCTGCCAATCCAAAACACTGTAACTTTCGAAAACCACATTTCGTCGCTGTGGAATAATAACCTCGTATGTCCAGAAAACCAAACTTCACAGAAAACGAAAAAGCGGTTAATTTTGTCAATGTTTAAAATATTTTTATGTGCTTTTCATGTTTTGAATGATAAAAAGGACTTATTTATGTCATTAACCAATGCGTTACTTAACTGGATTATGTCAGAAAAATGATATAAGAAGTTTTCTGTTCTTATATCTACGTAGTTTTTGTTTAAACGCCCATGTTTCTATACATAAGAGGTTATCATTTTACTCCATAAATGGCACTTGTAGTCATATACTGGGTTCACAGTTTCACCCTATTATAAAATATATGGTTTTCATACTATTTTTAGAAAAAAAAGGAAAGCGTGATTTTTTGACATACGAGGTATTCATTCTACAGCGACGATTTGAGATATTTAACGATATAGGTTTTTAATTTATTTAATATGAAAGTGATACAGTGTTTTTAGCTTGCCTTATCTTGCAGAATTATTGTAATGAAAAAAAATGTAAGCAAAAGCTATTTAGCAAAAACGCTAAGTCGACTTACAGTATTTTGGATTGGCACGGCAGGGGAGAACTAAACAATGGCAGGTGCCATGGAGCTTCTCCAACAGGAGAACGAGAAGCTCCGTGCAGACCTGGTGGCACTCCGAGGAGCCCGCCCTGAGGAGGCGCCCGAAAAGGGGCAAGACCAGCTCAAATCGGTGGAGAATCAAGATCTCCACCTGATCCGGAAAGAGCTGGCTGCCTTCCAGTCACGGTTCTCCGTACTGGAAGGCATTGTTCTGCGCCCTCCGTTAGGAGTGAGCAAGCCGGCTCAATCATCAAACCGGAAGGACACATATGCAGCCGCTGCGGCGGCCGCGGTTGGGCCCGCCGGACTGATGACGACGAATGCGCGTCCGGAAAAGGCGCCTCCGGCAAAGGTGCCTCCGGCAAAGGCGCCTCCGGTGAAGACACCTCCGGCGAAGGAGCCCCCGACGAAGATGCCACAAGCGAAGACGGGCAAGCGCCAATCTGACGGAGCCAAGGTGGGGACACAGGCGGCAAGCCGGCCGCCCACGCCTCGCCCTGCAAGTTCTCCTGCAACAAACGCCGAATGGCAGGTGGCTGGGGAGAAAAAGAAGGCGGGCAAGGCAGCCAGGGCGGCAAGGAAACGGCAGCGACGAAAAGAGCGTAATGCCGCGGCCAGGCTTCGCGCCCCAAAAACCGCGGCTGTGGTGATCACAATACAGCCGGACGCGGAGAAGAAGGGGGTGACTTACCGCGACGTCCTCGCCAAGGCGAAGAAGGCGGTGAACCTCGAGGAGCTTGGCGTCTCCGGCGGGCTTCGGGTTAAGGTCACAGCCACAGGGGCCCGGATGCTGGAGGTCCCCGGTGCGGCCAGCGGCTCAACCGCTGACGCTCTGGCAGAGAAGCTCAGGGCGTCCCTAAATGCGGAGGAGGTCAGAGTGTCCAGGCCTACCAAGTGTGTTACGATGCGTATTAAGGGCCTGGACGACTCCACTACGGAGGAGGAGGTGGTGGCCGCAGTTATCAGAGCCGGAGGGTGCCCTGCCGAACAAGTCAAGGTAGGCACCATACATCCGGAGACTACAGGGTTGCGAGCCGTTACGGTGAGCTGTCCCGTCTCTGCGGCCAAGAAAATAGAGGGCCAAAGGCTCCTGGTGGGCTGGGCTTCCGCACAGGTGAAAATTTTGGAACCCAGGCCCCTGAGGTGCTTCCGCTGCCTCGTTGGCAACCACGTGGGAGTTCACTGCACCTCGGAGGTGGACCGTAGCGATTTGTGCTTCCGATGTTGTCAGCCCGGTCACAAGGCCGGCTCGTGCAACGCCACACCGCACTGTGTCATATGTGCGGCAGCTGGCAAGCCAGTCGAACACCGGGTTGGGAGCAAGGCCTGTGCTCCCCCAGCCAAGGTCAGGGGCAAAGGTAAGCGCACCGCCACCGCCGTCTCCGCTGCAGCCGCCGCCCCCGTGGCCGCCGCTGCCACCGTTGCTGCCGCCGTCGCAGATAATGCGGCGGGCCCGTCCGAGGGCTCAGGGGAGGGGGCTGTAATGGACTGTCAATAACGGCCCCATTACGCCTCCTCCAAGCGAACATCAACCACTGCGCCGCTGCTCAAGATCTTTTGCTCCAGAGCGTGGCGCAGTGGTCGATCAATATCGCCGTGGTCGCCGAGCCGTACTTTGTCCCGCCCAGGGATGACTGGGTGGAGGACCTGAGCGGCTCGGTGGTCGTAATTTCGTCGGCCGCCGCCGGTACCCCGACTCTTGAGGATGTCAGGAGAGGCCGAGGTTGCGTGGCAGCCCGGTTCGGAGAGATTGCCGTAGCGGGCGTGTACTTCTCTCCGAACCGAACTCTCGCCGAATTTCACAACTCCCTCATGGAGTTGAGTGTCGTCGTTGCTGGGTTCCGTTCGCTTCCTGTGATTGTCCTCGGGGACTTCAATGCCAAGAATTTGGTTTGGGGTTCCCGGTATACGGACACACGGGGTAGGATGGTGGAGGACTGGGCTCTGGAGACAGGCCTAGTTGTCCTGAACCGGGGCTCTGTCCCCACGTGCGTGCGGATGCAGGGTGAGTCCGTGGTGGATATTACGTTCGCCAGCTCTGCTCTGTCACCACGTGTCGTCGACTGGCACGTCTTGGAGGGGGTGGAGACGTACTCTGATCACCGATATATCCGGTTTGACGTCTCCGCCCAGACCCCGGATGCGCCGGTCAGACAGGCCCCGAGTGGCCCGCGCTGGGCGCTGAGGCAGCTGGACCGGGAGCTTCTCCTGGAAGCTTCGATCGTGCAGGCCTGGGTGGCATCACCGGACAGGCCTGCCGACATCAACAATGAGGCGGAATGGTTCCAGGAGGCCATGTCCGAAATATGTGACGTGGCAATGCCTCGGGTCCGGCCAGTACGTGCCCGGCGCCAAGTGTACTGGTGGTCGCAGGAGCTATCCGCACTTCGCAAAGCCTGCGTTGTGGCACGACGCCAGTACGCTAGACACCGCAGGCTACGCATTCGCCCTATAAATGCGGAGGCCAGAGAGGCGGAGCTATACGAGGAGTACAGAGCAGCGAAGACCGTCCTCAAAGTGGAAATCCGGCGGGCTAAAGATCTGGCCCGCAAGGAGATGCTGGAGACTCTCAATCGGGATCCGTGGGGACGCCCATACAAAATGGTGCGAGACAAACTTCGCCCCTGGGCTCCCCCGCTGACACAGAGTCTCCGGCCCCAGCTAGTTGAGGACGTGGTGAGCGCTCTGTTCCCCTCGCGAGGGGAGTATACTCCCCCGCCCATGGCTCCGCCACCTGCGGTGCCCGACGCGGGCCACAGCGACGACGACGACAATATTCCAGAGGTGACCGAGGTAGAACTGAGAGTGGCGGTACTCAGGCTGAATGCCAGAAATACCGCCCCGGGACCCGACGGCTTACCTGGCAAAGCCTGGGTCCTGGCCTCGGAGGCTCTCGGGCCTCGACTTATAGGGCTCTTTAACGCATGTTTGGAGAGGGGCCAGTTTCCGCTTCGCTGGAAGACAGGAAAACTGGTCCTTATCAAGAAACCGGGGCGCCCTGCGGACACTCCGTCCGCATACCGGCCTATTGTGCTGCTCGACGAGGTGGGCAAAATCTTTGAAAGACTTATTGCAAACCGCCTCGTCGGGCACCTGGAGAGGGTAGGGCCGGATCTTGCGGATAGCCAATTTGGTTTCCGCAAGGGGCGCTCGACGGTGGATGCCATCATGCGTGTAAGAGCTCTCTCGACAGAGGCTGCGTTGTCCCGGGGTGGGGTCGTCTTGGCGGTGTCTCTCGACATCGCTAATGCCTTTAATACCCTGCCCTGGAGTTGCATAAGGGAAGCACTCCGGTATCACCGGATGCCGACCTACCTCTGTCGTGTGGTTGAGGCCTACCTGACGGACAGAGCCGTCATTTACCCTGGTCACCAGGGAGAGTGGAATCGGCGAGAGATGTCGTGCGGTGTCCCACAGGGATCAGTTCTGGGACCACCCCTGTGGAACATCGGTTACGACTGGGTGTTGCGCGCCGACCTCCCTACAGGCGTCAGCGTAGTCTGCTACGCTGACGACACGCTGGTCTTGGCGCATGGGAGGTCGCACCAGGCGGCGGCCGAACTGGCGATGCGAGGGGTTGCGACAGTCGTAGAAAGGATCCGGCAACTGGGACTCGAGGTGGCTTTGCACAAGTCCGAGGCCATGTGTTTTCATGGCCGTCGGAACGCGCCACCTTCGGGTTCCCAAGTAACGGTGGGAGGGGTTCACATCGGCGTCGAGACGACGATGAAGTACCTGGGACTTGTCCTCGACAGCCGGTGGAACTTCGTCGAACATTTCCGACGTTTGGCTCCAAGACTGGACCGGGCGGGGGCTGCACTCAAGCGGCTCCTACCAAATCTAGGGGGGCCAAACGCCTCTTGCCGGAGGCTATACGCGGAGATTGTGCGGTCCATGGCCCTCTATGGGGCCCCTGTGTGGGCGCTGAATCTACAGCGGCGACCAGCTCGCCAGCTGGTCGCGTCTCAGAGGGTCATGGCTATCCGGATGATCCGGGGATACCGCACGATCTCTGGGGAGGCGGCGAACCTCCTTGCCGGATTGCTGCCGTGGGATCTGGAGGCGGTAGTCCTCGCGCGCGTGCACAATTGGCGCGCGGAGGTGCTAAGCCGGGGTGAAACTCCGCTACCGCGGCAAGTCGCGGCTCAGCGGATAGAACTCCGGCGCGATCTCACGGCAGTATGGAAAGAGCGGCTGTCGCAACCGAAGGCTGGGCACGCCGCAATCGCGGCGATAAGTCCCCTCTTTGAGGAGTGGCTGGAGAGAGGCCACGGCGTCCTCACCTTCCGCCTGACGCAGGTGCTGACCGGACATGGTTGTTTTGGTAGGTACCTGTTTCGGATTCAGCGGGAGGACACGCCCGGGTGTCGTCATTGTGAGGACCACCTGGAGGACACGGTGGAGCATACGGTCGAGGTATGCCCTGCTTGGGCGGAGCACCGCCGTGTCCTCGTAGAGGCGGTCGGCGGCGGCGACCTCTCGCGCCCTGCTCTGGTTCAGACCATGGTGCGGAGCGAGAGGGAATGGGATGCGGTCGCCTCCTTCTGCGAAGCAGTCATGCTAGCGAAGGAGGAGGCCGAACGCGCGAGGGAGAGGCAACTCTCTTCCTCGCGCCCCAGCCGTCGTGGTAGACGCCCCGGGCGTCGGGGATCGCGAGCCGATTTCCGGCCACCGTAGGCGCGGGCCTGCGGACGGCGAGCAGGGGTAGCTCACCGTCCGGCAAAGACCAGGCCCGGGTCGGCGGCGCGTCGTGTTCCACGTGCGCCTCAAGGAGCCGTCAGCATTGGTGACGGGGCCTCATAAAGCCATAGCCTGCCGGGGTCGCGGAAATATAGTAAAAAGATACCGCGGCTCCGGAACTTACGGGCAGCTGAAGGGACAGGGTGGGTTTTTAGTCAGTAGAAGTCTGACACTCCCTCCCGCTTAACCCAGAGCGGGAGAAGTTATTCGATGATTTTCCCACCCAGAAAAAAAAAAAAAAAAAAAAAAAAAAAAAAGGGGAGAACTAAACAATTAACAGCCCTGCATCGGGAAAAGAAATATTTTGCAAAAGGTGATACGAAGTTGACATTTAGGCTTTTGTAACTGGACAAAGTACAAACCGATCCACTAAAAAGCTAGAAATAAAAAAACTTGGGAACAAAAAATAAAACCGACTTCCAAAAAACACTGCAAACAATAAAATAACTTTAATTTCGGAAGGCGGTGTCAAAAAACAAAACCAAAGACACCGATTACGGAAATTAAAGTAAATTTTCACTATGCAGGTTTTTTTGGGAGTTGATTTTATTTTATGTTATACAGAGTTTTTTAATTTACTTTGATTGATAATAGGCTTACGTCCGACTACCGTCTGAGTGGTAAGGAAGCACGCTTACCTAGAAGTAACCTATTCACTTTCGACTTAAAGACTCCCAGGTTATAGCTATCATAAAACTCAAACGATTTATTTATGATTATAACTTAATACCTTCTTTAATGAGGTTGGGTACTCCTTTGAACCTCCCGGCAGCTCCCTGGTCTGGAAGGAGTAGCATCTCATGCCGTTCACGACCCATGGTGACCAGTATAGTGGCAGCTTCCCAGTACAGGTCCGCGTCTAAATATTCATTCATGCTATTGAATATGCGTCTGATAATCTGAGGAAGAGACAAACTACGCTAGCTAAACAAATTTACGAATTAGAATAGAAATGGTAATTAGATGGACATTAATGAAAATATCTCTTAAATAAAAACATAAATAGCTGTTCGTTAGTTGCACCAAAACTAGGTAACAGCTGAATCGATTCACTTAATTCTTTTTGTATTGTGTTTCCTCTTACGCAGGAAATAATAAAATTATTTTTAATATATAAAAATATTTCTGTTTGTTAATCACACTAAAACTAAAGAACGGCTAAACCTACTTAATTAATATTTTTTTATTATGTTCCCTCTCTTACAGGGAAAGTTTAAAAGAGCTCAGAAAGATTAAGTAATTAAGACATTAAGTCTGCCTTTGTACATTTTGTTTCGCATAAAGTTTTAATTAATAAATAAATAAAGATTTCTGTTGGATCTGTTAGTTTTTATTTTTATCATATAACCGACGAATTGCAAACGTTGTACACCGTTATTGCCATAAACATCAGACCACTCGTTAAAAATTGTTTACCTCGTTATGAAAGTATGTGATGCGGAAGTTCTATAAATAATTTAAAAAATATATAAAAAGCAAACACATTTGAAGTATTTTTCACATCTAATCTTGGACTACAAGTGAGTACATTGCTACGCGAAATTGGTCCAAATATCTTTTGTCAGTCGCTACACCTGTGCGTTCTTGAGAGAACCAATAATATTGACTTCTTCAGCCTTTTTAAGGACCACAATATTCTATCGAATCTTTTCTCTATAATTGATGATTTTTTTTTCGGTGCGAACTCATCAAATGACTCCTTACGCTCTGGGTGGAGCGGAAGGGAATATCTGACTTCAACTAACTAAAACACACCCTATTTCTTCACTGCCTTTACGTACTGGGGCTGCGGTATCTCGTTAAAACATTCCCGCAACCATATTTTTCTGGATGGGAAAATCATTGAATGTTTTCTCCCGCTCTGGGGTAAGCGGAATGGAGTGTCTGTGTCTTCTTCTGACTAAAAACCTATTCACTCATTCCGTGCAGTCATTGGCGATCGGGCATGCCACAATTGCGGCGGTAAGACCCCTCTTTGAGAAGTGGCTAGATCGGCGTCACGGCGTCCTGACCTACCGCATGACGCAGGTCCTCACCGGACACGGAAGTTTCAGGAGGTACCTGTGTCTGATGGGAAAGGAGGAAACGCCTGGGTGTCACCACTGCGAGGGTCGCCCTGAGGACACCGTAGAGCATACGGTGCAAGACTGCCCCGCCTGGGCAGAGCACCGACGTGTCCTCACGGCGGCTATAGGTGGAGACCTCTCGCGCCCGGCATTGGTCGAGGCCATGCTGCGGGGCGAGAGGGAGTGGGAAGCGGTCGCCTCCTTCTGCGAAGCAGTCATGCTTCCGAAGGAGGAGGCGGGCCGCGTGAGGGAGAGGATGGCGTCCTCCCTCCAGCCCAGCCGCAGTGGTCGACGCCCACGGCGTCGGACGTCGGCCGACGATCTCCGGCCACCGTAGGCGCGGGCATGCGGACAGCGAGTAAAGGGCATCTCGCTGTCCGACCATGGACCATGGCCGGGTCGACGGCGCGTTGTGTTCCACGCGCGCCTCAAAGAGCGTCAGCAACATGACGAGGCCCCCTCTGCAGAGGGCCGAAGCCTGCCGGGGTCGTGGGACTTATCCCATTACCGTGACCCCGGTACGTAAAGGGTTATTGAAGGAACACCGTGGATTTTAGTCAGTAAAAGTCTGACAGTCCCTCCCACCCTGCCCGGGGTGGGAGGACTTATTTGATAATTTTACAACGTTAAAAAAAAAAGGCTTGATTTTGAACACCATCTCACAGGATAGTAAGCGATGACGTGGTCGAAGTTAAAGCTCTCGTATCTAGAAGTAACCTATTCACTCTTGACTTAAAGATACCCAGGTTATTTTATTTATTTTTTATTATTTACAAGGTACAAGGTATTTTTATAATTTACAACAATGTCCCACAAAACTGAACAGACAGTTTGACTGTGGGATCAATTTATAAACTATTTTTAACTTGTGTATATAATTAATAAATATTATTATATAACTAATTAACTTAAAAATACAATAATAACATTAAGGTACTTTTTTTTTTTTTTTTAACGTGGTAAAATTATCAAATAAGTCCTCCCACTCCGGGCAGGGTGGGAGGGACTGTCAGACTTTTACTGACTAAAATCCACGGTGTTCCTTCAATAACCCTTTACATACCGGGGCCACGGTAACGGGATGAGTCCCACGACCCCGGCGGGCTTCGGCCCTCTGCAGAGGGGGCCTCGTCATGTTGCTGACGCTCTTTGAGGCGCGCGTGGAACACGACGCGCCGTCGACCCGGGCATGGTCCATGGTCGGACAGCGAGTTGCCCTTTACTCGCTGTCCGCATGCCCGCGCCTACGGTGGCCGGAGATCGTCGGCCGACGTCCGACGCCGTGGGCGTCTACCACTGCGGCTGGGCTGGAGGGAGGACGCCATCCTCTCCCTCACGCGGCCCGCCTCCTCCTTCGAAAGCATGACTGCTTCGCAGAAGGAGGCGACCGCTTCCCACTCCCTCTCGCCCCGCAGCATGGCCTCGACCAAGGCCGGGCGCGAGAGGTCTCCGCCTATCGCCGCCGTGAGGACACGTCGGTGCTCTGCCCAGGCGGGGCAGTCTTGCACCGTGTGCTCTACGGTGTCCTCAGGGCGACCCTCGCAGTGGTGACACCCAGGCGTTTCCTCCTTTCCCATCAGACGCAGGTACCTCCCGAAACTTCCGTGTCCGGTGAGGACCTGCGTCATGCGGTAGGTCAGGACGCCGTGACGCCGATCTAGCCACTCCTCAAAGAGGGGTCTTACCGCCGCATTAAGGTACTAAGTAAATAGTTTTTAATTTAGATTTAATTTTTTTTATATTATTTTCTTCTCTAATGCCCTCGGGTAAACCGTTAAGTATATATGGGTGCGTTTTTTTAATGTCCTGTCTCTATAAACGTTGGTTATTCTAGGCACAACATATTTACCTGAGGTCATTGTTCTAGTATTATATTTATTATCTACATTTATCAATATAGAATCATGCACTCGACTTCCATGGTTATTGGTTAAAAGAATGTATTTATGTTTTAAACTGACGGGTAATATTTTACAAGGCTTAAATAGTTCATAATAATCATTTTTATATTTATTTTTGTTTTTTTTTTTTATTTACAAGTAATTTTACAAATCTAATTTGGATGTTTTCAAGTTTTCAATATAGGATTTGAAAGTAAGCCCATAACAGTCGAGTGCATAGTCCAGACTGGACTCAACTAAACACATATAATATTTTAAAGTACCAGTAGGAACCCGGTAACTTAGATGGTAAAATTTACCTAGTATAGCCCTGAGTCTATTGCACAAGAAATCTATATGCTCACTCCAAGAGAAATGCTCATCGACTTTCATACCTAAATACATATGTTCAAACTTTACTCTTTGAATCTGTTTGCAGCCACAATCTGTAAGGTTATCATGAAAGCAATTATAAGAATGGATAAATATAACTTACTGCTGGCGTTGCATTTCTAAAGATCATATCCATGCAATGGTTGTGCAAATCCATGTTCCACGAGTAGTATATCCTCCACGCACGGCCCAGCAGCATTTCAACACTAAAATAAGGTTCCTTTGATAGCTTGGCGCACATCATTGGGCCCTGTTCCGGGTCCTTTCGGAGAACCTTCACTTGTTCTTCTTTCAGCGCTCTAATGTGCATCGGAGACAGGCGACGTCTCCCTACCACCATTACTATCACTAAATAAAAACGTATAAACTTCAGTAGTTCCATCGTGACACTACGGTCTCATATGATACATTTCCTTTTATAAAGGCAATGACAAGTTGTTTTCCGTGTTTGATTTTCCCGTGCTTCGTCGGTCAACGTTTATCTATTAGGTCAACGCTGCCATGTTTTGTAATGGATCTACTTACTGTTTTCACAGTCAGTCTGTTGCTTGTAATATACCTAAGCGAATATTCTAAATTTACATAGTTTGAATGAGGTGTATATTATGTATTCGTATACAATACAACGGCTGATACCTCTAAATAGTTTAATTGTGCGTACAGCTAAGGAGTGGAATTCTCTGCCGGAGTCTATGTGTCTTTAAGTCAAGAGAGAATAGTTTACTTCTAGGCAAGCTTGCTTCATCTTCAACCACATCATCGTTTAACATCAGGTGAGAAGGCGGCTAAACGCAAGTCTATCAACAATAAAAATATGCAATGTTAGTCTTAAATTTTGCATTCAATGTTTGGCAAAAAGCATGTGGTGTAATAGGATTTTGTACCAACTGACCTGTTTACTAAAAAACCGGTCATGTGCGTGTCGGGCCACGCGCAGTGTAGGGTTCCGTAGTTTTTATAACAGCCAAGTGCGTGTCGTATTCGCTGACTGATCATTTCGTACCATGCTCTAACTAAAAGCCAAACATGACTACCTAACTAATTTGACTTCCTATACAAATCCTCACCTGATCCGACAATTTTGCACGAAATGTTTTTTTTTTTTTTTTAGAGATTTGTATAAAACTTGTCATAGCCGGTGTTTTGAATTTATATACGGACACAAAGCTACACTACTCAATCGTCACTAGAAGCTAGCACGATACAACTGGCGCTTAGCGCCATCTATCGACATTTCTGTAGAGTTGTTCGAAATTTTCGAGTCAAATACAATTGGTCGACTATTACTCGTAAACTTGTAAAGCCCACTTATGTGTGATAGTTTTCCTTTAAATTTCGTTATATATAGGTACTACTGCCGTGACATTTGAATTTCTAACTACAACCGTTTAGTTGATAGAGGGGGCGGACACTTGACTCTAACAAAAATTGGTACTTTAAAGCTTGATAAGTCACGAACGGTTTACTTAATCAAAAAACGGTCTTACCAAACCCCTAATATTTTTGAAACACCTATCCAACGATATCCCACACTATGGAAAGAACGAAAAAAAATTATTATCATCCCACTTTACATGTATGGGAGGTACCCTAAATAATTGTTTTTTCAAAATTTTATTTTACCACTTTTCCGGCGTCATTAACGTGTATACTCATACCAAAGTACAACTTTCTAGTAGCAATAGTTTTTGAGCTAAACCGCGGACAGACGGACAGACAGACGGACATGGCGAAACTATAAGGGTTCCTTGTTGACTACGGAACCCTAAAAAGGGGGAAACCTTCAAAAGCGCTTGGACATTTGGAGACTAGACTAGTGAGATTTTTACCTCACAATTGGGTTTTGAATATCGGTAATGACCGTCGAAGCTGTCAGCCGGGACAAACGTCTCAACGTGCTTCCGAAGCACGGTGGAATCTCGATATGTCAAGCTAGCAAGATAAGTCGCCACGGACCGACTTCGATAAAAGTTATATACTTTACTGTGTACTTATTTAGTGATATACAAAAAAGGCCCAACATATATGAGTTGCAATGGAATGGGTTAAAAAGGTGATGTGTTTTAAAATTTGACAAAAAATATTTATATAGTACTAGCACTTTTTCCCGTGTAAATCTCGACCCCGTGGGAATTTCGCAAAATCCCGTCTTAGCGAGCATCTACGTATTAAAAGGAACCTCCCTGCAAAATTTGAGAGCCCTACTATTTGTAGTTTCTGAGATTTCGTGAGTAATCAATGAGTTGTATTTCGCTTTTATATATATATACATAGATTTATATTATAAATGCTTGTTTCAGTGATGCGGATGAACTCATCAGAAGGACCTCGAGTATGGCGGTCGTGGGACCAGAACCCATTGTATCACTCCCCTTCGGTTATCTACGTAACCTGGTAAGGAAATACACTAGGAACTAACATCACAAACTATGGGAGGACTATGGTGAGTGTAGGTAGGCCAAGAAGGCTCTCCCGTTTCTTGATGGTCGCTTGTCGAAACATGTCCTTATACTATCACAACCGCAACTGCGGCTGTCCACAGCCGCTCTAACTGGACAGCACACTCTGCAGAGCTTGCATGGAGGATGATGAAACAGCGGCACACCTGCTAGTAAGCTGCCCTGTAGTCGCAGATTACAGGACCAAATACCGGCCACCCAGGTACCCTCAGTGAAATGGTAAGTAAAACTAGAGCGTAGCTCAATTTCCCTGGGGGAACTGGCATAGAACGAATGATAATCCTATTAATACTAATACTACTAATACGCACTAAATCCTACTAATACGCAAAAGAATCCCCAAATATGAAAAGAAAAAAAATTATAAATGCCCGATATACATACAGTTGTTTGAGTTTCAATAACGCAGAAATAGCCGAACGGATCTGGATGACTGTCAATGGCACAGAGATAGATTATAGTCTAGAATGACATATAGGCTTTTAGGTTTTTAATTTGGAGCTAGTTTAAAATATAGTCTAAGTAAAGTAGCTTATTTCTCCTAGATTAGATTGGTGATAATCAATTATATCACCAAGTGCTACATTGGGAACATTATTACCTACGTATTTGGGGCAAAAGCTTCGTCATATAAATAAAGTAGTTAGGATTCATTTACTAGTCTTTATTTACAGGGGATGTGACTAAAATAGTTCACATCTTAAGTATGAATTCTTACACACAACCATGCTACTATTAATTGTTTATTCTCCAGAAAGGAGATTGCCAAAAAAAGGCCCTTATATCGTGTGCCTGAACTAAATAATTTTAATTTTTTTTTAAATATTGTTTTTTTGTGTTCATTACATTTAGTAACACAATTTACTTAACCCTGGTATTACAGTTAATGTTAATTAGTAGATTTACTGGATCTTTTCATAAACGATTCAACTTATAAAATAATATTCAAATATTGCAAAATATTAAAGAATGTCATGACTTAATTCGTTAATAATAATTAATCTGTGGCCCGGCCGTCAAACGGCTTGTCAAAAAATTTTCTCGATTCTTTTTGAATAAATATTTAATAAAATAATAGTTCACCAAACCATGTTCCACCAAACCAAATGCGTTAAAAAAAAACAGACTAACATAGAAATGCAGAACATGCCATTTTGATGAGAAAAACTCCTACACGAAGAATGAAAATAAGATGTTGACAAGACGCCGGGCACAAATACTACAATCCACACGCCCAACACCTGCGGAATCGTCGCTCAGCTCCGCCTCGCAGCCACTGGGACCTTCTCCAGCCGAGAGTCAAGAGATTCCGGCCGCTGCAGTTGCGTCGAGCTCGAGCGATGAGTACTTCTCGCCGCCGACGACACCACCACCTGCGCGTCGGCGAGGAAGAGGCCGCCCTCCGGCCAGCATGAGACTTCGAGGCCCGCCGGCCTCTGATGGGGTCCCCGCTGCCGGTGGAAGTGTGCAGCGCATGCGATGGACTCAATCCATTAATGAGAACGTCATGCGCTCATACTATGGCGCTACAGAGGGGGGAACTAACCTGACTGCGTACCGTGGTCGGATGCTCGTCGGGTAGCTCATGTCAAGTTTCCAAAGACTGACAGAGTTATTCGACCAGCTGTACCAGCTTGGCAGGGCAGGATCGAACGTCGTATTGCTGAAGCTAGAGCACTCATTGGTAAACTTATCTGCTTCAGGCAGGGCAACACTCGTCCTAGAGTGATGCGCTTTGTGAGGCGGGCGTTTGCGGGGACTGATATCAGTCCTCGGGATTATCTGACCCGCGTCACAGAGCGTATCGACTTCCTGAAGCAGAAAGTATATGCATGGGCAAATCGAATTCGTCGATATAAGCGGCGGGTGGAGCGATACACTCAGAATCGCACATTCCAAATCAATGAAAGGTGGGTTTATAGGGCCTGGGAGCGACCTAACCAAGGTGTGACTGATACGTGCCTACCGAATGATGACGCCATGTGTTCGTTCTGGCGCAGCATCTGGTCGGTGCCTGTCAGCCACACCGAGGGTGACTGGATGAGTGAGATCAGGTGCACGTGCGATCTTATACCAGAAATGGGGGCAATTACGATCAGCCCCAAGATGTAACCCGTGCAGTCCGTCCGTTATCCAACTGGAAATCTCCAGGGCCGGACGGGCTGCACAATTTCTGGATAAAATGGTTTCTAAGCTCGCACGCTCGCTTGGCCGCTCAGTTCCAGTCTGCCCTAGAGCTAGGATCGCTACCTCAATTCCTAACTACAGGAATAACCCACCTGCTCCATAAATCAGGCAGTACTTCGGAACCTAAAAATTATAGACCGATCACGTGCTTACCGACGGTCTATAAAGTTCTTACATCCATTCTGAGAGCCAAAATTAATAATCACATAGATACAAATTCAATCATGTCTGCTTCTCAGAATGGATGTAGGAACGGGTCCCGCGGTACTAAGGAGCTTCTCCTCATCGATATTGCCATTAACCAACAGGTTCGTCGTTCGCGAAGGAATCTGTCGACATGCTGGATAGATTATAAGAAGGCCTATGACTCGGTTCCACATACATGGCTCATGAAGGTGTTGGAGTTGTATAAAATAAACCCAATACTACGCACTTTCCTTGAGTCATGTATGGGGTAATGGAAGACGGTCCTCTGCTACCCAGGATGTTGACAGAGCCAGGAGAACAGCGAACCGATTAGGATTGAGCGTGGTATTTTTCAGGGCGACAGTCTGAGCCCACTGTGGTTTTGTCTGGCTCTCAACCCCCTCACTACACTGCTGGAGGGTTCGGGGCAAGGCTACCAGTTGAAAAGAGGTGGTCAGGTCATATCACACTTGCTTTACATGGATGATTTGAAAATTTTTGCCCCCACCAACTTGCAACTGATGGAGCTACTGAAGGTAACGGAAACCTTCAGTAGCGCCATCAGGATGGAATTTGGGGTGGACAAATGTGCGGTCATGCATGTAAAGCGAGGGAAGATTATGAAATCCGTGGGAACTCAACTCTCGGACTCCATACACCTAAGATCCCTCGGCTCAACTGAAACCTACAAGTATTTGGGTATGTCAGAGGCACTAGGCATCAATGTTGCTTATGTTAAACAATCACTGAAGGAACGCTTCTTTGGCCGCCTGAATAAAGTACTGAATAGTCTTCTATCAGGCGGAAACAAGGTGCGTGCCTTCAATGGTTGGGTCATGCCAGTATTGATGTACTCTTTTGGCATACTCAAATGGACTCAGACTGAACTTGACGCCTTGGACAGGCGGGTCCGCAAAACGCTGACTGCAAATCGGATGCATCACCCACGTTCATCGGTGATGAGGCTGTATATCCCGCGGAAGTGCGGGGGTCGTGGCTTTTTAAATGCAAAGACCCTGCACAACCGCGAGGTATGCAGCCTTAGGGAATATTTCCTAAAAGCCGACGTGGGTATGCATCGAGATGTGGTAGCGGTGGACAAAGGCCTCACTCCGCTCTCCTTAGGTAGCGAGAATTGGCGCAAACCTGTAGTATTAGATACTAATGACCGCAGAGAAGTATGGCAGAGCAAGGAGCTTCACGGACGCTATTACCGGGCCCTTCATGGGTCTGACGTAGATACATTAGCGTCCGTGGCCTGGCTACGTTTTGGTGACCTCTTCGGGGAAACCGAAGGTTTTGTTTGTGTGATTATGGATGAAGTTATGATGACGAATAACTATCGGAGATATATTGTGAAGGATGGTACGGTAGACACATGTCGGGCATGTCACAAACCGGGAGAATCCATTCGTCACATTATCTCCGGTTGTTCTCGTCTGGCTAACGGAGACTATTTGCATAGACACAACCTTGTAGCCAGGATTCTTCACCAGCAACTTGCTCTTAAATACAATCTTGTGGAATCAGAAGTACCCTACTATAGGTATGTGCCCGACCCAGTTCTCGAAAATGGCAATATTACATTGTACTGGGATCGGTCTATCATCACTGACAGGACTATTGTTGCTAATAAGCCTGACATAGTGGTGATAGACCGATTAGAGCGTCGCTCAATGATTGTTGATATAGCGGTCCCTCATGACGAAAACCTCGTGAAAGCCGAGAAAGATAAGCAATTTAAGTATCTTGATCTGGCTCGCGAGGTTGTCGACATGTGGGATGTGGATACAGCAATCATTGTGCCGATAGTCGTCTCGGCCAATGGCATAATAGCCAAGAGCCTCGACAAACATCTTAGGAGGCTCTCGTTGGGCAGCTAGATCAAGGGCTTGATCCAGAAAGCAGTACTTCTGGACACGGCGCGAATTGTTAGAAGGTTCCTCCCTCAAGAGCCCTGACCACCGGTAGCTTGGACCCTGTACCCGATACCGGTGGGCTACTGTTTTTTTTATATTTTAAAATGTTTTTTGTTTTATAGGAATATTTAAAAATGTAAATAATATGTTTGTAAAATGTAATAAATGAAATTAATCGATACCAATAAACACATAAAAACCAACGGTAAGAATGTTTATTTATATTAATTAAAAATATTATTCACTTTCCATCACAGGGTAAAGTTATATAATAGCAGTAATTATTTAGAAAGCATTCATATAGTAGAATAATATTTTAATCAATATTGCAATCCATTTAAAAACTTAAGCGATCATTTACAATACAAATGAAATTTTGATCTGGCAACGTAATTACATTTTTTTCAGCCTATTTTGCTGCTGGGCCAAGGCCTCCTCCGTACCCACATATCTCTGTTAATATTTTAATAACAAGTTCTTTCAAATTATATTCCTCAAATCTGTAGCTAATTGTACTTTTAAAGAGTATGAAATGGGTTCTAAAATGAATATGACCCTAACGCATGGAATTAAATGTCAGTATTAGTTTCTAATAATTATAACCTTAATGTTTAAATAGAAACAAAGATATTTTATGAACCAGAGAGAAAAAAATAAACATGTTTTCTAATAATGAAAATACAGTTTTTACTCTATAATATTAATCAAAAATGTTCAGACTACAACAACTTCCCACTGGGGCCGAAGTTCCCTAAGAATCTGGACAATCTCTTTTTAACTGACTTCAAAAAAAAAAAGGAGGTGGTTCTCAGTTCGTCTTGAACTTTTTGTTTTATGTATGTTTCCTTATAACTCGAAGACGGCTGAACCGATTTGAAAAATTCTTTTTTCATTTAAAAGGGTATAGTTTCTAGTTAGTTTCATTGTTATGATATCAGGATCTGATGATGGGATCATGGAGAAATCGAGGGAACTCTTCAAATATTATAGGCACACCTATAGCGTTTTGGGTATTTCTTATAGAACCTTGTGCAGTAGCTCTTGAAAAGCACAATTTGGGGAAGTCGAACTGATGAGGAAGACCACAGATGGCCACCGGAACTACTCAATAATAAGTATTTTGTGGATTGCGATTCGATTACTTGAATATGGATGTTAAGCACTTTATGCTCGTCACAATGCATATGGTGAAGTAGAGCTGATGGTGAAGTACCAGGAGAACTCGTCAAAAATTAACGGCCCTGCATCGGGAATAGCAATATTTTGTAAAAGTAGATAAGTAGTTGATATTTTGCCTTTTGCAACTAGATAAATTACAAACCGAACCACAAAAAGCGTGAAAAAAATTTTTTGCAAAAAATAAAACCGACTTCCATAACAAAACACTACAAAGCCAAAAATAACTTTAATTTCGGAAGGCGGTGTTTGAAAAAAACAGAAAATACATAACCAATAACACCGACAACCTAAATTAAGTTATTTTTGGCTTTATAGTGTTTTGTTATGGAAGTCGGTTTTATTTTTTGCTAAAAAGGTTTTTTCACACGAAGTAGTATAGTTTTCAAAATCGTTATACATTTCCTTGTATTGACAGAAACATTAGGGTACGTATTACAATACCGAAATTTAAAATACTATATTTTAAAATACCTATGGACGAAATTCCGAAAAATTAAACTCTGAATGATTGTTTGGCCGAAAGTTTTAAATCCCGAAAGTTCATTTGCCCGAAAGGTTAAAATCCCGAAGATCCATATCCCTACACGTCCAACGACAGAGGCACCCCGAGTTTCGGTTTGGTTAGGTTCCTTTAAATTCTTGAAATAGGGATGAGGAGAGGGATGAGGATGAGGTCAAACTCCACCAAAATTTGAACTTTGTAATTTTTTGAAATTTGATTTAGAGAGTTTGACCTCATCTAAACCAAATAATTCACCAACCATAGAGGGGGTGTGGCATTAATTTACACTGTTTTAACCTAACCTATCCTAGGACATTTGATTCTCTGTATTTCGATATTTCGGTCTTCCGATATCACTTTTCTAGATAATTTGATTTTAGCTATATTTAACGTACTTAGGTTATCTAACCATTCGGGAACTACGTCGCCGCTCTTTGGGATTTCGTCCATCGGTATTTCGTCCATTCGGGATTTCATCCATTCGAGATTTCGTCCTTTCGGGAATTTGGACATCGGTATCTTATGTTTCGATATAATGGCTATTGGCATTTAAAAATTTTCGGTATTTTGAATTTCGTTGTTTTGGAGGTCGGCATTTCAATCATAGTTATTATGAAATTTCAAGATTTTAATACGTACCCAAACATTAGGAGTAAGATGGCTGATATTGGCCTTATTTTAAAGCTAAGACTCTAAACCCAGTAAATGCTTTTGCTTGGACCTATTCATTTTAAACGTATGGTTTACAATTATGTTCACACTAGTTGACGCCTGAATGTTAAGAAGGAATTGTACAATCGTTACACGCTGAATCAATTCTATTCACGATTGATGATTTACAAAAAAAATTTTGTTCTGAATCCTTATTATATTTACATGCATCATTTTCTCTGATCTCTCCACTTTATGCTACAGTTTCATTATTGGTTTATTTGTTGAGGTTGCGCTAAATTATAACAGCTGCATGGCAACAAAGAAAAGAAAATAAAACAACATGCCAGCAAGATTTTATTATTTTTCGTTCTCAAACTCCTTAGGAACATTTTCATTATCATTCTTATCAGATACACAAGCATGGATTCCAGGTCCGAAGTCGAGGTTGTTGGCAATGCCACCTATCTCTGCGCGGTATGGCTTCGAACCCCGACGAGCTGATAGCGTTGTCACACCAATCTGACAGTCTGACATCAGCAGGTACTTGCCTCCGTACATCAGCTTCAAGTGGAACTGAAGTAACGGTACCGACTTTTTTGATGGAGTTATATCTGAAAAAGATGAGTGTTATTAAAAATCGGGATACGGCCCTTTTAGATCCTGGTGGAAATTACCTATATTCACGAAAACTGTCAGATGGTCTGACCAAGTCGAAGAAGCATCATAATAAGCCTTTAACTTTCCCAATTCTTGGACACGGGCCTCGTTACTATGAAAAGAAATAGGTCGTAATCCAACAAGCGGACCTAGTGCAGGATGTCACATTTCTTCAGATTTACGGTCCTATGACAGGACGGTTTTTAGGGTTCCGTAGCCGAATGGCAAAAAACGGAACCCTTATAGTTTCGATATGTCTGTCCGTCTATCTGTCTGTCTGTCTGTCCATCCATCCGTATGTCACAGCCATTTTATTCCGAAACTATTAAGACTATACATGTGAAACTTAGTAGGTAGATGTATTCTGTGAACCGCTTTGCGATTTTAAGAAAAAAAAAAAATAAATAAAAAAGGGGTGTCCCCATACATGGAACTAGAACTGAACACATTTTTTTTTCCATGAATCCTATGCGTGTGTGGTATCTATAGACAGGTCTTTAAAAATGATATAAAAGTTTCTAAAACCACTTTTTCATTAAGTCAATCGTTTAAAAGATATAAGCTTCCAAAGTGGTAAAATATGTGTCCACCCCCTCTAACTTCTATAATAATGGAGTTAAAAATCTAAAAAAAATATATTTCTATAGATCTTAATGTAAACTATCAACCAAAATTGGTTTGAACGAAATCGGGTCAGCAGTTTTTGAGATACATCATATTTTCTAAAACCGCAAATATAAATTTGTAATTCATACAAACACTATGAAAAACAAAGTTATTTAGCGTAGTTGTAAAAATGTAAATAAGCTAGTTTTAAGATATTTATTTTTAAAGTTTTTTTTTTCGTCAAATAAATATACATATTATATTATTATAGTTACGTCCGTTGGTTTTAGGAATGGGTTATCAACTGAGACTGCAATTATGACACTAAAGAGCACAGTACAATACTATACTGGGAGAAGGACGCCTGTCTATGCATGCTTTCTGGACTTATCCAGGGCCCTTGTTTCCTACGACATCCTGTGGAACAAATTGTCGAGTGAAACTAGCCTGCCGCCAGAAATAATTAATGTATTTAAGTTCTGGTATAGTAACCAACATAACACTGTGCGGTGGGCAGATTCCTACTCTGATGTATACAGGCTAGAATGTGGAGTAAGGCAAGGAGGTTTAACCTCGCCCAAGCTATTCAATTTGTATGTGAATAAGCTGATTGAGGAACTCAGCAGCTCTGGAGTTGGATGCATGATGGTCGGAGTTTCCTTTAATAACATTAGCTACGCTGATGACATGGTGTTGCTGAGTCCATCAATCAGTGCGCTTAGGAAACTGCTGAACATTTGTGAGTCTTACGCTGGTGCTCATGGACTGAGGTATAATGCTAAGAAAAGTGAGCTGCTCGTTTTCAAAGCACATAATAAGACCTATGAAATAGTACCACAAGTCTCGTTGTGTGATACGGTGCTTAATAGAGTTAAGCAGTTTAAATACCTCGGTCACTGGGTTACAGAAGATGGCTCGGATACCTGTGACATGGAGAGAGAGCGCAGGGCATTGGCCGTAAGATGCAACATGCTGGCCCATAGGTTTGCGAGATGCGACAGTACAAGATTACTCTGTTTAGGGCATATTGCCAATCTTTTTACACCTGCAGCCTATGGACCAGATACACGCTAAAAACGTACAATGCCTTGCGCGTGCAATATAACAATGCATTTAGGATACTGTTGTCACTACCACGTTTTTGTAACGCGTCAGGGATGTTCAAGAAGCACGCACTGACGACTTTTATGCAATAGTTATATGCGTCGTTTGCGTGACAGTGCCAACAGTCTCCTGCATGTGATTGTGAGTAAGACCGAGGGCAACTTGATGGGACACCTGTGCGCAATGCATGTGCTGCAACCGGGTGTTCCGAGAGGATGGTAGTTCCTGGTCTTGTTTTTTTAATAGTTTTAATTTTGTCGAGATTTATTATAAGTATATACTAACATAGTTTAAGTCAATACTAACAAATTTATGGGTAATACCGAAATAAAGAATAAATAAATAAAATAAATAAATTAAGCTATATCAAGCTGAAAACTGTATGTGGAACCCCAAAAATAAATACCACAAAAATAAAAATGTTGTAAGTGTACCTACTATTTTAATACTTATACCTAATTCAAATTAATTCAAAATTCCTATTTTTTTAATAACTCTACTGCGATGCACACTCACGTAGTACCTAGTTAAAAGTACTAAATAAATAAATAGCTGCGGCAGCTACGGTCTCAATATCCATTTTTAAACGTACGTGTTGCGTCTGTTGAGAATGAACCTAGACTGATCGACCTGCAGACGTGTGGACAGCTCGTGGTGATCCATCTGCGGATGCATCTGCGGGCGTCCGCGGACGCATCTGCAGACGTGTAGAGGAGGCTTTACAGACAACCTTTGGATGGACATAAATTAAAGAAGATAGATTTAGGGCTGTCAGTGTACAACATCATACACAATACTAATTAAACATAATAATACAAAATACATACCACAAAATATAATATATTAATAATTATATACTAATACATATCAAAATCATAATAGAGGAAAAAAATTAGTGAGAGAATGCTCCTTCACCATTCTTTTGAATGTAGTCATACTTACAAATGAGTTATTTATTTATGATTATAACTTACTTCCATCTTTAACGATGTTGGGTACTCCTTGGAATCTCCCGGCGGCTCCCTGATCTGCAAAGAGTAGCATCTCATGCCGTGCACGACCCATGGTGACCATTACGGTGGCAGCATCCCAATACGGTTCCATCTCCAAATATTCATTCATGTCATTGTAAATGCGTCTGATTATCTGAGGAAGAGACAAAACAGGTTAGATATACAAAATGACGGCTTAGAATAAAAATGGATGGCACTTCTTCTCAAAACCCTGGTTTCACCAAAAAAAAACCCTACGCGAAACATACTTATAAATAGTTTAAAAAACAACGCTTAAATCTATATATAATATATACAAAATATTGCTTTTTCCGATGCAGAGCCGTTAATTTTTGAGGAGTTCTCCTGGTACTTCACCATCAGCTCTACATCACCATATGCATTGTGACGAGCATAAAGTGCTTAACATCCATATTCAAGTAATCGAATCGCTATCCACGAAATACTTCTTATTGAGTACTTTCGGTGGCCATCTGTGGTCTTCATCATCAGTTCCACTTCCCCAAATGGTGCTTTTTGAGAGCAACTACATAAGGTACTATAAGAAATAGCCAAAACGCTATAAGTGTGCCTATAATATTTGAAGAGTTCCCTCGCTTACTCCAGGATACCATCATCAGATCCTGATTTTATAACAATAGAACCTACTATAAAGTATACCCTTTCAAACAAAAAAAGAATTTTCCAAATCGATCCAGTCATCTTCGAGTTATGAGGTAACATACATAAAACCAAAAAAAAAGTTCTGGACGAACTGAGAACCTCCTCCTTTTTTTGAAGTCGGTTAAAAAGCGAAATACCTCTCACTGATTAATCACGAAATCTCAGAAACTACAATTAGTAGGGCTCTCAAATTTTGCATGGGGATTCCTATTAGTACCTACGTAGATGCTCGCTAATACGGGATTTTGCGAAATTCCCACGGGTTCGGGATTGACGCGGGAAAAACTTCCCACGCGAACGAAGTCGCGAGCAACTGCTAGTATAAAAATATAATTATCCTTTAACAGTCGTTATAAATCTAAGAAATGTGTATGAAAATATATTTAACAAGCCGTCTTTAAATACAATATTTTCTGATGAAACTTAACAATAAACTATATACCTACTCAATTTAAACATATTTTTTTTAATCATTCCAAAGTTCAGACTTTTGGTAGTGATTTAAAGTCGCCGCGAGGTATCGCTGTTTAACAAACTTTAAATATCGATTCTGAACTAGTGAAACTTTTTCTATTACTGACGATACTTTTTCGGTGGGAAAATCATCAAATTACTTCTCCCGCAGACTTCTACTGACTAAAAACCCACCCTGTCCTTTCACTGACCTTAGGTTCCAGGGCTATATTTATATAGGTTTATATTTATATATACATATATATATATATATAAATATAAATAGTAGACTATTTATATATATATATATATATATATATAAATAGTCTATAGATAGTAGATAGTCAGACGCGAGTCTATCGTCAATAATAGACAGCCGGGGTTATGGGAATGTTCTAATGAGATACAGCGGCCCTGGAACCTAAGGTCAGTGAAAGGACAGGGTCAAGGGACCAAGTTATCGCTTACTATCCGGTATGATAGTCTATATATATAGACTATCTTACCGGATAGTAAGCGATGACTTGGTTGAAGTTAAAGCTCACTTATCTACAACGTGTAACGGAAACCCCATATCTATCCAAAAGGACTGAAGACAACATCTGGTATGGGTCTCTATGCAGTTTCAGCTCAAAATAAGTGACTCGGAAAATTGACCCCAAATTATTGGTTTCATATGTTTCTTGAATACCAATAATAACAAACGTGTCACAGCACTATGAGGGTCATCACTTTCCACGTCACTTGCCTATAAAACGATAATTCTCTTCGTCCTTCTTAATTTGAAAAATTCGGTCTCTGGTATCGATGTATTGAAATTTCTAATATGCTCCACACATGTAGACATAGGATTACAAAACCCTTGCTATATCGTTTGTTATCATCCAAAGAAGCCGTGCACTCGGTATGTATTTTAAATTTTAAATTAAATTAAATTACACGTTGTAGAATTATGTTGTAAAGATATTCAGGTTATAACTTACCGCTGGCGTTGCATTCCTAAACACCATATCCATGCAATAGTTGTGCAAATCCATGTTCCACGAGTAGTATATTCTCCACGCACGGCCCAGCAGCATTTCGATACTAAAATAAGGTTCCTTCGATAGCCTGGCGCACATCACTGACCCCTGTCGCGGGTCCTGGAGGAGAACCTTCGGTTGTTCCTCTTTCAGCGCTCTGATTTGCGTCTGAGACATACATGTCCCTATCACCATAGTTACTATCACTACATAAAAACGTACAAACTTCAGTAGTTCCATCGTGACACTACCGTCTCAAATGATACATTTCCCTTTATAAAGACAGACAATGACAAGTTGTTTCGCGTGTTTGATTTTCCCAGGCTCCGACGATCAACATTTAAGTATCTATGAGATCAACGGTGCCATGTTTTGTAATGGATCTCCTAACTGTTTTGTGAATCTGTTGCTTGCGATATACCTAAGCGGATATGTTTGAATGAGTCGTCTATTATTTCTTTAATTTAAATGTTTGATAACCCGAAATGCAATGTAAATCTTAAATCTTCCTTACAATTGGCAAAAGAAAATGATATAATGCGATTTTGAAGCAACTGCCTTTTTTTTACCAAACGGGGGGAAACCTTCAAAAGCGCTTGAACATTTGGGGAAAAGACCACGGTTTGTGAGATTTTTACCTCCCATTTGGGGTCTGAATATCGATAACGACTGTCGAAGATGTACAAATGTCAGCCGGGACAAATCACTGAACGTGTTTTTGAGGCACGAAGGAATCTCGCTATGTCAAACTGGTCAGCCATTCCCGGATAAAAAAATATATTTAAAAATAAACCGGTGAGTATAATTATACTTATGTAATGACGAACTCCTCGTTTGTGAAATTACAATTTGAACAAAAACGGTCCAAAAAATATGAGTTGCCATTGCAACTCCATTGAGTGGGTTAAAATGGGACGTTGTGGTGATGTTATAGAGTTGTTTATAATTCGATAACACTTCGTGTTCTGAATTCAAGAACATGCTACAAATATTATATGAGAAAGTTATATTTAATTTTTATTTTATTCATTAGGTACTTACCTAATAAATATATTTTTTTTTAGTTTAAGTATTTTTTGTTTTCTACCATGTAACTGTTTGTACAAAAAACAGTTACATGGTAGAAAACAAAAAAATACTTAAACTAAAAAAAAAAACAAACATGTAACCCAAACCATTGTCTACATATTATAATTAAAAGGGTTTAAATGTATTATAGTTATAATTAATTTACTAGTCTGCCTATAAAAGGGGCGTGACGAAAATATTTCATATTTTAAGTATAACTTTTTTGCACGCAACTATCCTATTATTGTTACAATAATTGAGTTCACTTTAATTGGCATTTCTTTAGGAGCCCCACATAACTACACTTGTTTCTTTTTATTTATCGGGATTTCTTAATTACCACTACGTTTCTTTATACATATTTATGGGGTTTAATTGCCATTTACTATATTGTTATTAAAATAAGGATCTATTAAGACCATTTTATAGTCTGGTGACCATCCATACGTACCCAGCATCGTATTTGATAATTATTTATATAGGTTGTTTTATAAGTGAGTGTTTGTTATACATACGATGCTCAATCAATTACAATTAATAAAGAAATCTTTACAAAAATTATATTTAATATGATGATTTTATTTTTTATAATAATCCAATATTTATTTCTCTTCCACAGAGGTGTCTTACAACTATAAAATTATATAATTAATTTGACGAGGAAAACGAAGTCTTCTTGTCGTAATAAGTATAGCACCGACCGGATCGAACTATCTACTGCGTCCAGCAGTACCAATGACGCCGATATTCTCGTCTAGCCTGCATTACTCTACAAAGGGCGAAGAAATTGTAGAGTACATCAGGAAGACCAAGTTCTTGCTGAGGGCCGAACAGTTGGATTCTCGTCACAATACGCATTTTATTCGTTTGTGGTGAGGGTACCTACTGAGCAACTGTCAACGATCTTCATGAAGGAAGAATTTTGGCCGAAAGACCTTCAAAAGTTCTGGCGATTCCGTGGCGAGATACAAAATGCTGTTCGTGTGAAATAGTGTTTTTGTGAATTAGTATATAATAACTTATTATGTGTGCATACTCTCTATGGGCCTTAAGAGCCTGAATAAAAAAAAATACAAATTACAACTTTCAAGAAGCTGAATGTATTACTAACAAATGACGCATCAAGATGTCTTAACTTGATGTGGTTGGTGCCATTTTTTCAGAGATTAATTACACTAACTATATCAGACAGAACTGCAAAATATATCTATGAACAAATGTCGTATCTAATATTCTCCTTAAAGAATAAACACCGACACGTACCCTTTGGTAAGATAAGTCGCCAGAGGGTATTGTGTAAGGTATCCAGGACTGGGTTTCGGAGATCAGACAGTCGCTTCTTTTGAAGTACAACTTCAGCATTCAGATGCATCAAATTGAACTGGAAATTCAGTTTAATGCAGATGAAATGATGTCTGTTTATCTGTTCGCGATAAGCTCAAAAATTAATGAACAGATTTTCAAAATTTCCCAAATTTAAAATAGATTAAACTTACAACCAAAGACCATATACAAAGTCAAATAAATAATTAAGATTTAAACGCATTTATAAGAAAACGACCGATTTTAGAACGCATCCATAGGATAATTCATTTTGTGTCGCAAAAAAATCATCGAATGACTTCTCCCGCTCTGGGTTAAGCGGGAGTGTCAGACTTCTACTGACTAAAAACTCAACTTGTTCCTTCAGCTGTCCTTAAACCTAGGCTATCTAACTTGGCTATTCTTTCTATTGAAAATTCTATGGCCCGATCTTTAAACTTTGATGATGTTATTGACACTTTTGCTGAAAGGAATGCTCGGAGAAAAGAATTTTATTAATATAGGTATACCTTGTTATACATAACTGTTATTTCATTATAAATTTGTAACCCCTACGCTTTTTAAAATTTGATATTTAACTAAAATGGACACAAAGTTACTACATCACTGATTTATTAAAAGTAAATTAAAATGTGACGAGTTTTCGGGGCCTCCATGCAATGGATTTGCCACGGACCTCGGATGGTATAGTTACGCCACTGGAGGTCAGAGTCGCTCCACGTAAGTCCGGTCAGAATGGAAGCCGACCTCAACATGTTGAGAAAAGGCTAAGTCGATGATGAGTTGAGTAAGTATTGTTAAAGTTTAGCCAGATGAAAAGACTGGGTTCAATTCATAATACTATCTATGAAGGAGGCCCTGACCATTGTTCTCTCCGGAATATAGGTATAGTGGTTAATATCTAAACATACTATAGTTATACGCGTAGTATAAATATTTTATTTCAACGGTCAGTAGGACAATTAATGTAAGTGTTCGCGTTGGTCGTCGTTGGCAGCTTGTGGGAAAGTTGCAGGAATATTCTTATGAAATACCGTGGCCCCAGAACTCAAGGAAAAATTAAGGAGCAGGGTGTGTTTTTAGTCTTTAGCAGATTTATAATAGTATTATGTATATAGTAGTATGAATATGTATATATATTTGGTTTACAGGAATACAGACAAAGGACTGTGATAGAGATGGGTGACGCTACAAGGATTCCTATTTTCCAGCCTTAGTAATCCTAAAGTGTAATTATATGGAGAATAATTTTTTGTGGCCAATAATGCCTTCAGAATAATGACGCGGTTACAATTGCGTTGCAGTACATCAGGGATGTTTGCAGCTGCCTGTGTTGTTTTAATCCGCAAGCGTGCAGCGGCTCGGATCGTGGCTAGTCGCAACAGGGTTCTAATTATGACTGCCGACAGAGTAGTCTGTCCATATTATAATCCATTGCTGTCGGTTACGTCTTACGAGTATGTATCACCGTATCGTGTTGCTTACTATCACCGTTAGAAAAAAGGTGATAGTAAAAAGGTGAAAAAAAAAGGTGAGAAAACCATCAAATGACTTCTCCCGCTGTGAGTGGAGCGGAAGGGAGTGTCAGACTTATACTGACGAAAAACCCACCCTGTTTCTTCAGTTGCCCCTTCGTGCTGGGGCCTCGGTATCTCGTTAGATTATTCCCGCAACCCTGGACTAACCACTTAATTTTTAAGGAGAATGTTGATTAACCATTAGTCGTTGCTCAAAATAATGATTTATAATCGGACTAGCTTTTGCCCGCGACTTCGTCCGCGTAGGAATTCCGGGATAAAAACTATCCTATGTCCTTCCCAGGGTCCTAAACTATCCCATAGCAAATTTAATATAAATAGGTTCAGCGGTTTAGGCATGAAAAGGTAACAGACAGACAGAGTTACTTTCGCATTTATAATATTAGTATGGAAGTATGGATTTCGTTCGAAATTTTTCTCTTCAGGCACCTGCAAATTTAAGGCTGGAAAGCAGGAATCCGTGTAGCGTTTCCTACACATATTCATACTACTATATTATTGTACATAATATCATGAATGCGGAAGTCTGTTTGTTACGCTTTCACGGCTTAACCGCTTGATGAAATTTGGCATGGACATAGTTTAAGACCTGGTATAAAACATGACCACTTTTTCTCTTAGGAAATATGCAGAATTTCGATGCGAAGAAAGTCCCAGGCAACATCTAGAAAAAATTGGCCAAGTGCGAGTCAGACTCGCCCATGAAGGGTTCCGTAGTAACTATAATAATATAATATATAATATAATATTAGTATATTTATTTGACGAATAAAAAAAACCTTAAAAGTTTCTTAAAACTAGCTTATTTACATTTTTACAACTACGCTAAATAACTTTGTTTTTCATAGTGTTTGTATGAATTACAAAGTTATATTTGCGGTTTTAGAAAATATGCTGTATATCAAAAACTGCTGACCCGATTTCATTCAAACCAATTTTGGTTGAAAGTTTACATTAAGATTTATACATTTATATTTTATTTAGATTTTTCACTCCATTATTATAGAAGTTAGAGGTTACACACATTTTACCACTTTGGAAGCTTATATCTTTTAAACGATTGACTTTATGAAAAAGTGGTTTAAAAACCCTCATATCATTTTTAAAGACCTGTCTATAGATACCACACACGCATAGGATTCTTGAAAAAAAATATTTTCTGTTCTAGTTCCATGTATGGGGACCCCCCTTTATTTTAAATATTTTTTAGTTTTTTTCTTAAAATCGGAAAGCGGTTCACAGAATACATCTACCTATTAAGTTTCATGTGTATAGAGCTAGGTAATCATAGCGAGGTTGTCATATTTTTTTTCTATAATTGCAAATTTACATAGAATATATACTTTCAAGTTATTTTAAAAAAGGGAGGAATAATAATATTTCCATTCTATCCCTATTTCAGTACGACAAAGGTTACATTAAAAATACATGGCAATAGACAAGATCATCATCATCTCTTAGCCTTTTCCCAACCATGTTGTGATTGGCTTTCAGTATAACTGCAGCTGAGTTCAAGTGATTTACAGGGAACGACTGCCTATCCGACCTCCACAACTCAGTAGTTGGGTAACACGATAGGTAACCCTTAGCAAGACCGGTGTTAACATTTCTGACCTCTGCCTACACATAACAACTGTCAAAGATATACAAATGACGGCCGAGACCAAAGGCTTAACGTGCTTTCCGAGGCATGGAATTAATAAAAAAAAACTGGTAACCCATCCACAAATCGACCCTTGAGTCTGTAATTATTTACACACGAGGTCCTCTGTATAGAAATAGTTGTCACAAAAATGTAATCCCACCAAAAACATCCTGTAAAAAAGTCTCGCCTAAGCCGGGCACGCCGCAATTGCGGCGGTAAGACCCCTCTTTGAGGAGTGGCTAGATCGGCGTCACGGCGTCCTGACCTACCGCATGACGCAGGTCCTCACCGGACACGGAAGTTTCGGGAGGTACCTGTGTCTGATGGGGAAGGAAGAAACGCCTGGGTGTCACCACTGCGAGGATCGCCCTGAGGACACAGTAGAGCATACGGTGCAAGACTGCCCCGCTTGGGCAGAGCACCGACATGTCCTCACGGCGGTGATAGGCGGAGACCTCTCGCGCCCGGCACTGGTCGAGGCCATGCTGCGGGGCGAGATGGAGTGGGAAGCGGTCGCCTCCTTCTGCGAAGCAGTCATGCTATCTAAGGAGGAGGCGGGCCGCGTGAGGGAGAGGATGGCGTCCTCCCTCCAGCCCAGCCGCAGTGGTAGACGCCCACGGCGTCGGACATCGGCCGACGATCTCCGGCCACCGTAGGCACGGGCATGCGGACAGCGAGTAAAGGGCAACTCGCTGTCCGACCATGGACCATGCCCGGGTCGACGGCGCGTTGTGTTCCACGCGTGCCTCAAAGAGCGTCAGCAATATGACGAGGCCCCCCCTGTAGAGGGCCGAAGCCTGCCGGGGTCGTGGGACTTATCCCATTACCGTGACCCCGGAACGTAAAGGGCTATTGAAGGAACACCGTGGATTTTAGTCAGTACAAGTCTGACAGTCCCTCCGGCCCTGCCCGGGGTGGGAGGACTTATTTGATGATTTTACAACGTAAAACAAAAAGTCTCGCCTAAGCTGCTTGTTTCTCTATAAAAAGTAATGAAATCTCTAAGCAAAGCGAAGCCTAAGCCTAAGGATCTTTACTGCGATTTCTTTATTAAAATAGTTAGATTTTATGTGACTTGGCCGTTGACTTCGATGTATTAACTAGTAAAAGTGCATAGAGTATGTTCAAGAGAAACAAGCAGCTTAGGCGAGACTTGGCTAATTTTTTACAGGATGTTTTTGGTGCGATTTCACGTCTTGTTGCAGAAAGCTATTTCTTACTTGATTAGTTTCTTAATTATTCAGACTCCAGTTTCATATTCATTTATAAGAAGAGGCTCGTCACATTGAATAACTTTTGTCAAGCCGCATTTCCATATCTCAATACTCAATACTCAATTATTTAATGCATTCCATATGTGTTACATGGGTGGTTACATTCAAATTAGATCAATATGGACCCTGTCGGGCACAGCATAAATTTGAAGAGAGGAAGAGCGCTAATTATATTATAAACGATTTATAGTTCCCATAGTTCAGCTGAGCTCTAAGGTTTCTTCATCAGATACTTCAACCTTCTATTTTTTATACACATCAGTAGAAGGGACTCGTCACTCTGAATAACTTTTGTCAAGGCGCATTTCCATATCTCCAAAATCCATGGTAAGCGGTTGTGCGTCGATGTCCCTGTCCTTTAAGTGAAACAAGTGAATTTTATTTTTTAATTAAAATCTCATTGGGTTAGATAGAAACAATGATTTTCTAAATGTTTCATTAAAAAAAAATTGCTGAATAAACTTGAAAACATTATAAAAAGCCGGTGATAAATTTCAACGCAGGGGGGGTCCAGAATCATGTACTGAATCCATGGTAACCGTTTGTGCGTTGATGTCCCTGCCATCCTGTATTAATATTATACAACGTGTAACAGAATTTAAACGTAATTCTTGAAAATAGTTGATTCAGAATCGGCTTCTGAATCGATTTCCGTTATAAAAAATAGGTGTTCAATTTTGATGGAAAAATCTTTCATTTAACTTAAAATGGAAACACAGTATCATGACAAATGAATACAATCCTTAATTCAAGGAAATTATGTGCGTGTCGCGTCGGCTGCTAACATTGCATGAGTGTATTCGTCTGCGTAAGGATATTGTATGACGCACATACGTTTTACGTTTAGTAAGGATAACTATTTTATAAAAATGCCTAGGTTTGGTTGCAATTGATTTAGTTACGGATGTTATTTAGACTTATAATTTTATATTCTAATTGGGGTGTCTGAGGTATTGCGCTTAATCTGTTACACGTTGTATAGCGGAAAAGTTTGTTTTGTTATTTGTTACAATGTTTTTTGTTTGTTTGTTTGAACGCACTAATCTTCGAAAGTACTGGGTGTATTTGGATGAAATTTGGTATGGAACTTTTTAACCGACTGCAAAAAAGCAGAGTTATGTTTTTATCGTGATGAAGTCCATGGGAGCGAAGCCCCGCGCGACTTCTAGTTAAACCCAGAGGTTGACTGGTAGAGAATCTTTGGGTTAAACTGCCGTGTTGCATTAAGTCCGGCCCTGTACAACTACTGTATATAAAATTTAAATTTTATATAAATTTTTGATAAGCTAACCTCTTAGCTTCTTTAAACAGATTTGGTGCAAAGCTTGCTCAATTTAATCTCCGAGATCGTTCTTCGAGCTCTACAGCGTTAAATTTTGCCACAATATTCAATTACATTCCTGGTATAATATAAGCACTTAAGCTTGTTTATTATCAATTAAAATTGGACAAAATCAAATCTCTAGAAACATATAAGTAAGAAAAATGTATACTATTTTTTTTTATCAATTCACGCACACTCAGCCTCGTATTATACACATTCTCCTAGCGCTTTAAAAAAAGAATCATAAAAAATATTGCTGATAAAAATATAGGCATATGGAATTCCACAGGCAGGGTCATCGCGTGTTCTGTAACTCATTTGTTCTGCAGTAGGCGGTGCTGACCGGCCACCGATGCGTATCTGGGATTGCTGGAATAGGTAGGCGGAATATCATTACCAAGCGTTTTGAGTCGTTTGTATAGTGACAGAATTCAAACCGTAATGACACGGCTGCAACGCCCATACGCGATGATAGAAAAAAGTATTCGAATTTCGAAAAAAGTTTTGATTAAGTACCATTTCTTTTTCTTTTAAACGATTTTTAGGATTATTAATGTTTGTAGTAAATGTGTTTAGTAAAAAAAGGTTTTCTTTAATTGTAATTATTGGGTACGAAAGTGGTAGCGCTTTTTAAAATGTTGAGTTAAATGAATCGGTTTTTTTTATTGTAATTTAGACAACTGCTCGGTGTTTTGAGCCCAGTCAGTCTATGCTGCCATAGATACAAATTCTTTTCTTTTGATTCGTTTTTTGTAGTTCAGCTTTGATTTATTTTCAAATTAGCAATGTGGAGTTCTACAACACCATACTCATTTGTTGCCATTATTTAAATTTCAACATTCACACTCCACTTTATTAATTAATAACAACATGGCTTGTCATAGTAGTCACTAATCTATGAAAATAAATGCAAATACATACCTATGTAATTTCAATAAATATTCAATTTTGCCTTTGAACAAAACTAGCGCCTGGATCGAACAGGTTGGTAAAAAAAAAATGTCTATCAATTTTTATTTCTGAATTTGTTTGATTTTTGATTCATTAACAATTTAGATATTTTACTTTATATTTCCGCTGTCGTCTGATCTTCAGACCATAATCCAGAAAGTATTAGGTAATCCCAATATCTGAACTTAAGATCATACACCTGCACTTTAGTACGGGCAACATAGGCTATCTGCTGATCTACAGCACCTCTTACTTTTAGCACGCAGAAGGCGGAACTCAAAAGCAAGGGGCGTCCTGATTTATGGTGCAGCGCTACGGAGGCACCTTCGCAAGAGAACCGGTCCACCGCTTGTGTTCTATGCTGCACTGGTACATGATCTAGACTAGGGTGTATGTATCGTAATGTTTTAGTTAGGTTATACGTGGAAAATCTACAAAACTACTGATCCGATTTTATGATTTCTTTCACGAGTAGAATGCTATGCTATCACTGTCTGACATTGGCTACTATCTATTTCGCTGAAAAAAAATTTTACGCAAGTGAGGCCTGGGGCAGATAACAGTTACATGTACCTTGATATTTCGATTTTCTTTCAGCGATTTTTAGTGACACGAATTTCCAAAGCAACCTGCTACTAAAGTTACTGGTACTATTATACTACTCCTACAGTTTTCAATATCCATTTATAATTTTAGTTTGCAGGAAGCGCCTATATTTTTTTAAAACCTGGCTTGTCTGTTGTATGGGAATTATTTATTTCCTTAATTTTATACAATATCCTAACATCCGAAGTGATATTTGCGCTATTATTTGTCACAACTATTGAGAAAAGCTCGTAACACAATTTTAACAGTTGCACTGTTCGAAAACTAAGCATAAGCTGACGATGGTAAACATTGTAGGTACTACAACATGTACACTCTTATATGACATCGCCAAATAATGAACCATAGACACATACACAGAACAAGAATGGCGTAGAATCGATTAGCGGGTCAGAAGCGGGGCAGGCCGCAGTCAGGTGAGGGTGAACACTGCCTGTCACGGGCACTGCCGCGCCGCTAGCGCATAGCACTCTCAGTACTTAGGGATGCCACATCCCAGTTCCCAAAGGAGAAAAATAGAATTATTGAGACTCAATCAATAATATTGTCGAGCTCATGACATGTTAAGCAACACTTGCCAAGGTCGGTCTGAAGATATTCCTCCGTGACAAACAGATTCCCAATTCTGTGTTTCCTGTGACTTAGGGGTCATTAAGTTAAGATTGAATAGGTTACTTCTAGGTAAGTGTGCTCCATCTTCGACCTCATCATCACTTACCATCAGGTGAAATGGTGGTCAAACGCAAACCTATTATCAATAAATAAATAGATGGGAAAGAGCTAAGCAGATGATGATTCAATTAAATTATGTTCTCTTTTTAAATGATATCTCCGAACTTCTCTCAAATACCAGCTCCATCAAAAATAACGCCATACAACGTAGAACAGAAATAGACTAGCAGAGTCTGGTAAGAAATGGGAAACTACGCCTATCACGGGATATACAACCCCACCAGAACAAAACTGGTTGAGAGCGTGAGAATGCCACTGCCCAGTTTCTACTCAGCAAGAATATAAATACCTACAGTAATACTTACATGTTTCTTTTTCTTTTTTAATATAGAGAACTAACAATGTGGGTGCAATTCGTTCTACCTATTACTAGCAATCTTGTTTACCCCTCCAAGTAAGTTAAATATGATTGTGTTTGGAGTGGAGTGGTGGGGTTCGAACCCGCGACCTTTCGATCACAAGTCCGACAAACCGCCAATCAATCACAAACCAAATAAATCGGCCAAACCTTTTCAAAGGTTTTTAAAACTTACAGCATTCATTTATTAGGCAGTCATGAATATTAAAAATGTCCACCAGGATCCGCATGGCTAATACACATACAATATAGCGACGTAAACATATCTTCTTTTTTATTTTTGAGGCTCTCCTGAACCCTGAAAAAAGAGACACAGGAAATATCTTTTTTTGTCTTAGTCCAGTTGACGCATTTATCTCATATTTATTGAGATCCTAGGATACCGCTATATTGTATTAAGCAACTGCCTGTCTGACCTCCACAACAGAGTAACTGGGTAAAACTTTGCCATAGGTTTTTACCCAGTGACCAGTTGATCAAATGGTTTCTGACTAAGGATTACCAGCTGTGTGAAATTCATCCAAAAGTCTGTAAAAGATCGATTTTAGTGATAAGAGTTGTAGTTTGTAAGTCCTGATTTAATTCTGTTATGGTGTACAATAAAGAGTACCAATTTTCTCCTAATAACTTATTTTCTAAGGCTGGTAGGAGTCTCAGGTTACCTATCCACGGAACTTGTCAAACATTGTTTAATGTCTAAGTTGGATCGATGCATCCGTTAATATCTAACTCCACCTAAGTTTTGTACAAAAAGCTATAAACATCTTATTCTCGCTACACACATAAACTTTCCTCAGCCGAACAGCCCTAAACCGGTTAGAGACGGTTCGATCGAGTTCTCGTGACGTCACTCGAGGGCCCGCAATGGATATAAATTGGCGCGGCTCGATATTAATGGTTCGGAAGAGTCTTGCTGAGTCTGACTTACCTATTGCAGCTTCTGTATTGCTGAAATTGACTTCTGAAGTAGTCAATGAGTGGAGGAATATTAAGGAGACGGTAGTAGGTTATAAGTACAGCGAAATAAAATGGTGTCATCATTTATTTATTTATCCTCGCATTGGAACGCCTTGCAGCAATTATACCAATGGAGAGCTGATTTCGTCAGAATTTCCAAAATTCTTCGTGCAGTAGTCTTGTTCAAATCCAATGGATTGATGGTACGTCACACGCGCTCACTTGCATCAGGCCACCATAATAATATCTTCAGTATTTCATATGTCGCACACATACCGTTGTAAAAATAGTGTTGTCATTGATTGATTTACAGATTACCCATACAAAACGATTATTGTGAATAACTGTTATTCACAATTAACAGTTATGAATAATCAATTATTTGTAGTGTCCGACCGAAAGTTCGGTTTCGGTTTCGGTTTCGGCCAAGTTTCGGCCAAAAATCAAGTTTCGGTGGCAGTTTCGGTTTCGGCCAAAATTGGCCGAAACTTTTGCCGAAACCGAAACTGATTTCGGAAGTTGTCGTGCACGCTCGCCTAACTTTGTTTCTCGCGGCAACGCTTTGGCGGACGCTGGCGGCCCTGTTCGGGAATTGTCGTGCACCGTTCGGATAGCTCTCTAGCAACACAACTTAGTCAGTGCACCCGACGCAAACATACTTTAGAGGTTATGTTTTGATGGAACTGTTTACATGTAAGTTTTTGTTTTGTTTCTGTGCTTGAATGATTTATATAGTTAAATATTGAGTCAGTAACTTTGTTTTGCTGTTATTAACAAATCAAGTCACATGTAAAATAGAGATTATAAGATTGTAATAAGATTTCAAAATACCAATACTTAGTATTAAATGAAACAGTAACAATTAGTGATTTGATTATTGATAACTGATAAACATTTTGCTATGAGAACTTAATTTGAAAAAATAATAAAAATATTATTAATATTTTTTTTATTGTATTAAGTAAATAAATGATTACAACAAAATTAATATACTGTGTTTCCATTTCATGTTCTAATTAATGCAGAATAATGGGTAAAATGCACCAAATTTCAGTATTTTAATGGATTTTATACTTGACCACGTGAGTTTCGGTTTCGGTTTCGGTTTCGGCCGAAACTGAAGCCGCGGCCGAAAGTTCGGTTTCGGTTTCGGTTTCGGCCGGAAAACCAGTTTCGGTCGGACTCTAATTATTTGTAAAAAGAGCAAATTTATACTAAAGTTCACTAAAAGAAAATACGAGTTTATTTGACGAAAATGGAGTAACCATTTTCGAAAATAACCTTGTTTAAAGTTAACTACGTGATCTGTCGAACTAATCTTTAAATCAGTAATATATTATTTTGTTAGCGATATATGTATGTATACATACATTGGTTATGCAAATTTATTATACTGTTATTTTGAGATTTATATACATACATACATATATTGTAATGTGAAGGAAAAAAAAAGAAAAATAAATGATTATTATTATTTCGATAAGGACGTCTAACAACAAGATCTGAAAGATCTAAATTTCCGAGAACAGTCTTTTACTACCAAAACTGCTTATAGAATATTCCTTCTTCTGGTCATGCATTTCACAAAAGATTGAATTTTAAAACACTAGGTATAAACTTTTAATCATCCTGAAATGAAAAAATGTAATGAATAAACATGAACAGTAACCAATACCCTTATTCCCAAACCTTTAATTTCACACCCAAATTATTGGCCGTAATAAAAGCCTTCCAATCTGGACCAGTGGCACCCAATCAGGCTCTGCGCTACCAACCACAGCCAAAAATAACGTACGTACTTACAAAACTGATATCACTTTCTCCGCGACTTTTCCTTTCTACAAATAAGTTAGGAAAACATTTTCGCCTGTGTAGTTCCGTACCCTCCCATAATCCTCTACCTGCGGAGATATACCCGTACTTACCCCGCGCGAGCACTATCAGCCATACCTACAACGGGCTTCTCAACCCTGGACATCGTATCTACAACCTATTAATGACCAAAAAACTGCTTTGATAGCTAAGGAATAAAGTTTGAATTCAAACGTAACGGTCTCGCCGTTACGTTGCTAATTTATGGTTGGTTCTCCCCCCACCATCGCTTCTCTCGCCCTGCCTCATGCATTTAAATTGCTTCATTACAGAATCTAGACGCCGGGGTGTAGGGTTGCCTGTTGGGAAAAATGTTGGCAACTTTATTTTTGTGAATTGTGTTGTTATTTATTTAGTTTAGTATTTGGGGAATAATGAAGTTTTGTTTTAGTTCTGCTGTTTGTACTTGGGTGTGAAAATGAGGCGAATGTAACTAGAAAAGTGTTGCTTCATGTACATGGAGCTTTTATTATTGATCTTTGTTAACTAACATTATGTTCCTCTCCCGGCCAAATGTCCCTTAAAATATTATATTGAAAGGTCTACTCATAACGGATTATGAACTAGTCAGCAGTGGTAGATCTAGATCTGTATATACTTATTAAAACTCCGTCCGTACTTGTCATCATCGTGAAATCTAACTAAAAGCAAAGAAAGAATAAAAAAGATAAATTTTCATTTAGTCACATAGGTACACTTCCATTAAGCGTATGTTCCACTCGAATTTTCTTTAGCTCATAAATAAAACTTGTCATACAAAATGTGGATAACGCCGTTAATTTATTTATAAAAATTTTATGCAACACAAAATGTTCAAAGATGGACTTAATGTCTCAGGCAGTCAACCATGGGTGGTAAAGAGATAACATGGCAGAATCTTCTACATTACATACAGAAGATTTGAGCGCATGCGTACACTTTCTCATACCACCTTGCCATTCCTGCCCCTCGGCTCCGCTCCATCAATCTCCATTCCCACAAACCCCTGACTTGTATCCCCCTGTACCAGATCACGCAGCTTCACGCGACAGCCCTGCAGAGCGGGCGGGCCGTATCTACCCACCGATCATTAGTTCCAGAGTAGCCAGGGTAAAATTTTGCATGCTACCGATATTTCGCCAACTAAGCAACTCTTGTATTACTTTACTAATGTTTTTGGGATTGGATCACTTGGTTTTTTAGATTATGACGAGAAATTAGATTGAGCTATCAGCTTTTATTGGGTTAATATTGCGTAGGACATGAACATATAAGCAGAATCTGGGTACATTGCAAGCCGGCCTCGAAATGGTTTGAAAAAAATTTACAATTGCGAAAAAAAGTACTTATAAAATAAAACTATGTACTAATTAAATGGATTTGTAACGATCTAAAAATCTCGTTGGCTTGAAAAAGATTCACGATTACGAAAAAAACGTACTTATAAAATAAAACTACGTACGAATTAATGGATTTATAAAGATCAAAAGATCTAGTTGGCTTGAAAAAGATTTAAACTTTAAAAAAAAAATGAGGTTGAAAAGTAACATCAAATAAAACTACATACGAAATGGATTTGTATCCATCTAAAGATCTCGTTTTAACGTTTGTGGTTATGTGAACATATTATAACACTAACTTGAGTGTCAAATATCAAACTTAGTCTATGAGTATTGACGGTGGAACTACCGATTAAATGATTAATGGTACTTATTTTGTAATTAATGAGTACGCTCATAAATCTAATACTTTTGTACGACTCTCTTTTTTGGTAAATTTAAACGAGATGAGGCCTGTTTTTCCTAGCTGAATACCGCGACAAAAACACAGAAGCAATCTTAAAGGTCTTTTTTATTAAATCAGAGCTGGTCAAACCATATTAGAAACTATGTAGGTACTTAGTTTAATGTATGTGGTGATCATTTGAAGAAAGAACTACACAGATTTTAATGAAACTGACTAAAGGTTTTAGACAGGTCCAAACAGTGCAAGCTCGAGTCAGTTATCTGTGTCAGTTATCAGTTATCTTATATCTAGTTCATATTTACGAAAAAAATTACGTGTACAACTGTTATTTATAACCTAATTGCAAAATAACCATCATTATTTCATTATGTAGAGTATTCTGCGAAGATCTTAAAAAGATTTTTAAAACCTTTATTTGTTTATTACCTAAATATGAAATGTAAATTCATAGTTACATGTTCAACCAATCCTACAGTTAAACCCATAACACCGGTTTTGTGGGGCTTAGTTCTATCGTGATCCTATATGTACTTAAATAATAAACTCAATTCAGTAACAACTCTCATTTCAAAATTATTAATTATTTCGTCAGTCTTTTGATCATATTCTTAATAAACTTGAAAGAACGTTATCACACGATACTTTGAAGTTCGTTCTTACACGCAAAAACGCCAGTTCATAATAACATTAATGTTGCTAATTAATAAATGTTCATCAGTGATGGCAGTGGCCATACAGTGGACACGCATTAATACTTAATTAACGATTTTCTCGTTAATTATCGATAAAATGTCGTAGGAAGTCGTGTTGCTGATATTTTGCTCTAGTTTTGACACTTTTTTTGTGTCCTGGAATGTATTCCTGCATTATTTTCTCTTGGTTGACTGGTAGAGAAAGCCTACGGTATGAAGCCTTACGCTTCAGAACACAGATACGTACTAATGAGTACTTAACTCCGTAGGTGCACACTATGTAGGTGTATAACGTGTAAATAAATAAGCAGCAACCATAAAAAGACAGAGGCGTATCTGAGGCACACCGTAAAGATATCATCATTTGATAAAAACAATTAAATATCTGCAGTTTCTCCATTTTTCCTATTCAAATTCAGGTAAGGAACCAGTCTTACTGCTTATTCATTCTCCCAGAACTTGCGTTATATTGAACAAAAGCATATTGCAAGGGTGCCACGCTTCAATGAGTATGCATATTGACCGACGTGTGTGGTCATTTGGCAACTGTCAGTACATTTCGCACAACTGAACTTAAAAATAAATAAATAGTTTAAAAAACACTAGAAAAACACGCTTTTATAAATGCACGTAAAAACAAAACGAGTAGTGAACAATTAAACGGTCGATCCCTCAGAGGATTTGAAAGTGACATGTGTGAGTGATTACGCTGTAATTCAAAAAGATTAAGAAAACCGATAACAGATTTTCTAGGTTTTTCAGGTTTATTATAACCTTGAAACCTGATCGTGTTCAAAGTCCATTATGTGGCCTTTCTAACAAGTGCAAACACGACTATGATACGATATTCCATCATGGAATGCCAGTGCCTATCTTCCAGCTTCATCATCAGACCTTGAAGCCTAATCGTGGTCAAAGTTCATTACAAGACTTTTCTAAGAAATCCAAAACAGTTATGATACGATTTTCCATCATGAAGTTCCAGTTCATATATTCCGGCTCCATCATCAGATCAGTTTGACAGTACCATATTATTGTATTGTCATCAGAACTACATACAGCTGCCAATTTTCATTACGCTACGACCCTTGGAAGATGGTTAAATTAGTCACCTTAGATTTCATTACATAGTTAGTTACATACAGGTCGACCTAATAAAAGCGTGTTAATATAAAATACTAGCTTTTGCCCGCGTTAATTTACACTTTATCAATCATTCTTGTTGCCAAAAAGGAGTAACGCACCTTTTTGGGAAGTTAAAAAACGCATATAATATTTAAAAAGCCATCACCAGGGTTCATCCATCCCCAAAAAGAGACAGGCAGTTAGTATTTAAAATGTATCTTTTTAAAACGAAAAACGAAGTTTACAATAGATTTTTGTAAACTACGTTTCTAGTTTTCCCGTCCTTGGATAAAACGTGTCGATTTTGTAAGCTTGATACTCGTGGGCACGCCACATACAGTTGCCCATGGGTAAAGCAGTCTTTTTCTAAATGTACACCTGTGACTTTCTGTGTCTTTCCTTGAGCTTTGTTTATGGTCATTGCGAATGCTGCTTTTAGGGAAAATGTGAGTTTTTTGAACTGGAATAGCAAATCGGTGGGCATTATTGGAATGCAAGGAATAAATACGTTTTCACCGTTTGCCGTTCCTGTCATAATTATTGCTTGAACAACATTGCGTCCAAGGTGTGTAATTTGTAGTCGCGTGCCATTACAGAGCCTTGGTGCGTCCAGATTACGCATCAACAGGACTAGGACACCAAGTTTAAGCCTCATAATGTGATGGGGTATCCTGACAATTCCTGAGAGTTGATAAACTCTGCAGGGTACGACGTCAATTGCTCAATACACATGACATTATCGACGGACAGATACCCGACAACATCGCAATCCACACGAGAAAATCTTTTCGTTGATCTGCCCTACAATTTCGTTAGTCGGTGCCAAAATTGCTGTTTCACGCAGCCATACTCTATCCTTCATATTTGTTTTCAAATCCGAATAAACGTGGTTTATTAAATTATCTGTATCTTGGACTTTTTTTTTTTAACGTGGTAAAATTATCAAATAAGTCCTCCCACCCCGGACAGGGTGGGAGGGAATGTCAGACTTTTACTGACTAAAATCCACGGTGTTTCTTCAATAACCCTTTACGTACCGGGGTCACGGTAATGGGATAAGTCCCACGACCCCGGCAGGCTTCGGCCCTCTGCAGAGGGGGCCTCGTCATCTTGCTGACGCTCTTTGAGGCGCGCGTGGAACACAACGCGCCGTCGACCCGGGCATGGTCCATGGTCGGACAGCGAGTTGCCCTTTACTCGCTGTCCGCATGCCCGCGCCTACGGTGGCCGGAGATCGTCGGCCGACGTCCGACGCCGTGGGCGTCTACCACTGCGGCTGGGCTGGAGGGAGGACGCCATCCTCTCCCTCACGCGGCCCGCCTCCTCCTTCGGAAGCATGACTGCTTCGCAGAAGGAGGCGATCTGTATCTTGGACTATGTTACAGAATTCAGAGCTCAAATAAATCATCCCGTTGATATCTGTTGCCACACGATCTTCTCCTATTTTCAAAAGGACAGCCGCATATTGCCCCGATTGTAAAATAGAAATGATTCGTATATTAACTTGATTGGTTAAAATTTAAATGACACGGTTGGCATCACGGTTGACTGGTGCACGAGATGGGTTCGACCCCAGCCCTAATCAAAAATTTGTAAGGCCTACATGTAGTTGTATAGTTTAAAAAAAATTGTTTCGAGTGGTTCTTGAATACACAATTTGAATGAATTGGGAGGGGGGAAACAAAGTTCCAACATCCCTTTTACATTCTTAAGGGATGATTTCTTTTTTTTTTTTTTTTTTTTTTTATTTAGAATAGGTTCGCGTTTGACCACCATCTCACCTGATGGTAAGTGATGATGTGGTCGAAGATGGAGCACGCTTACCTAAAAGTAACCTATTCACTCTTGACTTAAAGACTCCTAGGTTATAGCTATCGGGAAACACAGACTCCGGCAGGGAATTCCACTCCTTAGCCGTACGCACAATGAAGGTATTCCCAAAACGTTTGGTGCGTATGGGTGGGATGTCCACCATGTAACGATGGCGCTTCGCCGTTTGTCTCGTAGTCCGATGATGGAACGGGCTTGTTGGAATTAAATTGTGTAATTCCATCGCACACTCCCCGAAATGTAACCGATAGAAAACCGATAGACTTGCAACTCGTCGTCGATGTTCAAGGCTCTGGAGCTTTGATTCGACCAGTGCATCGTTGCCAATGAGTCTTTTGGCCCGCTTCTCGATAGACTCAAGCGCGTCCAGTTGGTATTTAGCAGATCCATCCCAAAGATGAGAGCAGTACTCCATACACGACCGAACCTGGGCTTGATAGAGATTGAGCAACTGTTCGGGTGTGAAGTACCGTCTCACCTTTGCTAGGATTCCCAACTTTTTTGATGCTAGTTGAGCCTTAGCCTGGGATAAAAACTATCCTATGTCTTTTCCAGGGTCCTTTTTTTTTTTTTTAACGTGGTAAAATCATCAAATAAGTCCTCCCACCCCGGGCAGGGTGGGAGGGACTGTCAGACTTTTACTGACTAAAATCCACGGTGTTCCTTCAATAACCCCTTACGTACCGGGGTCACGGTAATGGGATAAGTCCCACGACCCCGGCAGGCTTCGGCCCTCTGCAGAGGGGGCCTCGTCATGTTGCTGACGCTCTTTGAGGCGCACGTGGAACACAACGCGCCGTCGACCCGGGCATGGTCCATGGTCGAACAGCGAGTTGCCCTTTACTCGCTGTCCGCATGCCCGCGCCTACGTTGGCCGGAGATCGTTGGCCAACGTCCGACGCCGTGGGCGTCTACCACTGCGGCTGGGCTGGAGGGAGGACGCCATCCTCTCCCTCACGCGGCCCGCCTCCTCCTTCGATAGCATGATTGCTTCGCAGAAGGAGGCGACCGCTTCCCACTCCCTCTCGCCCCGCAGCATGGCCTCGACCAATGCCGGGCGCGAGAGGTCTCCGCCTATCGCCGCCGTGAGGACACGTCGGTGCTCTGCCTAGGCGGGGCAGTCTTGCACCGTGTGCTCTACGGTGTCCTCAGGGCGACCCTCGCAGTGGTGACACCCAGGCGTTTCCTCCTTTCCCATCAGACACAGGTACCTCCCGAAACTTCCGTGTTCGGTGAGGACCTGCGTCATGCGGTAGGTCAGGACGCCGTGACGCCGATCTAGCCACTCCTCAAAGAGGGGTCTTACCGCCGCAATTGCGGCGTGCCCGGCCGTCGGTTGCAACAGTCGTTCCCTCCATACTGCCCTGAGATCGCGCCGGAGCTCTTCCCGCCGCGCCTCGACTTCTCGAGGCAGCGGGGATACGCCCCGGCGCTGCGTCTCCACGCGCCATTCATAGACGCGCTGGAGGGCAGTCGCCTCCAGATCCCAGGGCAGCAATCCGGCAAGGAGGTTGGCCGATTCGCCGGCGATCGTGCGGTATCCCCGGATCATTCGGATAGGTCCTAAGCTACCAATTTAAAAAATCAATTTTTTTCAGGTTCTGCGATTTAGGCGTGAAAAGGTAACAGACAGACAGACAGACAGTTACTTTCGCATTTATAATATTAGTATGGATATAGATATGAAAGTATGGACTACGTTTTGCCCGCGGCTTCGTTCGCGTGAGAGGTTTTTCCCGCGTGTTTCCCGATGCCTTGGGAATTGCGGGATAAAAACTACCCTATGTCCTTCCAAGGGTCCTAAACTATTCCCATGCCAAATTTCATCTAAAACCGTTCAGCGGTTTAGGCGTGAAAAGGTAACAGACAGACAGAGTTACTTTCGCATTTATAATACTAGCTGTGCCAGCGATTTCGTCCGCGCGGAATAGTGACTATCGGCAGCTTTTTAATTTTTTAGGCTAATTATTTTGAAAATAAAACTTATACATAATTTGAATGTCGTATTATCAATATCTAATCAAAAGTCTAAAAAATAAGTTTCAAGCTTCTGGCTTTAAAAATGACGTAATTTCCACACAAATTCTCATCCCCTATTTCAACCCCTTACAGCCCTTTTTTCGCATTAAAAAGCAACCATGTCCTTTCTCAGGCTCTAGACTATGTCCGTACCAAACATTAAAATCGGTTCAGTAGTTTAGGCGTGATTGCGTAACACACAGACATACAGAGCTACTTTCGCATTTATAATATTAGTAAAGATTAGTATGGATGTAGTAAGTAAGTAAGTATAGTATGGATTATCTTGTTGTCTCTAGCAGTTTGAGGGAATTCTCTTTGTAGTTAGTTTTCAAACCTTTTTACCCGACTGCAAAGGAAGGGTTATGTTTTTCGCGCGTATCTTGTATGTATGTATGTATGTATGTTTGTAATATTCTTTATTACCTCATATCTCCAGAATCGCAGAACGGATTCACATAATTGAGGTATCGTTAGATTCGTCTTAGCAGCCCAAGTGTTCTTAGATAGGTGACATTTGAAAAAAAATCGGTTGTCTGTAAAGTAGGTTTACTGACGATAGTTGAACGTGACAACGTCATAACAAAATACTGATGGAATGGTTGCATTTTTCAAAAGATAATTTTAATTTTATTTGTTTGATAGATATTTTGTTGTAACATTGTTCGACTCTGCCCCTGAACGAGATGAAGATGTAGTTGTCGCTTCAAGAGAACCAATGGCAATAGCCAAGTTAGCAGCTTGGCGTAATCTGTTGTTGCGTTGTCTTTCGTTTTTTTATTTTCTCGCAGCAGCCGCCTGAGCAGGATTCCTAGATGCTGCAATACGCTGTCTGTACTCACGTATTTTTTGTGCTTTCGATTTTAAAGCAGCGATTATTGGCTGCGCGAATGGCGTTGCTAAAGTATATTTAATATCGAAAGAATCATTACCTTTATCGCCGCAATTATCGTTGCTATAAACAATTGACACCACATTCACTTTTCACTGCACTTCATAGTTGACGAAAACATGTAAATGTATTATTGTATAGCAGTTGTCCACGCGGACGCATCGCTCACTCAAGTAGGAGAGAGACAGATGTCGAACGCTGCCGAACGCGGAGGCCGATTGTGCCTCTTTGTCGCTCGTTTCGCGCTCTCGCTTGCACTTCAAGCCTGCTGACCTCGCTCTGAGGCGTTCCATTCTTAAATGGAACGCCTCAGAGCGAGGTCAGCAGGCTAGCCAGCCAGCGAGGTAACGCCGCATGAGTCATGTATTTTCGTGCGTGCAGCCAGCTTCATCGAATTATAAGACGTTGTCACGTCAAAATCAAACATGGCGGCTGTGCGAAGTCATTTTTTTTTCGTTTACTGCAATATGGGTATCAATTTAAAGGGCTTAAAAGGTGTATCATGTTTATCATTAGTGTAATACTAGCAAAAAATAATACAAAGAGAAAGTTTTAAAATATGGACTTAGCTCTTTCACTTTCTGAATCCGGTGGGGTGCCATTGTTATACGACCGGGAAAACTATAAAAATGTTTATTAATATTTTAACTAAAAAGTTGAAAAAAGTGAAAAGCAGGCGGACCGATCCCATTAAAAAAAATCAATTGGGTCTCGCCTGCTTGTCACTTTTTAAAATAAAAATGTGCTTGTTTCTTGCATTTCAGTAGAGCAGTCGGGTTTTTTAGATTTTTTTATTAACTTTTTTTTTAATAAAATGGGCATATCTATTTTTCTAACTACATAGATGATAAATTCCAGTCTTATCATTAATTTAGAGACATTTAAATGAGTACTCGAGCATAATTGTAGACCTTTCAATGACTACCAGACAGTTGTAAACCTATAAATGACTGCCAGATATTTTTAAATCTGTCTTGTAATAGGGCAGCGTGTAACTATATGTCCCAGAAATGGGTCACCTCAATACCTACAAAATTAACCTCCATGTTTTTACACCTTGTATAAAAATGCTTAAACTTCAAGGTATCCGAAATTTAAACACTAACATCGGAAAATAAAGCAAATACTAATTCACAATACTCACACCCAAATATTGGATTACAGTTAAATTTCACTATAACTCGATATCCTATATACCATTACACAATTGTATTTCATTTCCGACGCAGGAATTAATATATCCCATGATCCTGTCAGTCCATCCCGACATCCGCATGGAACCCGCCTATCTTTACGATAATCAAAATAATATTATTTAACAAAAAGCAAAAAGTTCTGAACGCAGCTGTATCCATTTAACGCCGCCAAACGTCAACAATTTGCCTATTTTACCTTTTATCGCCAATCAACGCAAAGTATTGCCACAATGCAAAAATTGGGTATCAATACAGCTACTTAGAGACCATCCAATCAAGAAAGGTGTCACATTACGACACTATTGTAACGTTCGAATTTCGAATCCTTGTTTACAAACACAACAAGGGCTTGTCATAATCTGTTTTTGGATGTGTCCTTTTCTATTTTTCGGTCTGGCAACTTTTGGCGTGAATGTTTTTTTTTTTTCGGCGGGAACAAAGAATGGTTAAGGTATGGATTTCAACGCCTTGTTGTTGGTTTATCCGTGTATTGAATAGGTTTCACGGAAAGCGAAGGTAAGTCGTACTTACTTATGGAGAGCTGCTTATTTCGATAGTGGTGGTCTCATGACTGACAGTTGACAGTCAAAGGGGCTGCAGATTCCTAAAAATATCGCTTTCATTGAAACGTACCTTTATTGTACTATTGTCAAGCCTTTCTGTTTACTTTAGCTGCATGAAATGAACCGCGAATGAGTTTGAATAGGTAGGTATATCAGCAAAACAGAAACTAAGAGTATTGAAATTATCTCTGATTGTAGTATCGGCAGTGTTGCTTCAAATTGACAAAACACTACCTTTTAGCGGTCATGCGGTGTCAAATCGACCGCACTCGACATATTTTGGATCATATTATTCAGATTTCTAGACACAAGTATTTCTCATACCAATAGTTTACTAAGTTCGAAAACAGCTACATTACAGACACTGCTCCCTAAAGCCTGCAATACATGTTGGCCGAGCGTTGTCGAGTGAAGGCCAATACCAACATGTAGACAGTATATTTGCCTTGTCTTGCTATCGCTCGGTGTCACTTGCCTAGTTAGCCAAGTGAAGGCCAGCGCCAACGTGTATAGTGCTCATTTGGTGCAAGTTGTCTTCGCTCGCCGTTGCTCGTGATCACTTGCCTCACTTCGGATCGGTGTCGGTTTTTGGTCACAAATCAAAGGCGTTCGCCTGCGCTCGGCCAACGTGTGGGCAGCTCTACAGACCCTCTTCTACATTGGTCATCTGCATTGGCGTTCGACGAACTTGTCGAACGTGTGGAAATTATTTCTTGTCATGTACCTATTTGCCAACGCTCGCGTTGGCCTACGCTCGGCCAACATGTATTGCAGGCTTAAGATACAAGCCATACCTAGTTTTAGCGGTGGATTTGAAATTATTATACTTATGTATAAGGTATTTGGATTATCAAATTATTAATACATTATTTATTTACATCCTTTTTGTAAGTCGCAAAGCAGGCGTCGAAAGGACTACACGCGCCTGAATGTCTTACTAACTAGACGATAAAACTAATTTGATAGTACCTAAGGTAAATTTAAACTGTTACTAAATACCTTCTTTATTTGATACTAATTATTCATAATTATAGCTTAAAAAGTATATGAAAAACACAAACGCGACTTTGGAAGTCGCGTTTATGTTTTTAATATACTTTTGTTTTGGCGTGCATAATCGGTTTCTAATCCAATTTAGGTGACTCATTTTTTCCTAACTCTAAAAAATGTCTTTATATAAAATATCTACCATTATTCATGTATTGGTGTTCTATAACGCTGAAATATCACATAGGTTCTGAAGGTGTCGCGCGACCGATGCGATTTCAAATAAATGAAGAAGCAGGCGTGTCCGTTTGAGGGTTAAAATTGTTATGGACAGTACATTTGCGTCACAATGTTTTTCCGAAATTTCATCTGAACTATTTTAGTTCCACATCAAGAATAATTTCACAGTGTTTCATTCAAATATAATAAATAAGTAAATACCTTCACTCAAAATATCTTTTAAAGCAAAATCGTCGTCAGTTTCCTTAACAAAAAAAAGTAATCTCAAATTTTACACCTCCCTGGTCAGTCAGGCAAAAACTTCACAAAACAAACAATACATTTATACAACAATTACATTACAAACGCGAAACCTCAAGCGTCAAATGCCGAACTTTGGATTACAAGGATCCGTTACCAACCGTCCACAACCCGTGAAACTTTAAGCTGCCTTAAAATAGAGTTCAAAATCGTTTGTCTTTTATTTCCTCAGCTGAATTTGAGTTTGTAAAAAACAGGAAAGCGGCGAAGCGTGAACGCTTGTGCAGGACAGAGGGGTCTGTCGGTTTATTTTTTCCTTAATCCTAACCGGGATTAGGTTAAAGCCCTTTTGATTGGCAGCCGCCGTCAGTTGCAGGAGATGGCTGAGGTGCATCGTGAGCCTGGAGTTTAACGGAGGCTGAGACGCTGTAGGTACTTTTAAGACAGAAAAATATTGTGTGTGAGATATTTTTATGGTTGATTGACTAGTTAGCGAAATTATAAAGTTTCTTTTTTATTCCTCGACCTATAGAGATTGTTCAACATGCATTTAACTGTGCCAAAAAATGAGATTCAATAGGTCATAAAATGCACTTTTATCATTAAAAAAATTGGTTCGTTAGTACCTATATAGCAGCAATATAATCTTAATATAATATCTTATTCTGTGAATTTTTAAAGGGCTTTTGTGATCACATCAATTGTTTTATAAGCTTGTATTTAATTTCACCACAAATTAGCTAGACACTTCACGACCTAAGGCCTCGTTCCTCGAAGAAATGCTATTTCTAATCGATTTATTTTTTTAACTTCAATGAGCGAGTTCACGAAATCCTATGTATTTTCCTCCATGTATTTTGTGTTATTATGTTGACCTGAATTTTAAATAAAGTAAGAAAATTTACAGAGTAAGTAATATGATATATGACCTATATATATACAGGGTTAAATGTAAAACACTGAAAACCTCCCAGGACTATGTTACTAACATCATAATCAACAACTTTTGTTCTATGACTTTTAAGAATTCTTCATATTTTAGTTCACCAGATATTCATACAAAAATAAAAATATTTAAATTAAACGCCCTAAATGTTACGAACTCTATGCGAAGCAAAAGAAAGCAATTTATACTATCGCGTTCTTTTGCTTTGCATAGACGCTACATGCGTTTGGGGCGTTCAATTTAAATATTTTTATTTTTATATTAATATCTGGTGAACTAAAATAATAAAATATGACGAATTTTTAAAAGTCATAGAACAAAATTTGTTGATTATGATGTTAGTAACATAGTCCTGAGAGGTTTTTGGTGTTTTACAATTAACCCTGTATATATACATATAATTTTCATTTTTTTCGTCAACCCACTTGAAAGAATATTTTCTGGACATTCCGTAAGTATTTTCAGATTACTTATTCATTTCCATAAACAGACATCTCAGAAGCTTAACAACAACTCTACTACCATTACCAACATTATTTTTATTTCATCCCCAAGTATCACATTTCGCATGCTCCTAACCACTCTCTTTAATCGCATCATATACATTACCTCTAACTACTTAACATACAACCTTGAACACCACTTTAGTTGACGAGCGTGTTGCGCAGGCGACGGAGTGACATTCGTCATGGTGCGAGCAGTTCTCACGAGCGCCCCGGCTACCCGTGTTGCTTATAAGGATTAACGTATGTGGTGCAGGGCTGCTACTCAGGTGCTAATTGGTTTATTGGTATCATTCGTCACTTTAGTCAAGTGAGGAAAAGTTGCTTTTGGTAGTGGCGGTGATTAAAAATAATCATGGCATTTGTTGAGAATACTGACGAGGTTAGTGAAGAAACTTACAAGCAGTAGTGGCCCAGTAGTTACAGGGACGACTTACGAGGCCTAAGCCGTGGGTTTGTATCCAGTCAGGCGCATTACTTTGTGTAATCATGATAACCATTGCTTTCAAAACGGGAAGCATCGTGAAGAAACCGGCATCTCCTAAATCCAAAGATATGCGAAATCTATCACTCTGCACTAGGCCCGCGAAGTGGATTATGGACGTTGGCCCATTCCCTCTTACAGAGAGGAGGCTTCTGTCTCTGCAGTGGACACGTTATACGATGATTATGATTTTAATGTTATTGTGAAAAATAGTGCGTACTTTGCTGTGATCTATGAAATTGAAGCCATCTAATCAACGTAGATTCCTTTCCACTTCTCAACTCGTTACAGCCAGTCAGAGATAACCCTTCTTTAGAGGTTTTCAAGGAAAGAGTATACAAACGTTTCCCTTCGAGCTTACCCATGTATATATATATAAATATCATAGATTTTATTTATCTTTGTAAAAGCTTTTTTGATGCGCACTTGATGTCCGCATAAATTTGCAGCACGATCGCAATTTGGTTTGCTGTCAGAGAATTTAATTCTACGTTAAGCCCGCCTTTGTAGATAAGAGAGAAGAAGACCGGTTACATTTGTTTTTTTCTTATAAATTTATCTGTGTCCAATAAAAAATAAATGCAAGTAATTCTGTAGAGATAAACAAAAAAAAAATAGAAACCAGAAAACAACTACGAGCTACGTTACCAGAAGCTTCAAAAATTTATAATTATTTAAATATCAATGCGTACGTTGAGCCCCTACTTTCAAAGCTACCACTACTTATAATCTCATAAAGCATCGTGTCGGTGTCAGCCCTACACAACTTGTCAGAGTTGGTCGACAGTGACAATTCATTCAGGCCAGCCTACCTGCGCGCGCGCCTAATCCAAGTGACATACGAGACGTGTGCCAAAGAGCTGGGATATAGCTGATTATGCTGGAGATTATGCCTAAGATTGTGAAACCTCTAAGAGTAAACATCACCAAACAACTTTTATGTACAACGGCTCTCTTAAGTTAGACACAACGACCGGTCGAGATCTTTGGACCACAACTTCGACTTTTTTATGACGTCATGCTTACCATCAGGTGACATGGTGGTCAAACGAGATTTTATCAACAATAAAAACAACTTTAAGAAATCTTGCCTCATTCTGCGTATTTTAGCAGGCTTTCAGGCCACTCTTTATTTAGCACTTGCAACTGCTGTTTTTGGTACGTGACTACCTCTTGAACACTTTCTTGTGATTGTTCCATGCGTGATTGCAGCAGAAGTAGCAATCGCTAGAATTTTGAGATTGGATACATAAAATATATTTCTGAAAAACATAGCATTTATTTATTTACATGGGAGACCAACAGTTGCAGCTCAACACAATTGACTAAGAAAAATGTGATAATTTATTATTTGAGTCTTAGAAGCTTCGAATGCGCTCTTGGTAGAACAACCTACAACCAAAGGCATAGCACCTCTTCTTTGTAGCTAATCTATATGCTTAGCTTCAGGCTGACGATTTGAAGCATTTATAGGCCCGTATTGATCAGTGAGTGGATTTATTACGGGCTCAGATCGAGACGGATTGTCTCGAGACGGTCCCACGATGATAACATTTATTATTATAGACATTTGACTACTTCAGTATCGGTTTATTGTCGCTGTTGTAAATTCCTTTACAATTCTTGTTTGGGATTTTAAACTGGACTGTTGTGTTGGGAATTGGGGATGTTTTTATTGTTATGATATTTCGGACTTCTATTTCAATTAATATGTGCCTTTAAATTAGCGATTTTCGCCTTCAAACTTTAAAATCAGCGAGTCCAAATCTAAATAGTGTTGCCCAAATGAGAGTCTCGCAAGAGTCTTCAAGAGTCTCAATTAAATTGATTCATTTGGTTGGCCTATGTCAATTCAAGCTCAAAATGTACCTACTCTGTTACATTGTTCTGAGATCTCAACTACCGTTTAATAAATAGCAATAGGATAATCGCTAATTGCAAGACTCTTGCGAGACTCTCGTTTGGGTAACACTAAATCTAATTAGATTCCAGTAACTCATATCTTTGTAGTGTCAATAGCCAAAGGTGTCGGACTTGTGACCGAGAGGTCGTGGGTATGAATCCCACCCATTTTCCGTTCCGTTCACACTATTGCCGTGAATGCACTCCAGACACAAGCATAATTAGCTTACTTAGAAAGGTTAATTAAGAACCGACTTCCACTATTTCAATCCATTAGATGATGTTTATCCCTTCAAAGGTAGTTCTCAAGTAAACAAACTCAAATCTGAATGAAGCAATGATCATCATAAACCGGAAGCCAGTACAATGGATGCATCACTCGAAATTAGTGCAACATACAACCAACAGATTACAGAGCTTCCCAAACATAAATTATATAAATGTTTAGTGTACGCACTTGTCTCGGGAAACGCGACGTACAACTGTTTTTATATTTTACGTAAAGCTGCGTGAAGTCGGGGTAAAATCATCAAATGCCCCCTCCCGCTCTAAGTGGAGCCAAAAGGAGTATCATACACATTAAAAACGCAACTATTTCCTTCCTTCAGTCTCCTCGCGTTCTGGAGCTGCGGAATCTCGTTAGATCGTTCCAGCAACCACGGCGAAATTTCAGAGTAGGTATAGGCTAGGCTTGATATATCATTTTGAATTGCTGTTAAGTTTCTGGCTTCGTATATTTAATCAAGTTTGGCAATAAAATAAAGAAAACTTAGAATAAATGATAACAAGCGACAACACCTTAACATGCAAGGATTGCTAAAGTAGGTAAAACACGACATCTTTACCGCCTAGTGCGTACCCAAGAGATGCCAATCTCAGCGGATGCATCGACTTATATGGTCCATCGTCACATAATCGCGTTTTGGTATTTAAATGTCCGCGATTTGAATACAATGTCGATGTGGCTACCGAGATCGCTCGTACAGTCGAGTCGCGCTGTAATGGGCTGGGCGAGACAAACCACTTAAAAATACAAATACCAACAAGCAACTTTATCATGTCCACGTAAAATTCAATTTTCTTCAACAAATGTGTAGCAGTTAAGCCGTTTTGGTCCAAAAGCTTGAGGTTTGAGAGGACAAACTTTTTCACACCATTGAAGACGTTGATTGTTCTCTTTAAGTCAATAAGTCAGAGAAACGATAAAGGAGTCCCTTTCGTAGAATTGTGAAAATATTTCACGGACTTACTGCACCTATTTTGGAGAAAAAACTGTAAGCATTTTTGAGGATCCAAAAATACGGCTGGTGTGGAAATTATATATAAGTATACGTATACGCTGCGCTCTAGAACTTAAATTGCCGATTTAGCTCAAAAAGCTGTGCAAGACTTAAGTGGGACTGAGCAGCAACATCTGCTAGATGCTGTTGAAGATGTGGGCTCGGATATCACTGGAATGGAGACCTGAGACAACAAGACGGGGTCGTGGCAGACCGAGGAGAAAATGGCGGGACATCTAAGATACCTTCCTTATGAATTGGCGAGAGGAAGCACACCATCGAGTGAATTGAATGGGGCGAGAACTTGTCAGGAAGTGAGATAGAACTAATAATAAAGAAAATAATTCAATATTGACTTAAAATTCAGAGAGCTTAAGACTGGTATAACTGAGTGTTCATTCCAAATGCGAAAGAGCAACAGACCAGTTTTAAGTTTTCTTAAATGTGAAAAATCATTCTTTACTTCAACACGAATCCTTTCAAAAAAAAAAAAAATTACCATCTATTTAGCCCGGTAGAGTAAGGCAATAATACCCAGCAGTGGGTGAAATCAGACTGAATGATGATGATGATGATAGACCTAGGTATCTTGCATCGTGTATTAAGTCTCATTAAAATCAGTTTATTCATTTCCATAAATAAGATATTCCCAGTTTGTACGAAACAACATGAGTAACAAACGCAGGTAAGGAAAACTTCGTTACCTTATTTATGATCTTGTTTCGTATAACAAAACAAAAACGTCTGCTTAAAATAATTATATTTCACCACATAATTACATTCCACCGCCTACGCCTCGTCGTAGGTTATTCCAGAAATTGATTCCGACGTAAACTTAAAAAATAGACACGAGCCACAATTTAAAAAAAAATCATTTTACCCTGATATTATCACAACAACCTCAATTTCAACCACAAAATTATGTCATTCAAAAATACCCAGAAATAAACTATCAGAATGTATTTTAAAACCGACCTCACACATTTAAGGGTTGTTTCCCAAAAATCCACGGGGATTCCTTAAAAAATGAATTTGAATACAGTAGTCTTGCCAGGTGGTGTTGGACAGTTTTTTTTTTTCAATGTGTCACGGATCTTTATCAGAAGGACGGATTTAACAACCTCGTAAGCGCGGTCGCGTCAACTTTTTTATTTTCTTTTTTTTGTCTTAACGCGTCAAGCCAGTCACGTCGAATTAGACAAATCCTTTTAGCTGTACATTGATTCCTGTGGGTGAGAACTTTTTTCATTTAACCTTCGTGCGGGATATTTTTAATTTTGTTGCTTCTTTTCTGAATACGAGGTTGTTTAACTGCTTTATAATGCGAATAATGTAGAAAGAAAGTAATAAAGTCGTTGTTTTGGAAAATATAATGAAATATTTTGACGACACGGTTTACGTAGTGGTTGAGCCATTGGCTTCTGCGCTGCGAGTCGCGGGTTTGATTCCTGCATCGGAACCAATGTTTGTTTGTCCTACAAATAGTGGTTCCGGGTCTAGGTATTTGTTAAAATGCACCCAAAATACAGAAGTAATTCATACAATGGGACAGTTCTTTTTTTATATGTTTATATTTTTATATTCTTGTAAGTTTTCAAGTTGAAACCCAACGAGTTTTCATGCGCAAATACTAACCCAAGAATACCACCCCAAAACTAAAAGAATAAAAACATAAAAGCCCATCAATCAAATGCTCGAAACAACTAGAGCATCGTATTCTGTCAGTGCTCGACATTCGAGCACATTTGTCAATGTAAACAAGCAATTATTTGAGGATGAACCCCAGCAAGTGACACAAAAGACTCGTTTAATTCAAAGCCCCACTATTGACAAATTGTATCAACTGTTGAATTCAATTGAATTGTTTAAGATTTATAATTTATGGTTTTAATGGTGTATGAATGTATGAGGATGGTAGCTTTTTTTTCTGGTTGGGAAAATCATCGAATGACTTCTCCCGCTCTGGGTGGAGCGGAAAGGAGTGTCAGACTTGTACTGACTAAAAACCCACCCTGTTCCTTCAGCTGCCCTTAAGTTCCGGGGCCGCGGTATCTCGTTAGAACATTCCCGCAACCCTGGCAGGATGGGGATGATAGCTAAAGAAGGGATGATGAAGCGAAACCTAACGGAGAAACCTTAATTTATGAATATGTCAGAAACATTTTAGATTATATATAATTCCGGGGGTCTTATCAACCAACCAACTAGGATAGACCACCATAGCTAAAGAAGTCAGCTGAAGCAATGAAATTCCTTTCTACCACATCCAGTCGAAATCAGTGTCAAGCACTAATTGTCTGGTATTTTTTCTGAACTGGTCGCAGGCGTGAGGCATACAATAACCTCGAAAGTGAAGTTATAATTTTTTTTTAACCGACTTCAAAAAGTAGGAGGTACTATGTTCGGCTGTATGTATTTCATTATCATAAATCGTATTGCATAAAGAAGGTGATTGTAGTACATGAGGCATATCGTCGTATACAAATTACATGATATAATTTGTACATTGTCATTGACAATCTGGTAGAGAAGTCCCTATCCTAGCTATGGTATACTATAACGTGTATTAAGAAATAACAGTTCCTCCCAACAAACAAAAATTGCTCTTGTAGTGGCTTATATTGCCAAAAATAATGTTCTTATAAGAGCCGTATTATCGCTAATAAGGGTGCGTTTGGGCACAAATTATAAGGACAATAACCTTATACCCCCCTTATAGTTGCTTTCTTGTCCGCTTTTTTTCCTTATACGTGTTATATTATGACAATGAAGATGGCCAATATGCTTGTAGGAATCATATACAAAGCGTTAATACGGGTGATCAACCTTATACGTGTTTTATTATGGTCCGATACAAGGGAGTTAAACTCATTGCGGCAAATAAAAGGCTCTTAAAAAGCCGTAAGCCCTAATAGCAGTCTGCTTATGATTCTGCAATAAGTCTTTTTCTTAGTAATTTACATTTTCGAAACAGTTTGGCGAATAAAGAGAAACGTGAACCATTTTACTGAAAAGTGAACGGTAAGTTATTATTTTATGTAGTTTATCTACCTGATTTATGTGCTCGTTTATAGTGAAAAGTGGGTGGGAATTCAAATGCATGATAAAATGTGGTACGCTGAGTGTTGTAGTATCAACCCGCCCTTGAATTTAAGCGGTTTTTGTGCTATAAACTTTACTAATTATTTAGTCATGTTATATACAGTGCTTTTATGAGAGCAAAACGATTCGCACATCGTCTACAAGGGATCTATGAGAGTGAAGACTTTTTAATGGCATCATTTGCTACTTATGCTATCGCCATTTTACACATCATTAGGGTTCCTGTCTCACGAACAAAATCCTGTACCTAGTCAGTCTTGTTCCCATATGTATAAAATGTATGTTTCACTATGGTTGGGTTGGCTGGAAGAGATCTCCTTTAGGGATAAGCTTGCTTTAGTGCACTAGTTTTAAGTTTGGAATATAATTATAAGTACACAATAAAGAATAAAATTATATATATATAATATGTTTGTCCGCAGATATTGCAATGGTAGTATACATATTGGCAAGAGTTGACAAATTCCTACAAAGAAGAGACCTTAATTTACATAATATGCGATGGCCATGGAAGTGGACCCATTTTATTTTAAGGAATGTTTTAATTGTACCTACATATCCGACCCTTTCTAGTTTACCTTTACACTTTGTAAAAACTATATTCTAATTACTATGTTACAACTTACAACATGCTAAGTTTCTCTACTGTTTTATTATTAAACTAGCTGTTTCCAGAGAATTTGTTTGCTTATGTTAATTTCTAAGATATTTTTTTTATTTTTAAATTATTGTTAGAAAGACTGATGATTGAAGTATTGTCTTAGGTAAGGTTTAAAAAACGAGTTTTGATAGTAAACCAAGTAGTAGTAGTATACCAAGAGATAGCTTCCAAATCAGGCATCTTTCACAGGTTATGTTCTAACAGCAATTTCTGTTGTTAACCCACCAACTGTTTCGCAGGCTAACTGAGAGAATATTGAGGTCAGTCCTTAAACCAACAAATATAACATTTTAAATTAGCCTTCCTTTAGACAATGCTCGATTTAAGAGCCACTCTTCTTCTAAATACGGCGGTGATTTATTTTTAATTTCTTCTCTAAATACGGCGGCATGATAGCCTATAAAAATGATGAATTTAATAAAAATACGTGATATTCAAATTGGTTGTTTTATTTTAGAAAGTATAGATTAATGGTGTACAATACAATACCGAATTATTTTCTACATTTAACAATTTACATTTAATGTCAGCGCATGAAAGCCACATATTTTTTTTTTATTTACTATGAGTGTAATCTTCACATTTATAAATATTAATTAATGAAGACTTTAAGGGGTAGTCAAATGCGTCAACTAAATTATCCATGCAGTATCCTTCTAGTTGTGTCTTCAGTTTCAGTTCAGGGCACTTCATAGTTTTGTAAGGTTTTTTGTAATCGTGTAAGTAATCCATTATGTAAATAATGTCCAGTACCGATTTGAGTAATGCATATTTCTACTTTATTTGTTTTGAGCAATGTACGCGCATCCAATGGCATTTTGTTTGGCATTACATATTTTTAATAAGTCACTTAAAGCGATATGGGAAATGTTGAATTTCACTGCACATTTTCTGATATCACTATGAATATCAATATTCATCAACTCTTCATTTAAAAATATGTCTGTATAACTTTCGCTACAATTATATTCTTCCTCACTGGTTTCCTTTTCATTCTTATTTTCTATAAAATAATCCTCTACGGAACCACTGGATGATTCGTTGGTATTGGCTTGGAGTTGTTGTAGCATCATAGGAGTACAGGTAGTGGGTGCAATGCTCACAACCATGTTTTCATAGACTTTTTACTTTTCTTCTGTGGGTCCAGTCTTTTGAATCCATTTTTTTTTGCTCCATAATAAATTTACAAAATCTCCTGTACTTCAAAATGGCGAATCTAGTTATGTAAAACATTTTAATGTAACCATATACAGAATAATATCTTTATAATCACTGTACAAGGGAATATGGATTGCTTTCATCCTTGTAAAGATCATATAAAATGTTAGCATTTGTTTGTTGGATAGACGTCTTATCAAATGCTCCTATAAGTTAAAAAGCATCATAGTTACCTTGTGCATTACTTTTCTAAGAATAATTGGCCATATTAAAAGCCTTTATATGACTTTGAATATTATATGGCTAAAAAGCAATGTAACTAGCCTCTATAAGAAGAACACATTTTGAACCCTTATTGTAGCCGTATTAATTGGATTTATTAACGTATACCCAGCTAAATTATAAGAATAAAGGTAATATTAGCCAAATCTTCTAATAATGTGTCACTATAAGGCACATTGACATAAGAAATGCTCTTTTATAACAAGTATAAGAATTTAGAACTTATAGACTTAATTTTATAAGCTTAGTTTGTTTGTTGGGCTGTTCCTTACAAAAAGTCACAAAAACTATTTTTGATATAATTATCTTCACTGATTTCTCTCAGATCCTGATCACATTGCGCGTGCCCCGGAATTTGGCGTACATCAATACAGAATACTATACATTGGTTTGGCAATGACTTCTGCCAGATGAGATACCTAGCCCTTATTGTAAACGAAAATAGACATCCAATGGAGGTGTTTATGATTATTTTTCGAAGTTGGTTAATTTTTTTGTTAAAGAATTTTTTTATATAATTATGTATGCCCTCTGTCTGTACCAGTAAATGACATTCTTTATAAGTTATGCAAATTAACAAACAGGCGGCTCTCGTTCACCATCAAAAAGGACAGGTACCTTAATTAGTGTACCTACTACTAACTGTAACGTTCATTAATTGTTTGGATAAATTGCAGGTGAGATTTAGTATTCATTGAATATCATGAATCAACGAGATCGGAATGAATTGATTTTGAACATTGATAATAATATCATCACAGTCAAAAGTGGCTGAGACGCTGGAAAATTACTTCACCAACATTCCAATAGAGGTTACAAAACCGTTGCAATCTTCTCCAATATTAGCAGAATCTTTTCTGAAAGAAAACTTTATGAAGGATATACCAACATTTGCATTTAAGCGAATTTCTATTGATGTAATTAAAAAATATTCGCAAGTCTTAACATTAAAAATACTGAAGACTTATGGGGTATATCTTATTAATCAGTAAATTCGTATATTTAAATACCGTCATGGCTGTCTATTAATACAACATGCTATAAGATACCTTGCCTATTTAGAATATTTTTGACCAGTTATAATGGCGAGTTGCGTTTATGCCTTATCTTACGCCGACTTCTCGCGCGTTTAGTAAAATATTTTTCAGTGAAAAACAGAGCGTGCTTTAAGAAAAAGGGTGGTGGCCAACATTTATCGTAAGCTAGCTCCTTCCCGCTGCTTCGCTTGCTAGTAATTTTTTTTCAGCGAAAATAACGAAGGTTACTTTACTTTCTAGTTTTCAACTATCTCAACACAAAAAGTTTTAAAGTGAAATAACGACACACAAGCAAACACACTTTCGCATTATGAATTACTATTAGTATAGATTTATTTACGACAAATTACTAACAAACATTACAAGTTTGTATGTAGGGGTAATCTCCAAAAATAATAATCCAATTCTAATAACTTTTTCATTAGCAGTAAGGTATTGGTAGTATTTGTGAGTGCTATAAATTACTTCTAAATCCACACGGATTAAGTCGCGGGTGAAGTGCTAGTGAGATAAAATAACATCCCTCTCTCTCTGTGGTTCCTCATGACTGAAGATCATATTTATGATGGCATTCGAGTCTGAATCGGACTAACTGTCGACTCCTGTTTGATGTAAATTTGACATTAATTACATCCGTAGACAGGTATTAATAAATAAATATTGCTGTGACAGCAAGATCTCATACAAATATTTGATAATATATTACTGAGATGATGATGTAATTGAATTTCAACATGTTTTAAGTACGTTATTTGCCTTTCTGATTAATTGTACTCTTTGCTAATTAATTAAACTCGTAAATGCGAAAGTTCGGGTGTATAGACATTTGCTCCTCAATTATGCCAAAATGTCTGAGTGAATTAGAATAAAATTTGGCACAGAGATACCTAATAATGGTCTTTATTAACATACAGGCTGTTTTATCCCGGGAAATTATGCGTTTCCAAGAAAAAGAAAGTAACGGATACCAGCAAGTGTTAAATAAATACACCATCACTATTTCAAAACCAGTTGACCCCCAAACAATACTCCCAAATCTGTTCCTCCTGAGACCGGTAAAAACAAATGTTCAATTCATTGTGAGCTATCATCAATAATTCTGGCTGCTCCCCTAATCTTGCTGGATCTAATCATACATCATCCACGTCGCATCTGCGTGTTTAGACCGCGCTTATAAAGTCGCCAGTGTGTTCCAACAGGGCAGTTGTAACCCTCTGCTAAGGGAGAAACATAGGGGACTGTGCTTGAAACGTGACCGCGGCATTTGGTGTACCTAGTAGATTCTGTAGAAGTATGCGTCGAAGCGTAGAGTATAATGTTCTGTCGCAGTCGACATGTATGACAATTATTTAAGATTTTTGTCTCATTTAACAATTTTTGTATAAATATAACAGTATTTCTTTTTTAATTACATTTGACATTGTCCTCCTCACGTCAAGTTCCGCAATGACATTGGTGGAAATAGCGTCCCTGACAGTGTTCCGCCATCTATGCCTGTTCTTGGCATCGTGTAAAATGACGTGCAGTTGGACGGCCAGGGTAGAACGAACCTGATCAACCCATCTTGTTGGACTACGGCCTCTAGGTTGTTTGCCATCAACCTTGACAGTAATGATAAGTTGTAAATGTGTTCACAACCTTTTATAAAAACTGTTTAATGTAAACTATTGCCACGTTGTATGGCAGTGCTTAACCTTTGGCCAAAGTTAAAACCCGCCCTTGGGTCACAGAAAGTGTCATCCAACCTTTTGGAATTTTGTTTGAATAGACTGTTAGCACAAGATTACTTCAATAAAAGTGTGTATCGTTAATAGATATAGTTATTTATGTCACCTGTAGGTTCAGTTGAAAGGATGGAGAGTGTAATAGGCAATTTTTTTTACCCTTCACCCGGACCAGACTTTGGGTACGAGCCACAGTCGTAGTTAATTTTTTTATTAAAATGTATAAATTATTATTACTGTCATGCCCATTAGAAGATTGAGATTGCCCTTCAGTCAATATGGAAGATAACAGTTAAATTTTATAACTTTAAATACTTATTTGTTTGCGTATCAGCAACGAAGTAGTCTCGCTTGCTTACTACAATTGCAGTTCCCAAGCGTGAGCTAACATAATTCTTTGCAGTATATTTCATGCGCAGCGGGTCTCAAGAGAGATGGGAGAATTAAATGACAGTTTTAACACAGCCCTGAACTCGTAAAACATTCATCAATTTCGCAAATGGTGTTTAAATACATATGTGGCGGGTTTGCTTTATTTTAGTTTATATTTTGTGTTGTTTTCTGGATAATCCCTTTCGAGTAGAGAGAAAGGATAACTGAGAAATAATGTTTACATTTTTACATTTAATTAGTCTGATTCCACTGTCCTTAGCAAACTAGTTGGAATAATTACAGATCATGAAAAATATTTACTATTTACTGTCTGAAAAAATATTACATTATTGGTTAAGGCCCTAACTCCCACACTAGGATTCCCTGTGATGTGTGATCTAGGCTCTCCGATCCTTTTACAAAATTAGTTTCATCATAGTTAGTCTTTTCCCAACTTGTTGTGGTTGGCTTTGATTCTAACCGGATGTAGGCAGGGCCGGATTAACCATTAGGCGGAGTAGGCAACTGCCTAGGGGCCCCGCATCAACTAAGGGCCCAGGCCCAGTGCACGCACCAAGAAAACATGTTTCTTCGAACGAGAATTTGATGTGCGTGTGAACTTAGGGACCTCACTGTTATCTCACAAAATACAAATCGTTAGATTTAGTAGTAGAATTAAAACAATTTTAGAACAAATCTGGGAATAAATATCAAATATACAACCACAGCCCTTAATGTGCGATTCCTCAGTTCACACACGATTTGGTCAGTCAAAGTAAGAAAAGGGGCCCCGAGAATGCCATTGCCTTAGGGCCTCTGACAAGGTTAATCCGGCTCTGGATGTAGGTGAGTACTAGTGTTTTACATGAAGCGACTGTCTACCTGACCTCAACAAACCAGAACCAATGTCAGATTTTGTCGTTTAAGACTATCCGTAACGACAGTCAAATATGCGCAAAATACATGCTATCTGAAGCACGAAGGAATCTTGATATGTCAAAATGCCAAAATGAACTTATTGATACCTATGTTACAGTATACTATAATATCGAATTGTGTATAATAATTATGAATCCGCAATTCCATCTAAGGAATGGATTTTTTACAAGAAGCATCAAAGATGCCAATACGAGTAAGTTTGCACCTAAGTTGTCGACAGATTTTTTCGTAACAACCAAAAAATCAACACAAAAAATATATCAAACTGTCAAGAAAAAAATGGCCTTTTAATACGGGGGCGCTAACCCTTCGCTTATAATGGCTAAAAAGACCGGTCCCATCAAAATTGTCGGTGTTAAAATACACCCCATTGTGGCCCACTACGGCTTCTTAACCCCAAACTAAATAGACAATTTGGAAGCTGAAATTGTATTTATAATAGTCTTTTTTGTTGTCAATCGAGTTTTTGTATTAGTTTTTACACAATTAAAAAAAGAGGTTTGATCAATTCTGCCTTTGTAAAGTTGAAACCAATTTATGTATGGGCGAAATAATGTTGACAGAATCGAATGGATGGAAGACCAGAATGTTTAAAATGAGTAGTTGGTAATATTAAAGCGGGAAAAGATGTAGAGTTACATCATAGGTGGACTGAAATTGCTTTGACTCTAAATGACGACCACTATAACTGTTTATAATTAAGTAAGTTACGATCGCTGGTTTGATCATTCTCATAATAACCATAGTACTGTAAGATTGATAGCCCCCAAGTTTTGAATAAATTAAGTCTAAAATTCTCATGCAAATATCCGCGAATCCTAATTAAGCGATTACATCCTCCATTTCGAAAAACTGTGTCTGGATCGAATTCTCCAATCCCAAGCGTTCTTAATAACATTGATGATCAGATTGATATTTCATCTTCAATTGAACAATATTAACGACATTATCCGGCGAGCTCTTGTCACCGTCGGCGTTCCAGCTGTATTAGAACCCAATGTCCTGGCACGCGACGATGGCAAAAGACCGGACGGCATGTCTTTATTTTCATGGAAGATGGGTAGGCCTTTAGTGTGGGACGCAACTTGTGTCGATATTCCTGCACCATCCCATCTTCCTAGCTCATCTTGCAGTGCTGGCGCTGCCGCTGCAGACGCTGAGAACCTCAAGCAGCGAAAATGTAATAACCTTGTTAGAGGTTATATTTTCGAGCCGTTTGGGGGGAGACCTTGGGATCGTGGGGTCCGAGTGCTCACAAATTATTTAAAGAACTATCCAGGCGTCTAGTTGATACTTCGCGTGACCCAAAGGCTGGCTTTTACCTTGAACAGCGGTTATGCATTGCCACACAGCGTGGCAATGCCGGCAGTCTTTTGGGCAAATTACCAGTAGACAGCGATGCGCACGAACTTCTGGACGCCACATTTTAGTTTATTTTTAGATGTATTTCTGTAGTTTACGGTTTTTATTTAAGGCGTTATCCCTAGCAAAACGCCGCGCTAGCCTAGTTTTTAGGAGCTATCTCCTTGTTATTTAAAAAGAAATATTAAATAATAAACATACATTAAATTTCTTCATAATCTTGACTCCTAAAGGGTATTTTTTTTTTTTGTTTATGGTGTTTATGTTTCATTAATCTACTTCTAACGAAACCATAAAAATTGAGAAATAATGATTGATAATCTGTATCTACTCGTAAAGTAAACATGATTTAATATTGGTACTGACACTAATGGATAGACAATTTAATAATGAACATTATGTAGTTTTGTTTTTGTTGATATGACCAATATTTGATTTTATAAAGATTTTATTCTAAAATCCGGGCGTATTCACATACGCCCCGTACCGGGATTCAGTGTGCCACAAGGCTTCGAGGGTGAGACACGTATCGCTTGTCGCCGCTCGATCGCGTGGCACGTCGCATTATCAGTAGATAAATAATATTTGTTTTATCAATACAAACGTCAACAATCGATATTTGTTTTGGTTATAGTTTTTGTGTTAGTTATTTATTGTGTTGTTTACTGCGAAAGGACGATTTGTGTGTGTATTTAGAACTATTGAGTTTTGTGAAAGCACTCAAAATGCCATAGTACAAGAAAGTTGTGCGATTAGGACGTGCAAAAATAGCAAAGATGAATGTAGCTCGGTAAGCTGTCTCGTAATTACTTACATTCTAAATAACAGTGAAATTATTTATTTACGATACAATTTATTTATCAATCTATTTTTTTGTAGCAGGGCTAAAAGAAAAGGACAATTAGTTATGACGAAACCCCAACAATTCTCAACACATTCTCAACAAAATTACGTTGATAGCAGGTATGTACCTACCTACTATAAATCTAAGTACTGTTCTAAGATATGAGTATTCACATTCAGTAAAGTGATAACATCTCATCATGGGCATATAATATTTTATCAACAAATAAAAATTAATCTTCGCGTAAACTACATTCATGAACATTTACTTTGATTCAGTACTTACGTGGTGTGCTTGTCATGCACCTATTGATTTTTGTGTGTATATATTTGGGTGTATTTTAAAATAAATAATCTTTTGTAGGTTAAAAGATGTCCAAAGTGATGCACCTCTAATGGATATTTCTAATATACAACCGATGAAAATAAACAATAATGAGTGAGTATCCTTACTAATATTATAGATGCGACAGTGAGTTTGTTTGTTTGTTACGCTTTCAGTCCGTGCGCGCACTGTGTTGCGTTTTGGAAACGCAAAATTTGTGAAGTATGGAGTGTCATAGAAGTGCGCGCACTGCGGTCAGTCTACCGCACGGTGGGCTGAAAAACGGCTTTCATAGACTTAGGCATTTTATTTTGCAAGTGCCAGTTTTTGTGCCGGATATCACTTCTATTTGTTATAACAATATACAAAAATGACACCAGAATTGATTCTGCACAAAAACGAAGGAATTATAATTTTTTTACGAAAATTTTGTATGGAGCTAGTATGAAAAATCTAAATATCTCTGAAACGGCAGCGATAACCGTAATATCCTTATAGGAGGTTTTAGTACTAATTATTTATGATTTTTTGACATACGTTACATAATGGTTGTAGATGCCTTTTTTTTTTAAAAAATCGTCAAAATATTTTTATTTATTTTTACATATTAAACGTTCCTTTTAGTGTTTAAGTTGAAGAATTCAGAGCTTTAACAACTCTTAACATAAAATAGCATCACTCCTATAGACCTGAAGGACCAGACAGAGGTGTGTAGTATCTTGTTGATCTTGTAAGATTTCCAACAATACCAAATAGTTGAATATCAGTGTCAAAGTGCCCATGCTGTCGCTTCTTTTAGAAAGATAGGGGAATGAAATTGTTAATTGATCATACCCTAAAAGTATGATTACAACATAACCGGACACATAATAATATCGACACAAAAGGAATTTTAAAACCTTGCATACGTTCAAAATACAAAATAACATATTGTGTAGTCATCTAATGAGTCTGATGACAAGTAATTAAGTAATTAGAATGATGGTTGTAGTCTTCTGATTCTAATGAGCCTATTAAGTGATTAAATGATTTGAAATATCTCGCAACAATACCAACTAAGAACTGCATTCACCTTTTTATAATTAGTGAGCTAATGTGATTTGCTAATGTTGATTAGTTCTACTATGAGTTCTACGAAATGTTTTTGACGATTATAAATTTTTATTATCATATCTTTTATAACTTTAATGAGGGTAGTTAACTAATTATTGACTTTATACAATAAAAGGGCTATAATTTTGTTCCATAATTTAGATTGTTCACAACCGTGTAACTGCTAACACTAAAACTATTTGCTTTGCGACTACAAAATCTTAGAATGGAAAGTTTAATCACCAACTTAGATTTGTTTGTTCTTCTAAAAAGTGAGTGTCCTTCATTTAATCATGAAGTATTGTTTAGTGCAATTGTGTCCCGCATAGGCGATTGCCTTTCTGCCGAAGATCAAGTAACTCTCAAAGAATTTTGCCGGAGATTCACGCGAGCTGCTTTAAACAGGTGGCAGAAATCTAAACGATTCTTTGATAAGTTTAGAAATACGTACGGAGAGTGGTTGCAAGCAAATATTGATTGGCATTGATAACAAAAGAAAAATGGATGAGGAAATTGAGGCCCTTAACCCCACAGAGTGCATTAATAGTAACAGGGTGACTCATAAACTAATGATGACAATGATCGACGCAAAAGTCTGCACGTACCTTTCTGAAGCTAGATCAAATGCATCATGCTACCTGTGCTTAGCAAAACCAACAGAAATGAACCACTTAGATGCTGTAACATCAAAAACTGTGTGTTCTGACATATATGAATTTGGCCTATCATCCCTACATGCCCGTATAAATTGCATGGAATGTCTGTTACACATTGCGTACAGACTTGACTTCAAACAGTGGGCAGCAAGAAGTAATGAGCATAAAGATATGTTACAAAACAGAAAAAAAAACATTCAAAATAAATTTAAAGAGGAGCTCAATCTGTTAATTGATATAGTAAAACAAGGCTCGGGAACTACCAATGACGGGAATACCGCAAGGAAGTTTTTCGAGTTTCCCAATAAAACTGCAGCTATTACTGGGTTGGATCAAAACCTGATAAAAAGATTTGCTGTTATTTTGCAAGCAATAACATCTGGTGAGAAGATCGATGTCATCAAATTTAAAGATTTTGCTCGCAAAACAGCAGAAAAGTACGTGGAATTATACGACTGGTACTACATGTCATCAACCGTACATAAACTATTAATACACGGAGCTGACATAATCGAAAAAAATGATATTGTCCCGATTGGGACTCTCTCGGAAGAAGCCTCAGAGTCTCGAAACAAAGATTTTAGGAGGTTCCGGGAACATCATTCGCGGAAAAGAAGCAGGCAAGATTCTAATCAAGATATCCTAAATATGCTTGTTGTTTCTTCGGATCCTTTTCTAAGTGCACAAAGGCCGAAGTTAGATGCCAAAAGGAAGACAACCTTTTTTGCTGAAACTCTCGACCTAATACAGTTTCCGGAAACTGAGTTCGAGTTTGTAGGTATATCCGATCTGGATTCTGACTCGGAATTGGAGTCTGACAACGAAAGTTGTAAAGAAAATTTGTAAAATTTAATTATTTTTCTTTATGTTCTTTTGTTATTTATGTTAGTTTATTGTACCAATATGTTTAGTTAATAATTTCATAAATTATAGTTTCAAATATGTATTTTGTATAATTGAATTTATTAGATATTATTTTTGTTACTTCTGTTTTATTTAAATTACCTATCAATAAAAAGTTTATATACAGTCTTTTTTTTTTCACTTATTCTTAATATTTGGGGAAAAAGCATGCTTCCTAACGATGTTCTTAACTTTGACACAGTTCATGGATCGTTTTGAACAGTTTCATATGTTAAAATAAATAATGTTAGTACTATAATCCCCTATAAGGATATTATTATTATTATGTGTCCGGTTATGTTGTAATCATACTTTTAGGGTATGATCAATTAACAATTTCATTCCCCTATCTTTCAAAAAGAAGCGACAGCATGGGCACTTTGACACTGATATTCAACTATTTGGTATTGTTGGAAATCTTACAAGATCAACAAGACACTACACACCTCTGTCTAGTCCTTCAGGTCTATAGGGGTGATGCTATTTTATGATAAGAGTTGTTAAAGCTCTGAATTCTTCAACTTAAACACTAAAAGGAACGTTTAAATATGTAAAAATAAATAAAAATATTTTGACGATTTTTAAAAAAAAAAAGGCATCTACAACCATTATGTAACGTATGTCAAAAAATCACAAATAATTAGTACTATAACCCCCTATAAGGATATTACGGTTATCGCTGCCGTTTTAGAGATATTTCGATTTTTCATACTAGCTCCATACAAAATTTTCGTAAAAAAATTATAATTCCTTCGTTTCTGTGCAGAATCAATTCTGGTGTCATTTTTGTATATTGTTATAACTAATAGAAGTGATATCCGGCAAAAAAACTCGCACTTGCAAAATAAAATGCCTAAGTCTATGAAAGCCGATTTTCAGCCCACCGTGTACCGGTGCGGTAGATCTACCGGAATTGCGGCCACCGCAAGGCAGTGCGCGCACGGCCTCACGCTAAAACAGCTGAACGCATTTGGATGAAATTTGGCACATATGTAAACCATGATCTGGAGAAGGACATAGGCTACTGTTCATGCGGAATCGCTGACGAAGTCGCTGGTTACAGCTAGTTACATATAATCCTTTTCTCGTCCTTTTCTTTACAGGGGATATTTCCTTTTTAGCATGCTAAAGTACAATTTTATTGAATATCATAAATATAATTGGCGATATAGAACTTTCATTTTATAAAAAGTAGGTAGCACATTTCTATTACACACCCTCTGTGTGAAACAGAGAAACCTAGTATTGTAACAAGTAACAATCTCTCTATATTTTAATGATTTACGAATTTATAGAAATTATTTCATCACTAGTAGGGATGATATACCTGATGTATTTACGCTACCCGGAACAAGGGCTTCGTTTCGAAGTACCTAGTGCGCGCCCTGGTGCGGGCGGGAAATACTTGTTGTCATATAAATAAGGACCACAATCGTATTTGCAAAAAAAAACTACTTTGAACTTTCAAGTATTTTGTTTTTCGTAAAAATGATTATGTTCCTTATTCTTATAATAATACGGATCAATTTCCAATGCAAGTATTTTCATACCTACCAGCCAAGTCTAGTCGCGGCGGCGCCGACAGAAGCTGCCTATATATAATAGTCGGTATTCATTTGTTTTGTTTGAAGACAGGTGTGCTTCCAAATATTTAAACGCAAAAATTAATAATTAACTAACGTTTTACAAGCTTCTACGATTGTTTACACAAAAATAAAAGGATATTCTACTGTACATTCATGAAGTTTTAACTAACTCTTTAATTTTGACGAAACACGTGTTTTATAGTTTTATGACTTAGTCCGTCGGGTAGTTTAGTGTGTGGTTTTATTAATAATATTTTTTTTTGGTTTTCTTTAAACCTTGTTTGTATGTCCCTCCCCAAAAAATATCACTTATCTACTAATAAAAACACATTGAAAATGTGACCGCCAACCCCATCATCGCGGTCGTAACACAGAGCGATGAGGCGGTTTGGCGAGTTTCGATTAGTATTGATTCGCTATATTCTGTCTTACTTTTATAGAAGTGAGGATAAAAGGCGCGAACTAAAACTAAAAGAAGTTTTCGCAACCAGTGCGGGCAGCGCCAGTCTGCACCGCCGCACAGTGGGACCATACTCAAAATTTGTGGACTTAGGCAACAAAGTTCTAATATCGATGCGATTTTTTTTATATGACGTGTTGTGATATTCCTGACAACTTTTATTCTTATAAAATTTCTTCTAAAGTTGATAGTTTGTCGTGAATAAAATTAATTAGATTTTTTTGTATGGGGCGAATCACGTTTAATTTTTTTTCTTCAATTATGCTTGTTGTTGGGTGTGTGGCGTGGGTATATAATAACGCGAGTGCTCATTCAGTAAAAAAAAATATATTTTGTATGAAATTTTTTGCCATTTAAAATATTCAAAGTATATTTTTTGTGTCATTAGGCTGATTGACCTTCTTGCAATTTAATGTGAGCTCCTTTTTCGGTAATGTCCATATTCTCTTGTGGTGGGTAACATCTTTTCTTGGCATTTACATGCTTTGGATAAGATGGAAAGGCAACACAGCTTTTTTCTTTCAGAAATTGTCGAAGAGCTAAGTACTTCCATTTCGAGAGCGCAACTGATGTATAAAGAGCTTAACATTTATCTTCAGAGACAGTACTTAAACTCTGCTTTTTGAATAGTCGCTCGTTTACTTCGGATAGCGCATCTGGATTACTAGAAAAGTATTCGACCACTTTTGCCAGATTCGTTTTGCCGTTGTCTTTCAATTTTGTTATGTACCAGTTCTGCAACTCTTCCTCAGAAAGAATTTTCTTCTACTATGGAAGTAGAACGTCTTTTTTTGCTTATTACTTAACTATTCGAACGGTTTTCTGTGTTCTTTTTCTGTAGATGTTTCCGCTTTCGCAGTACATACTGCAAGAGTAGGAACATGGGAAACTATATCCACAGGCTCAGATAAGGCTGCGTCTGAAAAGCCCATCTCGCTTCTCAGGTAAACACTGTCACAAACAAGCCAGTTGATGTTTTTTTCCAACCACTTGCGATTACTTACACGATTCATAAAAGCTTTTTTGATTTCTACTTGACTCTATCCACTTTTTATTTAGATTTACACAAAAACGTCGACAGAACTCCTTGATTTGGTTCTTGTCTTCTTCAGAAACTTCGGTAGTCAAGACAGAAATTATACTTTCATATAGAAACATATGATTTTTCAGATCACCACCACTTCTACAAAATCCAGCCATAGTTCTAATGTAAATATAAAAATAAAAGTATTTCACTATGTTCACAAATAAGTGACAAGAGCGAAACTAGATGGACTTATTTTTTTTTAGGTAGGGCCACTCGTAGTTCAGCACACTAAGGCTGGTCACTACTAAACCGGAGATGGACTTAATGAATGTCTTTATATTTATAGTCAGTGTTAATTACTCAAGTAGTGGACATAACAGTGAGTGAAAACTATTCAGCCAATCAGAGACGAGCATTTTTCGATGACCCATTAGTTATGCGCTTAGCCGAGCGCACAAACATAGGAGTCATCAATCACAATGCACCTCTACCGATAACATGCAGTCATGCAATAATCACTAAATCTCTAACAGAATTACTAATTATACGTACCTAGGCGCTATTAAAACTATATATTTAACTAAAAAAAAGGTCAAAACAGCCAAATGAGACAAAAATATACTTTGAATTTATTATAAATGGCAAAAAAAAAATCTTACAAAACATTTTTGTTACCGAATGATTACTTGCGCTGTCGCGGATGGCCGGCACTGATTTTTTTTTCGTGGATAAAGAATGACCCTAGCTATCATATACTCACGTCACACACCCAACATATTAGCACAATTAAAGAAAAAATTATTAAACGTGATCCGCTCCATACAAAAAAGTCTAATTATTTTTTTTTTTAGACAAACTATCAACTTGGAAAGAAATTTTATAAGAATAAAAGTTATCAGGAATATCATAAAACGTCATATAAAAAAAAATTGCATCGATATTGGAACTTTGTTGCCCAAGTCCACAAATTTTCAGTACGGGCCCACTGTGCCACTGCAGCTTGTAGAGATGAAAATACTTGCATAGGAAATCGATCCATATCTTTATAACAATAAGGAACATAATCGTTTTTACGAAAAAAATATTTGGAAGTTCAAAGTAGTTTTTTTTTTGCAAATACGATTGTGGTAAAAACAAAAGCGAAATAATTTTTGCATTTTTTTCCCAATTGCCACGTGATGGCAATCCATGTGGGTGACTGGGACTATACCAGATGGCGGCTACGAAAATTTTCAAGATTTTCGTCATGGGTGTAGTTTCCATATTTTTCGAGTCAAAATGTAAACCCAAGATGGCAGGTGTCAACGAGACTTACTGCTACTAAATACTTTCAAGTATTTGAAACCCTTTTTTTCTGGGTGGTAAAATCATCATATGACTCCAACCGCTTTCGGTGGAGCGGGAGTGTCAGACTTCTACTGACTAAAAACCCACCCTGCTCCTTCTGGTGACCTTGCATTCCGGGGTCGCGGTGTCTATTGTCTGTCTGTTTAGAACAAATACTGCAACGAGTATTTGAAACCTTGCTTACAACCCTGGTATTTTTACATACCTACTCGTATTTGGAAGCCCTGATATTGCATTTTCAGGTATATCTCAGTCTTTTAATAGTCACCCAAACCTTAAAAATCTGTTATCATTATGCAAAACATTTCTTTTGCAGTTTACGAGAGAACTTTACGGGAGACTTGACGGAAGCTGAAAACACAGAAGAAAACAAAAGAAGATATATATAGGAGAAGTGAAAATTTATGTATTCGTTATTTAGATTTTAGGGATATGTAAACTAGAAATAGTTAAATTAATAATAATTTGTATTTGTATTTTTTTCTTTATAGTAATAAATGATGATTAAATTGACTTTGTTATTTATTTATTATTTTTATACTTTTATCACAGTCGAATAAAAGGTAACTCACCTTCAATCTTAAAAATAAACAACGCATAATATTTATTATAGAGTGCCATGAATACTTATATTACCTTAAATAATGTATATAAAAACGTGTGCCCCGTCAGGAACGAAGATTAGTTCAGTTTCATTATTTAAATTTGCAAATTTTTAGTGCCGCCATCTTTAATTTTGGTTATGATCCTATAATCGTTATGAGCGCCCTCGAAAACTATCAAAACGACACCCATGACGAAAAATGTGCAAGTTTTTGGTGGCGTACGCCAACTTGAATCCTGATTTTGACCCCATAATCGTTATCATCACCCTCGAAAATCATGGAAATGACACCTATGACGACCAATGTGCAAATTTTTGGTGGCGCCATCTTTAATTTTGATTTTGACCCTAGATTTTGCTATAGGCAATTTTTGTAAGAGAGAAAGTCGCATGGAGTGGCATCGCTTTTTCGTTATTCATTCCAAAAGTTAAAAGTTTTCATGGACGTAAGTATATAGTCACTGACTTCATGACCAAAATTATTTATGCGCACCATTTCAATCATTCATAGAAAGATTTTTTTATTTTATTTAATGCCGTATCTGTGAATTCTAAGCTCTGTGGGTTTTACTTGTATTCGTAAGTTGCTCGCCAGTTGGCGCTAGTGATATTTTACGTAGTATTATAGAGGTGGGGTGCGGCAAAGGGGGAACGAATGCTCAAGGTTATTTGCTCAGGGTACCCTCTTAAGTGTATATTCCATTATTAATTAAATAAAAATCAGCAGTTCAAGCGTCAAGTCAACCTAACAATCAAATAACTATGTAACACCTCACCACCGCAACTGTTGTACATTTTTGTTTCTTTATTAACGGATTTCTAAATAAACCTCCTCTTTCCGGACTTCGCCACAGTCGGGTAAAAAGGAGGATGTTGTCAATTCGTCGCGTATATATATATACATATTATTTTATGTATGTACACCGATTACTCGAAGATGACTAGACCGATTTGATTTGTTTGAAAGGTTATATTTTCCAGGTGTTCCCATTGTCATCAAATCAGGATCTGATGATAGGATCCTGAAGAAATCGAGGGAACTCTTCAAATATTATAGGCACACCTATACGGAGTTGGGTATTTTTATAGCAACTTGTGCAGGTGCTCTCGAAACGCATCATTTGGTGAAGTTTAACTTACAGATGGCCACCGGAACTACTGAATAATAAGTATTTAATGGGTTCCGATTCGATTACTTGATTATGCTTGCTAAGCACTTTATACTCGTCACAATGCATATGGTGAAGTGGAGCTGATAGTGAAGTACCAGGAGAACTCAACAATTAACGGCCCTGCATCAGGAAAAGCAATATTTTGTAAAAGGTGATAAGATGTTGACATTTCGGCATTTTATAAATAGGTAAATTACTAACCGTTCCACTACAAAGCGAGAAATAAAAACTTTTTATTAAGAGAAATAAATATTTTTAATTTTGCAGTGTTTTTTTTTGTAAGTCGGTTTATTTTTGTTAAAATGTTTTTATATTTGTAGCCAAATCACTTTTGTACTTACTTGCAACAGATTTAATCATTGTTTTGCTTGTTGTGTTTACGGCCTAATATTAATAGTACACTTAACTACTGCTGAATGTATTTATAACTCTGTATTGGTATAACTATTGTTAGTTAGTAAGCCGGGTGTGATACGTAATTTCGAAAATGAAGCACCGAAGAACACGTCCCCGTAAGTTCACGAATACGAAACACTTAACAACGAATTTCCACAACCAAGAAAAACTGACCACCGTAGCCATGCAATATCCAATAACTAAATCTCGAAGTCTTCGTAAAATGTCTTTATTAATTTAACAATCAAACATTGCTTTTGCTATTTAAAACCATAAAAGAACTCATATTACCCATATCCCCTCATATTTCCCATAAGAAAATAAGTAATTATTTGGTTAATTGACACAATATGACATGATATGTTTTATTTTTCTCAAAAATTAATGTTTGAATAAAGAATATCGTTTAAAATAGCAAAAGCAATGTTTGATTGTTAAATTAATAAAAAATAAAACATTTTATGAAGACTTTTCGAGGTTTCGGACAAGATCGCATGCCAACGTTGTGTTTTTCGAATAGGTGAGATTAGAGATTTAGTTATTCGAGATCCCATGGCTACGGCGCGGCGTTAGGTTTTTCGTGGTAGCGTGCATTCGTTGCTAAGTGTTTCGTATTCGTGAACTTACGGGGACGTGTTCTTCGGTGCTTCATTTTCGAAATCACTTATCACATCCTAGTAAGCCAAATAAATAAATCTATATTTCCTTTCTTTCTTCGATACTTCCTAACTATTTAGCGTCAGTCTAGTTGAAACAATTCTTTTCACTGAAAACAAGTGTGAATGTCCTATGTCCTTCCCCGTGCTCTAATCTATCTCTGTACCAAATCTCATCAAAATCGGTCAAATAGTAAAGACTTAAAAGTGTAACAGACAGAGTTACTTTCGCATTTATAATATTAGTAGGTAAATAGATATTAGAAGGAAGAGTTGCATGCATAGGGTAAAAGCCGGAGTCGGGGATGCGGGAATGTTCTAACGAGATCTCTAGGCCCCGGAACTTAAGGGCAGCTGAAGGAGCAGGGTGGGTTTTTAGTCAGTAGTAGTCTGACATACCCTTCCGCTTAACCCGGAGCGGGAGAAGTCATTCGATGATTTTCCCGCCCAGAAGAAAATAAAATAAAAAAGGATAGTGACTCCATTATTTCTTAACCTAAAATACTTTTATTATAAACGTGGGCATTTGTCAATAAATCTAGTCGTTTCCATGACGGCTTCGCCCCCATCATATTATTTTATTTACATAGATATATGCCTCTAAAACCTGCATCTCGACACAGATTTTTTCATTCAAATGAATGTATAGACGGATTTTTTATTAGTCTGATACTTGTAAAAGATTATTGTTTGATTAGTTATGTGCATGTTGAAATGCAGCTCAATACGCCAAACTAAAAAAAGTACTCTTTTGAAAGTACCAATTAATTGTTCGTCAAAATAACTAACATAGAATCCATCACATATGGACAACTAAACTATAAATTAAGAGTGCTTCCACAACAAAACCCAAAATTAATCGCTATGGATAACCATAATGAAATCGGTTTCATCCCTCGCCATACGGACTCATCTCTTGAAGTTACCCCAGGGCGACCATAGACAACTGTTGCGATGATACCGATATGTTATTGTGTGTGTGTTGTTGGAATACATCCTTGTCCAACTGGCCTTGTTTGCAAGGGTACTTATAAATGTGTAATGTAGGTTATTGATCGGATATGATTTGAGTGGAGGTAACTTTTACTACTTACATATTTATAAAATAAACATTACCATACGTAGTAGATAACCAAAATGTGTAGGTTATAAATATTGTTTAAAACTACCATAAATATCTAGGTTATAAATACCTATGTTTATAAAATGTTGACTTCACACGTTAACCTTTCGGACATTTCAAACTAGATGGGGCCGGTGTGTTCAAGCTGGCTACCCTGAGAGAAAATACTGAAAGAAACTTAATGATTAAACGAACTTACCTGTACGTGAAGTTCCATCATAATTATACAAAGTGCATCGTCCGAAGAGATTAGTAACCTGAAAACGTTGAAATATATGTAGTAACACGCTAGTGACACCACTCTTACACTGTATGTTTAGAGTCCTGCGCTCTTTTTTTTTTTTTTTCTTTTGCTGGCAACCCCAGCGTCTCGGTCTTTCATTAAGTTTAGAGTTTGAAGCCACCATGTTCAGCTTTGACATTTCTGCAGCAAACTGGGAGACACTTTGGGTTGGGTGGGTGTTACTAATCTCTTCGGACGATGCACTTTGTATAATTATGATAGAACTTCACGTACAGGTAAGTTCGTTTAATCATTAATTATACTCGTGCATCGTCCTCGAGATTAGTAACCTGAAAACGTTGAAATATATGTAGACCTTGAGAGATAGCTGAGGAAATGTCAACTACCAAAAAATACCTGTGTACCTATTAATCAATTGGTTTATTTCTAAAACTACTTAATTAGTATCACATTTTTTTTTCTTTTTTGTTGTAGTTATAATTCAATTTTGTTCTCCTTAAAAATCTAGTTTTATATCTAAGGGCAATGAACTAATTATAAATCAGTTAGCACTGTCGTGGCAGTTACGTTTCGTTAGAGTTAATCATTGCTCTGTTATAGAATTTTCCAAAAACGTTAGAGCTTCCGCTCTAGCTTGCCCTGTCGCGGATAAGATCGATGAGAAGTCGCATTGGTTAGGTTTAGACGTAGCAGCGTACCTTGTGTCGTGTGCACTCAGAGGTGTCAATCCCGCTATCTTTAAGGACGGCTATAATCCACTGATGAACGTAAGGATTATATTTTTACCGTTTATGCGGTTTCTTAAAATCATTGAACGGCTTTATGTGTTTCCTACAAAAAGACCTGGCTTGGTTTTGTACTAATATTAAAAAGTAAGGTTTTGGGCACATTTCCATTTTCGTCTCAAAGAATGGTTGGCTCAAGGTTGGTTGTATTGAGCCCGTCCTGGAAGTTTTAAAATCGTCACTGGTCGGGTATGTTTATTATTTATTTAAAAACAATTTATTTATTTTATAATAATTTTTGTATGCGTTATCATCATTTTAAGTTAATTTTTAACGGCAAATTTTCCTTTGGAATTTCTAGTACAAGCGAAGTATACCACGTGTTATTATATTTAGGCCGTGGTTGAGCCGATAAGCTCCCCTGAAAAAAACCTTGTAATGAGATCGCTCTCTCTTAAATCAAAACTCGCAATAATTTCCGGTTTCTTTCTTATTTGTGACAAAATTGTCATATCATCTTTCCCAGTAACATGTTTCGTAGTTTCGCAAAATCTTTTAGGCATTAAATATTTTATCGATTTTTGAAAACAGTTATCGATTATTATACAATTAATTACACATAAGGCAGGTACTAATCTTATGGCGAGAGTAATGGTGCTTCCGTAACATTTCCATCCCCCGTAAAAGGCTTCATCCGATTACGCTACCGTACGTATGAAGCACAATCACCCTGACCGCGGGTCTGCGCAAGACCCCTGACTTAGTGTCTACGTCGACTACGCACACAACAGAGTCCATCCCGGGACTTACGGCTTTAACTACCCCCTTGACCCATTGGTTTCGCGGCCTATTGTCGTCCGTGAGTAGCACGACGTCGCCGACCTGGATGTTGGGTGCGTCGCTCATCCACTTCTGTCGTCGCTGCAGGGCCGGCAGGAACTCTCGCAGCCACCGGCGCCAAAAGTTGTCTAAAAGAGTCGATGTCGCCCGGATCAGGGCGCACGTAGGGTGCATCTCCCGCGGCAGTGCCAAGCAGGAGATGGTTCGGGGTCAAAACGACCGGGTGGAGCGCGTCGTCTGCGATGTAGCTCAACGGCCGGCTGTTGACCGTCAGCTCGGCCTCGGCAAGGAGGGTATACAGAACCTCCTCGCGTGGGGCGCGCTCACGTAGCGTCGCCTTAAGGGCGTTCTTTACGGAGCGCACCAGACGCTCCCAGCAGCCGCCCATGTGTTAAAATGCCAGGGAGGGTTAAAATGCCAGGCAATGCCCCGGCTGATGACTTCTTCTTGGACCTGAATATGGTCCATGTAGCGCAGTGCTGCCCGGAGCTCGGAGTCGTGCAGGTCTTCCACGGTGAGTAGGGCGTCCCGTCGCTGCTTGCGGCATCGTTTCACGAAGGCGAGTACTCTGGCCAGCACGCGCTGTGTGCGTGTCCAGGTCGACGCTCTGGTGTGGTCGACCACTGGCTCCACTGCCGCTGCCAAGCTGTGCACACGCTGCACCCGCTCGGTGTCGGCATCAGCTGACCTCATATCGGCGCACACCGGCCACCGCTCCTGTGAACAGCGAAGGAAGGAGGGGCCAGAAAGCCATGCGCCACAGTTGCTTGGCCATGACAATCTGGTCGCCACGTCAGCTAGATTATCCATCGACGGAACCCAGCGCCAGTCCCCTCTCTCGGACCGCGTGTCTTTCCCCCAGTCGATGTGAAACGAATTTCTGAAACTCCTTTGCGTCAGAGTTTATCCAATTTAATACTGTTTTGCTGTCGGTCCATAGGTACCTCTTTATTATAGGTACACCGATTTCTTTAGCGACTGTGTCTGCTAGTCGACATGCAAGCACAGCCGCCTGCAGCTCTAATCGCGGTATCGATATGACCTTTTGTGGGGCCACCCTAGCCTTACCTTGTACCATGGCTACCTCCCTATCCCCATCTTCGGTGGTCCCACTACCAAGTAAGCGACAGCCGCGTATGCTAGCTCGCTGGCGTTACCAAACACATGTAATTCCAGCTTACTCGAGCGAAGGCCGTACCACCGCGGCACCTTTACGCCGTCCAGGTGGTGGAGACTGTTTAACCAACGAACCAGGCACCTACCTCACTCTCAGGTAGTGGCTTGTCCCAGTCTATACCGGTCTTCCAAATGCGTTATCTCTCGCATCGATAAGAAATCAGTTCGGCGCGCGCGCTCGCTGCCGTCGCACGTCTTATCTATACCCCACCCTAATACTTCGCATCGCCACTAGTGATGGGAATACGTTCGATAAAATTTTGTCGATATGGATCGTTTTCTGACACGATCCAACTCTGTTGGCAAGCGCCCTCTCGAAGGCCCTATTAAAACCAGTGAATGGAAAATTCCCAAAATAACTGCGCGACAAGCCGAACCAAGTCCTCCAGAGCCAATCAAGACAACCAACAGGTTCAGCTATCTGCCTGGAAACGAATCAACGGCTCATAACTCTAGCTCAAGACTTCGTGATGTTGTCAAAAAAAGGACCACCCGCATTCCTCCTATCGTCCTGGAGATAGAACCCACCTGGACGCACGAGTTCATCAGAACCACAGTCATGTCTTACTCGAAAAACTTTCACCTGCAGTATAGACTCAATAATCGAGTAGCTGTCATCTGTCACACGTCCGAAAGTCATCAAGCCATCAAAGACGGTCTACGTACTCAGGCCATAGCCTTTCACACCTACTCTCGAAAGGACGAGAAACAATACAAAGCAGTCATCTTCGGTCTTCCGGACTACGTTGAGGATGAACTCTCAGAAGAAATTGCAAGGCTCGGGTTCGAGAACGTGATTGTTCGTAAAATGAAAGTACCCGCTGAAAAATCATCATACTGCCCTCCTTTTCTGGTTCAGTTACCACCTGGCGCTGATTTTGGCAAATTTCGACAGATCAAGCTTCTTTGTAATTCAGTGGTACAAATTCGAAAATACCGAAGCAATAATCGCTATGGAACTCAGTGCTACAGATGTCAAGGATTCGGCCATGTGGCCACAAATTGCAATTTAGCACCCCGTTGTGTGAAATGTACCGAACCCCACCAGACTGCAGATTGTCCCAAAAAAACCCGCGACCAGCCAGCGAAGTGTTGTAACTGTGGAGGCAATCACCCTGCAAACTTTCGTCAATGCAAAGAGCGCGAAAATTATCTAAGAATTATGCGAGAACGCCAAGAACAACTCAAAGCCGCAAGGACTATAAAGTTTCCACCAAAAACTAACATTGTCGACGGACGTGCCTGGAATGTTATTGCTGCTAACACACAACGAGACACTGAGAAAAATAGTGCTCAAGATCCTGCTACAGCTGATATGCTAGCCATATTAATGACGATAAAAACCATCAAAAGCCAATTTCTTGGATGTACTAGTATGATGGATAAAGTTATTCTCATTTTAACTCATCTTGGTCAATATGTCTAGAACACAAAATGTACGTATTCTATATTGGAATGCCGACGGTATTCGCTCTAAAATTACTGAACTACTGGATCTGGTAAGCGAGCTTTCTATTGATATCATAGCTTTATCTAAAACTAGAATATCACCCCATACTAAACTACATACTCCGGGATTTACCTGTTATCGTTGCGATAAGAAACCTGACGGACTCGGTCAGGGAGTTGCCATCCTAGTAAAATCAGACATCCAACATACCCTGTTAAAATTACCAGTAACACAAAACCTTGAATATGTTGGAATACAAGTTGCCCTATCAAACCAGTTTATTGCCTTTATCTCAGCTTATCAATCACCTAACTTAGCCTTATTACCTTCCGACCTAGACAAAATTATTCATGTTCATCCAAAATCCCTTATAATGGGTGACTTTAATACTAAACACCCGTACTGGCACTGCTCTCGATCCAACAGCCATGGCGAAATACTTTTCGACCACATGATAAGCAATGAATATGACATTCTAGCCCCATCTTGTTCCACTCTAGTTCACTATCATAGCACGTACACTCCGTCCACACCTGACATTATACTAGCTAACTCTATCTACCATCTTTCAGAGCCTCAGGTAATAACCGGCCTTTCTTCTAATCACCTACCGGTTTACTTCACTGCAGGTGGTAAAGTCAATAGATGTGCGCGGGTTATATTTAATTACACAAAGGCGGACTGGAGAAGCTATAGATCTCACTTGAATGAATCTATAACTCAGGACCAGACCACTTTTAATTTACCTCGGGAGGTAGACCTTGCCATTGAACACATAACCCAATCGATAATGAAAGCAAGAGATAAAGCTGTTCCGAAAATACCGAGTGACGGTGATCACAAACTCCCACGTCGAATCAGGTCGCAAATCAAAAACAAAAATAGACTAAGAAAATTGGCTCTAAATGAAAACAACCCATATAAACGAAGTCAGCTATTCTCACAAGTTAATAACATGCAAAAATCTATCAAATCCAAGATACAATCCCTAAATGACAATGTCTGGAACAATAAATTAGCTAAAGTGACAAACCCTACTTCGGACTTATGGCGAGTGGTCAAGTCATTGAACCACAGCATACTTCAACTCCCCCCCCTAAAAATGTCGAATAATACTACCACTTCCTCAGTGCTTGAACAATGTGAGACATTAGCGAATACCTTCCTTGAGAATATGAATCTTACGAAACACTGGGTAAGTAATCCGAGTACTGAAAAAGCAGCTAAGGAATCTATTAGGATGTTAGATAATTATCATATGAATGGCACATACCCATCACTTGTTCGACCGAATGAAATTCGAACCCTATTAGCAAAGCTAAAATCAAACAAAGCACCTGGTTACGACGGCCTGGGAAATGGTTTGTTAAAAAATCTGCCTCAGAAAGCTATTGTCTATCTAACCAAAGTATTTAATGGTTGTTTGCGCATTGCGTACTTCCCGAATGCATTAAAGCACGCCAAAGTTATAGCTATTAAAAAACCCGGGAAAGATCAATCAATCCCATCAAGCTATCGCCCAATAAGCTTACTGCCAAGTATAGGTAAACTACTAGAAGCCGTGATACTATCCCGCCTCTCTAAAAGTACAGCTCACATCTTGATTCCCGAGCAGTTTGGATTCCGCAACACACATTCAACCACACAACAGTTGGCCAGAGTCGCTGAACATATAACCCACGGATTAAACCGCGGTCTTTCCACTGGAATGATTTAAACATGCTTTTATTATATATAGTATTCTTAACAGATTATTAAGATGATTTATAGTATACCTACATGATTAACATTGTATGTGCAAGTCTTTGTATGGACCCACATAATATGCTGTTTGGGTAACAAAATATAAGCTTTACTAATGTAAAACTAATGTGAATTGGGAAGTCACGTCAAGAGTCTATTCCTAAGGATATAGACCTTGAATCGCTCAATCAACATTTTTCCACCTCTTGTAGCTTCAATGGTGCTGTTAAAACCAATACTCTAAATAATCTTTCTTCTCTTCCCACTCCCAATTATTCTCCTTTTATTTTTAATCAATTTACCAGTTGTGATGTTAAGAAGAGCATGCTATCTATAACGTCAAATGCCGTTGGTAATGACTGTATTAGCCGTAAGATGATACTCCCTATCCTGGACGAAATTCTTCCTGTCATTTGCCATGTCCTCAATTATTCCGTATCCTCAAGTGTTTTCCCATCTTTGTGGAAAGAAGCTCAGATAACTCCTCTCCCTAAAAAGTCTAATCCTGTTTCTTTCTCTGATTTCCGCCCTATTTCCATATTACCGTTCCTATCCAAAGTCCTTGAACGCCTTATCCACAATCAACTTAGTGCCTTCCTTTGTAAAAACCAACTCCTAAATTTGTACCAATCCGGGTTTCGTTCAGGACATAGCACTACCACAGCTCTAGTTAAAATTACTGACGATATCAGATCAGGTATGGATAATAGGAAGTTGACTGTCCTTTCGTTACTGGACTTCAGCAACGCCTTTAACACTGTCGATTTTGATGTACTGCTCGGTATACTCTGCTCTCTTAACATATCTCCAACAGCAATTGATTGGTTTCGTAGTTACCTGTGTGGCCGCCGACAACGTATTTGCATTGAAGGTACATCATCTTCATGGTGCAATACTACTGCTGGCGTACCACAGGGGGGCGTTCTCTCTCCTCTTCTTTTCGCCATATTTATAAATTCTATTTCAAATGATCTTCTCTCATCCTATCACCTTTATGCTGACGATCTGCAAATTTATTCGCAAGCTCTCGTTGAAGAACTGTCTGAGGCGGTGAAGATTGTGAATAAAGACTTAGCGCGTATTTCTGATTGGAGTTTGAATCATGGTTTGAGGGTTAATCCTGCCAAGACTCAAGTCATTATTGTTGGCAGCCCTAGGCTACGTTCCAAAATTAACTGGGTGACCCTTCCTCAAATCGTTTTTGATGGAGCTGCTATACCTTACTGTGACTCAGTAAAAGACCTAGGTATTTATATTGATAGGGATTTGTCTTGGGGTCCTCAGTTGCAAGAAGTAAGCCGCAAACTGTTTGCCTCTGCGGGGTCTTTACGCAGATTGCGCAATTTCCTGCCGACTGCCACTAAAATTGCGCTTGCCCAATCCCTTCTTCTCCCTGTTCTCGACTATGCTGAAGCAAGTTATCCAGATCTTACTGAAGTGCAGCTAGATAAGCTTGAACGGCTCCAAAATTTTTGTATAAGATTCATATTTGGTTTGCGCAAATATGATCATGTTTCTGAGTTTCGCATTAAACTCAAGTGGCTGCCGATCCGCCTTCGCCGGAATGCACATATTTTATCATTACTTTACAGTATTCTCTTCAATCCCACAACCCCGTTTTATCTCAAAGAACGCTTTAAGTTCCTTCATGACACACATGTAAGAGATTTGAGATCATCGGAGAATTTGAGACTTTCAATGCCTGCACATTTCACTAAATTCTATGGCTCATCGTTTACGGTGCAAGCTATTCGTTTGTGGAATGCATTGCCGGTGTCTGTAAGACAAGCTCAGTCACTGGCTACTTTTAAAAGCTCGGTTGCTAATTATTTTCATTCCAATTTATGACTATTCTTTTGTTTTCTCTCCACTTGACGTTAAAGAACACATTTTATGTATTGTATTATTTAATTACCTATGTATTACATTGTATTTATATGCATATATATATATATATTTGCATATACATTTGTTTATTTTAATATTTAAATATTTTTTGTTTCTCTGTTTTTATGAGTAATGTAGTTAGTACACTAATTTAGCCCTCCCCACTTTAATTTAAAAGTTTTTAAAGTCCTTCCAAAGGTTGTCTGGAAGATATCGCTTTCAGCGATAAGACCGCCATTGTTACCATAGAATAAGCAATATTGTTAAATAGGTGTGTTTAAATTTTGGTGTACAATAAAGTGTATTCTATCTATCTATCTATCTATCATTATTTTTTTGAAATAATCAACTAAGATTATAAATAATGATATCGTAGCATAAGTGGGTAGTTAGTACATAAAAATACTGGTAAACAGCCAAACAAGTGGCGTCGGCTGGTAAGCGAGCTATCGTCATGATACGTCACCGAGGAAATAGTGATGGGGCAGTCGATATCGATTGTACGTGCGGGCGTAAGATAATGAGCTAAGTCTACTTTTACCAATTGCAGATATTAGACTGTTACTATGTGAAGGATTTTTGTGCAAATAAAATTTACGTGAAATTTTTATTTTTTTTTATAAATGGAAATTTAATTCGGTAGTGTAATGTTTTAAGGTTAGTGCGGAATGGTGTGTTATAGGATAATTTAATAGCTTTGTTTTGGATAGTTTGTAGTTTATTATATTTGGTTTCTGTTAAACTAGACCAAACAGGTGCAGCATACGTCAGACAAGGTCTAACCAAAGTGGAATAAATTCGTAATTTAATTGAAGGACTAAGAACAGATTTGCGATTTAGGATAGGTTTCAATGAATTAAGGGCTTTAACACCTTTTTTAATGATTGATTCATTATTTTTGTTCCAATTGAGTGTTTTGTCTAGTATAAGTCCTAAATATTTTACCGATACACGCCACGTGATCTCAAATTCGTCTATTTTTATAAGCCTGGTAGGTAGTGTGCGTTTTCTAGTAAATAGAATGCCCTCGGTTTTTGCTGAATTTAGTTTTAGTTTCCAAGTTTTAAAATATTCGCTGAGTAGATCGAGCGAGTATTGTAATCGTCCAGTCACTACTTCAACGTCTTTATCTGTGGTGAACGTAGCAGTATCGTCAGCGTAAATTGCAAGTTGCGTGTGGGCTTGTTTAGGTATATCATTTATGTAAAGTATGAAAATGTACGGATCCACGAGCGAGCCCTGGGGCACACCGGCTGGGATGGTTTTGGGGGCCGAGTTATCATTACCAACATAGACAGAGAACGATCGATCACGTAGATAATTTTGAATGAGTTTGACTAGGCATAGAGGTACTTTGTTTTTGATTAATTTATGTAATAAGCCATCGTACCAGACAGAATCGAAAGCTTTTTCAATGTCCAGTAAAATCATTCCAGTGGAAAGACCGCGGTTTAATCCGTGGGTTATATGTTCAGCGACTCTGGCCAACTGTTGTGTGGTTGAATGTGTGCTGCGGAATCCAAACTACTCGGGAATCAAGATGTGAGCTGTACTTTTAGAGAGGCGGTATAGTATCACGGCTTCTAGTAGTTTACCTATACTTGGCAGTAAGCTTATTGGGCGATAGCTTGATGGGATTGATTGATCTTTCCCGAGTTTTTTAATAGCTATAATTTTGGCGTACTTCCCGAATGCATTAAAGCACGCCAAAATTATAGCTATTAAAAAACCCGGGAAAGATCAATCAATCCCATCAAGCTATCGCCCAATAAGCTTACTGCCAAGTATAGGTAAACTACTAGAAGCCGTGATACTATCCCGCCTCTCTAAAAGTACAGCTCACATCTTGATTCCCGAGCAGTTTGGATTCCGCAGCACACATTCAACCACACAACAGTTGGCCAGAGTCGCTGAACATATAACCCACGGATTAAACCGCGGTCTTTCCACTGGAATGATTTTACTGGACATTGAAAAAGCTTTCGATTCTGTCTGGCACGATGGCTTATTACATAAATTAATCAAAAACAAAGTACCTCTATGCCTAGTCAAACTCATTCAAAATTATCTACGTGATCGATCGTTCTCTGTCTATGTTGGTAATGATAACTCGGCCCCCAAAACCATCCCAGCCGGTGTGCCCCAGGGCTCGCTCGTGGGTCCGTACATTTTCATACTTTACATAAATGATATACCTAAACAAGCCCACACGCAACTTGCAATTTACGCTGACGATACTGCTACGTTCACCACAGATAAAGACGTTGAAGTAGTGACTGGACGATTACAATACTCGCTCGATCTACTCAGCGAATATTTTAAAACTTGGAAACTAAAACTAAATTCAGCAAAAACCGAGGGCATTCTATTTACTAGAAAACGCACACTACCTACCAGGCTTATCAAAATAGACGAATTTGAGATCACGTGGCGTGTATCGGTAAAATATTTAGGACTTATACTAGACAAAACACTCAATTGGAACAAAAATAATGAATCAATCATTAAAAAAGGTGTTAAAGCCCTTAATTCATTGAAACCTATCCTAAATCGCAAATCTGTTCTTAGTCCTTCAATTAAATTACGAATTTATTCCACTTTGGTTAGACCTTGCCTGACGTATGCTGCACCTGTTTGGTCTAGTTTAACAGAAACCAAATATAATAAACTACAAACTATCCAAAACAAAGCTATTAAATTATCCTATAACACACCATTCCGCACTAACCTTAAAACATTACACTACCGAATTAAATTTCCATTTATAAAAGACTACATATTAAAAATTTCACGTAAATTTTATTTGCACAAAAATCCTTCACATAGTAACAGTCTAATATCTGCAATTGGTAAAAGTAGACTTAGCTCATTATCTTACGCCCGCACGTACAATCGATATCGACTGACCCATCACTATTTCCTCGGTGACGTATCATGACGATAGCTCGCTTACCAGCCGACGCCACTTGTTTGGCTGTTTACCAGTATTTTTATGTACTAACTACCCACTTATGCTACGATATCATTATTTATAATCTTAGTTGATTATTTCAAAAAAATAATGATTTACATTAGTAAAGCTTATATTTTGTTACCCAAACAGCATATTATGTGGGTCCATACAAAGACTTGCACATACAATGTTAATCATGTAGGTATACTATAAATCATCTTAATAATCTGTTAAGAATACCATATATAATAAAAGCATGTTTAAATGTGTATAGAGGCGACGTATAGCCTATTCAACATTGTAAATCAGGACTCGTATACAATTAGAATAAGTTCAATTGTAAACTATCTTGTAAAACTTATTTTTAAATAAAGAATTTGAACAAAAACAACAACAACTGGTTTCTCTGATTGAGTAAACCTGTGAGAAAATATAAAATATTTAGGATTGACGCTTCATATAACTCAAAATTATATTGTTCTGAGCACAAAATTTAATTTTTCAAGTGCTAGGTACGTCATATTGCTGGTAAGGATTTTCCGACAACGAGCCTATCATGGTGTCCGCTGTGGATGATCGATACCCTGCGTCGCCGCAGCGCACAATGATCCGGCAACCAGTTTGAGGTTGTCTTGTAAGATAATAATGTTGTTAGGTTAAAGTTGGAATATGAGCAACCACGGTTGTATGGGCTATTTAGGAACCACCATGATTGCCTCTCCTTCTTAGTAATAATTTTTCTCAAGGTTTTTAACATTATTATGAAAGGACCAAGGGGCTTAAAAAATAATTGTTGTCCATTTGATTATGAATGCATTAACTGCCAAAGTGTTTGGATTGTATTTACTCTACTTCTGAAGAGGTCCGCCGGCCGAATCCAATCCAGCCAGTATCCAAACTATATCTGGGTGTACTCGACGAGAGTCTGCATCCGCAATTTTGTTATCTGTAATATATGAAATATATAAAAAAATAGATGTAGGTATTGGATGCTCCCCTTGCGGTTTATGTAAGTAATGGCTATGGAGTTATCTATGTGAAGAAGAATTCACAGTTTCTGAGGTTTTAGGCAAATACTTTAAGGCCAAAATATGCTACCAGCAGCTCGAGCTGATTTATATGGATTTTTCTCTCATCTCACGACCATCTTCCGCTGGCTCGTTCACCCCCACATGTGGCAACTCCCCCCCATAGTTGAGGCGTCAGTCTATATTTCTTAGCAGTATGCGTCTCATCATTTAAAAGAATCTTGCATAGAGTTAGGTCTATTCATTTATTTACTCTTTCTTAAGTGTAAAGTATCTCATATTCATCCATGCAAGTAGTCCAAAGAATTTCGCAAATTTTACACCATATGCAATACATCTTATTAGTTCAGACTTTATGTTTGACAGTTTTTCGTTAGGTAATCTAATTAGGTTTCTTTTTTTTTCTTAATTTTAGTTTATATCCATTAAACCTATGACAATATAGTTTGATCTTCATTGATTAGAGATCGTGGAGCATAAAAAAGGAAATAATTGCCAGTTTATACACATTAAACCCATGACAACATAGTTTGGTCTTCAGTGATTACCGACCATTGTATTTTACCGTATTTATCGGTGATGGTTGCAGTTCGACGGACGTCACGATGCTTTCGCGGCGACTTGATGCGACTGTCTCACGCTGAGGGACCCGGCACCGGCGGGGGAAATGTTTCACAACCTCGTTGTACTCCTGCGCACTGGGACCCTTTTTCTCCACCTTAAATTGTTCTTAACTTGTTATTAAGTTGAGGAAAAAGTTTTGGGTTCTGTTTTTGCTAGGTTTTAACTATTTGTAAATTTTTGTGTCATTCAGATGTTTGTGTATGGAGAATATAGTGAAGTTTCGCTTAGTGACTGACTCTGCATGTTGTGTGTCACACAAGATCCAGTACACATCCATGAGTTGTTTGAGGCCCTCTTTATTTTTGTTTTTGTTCTCATGTTCTTGGGTGAGGACTCGCTAGCCCAGAAATTGCCATTGTGAGCTGGCTTTGGCGCTCTTTGATGCCCTTGTCTCGCTTTAATACGGTTTCTGTTACAGCTGCTTTTATTTCCACATTTAGCAGGGTGCTCCAATCATGATACTGTTAGCTGGGATGAGGTACCATTCTGTAAGCTCTTCGGGGGTTTCCTTGCTATGTCCCAGAGTGTCTATGTGTTGCAGTCTTGTTGCTAAAACTTTGAGTATGTCAATCCCATAGTTAACAACCGCAGAGGGATCAGTTCCCAGAATATCCAGCACTTCTGGATTCCTGTGCTCAAGAGCCGGGTATTTCGGGTTAGCTAGTTCTTCATTATGGTTTACTTCCAAGACTTTTCCCTTAACCAACGTCTGCTGCGGTAAGTTTTCTGAGGTGGATGGCTGTGTGATCTCTTCAATAGGTTTGACGCACTTATTTGACGGTAAAACCTCTATAAGTTGTATCGTCCGTGGGCTGTCCAATGACACCCCAACTGAAACCAGATTATCCTAGTAAGGAATTTTTATTAACATTAGTTATGGTGTAGTTTCAGCAACTATCCATATGATATGCCAATGCAGTCCCAAGAAATAAACTGTAGTTATTGTCTGTGAATTAGTGTGGTATAGTAAGCAACCTGGCGATACATCCCCAGGGGCTGCTCTGATGGGTGTTTGTTACCATGATTGTATGTCAGTAGACAAATGAGGCAGGTGTTAGTAACACCATTCTAAGGTTTTACTGATGCACTATGAAAATTGAGCCAAGGTGTGGTTACTTCAGTATACTTATTTTGTGTAACCTGGCGATACAGCCCCATAAGCTGCTCTGATATGTGTGGTTACTTTAGCATACTTATTTTGTGTTACCTGGCGATACGGCCCCATAAGCCGCTCTGATAGGTGTTGGTTATTTTAGTATGTAACTTATTTTGTGTAACCTGGCGATACGGCCCCAAAAACCGCTCTGATAGGTGACAGGTGTTGGTTACTTCAGTATACTTATTTTATGTTATCTGGCGATACAGCCCCATAAGCCGCTCTGATAAGTATTGGTTATTTCAGTATACTTATTTTGTGTAACCTGGCGATACGGCCCCCAAAAACCACTTTGATAGGTGTTGGTTATTTCAGTATGTAACTTATTTTGTGTAACCTGGCGATACGGCCCCAAAAACCTCTCTGATAGGTGACAGGTGTTGGTTACTTCAGTATACTTATTTTGTGTTACCTGGCGATACGCCCCCATAAGCCGCTCTGATAGGTATTGGTTATTTCCGTATACTTATTTTGTGAAACCTGGTGATACGGCCCCAAAAACCGCTCTGATAGGTGACAGGTGTTGGTTACTTCAATATACTTATGTTGTGTTACCTGGCGATACGGTCCCATAAGCCGCTCTGATAGGTGTTGGTTTACTAATAAGGGCTTGTTTTTGTTATAATAATAGCACTTGATCACTTTACTATTATATTATAATAAATATATTATATATGTACCTTGATTTTTATCATCCTTTTCCGAAATAGTCCCTGTAGAATTGGCGGTCGGTTGGCGCCGACGGCGTGCCGCTTTTTTGTTTGTTATTGTTTCTTTTTCAGTTTTTTTATCTTCCACATTATGTACTCTATTTCGAATTTCCTTTTTGGCATTTTTGCTTGCGTATTTTCACTATAAAACTTATCACTTTTGTATTTTCCTAAAATAAAACGTGCGAGTGGTGGCGCACTGTGACGTGAATGAAAGACCGAGACGCTGGGGTTGCCAGCAAAAGAAAAAAAAAAAAAAAGAGCGCAGGACTCTAAACATACAGTGTAAGAGTGGTGTCACTAGCGTGTTACTACATATATTTCAACGTTTTCAGGTTACTAATCTCGAGGACGATGCACGAGTATAATTACAGGTTAAATAGTTTACCTATTTAAAGAAAGTTAAAGAGAAAGACCGTCTGCAGTGTTAAGCTGTAAAAGATATAAACTAGGCCAGGATAAAGTGGGCACCGAAATAACATTTCTAAATTTCCCAAGTTTTAAAAACTATCAAGCTTCAAATGGGATTTATAGCTTTGCTGTGAATAAAAATGCCCGCCACGAGTGATCGTTATGTGTTAATTAGAAACAAAAGAGCATTATTTTAGAGAAACGTTTTTATAATTAGACTCAAGATTCTGAAAATATCGGAATCCTGTGCTTACTTTTACACAGAACAAGAGGTACTAAAACTCTCAGCAACCAATCATAATAAATTATTTTCATCCCCCCATCTCGGAAAGAGTATTTTGGCTCTTCGATATCTGAGTGCAAAAGCCGTTTTTATCCGCTAGAGGATAAAAGTTTGTGCATTCAAAACATCATTAAACCTATTTACTTCTACCTCCATGGGGCCGAATTTATCATACAACTTTTTTTAATTTGTTAAAGACTCAGATTCTGGAACCTTCTTGGTGTACTTACTTTTTTTTTAATTTGCTTTGCGCGCCATTTTTTTTTGCATTTATTCATTTCCTCGCTGAGGTGGGATGAAAAGTTACGTGTTGCACTCGAGTGCAAAGATTTTTCACCTCGTGCTCTTTTGATTCCCTCGCTAACGCTCAGGATTCTAATGTTTGAATCACTCGCTGCACTCGTGATTCAATTTTAGAATCCTTCGCTTGCTCGGTCATCAAAATTGAGCACGAGGTTAAAAAGCAACTTTGCAATCTTGTATAACAAATAACTATTTGTTTAAAAGCCTTAATACTTCTGAATGCCCTTTATGAACATGCACAACATTCTGATAAATAAAAAGTGAAGAAAATTAAAGAAGCATTTTCAAATTTAAAATTTAGAATCCGCGCGAATCCCCTCGCGATTGGTAAAGAGATAAGCCAGTGGAAGGGGGCAGTATTGTTACAATATCTGCCAGTATCGCGATAGCGCTCGAAGGGTGCAGGCGGCACTGACGTGCATAGATAAGGAGTAATGCGTCTCGTATCACAGCAAGGGTGCTTGTTGACTTTATGGCATACTAAATTCAGGAAAGAGGCATTTAAATTTGAATAATAGCCCCGTCACTTCATCTAAGTCTGTTAAGTTTTTTTAGTTACTGTTCTAACGAGCTAGCTATCGCCTCTCCCTCATTTGCATACCGCTGTCTATACGTCAATCACATAAATGAATCGTCGATTGATTGATTGATGATCGCCGATGAGCGTTCATTCACTACTTGTTCGACTGGTTAACTCACTACTTTTTTACTGTTGACCCTAGCTGATGAAATGGTGATTTGATGAAGTTTAGAAATTATTTCCAATGTTTTGTGGCGCCGCTATTATTGTTTATGCATTCGAGTTGATGAATTGCGTTGCAAGTAATGCTGATGAATGTATGGTTCTAAAAGGGGTTGGATTGGGAATGTATAACTGTGTTTAGTGCGTAACTCGCTTTGAACAGTTACTGTATTTCAAACGAGTTATGAGTAGTTTAGTCAATGATACTCGTTTAAGAAGGTAAATCGAAAAGGTCTTGTTCAAAGGCTTTGGAACAGTGAAAGTCGCGTATATTTTACGCGACTTTCTAGTTTTCCAGCTTTTCAAAGTATATTTTTCAAGACCCACTTACACATTCTCCATTGGATTCGATACAATCAAAACTCGGAAGGCCATTTTCTTCCGTAATTTTACTGAAAAATTTGACTTAACTTCATGTAAGAGTCTAATTTCTAATTGTTCTATACCCAACGAATTAGGAATGAACCTGCATTTGAAAAGCTTACCCCTAAATAAAATAAAACCTTAACAATTGTACCTCTAGTGACGTTTTTCGCGTCATGCGAGTTTTAAACCATGTTTGTCTATTAAGGCATTGTATACTAGGTACCAAACGTAAAGCGAGCTCAGCTGAATGCGAAGACAACCCAGAACAGAGTTTCCTGGCGCCTTTAATGGAGGAGAGCTGACCCCAAGTAAAGGGAGTAGGGCCGGAAGAAGAAAAAGCATACTGTTTCGAACACAACCATATTATCTCTCCGTACTCCATCAATCCGGAAGAACACCTACGGTCCGGACAATCTAACTGCCGTAGTCAATCCGGCAATCTCGTACGTTACCAATTGCAGACCCAGCTTTGCCGCTGTAAATATAATCTGGCCAAATGGGGTATCTTTGACCACGTCTCAAACGCACTGCCAGGGTTGGATCCCTTTATAGGTTGTGTCCTATAAATCTTATCATGGCCATTGTACCTTGCCACCTTGGCTACTTGGCTACCTGTACCTTGCAGGATTTAAACGAAGCATAAAAATATTTGAGATGCTCAAATGAAGTGAACTCGCAATGAAGAAGAGTTTCCAACAGGCGCAGTAATTAGCCATAAAACAGCTCATCATATCCGAAATATCATAGGTAATTTCGCCACTAACTGAGTTAAAGCAAACTGAGGGACGCGACCCCATGCCATAAATCCATAGAGAACATTAAAACACCGCCCATTACACGAAGGAATTGCCCCAAAATGCCTCAAACATGTGTCCTATGGCGACCTGTCATCGGGGTTGCCAGCACAATGGGTAAAATTATATTTTTTTTGTGATGGCAACACGACGACAGACGCGCGCCGCGGGATGCCGGCACGCCCTACCTTGTTGCCGATTTGTTTAGAACACTATTCATTTGTGGATTAATGTAGAGAGTACATAATTAACAGCCTGTTGTGTTTGTTTCAGATTATATCTTTGCCTCTCTGAAGCAGTTTAAGGCTAATCAGCAATTTTACTGGCTCAATGGCGTTCACATTATATTTTTAAAACAACATGTTTCCAGCTATAGCATCTCAATCATATAGAATACTAGCTGACGCCCATGTATTCGTTCGCGCGGAAATTTTGCAATTTTTTCCTGTATAAAAAGGAACCTATATGATATTCCAGACTACAATCTATCTCTGCGCCAACTTTCAACTACTTCCGTTAAGCTATTTTGGTGTGATTGAGTAATAAACATACACAATACAAATCTAAACTTTCGCATGTATCATGTTAGTATAATCTATGTTTTGTCGGACTTATTATACTTTTGTAATGAAGATTACACCTTTTTCCAATTAGTACAATAGTAACAACAATCTTTACATAGTATAAAACAAAGTCGCTCCTGCTGTCTGTACGCTTAGAACTTATAAATTTCGCAACGGATTTTAATGCAGATTTCAGCAATAGATAGACTGATTCAAGAGGACGGTTTATACGTATAATTCATGCATATTTTGAATACATTACACCCGTGTGAAGCAGGGGTGGGTCGCGGTATAATATAAAAAAAGAACTGTATTTCTGATGACAAACGAAAGCAACCCTCTACGTAAAATGTCTACTCTTTGTCTAATATTTGCAACGAGGCGTAGAGTACGCTACAAGCAGTCACTACACAAGGGTAACAATTTGTGCACCACATCACAATAATTAGCCCTTTTGGGTAATAGTGGGCCAAGCTGTAATCTGTGGTACTTTGTGCACTTAATCATACCCTTGCACAAGGTAGCCTTTAAAAGGTTAATTAGATGTGTTTGCCTCTTTAGATGTGGGTTGGTACCTATGTCTTTATAATAACTTACAAGCCGTCGCGCAGGACTTCACCCCTTACTTTACTTCATCACGGTAAAAACATAACTCTTCTTTTTTACAGTTGAGTAGCCTATACCCTTTCTCAATCTTCAAGCTACTTCCATACGAAGTTTTATTCAAATCCACCAAGTACTTTCGAAGATTACCTCGTTCAAACAAACGTTTCTGCTTTATAATATTAACATAGATAATAGAATCTGTAAGGGTCACTTTTGAAGGTTAAGCAACGCTTGTCGAATTCGTATATGCTGAGTAATATTATATGAAGACCCGACCGTGCGTCGTAAAGCACGTTAAGTCGTTGATTCCGACTCACCGAGCCCCATATACTGAAGCGAATATACTTTGCTCTCTGTCAGTCCCTCATCACATATTGCATAACATCTTGGAGTGGATCCTCAAAAACAGTAATAAAGCATTTTGAGATTGCCCAACGTGCGATACTGAAGATTTGCACATTTAAATCGAGATTGTTTCTCACTTCTCTCTTATATGAGTTTTGTGAAGTTTTAATTGTCAGACAGCTCTTCATTATAAATGTCAAAACAAGCAACACAAAACATTAATTTTCAACACTACAACTCGAAATAAACGTACAAAATACTTAGTCTGCCCACAAAATAAAACATTCAATACTAAATTCAGTACTAGATTTACTCCCTTCATTGGCCCCTACATTTATACCAAAATAAATAAAATTTTAAATATACATATATTCATTGACCACTAAGTCCTGTAAAACTATAGTAAGTATTTATCTTCAGAAACTTACGTACGAGGAGACAGAGGAACTGCTACAAATACCGGAATAAAATATAAACCATTTTATTTTTAGTACAACTTAATTTCATTCAACATAAATATAGTGCAACAATCACGCTTCCATTACCACTCACACATCCTCTCACACTCATACACTCACACCCACATATCACGCAAAGATAGGACATTCTACACATATACTTTTTTCTGTGTTATTATTTTCTTTTGTTTTTGTTTATTTACTTCATTTTATATAACATTGCCAAAGGGATCCATTGAATATCGTCCATTGTATGTAGACCACTGTATCGGTTACTCAAGGGAAAAGGCCTTGAGAGCCGAACCACAGGCTTTGCCTAAAAGTGCTACTGCTTTTGTGTACAATTAAGCACTAACATTAAGATCTGTATATTTTAAGAAACAATGTACATTTATCTTGGAAATAAAATTTGATTTGATTTGATTTGATTTGACTGTCGTACTTCTTTGACAGTCGTTGCGGGTAACGAGATAATCTAGCACCAGTCTTGTCATGGGGTCTCATGTTACGTAGTTAATGGTTTGCGGAGGTCAGTTAAGCAATCAATCCATATAAAACACTTCTACCCTGAAGCAAACCACACCCACTGCGCCAATTTTCTAACAACACATGTTATCAAAACATGTTAGTAAAACCGCCCGTCCGCTGCGCCAATTGTTGTAATGTTTTTGTTAATTTTACCAGATATAGAGAAGAAAACAAAGTATTAAAAGACAAAGTATTTTCTTTATTCCACTCCATCACAAACCAAAGAGAATTGTCATACACAATCAACACACTCTTCGAACGATTCCGTCTTCCTCTAGCGAGCGCGAACACAAAATGCGTCACTTTCCCTCCCCGCAGGCGAACGCGGGGGATGTTATCCATTCGAGATGGCAAACATGTTATTGTGTTTTTGCTAACTGTTAGGCCACGCCTATATTCGGTTAGCAAACAATGTTATACTGTTTGCAAACACGAAAACACGTCGCAGCAGACCCGGCTTTAGTGAGAGTAAAATGGACTAATGATTTAATGACATTCAGGACCAACGGCTTATTGAGCTTTCCGAATCACAGAAGCAACAAAAGAAAAAAAAAAACACATTTTTTTATTTATTTTTACTTTCATTGTGCGTATGGCTAAGGAGTGGAATGCCTTGCCAGAGCCTGTATTTCCTAATAGCTGTAACATGGGGATCTTTAAGTCAAGAGTGAATAGATTACTTCTAGGCAAGCGTGCTTCATCTTCGACCACATCATCGCTTACCATCAGGTGATATGGTGGTCAAACGTGAGACTATCATGAATAAAAAAAATTCACAGACAGACCTCGGCAAACTTTGCTTAAACTTTTAAGATCAGCCAATGCGGCTATTTTTATTTAGCCACTAGTTCTTTGGGCGTATATTTTGCATCTTCTCTTGTTTTGATGGACACAAAATCTATGAACAATAATCAAAGCAAATCCTACTTCCTACTAATATTATAAAAGCGAAAATTTGTGAGGATGTATGTTTGCTGCTCTTTCACGCAAAAACTGCTGAACAGATCAGAATGAAATTTGGTAAGTAGATAATTGACATCCTGGAATAACAAATAGGCTAGGTACTTTTTATCCCGAAATTTCCACAGGATCGGGATTACGCGGGAAACCCCTCCAACGCGAACGAAGTCGCGAGCAGAAGTTAGTAACTTATATTTCAACAAACATAAAACAATATTTAACAATTATAATCTCCATGGGACACATCAAATTTCTGCTTCAAATTCTCCCCTATTCCATATAGAGTGTAACTCATTGAGCATTAAAGTGTAGCGCACTCAACACCTCTTCAGCAAATAGAATTACTTCGGTAATCGCTCTCTATTCGAGTAGACAGTTGTCAATCATTTGGACTGTTGAGCTCTTTAGTAGTTCCTAGTTGAGTTGCAGACTACTGACGAAGGCTTGCACTGTCTAGTCAGGTCCATTCAAATCTGTGTGCTTCTTTCCTTAACCCTTTACACCCGCGCTGAAGCGAGCGTGAGTTATGAGTGCCCTCACAATCGTGAGTAGTCTAGTTGTACCTGAAACTCACGATCGTGAAGGTTAATTCCCGAAATAACTGTGAACCCGAGATATTTTTTTGTATTTTTTTTCTAGCTCCTTAGTCTGTAGAAAGCTATTAAAAACCATGACTTAAATGCTTTTTGATGACTGATGACTTAATTGATTGGTGTTTCTATTCAGGGTAAGGAAACACCGGCCTCATCTAGTTTATAAGTGTTATTTAATATCCAATTTTCAAAATAATTATCATTTACTGTATTGTGGGCAAACTGTAGTATAAGTGCTAATCGCGGTAACTTATATAATTGTGTTTTTTTGTGAAAAATAATAATAAATATTGATATTTATAGTCGCCATTTGATCTCCATCACATCTCACAAAAGTTGTGTTTCCAAACTTTCCATAATTTAAATCCCTTTTATAGAGCACCAAAATTATTAATGCATACTGTAGGTAGGCTGTACAGCTACTAAACAAGACGGTCATCAAAAAAGAAACAAAATCAAAACAAAGATTTTCTTGACCCTTTAAAAATATTAAAAAATGTGGAAAGTATAACAGCTGTGTACCGTATTCGCCTGGTGAGCGGCGCGTGCGCCGGCAATATGGTGACGCGCCGGGTGGTGTAGCCACGGGCGATTTAGGGTTGTACTGTTAATAGGAAAAAGTCTTGCAAAATATTGTAGAAAAGTCTGCTAAATTATGTAACAAGCAGCGATTGGCTGACGCGCTGCGGGTCACGGGTTCGATTCCCGCACCGAAACAAATGTTTGTATGACCTATAAATAATTTTTCCAGGTCTGGTTGTTTGTACAAATGCACCCACGTTATAGGAGAAATCTGGGATGGGGCAAAGTTTAAAAAAAAATGGCAATTTCAAAGCTGCTGTTTCATACCTGTCAAGGAAAGGACTCCCTATTCAAGACTACCATCCAGACAAACTTGACCCCTTAGTACCTTTTTTTTTGTTCAGGTTGGGAAAATCATCGAATGACTTCTTCCGCTATGGGTTAAGCGGAAGGGTGTGTCAGACTTCTACTGGCTAAAAACCCACCCTGTTCCTTCGACTGCCCTAAAGTTCCGGGGCTGCGGTATCTCGATAGAACTTTCCCACAAACCCCGGCAGGCAATGGCCCTATGAGGCCCCGTCACTGGTATTGACAGCTTTTTGAGGCGCGCGTGGAACACAACGCGCCGCCGACACGGGACTCCTTAGTACCTAATGTGGGTCTTTACTTCTTCTTTGTCGTTGCACTCTTGGAAAAGTGGTCGTGGTCGTCATTTCTGTTGTGTAACTTGCATTACAATGCAACACTAGCAGCAGCTTTTCTTTCATTTACTGTGGAATTTACTTACTGCCTACAGTATAGTTTACAAAAATATCTAGCAGTTGAATTTACAAGTAAGGGCTTGTATGTTTAGCCCATCGATACGAATTACTTCACAAAACACCAACAGAAACTTATTTATGCCAGCGTTGGACGTGCTTTAACAAATAAATTTAAACGTTTACACAAGGTTTGATTAGGAACAGTATAGTTTATAACATACACACATCTACACTGTCTAGGGATATTTTGGATTTACTCAATTTACTCAAAATTTATTAAAAATAACATACAACATGCATATATTTTTAGAAAGCCCATTTATCAGACTACACTCCAGAATAAAAGAAAACTATTTTTTTTGCGTAAACATATTTTTATTCAAATAAAGAAACCACCCATGACGTTAATAACGGTCCTGCAATAGTTTTTCATGCTTTGGATTAAGTTATCCAAGTCTTGCTGCGGTATATTGTCCCAGGTCACTTCACCAGTAGCACGATAACGTGACCATAACCTGGATATCACGTTTTGTCTTGTTTCAATCTCCTCAGCAATACTCCGTTGAGTAGCCCCAGAATGGAGCATGCCTAATAGCCTTAACATTTCCTCTCTCGTTAAATGGCACCGCTGCATGATGCACACAATAACATTAATTCGAAATTAACCAATAACTTGTTATAAAACTTAAATTTGACACAAAAATAGCCAAAAACTACTGTAGGTAAATGAAACCTTCGGACTTCACTACCATTTACAGATAACTTTAAATAAGTCACTAACATTATGCCGCGTAAATCTTTTGTTTTTAATTTATTTTTTCAAATTCAAATTTAGAATCGTTCTTAAAGGTTTACAAAATAAGGTTTCTTCAAAATAATTTAAAACTGGCCAGTATTTTTTGAGTTTAAGAACTTTATACAAAATATCCCTAGACGGTGTTGATGTGTGTATTTCAATTATGCGTTCGGCAGTTTAGAACTTTATGCACAAACTTAGCCGGCGAATGTCAAATAGGACACGTAAATCCCGAGCTATCGGCAGACAGAACCCTAAAAATATAAACTCAAAAGGCTTTTCTTTTAACATTTTTGTAACATCGCATAGACAAAAGACCGCCCGGTGGGACGAACACTTGGCAAACGCGCAAAATGCTTGGCAAACTTTACACAGTGGGCTCGCGTAGCTCCCGGCCAAAATATTGTTGAGAGGACTTCAACAGGCTCGCACTGTGTGCACGATAATTTTTATAATACTCTCAAGTTGAGAGGTATCAAATTTTAGGGCCAAATGCAATGTGTTGGCACTTGAAATGGTTTTAATCTAGTTGGTATTCTATAATTTTTATTACAATGTTAAACAATTACATACAAATTTTCATACTATAATTATTATTATATTATACAAGCACAAATACAATTATTATATAGGCTAGCACTTCGCCTACGACTTCGTCCGCGTGGATTTTGAAATAATTTAATGCCTAAAAAAAACACAAAAACATAAAAAAAACAAAAAACACTCACAAATAAGAATAGGATCATTTGTTCCGGATATTACATCCTACAAACTTATAGATAAATTTTATCTCTTTATAATATTTGTATAGATTTTTTTTTTTTAGGTTCAGTCATCATCAGCTTACAAATATCTAATGTTGAATATAGGCCTCTCCCATTTCACGAAATTGAATTAACTTAATTATTAATTACATTAATTTAAATTATATTAATTAATTAAATTAATATTCAATAAATTAAAAATATTGAATTGAATTGTTGCTCAATTCAATTCAATATTTTTAGCAGTTCGCGACGGCTTCACAATTATGTTTGTTATTAATATATTTAGCATTATAAACATTTCTGTAAGCCTCAGGTAGGTTCACATTATAAACTTTTCTGTAACCTTAGGTTATCTAAGATAAAGAACCTAAGTAGACAGTCAGCCATTTAAACTGAGCCATATTAACACGGAACTAAATAAATTAATATCTTAATTAACAAAAACATTGTAGACATCTCTTTATGCCGCGCTATAAGTGTTTGAAAACACGAAATAGAAACGGCAGTCTATTGACCAATTACATCAAAGTAAAGCGGTCAAATAGAGCGCATTGATTTAGCCAATTAATAAGAGATCATTAATATTCCAGCGATAGACCGTCAGCCCAATCCATTAGCGGATTACACCGCTAGTAAATTGGTAATTGAATATTTTACAATATACTTAACTTATACAATGTGTACTAGATGAAATGCAAAATTTTACTGTGAGATCATTCCATAATTGAACTCTGGGAGTTTTCAAAACCTAAATTGACATTTTTGTTGTGTTTTCAGCGTTTGTAACATAGTCAAAGTGGATTATAATTACAATTATCCCTTTTAGGTTTTATATATTATACGCAGACGTATGTACTATTGAGACTAGTAAATCCGTACAAATATTTTCTTGCCCTAAGTTTTTAAAAGCCATTTCATCGTTTCTAGTACTGACTCAAAGTAAAAAAGTAATAAAAATAAAATTAGATAGTAAAAATTAAAATACGATCATACAAAATATATAAAGTAGCTTATGGAAATATCTACACAAACGAAGGGCGTCTGCCTTCCCTGTCCAAACAAGGACTGTTCCCCGCTACAATCATACTAAAGCCCGATTTACACTTCAACAAGTACAGTAGCGAGTTAACTTGCGTCATCGGCGAGTTAAGTTGTTATTGTAGTTTGAACGGCAAAAGCGAGTTAAGTAGTAGTACATTAACAACTTAACCGCCAATGACGCAAGTTAACTCGCTACTGTACTTGTTGAAGTGTAAATCGGGCTTTAGATTATCCTAATATCGTTTTCGGCAAGTACCCGCCAGCATTACGAAAACTGTAAACAATGGATTCGGCAAAAAAGTCTTAAATTCTTTTGTGTTTTTCCAAAAGAATTAAAAGGAAATATAGAAAGTTAAAGTTATAATGATTGGAAAGAAAAACAAAACTGGAAAGAATGTTTCTAACTTTCGTTTCCTTTTACCTATAAGGAAGTCTTATGATTGGTTATTTTGAGAATCAATAATCATGTTTTTCTTATTGTAGGTAATCAATGTAGAGAATGAGATAGGATCGCACTTACATAGCACATATTGTAGAAAATATTATTCGTATACGAATATTTCAGCTCCCATTGTGTCGGGGCAAATAGATTAAAGGCCAACAATGGAACCAATTTGCTTCTCGTTACAACATTCACTACCTATTCAATTTGTTATCATATTAAGGAGTCTCCTATTTGTGATAGGAGTTCGTGGTTAAGTAATAACAGCGGTAGTCAATCTTCAAGGTCTTCTACTCTCTACTGGGGTTGGGAGGATGTTCAAAAGAATTACCGTGGCCCCGCACGCAAGCGCAATTGAAAGAACAGGGTTGGTTTTTAGTTAGTAAAGTCTGGGAATCCCTTCAGCTCAGACTAGAGCGGGAGAATTCATTTGATGATTTTCCACCCGAAATAAAGGTTCTGCTACCCTTGTCAAGTTCGGTCCGTGGATTGTAGTTGTCAGCTATTTTATTAATACAGAGTCAGTCTCCTCAACTCATAGAATAGCACAAAAGCACGCTAAATTGTTGATCTCGTCTGTAATTTGTAAAGTTCAGATAGATTTTACGAATGCCAGAAAATCTGAGACTAGTCACTCAGTTACTGGGATGTGATTTGGAGATTCATAGCTAACCGCTCAGTAACATTACCGATACATTTGGAGCTAACTGAATTATTGACATGTTTCCTACTTAAACACACTTTTTAAAGTAATGCCAACATTGAATGTCATAAACATTGAAAGCAATCTGATATTAATCAATTGGTATCAATAACTTGATGATGCACCTCGATATTTTAATATTTATTGCCGATACTTATCGTAAAATTGATTTTAATAATCCAATTAGTAGAAATATAAAATGAAGCCAGTTGCCGCCAGTAATCAAGAATTCAATTAATTGGAGCTCTAATTTTTGTTAATCAATTTAATTACACATATTTTAACTACAAGTAGGTATGTTGATATAATGGTATATTTTCTTAACCATTTCTTTCTTGATATTGTGTGTGTAATCGCCACCTGATACATAAATAAAATTAATAATATACTTTAATGTTCGTTGTCTTTCGCCTTCGTAATTTTTACTCGGGAAATTAATCTATTTATTTAAATTATTAGTTTTAAATTCTATGAAATCTATGAAAAAATTATAATCAATCCTTGATTAATTATACTGGCTTAATTTTTTGCATATTTGAGAATCCAGACAAAATTACTTTCAATTCAGTCATCTATAAGAACCTATATTATTATAAATGTGAAAGTTTAGTTAGATGTTACTCAATCATAGCACGATTCAGTATAACGGTTGAACAGATCTGAATAAAATGTGATATTTAGATACATGAAATCCTAAAATAAGACAGGCTATTTCATATCTCTTATTTAAGAAACCTCTTTACGAACTGTTACAAGGCATCGGAAAATTGTCCATTTAAAAAAAAAGAGAATTCAATTAATAAAAATTGGCCAAGTGCGAGTCAGACTCGCCCATGAAGGATTCCGTAGTAACTACACCAAATATCTTTGTTCACAGTGTTTGTATGAAATACAATGTTATATTTGCGGTTTTAGAAAATGTACTATATCTCAGAAACTACTGACTCTATATAATTCAAACCAATTTTCGTTGGAAGTTTTTATTAAGATCTACATCATATATTTTTTTGATTTTTTACTCCATTATTATAAAAGTTAGAGGGGGACGGCCATTTTACCACCTCGGAAGCTTATATCTTTTAAAAGACTGACTTAAGGAAAAAATAATTTTAGAAATCTTAATGTCATTTTTAAAGACTTGTCTATAGACAAAGAAAAAATTATTTTTAGTTTCAGTTCCTTATATGGGGAGCCCCCTTATATATTTTTTATTTTTGTCTAAAAATCGGAAAGTGGTTATACATAGACGGACGGACGGACAGACAGACAGACAGACAGACATGACGAAACTATAAGGGTGCCGTTTTTACCATTCGGTTACGGAACCCTAAAAACAAACCGTAGTGCGTACCTATCAACCTCTCTCTCACAAAGGCATATTTTCTCATACAGAATTATACAGAAGCCGCTAAACCGTAAAAAAATTATAACACAGCGTATCTAATCGTGATTATTTCTAACTCCATGACTCTATGGCGTCAGTGATCACCCCCATGAATACGTGATCAGGTGGTCCCGACTCGGCGACGCGGGAAATACCTCATCTATATGCAGGGGTCAAACTGTTCTAATATTTGCAAAAATATACGCCTACAACCCTATGAGGTTACGACCTAGTCAGCATTGTTGTTTTTTTTTTTGCTGCGCCGAGCCAGATTCTAATCTTCAATGTTAAAGTTATTTAATTAAATGAATTTGCTGTGCAGACTTAATAGCCGTAATGTTGCTGCAAACATGTTTACTGCAGGAGTTCAAAAAACATTGGCAATCTGTTTCGAAACTACGATACTTGAAATATCTAAGTATGTTTACCAGTAACTTTTGTAAGTTCTAATAAAATTACCTACCAAATAAAACGTATAACAAAAAGAACCATTTTATATGGAAAGGACTTGATGATAAGTATTATTCTGCCCCCATTGTCATAATTACAGTAAGTCCAAAAAAATTAAATGTTGGGAAGTCGTACTTTTGTTTTGTAATGTTTAAATTGGTGTATCTTGATAATTATAGCAGATAGCTTAAATATTTAAACGCATAACAAAAGATACATGTTTGTAGATTAGTCCTCAATATAATTTATTTGTTAAATATTGATGTTTTTTTTTAAATCTAATTAATTGTATCTATAATTACCACTTCTATCAGCCTAACTAACACTTTCTTAGGCATATTTACAGTAAGTTGGTAAGATACTGTAATTACATTGTTACAGTAAGTATATCTGCTCACTCACTTGATATACATCAAGTAAGTGGCTTACGGATTGGTTTTATTTTTTGTGAATTACACAAGGTATAAATAGAGTAACTATAATTACTGTGAAAATGAGTAGCCAAAACGCCATATTTATATAATGTCAATCTACCGGAACATTAGTTACTGTAAATATGATAGTGAAAATACGAAATAAAACATAATTTTAATACAGTAAGTCTTACTTACTTACTGTAATTATGACATCGGGGGCAGTATTGGAGTCTTACACTTTGATAGGTATACCAAAAACATTTCATATTCGTAAAATATATAAGATATTTAACTAATCTATGATCAAAGAAGGATGCCCAAAAAAAAACCCAGTGTCGATTAAAATAATTTATGAACAACAAAATAGACCTTAAGTAAGAGGTCATAAATACGCTATTCGTTTCGCATAAAACCATAACCAAACAGGCTAGCAGCATATAATAATTCTGTGTAGCAAGGCACGTGGAATAACTTGTTTATTGTTTTGTTACTGTGCTTGTGCTCACTCGTGAAAAAGATGGAGAATATAGATAAGAGAGATTACAAGCAAACCCCCCAAACATACGAAATTTTTCAAGATTTTATTACCACGAATTGGTTTTTTTCGCTGTAGGCACCGGCAGAGAGAACGGCACTTACGAAATAGAAGTGTACCGACAACCTCATCATATTAATATTGGTGACTTAGGTGAGAAAACTTTATTAAGAGGACGCATACAGTCGCGGCATGTTCAATCCAGAACGTACTATACATACATTATGTATACACCGGGTCAGAACAGCAAAGACGCAATTATAGAATACGTTTGTTAATGCATTCATGGTCATCGAACTTTAGGCAGTTGTGCTCATATAATAAGCACCTTGCATTTGCAAGATACGAAGGGCTTCATCAGCCAGCGGCTTTTTTGATAGCGTAGATTTAGAAAATATAAAACATTTTTAAAATCAATGAAAGAACGTAGCATATATTCAGTTGTTTTCATTTATTAAGTTAATAGTCATAATTATAATAATCCGCAATCACTTTTATATATATTTTATAAATAATATTTTATATTTATATACATGTATATAATCAGTAGAAACCTATATTCAATATTCTTTACTCTCAAATCTCTCTCAATATTACGCACCATTCGTCACAATATCGTTTGTAAAACTGCTTTAAATATCATAGATAAAAGTTTAGTCAATTGGTTACGATTTTTTTATTACTTGGTGATGGTATAATCGAAAACTATTATTGGATTTGGGATATAGTATTTATACTCTACCTTGCCACACATAAATCGTTTTAATCGATTCTGGGTTTTTGCTCCATATATTTTTGGGCATTATCCTTTGTACACGCAGGGGTGCACAATCACAAAAGTAGTTCAATATAGATCGTCTGTATTTAAAAGCAAGTACTGAGTTAGACGTGCATTAAAGCAATATTTTAATTGAAGATATACGAAGATTTTTATTTGAAATGCAATGCAATTAATAGTGTTTAGGGAAATTTTATTTATTTATTTATAAAGCTCATTTATTCCATATTCTTCATTACATGCGTGTTTACAAATTTACAGAATTTTATATTATTTGGATATGGATCCCTTTTGGGTAAAAGCCTCCTCCATCCCGTGCCAATTTTCCCTGTTTTGGGCCAACTCCATCCAACTCGGACCAGCTACTGCAATGATATCGTCCGCCCATCTCTTGTGTGGTCTGCCCCTGTTCCGCTTGCCTTCCGGTCCAGACCACTTCGTTGACTCCAATGTCCATCTTTTATCCCTACATCTCGAAATATGACCTGCCCATTTCCATTTCAGTCGTAGAGCGTGTAGGAGGGCGTCTGTTAGTTTAGTTCTTTTCCTTATCTCTTCGTTTCGGGTTTTCTGTATTTTCCTGAGTTTTAATATGCTCCTTTCCATGGAATGTTGGCATGATAAGATTTTATTTTTTATTTTGTTAGTATATGTCCATATGTTTAGAGAAATATTTTGATATTTCTCTAAACATATGGACATATACTAACAAAATAAAAAATAAAATCTGCAATTCATCAAATGAAAGTCACTTTACTTTGTTTCACCAACACAAATAATGATAGGTACCTACCTATCCCATAAAACCCCAAAATAAAACCAATTTTATTAGCATAACAATACATTTAATCCAAAAATTGCGTATAAATCTGTTAACCAAAGTATCCTACTTCATTATATCAACAATCGAACCCCAAGAATCAGGGACAAAGCTAATAATTAGATCCGACCATTTTTGCCGGATTTTACGTAAAACTATACTCGACACAAAGGAAATACGAAACCAACGTCAAAAAATCACTGTAATTTCGCACTCGGGAACGCCCCACACCAGAAAACTTAATCAGGACGAAGGGAGTTATATTTCTGTTTCCGATACGATATACTATAGCGTTTGAACACAGATTATCCAATCAGTTAAGATAAAGGACACGCTTTTTTACTTGGTAGCCATTTTGTTTGGAATTAACCGCCAAAATTTGACAGTTGCAATTTGATATTAGCGTTACAGGAATAGAGTCGTGATTTGTTTTTCTGGATGCATTTGAGGGAACCATTTCTAAAGTTGTCTATTCACGAGCTTGTCGTATGCAGGAGAGGCGCGCGTGGCGGTCACGTGATCGAGATTAGGCGGCGCATTCACGTCGCGCGCACAAAAGCGCGGGTCGCGGGCGAGACGTCAATTGTGTGCGGATCGGGGGTGGAAATTCGCCTAAGTTCGGTTGGATTTGAATTATAAATGCGAAATTCTACACTATTTGCATATCCCACGGGTGTAGAGCGTGTTTTTTTACTATTAAAACGACATCATCTTATGACATATCAATGATTTTGAATAAATTAAACAACATAATAATTCATCAATCTAGAATTCTCTTCTTAATTGCCATTAATATAGATATCGTATAGCTGTCAATATTTTGTAGTTTATTGGATATTTAATTAGCGATTGGCAAAACAACTCGTAGATCCTGTTGTCTATGACTAATAAATCTATTTCTTCTACCGGTAAAAAGTAAATCTAACAAGTTTGAGTTATATACGGCTGACCTGACATTTAAACCGGATAATATGGAAAATATGGCACTATGGATTTTTAGTTACAAGCCTTTTTAATAGTCTTGATCAACAGAGAACCCTAATAGGAAATGAAAAAAGAGTATTTAATGGGATTTATTTATCAAATTTATGGAAAACCTATAGGTATAAAAACAGAAGTTTATGAATAAATATTGCTTACTATCTAAATAAAAAAACGACGTAATTTCACCGTTTTTCAAGTCTAATATAATAAATGGAAAAGATAGAAGAGTAACTTCAAAAGCTATATTTCTGTCTCTCTCTCTCTCATCTGTAAATTTTCTTCATATTTATAAATTGTAGTACGTTCACTTAGTACCTATATTTGGCAGTAATAAACTTCCCGATTGAAACAAACTACTATCGGTAATCGTCAACACTGAACTCGGCACGTAACGCAATCAAATTCTAAAATTCCATTCGCTCAATACACAATGACAACTGGAAGTATCATCAAACAGTGTCGGTAAACAGAGTTAAAAACAAACGACGAGTAAACAAAGACGACACCAGTGCGCAAACACTAGCCAGCATCCGTACATCGATATAGGAACGCGTTGCCAAGTACCGAGGGAGAGCAAATAAATCAGAATAGATCGCGCTCTGGGGCGTGGTCCCGGGAGACCTGAACTGTACAGTGCGTTACAATTCGGAGGAGCTGGTAATAAAGTCACTTTCAGTTTTGGAGTAGATAGATGAATATACTTTATTGTACACCAAGCTTAAACACACCTATTAAACAATATTGTTTATTTTATGGGTACAATGGCGGTCTTATCGCTGAAATCTATCTTCCAGACAACCTTTAGAAGGACTTTTATATAAGTGTACTATACAGGGTGTCCCGAAACTCAAAGTCAAGCAGCTACAGGGCGATAGGCTAGGTTGAACTATTTCTAGCAAAAATAATTATAAAAAATCTATGTGAATTGTTTAAGTGATAATAAATATATTTTTGAAAATGTTAAAAATCAACACATCACATATTTAAGTACTATGATCACAAATCGGTAAAATTACTTGCCAGGGTTGCGGGAATGCACTAACGAGATTCCGCGGCCCCGGAACTTAAAGGCAACTGAAGGAGCAGGGTGGGTTTTTAGTCAGTAGAAGTCTGACACACCCTTCCACTTCACCCAGAGCGGGAGAAGTCATTCGATGATTTTCCCACCGAGAAAAATCATACGAGTTAGGTATATTATATTTCATGAAAACACTTTTAGGCTATAATATTTCCACTGCTAGGCTACAGGTTTCCTCTCTATAACAGAAAATAATAGCCTGTAATAATAGCCTGTTGTTGGATGTCGTATGTCTTGGATTTTTTGGTCCTAGGTCATACCGATTGAGAGACGTTTTAAGAGTAATGGTTATGATGATAATTACACAAAGTATGTAAATGAGACTGGGCCACCTCTACACTAATTTAAAGAATAACACACGAGATACAGAAGATTGAGTACAAAAGCCCAAAGTTTAGTTCAGATTCACTACAAGCAAAGCCGATATTTATACCTTCACGAGTAATATGTCATGTAATTGTGCTCGCGTAGTGCCAAGCGTCGTAAATATAGGCGCCGCACGGTGGGCTGAAAAACGGCTTTCATAGACTTAGGCATTTTATTTTGCAAGTGCCAGTTTTTGTGCCGGATATCACTTCTATTTGTTATAACAATATACAAAAATGACACCAGAATTGATTCTGCACAAAAACGAAGGAATTATAATTTTTTTACGAAAATTTTGTATGGAGCTAGTATGAAAAATCGAAATATCTCTGAAACGGCAGCGATAACCGTAATATCCTTATAGGAGGTTTTAGTACTAATTATTTATGATTTTTTGACATACGTTACATAATGGTTGTAGATGCCTTTTTTTTTTTTAAATCGTCAAAATATTTTTATTTATTTTTACATATTAAACGTTCCTTTTAGTGTTTAAGTTGAAGAATTCAGAGCTTTAACAACTCTTAACATAAAATAGCATCACCCCTATAGACCTGAAGGACTAGACAGAGGTGTGTAGTATCTTGTTGATCTTGTAAGATTTCCAACAATACCAAATAGTTGAATATCAGTGTCAAAGTGCCCATGCTGTCGCTTCTTTTAGAAAGATAGGGGAATGAAATTGTTAATTGATCATACCCTAAAAGTATGATTACAACATAACCGGACACATAATAATATCGACACAAAAGGAATTTTAAAACCTTGCATACGTTCAAAATACAAAATAACATATTGTGTAGTCATCTAATGAGTCTGATGACAAGTAATTAAGTAATTAGAATGATGGTTGTAGTCTTCTGATTCTAATGAGCCTATTAAGTGATTAAATGATTTGAAATATCTCGCAACAATACCAACTAAGAACTGCATTCACCTTTTTATAATTAGTGAGCTAATGTGATTTGCTAATGTTGATTAGTTCTACTATGAGTTCTACGAAATGTTTTTGACGATTATAAATTTTTATTATCATATCTTTTATAACTTTAATGAGGGTAGTTAACTAATTATTGACTTTATACAATAAAAGGGCTATAATTTTGTTCCATAATTTAGATTGTTCACAACCGTGTAACTGCTAACACTAAAACTATTTGCTTTGCGACTACAAAATCTTAGAATGGAAAGTTTAATCACCAACTTAGATTTGTTTGTTCTTCTAAAAAGTGAGTGTCCTTCATTTAATCATGAAGTATTGTTTAGTGCAATTGTGTCCCGCATAGGCGATTGCCTTTCTGCCGAAGATCAAGTAACTCTCAAAGAATTTTGCCGGAGATTCACGCGAGCTGCTTTAAACAGGTGGCAGAAATCTAAACGATTCTTTGATAAGTTTAGAAATACGTACGGAGAGTGGTTGCAAGCAAATATTGATTGGCCGAGTTGCGTGCAAACTTTAATAAATCAAGAACCAACTGTTGATGAGATACCAAGAGCACGCTCAGTCTCTCCAGAACCTTCGACATCATCGACTGTTGGAACAATGACAAAAAGGTCCCGAAAACCATTCAAAGATCTGGGAAGCAAACAGAAAAAGAGAAGATCTAGTGAGCATATAGGCGAGGATTCCTGTGAATTGGCATATGCAGCTGCAGCACGTTTAAAAGAAGAAGGTTATGAAGATATCGCATCTGTAATCAATTATATGATCAAAAATCCAGAAGCTGCCGTTAAAATCAAGGAAAGCATTAAGAAAACAGTAATATTTACACCAGAGAAAGCACTTGGATTGCTTCTTTCACTTAAGCTTTCAAAGTGGCAATATATTACGTTGCGAGAGACTGCCATTCGGGAAGGTGCTAAGGATATTTACCCATCCTACTATAAACTGCAACAAACTAAGCTTGCATGCTACCCTCCTAATCAATCAGTATCAGTTACGGATTCATCAGCTAGAATTACACTTCAAGCTTTACTTGACATCACGGTGAAGCGGATTCTTCAAAGTCTTTCTGATAATGTGGAAAATAAGCAGTTAAAGCTGATATCGAAGTGGGGATTTGATGGTGCTTCCAATCAAAGCCGATACAAGCAGAAAATGGACGGCGAGCATGATGATTCAAGCATTTTCATGACCTCCTTGGTGCCACTGAAACTGACAGATGGAGATAATACTATATGGACAAACCCGAAACCATGCTCAACTTTTTATTGTCGTCCGGTTCAGTTCACTTTTGTAAAAGAAAGCCATACAGTTGTCATTGATAACAAAAGAAAAATGGATGAGGAAATTGAGGCCCTTAACCCCACAGAGTGCAGTAATAGTAACAGGGTGACTCATAAACTAATGATGACAATGATCGACGCAAAAGTCTGCACGTACCTTTCTGAAGCTAGATCAAATGCATCATGCTACCTGTGCTTAGCAAAACCAACAGAAATGAACCACTTAGATGCTGTAACATCAAAAACTGTGTGTTCTGACATATATGAATTTGGCCTATCATCCCTACATGCCCGTATAAATTGCATGGAATGTCTGTTACACATTGCGTACAGACTTGACTTCAAACAGTGGGCAGCAAGAAGTAATGAGCATAAAGATATGTTACAAAACAGAAAAAAAAAACATTCAAAATAAATTTAAAGAGGAGCTCAATCTGTTAATTGATATAGTAAAACAAGGCTCGGGAACTACCAATGACGGGAATACCGCAAGGAAGTTTTTCGAGTTTCCCAATAAAACTGCAGCTATTACTGGGTTGGATCAAAACCTGATAAAAAGATTTGCTGTTATTTTGCAAGCAATAACATCTGGTGAGAAGATCGATGTCATCAAATTTAAAGATTTTGCTCGCAAAACAGCAGAAAAGTACGTGGAATTATACGACTGGTACTACATGTCATCAACCGTACATAAACTATTAATACACGGAGCTGACATAATCGAAAAAAATGATATTGTCCCGATTGGGACTCTCTCGGAAGAAGCCTCAGAGTCTCGAAACAAAGATTTTAGGAGGTTCCGGGAACATCATTCGCGGAAAAGAAGCAGGCAAGATTCTAATCAAGATATCCTAAATATGCTTGTTGTTTCTTCGGATCCTTTTCTAAGTGCACAAAGGCCGAAGTTAGATGCCAAAAGGAAGACAACCTTTTTTGCTGAAACTCTCGACCTAATACAGTTTCCGGAAACTGAGTTCGAGTTTGTAGGTATATCCGATCTGGATTCTGACTCGGAATTGGAGTCCGACAACGAAAGTTGTAAAGAAAATTTGTAAAATATAATTATTTTTCTTTATGTTCTTTTGTTATTTATGTTAGTTTATTGTACCAATATGTTTAGTTAATAATTTCATAAATTATAGTTTCAAATATGTATTTTGTATAATTGAATTTATTAGATATTATTTTTGTTACTTCTGTTTTATTTAAATTACCTATCAATAAAAAGTTTATATACAGTCTTTTTTTTGCACATATTCTTAATATTTGGGGAAAAAGCATGCTTCCTAACGATGTTCTTAACTTTGACACAGTTCATGGATCGTTTTGAACAGTTTCATATGTTAAAATAAATAATGTTAGTACTATAATCCCCTATAAGGATATTATTATTATTATGTGTCCGGTTATGTTGTAATCATACTTTTAGGGTATGATCAATTAACAATTTCATTCCCCTATCTTTCAAAAAGAAGCGACAGCATGGGCACTTTGACACTGATATTCAACTATTTGGTATTGTTGGAAATCTTACAAGATCAACAAGACACTACACACCTCTGTCTAGTCCTTCAGGTCTATAGGGGTGATGCTATTTTATGATAAGAGTTGTTAAAGCTCTGAATTCTTCAACTTAAACACTAAAAGGAACGTTTAAATATGTAAAAATAAATAAAAACATTTTGACGATTTTAAAAAAAAAAAGGCATCTACAACCATTATGTAACGTATGTCAAAAAATCATAAATAATTAGTACTATAACCCCCTATAAGGATATTACGGTTATCGCTGCCGTTTTAGAGATATTTCGATTTTTCATACTAGCTCCATACAAAATTTTCGTAAAAAAATTATAATTCCTTCGTTTCTGTGCAGAATCAATTCTGGTGTCATTTTTGTATATTGTTATAACTAATAGAAGTGATATCCGGCAAAAAAACTCGCACTTGCAAAATAAAATGCCTAAGTCTATGAAAGCCGATTTTCAGCCCAACGTGCGCCGCGGCGGAGCGTTTGGCGTATGTTTTTAAAACTGCGCTCCTCAAGTCAGTGCGTCAGTGGTTCGAATTGAATTATATTAAGTAGTGAATTTAAAATACAAAAAGAATACTAGTACTCAGCTTCATCTCATCAGACTGGAGGCCGACTTTGGCATTGTTGCCATTCTAATTGTGACACAGTAAATCAATCTGGATATTCATTATAATCTAAGTTTTGAACGCACATGTACGCGGCATGTTTATTTATGAAAGTATAATGTTTAAAAATGCCACGTCCATTCCTGTTCCCTCACTTTAGGTTCCCTAATGAATGTGGTATCTCCTGGGACAGAGGACGCATATTGCACTCATTTCATTATGTACACACTATGGCTACAATCTGAGGACAATCTATGTAATGTCCACAGCTTCAAATGTAGTGATAGAATTGTTAATTATTAGTGAAGTGTAAGATAATAAAACATGTATGATGCTAAATTTCATTTATTAGACGCTCATAATATAATAAACCGATAGAAAGAACGAACAAAGCAATAGCCATAAAGGTGCTGCTTATTTCTACCGAAATCTCTTCCAGCGTACATATTACCTCAATGCTTCCAGCTTACCTTTTTTATTGTTGATAGGCTGGCGTACAACCTATGGTTCAACCACTATCTCGCCTGATGTTAAGCAGATGACGAGGTCGAAGATGAAGCACACTTGCCTAGAAGTAACCTATTCACTCTTTCTTTGTCTTTTATTTTTTCTTGCAAAAGAAGAATCGATAAAAATGAAATGTAGGGCAAACCTTGGCTAGTCGGTGATATGCAGTAATTCGGTGATAGTTCATTTCGCCTTTATAACGAAGTTACTCTATAATCTACAGTTGTAAAACATTAACGATAGGTGGCGCTATTGGTATAGTTAATAATGAATTAGAGTGTGTTTCCGAACGATGTCGAAGAAACTAACAAAAACAAAAAAGATGACATTGATACTTGTCTAACCTTAATATAGACTTGTCAATTGAAAGGGCGGATTAAAAATTAAAATATCGTTGAAAATAACTAAAAATGGTGAAACCTTCTATAAATCATGATAAGGTAAGAGTTTTTAAGCATATTTGTGTACTGAAATGTTAAGAAATGGCGTTATTTATAATGCATAATCCTTAAGTTCTGTATGTAAAATTTTCGTGTTTTTCTGAAATAACGTTATTTTGCTATCACAAAATAACCATATTTAACGAATTGTAAGAATTTGACTAAACGAATTTAGCGCGAAATACTAAGTTTTATTTACTATTTGAAGTTAAAAGTGATTACTATTGTTATTGTTACTTGTTATACCATAACCATCCTGTTCCAGGGCTTTAAATGATGTTTAGGATGTGTTGCAGATTCCTAAAGCAAAGAAAAACAAACAGGCAAGAGGGGTCAAGCTAAAAAAGGCCATGTTTATGTACCACAGCCATCTCAATCAAGGTCCAATCCAGCCAAGCCATCACAGAGCAATATTGACTTGAATACCTGTGGAACTAGTAAAGGAACTTTTCAACATGATATTAAACTTAAAAATGGCAGAGAGTGGATTGAATGCCAGTTTTGTAAGACATGGTGTCATGTAACATGCCAGAATGTTATGAATCCTGTCTTTTTCTTGTGTTCAAATTGTGAAATATCAGACTAATTTTAGTCATAATATAAGTAAAATTTATTTTTTCATTTAAGTTCCTAAAAAAATAATACATACCAAAGCCGGTTGTGCATTATAGTTTCTTTTAAGTGTTATCTTAATGATTAGGAGTCCAAATATAACATTTGATTACTGTTTTTTGTTTTACTTACATTTTCTATTATATCACATAATGACCTGAATGATATCACAAATTGACCAAGCCTATATCACAAAATAACTAAATAATCACTGAATTACCTAACTTTATGATGTTCTTGTTTAAGTACATTTTATATGAACAATATAGTATTAGTAATATTTTAAGATATTAATTATGAAAGGCAACTTTATAAAGACTAACACTTTAAATTTTCCAAATGATTTGCTGGAACACTAAAATTTTGTGGGCGAATTACTAAACTATCACCGATTAGCCAGGTTTTGCCTAATGCACTTTTAAACTTAGTCAGTTGAGAGTGCAAAGGAAAATTATTAAAACAATTCACTTGTCATTGATATATTATAATATATTATAACATACATGAATAATGAGTGCAATTAATTTTATTTCACACTTACAAATACATACAAAAAGCTGAATAATAATGATAGGTACCTACGTGTAATTGCAACTACGGCGAATCTGGTCTTTCACTCTGTTTTTAAAAATAGCCTTAACTTGTTAGTGCCCAAAAATTGGTAGTTTACGACAAAATGTCTAAATGTAGTAGCCGCTGAAACCTAGACAGTTTTTTATTGCAATAGTACCTAAATATATATGTCGCAATTCTAGATAGACTGAGTCAACTCATTTGATTTGGATTTTTTAGTTATGTTAAAGTTCGAATGCTCTGTGACTTTACGCACTTAACCGATTTGACAAATAGAGTTAAATATAAATAAATTGGTGGGTCACGTCTGGCAACTTTATTTTTAAATCTCGAATGAAAAAAAAGAAAGAAGTTTCGATTCAGTTTAGATGTACGATAGTATATTACGTATTACCTTCGTAATTGATTCGAAAAACACTTTATCTGGGTGATTAAGTAAGTACTTCTTTCAAACATGAATTTGTGAAAGTTTCTCAACCCTTCCTAAAAGGTGAAAGAGCCAACTTAGGTGTATTTTTCGTACACTACCTTACACAATCAGAAAACGTTTATTTTGAAAACTCCTAACATCGGAAAATATATAGCGCTTGCGGGGGTCTCTTATAGAGAGACCTCCGCAAGCGGTTTACATCGGCATCTATTAGGAATACACCAAATGAAACAATCTAAGGTTATTTTGCGCTTTGTAGTGTAGTAGTCTTTTTTGGAAGTTTTGAAGTGTTTTTAATTAAATAGTTCCATCACTTGTCTCTGAAGATTTTTATCAGAATAATACTTTCGAGCCGCATAGGAAATAGGTATTGTGTTAACCAGTTACTGGATTATGGTGTCTGTGTTTACTTATTTATAAAAAACTTAATGCAACACAAAAGGTACAATGTCGGATTTGATACCTTAGGCATTCTCTACCAGTCAACCATGGGTGGCGAAGAGATAACATGGCAGGTGCACAAAAAATATAATGGATAGATAATGTATTTAAAGTTAAAGGATGATCATAAAATAAACTTATATTTACATATTTATCACAATATTTATATAAATAGTTGCCAAAATACTTAGTTTCGATATTTTTTTAATTGAAATTAATACAAAAAAAAAACAAAACCCGAAGCTCTAGAACTACTTAAAATTCTTTCACTTATATAAAACTACATTATCAGCAAGTACATAAACTACTTTAACTCAAAAAATACCTTTACAAGCGATCAAAGCCACGGGCAGAAGATATCATTTATATAATCTTATTCTAAAAAAACCTATACTTCCACAAATTGTCCACAATTAATGACTACGCACACAATCCCCAAACTATTTAATATCTACCGAATAAAATCCGTTGTACCGAAATGAAATGTGACCGCCACTGGGGACTGCGTTTCGGGCCACCTAGGCTTGTTAATGCTAACTAGTTTAGTTAAGGGAAGCCGCCCCTGTTCGCTGCTACCCTGGTACTCCGATGACAGACGACACCTCGCCTCGGTGGCGATTGTAGTCAAATGTTTTGACAGCCCGTGTTAGATTAGAAATTACTTGATTTGAGCTCGTCATATTACTCTCACTTATAGACAAAATTATATTTACATTTAGTAATTTTGGGTGCCATAATAATGCAATCTAGCTATGTAGGTTCCTATTTCGTGGTCTAGTTTTTAAGACTCCATATATGTGATATGGACCAAGCCCATAAATATGTATTCGGCCAAACGTACCAAGCATAGTGGCTTCTCTAGGTTGTCCTACTACCCGGGGTCGAATGTTCTCGCTGAAAGAACAGGGTTTGTTTTTAGTCAGTTGAAGAAGTATGACAATCCCTTCCGCTTCCGCATAGCGGGAGAAGTCATTTCCACCCGAAAAAAAGATCATTCTAGTGTGAAGTGTCCTACCAACATTATAAATGCGAAAGTTTGTGAGAATGGATGTTGTTACTTTTTAATTGGTATAGCTGGATAGCTGAAAACCTGAAATAATACATGATACTTTTCCCAGGAAAATTTGCGAAATTTTCAATCCAACGAAGTCGTGGGCAATAGATCTACTTCTACCACTGATTTGAAAACCATACCTACTCTCTGACTTCTACACTAGTATTATAAAGCGGAAAAGTTTGTTTGTTTAAATGCCCCAATCTTCGAAAGAATTGAGTGGATTTGAATGAAATTGGGCATGGAAGTAGCTGGAAGCTTGGATAAAATAGACTACTTTTTACGTGACTGCAAAAGAAGATGGATTATATTTTGATCGTGATAAAATCCACGGGAGCGAAGTTCCTCGCGACTGCTAGTAAATCATATTATTTGACATTTTACATGAAAGATAGCAGATTTGAATGAAGTTTCAGCATATTTACTTACTCATCGACGCACACTTATGATAAAGGGTGTAATGTATTATTTACAGGGGGTGTTCGGTGCGGGGTAAGGGGCGAGGGGTTGTTCGTTACCCGGTTCAGTGGGCCATAATAACTTCAGGGAATACCCGGCCCGGAGCTGCTAACACCCGTCGGTGGCTCGTACGATCGGTTGTGGTGCAACATTAGAATATGGCAGTTTCCTAAAATATTTTAGTTAGTATGTAACTTAGGTTACCAAAAAACATTGACTGGTATTTTTGATTTTTTTTCACACAATTGAAAAATGAAGATGATGATGAAGTCACGCTGTGGTATACTTTTTAGCACTCTGTGACTACAGTAACCCCCACTCTTGACCTTAGAAGCTTTTGATCTTTATAAACTATTATTGACTAGCTTCCGCCCGCGACTTCGTCCGCGTGGAAAAAGAATCCCCCGATTTTGAAACATTCTTCATTAGTGCTCCGCTCCTATTGGTCTTAGCGTGATGATATATAGCCTATAGCCTTCCTCGATAAATGGGCTATCTAACACTGAAAGAATTTTTCAAATCAGAACCGTAGTTCCTGAGATTAGCGCGTTCAAGCAAACAAACAAACAAACTCTTCAGCTTTATAATATTAGTATAGATTTGAAAAGGTTAAAAATTTATGTACAATATTTTTTGAAAATCCAACTAACGGACCAAGTACAATAATCATTTTATAACACAGGAAACTACCCTTTTGTGACAGGCTCAATGAGCCCTTTATGCGTAAAAAGAGTTTAATTAAGTTGTGTTTATATTACAGTCACCATTATTTTTCTGTTAACTGTATGCAGCCTATATCCATAGAAATTCGTGACAAACATCTTCGTAGTTTAGCAAACCTTGTCCAGATCAGCCCGGCCAGTTCACATCATCACTTCGAAATTCAGACAGATTTATTTAGGCAATTATGTTTAAGTTCCATTAATGGGCGTTAGTGGTATAATTTGCCGCAAATCCACTATCTAGGTTGTCACTCAGAAAATCCTGACTGAAGAACCCACAAACACTACCTAAACAGATATTATATGCGTCCAAAATGTCAACACAGGACCACAAATATCTACGGACAGCAAGTTCAGAAAAATATCTGTATTTTGAAGCGTCAATAGCCAAATGCTAGGACTTATAGCAAATAGGGGCAAATAGTGTAATGGGTTCGAACCCCACCCATTGCACTATTTGCCGTAAGTATTTTTAGCTTAGTTGGAGGGGTTAACAAGATTGCTAGTAATGTGAACTCTACCCACATTGCTAGTCCCATTTAAAAAAAAAGAAAGAATAAATGTACCATACAACGTGCACCCTCTTCTGCTGCGTACACAATAATATGTTATAATTTTGTCGCCACATCCATCACGCTCGCTAGGACACATGTCGCGATTACAGCTCTCCGTTCACCTCTCATTCACTCATTCACTCCCATTCGGTCGCTTATCATAATTCATTCTCGTTCACTGCCACTGAACTTTTATTATGTAGCCTTTCAATCTTGCGTTGAGGCTGAAATGTTTTGCTTAATCGAGCAATTTAAAGGGAAATTCGGTATGATTATTAAGATTTTGGCTGAATGATAATGTAGACATTTTCTTGTCAATTCTTATGTGACGCAAGTTGATACTAACTAAGTACGAACTTGTATAAGAATAATAAATTAATTTTGATGTAAAGGGAAAGTTAGTCATTTCACCCGCGTGGTGGAATGAGTGCCGGCGCCTAGTGCCATTATTCGTAGCACGATGGTTTTCAACACCCTTACTTCACGGAAAAAACAAGTAGTTTTGTATCAAAATATTAGTGAGAAAATAATTTATGGAAAAGCATCTACCGAACAGTTTAGGATTAAAATCCGGGAAGTTTCAGTTGGACTTCCGTACAAACATACTACCTAGGTATACCTATATCTATAAATTCAATAGTAGGTACCTACCTACCGAACTAACAATATATTTACGGTTTTCAGATTTTTTCACTAATGTGTGCTATAAAGTATTGCTTCATGCCAAATTTTGCGATTCTCGGTCAACGAGAAGTACGTTAATAGGTTTTGATTCACTTTTCAAATCGTAAAATCATGTCATGTCTTTCAATCGCGTAGACTTAGACGTTTGAATTTTTCACTGCTGAAACGACTACGACTTTCTGCGAAAAAGATCTCGACAGACAGACGGACAACGAAGTAATATTATGAGGGTACCATTTTGCCCTTTGTCCCTAAAATATGTTTTAAAATTAAAACACGAACAAATAATATTTTTTATAATAAAAGTAATTGATGTGATAAAATGTAAATGTAACCTATGACTGGTATAAAATCCCTGTATAAATTTCACAAAACTTTAAGGTATCAATATCAAAGAAGTTACAACTCCTGCTGCTGCCAGAGAAAACAATTACATAGGAGTTGAAAATATAAAAGTACGGCAAAAAAAAAATTGAACAAATATTTGTTTCTATTTGCGCAATAATTAAGGTATCACTTAAGCAAGAGATTGCGGGCTCGAATTACAAATTCATTTAAAATCAGAAACCAAGTTATACAAGTTCATATCAGAATTCGCTAATATCTTATTTAAAAATAATCGTAAGTTCATCTGAGTCTGAAACTGTACAATAAATACGTATTATTTAATTCACAAACATGATCTCCAAAAAAATCGAGACTAGAATAGTTTCGCGTTTGACCACCATCTCACCAGATGGTAAGTGATGATGTGGTCGAAGATGGAGCATGCTTACCTAGAAGTAACCTATTCACTCTTGACTTAAAGACCCCTAGGTTATAGCTATCGGGAAACACAGACTCCGGCAGGGAATTCCATTCCTAATTTTACCTATTTAATTTGGACACAACCGAAAAGTAAATCTGATCAATCATTACAAATTAATGCTAAACACAATTACCATTATGTTAACACTGGTATTTCTCGTATTGTTATTTATTCCGCTAGGTCTGTGTAAACCACAGGTTTTCGACGAACACTGCGCTGTGCGTGATGGCAGACGGGCCGACGTGTCGCGTGCACGCCACTCAGTGTTGTCCTGGCCTTAGGGACGGATAGCAGACAAATCTAGGTAACTTTTGTGAAACTCATAACTTTTTATAGCTTTCCTGAATCATATGTAAGCAGTCATTGCCGTGATTCATTAGGATATAAGATGTTTATTCTAAGCATCGAAATTTTGTCGTAGCATTTCCGTACTATTGTCTTAACTGTTGCTAAGCGGCAGCGTAGCAGCGTAGTTGTTTTAGTAGCAGGGTCGTAGCGTGCTTGTAGCATTATATTATTGCCGTAGCAGCATCATATGGCTCTCAATGTATCACTAAATACCACAAATGATGAAGATATTAAAAATTAAAACCCTTTTGTTTAGTGTTCAACGTTTTCTATCTTCGTTGTGTCGATTCTAACTAGGTATATAATAATGTAGATTATAGATAGTTTAACTCTAGGCCGATTTCAAAATTAAGAATTTAGTGTTGTCAAAATCTACTTTCAGTTTTTTGTGGCAGTATGTCAAGCCTAGTTTGGACAGAATACGTGGAAAATAAAAAAAGAGTCAAATACATAGGCATACTCAATTTTTCACGATATTATTTTCACAATACAATTTGAATCGATAATTGAAGTAGGTTAATATAATTATATTGTGTATTAACAAATTATGAATAATAAAATACAATGTTAGCAAAAGAGATATAGAATTTTCAAAATCTTTAAAAAATATCACTCAATATTTAAAGTACCCTATTTTTGCATGTGATGCAGTAATCTGTCTGTCAATTTCAAAATCAGGGGTCTCTCAGAAATCTCAGTAGCGTAAACATTACGGAACTTCCTCAACAGAATACCTGACTGTAACCATCTCACTGAATCTGCCAACGCTACCGTGCTACCTTCACGACAGCACACAAGGCACCTGCCACCCGGCCGTCAACGTCAGTGCCGCGCGAATCAGTGGTTAGCAGGGCCGCTTGGCGTGCGGCTCGATCGATATCTACCCTCCGACCCGCCTGATAGCAGCTAACGAAACGAAATCTATCTTAACTAAGTATGCTTGTGGTCGCCACGTGTTTTTTAACATGCCAACTTCTTAGTCTGGTAATTGGACCTCAGTTGTCGTTTCTTATCGCAAATCTGTCATATATGTGTATGACAGATTTTCGTTTTTTTTTTTTTAAGTTAACTAGGAATGTGGGTAGAATTCACATTACTAGTAATCTTGTTAACCCTTCCAACTAAGCTAAATATGCTTGTGTCGGAGTGGGTTCATGGCAATAGTGTAATGGGTGGGGTTCAAACCTGCGACCTCTCGATCACAAGTAAAATTGTATATTTATTATCCTACACCTTAGCCATTACGGTATTGACGCTTTAATTTTATTGAAATATTATTATAATTACGATAAATTATATTTAATTAGAAAATTTGTTATAAATAACAATTATACACGTCATTTCCACGTTAATTTCTACTTCGTCTGGACCTACATACACAATTTCTACTTACTGTAAATCTTTCATAACTCATAATAATCCTAACAGAATTTCGATCACGGTGCAAACTGCCAATTGATTACTGTTTAAGAATGTGCTGAAAAAACATATTTATGATAAGATTTATGAGTACCGTTCGATCTCTGCACATAAGTAAAAATATTGTAATAGCTATAATTATTCATTTAAGCTCATTTTAAGTGAACCGAGTTCTATATGAGTAATTTATAATCATTAAGCCACATTGCTACTAATATTATAAATGTTATACCACGTAAACCACTTTGTTAACTTTGATAAAGATTTGGGTGCGAGGTAGATAAGACCTTGGAAGAGGACATCCGCTGTACCTACTATTTTTACAAGCAAAGCCTCAGATGAAGCTAGTTGGTAATAAATAAAACTTTTTTTAGTAGCTAAATTAAAACTGGACGAGGCCGGTGTTTTCTTGACTACCCTTAGAAGAAACACCGAAACATCTCGGAATTCAATGTATCTTTTGAAGTCCATACCTATAATTCGTACTAGTAAAATAATATCAGAACCATTTAGGTGTGTATTTGAGGAAATAAACACACAGATTTGGTTCCAAAGACTCTAATATTCCGATTAGGTCCTAATATTACACAACCTAAAGATCCCTAATGGAAAAACCTAATAACCGATCTAAGAATTGAATTGAGGACCTTTATAGTCGTTTTAGCGGTCGACATTAGTTAGGCCACCAAATGAAAAAACTAGGTCCGGAGAAAAGGTCTGATTTCCCTTGAAAAATCCTGAGATTTATTTACAGGTTGAGAATTTTCTCTCAAACGTACTTAATAATTTAAAAAAATCATATTATTACCGTTTGTATTAACTCACTTGACTTAATATCCTATGTCCCCTAGATGGGGTAGAGGGCGTCTACAGCAGTTTATGGCAGCCGTACTGTCATCACCAACATTCCTAAGCAAGCGTACTTCATCGTCGACCATGTCATCGGTTTCTATAAAGTTAGATTACTGTCAAAAGCGAGCCTATCAATAATAAAAAAATCGATATCCTTTTTATTTGGGGGGACAATCACCAAATCACTTCTCCCGCTCAGGGTGGAGCATAAGATAGTGTCAGATTTGTACCATAAACCCACCCTGTTCCATTTGCCATTACATAAATGCAAATAAATTAATTTATTTATTCAGGTAACATTCAGTCATTGCCATTAATTTAAAAAACTTTTTTGAAAAAAATAAATAAATCCGACTTCCATATCAAAACACTACAAAGCCAAAAATAACTTTAAGTTCGGTAGTCGGTGTTATTGGTTTTGTATTTTCTTTTTTTGTCACACCGCCTTCCGAAATGAAAGTTATTTTTGGCTTTTTTGTGTTTTGATATGGAAGTCGGTTTTATTTTTTGCAAAAAAGTTATTTTTCACGCCTTTTAATGGGTCGGTTTGTAATTCATCTAGTTACAAAAGCCAAAATGTGAACTACTTATCACCTTTTACAAAATATTGCTTTTCCCGATGTAGAGCCGTTAATTTTTGAGGAGTTCTCATGGTATGTACTTCACCATCAGCTCTGCTTCACCATATGCATTGTGACGAGCATAAAGTGCTTAGGTAACATTCATATTCAAGTAATAGAATCGCTATCCGCGAAATACTTATTATTATTGAGTAGATTCGGTGGCCATCTGTGGTCTTCATCATCAGTTCCACTTCCCCAAGTAGTGCTTTTCGAAAGCAACTGCACAAGTTACTATAAGAAATACCAAAAACGCTATAGGTGTGCCTATAATATTTGAAGAGTTCCCTCGATTTCTCCATGATTCCATTATCAGATCCTAACGTGATGACAACGGGACCAACTAGAAAGTTTTTCAAACTAAAAAATATTTTTTCAAATCGGTCTAGCCGTCTTCGAGATATGAGGTAACATACATTAAAAAAAAGTTCAAGATGAACTGAGAACCTCCTCCTTTTTTGAAGTCGGTTAAAAATGAAAATGATAAATTAGATTAAATAACAAAAGAATATAGCACAAAATCAATCAATAAAAAATAAAGTCCATTTCTTGCGATTGGTCAACGAGTTCTTTCGCCGTAAGGTTTTCACAAAGAGACTAACTTCCAGTCCAATCAGGGACACGAATAATTATTGAATAGTAAGTAAAAAGCTAGGTAGACACTAGACACCTAGCTTCTAGGTAACTAATTAGTCATCTCTTGGCAACTTACTTACTTACTCTTACTTAGTTGCGTTGGTATCAGTACTCAAGCATTGTCACTATTCTTAATATCTTATAGAGAATCCATAAACTATGAATCATATATACTCCGTGATTCATCGCATATATTTATCTATACTTATAATAAATCTGTAGAGAGGTCAATTCTGTACATGACATATATTTCCAAAATAACTATTAGGGATCGATACTGATGCCAAAAATGCAATCAGTAAATTTTTTGTCTGTCTGTCTGTCTGTCTGTCTGTCTGTCTGTCTGTCTGTATAACCGTTATAGAAACAAAAACTACTTGACGGATTTTAACGAAACTTGGTACAATTATTATTCATACTTCTGAGCTGGTTATAGTATACTTTTCATCACGCTACAATCAATAGGAGCAGAGCAGTGAAGGGAAATGTTGGGAAAACGGGAGAAGTTACTCCATTTTTTAAGCTTCCGTCGCGTGTGCAACCTTAATGGTTAAAGCTACACAGAAATCATTTCATGTCGGATATTCTCCTTAAAATTATATAAAAAATATCCCATGACAGCATATGTCTATCTTTTATGGTTGACTCACAATAACACGTGTAACTCCCGATAGCTTAGCAGTTCGAAGCTTTCTGATTATAATATTTGTCTACTCTTACGTTTATAACACTCTCAGTCACCCCTAATTGAAAAAGTTAACATTATTAACTATTCCATAAAAAAGAATCTATATATATATATAACTCAAAGGTGACTGACTGACTGACTGACTGACATAGTGATCTATCAACGCACAGCCCAAACCACTGGACGGATCGGGCTGAAATTTGGCATGAAGGTAGATGTTATGACGTAGGCATCCGCTAAGAAAGGATTTTGCGAAATTCCCACGGGATCGGGATTTACACGGTAAAAACTTACCACGCGGGCGAAGCCGCTGGCACAAGCTAGTACTATAATAAATTATACTATTTTGTTACTCGTTACTGTGGGCCAACTTACGAGTCGTAAGTCGTAGGACCATCCAGGGAGGCTCATTACATGGTGTAATTTTCATTATCACCTCTCTAAACGGTAAAGGAAAATATCGTTAGGAAAAGATCATCATCATCATAATCGGAACAAACTCGCACTGGGCCCACGAGGTGGTTTACGGCCCAACAGAGGGAACGTTGTAGATTGGTTATGTTGTTACGAGTTATGAGTTCGCGTGTGGGATCAACATATTTGACAAATGCTTGCACTGTTTGGACGGGCCTGCTCAAATCTGTATGATTCTGTCCTTTAAAGGGCGCCACAGGCATAAACCTACATGGCTCTCTTAAGATGATGAAAAATAATATTTTTGACATTTCTCATTTTATTTTATTGAAATTTTTGTATTACTTATTCTAAATTTAATTTAAATTTCACAACTATGATATATTTTTTTTTGTTTTTTGCATGTATTTATGTTTGTATAATAGTGTAAGCCGACCAATGGCACATGTGTAACTTTTGTATTTTATATGGGTCACAGACCTGAATTAAATTATGTTTTTTTTATATGATTTGATTAGGCTACTACACATTGTATGGACTTTAAAAGAGACGTTTTTTGACCTCTGAGTTTGTTTCAGTGTTTCTTCTCAGAGTAGTCAGTTAGGAAACACTGGCCTCATCTAGTTTACATTTACGAAAAAAAATGACGTGTAAAAGTGTTATTTATAACCCATTTGCAAAATAAACATCATTATTTCATTATTATTATAAGAACTTGATCCAGAAAGTGATACTTTTGATCTACAGCGTATACTACTTTTAGTAGGACTTTCCGCCGCCTACGGTTTCGATTGCATGTAAAGTTGCAGCTATAAGAAGCCTATGTCACTTTATAGCCCTTCTATTAACTCCTTACTAAAAATCATATCGATCCGTGTTGCTCCGTTTGAATGTGGAAGGACAAAAAGACACATTTTTTCATTTCTTTTCAAATAAGTATGAGTATCACAACCCTATTCAAATTTGTAAATGTAATTTTTATGTACACAGTACAATAAATTAATAGTTTAAAAAACTAAAAACACGGTTTTATTTACTGCACTAAAAAAACTTTTTACCAAAAAATTAAACCGACTTCCAAAAACACTGCAAAGTGAAAAATAACTTTAATTTCGGTAGTCGGTGACTTTAGTTTTGTATTTTCGTTTTTGGCACCGACTTCCGAAATTAAAGTTATTTTTCACTTTGCAGTGTTTTTGGGAGTCGGTTTAATTTTTTGGTAAAAAGTTTTTATTTCACTCCTTTTAGTTGGTCGATTTTTAATTTACCTAGTTAAAAGAGCCTAAATGTCAACTACTTATAACCTTTTACAAAATATTGCTTTTCCCAATGCTGGGCCGTTAATTTTTGAGGAGTTCTCCTGGTACTTCACCATCAGCTCTACATCACCATATGCATTGTGACGAACATAAAGTGCTTAACATCCATATTCAAGTATTCGAATCGCAATCCACGAAATACTTATTATTGACTAGGTTCGGCGGCCATCTGTGGTCTTCATCATCAGTTCCACTTCTCCAAATGGTATTTTTTGAGAGCAACTGCACAAGTTACTATAAGAAATACCCAAAATGCCATAGGTGTGCCTATAATATTTGAAGAGTTCCCTCGATTTCTCCAGGATCCCATCATCAGATCCTGACTTGGTGATAAATGGTACCAATTTCGAAGTATACTCTTTCAAACAAAAAAAGAATTTTCCAAATCGGTTCAGCCGTCTTCGAGTAATCGATGATCATACATAAAAAAAAAAAAAGAGAAAAAAAAAATATACGCGTCGAATTGATAACCTCCTCTTTTGGTCGTCGGTTGAAAAGCAAAATACTCGATATGTTTACTAGTAGGCAGTCCAACGTTCCATGAGCCATCCTGTAGTCCCATAATCAGACCAGCTCAATAGTCCCATAATAATCATATATGTCTTCGTGATCAGAAGAAATGGACAGAATATGTTAAGACAATCTAATGAGACCAAACTCGATATGTTTACTAGTAGACAGTCCAATGTTCCATTAGCCACACACCGATTCCATCATCAGACCAGCTCGATGGTAGGTACCATAATATTGTATTGTCATCTAATCTACATAATATATAATTGCCAAGTTTCATGATGATACAATAATTAAAGTGCGTGTAATTCAGATTCTTAGATTTTATTACAAAGTTATGATTACAAATGTTAGATACAACTCGACCTAATAAAAGCGTGTTAAAAATGACTACCCACTTAACTGATAGCTGGAAAGAAAAAGGTAACCCTAACATACGATTATTTCATATTTGTTAAACATCCTTTATAAAGACTTATCCCACTTCGCCATTACAATTGGCCTGTCTCATTAATAACCCGAACCGCATACAATAAGTGCAAATAACCGCAATAATCACGATCATTTTCCAATCACGCCGGGCTATAATAAAAATGCAAATGTCACCAAAGGTCGAGTAGACCCCTGTGTGCCGCGGCAATAAAACTGTAGCATTATGTGCGCGCCAACTAGTATATAATTCACTTTCTATTGCAGCAAATCGGTATAGGGGTGGTTCTGAATCGTCTCGCCATCTGTCAATGTTTTTCTTGGAAACAGAGGTGGGTAGGATTTATCATAATATCTCTATAGATATGGGTATTTCTCTACTAACTGTGATACAGTTCACTGTCAAGTTAATCACAAAAGTTTGTGAAGTTGTATGTATTGTTTTTATTGAAATTTGTATGTATAGTACTAGCTTCTGTCCGCGGCTTCGCACGCGTGAAAAAGTCTTTTTAGGGTTCCGTAGCCGAATGGCAAAAAACGGAACTTTTATAGTTTCGTCATGTCTATCCATCTGTCTGTCTGTCTGTCCGTCCGTCCGTATGTCACAGCTATTTTATTCCAAAACTATTAGGACTATACATGTGAAACTTGGTAGGTAGATGTATTCTATGAACCGCTTTCCAATTTTAAGTAAAAAATTAAAAATCATTTAAAATAAAGGGGGCTCCTACATACATGGAACTAAAACTGATTTTTTTTTTCATTAAACCTATACGTGTGTTGTATCTATAGACAGGTCTTTAAAAATCACATAGGGGTTTCTAAAACCACTTTTTCACAAAGTCAATCGTTTAAAAGATATAAGCTTGCAAAGTGATAAAATGTGTGCCTCCCCCACCCCCTCTAACTTCTATAATAGTGAGGTGAAAAATCTAATCCAATATACGTCTGTAGATTGAATGTAAACTTTCAATCAAAATTGGTTTGAATGAGATCGAATCAGCAGTTTTTGAGATACGGCATATTTTCTAAAACCGCAAATATGACTTTGTAATTCATACAAACACTATGAAAAACAAAGTTATCGTAGTTGTAAAAAATGTAAATAAGTTAGTTTTAAGAAATTGGTAAGGTTTTTTTTTCGTCAAATAAATACACATATTATATTATATTATTATAGTTACTACGGAACCTTTCATGGGCGAGTCTGACTCGCACTTGGCCAATTTTTTAATGTATCTCACCTACATAACCCTTTGATTAGTTGAAAATTGTAGAATGTTGTACTTGTTGTACACGTGATATGTTCACAAAACACGCGATATATTTATTTTTAAATAAAATGTGCTAAAATTATGAGAAACTACAATGAGACTCGAATCATCAATTTCTATTTAAACAGTTCCGTGTGTTTGAGACACGTCGGGGATTTGTTTTTGAAGGTAAAGTATAAGATATTGATATGTGCGTGTCTGCTTATATCACTGTGTAGATTAATTAAACTGTATTTAATATTCGTACAGTAAATTTTGCCAAAAAAATGAGAACAACCGTTTTGATAGAGATATATAACTATCTATATTTATAGGTGAAATAAATGAAAAGGTTTATTGTTTTTAGTTCATAATAAATCTGCATTATCTACCTATCTACTTAAAGACAGGTAAAGGGATCGAAGATACCAGCCCTGTAATCCTTGTTTGATACATGGTAGTTGATTTAGCCCTGACCATAATCCCAAAAAGAAAGGAAAAATACATTTTCTTACTGAAAACAGCACCTCCAAATTAAATTTGAGAATTGACCCAGATTGTAGAAAACGTTTTTCTGTGTCGGCTTCTTTCGCCCTCGAGCAGAATTTGCACTTCAGCGCAAGTTCATTTGCAATTGAAGTCACAACCTCTCGCCGGAAAAAAAAAACAAAAAAGCCCGCGCATTTTGACAAATCCCCGCGGGCGACTGAACACAAACCTCGTATATTTATCTCTTTCTCGCTTCAGTGTGAACGCATCTTCCGTTCTACTCCCACGCGTAGGTTTTTTCTCAAGACGCTTCTCTCGCGCCACGTTTATTTTTCATTTCTTAAGGAGCGAAGAAAATAATTTTCTGTGAGCTTTGAACCCGCGGCGAGCGAAAAATGAGAAATTTGGAAAATGTAATTGGATTCTGGACTAATCTCGACGCCTCTCGTATTTTATAAGAGGGGAGTGCGTGTTGAAATAGAAATAGGTACCGACCGTCTTACACGTAGCTGCCTATCTCCTCGGGTATTATATATAAAGAGCTCCGTAAATTAGTGCTGAAGTGTCTATTCAGTATTTTTCATCCCTAAAAATCATATTATATTAAGTTGTTCTCACTCAATCACCTATGTATTTTTCTTTGACTCTGTTTATTCGAATAGTTATGTAATTTAAACATCTGGAATTTATGATTGTAAGCGTAACGTGATTATTTTAATTTAACTTTATATGGGTCATGCACATAGATATACGATAGACCGTCATGGACCTGCAATAAATGAATTTTATTTTTAAGTATTATTATTATTATTATTTATTTAGTATTTTATATATGAAGGTTCACGATATCTACCAATGGAGCAGTTTCATATTAATTAAATATGAATTCTGTTCAATCTGCTATACAGAATATTTCAGAAGTGTGAATAAATATAGGAATGACCACAGATAATCGTTAGAACTCTGTTTAGTATGTAGGTAAGAATAAAGACACCCACGATACAGGAAAATCGCTAGTATGTGGTAATGTTTTTAGGGTTCCATAATCGACAAGGAACGCTTATACTTAATTTCGCCATGTCCATCCATCTATCCGTCTATTTGTCCGCGGCTAAGCTCGGAAACTGTTGGTAGGTACTAGAACGCCGACATTTGGCATGGATAGGTATTAATATTAATAATACCTATATATATTATAATTATTCATATAAATCACACCGACAAAGTGGTAAGATAAAATTATGAAGAAAAAAATTTTAGAGGAATTCCCCTACTCGTAAAGAGGGGATGATTTTTGTACGCCATAGTATGGGGTATTGTTGTATCGGTCGTTCATTCGTATCTAGGTTTTTTTCATATTTTTTTTTAACGTGGTAAAATCATCAAATGAGTCCTCCCACCCAGGGCAGGGCCGGAGGGACTGTCAGACTTGAACTGACTAAAACCCACGGTATTCCTTTAATAGCCCTTTACGTTCCGGGGTCACGGTAATGGGATAGGTCCCACGACCCCGGCAGGCTTCGGCCCTCTACAGGGGGGGCCTCGTCATCTTGCTGACGCTCTTTGAGGCGCGCGTGGAACACAACGCGCCGTAGACCCGGGCATGGTCCATGGTCGGACAGCGAGTTGCCCTTTACTCGCTATCCGCATGCCCGCGCCTACGGTGGCCGGAGATCGTCGACCGACGTCTGACGCCGTGGGCGACTACCACTGCGGCTGGGCTGGAGGGAGGGCGCTATCCTCTCCCTCACGCGGCCCGCCTCCTCCTTCGATAGCATGACTGCTTCGCAGAAGGAGGCGACCGCTTCCCACTCCCTCTCGCCCCGCAGCATGGCCTCGACCAGTGCCGGGCGCGAGAGGTCTCCGCCTATCGCCGCCGTGAGGACACGTCGGTGCTCTGCCCAAGCGGGGCAGTCTTGCACCGTATGCTCTACTGTATCCTCAGGGTGATCCTCGCAGTGGTGACACCCAGGCGTTTCTTCCTTCCCCATCAGACACAGGTACCTCCCGAAACTTCCATGTCCGGTGAGGACCTGTGTCATGCGGTAGGTCAGGACGCCTTGACGCCGATCTAGCCACTCCTCAAAGAGGGGTCTTACCGCCGCAATTGCGGCGTGCCCGCGCATCTAGGTTTAGGATAAATTTTAGGATAGATATTACAAGTTGTGTGTTGCTTTTGTGGTAAATAGTATAATTAACATATGTTTTATAATATTGTTTGTATTTATAGGTATTTAGAGTCACCAAAAACAATACCCCAGCGTCCAACGCCAACCCAATAGTAGATATTGATTGTCGGTTATTTGCCATTTGTTTCGCCACTGCTATAGCATTGAGAGTAAATCCATGTTACGTTATTTTTTCCTTTAAGAAATAAAGTATTAAAATAGTATAACCTAACTCATTTATTTAGGTCGTAGTGCACCGGTTATAAAGGTTCCCCTTACAAGCACTTTCCGGTGTTCGAAAAAGTTTAAACGTAGGATTCTTATATATTATTGAGGATCAGCTTCTGCCCGCGTCTTCGTTCACATGGGAGGATTTTCCCGCGTAAATCACTATCCCGTGGGAATTCCGGGATAAAAAGTCTTCTTCGCCGTTTCATTCTTAGCAGAGTGGTCGTGGTCGTTATTTCTGTTGAGTGGCCCGCCTCACAATTCGCTGCCACTCGTCTCTTGCAGCAGCCTTGCTGCTACATTCGTGCACTGGGTCACCGAGAGCAGCTCTTATCTGATCTGTCCATCTCATTGGTGAACTTCCGCGCGGCCTCGTGCCCTCCACTCGACCCTGTACGACTAGGCGCTCGATCGAGTTGTGGTCCCTTCGCGAAATGTGCCCAAAGAAAGTGAGGATGCGAGCCTGGACTACAGAAGAGAGGCGGTACTTGATGCCAAGTTCTTGGAGTATAGAAGCGTTTGTACGGCATTCCGTCCAGGATACACCGAGCATTCTTCTCCAGCACCACATTTCCAAAGCCTCTATCCTCTGCTTCTCACTGTCCCGCAGAGTCCACGTCTCCGCAGCATACAAAAATATGGGGAATACAAGTGCGCGGACGAGCCGGACCTTTGTGGCTTTAGTTATGTTGCGGTTTTTCCATGCTTTCTTCAGTTTGTCCATTGCAGACCTCGTAATCGCCATCCGCCTCTTTATTTCATCAATGCATCCGCCATTAATTGAAATCAATGCCCCCAGGTAGATGTACGATTGGACTACCCCAGTTAACAAATAATTGTTGTTTGGCAATGTACTCCTAAACATTAATCAGTTGTATGAGAAATCAATGCGGTACATTATGTTACTTGCCAAATAACAATTATTTGTTCATAGTTTATGGCTAAGGTTGTTTTGTCTTTTTCAACCGACGACAAAAAGAGGAGGTTATCAATTCGACGCGTATATTTTTTTTTTTTAATGTATGATCATCGAGTAGGTACTCGAAGACGGCTGAACCGATTTGGAAAATTATTTTTTTGTTAGAATGGGTATACTTCGAAATTGGTCCCATTGTCACCAAAGTCAGGATCTGATGATGGGATCCTGGAGAAAACGAGGGAACTCTTCAAATATTATAGGCACACCTATGGCGTTTTGGGTATTTCTTATAGTAACTTGTGCAGTTGCTCTCAAAAAGTACCATTTGGGGAAGTGGAACTGATGATGAAGACCACAGGTAGCCGCCGAAACTACTCAATAATAAGTATTGAGTGGATTGCGATTCGATTACTTGAATATGGATGTTAAGCACTTTATGCTCGTCACAATGCATATGGTGATGTATAGCTGATGGTGAAGTACCAGGAGAACTCCTCAACAATTAACGGCCCAGCATTGGGAAAAGCAATATTTAGTAAAAGGTTATAATTAGTTGACATTTAGGCTCTTGTAACTAGGTAAATCAAAAATCATCCAACTAAAAAGAGTGAAATAAAAACTTTTTAACAAATAATTAAACCGACTCCCAAAAACACTGCAAAGTGAAAAATAACTTTAATTTCAGAAGTCGGTGCCAAAAACGAAAAAACAAAACTAAAGACACCGACTACCGAAATTAAAGTTAATTTTCACTTTGCAGTGTTTTTGGGAGTTGGTTTAATTTTTTGTTAAAAAGTTTTTTTAGATATTTTCTTATAATGTTTTTCCCAGCACGGCCCCCTATCCACATCCATATATTATTTGTTATTACGAATTCACAATATCTGTTGCGGCACATATAACATGTTGATAGAGTACATTCCTTGAGTTTAAGAAACTTTTTAACGCGCTATATTGTTTTCAAGTTACATGGGGGCCGTGCTGAACACGTTTGGCTGCTACGGCTCCCTTTTTTTGCATATTTCTTCAAAAGTATAGAGGTACATTGAAAAAAAACCTGTACATATACTCCTAGAGGCGAATACATTGCATTGATGCACACCTGAAACGCAAATTCTGGGGGGCCTTGCTGGGCAAACGGATATCCACAGTTTGCAATTTATATGATCTCTGCACTGGTGAGTTATCTTTAGTTCGATACAACAATCATCATCCTTGTTTAAGTACGATTTATCTTTAGTCCAAATTGGCGGCTGACATTCTCCATCTTGCTGAGTAACTCTTTCATGCAACCAATATTCGATGCAAACAGAGTGGTATCGTCCGCATAGCGAAGGTTTGAGATTTTGAGGCCTCCAATCGTCACCCAGTCGGTCCAGCAAATATATGTCGGTTTCTGAATTTCTCTGGCTTTCTCAATAATTTGGCGAACCATCAGGATCTGTTCGCGGGTGCCTTTTCCTTTGACGAAGCCTGCCTGCTCAGGTGCTATTTTCTTGGATAGGAAGCTCTTCAAACGCTCGTTCAATATATGCAGTAGGATTTTACTTGCATTCGATATTAGAGCAATCAGGCGGATAATAAAATTCCAAGTGCCAAGTGCTCGTCAGACTCACCCATGAAGGGTTCCGTAGTAACTACGCCAAATAACTTTGTTTTTCATAGTGTTTGTATGAACTACAAAGTTATATTTGTGATTTTAGAAAATATGCTATAAGTATCTCAAAAACTGATGACCCGATCTCGTTCAAACTAATTTTCGTTGAAAGTTTACATTTAGATCTACAGTATATATATTTTTTTTTCACTTCATTATTATAGAAGTTAGAGGGGGGAGGGGCACATTTGACCACTTTGAAAGCAAGTATATCTTTTAAACGATTGACTTTGTGAAAAAGTGGTTTGAGAAATTTAAATGTCATTTTTAAAGATACCACATAGGTACGCATAGGTTTCATGACAAAGAATATTTTCAGTTTCAGGTCCATGTATAAAACTAAAATAAAATTAAAATGAAGGGGGGCTTTAAATATTTTTTTTAGTTTTTTCTTAAAATCGGAAAGCGGTTCACAGAATACGCCTACCAAGTTTCACATGTATAGTCTTAATAGTTTCGGAATAAAATGGCAGTGACATACGGATGGACAGACTGACATACAGACATGATGAAACAAAAAGGGTTCCGATTTTTACCACACGGCTACAGAACCCTAAAAAGTAGCTTGTGTGTTATTTCCGGGATGTCAACTATCTATTTACCTTCATTCAAATCCTTCAGTAATTTTTGCGTAAAAGAGTAAAAAACATCCATACCTACATCCATCCTCACAAACTTTGGCTTTAATAATATCGAGGAAGGAAGAGGAACGACTAACGAGATATCACCATCGTGGTGTTGGGCTCATTGAATGCTGACATGTAATATTACTAATGTGTTACCTACTTTAAAGTAAATAAAAGTCTGTTTCAAGAGATTATCTTTTAGTATTTATTTTATAGATCATCATATCATATCTGCTTAGCTTTTTTCCACTAGCTATGTCGAGCTCGGCTTCCAGTCGCTTGTGATTGTGGTCTTTTTAACCCAAAGGTTGACTGGTAGAGAATGCCTTATTATATTAAGTCCGCCCATGTACCACTCATGTAGATAAAGTTTAAATAAATAAACCAGAGCTACCTACTTACTGCGTATCTGACCTCCACAAGCCAGTAGCTGGGAAACACGATACCCGTTGATAAGGCTGATGTTCGATTTTCTTACGTATGAAAAATAAAATAATAAAAGCTGAGACCAACCGCTTATTTCATTTTTTATTTATTTTCCAAGTAACAAAACTCAATTGGTTAGTAACAATTCCTTAATCCTATGTTAGTACTTAACTTAAATTACAAGGTTTGTTCGCGAATCGAAGCTACAAGCTCAACACCGACGTGGAGAGCTTGCAGCAGCGATTAACGAACACACAGTCGTATTTTCGTATTTTCAATATGCAGGATCCCGCAAATACCGAGATCCCGCGGGATTGAAAATTCGTAGTCCCACAAATACCGAGATTGAATTTAGGCTGCGGGATTGGACGCCCTAGGCTGGCCCGCACTCGGCGCACCAGGGAAGCGCATCGTTTTCGCATCGTCGCATAGAAACAGTCAACGCGAGCTTCAGCAAACATCCCTGATGCGCTACAGAAGCGGGGCAGCCCCATCAACACCCGGAACGCATTATTATACTGAACGCGAAGGGCACTGTACGATTTACGCATGAGCACGATCATTTGTTCTTTGTCTGGGTGTAATTTATCTAAAATATGTATGTATTTAGAAATATATATGTATGTTTATCAGTTGTCTAGTACTCATACTACAAGCTCTGCTTAGTTTGGGACTAGATGGCGTTGTGTGAAAGTTGTGGGAAAAAAAAATTGGCTCTAACCGACAATGCCCTTCGCTCCGAACGCGCTTCGCTCCGAACGCGCTTCGCTCGAGGTCAGCGGTCAAGAGATGTCCCAGGTATTTAAACTTTAACACTCTCCTGAGAGCTACTCCATACAACCTGACTGGTGTCAGGTCAGTACAGTTTCAGGGCTCCGACCACCGGCCTCAAACACCATGACCTCACTTTTTCCTATGTTGTATACCAATCCATGAGGCTTAGCATAAGCTTCACAGATGGCAACCAACTTCCGGAGACCGCAGTCCGAGGCGCTCAGCAGCGCCATGTCAGCTGCGTAATTTATATTATTGTTACGCCAGTCGCTTAGTGAAGTGCGTCGGGAAACTTCGACATAAATCTGGAATGTTCGAGACGCTAATGCCATCTCACCATTAGGTACTCACCTCCCAGTCTCTACCCGACTGGGAGGGTTACACATCCTCGGACCCATCCATCCGGGGAGTTAGGTCAGTTAGGCTTTAAATAGGTCCCCCGCGGGAGAGAAATCTTCAGAATTTCCCCATTAAATTTTTGATCCATTCGCCAATCATGGCAAACTACAATATTTTGGAGATATTGCTAAAAATCCTTAAGGAAAACCCTGCTATTTCCGCCAAATATGGCGGAATAATCCAGCGTGAAATTGCTAACTGTCCTCCGGCTACCGAAGCCAACGTCGCTGATTTTAGTGACGCGCTTGACAGCCCATTATCTCCCCCGCTTGCTGATCAAGGCATTCCGGTTGGTCAATTCACGGAAGTGTTTATCAACTCCGATCCCATTGTTCATCGAACAACGAACGACTTCCAGGTAGATAGCCCTCTATCGCTCCCGCCCGCCGACAATGTCGTGCCGACCGCCCAATTCCCGAAATCATCCATTGTTTCCGGCCCACCTACTACTAATCCCATTGTTCATAAAACAATGGACGCCGCGCAGGTGTGCGCTGCAGTTGAATTCCGTGAAATGGACACCACCGAACCTGTGTCCAATAACAACTCCGACAATGATTTGTCATCATGCCCCTCGTCCTCGGAAGACGACTTTCAAGTCGTCACCGGTGGCAAGAGGAAGAAAGGGAAAACCTCCCAGGCCAGCAAGGCCAAAAAGACCACCGCGTCGCCCCCGTCTTCAACTCAAACGCCCGTTCGACCCGCTAGCCCCGTCCCAACTACCTCTGCTCGCGCGCAGAATAGTCGTCCCCCCAGCCCGATAGCCCAAACTTCCTCAGCCCAAAGGAAGCAACGCCCTCCGCCCCCCTTTTACATCCAGGACAAGGGTAAATGGACTGATGTGTCCAAGATGTGTTTTGATCGAAAGATCAACTACACAAACGCCCGTGCCTGCCAAAATGGCATTAAAGTCACCGTCCCTACGTCGAACGACTATAGGGAACTATATCGCGCCCTCCGTGAAAAGAATATTTCCTTTCACACTTTCTCCTTCCCCGAGGACACGCTCACTCGTGTTATTATTAAACGTGTCCCTAAAGAAATCCTAGTACAGGATATTAAAGACGACCTTGCCGATCAAGGTATACCAGTGATCGCCGTCCATCGCTTACATAAAGCGAGAGGCGGTGAATTGTACGACATGGTTCTTGTCATTTGGGAACCAACCGAAGGTCATCACCCGATTTTCAAGATTAAGTCCATTTGCTCCCTATCCGGTATCTCAATTGAAAAGCCCTACAAAACCGCAACAGTGGGACAATGCCACCGTTGCCAACTGTATGACCATGCGCAGAGCAACTACTATGCGACTCCCAGATTCGTCAAGTGTCTGGGCGAGCACAGCACTGCGGACTGCCCTCGGCCCAAAGACCGAACCCTCTGTTCGGAACCACCCAGCTGCATTCTCTGCGGCCAGACCAGTCACCCGGCAAACTACCGCGGCTGTCCCAAAGCCCCCAAACTCGCTCCTAAATTAGCGAAGCGCGCCAACGCCCGCCAACAAAGAGAGGCACCTTTCTCTCAAATTCCCCAACGTCTCGCTCCTCAGAGACCATCCCCGTGGAACAGGCTAAACCACGAAAAAGCCTTTCCCTCCTTGGCCACTGCCAAACCTTTGCCGGCACTGATGGATATACCCATCGCAGCGCAGATCCTGCCTATAGCCGTGGCTCCAGAGGCCACAGCCAGTCCCCAACCCGAGCCTCAAACCACTGCTGCTCCTGCAGCCAAACAACCGCCCAATCCCTCACCCGTCGCGCACGGCGAGTCTTGCGGCCAGACTCTACTGCGCCACTATAGAATATTTATGACCTGCCAAGCCAGGTCTCTCCGCGATGCCCTTCTGGCTGCCGAGCAGCAGAATAACGGCAAAATTACGACGGCAATGTACAGCCAAATATTCAGCACACACAGTGATGTAGTGCTAGGCCTCGACCAGATGGATGCGATGGACTGATCCAATGGATTCCCAACGCACAAACCACACTAGGCCTCGATCCCTCAAATTAGGATTTTTCAACGCTAATGGCATTTTCAACCAACACGCCGAAATAACTAAATTCCTCCGCGACCACCAATTAGACGTCCTCCTTATACAGGAGACCCTTTTGAAACCCCACCGCGCTGACCCCAAAATTGCGAATTACAGTCTAGTTCGCAATGACAGAACACGCTGCCACGGCGGCGGTACCCTTATTTATTATAGGAAGGAGTTATACTGCATCCCTCTGACCCCACCCGCGCCTCTCTCTCACCTAGAGTACTCTGCCTGTCGACTAGGCATGACTGGTCATCCTCCGATAACCATCATCTCTGCCTACCATCCCCCACCATCGGTCGCGTCTCTTGCTTCAGACGATCCTATCGCGCTCACCAGCGATCTCACGACTCTCTTTGGCCTGAGTGACTCCGTCTTACTAGCGGGCGATCTCAACGCCAAACACCCCGTTTGGAACAGCAACACGACAAATGCCAGAGGCAGAATCGTGTATAACCTAGGCGCGACCCTAAACTTTGACGTCATCGCTCCGATGACTCCCACCCACTACCCACACGACCACAACCATAGGCCCGATGTCCTCGATGTGGCACTCCTAAAGAATGGAAACCTCCATTTACACTCCATAGAAGCGCTTCACGAACTCAACTCGGATCCTACACCTAGGTTCCCGCTCGGGTAACCATGATCCTACCCAACCTCCTCCGACCCAATTGATCACCGACTGGAGGAAAGTAAGTGAAAAACTGAAATCCACCACGTCGCCTCACTTGGACACCATTCCTGACCACATAGTCTCAGTCGCTGACACGACGGCGGCGATCGACTCGCTTACAGATCACGTACAATCCGTCCTGAACGATTGTTCAAGGGAAGTTCCAGTAGCGGTAGACCACCGCTGGAAACTCCCGGACGATGTACGGAATCTGATAACCGAGAAGAACGCAGCCATCCGTGCGTACAGCGCTTTTCCCTGCGCCGCAAACAAAGCTCACATGCGCATTTTACAGCGTTCTGTAAGGAAACGCATTGCCGAGCAGCGTAATACGAGCTGGGACAAGATGCTGAGCGAACTTGAGCCCACCCATCTTGCCTTCTGGCAGCTTCAGAGGAAGTTACGATCCACTGAAGAGGCCACAATGCCTCCTCTCATTCGTCCCGATAAGAGTGTCGCCTTCGATAACTCTGAAAAAGCAGAATGCCTAGCCGACAGCCTAGAGTCCCAGTGTTCTCCCAGCTCTCAACCAGTAGACCAAGCCCACCTCGATATGGTGAACGCCGAAGTCGAACGTAGAACTTCCCTTCCGCCCGTCGAAGATCCCGATAATCCATTGGACCCCATCACTCCTGATGAGGTCCAGGATATCATTAAAAGTCTCCAACCGCGAAAAGCCCCTGGCTCCGACGGCATCACCAATAGGGTTTTCAAACTTTTCCCCGCCCAGCTTATAGTGCTAATGACTGCCATCTTCAATGGCGCATTGAGCAATAATATGTTCCCCGCAACCTGGAAACAGGCCACCGTCATAGGTATTCCCAAACTAGGCAAGCCCAAGTCTGACCCGTCTAGCTACCGTCCCATTAGCTTACTCAACGTCCTCGGTAAAATCTATGAAAGGCTTATATATAAGCGGCTCAAAGATTTTGCCGAAGCAAAGAGTCTTATACCCAATGAGCAGTTTGGATTTAGAACCGAACACTCATGTATCCAACAAGTCCACCGCATCATAGAACACGTCAGCGCCGGCTTCCAACGGGGCGCAATAACGGGAGCCTTATTCTTCGACATAGCGAAAGCGTTCGACAAAGTCTGGCACAATGGCTTAATCTATAAGCTATACCAACTCGGCGTGCCTGACCGTCTCGTGCTCATCCTACGGGACTTTTTATCGAATCGCACCTTTCGTTACCGAATTGAGGGGGAGCTTTCCTCCCCCCATCCCATTCGCGCAGGAGTTCCTCAAGGCTCCGTGCTATCCCCCCTCGTTTTCACGCTATTCACTAGCGATATCCCCAAGCACAAAATACTCAGCTAGCCCTATTTGCCGACGATACGGCTATCTATTATACCGGTCTTAAACCCGATGCCATCGCTCGCACTCTCCAAACTTCCGCAAACACTCTGGCCAAGTGGTTCCGGAAATGGAGAATCGAAGTCAATCCAGACAAAAGCCAGGCAGTCCTCTTTTCTAAGCCGCGGATAAACCCACCCTCCCCCCGTCCGATTACCATGTACGGCAAGCCGATCCCCTGTGAAAAGCAAGCCAAATACTTAGGCGTGGTCCTCGATAAACACCTTTCCTTCGCTGAGCGAAAGCGGCGCGCGAACGTGCCTGCTTTATAGCAGGCACGTTCGCGCGCCGCTTTCGCTCTAGGTAGGCTCCACTTCATTCTTAGCTCCCGCAGCAAGTTATCACTCAGGTGCAAGCTGCGTATTTTCACCGTGGTCATCCGTCCCATCATGACCTACGCCTGCGTTGTTTTCGCACACGCAAAGCCCTACCTTCTCCATAAGATGCAGACCCTTCAAAACCGATTCCTCCGTAGTCACGGGAGCCCCCTTTTATGTTCGAAAGAGCTTCTTCACGTAGACCTCAAGATGCCCACCATCCAGCAGTTCATGAAACGTGTCTCCAAGCGTTTCTTTGATACTGCAATCCAACATAGGAATCCCCTTATCGTATCGGCCGCCCAATACGAACCCTCGCGTATCTCTAAGATTCGCCGACCAAGGCATACCCTAGTCACTCCCGATGACGCACTCACCCTGCTCCAAGAGAGCCGTAAGGAAACCAGCACAGTTTACAAAAACAAAAATCGACCGTCTTTCCGTCCTCGCCGCCGAGGCCCGCCGCGACGTCCCCGTAATAGTCCGCCCCGACCCTTGCCAGAGCCAGCCCGCGACGCTGAGCCAGTAGCTTTAAATTCCCTTATTAATAATAATAATGATATGATCCAGCCTGTCCCTAGCTGCCCTCCCCCTGCGACGCCCTAAGCCGAGGTCCGTACCCCACAGGGGGTGCCCTTAGCGTGTAGTCGCCTAGTTTGTAAGTTTTTTAATAAGCCCTGGCTGGAGGCTTTAATTAATTTATTAATTAAGGCAACCACAGGCAAGCCCGGTTAAGCAGCCGACAACCTCAGAGGTTGACCTGCGAGATGCCACTCACAAAAAAAAAACGTAGAGAGTCAGTCTTATTAGAAGATCCGAGGCGATACATTCGAAGCTATACGAGTGAATTTCAGTGCGATCTAAGTGATTAAGTGACAAGTGTTGTGTGCGAATAATTGTGTTGTATTTTTATTTGTGTTTAATTAATTAAAGTGTTAATTTTGGTTTAATTGGCGTTAATTACTTCTATCCCGAACCCTAGCTCGTAACATTATTAAAGCACACCCCGTCAATAAACGTGCTTTCTGAGTCACTAAAGGAATATCGAGAATGCCTATGGCATTAAGTCCGCCTTTGTACATTTTGTGTTGCATAAAGTTTTAAATTTTTAATAAATCATAATGGGTGACTTTAATACGTGCCTCCTTAAAAAAGACTCCCGTTCTAATTCTCTTCTCCACATTGTTGAGTCAACCAATCTCTCTATTCTTAATCTTGATGCCGCTCATCATTTTCCTAACTCAGTTCCTTCACTACTTGACCTTATTTTTCTTTCATCTCTTGATCATGTCGCTAAACAAGGCCAATGTTCGGCAGACGCTTTTTCCTATCATGACCTAATTTTCACATCTTATAAAATTCGTCCTCCCAAGCATAAGTTCAAAACTCTTCACCTTCGCAATTTTAGTGGAATGAACATTGATCAGCTTCGAGAGGATGTCAATAACATTGACTGGGCGCACCTGATTGAATCTTCATCGGTCGACCAGCAGGTTGAATTTCTTCACTTATTCAGCTTTACGACAGGCATGTACCTGTTCGAGCTGTAAGAGTAAAGCACAGCTCCCAGCGCCTTGGCTGACTGATGAAATTAAACTTTGGATATTAATCAAAAGTTTAATTTCATTCATTTCAAGTTTTAGTTAAAGAAAGCAGCTGCCAAGTTTAAGTTTAAGATTCAACCCAATGACAGCAACAGGGAAAAATATGTGTTAATTAGGAATCACTGCAGCAAGGTGTGTAGAAAGGCAAACCGCCAATATATCCACAGTTCGGTTCAGAATGGTGATCCAGCTAAGGTCTGGAATTTTCTCAAATCATTAGGTATCGGAAAAAAGTCTCATGAAACAATTCCTAAGGACTTAGACTTCAACTTACTTAATAGTTATTTTTCTACTTCGCCAGTATTAGATAGGGCCACTAAAGCTGCTACTCTAAATTATCTTTCAAACCTTCCGATACCTGATTAAGTGATTATTCTCCTTTTGTCATAAGTCAATTCACTGCTTGTGATGTTAAAAAGAGTATTGTGTCTATTGCGTCCGACGCTGTGGGTAGTGACATATCAATCGTAAGATGATCATTCCTATCCTTGACAACATTCTTCCAGCCATTCTTTATATCCTTAACTTCTCTATTTCTAGTAATATCTTTCCACAAGCTTGGAAAGACGCTCAAGTTATCCCGTTACCAAAGAAATCGCATCCTGCATCTTTTTCCGACTACCGACCCATTTCCATTCTCCCTTTTCTGTCCAAAGTCCTTGAAAAGCTTGTTCATCAACAACTCAGCGCGTTCCTTTCTAAACATAATCTTTTAAATCCCTTCCAATCTGGTTTTCGACCTGGTCACAGCACTACCTCAGCACTAGTTCATATAACGGATGATATAAGGTCAGGCATGGAGATGGGGAAGTTAACGGTATTCGCACTACTTCAGAAATGCTTTTAATACCGTTGACTTCGACATTTTTCTTGGCATTCTATGCTCTTTTAACATATCTCCTTTGGTAATTGACTGGTTTCGTAGTTACCTGTTTGGTCGCCGGCAGCGTGTTTGCGCTGAGGATTCTTTCTCTTCTTGGAGTGACACCTCTGCCGGTATGCCGCAGGGTGGCGTTTTATCTCCTTTACTTTTCGTACTTTTTATTAATGCTATCACTCAACGACTATCTTCCTTCTACCACTTGTATGCTGATGATTTGCAAATTTACACGCAAGCACCCCTCGTCGACTTATCTGATGCCATTGGGACAATTTATACAGACCTCGCTCGAATTAGTGATTGGAGCACTGAGTTCGGACTGAATATCAATCCTGCCAAAACCCAAGTGATTGTTGCTGGTAGTTCCCGGACTATCTCTAAGATCGATTGGTTGACACTTCCCCAAGTTTCCTTTAATAACACCGTCATTCCGTTCAGTCACGCCGTGAAGAACTTGGGGATATACATCGACAAAACTCTGTCTTGGACGAAGCAACTGCAGGAAGTCAGTCGTAAACTGTTTGCTTCTGCAGGCTCCCTGAGACGTCTTCGTAATTTTCTCCCCATCACCACTAAAATTGCTATTGCACAATCTCTTCTTCCTATCTTGGACTATGCTGATGCCAGCTATCTTGATTTGATCCAAGACCAATTCGACAAGCTAGAGCGACTTCAAAATCTCTGTATTAGGTTTATATTTGGCTTGCGCAAATATGACCATGTTTCTGATTTTCGTACTAAGCTCAAATGGCTTCCTATTAGGTTTCGCCGGAATGTTCATTTACTTTCTCTGCTTTATAATGTGCTATTTAATCCTTTCACTCCTTTTATCTTAAAGACCGCTTTCGGTTTCTCTGTGACACACATTCAAGGTCCTTGAGATCCTCGAAAAACTTAGAGTTAAGTATTCATATGCATTCCACTTCTTTTTTCGATAAATCTTTCACTATCCATGCGGCCCGTTTATGGAATGCATTGCCCATAGATGTGAGGCTGTGCGTTACCCCAGCAAAATAATGTCGAAAATAGTCATTTAAATCTTATAGATAATTAGTTGCCCAGCTTCTGTAATTGTTAAGCACATTTTTAAATTTGTTACACATATAGTTTTTTAGTTATTACACAAAAACATATTCTGCTGGGCTATTCGTTTGAAACGTTACCGCAGCAAAACTTTTTTTTAAATAATGGGAATATTGAAATAAATATTAGCTATACATTTAGTTGTCTAGACGAGGTAAATGTTACACGTTATTTTGTTTTTGTTCTTTCTTCGGCTGCGAAGTTATTCGAGATTTTGCTGGAGTAACGTTAGTGGTTTTGCTGGATCTCTGAAACGGTTAAGCGGATTCTTATCATCTTTTGTACATGACTTCTTAGGAATTAGTTTTAATTTGTTTCGCAATAAAAATAACAAAATGATATACCGTTTAAAAGTTATTTAATAAAATATAAAAACACTTCTTTAGGTCCTAACACTCTGAATATGAGCTCTAAAGACTTACTTTAAACGTTATTTTGTAGCTTTTAACTACCTTCAAATGTACATGAAGTTTCATTAGTATCCTGTAGGTAATTAACAAATTATGATGATATTCAGTTCTCCACGTTCACGGTCACAATGCGCGCGGAGTTATTTGGCCACCGATAAACCTGTATACGGTTATATAAACTGAATGTTATATCTATATTTAGTTGCTTAATTCAGTTATATACCTGTAAAATATCAGAGTAGTACATACAATAATTAACGAGATAATTAAATAAAAGTCATTAGGAACTTCAAGAACGTGGTAATCCGACCAAGTTTAGGTGGTTACAAAAAAGCGACCGCGTAGAACATTATGCTATCTTCTAAAATATGTAGGATAGTCTTACAAGTTTAGTAGAGATGTGTACACAAGTGTTAAAAAAAACCTACATATTTCTTAAAGAATTTTTATTTACAGGTAAAATAATAATTCTTAAACTTAAAAACAGTAAGTCCTAATATTTTGTAGACAAATTTCAAATATCACAATATTTTTTCCTAGATATATATTACAGATAGTTGTATTCTAAGACTAACTTAAATTATGTAAAAATCACATCAAAAATAAAATAATAAAATATTATACTGCAGTCGAATAATTATGTAAGTCAGAATCATCTTTAGGCATAAATTTAATATCCATAATAATTAAAACGTAGAACCATCATTCTTTCAGAAAATTTACAGTTAGAACCATCTTTTGGCATACATTAATAAAACATTTGATTGTGAACATACGTGGTTTTTATTTCCCTGTAAGAAACATGTAAACCTGCAAGCAAGCATGCAGCATGCAGTTATGCTAAACGAAAATGTGCAGAATTTTAACTCCGCCAAAAGTTTTTTATGCCATTGTGAATTCGAACATATAAACATTCGGCTAAATAATAATTATACATACTAAATAATTTTTATGCCTTAAAAATATTCGTATAAGGAAGATTATACCAAGTGTGTTATGCCAAATGATTTTTGGAGTATTAAGATTCTGCCAAATAGAAGGAACCCGTGAAACTGTGCCATTGAACTGGTGCACATAATACAATATATACCTATCTAATAAGTAGCTGAAAGGTAATAATAATAATGTTTATAGTACAGATATTATAATAGTGTTATGTATTTAACAGTGTACGCCGTACGCGTCTGTACCGAAATTTTAAGGTGTATTATCCTACATATTTTAGAAGATAGCATAATGTTCTACGCGGTGGCTTTTTTGTAACCACTTAAACTTGTTCGGATTACCACGGTCTTGAAGTTCCTAATGACTTTTATTTAATTATCTCGTTAATTATTGTATGTACTACTCTGAAATTTTACAGGTATATAACTGAATTAAGCAACTAAATATTGATATAATATTCAGTTTATATAACCGTATACAGGTTTATCGGTGGCCAAATAACTCCGCGCGCATTGTGACCGTGAACGTGGAGAACTGAATATCATCATAATTTGTTAATTACCTACAGGATACTAATGAAACTTCATATACATTTGAAGGTAGTTAAAAGCTACAAAATAACGTTTAAAGTAAGTCTTTAGAGCTCATATTCAGAGTGTTAGGACCTAAAGAAGTGTTTTTATATTTCATTAAATAACTTTTAAACGGTATGTCATTTTGTTATTTTTATTGCGAAACAAATTAAAACTAATTTCTAAGAAGTCATGTACAAAAGATGATAAGAATCCGCTTAACCGTTTCATAGATCCAGCAAAACCACAAACGTTACTCCAGCAAAATCTCGAATAACTTCGCAGCCGAAGAAAGAACAAAAACAAAATAACGTGTAACATTTACCTCGTCTAGACAACTAAATGTATAGCTAATATTTGTTTCAATATTCCCATTATTTAAAAAAAAGTTTTGCTGCGGTAACGTTTCAAACGTTACCCCAGCAGAATATGTTTTTGTGTAATAACTAAAAAACTATATGTGTAACAAATTTAAAAATGTGCTTAACAATTACAGAAGCTGGGCAACTAATTATCTATAAGATTTAAATGACTATTTTCGACATCATTTTGCTGGGGTAACGCACACGATGTGAGGCGTGCTCAAACATTACCTACGTTTAAAAAAAGGTGAAAGAGCATTACCTCTCACTATAATTTTTTCCCCTTCTTTCTCTATTATGTTTTTGATATGTATTAGTATATATTTATATATTATATCTCTATATATTATATATATGGTATGTATTTTATATTATTATGTTTAATTAGTATTATGTATGATGTTGTACACTGACAGCCCTAAATCTATCTCCTTTAATTTCTGTCCATCCAAAGGTTGTCTGTAAAAGATTGCCCTGTACGATAAGACCGCCCATAGTACACTAATTTTATTATTTGTATCCTTATGTGTATTGTAAGGTGTACAATAAAGTATATAATAATAATAATAATAATCGGCAATCATTGTACCGATAGTCATCTCAGCCAATGGCTTAATAGCTAAGAGCCTCGACCAACACCTCAGGAGGCTCTCGTTAGGTGGTTGGAACAAGGGCTTGCTTCAGAACGTGGTACTCCTCAACACGGCGCGTATCGTCAAGAGGTTCCTCTCTATGGAGCCCTGACCGCCGGTAGCTTGGACCCTGTTCCCGATACCGGTGGGCTACTATTTTTTATATTTTTAAATATATAAATAGATAGTAGAATCCAGAGACTTACTGCCGAATTACCAGTTTGGTTTCAGGAAGGGGCTCAGCACAATGGACAGTGTGGCAGTTCTAGTCACGGATATCCGTTTGGCGTTCTCCAAAAACGATTCAGTTGTTGCTGCTTTCCTAGACATTTCCTCCGCATACGATAACGTTCTTCTTCCCGTTCTCAAGCAGAAACTGCATCAGCTGAGTATTCCGGTTAAGATGATCGAATGCATATGTGGACTACTTTGGTCTCGCTCTTTAGTTTTGAGGGTCCAGGGTGAGGACTTTGATAAAAGTGTGACTTGGAGAGGACTCCCGCAGGGCTTCTTCCTCAGAGCCCTCTTCTTTATAATCTTTACACAGCTGATATTGGCTCCTGCCTAAATACTGACTGTTGTATCTTACAGTACGCTGACTACTTAGTCCTGTATGTGTCACGCTCCTCCATCATGGACGCCGCGTCATCTCTGTGCCTCTCACTGGATTCTCTTAATGATTGGCTTTCAAATCGCGGTCTTACATTATCTACACCCAAAAGCTCGGCAGTAGTCTTTTCCCGCAAGAGAACAATCCCACAAATCTCGGAGAAAAACATCCCGCTGGTAAATAAGGTCAAATTTCTGGGAGTTTTCCTTGACTCAAAATTAACTGGCAAGAACCACATAAATCACCTAATCAGCAAATGTGAACATGTCATCTCAATTTTAAAAGTACTTGCGGGCGTCTGGTGGGGTGCTCACCCGTACATCATGAAACTAGTTTACAATGCCCTAGTTCGCAGTATTTTGAACCAAGTATTGGTCGGTTCTAACGTTTTGTTCAGAAAACATGCTATCTACAATGTAGGTACCTCTGTCTTTTAAACCACGTTCCTATACGTACCTACGTAAAAATAAATAAGTACCGACCAATTCTCATATTCGACTAAATCAGAGCGCAAACAGATCAGACAGGGGTGGCCGATCTAGAAAGCATGCTTGCTTCATAGCAGGTATTTAGTAGTCATACTTGAATATTGAACATCAAAAATGATGTCTCCGAGTGATACAGCCGGTCGAGCCGAAGCTATAGACCTTGTCCAGAAGAAGCGAATTCGTCGCGAAACGTTTCGCGCGAATTCATTCACACACTAGTGAGATACTAGGCACCAATACATCGCGTCCACAAGCATCGCGCGAATTCAAAATACGCGCGTAAATCGCGAGCACAACGGCAAACCCTCGACTCGCGCGAGTCGAGATACTAGGGACCCCTTGTTGCGTCCAGTTAAACGCGCGAACTCCGACCTAGTGGACGTATCGGGAAAAATAGAGCGCCAAAATTTTGATACGGAATTGTTTATAGACGAAATACATTCTATTTTCCCTCCGTTTTTGGTCTCTTCCAGCGACGGTAAGCTAACCACAACGCGACCGCTTTGTTCAACTCCATGCTTCCTACTGACTGATCACTGAATTCGTCCACAAATGCTCGCGCGTTGGTACGCTCTTTCTGGACGCAAGGATCGCGCGTGATTCGCACGAGAGAATCGCGACGAATTCACCCTTTCTGGACAAGCCTTTATACTCACTGTCATGAAACGCGAACACGTGGCACACATTGCTTATATTAATTCTGATCTAAAATCTACTTAGGCGGAGTCGCAGGTAGAAGATAAAATACTTATCTAAACTCTTTTGCAAAAAAAACGGGCGCTTTAGATTTTTTCTCTACTTCAATGAAGAAGAACAAGAAATAGGTTTTATTAATTTGACGATGTATTGGCATGTTATTTGAAGCGTCCTGGCATGATTCTTTACGTTCCAAATTTAAAATTTGAAATTAATAAAAGAAAAATAATGATTATTGTGGATTATTCTAAAATTGCTTTACTAATGGCGCGAATTGCTGAAACGACTTTTAACTGATTACGATATTTTAAAACTTTTTGGATATTTTCTGCAAATTAAACAATTTAATCTTTCTTTTTACATTAAATACCACTTTTTGATATCTATACTAATATTATAAAGCGGAAAAGTTTGTTTGTTTATTTGTTTGTTTGTTTGCTTGAACGCGCTAATCTTCGAAAGTACTGGGTGGATTTGGATGCAAATTGGTATGGAAGTAGCTTGAGGAAGGTTATAGGCTACATTTTACGCGACTGCAAAAAAGGAGAGTTATGTTTTTACCGTGATAGAATGCGCCACGGGAGCGAAGCCCCGCGTGAGTACTAGAGAGTGATAAAGCTATAAGGGCCGGTAAAATTATAGACCTACTTGAAGAAGGTTGTTCGCAAACTTACGTGTCTCAGCGGCTAAATGTGAGTCGTTCAACTGTCCAGAGGACTTGGCAACGGTATCAAGAGATCGGTTCGGTCAAAAGAAGACCCGGTTCGGAATGAAAACGATGCACAGAACCAAGAGATGACCGCTTTTTGGTGAGTCAGGCGTTGCGGAATCGTAAAGCGTCAAGTGTGGACCTGAAGAAGAGCCTTGAAGAAGTAAGAGAAGTAGAAGTTAGCTTGTGGACGGTCAGGAGGAGACTTTTGGCTGCCAATATCAGGAGTTACCGCCCAGCTCGGGGCCCTAAGGAAGTGTTTTTCGAAGAAATCGCTCCTTATGGCGGAGGCTCCGTTATGTTTTGGGCAGCAATTAATTCGACGGAGCGTACGGAGTTAGTTTTCATAGAAAATGGAACATTAAATGCACACCGGTACATAATGGAAGTCCTAATCCCATATGCACAACCCACATTGACTGCACTTGGTGAAGATTCCATTTTTATGGACGACAATGCTCGCCCGCACCGTTCTGGCGACGTGGAAGCGTACATGCAAGAAGTTGGGATCCGTCGTTTAGATAGGCCAGCTCGAAATCCTGACCTCAATCCAATTGAGCATGTCTGGGATGTTCTAAAGAGACGGGTAAGATCAGTGCAACCTGCTCCACAAAACATCAGGGAGCTAAAAAGAGTCATTGCATAAGAGTGGGAACGTATTCCTCAAAACGTTATTAAAAACATCGTGGAAAGCATGCCCAGAAGGATTCAAGCTATGATTTTGGCAAGAGGAGGTCACACTCGTTATTAGGTTTTTACATTTGTAACTTTATTTAATTTAAAAAAGTAAAAAAAAAATCTTGTCTTTATTGCCGGCCTTCTTATTGTTTGGGCGTGTACATCGGTTTTAAAGAATCCGTCGTTTTTTTTTTTCTTTTAGTTGCCCGAATTCACTTCACGCGCATTAATTTACTCGATTATAAGTATACAGACTACGTCAAAGCAATAAATTTCATTTAATTAACTCAAATCGACCTTAGAACGTAAATTTCCTTAGCTGCCCGTTTTTTTTTTGCAAGAGTGTATTTGTATGAAACTGTATGGTGGTGTAATGTGTGAATAAATGTTTGTGTAACTAGGAAGGATTCAGGACTACAAAAATAAAACGCAATAAATACTTCATTGTAAATATTAATTTCCAATATTACTTTATGCTTATGGTAACCAATGATACAATGTTAGTTTCCGTGAACGCGGGACATACGTCGCGACATATCGCTATACATAAATCTAGCCATTGGCATGTAATATCACCGTAACTGCCAACGGCGATGCCAGTGCGAGACATATAAAAATGCTATCCCATATCGATCAACTCCCGCAAGGCAGCTTACAAAACTAGATAATATCTATCTTATAATTAACGCTCAAAAATCACTCATCAATTTGTTTTTTTTTTCGTCTAAATCTGTAAATTTTGATGAACATAGATGTCAAGTATATTTTTTTACAAACATTTCTAATTATCTATAACAGAGGCACACAATGCTTAGAATCTAGCTCGATATTGTGGAGTTCACGGTTCCAAGTAAAAATGTTACTCGACAACGAGCTTAATCTAATAATGTACAGTCCGTGACGTTTGTAGCACTCATCAAATTGTATTGCTGCTCTTCGACGCCAGGATTACAAGTCTGTCTGTATCAGTCTCCACATGACCTAGAAAGAATTACAATATAGCTGCATATAATTATTGTAAATCTTTGCATATTATCCCATAACTAAAACCCTTCACACTGATTCACTGGCGTCGTTTACAAAATTTGACAAGTGTGTACACAAATTTTCTTATTTGTTACGCTATAAGGTCATTATTTCTTCTAAACTAATACTATAGGCGGCCCTCCGACCTCGCTTACTGTGACCAGAGTCGGTTATCTTACACACTAACGTATGACATAACTGTTTCTCATAATATTTACAGGCTCTGGAAGTAAACAGATATGTCACTCCATTTTTTAATTTAAAATAATGATAAAATCTTGAATGTCTTTACATTAGGTGCCCATTAACATCTTTATAAATTTATTTTAACTGTCTCTTTACAATATTGTCTTTCCTTATTACAGTTTAAGGTCAGTAAATTAAAAAATGGAGTTCTTTGGAGTGAATATTTGAGATGTTTGTTCCGTAACTTTATGGTGTGGGGGCCAGCTGCGAGGTGTCGCACGTCTAAATCAAAAGCTATTTGGATAAAAGCATGTTTAATGAGTGAAACATCAAGAATAGACTATGACATTAAAGATGCCCGTATGAAGAGGACAGTTGGGACAATATTTTTGTGCAAATGCGCAAAAATCTTACTAATCTGATACACTATCTTCTTCATAGGACATTTCCAGGCCATGAAGTCTCCACACTTTATAATACTTTCACAAAAATCAACCTATTTCACAGAACTTACAGCTTAAACCTACAAAGGGACTAGAACTAAAAAATACAACCTAAGCAATTTTGAATTGTCATGTAACTAAAACTTATTTTCTTTAGGAATATTACTGTTTCATAAATAAAATAAAATGCTATTTACAACGAAAATATTGGGGGAAATATGATCATACATACATATACTGTATTAGGCTGCAATATCACGAACAACTTGGACAATAGCTATACAATGTACGCTTAACATTGTAAATCGATTGTGCATATCAATACAAAGTTATTAAAAATATACTTTCACGTCAGTTACAAGTGATATTGCAAAATGCTATTTTACAAGTTTCAACAATAATTTCAGAATTTTCAGTCAATATTTTAATATGGGAGCCTCTTGTGGTCCTGATGGTACTCAATAAAAAGAGTTACAAACGTAAAACTAACAATAAAATATAATACCGATGCAACAGCATGCAATAAAATTAATATATATAACTAGAATATATTTTATTTGATTGTGCAGCGATAAATGTGCTCTCTCATATAGAAACTATATGTTGGCACAAGTCATTGTATTGCGTATAATTGAAATAATAAACTATAATAAACTAAAGCTGTTTTGAACATTTCTTGTATGAATTAATTTTGAGTACTTTTCTTGTAACAAAATCTCTTTCCTAATAATATTTTCCTAATCAGAAATCGTATCACGTTAACAATAGTACCAAGGGTAGGCATCAAGTCTTTGCAAAAATATCTACATTAGGTTGTAGAAACTGTGTGTTGATAGCATAGTATGATATGTTGTGCGAAAGATAACTAGTACAAAGTCTTCGAGAAACAAACAGACTTTTAATTCACTTTTGTAACACACACCGAAATCTTAGGATAAATGCCGATTAGAATTAAGTACGTTGAGAAGCTATTGATGAAAAAAGACAATGTTTTTGGGGTTATTTCTAAGGTCGATGATGTAAAACTAGACTAGAATGTGCTAACTTAAAATATCAACAACGTGGCAATCGAACTGTTCTTCGACTGTATGCGACCAACACACTGTCACTATTATGTCCTCACAGTGCGACCGCCTGAGTAGACTCTGGCGACGGCGTTTCCTCGCCTTCGGATCAGGTCTTCCGAAGCTCTACCAGCTTTACGTCCTTTACGTGCAGATTGTGCTTCGATTTGGCCGCGAATTTGATGACTGCTTGCGTTGAGACGAGAGGCACGTGTCGGAGATCAAGTCTGGTGAAAAGAAATTACCAAATTAGTGTATATTTTATATGTTGAATTGTACTGTCTAGAGAAGTCCAACTGGCTCAAGTTTGTTTAGCACCTGAGGCATAAGATTAGTATTTATAACCGTTTACGCATCGCACACAACGGAAGCGCTCCAAAGGAATATATTTTTCCCATTTTAATTAAGTAGAAGTGCCCTTACACTCTCTCAAAACGAGAACCAGTGTCGCCAAACTCACACATTTGCAAATCAAATTGTTCATTAAACACATAACAAACATTGACATAATTGGCTACAAAGTTGAAACGCATCTTTATCAAATCATCTTCTTAACACTGTTAAAGTGTAAGTCTTATTACAACGAGCGAAAGTTGTTACTATTTGACATGACATAATCAATAAAGGAGTTTATCGTTTAAAAAACTTAAATCGATTAATTTATAACGACTACAGCTACTCAACGCTAGATGGCGCTGAAACCAATTTATTCTATTCGGAACGCTAAGTACTTTGAAATAGATGTCATATTTTCATGCACATGTAATGTCTTTTGCTACTCAAATATAGATGTAGATGTAGATAGTAGCAATTTAATAATTAATCGAGATCATACAAATGCTTAGTAATGGAAAAGGTTGATCATCTTCAAAAAATAGAATCTATGTTTATGTTAAAGAGGTAAAATTTGTAAGCTTGTATGTAGGGGTAATCTCTGAAACTACTGAATCAATTCTAAAAAATTATTTCCCTTATATGTAGTTGGATTATTCTTGAGTGCTATAGATAGGCTATAAATTATTTTTATATAATAAAGTATTAATTTCACGCGGGCAAAGCCGCTGGCACAAGCTAGTGATTTATTATATACTTTATTGTACACCTTAACTTAACACAGGACAATCATTTATAAAAATAAGTGTTCAATAGGCGGTGTGCTTAGCGACCCGTATCCACTGCAGACGGATTCAGGCTATGTGTGGTTAAAACGTCGACATTTCTGTGCAATCTTAGTCAAAAATTTATGAATTATACACATGAACCGTCCGAAAACAATTTTCTGAATAATGGTGCCAGCTATGAAATTTAGAAATCATTAAAAAATATCGATACGGACCTACTTTACGAATGTGTCCCATCCCTAATTGAGTAGCGTCGAAGTTACTAGAATTTATAGTATGTTGCTCCAGATAACGACCAAGTAGATTTAAACGTTGTGTTAATGAAAATAAGGTTGTTTCTAGTTTGCATTGAAGTTATGAAATGTGGTATTGTCATTAAAATGTCAATCTCAATGATCTAAATAAGCATTTCTCTTTCCTCCCCTTTTCTCTTGATCCGTCTGTTAAAGCTGCGACACTAGAGAGTCTTTCTAGGTTGCCGTTACCACTTTGTCCTCTCTTTAAGCTTAGCGATGTTACTGAGGATGACGTTAAGAAGTCTATTCTTGTGATTACTTCTTCAGCAGTCGGTAATGATAAGTTGTTTATCCTTTCCTCGTTACTTCCTATTCTCACTCACATCTTCAACCACTCATTTTCCTCTTGCTCCTTTCCGTATGTTTGGAAACAGGCTCACATAATACCTTTACCTAAAACTAACAATCCTACTTTATTAACCCACTTTAGACTCGTTTCTATCCTCCCTTTTCTCTCTAAAGTTTTTGAGCACATAGTAGTTCATAGACAATTATCATTTTTCTTGGCGACAAACTCGATAATATCCCCTTTTCAATCCGATTTTCGCTCGGGTCACAGTACTGTAACCGCGCTTTTAAAAGTGACTGATGACATCCGCTGGGCAATGGAGAATAAGTCCCTTACAGTTCTTGTATTGCTGGACTTCAGTAGCGCATTCAACTCAGTGGATTTCGACATATTACTAGGTATCCTCAAATCTATCAATTTCTCTCCTTCCACTTTAGCCTGGTTCGGTTCTTATCTTCGGGGACGCTCTCAGTGTGTTCGTCTGGAGGAGTCCTTCTCTGATTGGTGTAGCGTCATTGAGGGTGTTCCTCAGGGTAGCGTTCTCTCTCCTCTTCTTTTTTCAATTTTCATAAACTTTGTTACCAGAGTAATCTCCTCTAGTTTTCATCTCTACGCAGATGACTTGCAGCTTTCCGACATTTTACTGTAGCTGACGCGGGTTCTGCAATTGCTGCAATGAATCATAACCTGGCTTGCATCAGCGTTGGGCTAAGTCATTTGGTTTGCAAATTAACCCAACTAAATCCCAGGCGATAATCATTGGCAGCAGATTCGTTCGCAGTGCGGCTGTTGTTGCATCTCTGATGCCTTTATATCTCGATGGTGTTCGCATTGAATATACCGAAACCGCTGAAGATCTGGGTGTAGTTATTGACTCCAATCTCTCGTGGCGTGCTCAGGTCAATGAGGTCAGCCGAAAGGTAAATTTTTCCTTTCATTCGCTGAAATGCCTTCAAAGTCTTCTTCCCTTGAAGACTAAAATTTCTTTGGCACAAACACTTATTCAGCCGATTATAGATTATGCCGATGCCTGCTATTTGGATGCTACCGAGGAGCTATTAAACAAGCTTGAGCGCTTGCAAAATCTATGCATTCGCTTTGTTTTCGGTCTTCGAAAGTATGACCATGTCTCTCACCTTCGCAAGCAACTCAAGTGGCTCCCAATCCGTCTTCGCAGGAACACTAGGATTTTGTGTCTACTCTTCAACATTCTACACAACCCGTCTTACCCTTCCTACCTGCGTGAGCGTTTTTCTTACGCTCGTTCTAGCGACGTACCGTGTAGATCACACCTTAGATCCCTCCTTAAATCTCATCCTCATAAAACTAGCTACTACTCTTATTCCTTCTCTGTCCATGCTGTAAGATTGTGGAACTCACTTCCGCCTAGCATTCGTGATTTAAAAACTATATCTCTATTCAAATGTCGATTAAAAGAGCATTACCTTTCCTCTTAACTGTGTTAATTATTTATGTATATATTTATATTATATGTTTCTTACATTATGTATTTATTTAAGTATATGTTATTTTTATTGCATTGTAAGTATGTGTAAGTATATTTAATATTTTAGTTTTAGTTTTAGACTTCACATATTCATATTTATTTCTCTTCTTGTTCTCACACACTATTGTCTACATTTCTTTTTCACTTCTCCTTTCGCAGGTCTGCTGGAAGAAATTTCTTAAGAAATAAGCAGTACCTTTGTACTCAGATATTATAATTATGTTTATCTTAATGTGTTTTACTGTGTGTACATAAATAATAAAATAAATAAATAAACTAAGTTTAATACTTACCGATGATACGATACCACTCCACAAGACACATACTTTTTTCTGCTTTCGTCTTTGCAGGTCAAAACCGCAATATAATTTCTAATATATTTCGTGTACTTTGGAGACAACCAATCGCGACATGAATCTAACAGCGAATAAGCTGATGTTGCGCATCTTTGCCTAATGTTGACACACGCCCGATAACTGAGCGGCACTTCCACTGTATTTTCTATTCCGTGCTTCGCTCCTATTGGTCATAGCGTAATGTTATATAGATTATAGCCTCCCTCGATAAATGAACTATCCAACACATACATTTCTATTTGAACCTGAGATTTGTGCATTCAACCATAAAAAAAAGTATTACTATAAATAAAAAGTGAAAACAAAAAGACAGTACGTGTCCCAAGGCCAAAAAAATCCATTTCAGCATAAATGACGGATAGTACCGTCTAAGGCCGTGCGCGCACTGCCTTGCGGTGGCCGCAATTCCGGTAGTTCTACCGCACCGCGAGACTGACCGCAGTGCGCGCACTTCTATGACACTCCATACTTCACAAATTTTTCGGTACCGCAATTCCGGTAGTTCTACCGCACCGCAAAATTTGTGAAGTATGGAGTGTCATAGAAGTGCGCGCACTGCGGTGAGTCTACCGGTGCGGTAGAACTACCGGAATTGCGGCCACCGCAAGGCAGTGCGCGCACGGCCTAAGTCTGCGGGTACGAAACTTGCGACGGCCGGAGCGACGGCGGGGCGGGGCGGTGCTGCGCGGGGCGAATAGATAGCGGTGTCTTGCGTGTGTACGAAACAAACTTCCGCGCAGTCGCGCTCACGTAGTGTTGTGATAAACATGAATTCACGTCGAAGAGAACTATTGGAGCCCAGTCTCCTAATGAGAGAATTTTTATTACCTAGAGATGGTGTTCATCCAATAAGTCAACTAATTTTTATGGTGTACGTTTTTACTGTACCATAGAGCCGGTTTTGATAAGAACTAACTAATTATTAACTCTTCATTGTTAATTTCCATAATTTCCATATTATTACTGTGATAAAAATGCAACACTATGTACCCGCGCGAGCGGCGAAACCAAACTAGTTTGTTCTCGTCGCTCCGCGCCGCCACCGCTCTACCGCCGCCCGTGCATCGCTCGATCGCGCCGCTCCGCCGTCGCCCGTTTCGTACACAGCGCTTAATGTTTTTAATGCATTTGATTACATCGCCGTCGCGCCACCCCGCCGTCGCTCCGGCCGTCGCAAGTTTTGTACCCGCAGACTAATACTAGTCTTTCAATGAACTATAGGGACAAGTGACGTTACTCACCGGACGAGGTTGGGGCAGCGCGCCAGATGGTCGAGTGCGGCCTCAGTGAGCAGACGGCAGCCCGCCAGCGACAGGCGCTGTAGTCCGTGGTGCGCTAGTTGCGCCGCGCCTGCGTCCGTAAGTCGCGCGCAAGACGACGCGTCCAGTTCCACTAGCTTTGGTAATGCCTGGAAATTTTATACTTAATTTTAGTATTTATATGGAAGACATGTGAAAACGGACCAAGAAGCATTTTTCGTCCATCTGCGGCCTTAGTATGAGTTTGCGATACTATTATCGTGTTCGAAAACTATAGCTTTGTCTCTTTCATACTAATCTGGTACGTGTGAAAGAGACAAAGCGATAGTTTTCGAAAACGACAAAGTATTTCAAACTCATACTAAGCACACAGGTGTATTAAATTGAAGCGAAACTTCAATACATTCAAGTTAGGCTTATGCGAAAAGCTATTTTGCGAATGAGATATTCTGCAATTGAGGCAGGGAATTTTGGATAGTGCTGTTCTATCTATTTATCTAAAATGATGAGCAGTGAAACTGCTTTAAGAAGCTATTGAGTTAGGCTCGGTATCAACCACGGAATAGATGAATAAGATTGGAATGGTAATGTGGGCGTGGCGAGCGCGCCACATTTATGATACGACAATCATAGCGCGACCGATTAATTCATTCACTGCGTTTAGTGCGCTTCGGATTACTTCGGAACACAGAGCTCTGCTTTAAAATGCCTTGTTGTGCAATTATAATCTGTAAAACAAAAAATCAGACCGCAAGTATAGAGCGAGGAGGTATATATTTCCATCGGTAAGTCGAAAATAACATTTAATTACAATTTTATTTGTAAATATTCTGATCACTATGAAATTCCGAACATTAACAACATTATTGCAACAAGTTACAAAAGTATACAATACCCGTTGTGTACTCGCTTAATGAACGCAATGATCAAGTCCGCTTACAATGTACTGCATGCGCCACACTTCAACCATTGCGGTTTGTCCTTTGCCCTGATTGGCCGTGATGCACGGCACATGTTTATCAACAGTGAGTTACAATCAGTAGCAAGCTCTCGATATAAGTGTGTGTAATTTGTGTGCGTAATTCGCATACGTAACGGGCCTCTTGCTTGTAGTAGAGCTAAAGAGTGGGGAGACAAGCGGCGACACGCGTTCTCATACAAATCAGGAACTATTTATTTACTTTCTAACCTCGTATCTGTTCTGTGGTATCAACCACCAAAGCAGAGAGAAGAGACGATAGATGTGTTTTGAATAAACCAAGTAGAATTCGTTATTTACACATCTTCTCGCACTTAGCTTTGGTGGAAATGGATCAAAGGGAGATAAAATTTTGTGAATACGTTACTAAAAGTAATCGGTTTAAATGTTGATAGATAGAGAGGCCAAAGAAAAGATAAATAGATGTGTAAGGAATGTTACTAAAGAAAAAGGTACTTAAATGATCCTGTAACGTCTGACAGGGGATAATGGAATAATAAAACGGGCGGCGGGGCCCGCGCGTCGAGCGGTAAAGCTTGGCGTCGTCTAGAAAGTTATCCCCTTATAGAGGTAGGTGTGTACCTGCACGACGTAGCGCATGGCGACGTCGGTGATGTCGGTGCCGGGCAGGCGCAGCACGCTGAGCGCGGCCAGGCGGCTGGGGTCGGCGGCGGCGCGCGCGTCCGGCGGCGCCAGGATGCCGCGCAGCTTAGCGTCGTCCAACGCACGCGCGAACGACAGGTCCAACGCGGCCAGCGGGGGGCATGCTCCGCAGCGAAGCGCCAGCGCCGCTTCGGCCGGCGAGCCCGCCAGCGACAGCGACCGCAACGCTGGCAGCCTTGCCAGTAGCCTGACACACACAACAACTCATTCATAAACAATTCCCACGCCAGACATATTTAGATTAGTTGGAGGAGTTATAGTCCTCGTCACGTAAGTTAGCAAGGTTTTGGCGTAGTGGGGGAAAGTTCGTGCATCGTGCATTTAGTGGAAGAAAAAAGTGGTCCCTTTTACTGCTTGCCATTATTCTATGGTTATTGCCATAATTTATTCTTAATCATGTCTGTTCAGAAGAATGTTAAAGAAAGAAGAGGAATTCATTCGTTAATTCGGTATTATAAATAAAATAGATATAATACATAAATACATTTAAAAGTGAAAAAAAAAATGTATTAATAAAAACATTAAAAATAATACGTTCTCATCATCACAGTTAATTAGTAAAACTGATACCCCTTTTATTCTTCTTTTTTCCCGGTGTCCTAAAGACAGTGACGAATTCGGAATTTCAACCTTCCTTAACTATACTGTTCTTTCTGACGTTTTAATAGTCTACGTAAAACGGTATTTGGTCCTGACATTGTAATCAACGTAACAAAAACTAAATTTAAAACAACAACTCGTAACAAAAACAAAGGGTACAACTTTCGTGTACGCAAGTGTATTCGGGAGCAAATTGAACGAGAACTACGTCATACCTCGCGTCCCGCTGACAACCGCTGACACCTAAAAATCGACTTCTGCGCATTGAACGACTCTTGCCAAATTATTTGGCGACAACTATAACAAGGTTGCTAGTAATGTGAACAAAATCCTGGTTCATTAGAAAAAAAAAATACAAAAAGATTTCGGACAGAAACCAAATTGTTTTTATTATTAAAGACAACTAGCATGTGGGAGAAAACAGAGAACTAGATATCTAGTTGGAGGGGACTAGGTTACTACACAAACAACTTATAAAACCATGCTAGTGTGGCAAGTACCCAAATACGTGCACCTTTAATGATATCATAAACGCCAATGACTTTATAAAAAAAATATCATACATTACAACTGATGGGGTGACCATGATTCCACGTGAACATGGATATAAAACAGATTTTTTATTCAATTTATCTTTTAAAGTACTCGTATACATTATTCAGGAAGTCCAATTTAGTAAACGAACATGTCATCTTTAATAAGATATAGGCAACTATAGAAGGCCGTGCTGAATTATCTAAAATTGGTTTATTTTTTAAATTTAGCAAGTTGTATGAGAAGCCAATGCGGTACACATGTTACTTGCCAAACAACAATTATTTGTTACTTAATAGTTTTTTGGCTAAAGTTGTTTTCTCTTTTTTAGATATTTTCTTCTAATATTTTTTCCAGCACGGCCCCGTATCCACATCTATATATTATTTGTTATTACGAATTCACAATATCTGTTGCGGCACATGTAACGTGTTACTAGAGTACATTTCTTGAACTTTAATACGCTCAAATTCGGGGGGGGGGGGGGGGGGGGGGGCTTGCTGGGTAAACGGACATAGGAATTAGAGGCTTATTTTAACATTACATTAGCATTAAAATCATCATTAAATAATCTAGTAAAAGCCAATTTTCGATTCTGTAAGATCTACAGCATTTTTATATCATCATATATGTAATTTGTCTTATTTTTAAAGTTAGAGGAGGGGCAGGAGACCCATTTTACCACTTAGGACTTGAAATAATGGTTTTAAGAACCTCAATGACACTGTTACACTTTTTTTTTTAAATAAAAATGTCATAGTGGTTCACAGAACTGAAGAACTGTAGTCCTAATAGTTTCTTATAAATATCTGTCCTATTACGTTTGTTCAAACTAGAACATAACTGAGTACACGAGCCTCAGCATCACAGCGTCAGCAACACACATTCGTTACACGCGCCAGAGTCACCGGCACACCGTCAGCACTAAGAAGTGACCTAATGAGATCTTCGCTTCATCGGCTCAATACACATACAGCACACATGTAAATAGCCATCAATGTGTATTGATCATAATATTTGTATATAATATAGTTAATTTATGTAATAAATCAGTCATCAAGCTGGAGTTGCGTGTGATTCATACCCTATACTTCCTCTTACTGTGGCCAAGACACCTTTAGCCATCATCGGTCCTTTAAGGACGCATGTTCAAAATTGATAGGTATCAAATCGCATCACTACATAGACAAGGCTCAAACACACACAAACGTACGAATAGCTCCGCGAATTATGGGTACGTAAAGTCATTTTGATACTTTAGATTATTTAATTTTTTTTTAATGGCTTCATGGTTGCTTTTATTTTGTGTGCTGTTTGATGTCATGAAATTATTGGAGTGACTTGTAGGTACACTTCGATGACTGGTACTGGATCTCTTTGACAACAAGATGTAAATGTGTAGTTTTTTTTTATTATGGTTTCGTAGCCGATTGGCAAAAAACAGAACCCTTATAGTTTCGTCATGTCTCTCTATCTGCCCGTCCGTCCGTAAGTCACAGCCATTTTATTCCGAAACTGTTATGACTACCTACATGTGAAACTTGGTAGGTAGATTTATTGTGTTCCGCCGAGTTGAACCGCTTTCCGATTGATAGACAAAAATATATAAATTTAAGGGGGGCTCCTCATACATGGAACTGAACCTAAAAATATTTTTAAGCTATTGCATAGCTTTTATCGCGGGCTTTGAGCGCGGCGACCGAATTCCGTAACGAAAATAAAACCTAATACGGTCGAATATGGTCAGTTATTTCAATTCGGGTTACTAACGTTCTATTAGCGTGTTTAGTAAAGAATCGGATTGGTAACCGTCAGTATTTTGGATCAAACCCAGGGTCTCATCATATCTTTTTATGATTTCTTTTTTATTGAAAGTACATTTATATTATACTTACTAGCTTCTGCCCGCGACTTCGTTCGCGTGGAAGGGGGTTCCCGCGTAAATCCCGAACCCGTAGGAATTTCGGGATAAAAACTATCCTACGTCCTTCCCAGAGTCCTAAACTATTCCCACGCCAAATTTCATCTAAATCGGTTCAGCGGTTTAGGCGTGAAAAGGTAACACACAGACAGACAGAGTTACTTTCACATTTATAATATTAGTATGGATTTAGATATTTTGTAAATATTTTGTTGAATAAAATAAGAAACATTTACATTTTTTTATAGGAGAAAGAAAGTCTAAAATGTCAACGCCGCGAGAATTAGCTTAAAACTAAAAATGTGGTATAATTGACCCGGTAACTTGAATTAATATCAAAGAAAAAAAATGCTGCATAAATAAAAAAATATATAAATAATTATAATTGCATAAGTTGATAAAAAATGCTATGCAATAGCTTTACCGCGGCAGTCCCCGAGTGCCACACGGGTTTTTTTTTTTCATCAAACCTTTTCGTGTGCGGTATCTATAGACAGGTCTTTAAAAATTATATCGGTTCCTAAAACTACTTCTTCTTAAAGTCAATCGTTTAAAAGATATACGCTTCCAAAGTGGTAAAATGTGTCCCCCCTCTTTAACTTTTATAATAGAATAAAAAAAAATATGCTGTAGGTTTTAATGAAAACTTTCATTAAAATGGTTTGAATGACATCGGGTCAGTAGTTTTTGAGATTTAGCACATTTTCTAAAACCGCAAATATAACTTTGTATTTCATACAAACACTATGAAAAACAAAGTTATTTGGCGTAGTTACTACGGAACCCTTCATGGACGAGTCTGACTCGCATTTGTCCAATTTTTACGGTAGAGCCCACTCTTGACCTCGATCTCGCCTGATGGTAACCGATAGATGAGGTCTACAATGGAACGAGCGAGCTCAGAAGATACCTATTTACTTTTGCTTTAAAGACTCAAAGATGGCAGGGAAAACAGAAGCCTCAATCAAGAAAAATCAATTTCTTATGTTTAATATATTCTTGGAATATATGAGGAATGAGCTCGTAACTCCATATTTCTTACCCGTCTTGGGATCAATCAATTCTGGAAGAAGACAATTTTTGTAAAATCGAATTAAGTGAGTTTCCATTTTTTCCTTTCAGAATTAAAAGTCCTTTTCAATGATTTCAAACTTTAATTTACCAGTCTTGCCTAGTAATACGCAACTGCCCTTGAATTTGATAATACCATTTATGTTTTTTTAATAAAATACCCAAATTGCTACAGGTGTGCCTATAATATTTGAAGAGTTCCCGCGATTTCTCCAGGACTCCATCGTCAGATCCTGACTTCATGACAATGGAACGAACTAGAAAGCATACCTTTTGAAATAAAAAAAGAATTTTCCAAATAGGTCCAGTAGTCTTCGAGTAATCGGAGAACATACATAAAAAAAAACAGATTCCGAATAAGTGAGGACCTCCTCCATTTTTTGAAGTTGATTAAAAAGTGTTTCTGTCACAAACCAAACAGTAATACAATAAAATATATTGAAACATTAGTGGTTTCCAAATTGCTGCCACAAAAAGTACTACAAATCTGTTGGTCAGATCTTTCCGGACGCTCTTCGTGTGTACTGCGAGTATCGCAACTGCCTCCATAAATCCTGTGTAAAGAGGACCAGATCGTTTTGATGGTCACAATAAAATGACACATATTTACAACTAGCTTTTGCCCGCGACTTCGACCGCGTGTATCTCGGAAAATATCCCATCAGTATATTTATGTGGAGAACATAGCGCCGTCCGATGTAACTGTACAAACTCAAATGACTACTATATATCATTGCCGTGTATTTGGTGAAAACCGTATCAAAATCTTATGTGCTTTTTATCGCGTTCAAACAGACAGACAGACGCGAGGTAGCGGGAGGTCTCTGTTTAGAATTTATTATGGTAGTTCTAGTTCTAGTACGATCTAATAACAAATATTTTTTGACCACATGTCCAAATACCGTCCCGTTATCCTACACCGGTTCCCGCTCGTGCACCTCCTCTGACCTTGATCACCGACTGGAGGAAAGTAAGTGAAAAACAGTAATGAGGTAAATGCAATTAAAGAAATTGGTCAGTTACATTTTTGCGACACTTGCACTAAATATCTCATGGTGGCAGTTCTAATTTTGTGAAAAGTTTTAGTGATGGATTTTACTTCCGAAGGTATGTACTATATTATATTCTTATTAGAATATTTTAATGGGTCATAAAATAGACTATCTGTGAATTCACAATAAAGGCATGTTTTTCTTTGTTTTCGAACTTATCAGGCTTTTGGGGTATTAATGACAGCTGCAGAGGTTACTGCACGGTCAACTGGACATAAAAACGTTGCCAGAGTTATAAAGGACATTCACGAGAATCCAGCTTCTGCAAGTACATGCATTAGCCTTCAACAACCAAGTGCTGTGCAAGTGATAGACTGCTAAGTAATGACGAGGCATTAGCGTATTATATTGATTCAAATTCAACAACTCACTCATATAAACAGACTAGAAAGTGGATTATGAAAGTCGGGCATCACGTGTTTCCATCATATGATTGCATTGTTAAATCAAAAAAAGCATATTATCCTTCCGAGGAGCACATTGTTTTGACACAATCTCGAGCAGAAATTGAGCTACAAGCTATTTTGAATAAAACAGCAGAACGTTTAGTAGAAACTCAGAGAGAAGTTGTCACAAGTGTGCTCCCCAATCTAATACCCAATTCATCGTTTATCACACAACATCTCTTATAAGTAAATGGGGATGTGACGGAAGTTCCGGTCATAGTGCTTACAAACAAAGATTTGAAAACAGCGAAGGCACTGATGAGTTCCTTTTTGTTTATTCGTTGGTTCCTCTAAGGTTAATCGACGAGAGTAACAACATTATCTGGCAAAATCCTCGTCCATCATCGACGATGTTTTGTCGTCCAATTAAATTCATTTTTGCCAAAGAAACAACGGAATTGACAAAAATCGAAACAAATAAGGTTTTGGGATAAATAAACGAGTACTTGGAGGCTACATCTTATGATCTTGGTGGTTCTGAAATTTCTGTTAAGCACAAGCTTCTGCTGACTATGACTGATGGAAAAGTGTGCAATGCTTTGACAGAGACACATTCATCGCAGAAATGCTATATTTGTGGGGCCACTCCCAGAATGATGAATCAAGATAATTTTGGCTTGGGTTTGTTAACATTACATGCTTGGATTCGTTCGTTTGAGTGCTTTTTACACATTAGTTATAAGTTAGATATTAAGAAATGGCAAGCTAGGTCTTCAGAGGAAAAAGCAAGTGTAAAACAACGATCAGACGAAATCAAACAACGATTCAAGCATGAAACGGGATTAATTGTGGACAAGCCAAAGCCAGGATTTAGTTCCACAAATGATAGAAACAAAGCTCGACGTTTTTTCGGGAACCCCGAACTGAGTGCTCAGATCACAGGATTGGATGTTATAATCATGAAACACTTTGATGTATTGTTGAGGACATTGTCTTCTGGCTTCGAGATAAATCTTGTTGAATTCAAAAAGCCGAAGAAGAAACAGCAAGTGCTTCCCCTTGCTTCTCAATGGCGTCGCTCCAGATATTAATGGCATACGCTAGAAGATCCCCAGTTGACCGGTTTTTTGCGAAAACCGTATTGTCGGTCACTGAGGATATCGTTGGCTTCTAGGTATGCCAGGAGCTTACTATTAAGTACACGCTCCATACTCTTACAGAGTATGGACGTGACTGAAATAGGCCTGTAGTTGGCCGGGTCAGCACGACTGCCCTTTTTGGGTACAGGCTGAACGTTAGCCAGCTTCCATGCTTTCAGCACCTTTTCAGTCATCTAGCGAAAGGCGAAACAGGCGTGTCAAGATTGGAGATAATTCAGGCGCACAAGTTCTATGAACAATTGCTGGTATCCCGTCGGGGCCACTAGCTTTGTTCACGTCAAGATTACGCAGCACTCTACGGACGTCCTTCTGATGGATGCGAATGTCCAACATACACGTCTCGCATCCAATAGGAGCATCAGGAGGGTGAGCGCCACTACTATCCAGACGTGAAAACTCCGCAAAGAGGGCGGCAAACAAGTTTGCTGGTTTGAGCAGTGGTTACCACCACTGCTCAAACCTGACGGGTCCACACTACCGTGAGGGACGACAGAAGTTGAATTCGACCGACTTTGCCAGGGACCAAAACGCTTTGCTGCCAGCAGGATATGAAGCGAGTTTGTTCCCGATTCGGCTAACGTGGTCAAACCGAACCCTCCGCAAAACCTTCTTGCTGGACTTGGCAGCCCTGTTGAAGGCTCTCTTCTTCTGATCCACGTCATTTGCTTTGCAGTTTCGAGCATCGATCCATGCTAAGTATGCCCCGTGTTTAAGCGCTTCAGCCCGATCACATTCGGCGCCAAATCAAGGTCGAGCTTTGCCGCACCAATGTGGAGTACTACATACCGTTCTCTGACCTAACAATTTAGGTCAGAGAACGGTATGTAGTACTCCATCCCCTGTCGCAAAACATCTACCACGGCGTTTGCGTACGACGATGAATCATTTGAAGAAGAGCAAGTAGGCTGTCAAGGATAACATGCAAAGAAAGATCGCATGCCATCCCAATCCGCTGACTTATATCGCCAAACCCGACGAATGACTTTAAGGCTAAGATCGGGCGGAGAGGAGACGGGTACAGACTTCACCAGACAGTGGTCGGAACTACCTAACGGTGAAGATATCGTTACCGAGTAGCGGTCTGGATCTGTAGTCAGTAGAAGGTTCAAGCAATTGGCTTTGTGTGACTCAACATCCGGCACTCTCGTTGCTCCCTGGACCAGCTGAGTGAGATTTAATGCAAGTGCAAGATTGTGCGTCTCTCGCCCAGCATGGTCCGTGCACTGGTATGGGAAGAGCCACTCCTAGTGATGGGCATTAAAGCCCTCCAGTAACACGAACTGAGCTGCTGGGCCGCATCTGCCGCCTCACTGATGTATTGTGTGAGCCTGGTTCTCTCATGATCTCCGCTGTGCGAGCGGTAGACACAAGCATAGATAATTTTGTCTATGTCCGTGTCCACCAGAGCCCAAAGTGTAGAAAACCTGGAGTCCTCAAGGTTCCGGAGACGCCAATAGCAGATGTCGTCGCGGGCGTACATACATACCGCCGCACGTGGTTTAAAGTTGTGCTCCAAGGTAAACCCTGGGTATGAAAGATACGACACGTCTGATGGACATCTGATCTGCGTCTCCGAAAGAAACAGCAGAGCAGGTTTCAGTCTCGAGGTGGTGGTAGACTGCGACGAGATTTGAGTACAGACCTCGGATATTACTGAGGTGCACTTTGAGAGAGAGGGAGTGCAGCCGCTGTTTAACTTTTTATTCCATTTCATGATTTAGAGAGTGAAGAGGAGAGAAGAAGGAAGTGAAGTGAGGCTTCACGCTGTTAACCTCCAGACCCACACTAGACGGATGGTATTGATTGGGGAACTAGTCTGGAGACTGCGGGGACGCCCAAGCCCCCCCGGGAATGACCATCGGGCCCTCTCATCTGGTCGCCAACCAGCACGATGGTGCATTCCGGGATGTTTCGACAGTTGGTGGGGCAGCCTGTCATGTGTGGCTGGCACACTACTTGGGCCCCCAACTACCTGCGGTCGGCCAGCGGCGCACCGTGCCTCGGATCCGCTCCTCTCCGCGACTAGTCTCCCGATACGTCCGCACTAGTGCGAGCCAGATTGGTCTTTCAGCAGTGAAGCAACTACTTCGACCCAACTCCTTGATAGGCTACACAGGGCATCGTACCGGATAGTGTTGGTACGGTAACGGTAGTTGAGATCTCAGAACAATGTAACAGACTCTCTGTTACATTGTCCTGAGATCTCAACTACCGTTTAATAAATAGCAATAGGATAATCGCTAATTGCAAGACTCTTGCGAGACTCTCGTTTGGGCAACACTAGTACCGGAACACAGCTAGGCCGTTTGGCGGTACGTCTTTGCCCTGTGGGTGGTCACAAGCCTGCAATTTTAACCTGCCACCTGTTTGATGTCACCTGATTAGCACCACCCGAGGGCCACGTGTAGGGATTTGCAAACGGGTATCCTCTTACGGACACGGGTGACTCAGCCCCCAAAGCTGTCTGTCTGTCTGTCTGTCTGTCCGTCCGTATGTCACAGCTATTTTATTCCGAAACTATTAGGACTATACATGTGAAACTTGATAGGTAGATGTATTCTGTGAACCGCTTTCCGTTTTTAAGAAAAAACTTAAAAAATATTTAAAATAAAGGGGGGCTCCCCACACATAGAACTAAAACTGAAAATATTTTTTTTTTCATGAAACCTATGCGTGTGTGGTATCTATAGGCAGGTATTTAAAAATGACATTAAAGTTTCTAAAAGGACATTTTCATAAAGTAAATTGTTTAAAAGATGAACGCTTCCAAAGTGGTAAAATGTGTGTGTGTGTTCTTCTATAATAATGGAGTGAAAAATCTAAAAAATACATATATCTGTAGATCTTAGTATAAACTTTCAACCAAAATTAGTTTGAACGAGATCGGGTCAGCAATTTTTGATATACAGCATATTTTCTAAAACCGCAAATATAACTTTGTAATTCATACAACTACTATGAAAAACAAAGTTATTTGGCGTAGTTGTAAAAAATGTAAATAAGCTAGTTTTAAGAAATTTGCAAGTTTTTCTTTTGTCTATTAAATATACATATTATGTTATATTATTATAGTTACTTCGGAACCCTTCATGGGCGAGTCTGCCTTGCACTTAATTTTTTGGGGGGTAAAATCATCAAAATGACTCCTTTCGCTCTGGGTGTAGCGGAAAGTAGTGTCAGACGAATACTGAATAAAAACCCACTCTGTTCCTTCAGTTGGCCTTGTGATCCGGGGCTGCGGTGTCTATACATATATATGTCTGTAGATCTTAGTATAACCTTTCAACCAAAATTAGTTTGATCGAGATCGGGTCAGCAATTTGCGAGATACAGCATATTTTCTAAAACCGCAAATATAACTTTGTAATTCATACAAACACTATGAAAAACAAAGTTATTTGGCGTAGTTGCAAAAAATGTAAATAAGCTAGTTTTAAGAAATTTGTAAGTATTTTTTTGTCAAATAAATATACATATTACTTATATTATATCATTATAGTTACTTACTACTATATATATATATATATATATTGTAGTTTATTATATAAATATATAATAAAAAAATATCATGAAAAAAATCATTTTAACTAAAAATAAGACATATTTCCAAAAATAACAAGTTGGAAGTATTTTTTTTTTTTGTTTTTAGTGTTTTGGTTTGTCGACTAGTGCTTTACCTAGTTACAAAAGCCTAAATGTAAACTACTTATCACCATTTACAAAATATTGCTTTTCCCGATGCAGAGCCGTTCATTTTTGAGGAGTTCTTCAGGTACTTTACCATCAGCTCAACTTCACCATATACATGTTAACAAGTATAAAGTGATTAACAACCATATTCTAGTAATCGAATCGCAACCCATGAAATACTTATAATTGAGTAGTTCCGGTAGCCGTCTGTGGTCTTCGTCATCAGTTCCACTTCATCGAATGGTATTTTCCGAGAGCAACTACACAAGTTACTTTAAAAAATAATAATATTTGAAGAGTTCCCTCGATTTCGACAGGATTCCATCATCAGATCCTGACTTGATGACGATGGGACCACCTGGAAATATACCTACCAGGTGCCTTTCAAACAATAAAAATAATTTTTCAAATCGGTCTAGTTACGAGTAATCGGGGAACATACATTTAAAAAAAACCGAGTCGTTTGCACCCATTAAAAAAATCGGTATCATCTTGGGTTTTGACATTTATTCAAAAAAGATAACAATTATTCCCAAACAATAGATAAAAAACTTACTTTCTCAAGTTGCTCATATAAAATGCGTAAAGTATCGAAATAAGTATTGTGTAGTATTATGAATTATTTTGTGTTCGTACAGCGATCTATTTTTAGACAAATTTCTGTTGACAAGCGACATAGCGTCCACTCACGAAGGCGGCTGACCGCGTATTAAAATTTCTTTACACTTTTCTGTCCAATAAATCTAAACAGTGACCAACGAAAATAACCCTTAATGCGACCAGTTAAGATTCATGCGCTTTAGCAAAATATGTGAAAAATTTAAAAGGGATTTTATTTTTTTGTGAAGCTATTTGTTACATTTTCGTTATTATTAAAAGGCTCATTTTGAGGTAATTATATCTGCTAGCCTGTGGTATTTTTTAAGAATCAAAATATGTAAATGTTTAGCAGAAAAAGAATCCTAAACTTAACCCTTTTTCCTCAACTTTGTATGCAGAGGTTTTGAACAATCGTGTTTACAATACTAAAAACCATATTTTTTGTATTTTAAACACGGCTGCTTTGGAGATAAAGAAGTAATCTATCTATTGCAACTGTTAGTTTTGTTTGAATTTCTTTATATTAGTCGGAAAAGGCACCCAAAAACAGCTTATTTACGTCAGATTCGAACTTACGTCCTTAAGTCTGTGGGATCGGCAGTAAGAAAACCATTCCCTGTGTACATTGCACGACGTACACAACCCTTATTCCTACCCAAACTCCGTCTGTTACCGTAGGTCTCCCTGTAACAGACTTCCCGTATATAAAACAAACGCAGCCTGCGCTTGGTCTGGTTTGTATGGTAGGATAGGGCTTTAGGGTAACTAGGGTGATAGGTAGTGGTGTAGGGCTAGGTTGATAGTCAGTAGGGTAGGGTAGTAATTACTAGGTACCAGGCTCAACTGTCTGGAACATAGCCATCACTGTACGCACTTGGACTCGACCGTATTGAAAGGTTGGTCCTGGTGTGTACAACGTTTTAGAAACAAGTGATATTTTTGGATTTCATGCACATTTAATTATTTTTTTTAAGGCGAACTAACAATGTCGGTAGAATTCACATTACTAGCAACATTGTTAACTCCTTAAGCTATTGAGTTAAATTTAAACATGTAAAAAAATACTTACCAAGCAAGTTGCCTCCTAGCGAGATGACACCACTCAAGCCCCAGTGATAATGGTTGTCGCCTGGCAATGCCAGCGAGCTGAGCGGCCGACACACGGACTTGTACGAATGACATACTGCGCCACAAAGATGGATCCATCTGAAATATAAACTTTCTTTATGAAAAAGGGAGATCGTTTCATAAATTACATTTGCTTATTTACTACAAAATAAGTGGGTGAACTGCTGTCCTCCTAGCTAGACTACAAAATAGCCTGTATGAAGGAGTAACAGTGCAGAGCACCTCGAAATGATCTTTATTTTGCAAGTTGGTTATTAAATAACACTTTTACACGTCATGTCTTCCGCAAATTTAATCTAGATGACGCCGATGTTTCGTAACTGACAACCCTGAGAAGAAACACCGAGGTTGTGGCACCAAACTCAGAGGTTGAAGTCTCTTTTAAAGCCGATTTGTACTGGTCGAATCGGTTCTGGATGAGCCCACTCTTGACCTCAATTTCGGCTGATGGTAAGCGATAGATGAGGTCTACGATGGAACGAGCGAGCCCAGAAGATGCCTGTTCACTCTTGCTTTAAAGCCTGAAAGGTCATAAGTGGCAGGGAACACAGAAGCCGGCAGAGTTCCACAGCTTGGATGTACATACAATAAATGTGGAAGAAAAGCGCTTGGTGCGACAAGACAGTATATCAACCAAGTGTGAATGGTACCCAGCAGTGCGTCTGGTGACTACCAGACTTGGACTCAGTAGTGAAAGGGAGATGGAGGGATCAGGTCATGGAGCTCCTTCGCACACTCCCCGTAGTACAATCTGTAGAAGACCGACAGGCAAGCAATGATGTCTGAGGAAATCTTTTGATGAAGATTTGAGTGGTTCTGAGTGCATTATTGGCTTCATGGGTAGCTACAAAGCTTCTGTTGCAAAACTTGAACACCAGTGTGATCTTGTAACTGATCAATTTGTAAAATAAAGCCTGCAAATATCTTATTTTACGAACTCTGATAGAGCTAATGATAAGATTACTCCATATTTTGACAGCATCTGTCAGTACCATTTTACAAACTAAAACAGTTTTATTAAAAAAAATATATATCAGGCGTAATAGTTATCACTAGCAAGTTAGCATCGTCAGGTTCTACTAGTTTTCGTCTCTTTTTAATAGCAGCGATAGAACTGCCAATATTTACAGGATGATATTTAAATGTGTATTTTTTTGACTTTGGTCAGTCTCATTCTGCTCATTCACACAAAACTTTAATAACTTAAAATCAGTTCAGTAATTTTAGAGCTTTAACGCGACCATACGGGAGACTGCTTTAAAATATGTAAGGATTTTAATTTGGTAAATTTTGGAAAAGTGTATCACTACATAGAAACTATAAATTATTTATTTCATCTTGCTTATATGTAATTATGTTGGCTGTATGTGTATGTAATTACCGAGTATTCGGCCCAGGCCTTGCAGACGAGCGCGCAGGTGGCCAGCTCGTGCGGCGTGAGCTTGGCGAACACGCACAGCATGGCCTCGCGGTCCAGCCACGCAGACCCCGGCTGGTTGCAAGCCACGATTAACGATGGCGCAGGTCGGATTGGGTACATTGGCTTCTTCATTATCTGTGGGGGAAAAAAAGTTTTAAAACAAAGTCAGACGACTTAGTGCCACACAATGGATTGATGACAATAGTTAGCAAACTTAATCACATCACATCAATTCTCTAAATACCTTTCCCTGAGTATTAAGAATCCATTCGTGGAATCCCTCATGTGAATAAAATATATGAAATTAGACAATTTCATAGACTTATACCACAGACTAAAAATCATGCAGTCGTCCAACGAAGACGTATAGACAGGGCAATTGTGCGGGCTGTGAGGGGCGAGACACGGGAAAGCTGAGCTCGAACTGCGAACAAAACTATGTTCGTAGTTCGGGACACATTCGGGACTAGCACGTGTTTGTTTTTTATTTCTTTATTTAAAATAGTGCATACGTGTGCTGAGAGATTGCAAGTCTTCATCTCGTATAAATAAAGATCTCCGGTTTCATCAGCTTCCACGCACAGAAGAAAGGTAAATATTTAATAATGTTTTGTTATTGTTTTATTTATAATGTCGTGCTGCGTTAATAACGCTAACATTATGGCCGAACGGCGGACAGTAAAAAATATTATCTAATAGGTAATCGCACAGGGCCGTGAGTGTTTGGAAATTTTATATATTTTTATACCTACTTAATATTATTAGGTGTTCAATTTTTATTCAAAATGATAACAATACTTTCAAGCTTTATTCGAATGCTGATAACGAAAAATAATATGTAATTTCAAATTCAAGATGGTGAACTTTCTTTATTATTTAATAAGGGTGAATGTCGAGATGGTGGACGTAATTTTTTATAATAAGATATGGGTGTCAATTTTAAGTTTAATTGGTGTGTTTGTTTAGAAAATGCCATCCTTTTTCAAATCCATGATGGCGGACGTCATATTTTTTAAATAATTTGATAGGGGTGTCAGTTTTGGGGTTAATTGGGCTGCTTGTTACGAACATGCTTTCCTTTTTGAAATCCAAGATGGCGGACGTCATTTTTTTTAATAATTTTAGATGAGTGTCAATTTTGAGGTTAATTTTCATATAATTAAGTTCAACAACAAAAATTTCAAATCGAATAAATCTAGAAACCGTAATTATTATATTTTTTTTACTGTCATAGTATTTGAATTGTTCCTCAGCAAGTTCCACCGTCAAAAATTATTGACCGAGTTTTGTGACTTGTATTTTTTCACTTTGTATTAAAAATGTAGGGTGTACTCTAAGATTTTCCTGCCTCTAACCGTGAGGACTTTTAATTGGCTGTCTACTAAACTATATATTTTCTTTATTTATAGCTGTTAGCGACAGAGGTTTTGACATTTATGATTGTACCTACCTTTAATTACTTAAATGCATGCGACGTAATATGGCTTGTAATTATAATTTCAAAATATATATTTTTTTTTAATTTAGAATAAGCTCGCGTTTGACCACCATCTCACCTGATGGTAAGCGATGATGTGGTCGAAGATGGAGCACGCTTAGAAGTAACCTATTCACTCTTGATTTAAAGACCCCTCCCTAGGTTGTAGTTATTGAAAAACACCTGTAATCACCTATGTTCACAAAATGAATAAATGAATTTGAAATTTATGTGGGTTCATTGACTATATTTAATCTAATTAAAACAATGATTATTTATGAGATTTAAAAACAACTGTTACGGGCAGAATTCAAGCAACCGAGTTATTTATTTATTTGAAAAAAAAAAACTTCACTTAACAGCATTACAGTACAGTTGTAAGTATCACAGTACCTAGTTATCACGTGCATCGGTTCAAATTTTAAATCTCTTTGTATACGCCTCGTCTGCATTTTTTAGTATCACACTCAACTTCTTAATAATACATGCAGTAAAGAGCGGGCTAAAATTGTTATCATTATTATATTAAGTTATAATATTGCTAACAATGTTGACCTGCAATAAAAAATTAATTTCATAAATATTGTTTACTAGTGACACCCTGGCCCTCGCGATACTGTCTAGCTAGACGTTGTCGGAATTTTTCACGAGATCAAAGGCGTCGATCTACTGTGTGATTTTTATACTGTGCTTATACTATGTAGTTGGTAATAAATCATCTATTTATCTGAAAACTTGTCTCTGCCCATTCACACCAGCTATACAGTCAACGCAATGATCTAAATACAAGAAATCCTTAACCAGAAAGCATCTACGTTAACGTTCACATTGCTCTAAGACGAAGCGAAAATACGCGATCGCCGAGGTCATAATTATATAGATAATATATTATGTATGTTCGGAACCAGAAATTGTTGTCGTGTCGCCGCTTTTCGGTTTTGCGTTAGGACGCGTTCGCAGCTATGGACTTCCACCTAAAGTGGTTGAGTATCTAAACCTTGAGTATGAGTACATTAAATTGTCAATTAAACATGATAGATTTCGTCATATTCTATCTGGTGACCTGAACACGGACCTTATGTTTAGAATATCCTGAATGAAACCTAATTTAACCGGGATTGCTTATGAGAGAAAAGGTAAGTCTTTATTATTACCTTTTCTCGCCTAACTAAAAATTGGATAGAATAATAATGACTTTATTGAAAAGCAAAAAACCTTTTTTACATTAATTACTTATTTATTAATTAGATAGATAGAATATACTTTATTGTACACCAAAATCTACTTATTTTTATTTTTTAATTTAATTAGGTTACAATACAGTTGTGGATTGTAAAATGCATTGCTTTTGAATTATAAGACTTGAAAACCCTGCCTCCTAAACTAGGGTAAACCTGTGACTTATATATATATATATTTATCAAAACGTGCAAATATAATAAGCAAATAATATAATGAGCATGTCCGACTAACTTTTCTCACCTTAGCCGAGTGGTGCGTGAGCTGTAATGCGAGATGAGCCCGCAACGCTTGCTTCTTTGGCGCTTCGTCCTCGTCACTGGCGCGTCGCTTCTTCAGCGGTGGTTCCCAACCCTCAACTTCCCCACCCGGGTTGCCGTCATCTTCACGCTTTATTTCTGTAACATAACATCATGACCGATCAAGGATAAATACCCATACGCACTAAACGTTTTGGGAGTACTTTCATTGTGCGTACGGCTAAGAAGTGGAATTCCCTGCCGGAGTCTGTGTTTTCCGATAGCTATAATCTAGGGGTCTTGTAAGTCGATGAGTGAATAGGTTACTATTAGAGAAGCGTGCTCCATCTTCTACCACATCACTTACCATCAGGTGAGATAGTGGTCAAACGCGATTGTCAGTAAAAACAAAAATGTTAGAAAACCATCAAAGAACCATGATATTGTCATCCATATAGCTCCGGTCGGTAAATTATGTCGTCGAGCTTTCAAAAACAGATTTGTGAAACAAGCTATAATAATGTAGTTATACATTTCACAAATATGTTTTCACACCATGCATGTAATGATATAAGGATCAAAATAACATCAAAAACCAAAAGCTGGGAAAAAAATTCATCTAACAATGTTTATGTTCCCTTAATCCATACACAAGAGACTCTGAATTTGAACTAACATAATGTTAAAGATTTCTATTGTTGTTTTCCAAAACTGAACAACTTTGTAAACAAAAAAAAAACCTATCAATTGTTCAATAAGTAAGATCAGAAAGATGTCATACCTAGTGAAATGACGAGACAAACAAATTCGAAGCCACGTCTAAGGACTGTACTATAATAACATCCATTCTGTTATTATAACGATACATCGTCAATATTTGTATCAGTGCTTTATCAATGCACATGTAATGATAATAAAAGTTATAACTTTTTGCGTATCTATGTTATAACTTTGTGTACAATCGATGGTAAAGCAATAAATACATAAATATTAATGAAAGTCGGCCTATTTATTTATTTGGCCTAAATTCAATGGTGGACGTTTACCGAATGATGGCATGTATTTACCGTCCTCAGACTTGATATGTGGAACTTCATTCTTGCCTTCATTATCCGAGCTGGCTTCTGATTTCAGCTGGGACTGCGATGTTGGTGCTGGCGCCTTATTCTGAAACCAATGATTGAACTTTTAAAACATAGAACTAGCAATACCCACATTGCTTCAAGAATTCACATTTACGCAAATGTAATCTTGTTAGCCCCTCCAACTAAGTATGCTTCACGGGTTCACAGCAATAGTGAAATGGGTAGAGTTCGAACCCGCGACCTCTCGAACGCAAGGCCGACACCTTAGCCATAAGGCTATTGCTTTCATTTATATCTTTGACAGTCTGTGAGTGGTCCAACAGAAGGGGTAAGGTGATAGTACTAGTGATGCTACGGATATCCGTATCTGTATCATCGGATATCCGAGGAAAAAGAAAGATCCGTATCCATTACTTTACTCGCGGATCTTTTACCTTATTAATTTGAAAAAAAATATTCCAAATTAAACTAGAAAACTTCTTAGTATACATTATTTTCACTTTTGTACCATAACCATACACAAACGTTATCGACACGGCCCAGTGTCACACTAAACAGTAAATAAAATAAAAGTAATACCCGCGCAATGCAAGTCGACATGTCCTGCCTGTCGTTGCGGCGAGCGTGGTTTCAACGTCTCGCGCGCCGACACGGATTGAATAAGAAAATAAAGATCCGTATCCGCGGATCTTGACACCAAATATCCGTTTTCGGATCCGTATCCGCAGATGTACATTAACGATCCGGTACATCACTAGATAGTACCTATAATAGTGTACAAGATAAATGCTTGTAAATCATATTATATACTGCATCCAATTGACTGGAAGCGGACTCTCAATATATTTTAAACAAGGTTAGGCCACACGGGAGTCAGTGATATTCTGACCTCTGCATTTACGTTTAAATGACTAATTTAAACACTGAATTGTATTAGCTGTTGATGTTATTCTGTATTTGGGTATACGCTCACCTGTAAGCCGTGACTAATTTGTCCGACGTCGGAACCCACACTCATTCGCCTGAGGTCCGATGACTTCTGACGCGCACGGAAATGTCGAGGCTGTAACGAATAAACAATTGTTTTTGCTCAGTAAGTTCCCTTACTCCTTACCTATCCGTAGGATCTCATGATTAATTCTACTGGAAATTAAATAGAAAATGGTCACACACACACCACTATTTTAATTTCACACAATATAAGTACGGCAGCATTTATTACGTGAAAATGAAAACTTTGACGTAGTACAGTACCATTCTAGTAGGTAAAAGGGACTGAAGACAATTCACTGAGACCAGACTAGGCGCTTTTACTGACATGAGTATCTAGCAACTGGCTTATTATTACGATTATAAGGAAAGGACCCTGTTCCACACATACAAACAAATACAGTAGACGTCTAGGGTAAGTATTCATATCTAGTCAACTAGTACTCACGCGGGGCTTCGCTCCCGTGGATTCTATCACGGTAAAAACATAACTCTCCTTTTTTTCAGTCGCGTAAAAAGTAGCCTATAACCTTCCTCATGCTTCAAGCTACTTCCATACCAAATTGCATTCAAATCCACACAGTACTTTCGAAGATTAGCGCGTTCAAGCAAACAAACAAACTTTTCCGCTTTATAATATTAGTATAGATGAAATAGTTATCCTAGGCGTCAAGCTAACCGATTATGTACGCGAGACCACTGCGCTCCACGACGCCAATTGCTCAAGAGGCCGCTTTTAGTCAGCTGCATACCCAACGTGTTCTGGAGCACTGACACAGCCAGAAGGCGTCACGGCAGACCTTGTAGAAAATGGCGGGACGTACTGGACCAAATTAAAGACCGGTGGTCCACTTTAACCCTAATTTCCAGAGGTTTCTCCTCTGGAAATCACGGGGAGAGGCCTTTACCTAGCAGTGAGATGATGTAGGCTCACAGTAACCCACCTTGTAGTCATGGTTGAGCCCCATGGTGGTACAGGTTGGGCACTCCCAGGAGTTGGGGAGGTCCTCGTTGATCTGTCCTCCGGGCGGCACGCAAGCCGGGTGCACGATGCTGTAGCACACTGAGCACTCGCGGAGAGAAGATGGACCGTTGCGGCCTGCAAGAAGAAAGTATTTTGTGAAAAAATGCTCATTCCGCATCACGTTTGTATCTATCTCTACACTGTAACTAGTACATCTATGTCTATATTTCGTATGTTTTGTAATTGAAGGACAAACCTAGAATTCCATTAACAAGACACAAACTCACAAGTATACTATTGTGATAATCCTCAGACACAAATCAAATAAGATTTCTACAGTTCTTTAGGGTTTCGTACCCAAAGGGTAAAACGGGACCCTATTACGAAGACTCCGCTGTCCGTCTGTCTGTCTGTCTGTCCGTCTGTCACCTGATGATGATGATGATGATGATGAACAGATGATGTATTTCTGTTGCCGCTATAACGACAAATACTAAAAACAATAAAATAAATATTTAAAGGGGGCTCATACAACAAACGGGTTTTTCTTTTCGTTTTTATGGATAATGTGGAAACCTTCGTGCGCGAGTCCGACTCTCACTTGGCCGGTTTTTTTATAGTTATTTAGACGCAATCATCTAGACACAAACTTCGTCTACATTGACACGGTTTCATTGACATTGCACAGTCTCGCGCAGGGACTAAGTGCGAAAACCAAGTGTAATAAAAATTTTTTTGCAAAAAATAAAACCGACTTCCATATCAAAACACTACAAAGCCAAAAATAATTTTAATTTCGGTAGTCGGTGTTATTGGTTTTGTATTTTCTTTTTTTTTTTCACACCGCCTTCCGAAATTAAAATTATTTTTGGCTTTGTAGTGTTTTGATATGGAAGTCGGTTTTATTTTTTGCAAAAAAGTTTTTATTTTCGTGCTTTTTAGTGGGTCAGTGAATTTTCCAAATCGGTTCGTAAATGACGGAGTTATGCGCGAACAAAAAACGCAATGCAGCGTAAACGAAAAGATCATCAACGTAAACATTTTTTTAGACTTTTGTTGATTTTTCAGAAACGGCCTGTACGATTTCGATAAAATTTTCATGGGACCATTTGGGAAGTATACCCTTTCTAACAAGATCAGAATTTTTCAAATCGGTTGGCAAACGACGGAGTTATGCGTGGACAAACATAAAAAAAAAAAAAAAAAAAAAAATACAAACATCCGAATTGAGAACCTCCTCCTTTTTTAGAAGTCGGTTAAAAAAGAAGAAGAATTGATTGGAAAAAATGATAATTTCTTCGCCAAAACTTTATGGCTTTCCTGGGTGTTAGATGGATATTATATTTAGGGTATTAGTATTATGAGCACCGCTTCTTACCATTATTGCCTTTAGCTTGTGGAGCGACAGGTGTTTGCATCCAGCCGTCGAGATGGCACACTGCACACGAAGCTGTAACTGGTAGCATGGGCTGTAAATTAAAATAAAATATACTAAATATTTTCCTTATTAAACTTTAATTATTTTTTCATATACAAAATATTGAATATATTTTAACAAATTCTATGAAGAAATGACTATTGAAAAATATTCCGATTTATTAGGGATTTATCACAGGATTTATACTTTAAAATAAAATGAAATTCAGAAATATTACTTTCATTTCTTAATTTATAATAATGGAGGCTTTTTACTGCAAATAGTTGAATTAATGTTGGTGTATCAGGGATTCCATCAATACAGAGATTTTCATTTTTCATTTTTTGTACCGCCATACTTGTTGTGTGTAGGCCATTTACAGGCCCCACCAATTACCTTTTCAGATGTTTGTTTGTATACACAGTACTACAACACATAGTGTCCTATTATACCAATATACTTCCATGTATTCAACATACCAAGGATGATGTTTTTTAATAATTAGTATTTTTCGCCTAAATACTTGCAAGTTGGAAAATTTTAGAAGTCAGACTTGAATCCTGCGCTATGAAAATTTTGATGTGATAGAGTTGACAAAGAAACCAAAAAATATATGTAACGTAACCTAGTGTATATACCTGTAAGCACTGGCGCATAACGCAGGTCTGCTTGGCGCGACCCAGTCCGCCGAACTTGACCATATCGTGGCAGAACACGCACTCGCCGCAATCCGTGCGCTGGCACGCCTCGCATTTTTTACATCTGTCAAATTCAATTTTCAATTTCAAAGATCTTTATTAACTATCTTTATATTAATAATAATGCACTTACCCTAACTTACACCAACACAATATAACAAAAACACTTTATTCGGCTACACTTCGCCTTTGAAAGTTTATAAAATAGGTATAGTTTTGACTGGTATAAACACAATTTAATTACACCAAAACGCAAACAGAGATTAAACTATTAAATTATTACGGCATAGTTTACTGCTTGCACGTTGGTACGTTCAAAAAATATATGATTTTTAGCTCTCAAGTTGTCAAGCTCGGTCAAACGGCCAAGCTCACGACCAGTTTACGCTCAGGGAGCGGAGCCCTGCCTCCCGCGCTCGGGTGTATTATCGGCCAGGGACGGGGCGATAATATACCCATCTGTCAAATTGAAATAGGAGATAGAACATGACTGTGATGATTTTAATTTTCATGTGAATATAAACTTTTTGAGTGTTTGGTTGATAGGAGAAAAGTTTTTTTTTAGTTTTTTCGACAACTGATAAGGCGCGTCGTGAAGCTTCGCTCGCGCCGAAAATTAAGTACGGCCCCGAAGATTAAGGAAAGAATGCTTAAAACTTACAATCAACTTTAAATCACTCCTATAAGGTTCATAATACACTGCAGCTGTTAGTTCCGTCTCACGCATCACGCGCTAACATGGCGGCAGCTGCCGACCAATAGCGATAAAGGAAAAGAAGTGCGGTGCGAAAATTCATTTTATACTATACCTGCTCGGAAAGTGCCTTATTACTTTTTAAAAAGTTTGACAGAAAGGACGTCATTATTGTAGTACAAATGTGCGGGTCGCAAAAGTGTATGAGAATTCATTACTAACGTGCTGGAGACACTGGTGAGAGAGGGAAAAGTGTATGAAAATCCATTACTAACGCGCTGTTTTTTTTTTAATTTAGACCAATTCAGTAGCTAACTAAATATACTTATAATGCCAAAAGACAAAAAAGATTTTATCACCAAGAGAAAATGATACTGGCCACATAGTATTGCTCAACATTTATTTAAAATTACTCCCAACACGCTGCTGAACAAATTCTCACATTAATTTTCAGTATTCGAACATAATAAGAATAACAATTTGGCGCGAAAAATAAATGAGGTACCTACTGTCTATGGCCATAGGTCCTATCTTTTATCTCGGTTTCATTTATTAATGTACAAAAAGCTATTTTCCTCGTAGGTATAGTATAAAGCATTATGTATCACTCGAAAGAAAGTGCGATTCCCAACTCGAGTGTATTAAGGCCCTCAGCTGTGCTTCGGGCCTCAAACTACACCCTCGTTGGTAATCGGTCACTTTCTCCCCTCGATGAACAATGTACTATTCTGAACAGTTACATCGGTAAGCCACATCAGTTGGGTACTACTGTAACACAATAGAGAGAACGGAAATAAGTGGCACGTACCTCGTGCGCCTGCGTCTCGGTGCGCTATTAGCGTGGTCGGGTCTTGGTCTCGCCGCCCCGCCGCGACCAAACCCACCGCGGCCGCCTCGCCCGCTCGACTGCCGTCGCTCTGACGAAACCACGTCGTCCGGACCTGGGTAGAAAACGCTTCATGTATATACTTAAATTAAAGCTTGTGTCCTTCGTAATGTTGTCCGGAAGATATCGCTCTTAGTGATAAGACCGCCATTGTAACCATAGCTTGAGCAATATTGTTAATTAGGTGTATCAATTTTGGTGTACAATATATTGTATCTATCTATACTTAAGCTTTTTAATACGAAGTTTTTAGTCAATAGTGTAACGGCTAAAGTGGACGGCGGTGGGCTTTGTGATCGAGAGGTCGCGGTTTTAACCCCACCCATTGCGCTATTGCCGTGAACCCACTCCAGACATATTTAACTTAGTTGGACGGGTTAACAAGATTCCTTGTAATGTGAATTTCCTCAAAAAAAAAAATTATCAATAAATTTATAATATCGTAAGCATTAACCTTGTTTTTATCAGGGGGGAAGTCTTTCAAACGCCGCCTCGACTTGTTAGGAAAGATTTTATTTCACTACAAGCATCCCGGAGATCGCCACATAAAAGGGGGTCCAGTTACCTTTTAAACAGTACAGCTCGGGTTCCATCGTGATCCAGAAACAATATCAATCAAATCAGCCAATTAGCTGCCAGAATTAACATTGAATTGGCGCTTTTCCGAGTCTATTGTGAATATTTAATTAAAATACTTAGGCTGCCACCTGACATTATGATGAGCTGAAGCCTTTTCGGCACAATATTGTTATTTTTATTTTTAATATTGTATATAATGTATTTTTCTTTTTTTATGTGCCATTAAACGTAGTTTCCTTTCTTTTTGTCCCATTTCCAGTTGTATTTAGTCCTTTTTAAGCCTACCTTTAAGCACGGGCACGCCAGTGATGGCCAGTTGTTGTTTGTCGTGCCTGTGCTGCTCCACAAGCGTGCGCACATCCTTGACCAGTGCTATGGGGTCGGATAGTAGCTCAGGCACCGACTTGCGAGCCGCCGGCAGTTGGTGGAGATACATCACTATTGCCTGGAAAATATAAGGACGTTGTTTAAGAATATGCAACGTGTGAAATGATCTGGTAGCTTACCTAAAGTTACAAACTAGGAACAGTTCAAAACCAGACTCATTGGCAACGATGCACTGGTCGAGACAAAGCTCCATAGCTTTGAACATCGACGACGAGTTGAAAGTCTATCGGTTTTCTATCGATTACATTTAGGGGAATGTGCGATGGAATTACATAATCTAATTCCGCCATGCCCATTCCATTATCGTACTACAAGACAAACAGCGATGTGCCATCGTTACATGGTGGACATCCCACCCATACGTACAAAACGTCTTGGGAATACTGTAATTGTGCATACGGCTAAAGAGTAGAATTTCCTGCCGGTGTCTGTATTTCCAGATAGCTCCAACCTTCTAGGTAAGCGTGCTCCATCTTCGCGACCACATCATCACTTACCATCAGATGAGACGGTGGTCAAACGCAAGCCTATTCTGAATTTAAAAAAAGTCGGATGAAACTTAGAATGTGAATTTCTTTTTGCGCAATGCAGTACCTAACTTTTCTTCTTGAAAAATGTAGTCCGGGCCATTATTAGTTTACGAGGATTTTAAGTACACTACTTTCTTACGTAATCAGCCTGTTCATACTACTGGCAAACGAGCCATATAAATAAACGTATTTAAAATCACTTGACAAATAGAAACAGTATTTTTATCTAGGCATTTCCTAATTTAATATTAGCGAATAATTTCAAAGGTCCAGTATAGAAGTAAAAGCTGCTAACGTGGACATGTACTAGTTTTTGCCCGTGCCTTCGTTCACGTAGCTTATTTTGTTTTTATCCCCTATTTCAACACAACAAGGTCAGAATTAAAAAAGAAGCCTACGTTTTACTGTGTTATATTATACAAACAGTCACGCGGGGTTCGCTCCCGTGGACTTACCGGATAAAAACATAACCTCTTTCTTTTGCAGTCGGGTAGCCTATACCCTTCCTCAAGCTGCAAGCTACTTCCATACCAAATTTCATCCCAATCCACCCAGAACTTTCGAAGATTAGCGCGTTTGAACAAACTTTTCCGCTTTAAAATATTATTGTAGATATTAGAATGGATTTTCTTTCAAACGTGTGTGTGTGTATATGTTGTTTCAGGTGTACCTTGAGTCCGTGCAGCTCGTTTTGAGTGAGGTGTATGTGTTCTTTGGGCGCGGCGAGCGAGGACTGGCCCTCGGCCGCCAGGTGCGAGCGCCCTAGCAGTGCCATCACGTAGCGGTCCAGCACATACCACAGCATCTCCGTGAAGAATGGGTAGCGGAACTTCTGTGGGACCTGGAATTTAAACAAGAAATACTTAGTCGACATTGAACTTGTGTATCTTAATTTTGAAGTTCTTGTAGCCAGTCCATCCAAAGGTTTCTTTTTCCTTTCTTTTTGTAAAAAACATTAGGACTAGCAATGTGGGTAGAGTTCACATTACTAGCAATTTTGTTAACCCCTCCAATTAAGCTAAATATGCTTGTGTCTGGAGTGGGTTCACGGCAATAGTGTAAAGCCGGCTCTACACGTTGGCCAACACAGTGGCGAATGTAGTGTCCAGCATATTGGCCAAGAGTTCGTGATGGCGTCCACACGTTGGAAGGTCGTTCAGTTTGCTTCGGTTCAGGCCAACGTGTGGACGTATTTATTAAAATGGATATTGAGGCGCTAACTGCTGCTTCTTAGGTTCCACAAACAATTTACGGCTTGGTAGAGCTATAAACCGAAAAGTTTCTTCGTTATTAGTCATTACTAACATTTTGTTTACACTAGTTGTTACCGACGCGTGACTATAAAAACATTGTAACAAAAAATAAAACCAAATTCCATATCAAAACACTACAACGGCAAAAATAACTTTAACCTTTTCGCCGCCAACGTACATAAAACGCAATGCCTCGCCGAGCGCCAAGCTATAAATGTATAACTAAATATACAGTAAACAGTAGTGATGGGGATATCGTCATATCGATGAATAAGATTTGTACGCGTAAAGTTAAGATTTAAAGTTGATTTTACGAATATAAATAAAAACTGATTAAATATTTCCAGATTTGTTTTATTTCCCAGTATCCTTAATAACAAAAAACAGTATAAATTATGAGTTTCGAAGAAACTAATATATAACTCAATTAGAACTATAAGGAATGGGGTACATCTCTATTTGTTTCATGATCTCATTCTTTAACTTCATATCAAGTTATTGGCACTGAGGGCACGTTGAATTCGATTCTGATCAGGGATGGGGTCTATGGTCTTTCTTTCTTCTATTTTTGTTTATTCCTGTGTTTTTTTAATAACTTCAGTCAACATTTTTTACCGTAGGTATCTAAGTGGCAGAATTTTTAATTGTTTTTAAAGTGTTTTTTGAAATGGAAAGTAAGTATATATTTAAATTCTATCACGCTTGTAGCCGTGTACTTATCAAAGCATTGTTTTTTAAGTGTTGTTTCTCCACAAAATACTCAGAGTCCGATTCCACACCTTGCAAAATTTTAAGAAGTTCGTCCGAATCAAGTTCTTCACTCATTTTTCTATTTGTTATCAAGTGAAAGAAAGAAAGATGCGTGCGCGCGAATCCGATTTTGTGCTGCACTATGCCAAAGTGACCTTGACAGCCGCACGCCTATGACGGCACTGACCAACTTCTATAGTAGTTCGTGGCACTCGGTGGCGCACAGGGGCATAGACGACCAATTGTTTTGTAGAGATGGGAAAATAACTATCGACAAGAATTGGTAACAACTTTATAATTACGTATCGGCATCTACCTGAAGTTCGAAATTCATCTACTATCCTTTGTAATCAAGTAGATAACTAAGTTCATATTTTATTGACCTCAAATTGTTTTCGATATTCGTAACTTTCTGTATTTATAAATATTTCAATGGTGAAATCAACCTTTCACGGCACATCACTGGCCAACTTGATATGAAGTGATTGGCGTTCTGAGGAAAGTAACAAAATCCGGAGTTTCTGTTTTTGCCGATTTTAGGACAAACTAGGGCTTATTTTGTGTAGAAAAATAAAAAACAGGGTAGTAGACAGTGCTATCTTAAATAATAAAATGAAACAAAGCTATTAATCACAGTAAATTTATTTTAATAAGATAGTTAAAATGCACAACTTCTATAGAAGTTGTGGCGCTGGTGGCACGAAAATCCCGAACTTCTATAGAAGTGCTTGGCGGTGAAAAGGTTAATTTCGGTAGTCGGTGTTATTGGTTTTGTATTTTCTTTTTTTTTGACACCGCCTTCCGAAATTAAAGTTATTTTTGCCTTTCTAGTATTTTGATATGGAAGTCGGTTTTATTTTTTGTTAAAAAGTTTTTTCACGCTTGTTAGTGGGTCGGTTTGTAATTTATCTAGTTACAAAAGCCAAAATGTCAACTACTTTATCACCTTTTACAAAATATTGCTTTTCCCAATGCAGATCCGTTAATTTTCGAGGAGTTCTCCTGGTACTTCACCATCAGCTCTACTTCACCATATGCATTGTGACGAGCATAAAATGATTAACATCCATATTCAAGTAATCGAATCGCAATCCACGAAATACTTATTATTGAGTAGTTTCGGTGGCCATCTGTGGTCTTCATCATCAGTTTCAGTTCCCCAAATGGTGCTTTTCAAGAGCAACTGCACAAGTTACTATAAAAAATACGCAAAACGCCTCTAATATTTGAAGAGTTCCCTCGATTACTCCGGGATCCCATCATCAGATCCTGATTTCATAATAATGGGACCAACTAGAAAGTATACCATTTCAAATAAAAGAGAATTTTCTAAATCGGTCCAGCCGACTTCGAGTTATGAGGTAACATATATAAAAAAAAGTTCAAGACGAACTGAGAACCTCCTTCTTTTTTTGAAGTCGGTTAAAAATTTTAATCAGGTACGTGCGATCGTTCTGGGAGCTCGTAGCAAACTAAACGCGCAGCCAACGTGTGGATGCGGTGGCCAATACTCGGCCAACAACCCTTTGATCTTTTGCAAAAAACCGACACCACACGGATCTCGAGCCAACTCGTCAGCCATCATTCCAATACAACCCAAGATGCACAAACAGCCCCTCTACACGTTGGCCAATAGGCACTGACCACTACATTCGCCACTGTGTTGGCCAACGTGTAGAGCCGGCTTAATGGGTCGCGATGTCTGGAAGATATTGCTATCAGAGTATAGATCGCCATTGTGACTGTAGATTAAGCAGTTGTTATTTGTTAAACAGTTTGGTGTACAATAAAAAAGTTGAATCTGCTGGTAATGTAATTAGCCTATATCATTTCTACTTGTGGGCTACAGGACTTCTCTCAGTGAGAGGTAATAGACCATACTCAGAGCAGATTCATATCACATGTTTCCAAACCTATTGTAGAATATGTTTATTAAAGTTTTGTATGGCTAATCATACAAAACTGTAATAAACATATTCTACAAACTATTGAATGTATCGCTGTAGGTTTTCTAAATAAATAAAGATTCCCAGTTTCTACATAATCATTTCTTTAGAGAGTATTGAAGTTACATTATACAAACTACAGAAGTAATGTGTTTGCCTAAGTTCGAACAACGATTTATAACTTAAGACGACTTACTTTTGTTCTATAAATAAAAATTAAAGACTCATTGACAAGTTACGCGAGATACATTTTTCTCGACCCTACAAAAAATTTACTACTTATTCTTTTCTGATTATATATGGATAATGATTGATACTTAATTTTCAACCATATAAAAATTGAAAGACAGTTCAATAAAACCTACCTTAGTAACATCTTCAACTTGAGCAATTTTCAGTTGCTTTTCAATACCGAACTGATGCAGAAAGTTGCCGCCGAAAACCAAGGAGTCGCTTGGAGTATAGACAGCATGGATCCAGCCAGTCGGAATGAAAAATGTGTGTCCTGCTTGCAGCTGAAATATTATAAGCAATACGTTAGATAAAGAACAAAGTAGTTTTTATACACTGGATTTTTTGGTATAGAAACCTCCTCACGCATTCTCATAACGCCTTGCCAGTTTCATCAAAATCTAATTCATGGCTTAAGAACGAAAACACAACAAACATACGAACATTGATTTTTATTAATATAAAAGACTAGCTCCTGTACGCGGCTTCATTCGCATTTATTGCGTAAATCCTGATCCCGTGTTTAGCTGGGATAAAAATTAGCTAAGTGTTACTCCATCAACAATCTACGAACCATATTTCATGTCAGATCCGTTCAGTAGTTTTTGCGCGAAAGAGTTACAAACATCCATACACGCTTTATAATATTAGTAAGACGTAAGTCAGCTCGTCCTTTTCTCCATCATTAGAGAAGAAACAGTAAAATTACAACATTTACATAAAACCGACATAGTTAATTAACGTAATAATTTACGAGTTCCGAGCGTATTTTTATGAAGCTATTAACAACGATTGCTGTGTGAAACCGACGCTGACTTCATGGTACGCCACGTTATAGAATCACAAGTTTACATTGTACTATTAGTGTTTTACATCTGGACGAACTAACAATCGTAGTTATTTAAGTTATCCGTACCAGAGCAAATTACGTAGATAAGTTTTAGTCTATGATATTAAGAAGAGCTTGTGGCTAAAATAATAACAGCTGCAAGGGTCGATTTCCTTCCGAGCGCGCCTTAAAGAGCATTCAGCAGGATTGACGGGGCCCGATGGAGCCATTGCTTTGGGGCCGTTCAAGTATTACGTAAGCACTATAGGGAGGCGTGGGGGTCTTTGCTTTGTTTATTTTTGATGACATGGGGGGTAGGGGGCAGTAATTATTATTAAATTTTTTACACATATAGCAGCATATGCTTCAAAACGAAATGCATTTTCGATAATTCTTACAAATAAAGAATTGTTGAATTCCCTGTCAGTAAAGTTTATTTAAATGAATATTATGTGTGTTACAGACTTCTATTCCAAACCTATTCCTTATTTTTAGACTTCTAACTGCTGCTCATGAATCAATCAGTTGTACCAATGTTTACGTAAGTATGGGGGAGAGATTTGCTTACTTTTTTTGCTGACGAGGGGAAGGTGGTTTAATAATTGCAAAAAATGTGGTTACGTAATACTTGAACGGCCCCTTTAGGCTGCGTTTCCACCAGAGATGTGTGATGGAAATGTGTCGTGCGAGGATGTCTAGCTGTGCTGTGAAAATGTGTGGGTGTTTCCACCAAAGCTGTGCGATGGTAATGTGCCTACGAGGATGTGTAGCGGAGCTGTGAAAATGCGCATTAATGTGTGGTGCGAGGATGCGCAAACCTGGCAACATATCCTTCTCAACACACATTCCTCGCAACACATCTCTCGCACACATCCCTCGCTTGTTTTGTATGCGCAAAAATCTAGCTCCGCTGAGCCGTTTCCACCAGAGCTGTGCTGACCGAGGCGAGGTAAATGAAGCGATTCTATTGGTTCTTTACAAACACATCCCTCGCTACGCATCCTCGCACATCTCTGGTGGAAACGCAGCCTTACGGTGTTGCAGGAATGTTCTATCGAGGTTTTTAGTCAGTAGAAGTCTGACACTCCCTTTTGCTCCCCACACCGGATGGAGTCATTTGATCATTTTCCTACCCAGAAATAAAAGGGTTGATTTCCCAGGTTAAGCATCGCTTACCGAGGTCGGTTCTAGGATGGGTGAACATCTTAACATATCGAGATTCCTCCGTACCACGGAAAGCAATTAAGCCTTTGGATCCGATTGTCATTTGTACGTCTGACAGTCGTTACGGGTATTTAGAACCCAGAAAATCTGGAAAAGTCTTCCTAAGCTTCGATCGCTTCTAGCGATAAGATCGCCCATTGTAAAACCTTTTCGCCCCCTTAGTAATAATATAAGGGCACAACTCAAAAAAGTAGATTTTTGAGAAATCGCGTTTCAAGATTCTGGATTCCTACATCTATACTAATATTATAAAGAGGTAAAATTTGTAAGTTTGTAAATTGTAAGTTTGTATGTAGGGGGTAATCTCTGAAACTACCGAACCGATTTTGAAAATTCTTTCGCTTACATGTAGCTGCATTATCCCTGAGTGCTATAGGCTATAAATTATCTTTATATCATGCATATTAGCCGAGCTATTATAATCTTTGTCAAGCAAGTCGGGGACGGGATCCCGTGGAATATTTTCGACTTCTACGCGGACGAAGTCGCGGGCAGAAGCTAGTTACAGATATTTTTTTCATATAACATGCTTATTATTTAAGTTAGCCAACCGGTATAGTTAGTTAACCGGTAGCGAATTTCATTTTGCGCCCTTAGCATTTAAAACCTCAGTTTGCAAAAAATTTGACTTGTATCCTTATATTACTGAGGGTGCGTTTTGTAGTTTTTTAAGTCCTTATTTAATTGTGTTATGGTGTACAATAAAGAGTATATCTATCTATCTAAGGTGTGTCATGTTACCTAGCTGCTGTAGAAGGTTAGACAGGCACTAGGCAGTCGCTCCATGACAAACAGCTACTCAGCTGCATGCGTATAAATTAGAAGACAACCCTAACACATACAGAAAAGGCTATGCAGATAATAACCTTTAGTCTATGATATGTTGAAAGGAAGGTAACCTTCAATTATTATAATAAAAAAAAAAAAAGTTTTTTTTTTTAATGTTTTATTTTCACATTACTAGCAATCTTGTTAACCCCTCTGACTAAGCTAAATATGCTCATGTCTGGAGTGAGTTCACGGTAATAGGGTGGGGTTCGAACCCGCGACCTTTCGATCAAAAATCCTACACCTTAGGCCATTAGACTATTGACGCCATTATTTCTTTGCTTTTGTTTAATTTGCAATTTAGGAACAGTTGCTTCAGAAGTACATGGTCATATTCAAGAGCGATGTTCTCATCTTATATTCAGTGCATAAAGTATTTTTTTTATGAAATAATACAACAATACTTTATACACTGAAGTAAAAGTTAAAAAAAAAAAACTCGACCGCAATTAGTGAGGCAAAAAGTTACAAACAAATTACTTTTCAAACAGTCAGATGCAGCCGATATCAACCAATCTGCAATTTTATTGAACTACGTAATAAAATATATAGTACTAACTCAGTCAGATTGCATACTATTTATACCATTAAATGAACGTCATTTATTTTGCAAATCCATTGGTAATAAAAATAACTCTTTTAAACGACAAGAAACTGAATCATTTGTTTTTGTAAACTTGTAATGATGAAATCTTATGAGGAGCATGTAGGCCCACATTTAATTTTCGACAGGAATAATCATTATCAAATCATCCACAGACGAGTCTTAAATACAAACACTATTTTTTTTTATTCTTACAAGTCTGATGGGGTTCTTTGAGTGAAGAAACCACACAGATTTGATTGCTTTCGATGTGATAAAGAATATTCAAAATCAAATCGGTACTCCCAAAGATTAACACCTACAAACAAACGTACATATTTTAATTTCGTCACTTTATAAGATTTGTTTAGAATATACTTACATGAACACGAATGCACTTCTCAACTGTATCACCAAAGAAAACATCAGACTGTTTGCCGGAAAGCACCCACTTTTCATATAGCTGCAAGTTCTTTTCAGTTGGTGGGATCAGCCAGAATACTTTGGCGCCTGAAATATAAAAAATAAACCTTTATAATAACAAACTTTCAGATGGTGAGTGGGTTAAGGCAAGCTTGATCCGTCGACAACCGCATCATCCCTTACCATCCGACGAGAACCTATTTATTAAGATTGCAACTAGGATGCAACTGAGAACAGTATTTTACATGGTTCACTATCATCGTTCAAAATTATGTTACATCTGGAAGTGTTCTAATGTTCTACATTTTCTCAACTATGTCGGGGTAGCTTTCTAGCCTAACCGGATGCAGTGTCTGTATTTTACGTGGAGCGACTGTCTGTTTGACCTCTACAACCCAGAACCTGGGTAACACAATACTTCTTGGCAAGACTGGTGGCAGATTATATGACTTCTGACTTCCCATAACAACTATCAAAGATGTAGAAGTGACAGCAGGGACCAACAGCTTAGGCTGCGTTTCCACCAGAGATGTGCGAGGATGCGTAGCGAGGGATGTGTTTGTAAAGAAGCAATAGAATCGCTTCATTTACCTCGCCTCGGTCAGCACAGCTCTGGTGGAAACGGCTCAGCGGAGCTAGATTTTTGCGCATACAAAACAGGCGAGGGATGTGTGCGAGGGATGTGTGCGAGAGATGTGTTGCGAGGGATGTGTTGCGAGGAATGTGTGTTGAGAAGGATGTGTTGCGAGGTTTGCGCATCCTCGCACCACACATTAAGGGTGCGTTTCCACCAGAGATGTGCGATGGAAATGTGTCGTGCGAGGATGTCTAGCTGTGCTGTGAAAATGTGTGGGGGTTTCCACCAAAGCTGTGCGATGAAAATGCGCCTACGAGGATGTGTAGCAAAACTGTGAAAATGCGCATTAATGTGTGGTGCGAGGATGCGCAAACCTCGCAACACATCCTTCTCAACACACTTTCCTCGCAACACATCTCTCGCACACATCCCTCGCTTGTTTTGTATGCGCAAAAATCTAGCTCTGCTGATCCGTTTCCACCAGAGCTGTGCTGACCGAGGCGAGGTAAATGAAGCGATTCTATTGGTTCTTTACAAACACATCCCTCGCTACGCATCCTCGCACATCTCTGGTGGAAACGCAGCCTAATGCGCATTTTCACAGCTCCGCTACACATCCTCGTAGGCACATTTCCATCGCACATCTCTGGTGGAAACGCACCCTTAAAGTGTTTTCCGAGGCACGGAAGAGTCTCGATATGTCAAGATGGCCGATTTCGGCAACCTTCGCTTAGTTTGAAGATCGAGCCGTGCGGCTCTTATTAAGCCACAAGCTCCTTAGTTATACGAGATACTTAGCAAAAAGTGAAACTGATTCATTGGCGTAAAAACAACTTAGTGAAAAAGATGATGTAGGTACTACACTAAATAAAACGTGTGGAAACAACTTACCTCGCAAAATATGGTACCAGACAGAGGTACCTCCGAAATCAATGTGAAAGTCTGTGTAACACCCTTTGACTGACATGAGGCAGTATTTCTGCACCTTAGGGTACATCATATCGTCCAGAGCGTTTGTCGATTCCGTCTGAGGAAACAAGAGAAAAACAACATTAGTTACCGACAACAGTTCAGTAGGAACAATGGTGGCCAGGTGGTTATAAATAATAAATAAAATAAATGAATTCTTTATTGTCATATAGTGTTACAAAGATGTGAGACCCTGCCTCCAGAGCTAGGTTCGAAAACCTATATTTCAGGAGCCAGTGAGTTCTTTTAATGATGTTACAATACTCGTATAGGAAGTTTTATGCAACATGGATACAAATAGAATTTATTTGGTAAAAAATATAAAAATAAAAGGTAAAAAAGATACAATAAAACAAAATCAAAATAAAATAAAAACTAAATGAGGATCAGGTTATATGAACATTATAGTGAAAACCAAAAATTATGAAGATAAGATTTAATTAATTAAAATTCGAAGATTTGGACGCGACTTACAAGTTCTAAGATTGCATTACTCACTTTAGGTAATTTATATCATCACCACTGCTCTCAAAACCGTGAAGGACAATATCGTGAGGAAATGGCACGGCCTAGAACCGAAAGTACGAAGACATGTGACATTCATCAACCCATACTGGACCTGCATGGTGGATTACAACCTTTTCCCTTTCACACAGAGGAGGCCTGTGTTCCATCAGTGGGGATGTTATTAGCTGAATTATTTCTTTATTTCCAATATATACATATAAATTACATTTTTAAATATTCTCAAAAAAAAAAAAAAAAAATAGTAGCCCACCGGTATCGGGAACAGGGTCCAAGCTACCGGCGGTCAGGGCTCCATAGAGAGAAACCTCCTGACGATACGCGCTGTGTCCAGGAGTACCGCTTTCTGAAGCAAGCCCTTGATCCAACCGTCTAACGAGAGCCTCCTGAGGTGTTGGTCGAGGCTCTTGGCTATTAAGCCATTGGCTATTAGCTGAATTATTATTATTATTTATTATTCGAACAGTTCACAATATACTACAATCAAGCTTTAGATCTCCCGTATAAACTGACGGGTGACCATCATGGCACTGAAAAGTATACAATGAGTGAACTAAAGCGAGTTGTAAAATCAAGTTTGCTTGCTATGTCACCGAGTTTACTAAGCATATCACTGAGGTCAGTGTACGATACATTGTAAGTTTAATTCCAGGAATTAGCCACATATGTTAATTGTTTTACTTAGACATGAATGCAGTTACGTTATGTCTAAGTACTTCAATTTAGGATAATTGTTTTAATTTTAGCATATCGATACCTCTGGGCTCAAAGGTCGTACAGGACATTTGGGCGAAAATGACTTTTTGATACTATTTTACTCAGTTTTAAATTTTCTATCGATCTGTATATTCCGTTTTAAGAAATTCGCTAAAAAAAAATGCCTTTACGACCCACATAACTTGAGACGTTAAACAAAGTTTATCGTGAAATTTTGGAAGTAAATAACACTTAGTTACCAGAGTGTACACATTTTGGTAATAAAGCAAAATATAAAACAACTTTTGGGTGTAAAATACATAAAAAATGTCAATTGTCCTATACCACCTTAGGTGGTTAATGTAAGTCACCTCAAAGACTTGAATGTAAAGGACATCGTCTTTGCAAATTGTCCTGTACACCCTAAAAATTTAAAATAAAAAATACAAGTGTCCTTTACTACCTAGTTTCAAATTAAGTAATTATGTGCTTCCACTAAATCCTAGAATATTCAAAAAACAACGAATTTAATCTAAATTTACTACCTAACTTAAAATAAAACACAGAACGATGTCCTCACAATTTTGTGAAATCTATTATTAATCGATTATCGAAATTAAAAGATGTTCAGTTTAAGTATCCACTTTATAACTATCGTAGTATCGACATGGCCCAAGAAGATTTTCGAAAACCTAACGTACTTAAACATAAGAGATTTAACATTCATCAAACCCTTAATTCACCCAACAATGAAACGGTCACCTGCAGTTTTGACCTACAAAGTCTTGAATTAGCCACATGGGCAAAGTATGATATTGTACTATTCTAGAAAATATTCGGTGTTTAATTTCACCATTTATGAAAGTCGCACACAGGATGTTAATTGTTATACATGGGGGGAATGTGATGGAAAAAGAGGGAGTAACAAAATTGTAACTTGTTTATTGAAATATCTTGAAAAAAAAGGACAAAATGGGCGTAAAACATCTGATGTACTGTAATTCGTATTGTGGTCAAAATAAAAATAAAACCGTATTGGCTACCATGAACCAATTCCTAAAATCAGCAATTAATTAGCAGGCCATTCAATTTAACTATTTACTCCCGGGCCATACATACATGCCTGTCGATACAGTTCATGCTGTTATCGAAACGGAAGTGTGAAAAGTTATTGTTTGGAATCCCTCACAATGGTCTACATATTTTGAATCGGCCCGCAAAAAACCAAGACCTTACAAAGTTAATGTTATGGAAAATACGAACTTTTTACAATTTGATCAATTAGCTTTAAATATATACACGCCAATGACATTAAGAAATACTAAATTTAAAAACATCAGAGTCGCCACATTAAAAAAAAGCGTAACGTAACGTCAAAATGTTTGTCAAATGCTCCATGGAAAACAGCAGAAACTCACTCTGTGACATTATGCGCAAAACCTCAGATCAAAGAAAAACAAAAGGAAAGGGGAAGGGAAAGTCCAAAGGGAAAAATCCAGATTAACAATGAACCTGTGATTGGTATGGATGCAGTGAAACAGCTATACAATAGTAGATTACCAATAGATCAAAATGGATCAATACCTAAAAGATTTCAAAAAGAATATAGGGAGCTTCCATGCAATTCTGAGCTACGCGATACTTTGAAGGAAACAGATGAAGAGGACGATAAAAAAGTGAGAAAGAAGATGAGTAAATAAATTAAGTATCTGATGATAATTTATTTACTCATCTTCTTATCAAACAGATTCTGATTATAAAGTTGAAAGAAAAGAAAGCAAAAGAAAAAATTTAACTTAAGAAGAAGTTAGTTAAGTCGAAGTTGATTAAAGAAGTGAAACTAATTAAAAGACCAAAGAAGAGAGTGAAGAAAAGGCAACCAAAAAAAGTACTTTAATTACTAAAATATTAATTTATACTTCAAAGATTTAAAACTTTGAGTTCAATTACAAAATAATAAACTATCTCAATTTGATTACGCAAATGTACGTTTTATTTGTATAATTATGTTATTTCATGATTCATTTGTAAAGAAAATACTGTACTATTTGTAAAGAAAAGACTGTATCCTTTTAAAATACCTTAGGGGGTGACCCTTAAGAACCTAAAAATTATCACCCTTGTCGTTTATTTCCTTATTATGTTTTATTTTGTGCAGTAAAGTAGATTTACGCCCTTAGGTAAAATCATAGGATGAAAATTTGAAGGGTGTAAAGGACTTTTATTTTTAAATTTATGGTCGTAAAGGAAATCTATCTCGGTAAATCCAGCACTAGGGAAATTTTTAAACACTGCCTTAGAGAGTACTATAAATTCTAAACACTTTTCCTAGGTTTCATATAAATAGCTCAAAAAACAAAAATGTTAGAGCAAATATATATATATTTTTTTAGTTTTTTGCTTCTCCTGGAAAGTCGCATTTTGTCCTTTACGACCTTTGAGCCCAGAGGTATCGATATTGCCTATCAACGACCGCGGAAATGTTCTTACAAGATACCACTGTCCCTGGACGCGAGTGCAACTTACGGAACAGCGTGGGTTTTTTGTCAGTAGAAGTCTGGCTGGCCTGTACTGAAATGGCAGTAGATACAAGTACAACGAAATATGAAACAAGAATGTATGTATGTTGTCAACAACGGTTATCTAAAAGACGTATATAACGTTTTACGAAAATAAATTTTAACTGTACCTAAAAAGTTAACATAGTCACTAACAGTATCATTAGAACTTATTCGAAGACAAAACGAATCTTAATCAAATCGAATTTGAATCGAGACTTGCGAGTTAATTCGTTATCATATCGCTTGTAACAGTGTCGAAATATCGGAAACTCGAAACAATAAAGACATGGTAATTATCCCGTTTTAAGTTCTAATGATACTGTACCTAGGTACTTTGAATCTAAACAAATATAACAACTTCGTCGTGCTTGCGTGCGGATGGTCCGTGTAATACTTAGTTAGTGTCGTGCGGCGTATCCGAATGTGACACGTAAGTATATTTCAAACCCATTCATAAACTACATAATTACGATTAAATATATACCAAGTAGCCAATTCAACCTTTACAATAATTCCTTGGTCTTTTTTGTTTGTTTTGTTTATGCATAACGCAGTTCAAGGGCAGAGGTCGTAGGAGACGCGGCAAATGTAGCCGAATCTACTCGGTCACGAAATAGCCCGACCTTTCTCAAGCGCAAACAAGTCCGTACCGTACAAGTCAGCTCATTTTCCGCCACATACCATCTCGTAGTAAACATTTTCCATTATTATGTGAATTTTGTTTTTGAAACGATAGCTCTCAACTTGGAAATTTGTTTTGGGTTTGTAAATAAATAAGATAACCAGTCAATGGCTAATCATATGGCTAATACTCCGGAAATGTGTATTAAAAAAAATTGGCCAAGTGCGAGTCAGACTCGCCCATGAAGGGTTCCGTAGTAACTATAATAATATAATATAATATTATGTATAATTACTTGACAAAAATACCTTACAAATTTCTTATCACATTATTATTTACATTTTTTACAACTACGCCAAATAACTTTGTTTTTCATAGTGTTTGTATGAATTACAAAGTTATATTAGCGGTTTTAGAAAATATGCTGTATCTCAAAAACTGCTGATCCGATCTCGTTCAAACCAATTTTGGTTGAAAGTTTACATTAAGATCTACAGACGTATACTTTTTTAGATTTTTCACTTCATTATTATAAGAGTTAGAGGGGGACACACACACATTTTACCACTTTGAAAGAGTATATCTTTTAAACGATTAACTTTATGAAAAAGTGGTTTGAGAAACCTCGATGTCATTATTAAAGACCTGTCTATAGATACCACACACCAATAGGTTTCATAAAAAAAATAGTTTCAGTCTTAGTTCCATGTATGGGGAGCCCCCCCTTATTTAAAATATTTTTTAATTTTTTTACTTAAAATCGTAAAGCTGTTCACAGAATACATCTACCTACCAAGTTTCACATGTAGTCCTAATAGTTTCGGAATAAAATGGCAGTGACATACGGACCGACAGACAGACATGACGAAACTGTAAGGGTTCCGTTTTTTGCCATTCGACTACGGAACTCTAAAATTGGCTAATATTGCGGAGATCTTTGTATTCAAAAAAGTTATCATAAATTTACTTATCCACTATTGGGACAATGGCATGCCTCTATGAGAGGAAATGGGCCTTAATACACCACGCGGGCCCAGTGCGGATTGGTGATGTCGCATGCGTTCGGATTTTTACCTCGGATTTCTTCACGGTGTCTTCCTTTTACAGAATTAATTATAGACACATATTATGTACAATTGAAAATGACTTTAAATTCTAAAGGGAAGCCCATTTTCTATTCTCCCATTCAATGACTATTAAGATTCGTTAGATATTCATTCCAGTTTCAGCCAACGTGCGCTCGATTAGTCTGCTTGTCCACTTTCCAGCTCAAATAAAATAATAAAAGCTTCTTTACTATTAGCATACTAGCTGAAGCTATTTCGGGCACGCTGCAATTGCGGCGGTAAGACCCCTCTTTGAGGAGTGGCTAGATCGACGTCACGGCGTCCTGACCTACCGCATGACGCAGGTCCTCACCGGACACGGGAAGTTTCGGGAGGTACCTGGGCCTGATGGGGAAGGAAGAAACGCCTGGGTGTCACCACTGCGAGGATCGCCCTGAGGACACAGTAGAGCATACGGTGCAAGACTGCGCCGCTTGGGCAGAGCACCGACTTGTCCTCACGGCGACGATAGGCGGAGACCTCTCGCACGCGGCACTGGTCGAGGCCATGCTGCGGGGCGAGACGGAGTGGGAAGCGGTCGCCTCCTTCTGGGAAGCAGTCATGCTATCGAAGGAGGATGCGGGCCGCGTGAGGGAGAGGATGGCGTCCTCCCTCCAGCCCAGCCGCAGTGGTAGACGCCCACGGCGTCGGACGTCGGCCGACGATCTCCGGCCACCGTAGGCGCGGGCATGAGGACAGCGAGTAAAGGGCAACTCGCTGTCCGACCATGGACCATGCCCGGGTCGAAGGCGCGTTGTGTTCCACGCGCGCCTCAAAGAGCGTCAGCAATATGACGAGGCCCCCCTGTAGAGGGCCGAAGCCTGCCGGGGTCGTGGGACTTATCCCATTACCGTGACCCCGGAACGTAAAGAGCTATTGAAGGAACACCGTGGATTTTAGTCAGTACAAGTCTGACAGTCCCTCCGGCCCTGCCCGGGGTGGGAGGACTTATTTGATGATTTTACCACGTAAAAAAAAAGCTGAAGCTATTTGGCGTGCGAAGATGAAACGCATGTCAATTAAAGAGTTTTGAATATAAAGGTGAATACCAAGTTTCGGCTCGAATCATGTAGCGTCCGATAGACTTTCTAAATTAATGATAATTCATGACATAAAACTGTAAGAATCTATACTAATATTATAAAGCTGAAGAGTTTGTTTGTTTGTTTGTTTGTTTGTTTGTTTGTTTGTTTGCTTGAACGCGCTAATCTCAGGAACTACTGGTCAGGACTGCAATAGGCCAGCCAACGGTAACTGGACGTGTCCGGAACTTTTCCACGATACGTGGAGACTACCGTTGCTTTCAATAAACAAGGTTACTTAATAATAAGAACAAAATGTACCACTAACCTGAATGCTGGGGACGCCAAGTTCGACCTTCAAAGGTCACGCCCTAAGTGTGGTTTGTATGTGATATGAGGTGAGTAATTGTAACGTGTGATGTAAGTTACGGGTTCTAGGACGGTCACTTCAGATGGCGCGGTCCCGACCAGCATCACACCCAACTCGTTTCCAGCAAGCGCGCGCTACGCGTGGTAGACAATAAGGCGATGTGTTCCGAGAAATATCACTGGATTCTTGTTAATCCGAGATTACAAAGTTCAATCAATCACTGAACACAATTAATCTGTTCATATCTCGCGAGATCCAATTCGATTTACAACAAATTCCGCGTGCCAGGCCAACCGACGACAAGGCGGCGTACGATTCAACAATATCCCGGGGTTTTTCGGCAAATGGGGAATACACTTCAACAATTAGATAATTCGCGACCCAATTATCGGTCTCGACAGGCGAATCCAACAATATTTTACCAAATAATTAACTCAACAGGGTTCCGACGACCGGCATCTTTTCCAAGCAAGCAAAGTCAATCTTTTAAAGTCAAGAGGTTATGTCAAATCCACAGATAATTAATGTTGCCGGCCAAAAGGTGCGTTCTGTTTCACGTCGGACCGAACAACTACCGTTCTGATTTGAAAAATTCTTTCAGTGTTAGATAGCCCATTTATCGAGGAAGGCTATAGGCTATATATCATCACGCTAACACCAATAGGAGCGGAGCAGTAATGAAGAATGTTTCAAAATCGGGAGATTTTTTTTTCCACGGGGACGAAGTCGCGGGCGGAAGCTAGTACAGTATAAATAAAATCTGTAGAAGTACACCGTTTAAAAGTCATTTTAAATAGATATTCAATTTATCAACATGTTTTCTATCTACAATTTCAATTAGAAAGGTTGCCAATACCAAAATATAATAATATCGATACGAAATTGCACTTACAAATCGATTACATTAATATCATTATGAACCTACGTAAGTGAATTTATTAGTTACTAACGTCATAACTCGTAATTCTTATAATAATTAATAATGTTTAGATATATTTTTTAATATCTTATAATAATTTAAAGTAATTCAATTAAATTATCGATACAGTTTAGAATAGTTATTTAGTGCTGGTAACTAACTATACAGTCAAATTATATAATAATTTTCCTTTTTTATGACATATAGTTCATCTTTGTCGGTTCTGGCCGAGTCTTGAAGGAAGCCTTGGCATTCTCCTTTGGATAGAAGAAAAGTGAGGCAACATTATTCCTTTCATTTCTTTTTTATTATTCACTCGTCGAGAGATCTCAGACGGCATTCAACAGTTAAAAAACTAAAACAATAACATTGATAGCCAGATACATGTTAAATAAATAAATAATTAATCCATGATTTCTGACTCAAAGGTAAGGCGACGGCTTACTCGTACAGGTCCGAATGGATTAATCAATTTTGTTGCACCGACCCTAAGCAAAAGAAAGGAACCTGATGATGAACACACATACCTGCTGATCTTTCAGGTGTCGCGGCCACACGGTGTCGACCCAGTCGATGAGGCGCACGATGCGTGGTGCCTGAACATAGTTCTCGAGCCGGGTGTGAGAGAACTCCAGCGAAATCACGTTGAGGAGGCGCTCTTTGTTCGGATCGTCGTAGTAACGCTGCCAATCCTGGATGATGAGAGATTACACAAGTTCAATACGTGGTAAATTACAAATCATGGATTTTTTTCTTTTTCCTTGGCTATATACATTAATACAGTACAGCAGCCCTAAGCCCGCACCACTTGGTGGAATACGGCCCATTCCCTGTTATACAGACGAGGCCTGCGTCCCAGCAGTGGGAAGTTATATAAATATTTCGGTTGTGACCACTTTTGATCTTCATCACGCCTGATGGTGAGCGATAGATGAGGTCTAAGATGGAACGAGCAAGCCCGGAAAATGCCTGTCCACTCTTGCTTTAAAAGCTGAAACCAGATCAGATCCAGAACATCATGCTAAAATAAGAACACGCATGTATAAAATATCCTGTAAATACCTATTATACACCTTTTACCTATGGGGTTAAGTCAACGGTGTAGTATCCGCCCAATAGGTCAGTTCGTCACAACCGGCGCGTTTTAGTCAACAAGTAAACCGGCCTAGTTGCGAGTTGGACTCGCGCATGTAGGGCTCCACTTATCTATGTTAGTATTTCAAATTAATTTTATTATATTTTTATACAGCTGAAGAAAATATCTCTACTGTCTAAAAACCCACCCTGTTACTTCAGCTTATTAATAATTTTTGGGTACAAAACCTTAAAAAAATAGCGAATTTATTTATGAGAATAAAAATCTGTACAAGATTTCTAATAGATAAGTACTTCTCAATTATATATTTTTTTTATATTTTTGAATGTATTTCTATATACTATAATAGTGTAAGCCGACCAATGGCATATGTGTAACTTTCCTATTCTATATAGGTCACAGACCCGGATTAAATGAATTTTATTTATTTATTATTTGCTGTTACAAAAGCCTGTAAAAAAAGGACCCATCTTGTTTAGGTGTTGCAGGATATACTTTTTTAGACTAAAGTAAAATGCTTCATCCGAAATTATGTTAGGTTTTACTAGCTTTCACAACGCCACCACTCATATCCAAAAGTAAATAAGTGACTCAACAGAATTATAACGTACCTCTCTTGCGACTCTGCTACTCGACAATATTACGAGAGCTATAATACAGGCAATTTGAGAATTCTAGAATGGTTTAGATCATGCGATACTTGTATTGAATGTGGCGGAAGAAAAACAACTCAGATTAGAAAACTTTTTCACGAAAGTCAATGTCTTAAAAAACTATAGCCTGTTAAATTACCTAAAATTTTGTTGTATTTCTAGGTCTCGTTCGTTTCCAAAAATCGCGTGACGTCATAACCTCGATAAACTTTATACCGAAAAACGTGAAGTTATTAGTGGCGCATTTATGAAAAAGTAGCGCGTTTATGAAAAACTAGCAGCAGTCGCACGGAACTTCGCTCCCGTGGACTCAATCACGATAAAAACTCTCCTCCTTCACATTCAGGTAAAAAGTCACTCAGAATCACTAGATAATGCATCATAAGCCTGTGATTTGCAGTTTATCCCCAAGATAACAGTAAATAAAATAACCAAAATAATCCCGAGAATATTAGGTAACACGGGGCTGCCAATCGTACTCTTATATAGCATATTGTACTGTAGCGTAGGCGGCGTAATCTAATAGAGCACGCTGAAATACTGTATTCATTTCTACTCTGGCTCGGAATTCTGATTAAAATCCAGCCATTTCAGAGAAAGCTGAAGGAGTTTCCGTTAAAATTATTTATTTATTTAAAATTATGTACAATTGTGTTATTTGGGCGGACTTAATGCAGCAAGGCATTCTCTATGAGTCAACCTTTGGGTTAAAAAAAAACACATAGTGGTAGGTGTACGAGAAAATGGAATGAAATAATATATTTAATACTAATAAATATAATACTAATATATAATAATACTAATAAAATACACATAAAATATATACTAAAATGACAAACTAATAAATACGTTGCTTTATAATTTCTTTCTGATTAAGAAAGCTCATAATAATTATGACGAAGACCAAACTAAGAATAACAGCCCCTTAAATGTGGGTAGAATAAAGCCATGGCTTCAATGAATTTATGTAGTAGGCGTAGATTTATTTTTAAACCAACTAACATTTTATTTTTTATCAGATTTTAAAACAATATAGAACACTCTTTTAGACAGGGGTAATGGCTCATCTTTGCGTTATGTTAATGAACGGGTACTGCTGGGGCGCCTTGCTGGCTATGGTTTGTTATTGTTAAAACAATTGCAAATCTATTAAATTATTAAGTCGTAGAGACAATAGGTACCGTTGGTACATCTCCGTCCTGATTATTTTGAATATTTGAAGAATGCTAGCAGTCATCATCATAAATGCCTAGGCTTCCAGTTCAACCGGATGCAGTTGAGTACAGTCAGCGTCAGAGAAAAGGAACCTCCCAAAGACTTAAGAATATCGCCCGAGCGAAGGGCGGCGGCGCGCGGCGGGCGCGTCACGAAGGGGTTCCTTTTCTCTGAAGTTCCTTCTGGGGTTCCCTTTTACTGTACTAGTGTTTTACGTAGACCGACTGCCTATGTGACCTCCACACCTCAGTAGCTGGGTAACACGATACCCCAGGCGCGTGCACAGGATTATGACAGGGTATGCGGCGGAGTAATCGGTCACAAAAACTTACAAAAACTTTTTCTTTTATAGATTTTTAGCATAGCCACAGCCACGCATCGCCACCATGCTACGATGCGTGGCTGTGGCTATGCAAAAATCTATAAAAGAAGAAGTTTTTGTGACCGATTACTCCGCCGCATACCCTGTCATAATCCTGTGCACGCCCCTGCGATACCCCTTGGCTAGACTAAAGTGAAATTTTCATGCTTCTGACTATCCCGTAACGACTGCCAAAGATGTAAAAATGACAGCCGGGACCACCGGCCTAACGTGCTTTCCAAAGCACGGATGAATCTCGATATTTTAAGTTGGTCACCCATTCACGGATAAACCCAGGCAAGCACTGCTTAACCTTGGAGAACGAGCCGTGCGGCTGTTATTATCTAACCACGAGCTCCTCAGGGAATAATAGCGGTACTTATCTATACTAATATTATAAAGCGGAAAAGTTTGTTTGTTTGTTTGTTTGTTTGCTTGAACGCGCTAATCTTCGAAAGTACTGGGTGGATATGGATGAAATTTGGTATGGAAGTAGCTTGAAGCTTGAGGAAGGTTATAGGCTACTTTTTACGCGACTGCAAAAAAGGAGAGTTATGTTTTTACCGTGATAGAATCCACGGGAGCGAAGCCCCGCGTGAGTAGGGGAGAGCGGGGTTGGTGTTAACGGAGGTAAGAATTAACAAGCTTATTCCCGCCAAACGCGAAGACATAAAAATATGATACTCGGTTTAGAAATACTATATACACAGCTGAACATATCCTGACTTGTCAGTTGTCAACCTTCCCTCGATTGTAATAGTTGTGCGAAGTGACCTCGGATTAACAGGTAAGCGAACTTTTTGTGCTTTGCAATAAATTGATTTAAGATTTATTTATTCGCTGAATCGAATTAAAGTTTATACTAAATTAAACTCTATTTTATCGACAGTAACACTATGTTATTTGTTTATGATTATTTCGACTATTTAATTTTCTGTAATTAATTAAGTAAAAAAAGTGTCCTTGGGGCTAAAATTAACAAATTGAGTGGGGTAAGTATTAACAGGTTAATACGTACCCCGTATGTGTATGGTAGTCTGTAATCGAATGTTTTTTTTTTTACAATAAGTATGTTTTTTTTACAGAATGAGAAACTACATAAGAAAGAGTAAAAGAGGGTAGACCCTCTTGTACTCTTTACCTCAATAAATTTTTGAGCTATCCGTTAAGGAAATTCCAAGAACCCCGTAGTACTTTTGTATAATCTTCAACCGCTAGATGTTGGGGTATATGAACCGTTGAAGCATTTTACATTAGCCGACAGCAAACAAACTGGATGATTAATCATCCCGGGGAAACAATGACCGTCTATAACCTCCTTTGAATTGTGAAAGAAGCATTTCCTCTGACATTCACTCAAAACAATATCATCAACTTATTAAAAATGCTGGCATTATACCGTGCAATGAAGATGTATTTCAAGACTGCAACTTTTCACCGTCGGTTGTTACTGATTGTCCCAATCTAAATACTGTTTTGTTAAAAAAAAAACTATAGATCACGTCTGCCCGAAGATACTTCTATCAATCCAGAAGAAAATTACTACTAAATTTAGAATCAATAAATCAAAATTATAAGTAATATGCCTGATATTGACATAAGTATTTTGGAGATTATATATCAAGTATAAATGTGTAAAAAAAACCTACAAATGTGCCAGGATGATAGTGAAGAAGATGCTCGCTTCTAGTCGGTTTGCGCCGAGTCTTCTAAGGAAGATACATCTGGACATATAATGCATTTTATGCAAAAGAGACACCATGACGTATATATGCCTCAATTGTTTCTCAGATAATAAAAAATTGTATTCCAGATAATTATTGCCTGATTTAGGGTATTCCCACCTAAAATAAAACTATTGATGTTTTTCTATGAATTCAGTACAAATTAGATTAATATTAATTACACTATACTTTTTTTTTTACTTAATAAGATACCTCAATTTAAATTAAATTTTAAGGCTATGTATTAACATTTGTAGCATTAAAAATCTTAAAACTCGGACAATTATTGATAAATAGTGTAGATTTCATAGAGTATACTGATTTGTTGTACCTTATTGAGACTTTTTAAGACTGTTGACACTGAAAGGTTTATGTTACTTTTAAGTATTAAGTTCAAAGTATTTGTAATAATGTTTGTAAGCTAAAACTACCTTTACACTCAGTGATGGTTAATTAGTGTAGATTAAAAAGAATTTACTAGATACATTCTTTCAGTTCATGTCATAAAAAGTATTGATTTCTCAGATCTTAAAGACAATAAAACATTTTGATTAATATACATGATATTTTGTTTCAATATTTGAAAGAATTTTAGTCTCTGTTAATAATTGCCCCTTACGTCAATACTTACCCCAGCTCTGTTAATATTTACCTCAGATAAGGGGTAAGTATTAACAAATGAGTGTTTTGGTTTTGACGACTCTGTTTCTGAAAGTATTTACCTAACTGATGATTTTTATTACTAATATCATAGCTGAATAACCAAAGTAACTGATGATTTTTATTACTAATATCATAGCTGAATAACCAAAGTATGCTATGCATAAAAAATGAAACAAAAAAAATTCATTGAAATTGAAAATATAAACTATAATATAAAATTTGTTAGTACCAGCCCCGCTCTCCCCTACTAGTCTATACTAATATTATAAAGCGAAAAAGTTTGTTTGTTTGTTTGTTTGCTTGAACGCGCTAATCTTCAAAAGTACTGGGTGGATTTCGATGAAATTTGGTACGGAAATAGCTTGAAGCTTGAGGAAGGTTATAGACTACTTTTTAACTGATTGCAAAAAAGGACGGGTATGTTTTTATCGTGATAAAGTACACAGGAGCGAAGCCCCGCACGACGGCTAGTTATAACATAAGTTTACATAAATTCATGAGGCTTTTCTGTGACCATAAACAGTTTAATCAGTAAACGGTTAAGGTCACTCCTACCAGACGTACTGCATGGTATCATCCTCATTTGGTCAATATACCGTCTTGTCGTACTAAGCGCTTCTTCTCTACATTTAATGTGCGTACGGCCAAGGTTTGGAACCCTCTGCCGGCTTCTGTGTTCCATCACATATGACCCGTCTACCTTCAAACCAAGAGTAAACTGGCACCTTCTGGGCTCGCTTGTCCCATCATAGACCTCATCTATCGCTTAACATCAGGGGAGATCGAGGTCAAAAGCGGGTTCATCAGAAAAAAAAAGAACTTAACACCGATTAATCCGTTGTCGATGCATCTCGCATTCCAGTTCGTATCTATATTTAGCCGGACTGTCTTTAAAATAACACAGAGCACGCTGACGTTTACAAATTAACCTGTAAAGTGCGTAAACTGTTATCAAACAGAGGTGTGTCCTGAATTTGATAAAAACGCGTAGTGATTTAACATATAACGTAAGATCTAACAAATCGCTGAAAATATCTTTGAATGCCACATGCATTTTATGTAGGATAGATAAGATTGTTTTACATGTTGTTTAACATTTATTAATTTGTTAGCCTTGAGTGAGAGCCTTGTTCTTAAATCGTTTTTCTGTTGACATATCTTCTGATTCCAAAAGTGCAGGTCAGAGTCCAATAATCGCAAATAGGTACAACAGTTTTGTAAGGTGTTAATTTTTACCCGACTGCGCGACGCAAAGGAGGGTAATGTGTTTATTATTAGTCTATGTATTTTCTGTAGCTTTTCGCCGGACAATCTTGAAGATTGTCGGAAGCTTAACCGGACTGCCCCTTCGCGGCCCAAAGTCCAAAGCGGAGGTCCTGTCCCCAGAAACATCGGCTTTGGCGATGTTGGGGGAGAACAGCTAGGGACGGGCGCGATCGGTCAAGATACGTGTTACAGTGCTGTTCAACTAAGAAGAAAAAGAAAGTATGATTAAAAAAAAACTAATTACGATTTTAAATAATTAAGTAAATGTTATATTTAAAATTTGTTAAAAACAACCAAGTAAAATAAAAACATTAATAATTTTTGTTAATAGGTTTTCTTTGCTAACCGTACTTTTCAAGTGACAATTGACAGATAGAGGTCATTGACGTTCCTATTCTTATTAACCGACTTCAAAAAAAGGAGGAGGTTCTCAGTTCAGCTTGAACTTATTTTTTTTTATGTATATTACCATTTTAAATAATTAAATATTATATTTAAAATTTGTTAAAAACAACCAAGTAAAATAAAAACATTAATAATTTTTGTTAATAGGTTTTCTTTGCTAACCGTACTTTTCAAGTGACAATTGACAAATAGAGGTCATTGACGTTCCTATTCTTATTAACCGACTTCAAAAAAAGGAGGAGGTTCTCAGTTCGCTTGAACTTATTTTTTTTTATGTATAACTCGAAGATGGTTGGACCTATTTGGAAAATGTTTTTTCGTTTGAGAGGGCATACTTTCTAGTTGGTCCCATTGTCATGAAATCAGGATCTGATAATGGAAACCTTGAGAATTCGAAGGAACTCTTCAAATATTATAGGCACACCTATAGCGATTTGGGTATTTTTCATAGTAACTAGTGCAGTTGCTCTCGAAAAGTACCATTTGGTGAAGTGGAACTGATGATGAAGACCACAGATGGCTTCTAGAACAACTCAATAATAAGTATTTCATTGGTTACAATTCGATTACTTGGATATGGTTGTAAAACACTTTATGCTCGTCAGAATGCATATGGTGATGAGGAGCTGATGGTGAAGTACCAGGAGTACTCCTCAAAAATTAACAGCTCGGCATAGGGAAAAGAAATATTTAGCAAAAGGTGGTAAGAAGGTTACATTTTGGCTTTTGTTACTAGGTAAATTAGAAACCGACCCACTAAAAAGCGAGAAAAAAATCTTTTTAACAAAAAATAAAACGGACTTCCCAAAAAACACTGCAAAGGGAAAATAACTTTAAATTCGGAAGGCGGTCGGTTTAGGTATTTTTTTGATAAAAAGTTTTTTACTCAACGTTATTGTCGCTGACGAGACTGTATAATAACCCTTATACGATTTAAATGTTATATAAACTGCGCCTAAACTCCCGTTATATTAACGTATAAAAAACTATTATAAAACCATTTTCAAAAGGCTGAAAGTTAAATAAAAAACGTTTTTATACCATTTATATGACATTATTTTGCTACTTGGGGAGATTCCTCCCGTGATTCCCCGAGGTCTGAACAGTTTAAGAACTTTTCGAAAAAGTTAAGTTCAGAGGGTAGTATGAGCATCTTTCTACAAGTTTTCTATTGAAAGTGAAAAGTCACTCTTTTTACCCGACTGCAAAGGAAGGGTTATTTTATCCTTATCTTATATATTCTGGTGTCTTGTCTTCTAGCCAGATTTTTATGAAACATTGTAAGGAGTAAATTTGTTACCATAATCTTCATAGTGTAATAGCGGTGAAAATTCTACCTACACTACTTAATTGCCTTTTTTTACTTTTGCCGCTCTACAATGGGCGAAAGGTCTGTTAGATTTTAACTGTGCGTGAGAACGCGGCGTGGTTTTAGTAAAAACGCCGCGTTCCCTCGCACACTTGCACCGGGGGTTGCGGGAGCACTTAATTATTCTACAACGCAGCCTTTAAATCTTTAGGTCTGGAAACTCATTAAATTTAGTTAACTTTGAAAGCTCGAGTTTGACTGTTGAGGACGCATAATGGCATCACTTACCATCAGGTGAGTTGGTGGTCAAACGCGAGCCTATTATCAATTTAAAAAAAATAGAGTGCACTAGCTTTCAAGCGGTGAATAATTACATTTTATGTTCAATATTACGTTATTTCCCTTGATACTATTAATTTATATGCATACTATTATGAAAAAATTAAAGTTTTTATAATTACTCATACGAATGTATTGGGCAATTAAGGCACCATTTCTTCCTAGCTAAAACACTGGGAAGTTGAGTTGTGACGGGCGGGAAGCTTTGGGTGACTGGTCATTATATAAACCTAGCTTCTGCCCGCGACTTTGTCTGCGTTCGTACTTAATTTCCATAGGATTTTTCAATCATTTTCTTTGATACACACTTTTTCCTGACAATAACGTAGACAACAACAAGATAATTATTTATGTACTAGCTTGTGCCAGCGGATTCGCCCGCGTGGGAAGTTTTTCCCGTGTAAATCCCGATCCCGTGGGAATTTCGCAAAATCCTTTCTTAGCAGATGCCTACGTCATAACATCTACCTGCATGCCAAATTTCAGCCCGATCCGTCCAGTGGTTTGGGCTGTGCGTTGATAGTATGTCAGTCAGTCAGTCAGTCAGTCACCTTTGAGTTATATATATTTAGATATATTTATATAATACGTTTATATATTCTAACATCATGTATTTATTTAAGTATATGTTATTTTTATTGCATTATAAGTATGTGTAGGTATTTAGACTTCATATATTCATATTTATTTCTCTTCTTGTTCTCACACACTATTGTCTACATTTCTTTTTCACTTCTCCTTTCTTAAGAAATAAGCAGTACCTTTGTACTCAAATATTATAATTATGTTGTATCCTACTGTATTTTACTATGTGTACATAAATAATAAAATAAATAAATAAATAATTTTACAATTTGGCGCAGTCGCTCCGTAGTTATGCGCGTACACATACATTTCGGAGGTTCATTTTTATTTACCAAGAAGATTAAATGTTTTAAAATGATTTTGACCATATTATATCATTGCATGAACGTATCATCGGTTCTACAATATCTTTGCCATTCCATTTACTAAACGGGCGCAAAATTTATGTCACAGCATGACATATCGGCTCCACCAATAAAACAACCGATAGCCAAGAGCACTTGTAATATTTTACTATAACCACATAATTCATTTTCAAATCGGTCATCAATCACTATCTATACGTTGACGGCTGTAATCGCATGGCCGATTGTCGTATCTACGCTTTGTTTACACTAGGCCTAAAGGCACCTGCAGACGGGCGCGATGAGGCAGTGTGACACTGATGCACATCGCTGTTTCGTAGAAATGGAATTATGGAACCATAAAACCGCTGAAAAAATCTATAAAAGGAAATAGTCGTAGCAACGTTGTCGCATTTTTGCGTCGCACCTGTCTGTTAAAGCCTTAACAAGGGTGCGAGTCAAGAGAGTAAAATTTACAATTCATACTAACTGTATTGCTGTTTTCGCAATGCGTTGTGTATTATTATGAACTTACAATGCATGTTGTACATGAACATTCTGTTTATGCAACTTAGGAATTCTTGTTGCACGCTTAGTAGTAAATACATACTTTATTTTTATCTGACCAGATATAAAACAAATCTATAAGTACTAATATTACAAAGCGTAAAAGTTTGTTTCTTGGTATGAACGCGCTAATCTTCAAAACTTGGATCTTTACCCTTGAACGTCCGATTTTCCTCAAGGTTTTAAAATTTTATTCATATATTAAACACGATAAATAGTTGTATTTTCGTTTTTGGCACCGACTTCCGAAATTAAAGTTATTTTTCACTTTGCAGTGTTTTTTGGGAGTCGGTTTAATTTTTTGGTAAAGGTTTTATTTCACTCTTTTTAGTTGGTCGATTTTTAATTTACCTAGTTACAAGAGCCTAAATGTCAACTACTTATAATCATTTACAAAATATTGCTTTTCCCAATGTTGGGCCGTACCATCAGCTTCACCTCACCATATGCATTGTGACGAGCATTTTGCTTAATAACTACATTCAAGTAATCGAAGCGGAACAGATGAAATACTTATTATTCCTACTTATATACTGAGGAGTTCCAGTGGTCTTCATCATCAGATCATCTTCACAAATGGTGCTTTTCGAATGCAACTACACAAGTTACTATAAAAAATACTCAAATAACTATAGGTGTGCCTATAATATTTGAAGAGTTCCCTCGATTTCTCCAGGATCCCATCATCAGATTCCGACTTGGTGACAATGGGACCAATTCCGAAGTATATCCTTACAAAAAAAAAAAAAAAGAATTTTCCAAATCAGTTCAGCCGTCTTCGAGTAATCGGTGATCATACATTAAAAAAATTGACCAAGTGCGAGTCAGACTCGCCCATGAAGGGTTCCGTAGTAACTATAATAATATAATATGTATATTTATTTGACGAATAAAAAACCTTAAAAATTTCTTAAAACTAGCTTATTTACATTTTTACAACTACGCTAAATAACTTTGTTTTTCATAGTGTTTGTATGAATAGCAAAGTAATATTTGCGGTTTTAGAAAATATGCTGTATCTCAAAAACTGCTGACCCGATTTCGTTCAAACCAATTTTGGTTGAAAGTTTAAATTAAGATCTACAGACATATATTTTTTTTTTAGATTTTTCACTACATTATTATAGAAGTTAGAGGGGGGACACATTTTACCACTTTGGAAGCTTATATCTTTTAAACGATTCACTTTATGAAAAAGTGGTTTTAGAAACCTTTATATCATTTTTTAAGACCTCTCTATAGATACCACACACGCATAGGTTTCATGAAAAAAAATATTTTCAGTTCTAGTTCCATGTATGGGGACCCCCCTTTATTTTAATTTTTTTGTTTTAATTTTTTCCTTAAAATCGGAAAGCGGTTCACAGAATACATCTACCTACTAAGTTTCACATGTATAGTCTTAATAGTTTCGGAATAAAATGGCTGTGACATACGGACGGATGGACAGACATATCGAAACTATAAATAAGGGTTCCGTTTTTGGCATTCGGCTACGGAACCCTAAAAAAATATACTCGTCGACTTGATAACTAGTAAGGTTTGTAATAGTCTCTAATAATACTCTTACATAACTACATCATCGTATAGACATTTTATGCTGGTGGTCGGTCAGGGTTATAAGACAATTTGTATGATAATTTATTTTGTTGAGAAAAAAACTTATAAAAAAATTAAGTCAAACGTTTTAGAAATCCTTATTATTTATTAATTTATTGTACAGAAAGCTTATAGTGGTGGAAGATGAAGAGTACTACTGGGGAATTTAAAATTTTTGATGATATGTGTGGTTATCTTTGTTGATATTTTAATGGGCCTTCATAATATTGGTGTTTCAATATTATTGATGAAATTAAATACATTAATTTTCATCAATAGTTTCCGCCATAATGCTAAATAGTCACTGGGCGACTGCATTTAGTCATGTATATAACTGTTTATCTTATACGGGCTTTTATACGACTTATGCCATCCACCATGACAGTTGCAATAAGGGTTCTGTTAGCAAATAGAAAAACCTTTGTGTATAGTCATGGAAATACTTCTGTATTTTTTTCTACACATTTCGTAAGCGAATCTCTCATTACGTTCGGTTAAACTTTAGTCATAGATTGGTACTCGGTAAAGCAGTTTAAATAAGATTTTCAAATAAACATTTACAATTATAGTACAAGTATGTAATACTGTTTAGTATTTATTGTTAGTGTAATTTGATTTTTTTTTTTAGTTAATACATATAACAATATCTAACCATCAATGTTTTGTTTTAGATATGACCTTCAATATTGTACAAACTTTAGAAAGGGGAAGTAAGTTTTATCAGCGGTGCCTGAAAAATGGGAACAAAATGGTATCTTGTATTGGCCAAGAAGAAAAGTGGAGGTTTTATTAAATCATTCTTTGTCACGTCCCGAAGCATCTTGGTCATCAATTCAATGTGTCTTCAAAAAAACCGGTCAAGTGCGTGTCGGGCCTCGCGCAGTGTAGGGTTCCGTAGTTTTTATAACAGCCAAGTGCGTGTCGTATTCGCTGACTGATCGTTTCGTACCATGCTCTAACTAAAAGCCAAACATGACTACCTAACTAATTTGACTTCCTATACAAATCCTCACCTGATCCGACCATTTTGCACGAAAAGTTTTAATTTTTTTTAGAGATTTGTATAAAACTTGTCATAGCCGGTGTTTTGAATTTAAATACGGACACAGAGCTACACTACTCAATCGTCACAAGAAGCTAGCACGATACAACTGGCGCTTAGCGCCATCTATCGACATTTCTGTAGAGTTGTTCGAAATTTTCGAGTCAAATACAATTGGTCGACTATTACTCGTAAACTTGTAAAGCCCACTTATGTGTGATAGTTTTCCTTTAAATTTCGTTATATATAGGTACTACTGCCGTGACATTTGAATTTCTAACTACAACCGTTTAGTTGATAGAGGGGGACACACTTGACTCTAACGAAAATTGGTACTTTAAAGCTTGATAAGTCACGAACGGTTTACTTAATCAAAAAACGGTATTCCCAAACCCCTAATATTTTTGAAAAACCTATCCAACGATATCCCACACTATGGGAAGAACGAAAAAAAATAATTATCATCCCACTTTACATGGGAGGTACGCTAAATAATTGTTTTTTTTTTCAAAATTTTATTCTACCACTTTTTCGGCGTCATTAACGTGTATACTCATGCCAAAGTACAACTTTCTAGTACCAAATTTTTTGAGCTAAACCGCGGACAGACGGACAGACAGACGGACATGGCGAAACTATAAGGGTTCCTTGTTGACTACGGAACCCTAAAAAGTGGAATTAGTACACTGGAAAGGCTGAGGTAGAGGTCACTCAAATGTCAAGCATGAACTACACAGAAGAACAAAATGAAGATTATTGTACTGTATTTTTTTTTTAACTCTTTCATGAGGAACATTACAAGTGATTGCCCATTATTATACATACTGCCGGAATTCATCATCTTTATTAAGTTCTTCAGAATTTTCGTCACTCATTTCTGAGGAGTTGTCGGAATTATTTAATTCATCAAAAAAAAGATTTGGGTAATATAAACTTACAAATGAATCTGTTAAAGGAGCTTTTCATGCAATAACTTACTTTCACTTTCTAGTGTGCCTTCTGGTAAAAGATAAGGGGAACGAATTTGATTTGTAAAACACCTGTCCTAACTGGATCCAGCATTTACCGTATTTAATGTTGAAAAATGTAAGGAACCACTTCATTTTTACCACTTTCTTCTTGACTGGCTACAGTTTCTTCCAGAATGATAAGGGGAACGAATTTGATTTGTAAAACACCTGTCCTAACTGGATCCAGCATTTACCGTATTAAATGTTGAAAAATGTAAGGAAGCACTTCATTTTTACCACTTTCTTCTTGACTGGCTACAGTTTCTTCCAGATTAAATGTAGGTATTGTTGCTGTATTCAACAATAATAATTGATAATTTTGATTAACTTTTCTTCTAAAACCACCACTTCGTTTACTCCTTTTCCACTTTTTGAAATTCATAATTAATATTATATTTAACTAGCTTGTGCCAGCGGCTTCGCCCGCGTGGGAAGTTTTTTCCGTGTAAATCCCAATCCCGTGGGAATTTCGCAAAATCTTTTCTTAGCGGATGCCTACGTCATAACATCTACCTGCATGCCAAATTTCAGCCCGATCCGTCCAGTGGTTTGGGCTGTGCGTTGATAGATCACTCAGTCAGTCAGTCAGTCAGTCACCTTTGAGTTATATATATTTAGATGAAAAATGGCGACGAAGTTATATAAAAGTTGCTAATTAGCAACGCAAACAATAATTATTGTTTAAATAATCAATTGACTTATATAAGTTATATTAGAATAATGTTTCAACCAAAAAGTTTTAAGGTGGGAGTATACGACCTAGTATGACGGTTTTATAATGTTTAGCTATACACACAGTTCTATACATCACAGTTTTGTTATTTAAGTGTTGAATAAAAGGTTCAAAAGTTACAAAACATGGCGACTCATCACTGTTTCCTGACTGAAACGTTTACTCGACTTAACGTCATACAACGGTCATATAAAATAATTGAAATAACGTTTACCAGACGCATTAACATGACTTAAATGATATATAACAAATTATATATAACTAATACGTCAAACTGAATACTACTTTACAACTGTTTACAAACCCTCCCACGCGAACGAAGTCGCGGGCTAGTATCTATTAAAAAGCGGAAAACTTGTTTCTTTGAACGCGCCAATCTTCGAAAGTAATGGGTGGATTTAGATGAAATTTGGTATGGAAGTAGCTTGAGGAAGGTTTATAAGCTACCGACTGCAAAAGAAGAGGGATGATGTCTATCCTGATGAAGTCCACGGGAGCGAAGCCCCGCGCTAGTGTAAAATAGTTTTAATAAAACGTTTCAATCATATATAAAGACTAGTATTTGCGTGTTGCGCGAGGTGCAAGCACCTCGCGTGCTTGTGAAAAAAACTAAAGCATTGCCCCTCTAAATCAAGTATTTGCGTGTTGCGCGAGGTGCAAGCACCTCGCGAGCTTGTGAAAAAAAAAAAAAAAAAAAGAGGGGGGGGGGTGATGGGGGGGGGGGGGTTGCACAAGTATTTCGACTAAAGCATTGCCCCTCTAAATGAATCTGAAAAAAAAAATGTTCCAAGTCTCTTAGATTCCGAGATCCGCCTAAAGGGAGGGGAGAAGGGGGGCGGGGGGGGGACTTTGAAAAATGGTTTTTACTTTACCGAGCCTCCTCTATACGAATCCGTAAAAAAAAAAAATACGGGTCTCGTAGTTTCCGAGATACGATAGGGAGGGGGGAGAAGGGGGGGGAAAAGGGGAGGTTTGGCACTTTTCCCGTAGGTTTCAGAGTTACTTGTTTACGAATCTGTCAAAATATACCCACCTCCCCATCCACCATCTGGGAGAACAATTATGTCAGTGAGTCAGTGAGTGGTAATTTAGCTTTATATAGTATAAAAAGCCAAGGTTCTCAAGTATGTATGGCAAAATCTATACCATTGGAAAATAATGGATCAGCCGACCAGACCAGACGGGTATAGTCACCGGTGTAGGAATGCCCGATGGTCCGATGTAAGCATTTTGTGACGTCATATTTATTAAGTTCGTATGGGGACGATAAGTTATAACACCATTTAGTAATGGTATAGTACCGATATTAGCGTCATGTATATTTACTAAAAAAATTGGCTAAGTGCGACTCGTCCATGAAGACTACGGAAACCTAAAAACCGCAGAGTTCGTTTAAAAACCGGCTAAGTGCTTGTCGGGGTACGCGCAGTGTAGGGTTCCGTAGTTTACTACAACGCCAAGTGCAAGTCAGGTTAGCTAACCGAAAGTTCCGTACCTTGGCTCTCAAAATCATACAATACAGTTGGTCGACTATTACTCGTCAATTTGTGAAGCTAACTTGGGTCTGATATTTTTCATTTTAACTTTGTTATATGTAGGTACTACTACCGCGAAGTTTGAATTCCTACTTACAAGCACTTAATTGGTAGGGGGGACACTTAACGAAAATTAGCACTTTAAAGCTTAAAATCGAAAGTTGGTCTTCGAACTCCCTATATTTTTAAGGACCTATCCAACAATAAATACTATTTTACGTGTAGGAGTACCCTGATTTTTTTTCCATGATGTTAGTTTACCACTGTTGGAGTGATTAAAATGTATATCCATACAGAATTTCAGCTTTATAGTAACAATAGTTTCCGAGCTAACGCGCGGACAGACGGACGGACAAGGCGAAACTATAAGGGTTCCTTGTCGTCTACTGAACCCTAAAAAGTGGTAATAGAAGTCACTAAGGTAAGTTATTCAATAACATCATAAATATAAAGATCAGAAGAACAATGTTGGATTATAACAATTTGCTCAAATAGCAGTACATTACAATAATACCGTCTGTTCTGAATATTTAACTGATTGTTGAAACGCGACATTCTCGCTGCAGTGTTTATTTTATGCAGTTCCCTACGGCGCAATTGTTGTAGTCGCAACGTTAATGGTTTATTCATGAAGCAGCCGTGAAAATTAAAAGATTTAACATTTATTTTTTTGTTTTTCGTTCACAGTGCATAATATTTTTTAGTGTTGTTGAATTTATTTTCTAGGTCAAAAACCCAAATTTAAGTTTGGTATAATTTCAGTGAAGTAGTGGTAGCGCTGTGGTTACAGGGCTCAACTAACGAGCTGTTTGGTTGAGGCTTTGAAAGGGGCAGGTACATTACTTTGTGTAATTTTCAAAATAATCGTACGGCTAAAGGAGATGCAATTTCGTGCCGGAGTCTGTGATTTCTTATACCTATAACCTGGGCGTCTTTAAGTCAAAAGTGAAAAGGTTACTTCTAGGTAAGCGTGCTTTCTTCGACCACATCATCACTTTCCATCAGATGAGATGGTGGTCAAACGCGAGCCCATTATCAATAATAAAAAAACGTATAAGTAGAACATTGTGTAGAACCATTGTGGGCATATCCTTTGTTTTTGGTGGGAAAATCATCAAATGACTCCTATCGCTCTGGGTGGAGTGGAAAGGAGTGTCAGAGTTCTACTGACTAAAAAACCCACCCTGTTCCTTCAGTTGCCATTGTGGTCTGAGACCACGGTGTCTCGTTAGAACATTTTTTTATTGTTAATAGGCTCGCGTTTGACTACCATCTCACCTGATGGTAAGGGTTGATGTGGTCGAAGACATTTCCGGAGCCCCAGCAGGCAATAGCCCAATCGGATCCCATTAGTGCTGCTGACTGCTCTTTGAGACCGCGTGGAACACGACGCGCCGTCGACCCTGGCCTGGTCCTTACCGGGCAGCGAGCTACCCCTGCCCGCTGACCGCAAGCCCGCCACCTACGCTGGCCGGCATTTATACTAGGACCGGAACATCCGAAGACATGCGTCACCAAAACCGCAATAAGCCCGCATTTATAAGCAGCATATGTTAGGTAGGTAAGTTCCAAGTTATTTCTAAAACTAGATTTTTTATCACGCTTTATTTTAACTCTCTATCTCTGTCACATATTTTGGTAGATGACCTGTCCCCTACAATTACGAGTTAGCGAAGCCTACCTGAATAACTCATACAAATACAAAATATTTTTGTTTGTGAGTTTATTTTATTTAATTTATTATATTTTTACAGATTTGGCCAACGTCTGTGGTTTAATAATGAACCAAGATGGGTTTTGATACACAATGATTGAGGGCAAACAGTGAGGAAAAGTTTTGTACTGCGAAGTGTTTGACCACATTCGTTTTTAATAATAACGGATTTATTTTAATAAACACAAACTAAGGGATTTATCATGGCAAGAAAGGCCCGTCACGTCGCTTTTGATAAAAGCCCTCCAATAACAGACTCGAGGATTAACTCTACATCAAACCTCTTTCTAGCGAGTTCTAAATGAATCAATATTACTATAATTTTATATAAATGACCGCTCTGTATTCAAATTTGTCTATAGCTTATTAAAAAAATGTCATGTCTCACCTTCATGTTCATCTCGATGTTCTTCTGTGTGTTGACATCCATTACATCGAGCATGCGACGCGACCCGACGCACATGCGGACATCGTTGACCGTAAAGTTGCTTGTAGGGACCCTGCAACAACAACAAACACTTTTAGAACATAGTTACTATAGAGGAATTGCATTAACTTCTGCAGATGATTATTACTCCCCCTTACACTCTCACATTACGCATACAAATACTTATTTGGACGACACATTTTTCTTTTTCCCGCTCTAATAAAAGAACTACTAACACAATGCTTTTGGGTTTACCAAACATTGATTTTACTCTTAAGGTCCCATTTTACTTAGATCTTATAATTTTGGGGCGTTAATATTAATGATATAATTATCATCATCATTATCTGCTTAGTCTTTTCCCAACAACTCAGGTTCGGCTTCCAGTATAACTGAACTGGACTGCCTATTTGATCTTCAAATCCCAGTAGCTGGATAGCACGAGAGCCCTTTTTTCCGATGGGAAAAATATCAAATGACTCCTGCGTTGGGTGGAGTGGAAGGGAGTGTTAGTCTTCTACTGACTAAAAACCCACCCTATTCCTGCAGTTGCCCTAGCATTCCAGGGCCTCGTTATCTCATTAGAACATTCTCGCAACCCCGTCAGGCAATGAACCTATCAAATCCGGTCATTACTGCTGACTCCTGCTCTTTGAGTCGGCGCGCGGTTGGCGTAGTTACCTGTCGTATATTTTCTGACTGTGTTAATGATGACTTCGTTAGAAAGCTTTCAAACAAATATGTTTGAAAAATATACAAGAGTGGGTAATTTGTAGATATTCAGTTAAGAAATTTACTTAAGACGATTAACTAGCAAATCCTGTAAGACAGCCGGTATCAATTATATATCTAACGTTTGACCACCCCTGTGGCCATTTTGTACTCTAAGATTTACTGAAACCACACTATTTGCGACGTAGCATATCTTTCCATGTTACACCACTTTTTTCTTTACAGGAACTTCTCGGTAACCAACAGGAAAAGTACTGAAGTATTACCTAACTTGGGGTATAATTGTATCCAGTTCTGGAAAACATTTTTGAAGCTTCAGGGGGATAACTTTGGAGAGTATTGTAAGGAAGCTTTCACTAAAAGAAAGCAACTTGAGTCGAGTTGTTTACTTTATTGATCCGCCTCCAAGTTACAAGCAGAATGGGGACTGTTATAACCTTAAATGGTTCTTTTGTTTTGTTATAATTCATTTGTTTTTATGTAATGTGGATATAGGTAGGATTTTTATTGTTACTTTGAAGCTTTAAAGTTTTTAGTCTTCAGATATTATGTAAATTAAAGTGACACGTTTTACTTTACATATCTGTTTGCACCACGTTGTACGAACTTGGTAAAATTGACGCTGTTAAAAGCTTACTGTCAGTTCTTCAACAAATAAGACACATAGACTGCCTGTGTCAATTATACTCAGCGTAAGGTCAGCGATCTACGGGTCCAATATAATAATAATGCGCTTAGAATACTGCTGAGGGCGAAGAGGCATTGCAGCGCGTCAGTGATATTTGCAGATGCAAATACATATAAATAGCTTCCTTGCCATAATCAGCAAAAGATGTGAATTAAAAATTGAACCCGCGATTTTAAATCATTCGCCGTCGCTTTTTTATAACATCTATAAATTCAAGATACTAAAACACAGACTGTGTTTTAGTATCGTGTATTATCGATACTGTTTGTCCTGACTAATCTCTGCAACGGCTGACCCGGTTTAAATGTGAGTTTCAGAGCGAAATAGACGAGGACATAAAACAAAATAAAGGTTTTTTAATCCGGCGTCCCTATTTCCAGTATTGGAATTTTTACGCGGGAAAACCAACCAGGCGAGCTAAACGCGGGCATAGTTTATAGTTACTTTTAAATGAATCTTGTAATATCCTTTCTTCGTTATGTATCTTATCTATTTATATCTTATAAGCACAGATTGTAAAAGTCAGCCAATAAGGCTATCAAAACATTACCGTCTATCGATAGTGACCTTTCGACCTGTAGCATATTTAAGTTCGGTATCCCGAGCCAACGCGCCTTTTCTCAGTATCGCGTTTCATCTGAACGGAACTGAAAGAAAGCTTTTACGTAAGCAATTCTTAGAAGAAATCATGCAAATTATAGGAATATATCATTTGAAGACACATTTCTCTTGGTATTTCCACGAATGTTATTTCTTGGTATAAGTATGTACCCCCGCAAAGGAAGATTTAATGAAGGATTCTGTACTGAGGTATAGAAATCAGGTCATCATTTCAGCCGAAAGATCAACTGTAGGCTGTGTATTATACACTTCTGGACACATCTATTGGCCCACCTTAGAGTTTAGGTTTCGATGGCCCCTACCGAAATATGATTGCTAGATTGAACAAAAACTGTTGATGCAGTTTTAAACCTGATACATTTTACCATCTTTTTCGATCGTATAGTTTTAAATTTGAATTCAGAATACCATACGACATGGACCTACGCCTAACAAGTCGGATATGCGCCTTGTTAAAGGCAATTAATTTTTGAATAAAAAACATGTTTTATCAAATAAAGGTTTAATTTAATAACGCGTGTTGCCTCCATGGGCATCTACCACAGCTCTCATACGATTAGGCATAGAGTTTATCAACCGCTCTATGAAATTTTGAGGGATCATCTCCCATTCCTCTTCTATGGCAGTTTTCAACTCCTGCATCGTCTGGGCAACTGGCTGACGAGCCCTAACACGCCTTTTTAGCTCGTCCCACATGTGCTCAATGGGGTTCATGTCTGGGCTTCTGGCTGGCCAGTCCATAACTGTGATGTTCACATCCCGAAGATATTCCCTGACGATGCCGGCCGCATGGGCTCTTGCATTATCATGCATAAAAAGGAAATTTGGGCCCACATAGTCCGCGTATGGTATCACGTGAGGTTCTAAGCACTCACGAATGTATCTTTCAGCATTTAATGTTGGCAGCCGTGGTCCTGTAACAACCTCAAGTTGAGTTTTGCCGCTCGCGGATATACCGCCCCAGACAGTCCATGAGCCACCGCCATAAGCAACCCTCTCTTCAAAGCAGCATTGTGCGAAACGCTCTCCCTTACGCCGGTAGACCTTCTTCCTTCCATCATTGCCATGTAACACAATTTTAGACTCATCAGAAAAGAGTACACGGCTCCAATCTTGCTGTGTCCAATTTAAATGACTGCGTGCGAAATGAAGGCGCGCTGTTCGGTGGGCTCGCTTTAGTTTGGGCCCATTAGCTGGCTTGTGTGGTACCATATCGCGTTCTTTTAACCTTCTCCGAACAGTTCGAGCGCTCACAGATACTCCGTGGAAGTCGCGAAGTTGGTTTTGTATCTCAATGGAGGTAAGGTGACGATTTCTCAAGCTGGTCGTCACGATGAATCGATCCTGCCTTTCAGTTGTGACCCGAGATCGTGGCCTTCCTTGGCGACGAACAAAGCCGCCAGTCTCTAGGTACCTCCGATAAACATTTCGGACCGCAGATCGACTTAAATTAAGTTGAGCACTCACGTTTCTTTGGCTGTGTCCGGCCTGAATAAGTGCCACAGCTTGGGCGGCGACTTCAGGTGAAGTATCCATAGATTATTGATAGAACCTCACCTTAATGTTAAGAATAAGTAATGTTTGTTGCAAAAGCAAAGATATCAATCACTTTTTCAAGAATTAAATCCAAGTAAACCAATAAAACCAAGTTTTCTTAGTATTCGATTGTTTGATATCAACAAACAGGCTCCAAATTGTCTTTTGTTTCTTTAAATTCTGTGTTCGAAATTCAAAAAAAGACTATTGAATGAAATTGTGAATGTGCCAGGTTCAAAACTGCATAAAAACTTTTTGCTCGACCTAATATAAAATTTTAGCTAGGACCAAACGAAACTGAAAATACAAGGTGGGCCAATAGATGTGTCCAGAAGTGTACTAATATTATACAGCGGAAGAGTTTGTTTGTTTAAACGCGCTAATCTTCGAAAGTACTGGGTGGATTTACCTTTACCCGACTGCAAAAGAATGGGTTATGTTATTATCGTGATAATGTCAACGGGAGTGAAGCTCCGCGCCACTGCTATTAACTTGATATAAGTGAAAGAAGTTAATAACATTACGTTAAGTATATCAGATTCAGACGTTATTATTATAGAATGTATTACCTCAAAAACGATGTAAACGGGAGAGACGGAGATTTTTATAACAGAGTTATAAAGGAGCCGATTCACAGCCTCTGACATAAACGAATACGAATAAACGAATTTCACTAACAGCTGGAACATTAAGTTTCACTAGCTCGAAGCCCCGGGGATAACAAGGCTTTATCGCCTCTTATTCGCTCTCATAGCGGACCAAGTTCGAAGGTGTCAATAGCCTGGATTGTAACGTTGACCGGTCCCGTTTCAACTTCTCCATTGTGACTATTGTGATGAATTTAAACACTAGTAGTTGGACAAAAGCGATTTAATGTACCGACGATTGAATGTTTGCTTAGGACTTTTGGATAGTAGGCGTTTTCAATCTAACCAACTTCCTTATGTAAAGATAACGAAGGTACAACAATAATAAAACACTGAAGGGTTGCTTAAAAAGTAAAGGTTGGGCATGGTCGGTTTTTAATGCAAGCCTGAACTGTAGTAAATAATAATTATTCCATTTATTACATTATATATACAAGACTACATTTTTAAATATTCCTTTAAAAAAATATATATATAAATATACTTATCAACTATAATTGATATAATTAATATTTAAAGATCGTGTTCTTAACACAATACTGCGTTCCAAAACAAATATAACTGATGTAGCTCAAAAGGCTGCCCAACTCAAATGGGACTGCTGGGCAGGACATGTCTGCCGCTTGCCAGACTAAGGTCCGTATTACAGAACGTTCCTAAGTTCAGTTTGAGCTTAATTCGCCCGATCTCAGTTTAAATATAGAATCTGCACTTGAGCATTGGTCTTATTCCAGAATGGTAATAAAACTACACTCAATTCAAATCGGGCCTCAAGCAGAGAATTAGGCTTGTGTAGTACATGTACTATGTACTGTTAGGACGCAATTCCGTCATGTGAACTAGAACGAACTATTCTGTTTCTGTCGCTCAAATCGGTCATCTAGTACAGTGAACTAATCACCAATCCTAGCGATATCCAGACGCGAGAGCCGAGTAAGAACGGCTGAACGAATAAGTTATGTACGAACTACGATGACCTGGAGAACGAGAAACTGTGCCCGGTCATTTATGTGCATAATCTATGGCCCGGACGTTCTATGGCTCTTTGATAGTAATTGTTTTCGATGTATTATTTGTTATTTTATCTTTGTTAAGTGAAGTTACTCAACAGTAACAATAAGTTCAAGTTTATGTTGCTTATGCTTGGTTTTGTTTCGTGTGGATTGTAAAAAAGAAAATATGTATATAAAAATGAAGATCACTGTAAATATTTGTTTTTTTTTTTTATTTATTTATTTAACTCAAATTATCAAATTACAATACAATTTTTTAATTCTGCCAAACTGTAAAACAGTTTGTCGGCAGCTCATCTTGTATCATCCTACACAAGCATAACCCATATTTAAAAAACGAATTATTTAACAAGTTATAAACTTACAGCCTATTACTTACACTAAACAAAAACAAAAGTGAAACTTACATTATACATACATTTACCACCTTTTTCATGCTACTTATCAAATATTATTACATTATTATATTCTATATTATATTATACCTATATACAATTTATCTCTAAACTGTAAACTGCTTATTCCTATGGGCACATTGATAAGTAATGCTTTATTAAAATGTTCCTATGACGTTTTTTGGTTGTAGCATGCGATACCAACTCCGGCGGTAGCTCATTGAAAAATGTCGGCGTCACATATTTACGCGTGCGTTTTCCATAGTAGTTAGTCACTTTGGGAACAGCGAATGACTTTTGTTTTGACAGACGTGTTGGGTATATACGCTTACGTTCCACTTTGTTACATTCGTTATTAAATTGTTCCGACAAGATAACCACCTTGATTTTAAAATGAACTGGGAGCGTTTTACAAATTTTAAATACGCCATTTTAATAATTCATTCAATATTACTTATTTAAATGATATTCAAATTATTTAAAATGTATCATAATTAAAATGATAGTCCTGAGCCTGCAAAGTATGAAGGAAAATCAAATATGCAGGTATTCCATCACGTCTGACTGATGTCTTAATTATCGATGAACTAAAATTAACTAATAGTACTAGAAGACCGAACTAGTACATTTGAACAATTGTAATAGTTCGGAGCGTTCCTGTCAGTGACCGAGTATGAACAAGCCTACAGAGAATATCTATTGTCTATGCATCAGCCTGTTTTCGTTTACGTTTTATTTTCTTCGTCTCCGCTATTCCAATCTACGAATGATCGTAAATAATTCAAGTTACTTTAATACCAAATTTTTAAGAATAACAAATAAGTACTGCACGGTTTCACTATAGAAATTACTTTTTAAGAATTTGTAATTTTTTTTCTAACATATAAAAATATAACAAGAGGAACTCGTTCGTGGAATGGAGTGGATCCTAAATAATATTTGTGACAGTGCTGTTATTATGTTATAAATTCCTCACTGATTATATAATTGATAGCATTTAAATAAATAATGGTTTGGAAAAAAACTATCAATAGTAATATTAAAAGAAAAGAAAGTTATAGTGAAAACAAAACAGAAATGCATGTTTTTTACCAAATCATAGCCAATAGATGGCGGTATTACAAATTGTAAATTGTACCACATCTTGTGAAAATCTATACTATTTCTTAAAATTATTAGCAAAATTGTATGGACCCATCACATGGCACGCTGAAGTTCTGTTTTTCTGTTCAAATCATCGTTGAAAAAATAATTATTGTAATCTACTTAAGTTAGGATTCATCTAGTAACTTAAAATGGCAAAAATTACGTGTAAAAGTGTTATTAGTAACCAATTTTCAGAACAAAATGTCATTTAATCATCATTCGCCAAAAATTACCATTTTTATATCAAATAATAAACTGAAAAGCGAATAATAATCGTTAACTGACAAGGAAGTCCCTGCTCAAGCGTGGTGTCGACCACACTTGGGTGATGACTCTACAACTAAGTAACGATCTAGAATAAAGCCATACCCGGCGGAACTATGTTCAATGAATCTGTACTTGAGGAACATTCTAAAATTAAATCTCAACTCAAAACTAGTTTTAAACAGAGATCAGTGCTCGAGTTTCGTTCTGTAATACGGGCCTAACTGTGGGCCAAAATTACACAAAACTGGTGCCCTGAGACAGGAAGGCGGGGTCGCGGCAGACCACGAAGCAGATGGCGGGATAAATTAGATAGGTTCCGTCGGAACTGGAGAGCACGCGTGGGCTCGCGAGAAGTGGAAGGAATGGAAGAAGGCCTTTGCCCAGGAGTGGGACAGAGCAGGCTCATAAAAAAATGATTAATATCCAAGTATTTGTATTGACTTAATATAAATACAATATAGACCAGACGGCAACACACAATTTCCTTTAAATATGTCGACGGGCATATTTTTCATCTTACAACACACGGATTTTCCAATAACTTTAATGTCATCCGGATAGGTATAACGTTTCTATATGTATTGCAAAAGTATTACAAACCAGCTTCTGAGACATTGTTTTCATAAAATATTTACATTACAAACAAAACAATTTCCTATAACAAAGATTTCTGATTATTTTAAATTTTTCTGCACCTATTTCTTATTTTTTAGGGTTTCGTAGCCAAATGGCAAAAAACGCACGTCTGTCTGTCTGTCCGTCCGTATGTCACAGCCATGTTATTCCGAAACTATTAAGACTATACATATGAAACTTGGTAAGTAGATGTATTCTGTGAACCGCTTTCAGATTTTAAGAAAAAGGAAATATATTAAAAATTAAGGGGGGCTCTCCATTCATGGAACCATGGGCGTGCACAGAGATTTTAGACAGAGTAAGCACAGCTAAAATTAAAATAAAACTTACCAGTTTCCGCTTGTTTCGGTCGATGGCCCACCACCACAAATATCTAATTAATGTTTATAAATCAAATGCTTATTCTTGGTTACCCAGAATACAAACGTCATCAATAAATCGTTTAAAAATATCTCTATTTCAAAAAACTTTCGCATCTCTATTTTACTTTCACCAAAAGTTTGGAACCAATTTTTTTTTAATGATAATAGGCTCACGTTTGACCACCATCTCACCTGATGGTAAGTGATGATGTGTTCGAAGATGGAGCACGCTTGCCTAGAAGTAACCTATTCACTCTTGACTTAAAGACTCACAGACTCCGGCAGGAAATTCTACTCCTTAGCCATACGCACAATGAAAGTATTCCCAAAATGTTTTGTGCGTATGGGTGGAATGTCCGCCATGTAACGATGGCGCATCGCCGTTTATCTTGTAGTCCGATGATGGAACGGGCTTGGCGCAATTAGATTGTGTAGTTCCATCACACACTCCCCGAAATGTAACCGATAGAAAACCGATAGACTTGCAACTCATCGTCAATGTTCAAGGCTCTGGAGCTTTGATTCGACCAGTGAATCGTTGCCAATGAGTCTCTTGGCCCGTTTCTCGATAGACTCAAGCGCGTCCAGTTGGTATTTGGCAAAAGATGAGAGCAGTACTTCATACACGACCGAACCTGGGCTTGATAGAGATTGAACATTGGTTCCGGTGTGAAGTACCGTTTCACCTATGCTAGGATTCCCAACTTTTTAGCTGCAAGCTGAGCCTTAGCCTCGATAAACAGTTACTCCAAGAAGCTGAATACGATCGGTTATCGGTACGGTTACATCGCGGAAACTAGGAGCCGGTCGGAATGGGCTCCTTTTTGCGGAGAAGATACACGCCTGGGTCTTAGCTGCATTAAACTTGACAAAGTTGGCATCACCCCATTCGGAGACAGCCTTCAAGGACAAGTTCAAGCGCTCAACCATCGTGCTTAGCAGTCGCTTCGTGAAAATGATTTAAATCTGAATATCCGTTACAATTCCAAACATTCGTTTCATCTAGATTTGTAAACAAAATGCAAGGGAAACAATACAATGTGTTTGTGTGGTCTCAACCTGTTAGCCAGTAATAATTAATTATCATACCTACTACTTTTATTAAAACAACAAATAAAAAAGATAACGTCAAAAACGCGGCAGATTTTAATTAAACACGCTTCGCCAGCGCAGATCTCACAGGTATAATTTTCCATTTGTCACAATAAACTTGCTAAATAATCACATAAAAAGTCAATCACTTACGCCAAGAAATATGAAATATGGCATAAAAACTTTCCAACAATAACAAACTTTGCGAACTAATACGAAAGAATTAATCGGTCATTAGACCATCCAACTAAAAAAAATGGACCCTCTGCAAACAACATTTAACCGGTGTTTTAGGACTCATCGATTTGGATGCGTTGTAACATAAGCTCGGCTTTCAAAACTCGAACACACGCACACATTTTAACGCACACAGTCACACTTTCGCTGTGTACTACACAGACTAGACAAGATGCCGGTTATATGAAATATAAGCTGGTCGTAGTACAGCTTACTCTCACAGGAGCCGGGGGTGCTGTCTGCGCGATGAATTGGCGGGTTGATCTTTTGGACGAATAAATTCCAAATCAACGTAATAGATGGCGCGTAAATCGCAAAGTGCTATGTTAGTTATTTAGATGTATTTTTTAGTTATCGTTATTTATCATTTAGAGAGGCATGTATGTACAGGACTAAAGGGTATGCAGAGCTTATTTGCATATATAGAGCGCACGCCACTGCATGGAACTGAAACTGAAAAATTTTTTTTTCAAACCTATACGTATGTGGAATTATTTAAAAATGACATTGAGGTTTCTGAAACCACTTTTCAGTCAATCCTTTAAAAGATATACGCTTCCAAAGTGGAAAAATGTATCCCCCCTCTAACTTATATGCTATAATAATATATGTTGTAGATCTTAATGTAAACTTTCAACGAAAATTGGTTTAAACGAGATCGGGTCACAGCAGTTTATGAGATATAGCATATTTTCTAAAACCGTAAATATAACTTTGTAATTCATACAAACACTATGAAAAACAAAGTCATTTTGGGTAGTTACTACGGAACCCTTCATGGGCGAGTCTGACTCGCACTTGGCCAATTTTGATAAAGCAAAAACTTACTACAAAGCATACCGGTAGTCGTACTGAAGTTATGGCGTGACCAATGAAAAATACGGATTTCATTTTGAAGATATTCTTTCAATATATTTCTTTTGGTTATTATTATGGCTTGCGTTTGACCATCTCACCTGATGGTAAGCGATGATGTGGTCGACCAAGTAGCCGCTTACCTAGAAGTAACCTATGCACGCTTGATTTAAATCCCCCCAGCTTATACCTGTCAGGAAACACAGACTCCGGCAAGGAATTCCACTCCTTAGCCGTACGCACAATGAAAGTATTGTAATTATTTCTTTACAAAACTCGAAGATTATCATAATATGAATCATATGAATAAAAATGTTTATTTTACTAGGTATAGACATACTTTCAGAATTCCAGATATTTAGAATGCGATCTCTATTCTTCGGCTTAGATCACTTGACGCCAATTGGCTGAGCCCCGTTGCACACTTAAAGACACTCCCGTTTGGAAAAGGCCTTTACATAATTATAACATGGTCATTTTTAGGGTTCCGTACCCAAAAGGTAAAACGGGACCCTATTACTAAGACACCGCTGTCCGTCCGTCTGTCTGTCTGTCTGTCCGTCTGTCACCAGGCTGTATCTCATGCACCGTGATAGACAGTTGAAATTTTCACAGATGATGTACATATGTTGCCACTATAACAACAATATTAAGGGGGCTCCCAAACAACAAACGTGATTTTTTGCTCGTTTTTGCTCAATATTGATAACGGCAATAGGTAGATGCTTGAAATATTCACAGAATATTTAGTTACATATTCACTTAAATTAAAATAAAACAAATATTTAAGGGGTCTCCCCATACAACAGACATGATTTTTTGCCGTTTTTATAGATAATTGTACGAAACCCTTCGTGCGCGAGTCCGTCTCGCACTTAGTCGGTTTTTTCAAACATCACGCCATATGTCGCCAAATAGAAACACTAAAAGTTAATCTGAAGAGTCTCATAACAACACGGAAGTATCTCCATACAAGAATATTTTCTTTTCAAACATAAAACGTAGAGTTAAGCTTATACCGATATCCTTACACGAAATAGTGCTTCAGAAAAGCAATAAAGATTACGTTACAGATAGCAACAAGGAACGTGTAAGTAAAATTATGTTTTTACTAGTGAACTTATCTTTTAGCTATTTTATGCATAAAATATTATAGCATTATAAATATTGCGAGGAATAGTAACCAGTACTATATAAAATACTAGCAAACCGCTCGGCTTCGCACGGGCGCTATTTACAACACTATCAACAGTTCATTTATTTTGTAAATGATCAGCATGTAAGGAGATGAGGCCTTTACCCAACTATGTTGGGGTCAGCTTCCAGTCTAACCTGAAGCCGACTATTAGTGTTTTACACTAAGCGACCTATCTTACCTCCACAACCCAGTAGTTGGGTAACTCGATACCCTTTGGCCAGACCAGTGTCAGATTTACTGGTTTCTGATGTCCAAATGACAGCCGGAACTAGGGGTTGCCAACCGTACTCTAAAATAGAGTATTGTACTTTATATCATTTAGTCGTTCTACTCTATAATCTATAACACTTATAGAAGACGCTAAAATACTCTTTTTCACATAATGTTTACTATACTGGTGCCAGTCACGCATGTACGTATGATTTACGTATACCTATTATCGTAACTAAAAAAGTTTTATTAAAAATGAGCTTCTGATCTATGTAAACTTAGAGTTAGAATGTTTGTAGTCGTACAATACTTTTAAAAACAATAAAAAATTGATATAAGCTGCAAAAAATACCAAAAATGCCTTTTAAATTTTTTATGATTAGATACTCTTTTGTATGAGTTCGTACTCTTTATTTAACTCGCTTGAAATCAGATGTACTCTATTTCGTCTATTGAAAGTTGGCAACCCTAGCCGGGACCAACGGCTTAACGTGTTTTCCGTGGCACGGGGGTATTACACCGCCAATATTAATCATTTTGTACACATTATGTACACATAATATGTATGTATATGTTACAAGTAAACTGTATAAACACCGGTTTATATCGGTACCAATCAACACGTAGGCAGTGTATAGAATATCTAAACTGTGAAGGCTATGTTTTAAATAAGTAACTCTGTATTATTATACTAGCTGTACACGCGACTTCGTCCGCGCGGAATAGTGACTTTCGGCAGCATTTGTAATTTTTTAGGCGAATTATTTTGAAAACAAAACTCATACATAAGTTGAATGTCGTATTTATTAATATCTAATGAAAAGTCTAAAAAATAAGTTTCAAGCTTCTAGCTGTCAAAATGACGTAATTTCCATATAAACTTTCATCCCCTATTTCAACTCCTTACAGCCCTTTTTCGCATTAAAAAGTAACCTATGTCCTTTCTCGGGCTCTAGACTATGTCAGTACCAAATTTCATTCAAATCGGTTCAGTAGTTTAGGCGTGATTGCGTAACACACAGACAGACAGAGTTACTTTCGCATTTATAATATTAGTAAGGATTATTTCATAATGCCAAAATACGTTGCCTAGGAACGGGGCACCCCGGTCAAAGGGGTTAAGACCTGCGAATGAACGCTACATCCAAATTCAAAGTCGCAGTAAATAAACTAGGGCGATCACGAATCGCGACAATTTAGATATTGGTAGGGATTGAAGGTTGCAAAGTTGGTATTCACTATTCAATAAAATTCAAATTATGAACTATCCATTCCAATCACGAATGTTTATACCATAACACTACAAGAGTCTACCGAAGTCGGAATTCGGAAGTCTCATCACATTTTTCATGTTACGGTTAACTTAAAAAACTTTTTTCAGCTTTCACGGTATTTTCACAACACCTTTAAAGCTACATTTACATTCCAATTACATACATAGGTATGTAATTGGAAATCATATTCATAATATTTCATAGCATGCCTAGACGCTCAAGTTATATAAAACATTGTCTGGGTTATTGTATCTATAAAAGATCTGAATTATACAGATTGCCGGTAGCATATATACACAAAAATTGGCCAAGTGCGAGTCAGACTCGCCCATGAAGGGTTCCGTAGTACTTATAATAATATAATATAATATGTAGGTATATTTATTTGACGAATAAAAAAAACCTTAAAAATTTCTTAAAACTAGCTTATTTACATTTTTACAACTACGCTAAATAACTTTGTTTTTCATAGTGTTTGTATGAATTACAATTTGCGGACAAAAAACATATTTGCGGTTTTATAAAATATGCTGTATCACAAAAACTGCTGTCCCGATTTCGTTCAAACCAATTTTGGTTGAAAGTTTACATTAAGATCTACAGACAAATATATTTTTTTAGATTTTTCACTCCATTATTATAGAAGTTAGAGGGGGGACACACACATTTTACCACTTTGGAAGCTTATATCTTTTAAACGATTGACTTTATGAAAAAGTGGTTTTAAAAACCCTTATATCATTTTTAAAGACCTGTCTATAGATACCACACACGCATAGGTTTCATGAAAAAAAAAAATATTTTCTGTTTTAGTTCCATGTATGGGGGACCCCCTTTATTTTAAATATTTTTTATTTTTTTTCTTAAAATCGGAAATCAGTTCACAGAATACATCTACTTCCTAAGTTTCACATGTATAGTCTTAATAGTTTCGGAATAAAATGGCTGTGACATACGGACAGACGGTCAGACATATCGAAACTATAAGGGTTCCGTTTTTTGTCATTCGGCTACGGAACCCTAAAAACCTTTGTCGTTAGATAGATATATTCTTTATTGTACACCATAACAGTAAAACAAATAAGGACTTAAAAACTAAAAAGGGTGATACAATGGGCTATATCTATTAGTGAAAACCGTATCAAAATACGTTGCAAATTTTGACAAACGACTAGGTACTCTCAGCACAGATGCGTTTCACTCTTACTTGGTCAGAGTTCATGGTCTGAATCTGTTCATGTCATATATCCGCGGAAAGACCTGGATAGCCAATTCCACCTTTTTGGAAGTTCTTTGTAGATCCAAATATGTATAAAATTGAAACAGATAGAATTAATTGTAATAATATTGTTTAGAAACGGAGCTTCTTAATTGAGTAAAAAAATATTCATCATTGAAAACGCAACTAAAGTTTAAATGAACTAATTAAAGTTGAACTTTTAAAGAACTATCAAGTGAAATCGTACACTTTGCTACTTAGCATGCAAATCACGTTTAATGGCGATGCAGCCAGTATCGTTAACGAAGAATAAAAAAGGCTAAGGAGGCTTGAACTTTACGCTTTTATTTTTATTTAGGTACCTACAACGCTGGTTTTCCTGCCTAAGACAAGTAGATAGAAATTCGGTTCGTTTTTAGATCTGGGGGCATAGTATGAGATGGCAATACTATTATCGTTTTCGAAAACGAAAAAAGTATTAAAAACTAATACTAAGCCCACTGTTAATACTTGGAAATTTCCAAAGGGATGCTTAAATGTTAATTCATTCCGGAGGAATCCATATAGAGTTAAAGAATGCGTGGGTTGTTCTTAAATTTAGCCTACCTACGCAAAATGCGACTTGTCACCTGCAGAAGTCTAACAAATGTGTAAAATCGACCATTAATATACAATATCTTATTACTATTATTTTAAAAGTGAGCTAGCAATGTGTGAATTCACATTACCAATTAGCTATCTTGTTAACCCCTCCAAATAAACTAACAATAAATATAGGTACTTGTTTCTTGAGTGGGTTCACGGCAATAGTGTAATGGGTGGGGTTCGAACCCGCGTCCTCTCGATCACAAGTCCGACACCTTAGCCATTAGGCTATTAACTCTTCAAAATACCAAGTAAATTCTCCATATATCTTCATCCAAATTACGTATAAAGCCGGCTCTACACGTTGGCCAACACAGTGGCGAATGTAGTGGCCAATGCGTATTCGCCAACGTGTAGACGGCGTGTTTGTGCATGTTGGGTGCACAAACACCCCCTCTACACGTTGGCGAATAGTCATTGGCCACTACATTCGCCACTGTGTTGGCCAACGTGTAGAGCCGGCTTAAGACTAAATAATTGTAGCTAACAAATAAACTTTTTGGGTATAATAAATAATCCTGTAAGAATCATAGACTTATTAACAAGGACCTACGACATTTGTATCATTCTCGAAATCGTATAAATAACTTAATGGCTATAAATAATAAAGTCTTAAAACAGAATTATACTCGGTTCTGTTGACACAATTCGACCTGAAACGACCTAAAAATAAGCTTGTGAAAAGCCGCTTCAAGTCGAGAAAAAACAATAACATAATATTATATTCCGTGTTATCCAGTTGTTTTTCAATATTCTTCGTTCGTGAATGTTTTGTCACAAATTAACATCTGTTCATGTTCACCTTTTATAAACTATGTTGGGGTCGGCGGCTTCCAGACTTCCAGTCTAGCCGGATTCAGTTGAGTATTAGTGATTTTTTTTATTTTTTTTAACGTGGTAAAATTATCAAATAAGTCCTCCCACCCCTGGCAGGGCGGGAGGGACTGTCAGACTTTTACTGACTAAAATCCACGGTGTTCCTTCAATAACCCTTTACGTACCGGGGTCACGGTAATGGGATAAGTCCCACGACCCCGGCAGGCTTCGGCCCTCTACAGGGGGGGCCTCGTCATGTTGCTGACGCTCTTTGAGGCGCGCGTGGAACACGAGGCGCCGTCGACCCGGGCATGGTCCATGGTCGGACAGCGAGTTGCCCTTTACTCGCTGTCCGATTAATGATTTATATGGATCGACTACCTATCTGACCTGCACAACCGGATAACTGGGTAACACGATACCCCATGGCTAGACCAGTATTAGATTTCCTGGCTCTTGATTACCCGTAACTACTGTGAAAGTCCAAATGACAGACGACACTAACTATTTAACATGCTTACCGAGGCACATACATATATCACACTGCCTACATTACTGAAAAATCCTTACTAATTATTAACTAACAAACGCAGCGTCCGTGCCGGGACATTGTTTGCTGTAAATTCTTGTCGCACCAACTCTGGTTTGCGTTGTCCTACTCGTCGTATGGTCGAGACCTACAATAACTATTTTATAGATATTGATATTTTTATGTTTTCTAAATCTAAATTTAAATCTCACGTACTAACTGTTTTAGCTGCGCAATGTATCACTTGATATTGTAATGATGTTTGGTACATATTATTGTAAATTCATATTTTAATCCTATCTGAGTTATGAATGTGTAATATTAATAATAATTTGAGTCCTCTTTTTAAACTTAGATTATTTTGTTATCAATTTTTATTCTATTTCTGTTTTAATGATTTATTTTGTATTCTACCTTTCGTTTTTAATAATTTTAATTTATAATGGTTGAATTTTAATGTTATAATATTAATGAATATTTGAATTGCTTATCTAGCGGCATATATTGTTTTATATTATATTGATAATACGCGGATAATGCAGTGGGCTGCAATATTGTTTACACACTGAATGACTTATTCTTATGATTTTACTTTATATTGTAGCTGTTTATTGTCCCTTAAATAAATAAATATTATAAATGCGAAAGTAACTCTGTCTGTGTGTGTGTGTTACGCAATCTCGCCTAAACTACTAAACCGATTTTAATGAAATTTGGTACGTACATAGTCTAGACTCTTGTGCCTGAGAAAGGACATAGGCTGCTTTTTAATGCGAAAAAAGGGCTGTAAGGGGTTGAAATAAGGGATGAAAGTTTGTATGGAAATTAGGTACGTCATTTTTAAAGCCAGAAGCTTGAAAGTTATTTTTTAGACTTTTGATTAGATATTAATGAATACGATATTCAAATTATGTATGAGTTTTATTTTCAAAATAATTAGCCTAAAAGATTAAAAATGCTGCCGAAAGTCACTATTCCGCGCGGACGAAGTCGCGGACACAGCTAGTTTCTTATAAAAAATCCAATAATACTTCGAACCCGAGTCCTCATACTCAGCGATCGCCCTTGCGAGCTCGACCAACGAGGCAGTATCGTCTTGTTAAAAATATGAACAGATTTTTTTTAATTTCATATGTATTTGATCGACCTTAACCGTAATACTTATGCACTACGGAGCTTGAGGGACAAAGCAGTGGATTATACGGTGTGTCGCATCCACTCTACTAAAGAAGATCCCATAAAAAACAATACTTGTCAAAAAAACCAAGTCTCGCAACTCAGTTCTTCTACCGTAAAAAGTTATGAGATCCATGTAATACCAAGTCGGTTATTCGATTATTCAGTCCCTACTTAAGGGACCTTCTGTCTTAAGTTGTTACGTAATTATCTAACCTAACAACATCTTATAGTGACCATATCAATATTAAAAATCTTTAACGTTTTAAATAAATATATTGACTCGGCCATCGCATGAAAATACAATATATCTCCCAAGTAATACATACATATATAAATTAGATTGTTTTTGCGATTGCCAACTCTATTCCAAATTTGAAGCTTCTATGTCTGCAAGAAGTGCCTTAGACTTTTGATGATCGGTCAGTCAGTCAGTGAGTGACAAAATTAAAAAACTTTGACTCGTTATAATTCTTAAACTACTGGTTCAAAATGAATGAAATTTGAAATATACCGTGTTTATACAATGCCTGCTTGGTTACTGAAAATTCAGGCTTCTAGTTTTATCCAGAACGAAGTTATACGGGGTCGAAAATGGCCTGAATTGCTTCGAGAACAGTATGGTACGGCCGTGCCGCTTTTTGCTCGACTTGGCGGGGGCACTGCCGTGCCTCCAGATATAGCACAATCGTATCTGGGTTCACAACTACTGAACAAAAATAAATAAATTAGAGATGCGCCGAATGTAGTTTCAACCGAATACGAATGTTCGGCAGAATATTCGGTCCAAAATGTACCGAACCGAATATTCGGCCGAATCATTAGGTTTCTTCTTAATTCTGCGCGGTAAACAGGTTTCATAAATTTTAGCGTATATAGACAACTATTTAAAAAACACTCATTCTGAAAATGTTGTTACTCAATGATCTTAAAATTGTTAATTTAATAGATATTTTATTTAGTTTAATTTATCATTATCGCATTATTATACTTTTTTACAGGAGAGCCCGTCAAAGTTTTGATATAGGTTTTTGTTTATTGTTTTTAGGGTTCCGTAGCCGAATGGCAAAAAACGGAACCCTTATTAAACCTTAGTTTCGATATGTCTGTCCGTCTGTCTGTCTGTCTGTCTGTCCGTCCGTCCGTATGTCACAGCCATTTTATTCCGAAACTATTAATTAAGACTATACATGTGCAACTTAGTAGGTAGATGTATTCTGTGAACCGCTTTCCGATTTTAAGAAAAAAATGTAAAAATATTTAAAATAAAGGGGGGTCCCCATACATGGAACTAGAACTGAAAATATTTTTTTTCATGAAACCTATACGTGTGTGGTATTTATAAACATGTCTTTCAAAATGATATAAGGGTTTCTAAAACCATTTTTTCATAAAGTCAATCTTTTAAAAGATATAAGCTTCCAAAGTGGTAAAATGTGTGTCTCGCCCCCTCTAACTTCTATAATAACGGAGTGAAAAATCTAAAAAAAAATATGTCTGTAGATCTTAATGTAAACTTTCAACCAAAATTGGTTTGAACGAAATCGGGTCAGCAGCTTTTGAGATACAGCATATTTTCTAAAACCGCAAATATAACTTTGTAATTCATACAAACACTATGAAAAACAAAGTTATTTAGCGTAGTTGTAAAAATGTAAATAAGCTAGTTTTAAGAAATTTTTAAGGTTTTTTTTTATTCGTCAAATAACTATACATATTATATTATATTATTCATGGGCGAGTCTGACTCGCACTTGGCCAATTCTTTTATTATTCTACGTTGTAAATCTATGTGTTATATATCATCGGATGTATATTTTAAGCCTCAATTTGTCTTTAATTTGATATTTCCTATAAGTTTTACCCAGATAATAAAAACATCACATAAGTCCCTTTTGATTATAAAAACACATATATAATGTTTATGAATTTTATAAATAAAAAGCCACAACTCAAACAGAAAATAAGTTTTATTGTGTTATTTTGTATAATGTTTTTTGTTTATTATACTACTTTTTGTTTATATCTAAATGGTAGCATATTAGCAATACCTTGCAATAAAATTACAAAAAATCAACCATAAATGATACAAAACAAATAAAAAACGTACATTTTTAAATGTACTTTTAGAGATAATCTCAAGATATCCAGAATTTTGACTGGAATAAGCAATATCGACACCTAACTATGTCACATACAAAAACAAAACTTAAAATTACATCAGCTTCTGAAGAAAAAATGTACTTAAGTTAACAAAACACAAATTGCTTATAAATCTCAGCACACCATGTTAACAAATTATTAAAATGCTTATTTTCGTATCTAAATTAAATCTTCTCCTAAAATAAATCATAAATTAAAAGGCGACGTAAATCTTTGACTTACAATGAGATATAATATTAATTATGCAAAGTTAAGGTATTTTTCGGAATGTGGCCCTTTTTCACAAAACAAACGTGCGCTCGCACTGACTGCAGGGTCAGTGCAAAAAGGGCTGTTGTGCGATTAGCTCTTATTCGGAATGTGGCCCTTTTTCACAAAACAAACGTGCGCTCGCACTGACTGCAGGATCAGTGCAAAAAGGGCTGTTGTGCGATTAGCTCCATATTAATGCGAAAATACTGGGTGTCTTTTTCGAATATGAAAAAGAAGGCAGAATTGGTACGATTTTTGCTTTAAAAAGAATTTGTAATTTTTTCGACTTGTTGCCCTTTTGAATTTAAGCAGCGATTTGTAAAAAATCAGAAGTTTATTTGATTTAAATCGATTCGATTGTTAATCTTTTTACCCGACTGCGCCAGATGGAGGGTTATGTTTTTCGAGAGTATGTATGTATGTATGTATAATTGTTTGGCACGCTCTGTGGCCTGAACGGCTCGACGGATTGTAGCTTGAGAGGTATCGTTAGATTCGTATTGATTGTGAAAGTGACACTGGGTATATCAAAATAAAAAAAAAAAACAAAATGGCGGATTTTTGGCGCCATATTATGGCTTCAAAAAAATTTTTTTTTATCAAAACCTATTGAGTGGGGTATCAAAATAAAGGGTTTTAAAAGGTGATTACAAACATACATACAACTTATATGGTTAAAAGTAATTCAAAGTGACAAATCGTAAAAAACACGTATCAAGAACTAAATCGTCTGCGAAATCTTTCACATTTGTAAACTAAAAAGCTGGAAATAAAAAAATAAAAATAAAAAAACCCGACTGCAACCTTATACTAAAACTAACTGAAAAGCTAACAAAAACAAGTCCATTTAAAATTAAATAAAAGTTGGAAGCAGGCGGAACCCATTTGAGTTTGAAACTATAATAATGGTATGGGCCCCGCCTGCTTCCAACTTTTAATTAATTTAAAATGGGCTTGTTTTTATTAGCTTTTCAGTTAGCTTTAGTATAAGGTTGCAGTCGGGTTTTTTTTTTTTTAATTACTTTGTTTTATTTATTTTGTCGATAAATAATTGGTACAAAAGTAGTGTTTCTTTCATTTCCAAAAATGTATGTATAACATGATGTATACTATCACCGCTCCTTTTCAATGCGTATACCGAGATCATCATGCGAATCACTCTGAAAGATTAAACTGACGGTGTTGCAATCGGTGGCTATAAAATTGCTAATTTACGCTTTTTTTGTTTGTTTGAACGCGCTATCTATCTATCTTCAAAAGTACTGGATGGATTTGGATGCAATTTGGTCTGGAAGTAGCTTGAAGCTTGAGGAAGGTTATAGGTTATAGGTCTTTTTACGCGACTGCAAATACTAGTTAGCCATATGGAGGAACTTCCCCTTCAGCCTTATGTTTGGATTAAAGATTGACCGCAGTAAAACAAAGATGATGATCGTAGACCGAGCTGCTAACAAATAACCGGGAGTCGCTCAGATTGCAAACTACGAAGTAGTATCTAAATAAATTTACTCGCTTTATGTTCAAACGGTGGTGGTTGCATCGAAGAAGTAAAACGACCTATGGCTATAACACGATCCTCAATGGAAAAGATGAGGAAAATTTGGAAGAACTGAAACATTCAATCAAACGCCATCAAACGTAAAAGTTTGACGAGTTTAGATTTAAGTGATACCTCTGTATGTAAATAAATTAACTAAATAAATAAATAAATTACAAAAGCCACTAAGATCCGGCTAGTACGAACACTCATATTCCCCATCTTTTTATATGCTGCAGAGACGAGGACGTTGCGAGACAGTGAGAAGAAGAAAATAGACGCTTTGGAGATGTGGTGCTGTAGACGAATGCTTCGAATATCTTGGACGGCATTTATAACTAATGTCTCGATACTGCAAGAACTCGGAATCAAACAACGTCCTTGGACGGCATTTAGAACTAATGTCTCGATACTGCAAGAACTCGGAATCAAACAACGTCCTATCAAATGTAGTACAAACTCGCATTTTAAAACTATTCGGACACATCTCAAGGCTTACGCCTTAACGACTCCATAGAACGTCTCGACGCCCAAGGCAAGACAGAGGGCACCAGACCGCGTGGACGATCGCCGATGCGTTGGACCGACAAAGTTAAGACCTAGGTTGGCAGGCCATTGCATGAGTGCACCAAAATGTCGCCAAATAGGGAGAGATGGCGGGACATCGTGAGGCGAGCTACATCCGCCACTCCAGCATTTACTACATGTTGACCACGACCACTCTGGCAAGAGTGATACGACTGTGAGAAGAAGTACAACTTTCGGAATTAACCACACTTATTTAGTAATTAGTTAGTTTACCTTACTTACTGTTTAATAAAATGTTGTTTTTTTTTTTTAAATATTCACTATAATTTAAATATTCGGTAATTATTCGGCAAATTGACAGAATATTCGGCCGAATACGAACATGAAAAAATATGCCGAATGTACCGAATACGAATATTCGGCCGAACTTTCGGCGAATCTCTAAAATAAATCTTTATTAATATTATAAAGCGGATTTTTTTTTGTTCTAACGAGCTAGTCTTCGAACGTACTAGGTAGATTTGAATGAAAAGACCATGGGCAAAAATGTATGAAGCCTGGGCTCACCCACCAACAGAGATGTGATCACTATAATATACTTATATAACACTGAATAATATATTTATATTTAGTGTTTTATAAGTATATTATAGTGATCAACAGTAAACTCATTTTTGCGGAGAATCCGTTGGGTTAATTTGCTATAAATATTTTTCTCCTACCATAAATAAGTTATGATCCTGCTAAGGAATGCTATTATAGCTAGTAGTTTTTGTTGTTTGTCATCAACAAGGTCTCGGGTTCGATTCCCGGGTCGTGTTATTGGGAAAGTGATCGAGTTTTTCTGTCAGTAATATCTCAGTAGTAGACCTGAAAAACAAGCTAGAGACGGTAAATCACAGAATAATAGAGGATACTCGGAAACACAGCTAACAACGTGAGATGCACGAATCGACTGACTGAGAGTGAGAGCAGATGGGCGCCCAGGCAGGCGTCCTAGATGTATGAGAGGATTGGAGTGTTGTAAATCACACGAGTACTGGCGCATCTATTGTTTACCATCATTTTAAAGAATGAATTTATTAAGTAATAAATAATGAATATATATTTACAATAACAGTTTTATGGCAATTGTCTTTTTCTACAAAACCTATTCAGGTGCATATATTTTTTGTGCAATGAAATTGAAGGTGGTGCCGGTAGTAACTATATATAGAAGTACTCGACGAAAAAAATCTTTTACAATGGCATAATATGCCATAGCTATGTTGGACACTGAGCCCAATTTGACTCATGGTCCTTTGGTATGGTCTTCCATACCAAAGGACCATGAGTCCTAGTCCAAGTAGCCTATAACCTTCGTCAAGGTTCAAGCTTCTTAGCTTGAACCTTGACGAAGGTTATAGGCTACTTTTTACCTGACTGCAAAAAGGAAGGTTATGTTTTTACCGTGATAAATACCACGAGAACGAAGCCCCGTGCGACGTCTAGCTAGTATAATACATCCATGAATTGACACAAGACATATTGATATAAAACTTGATTGTGTGCAATCTAATAAAACAAAATATTTTTCAATTCAATAAAAAATAGTGTTAACTTTTATTCTGCTGTTGCGGTTTTGGTTCACTACGAGGATATGGCGGCCTACCGCAAAACTGATAGCAATGTATTCCTCTGATAGCGCTCGTAATGTGAATATTACAATAGGAACTGGAGATTTGTAATCAATTCGTTTCTCACACCACGTTATTTACCAACCGCGCGCAGCAATAGAGCTAATACTACAAACGTCAATTCGAATTTCGTTTAAAACATTGATTTATTCATCTTCTGCCTAGCGTAGCGTAGCGTTTTCCCAACAATATTAGGATCGACTTCCAGTCAAACGAGTTGCAGCAGAGAATAATAATGATAAATAAATAAATAATAATAAAATAATACATGTAATTATCTGTCTGATCTCCACAACCCAGTGATCAGGTAACACGTTACCTCTGCAACACTAGGGTCAGATTTTCTAGCTTCTACTACCCGTAAACTGTCAAAGATGTCCAAATGACAGATAACTACAAGACTGGTGGCAGATAAAAATACCATATAACCTTCCTCAGCTTGTAGCTACTTTCGTACCGAATTTCATCCTAATCCACCCAGTACTTTCCGTGAATAGCGCGTTTAAATAAACAAACATACTTTTCCTAATTTACCCTAACATACAGGTACTTCTTACGACCAAAAATTTAAGATTCCTTTGTGAATCTGTAGTTACTACTACCATAAACAACAATTCTTAAATGCTTAGGATTCCATTCCAGGAATAGATTAGGACTTCACCAGAAACGGTATAAACGAGTTTTTCGTTAGTACCACGTCAACGTGATAAAAAATGTCACTGATAAGAGATCCAAGTCAGGCGATATTTTTTGTAAGCTTGTGAAGACACCGCAGGATGCTAACTTAGCACTTAAGCCCGTAATACACAATGACAATCAAGTTATTCGTCAAAGAATGTTCAATGGTACGGCGAGATTTTTTTGAAACATGTTTTGTATGAACCCTTCTTTATTTTCGAAGATCTTTTGTAAACCAGATTTGCTAAAAAAACACGACCATTTTTAGGAAACCCTTACAGCGATTCTTTCTTGAACTACATAGATATAATACGTAGGTCTAATACATCTGGTGATAATATCTGTGGGTTCGTTTTAAAACCGGTTTACGGATATTGATGAACTTATCACAAGGATAAATCATGACCAGCTGTGTTATTCTGTAAGACCTCATTCTAAGCTTCGAATCTGAATCCGCTGTGAGTTTATTGATTGGCATTCTAAAAACTCGGTTGTTAATTCGAATTTACACTAGCGCTACCCTTGCGAGCGTGTCAGCGAGTTGAACTAAAGATTTTGACAGATAAAGTATGAGATGACGTGAGAAGTGGCATTCGGTAAGGTAATTCCTCCGTCACTTCGACGCTGTTTACAGAATGCAAAATCAAGGTCACTTTGAACCATAAGCGAAGTGACAGTGAATAGCTATGTGAGATACGAGTTGTTGTTCGAATTTTACAGAATCGACGTACAGGATATTAGGGCATAATAATACTAATAATATAAATAAATTAAATAAAAATTACATTATTAAATTATTATTTTTATAATATAAATTCCATTAAGATTATAAAAATAATTGAATGCAAGCGAAGCCACAGATATCAAGCTAGTGAACTAATAAACAAAAAGTTTTCAAACGAGCTTTGTCTCGTCAAAGGACCAACCTAAAGCACAAAATCTACTTATAATAGAAATCCCAGTTAATTGAGGATCGGAAGATAATAAGTGCTGAGATTTGGGCCGAGGAGTTGGTATGTTTACAGCACTGGCAATAATCTTCAATCGAATAATAATTTTCAATCGATTGACGTATCAAACTAAAAAACTAGTGATTAACCAATTACGATTGAAAATTTAGTCACAAAAACACACTTTAATTAAAAAAAAAAAACAAACCTAAATTAATAACTAATGATTAGGTACTATTCAGTAATCATTAGTTATTCATCAGTTATCATTAAACGATTTTTTTTAATTCTTATAACGACCGATTACACAGGTCTGCAATGGTTTTTCTTTCTGGGATCTGAGTAACGTTTTTTAACCGACTTCAAAAAAAGGAGGAGGTTCTCTGTTCGTCTGGATTTTTTTTTTATATATGTTACCACGTATCTCGAAGACACCTGAACCGATTTGGAAAATTCTTTTTTAGTTTGAAAGGGTATACTTTCTAGTTGGTCCCATTGTCATCACGTAAGAATCTGATGATGAAATCATGGAGAAATCGAGGGAACTCTTCAAATATTATAGGCACACCTATAGCGTTTTGGGTATTTCTAATAGTACTTTGTGCAGATGCTCTCGAAAAGCACCATTTGGGGAAGTGGAACTGATGATGAAGACCACAGATATCTACCGAAACTGCTCAATAATAAGTATTTCGTCGATTGCGATTCGATTACTTGAATATGGATGTTAAGTACTTTATGCTCGTCACAATGATGATGATGTAGAGCTGATAGTGAAGTACCAGGAGAACTCCTCAAAAATTAACGGCTCTGCATCGAAAAAAGCAATACTTTGTAAGAGGTGATAAGTAGTGCACATTTTGGCTTTCGTAACTAGATAAATTACGAACCGACCCACTAAAAAGCGAAAAAACAAAACTTTAGCAAAAAATAAAACCGACTTCCATATCAAAACACTACAAAGCTAAAAATAACTTTAATTTCGGAAGGCGGTCTCAAAAAAAGAAAATACAAAACGAATAACACCGACTACCGAAATTAAAGTTATTTTTAGCTTTGTAGTGTTTTGATATGGAAGTCAGTTTTAGTTTTTGCTAAAAAGTTTTTTTATAGTTTTGAATGCGCTGACCATCAAGATTGTTCGAGTTTGAATATTTACAATTTTGCCTCAAAACGCTTAGCGCCTAAATTTTAAACGATATAAAATGGCATTAAACCATTTCAGAAAAAAAATCTACTTTCTTTTTAAATTGATAATAGGCTCGCGTTTGACCACCATCTTACTTGATGGTAAGCTATACATCACCATATGCATTGTGACGAACATAAAGTGCTTAACATCCATATTCAAGTATTCGAATCGCAATCCACGAAATACTTATTATTGAGTAGGTTCGGCGGCCATCTGTGGTCTTCATCATCAGTTCTACTTCCCGAAATGGTACTTTTTGAGAGCATTTGTTACTATAAGAAATACCCAAAACGCCATAGGTGTGCCTATAATATTTGAAGAGTTCCCTCGACTTCTCCAGGATCCCATCATCAGATCCTGACTTAGTGACAAATGGTACCAATTTCGAAGTATACCCTATCAAACAAAAAAGAATTTTCCAAATCGGTTCAGCCGTCTTCGAGTACTCGGTGAATAAACATAAAAAAAAATATATATATATATATATACGCGTCGAATTACGATAACCTCCTCTTTTGGTCGTCGGTTGAAAAGGAACCCCCATGCAAAATTTGAGAGCCCTACTACTCGCAGTTTCTGAGATTTCGTGATTAATCAGTGAGTGGTATTTCGCTTTTATATAAATAGATAGATATATAAATTATATATATGTTTATTATATAAATACAATACATAAGTACATAAAATATGTACGTTATGGTATGGTTAAGTTTTGTAATGCAGAAGAGCTCGTGTCCGGTCCATGGATTTTTTTTTTAAGGATGGAAAATCTTTCAATGACTACCTTGCGATCTGGGCGAAGCGTGAGGGTGTGTCAGAATGTCTGACACACCCTCACGCTTCGCCCAGCACAATTAATTTGAAAGAACCGATTCTTATCAATAATTTGTTAATAGCTATTAACGAGTATAAGTAATTCACATTAACTACATCGAAAACGGGTCATTTTGATTTATTTAATAATGAGATCATTAATACACAAGGATTTTTTTTTATAGGTAGGTATATTACTAGACTAGAAGAGGGTATAATAATGAAGAAATATAAAAAGGCATGTGTACCTACTTATTGTTTAAGAAAATTTAATTATTAGTTTTTTTGTTACTTGACGCGAAGTAATATTTCAATTAAAATTGTAATCACGATTGATAAACTAAACTTCTACAATTGATTATTAATATTTTTAATACGATTAAAAATAAATCAATCGTCAATAATTACTTGGACTAATTACTTTAGTTTTTAACCGACTTCTAAAAAAGGAGGAGGTTCTCTCGATCAATTCGGATGTTTGTATATTTTTTTATGTTTGTCCTCGCATAACTCCGTCGCTTGCCAACCGATTTGAAATTTTTTTTGTTGGAAAGGGTATACTTCCCAAATGGTCCCATGAAAATTTTATCGAAATCGGACAAGCCGTTTCTGAAAAATCAACAAAAGTCTAAAAAAAATCTACATTGACGATCTTTTCGTTTACTCTGCATTGCGTTTTTTGTTCGCGCATAACTCCGTCATTTACAAACCGATTTGGAAAATTCTTTTTTTAACCGACTTCAAAAAAGGAGGAGTTTTTCAGTCCATCTTGAATCCTTTTTTTTTTCTTTTTTTTTTATGTATATTACCTCATATCTCAAAGAGGGCTGGTCCGATTTGGAAAATTCTTTTTTAGTGTGAAAGGGTATACTTTCTAGTTGGTCCCATTGTGCATTGTCATCACGTTAGGATCTGATGATGGAATCATGGAGAAATCGAGGGAACTCTTTAAATATTATAGGCACACCTATAGCATTTTTTTTTAACTTGGTATATTTATCAAATAAGTCCTCCCACCCCGGGCAGGGCGGGAGGGACTGTCAGACTTTTACTGACTAAAATCCACGGTGTTCCTTCAATAACCCTTTACGTACCGGGGTCACGGTAATGGGATAAGTCCCACGACCCCGGCAGGCTTCGGCCCTCTACAGGGGGGGCCTCGTCATGTTGCTGACGCTCTTTGAGGCGCGCGTGGAACACAACGCGCCGTCGACCCGGGCATGGTCCATGGTCGGACAGCGAGTTGCCCTTTACTCGCTGTCCGCATGCCCGCGCCTACGGTGGCCGGAGATCGTCGGCCGACGTCCGACGCCGTGGGCGTCTGCCACTGCGGCTGGGCTGGAGGGAGGACGCCATCCTCTCCCTCACACGGCCCGCCTCCTCCTTCGGAAGCATGACTGCTTCGCAGAAGAAGGCGACCGCTTCCCACTCCCTCTCGCCCCGCAGCATGGCCTCGACCAATGCTGGGCGCGAGAGGTCTCCGCTTATCGCCGCCGTGAGGACACGTCGGTGATCTGCCCAGGCGGGGCAGTCTTGCACCGTATGCTCTACTGTGTCCTCGGGGCGACCCTCGCAGTGGTGACACCCAGGCGTTTCTTCCTTTCCCATCAGACACAGGCACCTCCCGAAACTTCCGTGTCCGGTGAGGACCTGTGTCATGCGGTAGGTCAGGACGCCGTGACGCCGATCTAGCCACTCCTCAAAGAGGGGTCTTACCGCCGCAATTGCGGCGTGCCCGGCCGTCGGTTGCGACAGTCGTTCCCTCCATACTGCCCTGAGATCGCGCCGGAGCTCTTCCCGCCGCGCCTCGACTTCTCGAGGCAGCGGGGATACGCCCCGGCGCTGCGCCTCCACGCGCCATTCATAGACGCGCTGGAGGGCAGTCGCCTCCAGATCCCAGGGCAGCAACCTATAGCATTTAGGGTATTTTTTATAGCAACTTGTGTAGGTGCATTCGAAAAGCACCATTTGTGAAGTGGAGCTGATGATGAAGACCACAGATGGCCACTGGAACTACTCAATATATAAGTAGGAATAATAAGTATTTCACCGGTTCCGATTCGATTACTTGAATATGGATGTGAAGCACTTTATGCTCGTCACAATGCATATGGTGAAGAAGAGATGATGGTGAAATACCAGAACTCCTCAAAAATTAACGGCACTGCATTGGGCAAAGCAATATTTTGTAAAAGGTGATAAGTAGTTGACATTTTGGCTTTTGTAACTAGATTAATTACAAACTGACCCACTAAAAAGCGCGAAAATAAAAACTTTTTAGCAAAAAATAAAACCGACTTCCATGTCAAAACACTACAAAGCAAAAAATAATTATAATTTCGGAAGGCGGTGTGAAAAAAAAAAAGAAAATACAAAACCAATAACACCGACTACCGAAATTATAATTATTTTTGGCTTTGTAGTGTTTTGACATGGAAGTCGGTTTTATTTTTTGCTAAAAAGTTTTCAATTATCAACAGAACTACATTTTTGCCAACACAGGTACACAGTATGCTTATACTTCTTAACTTGGTTCAACAGAAGACTAAATTATTTAAAAAACTTTTTTGCAAAAAAATAAAACCGACTTCCATATCAAAACACTACAAAGCCAAAAATAATTTTAATTTCGGTAGTCGGTGTTATTGGTTTTGTATTTGCTTTTTTTTCACACCGCCTCCCGAAATTAAAATTATTTTTGGCTTTGTAGTGTTTTGATATGGAAGTCGGTTTTATTTTTTTGCAAAAAAGTTTTTATTTTCGCGCTTTTTAGTGGGTCAATTTGTAATTAATCTAGTTATAAAAGCCAAAATGTCAACTACAAAAAAACTAAAAACGCGCGAACAAAAAACACAATATAGAGTAACCGAAAAGATCATCAATGTAAATATTTTTTTAGACTTTTGTTAATTTTTCAGAAACGGCTTGTTCGATGTCGATAAAATTTTCATGGGACCATTTGGGAAGTATACCCTTTCCAACAAAAAAAGAATTTTTCAAATCGGTTGGCGAGCGACGGAGCTATGCCCGAACAAACATAAAAAAAAAAAAAAAAAAAAAAAAAAAAACAAACAAACATCCGAATTGAGAACCTCCTCCTTTTTCAGAAGTCGGTTAAAAACCAGTTTAGAGAAATTGTTCATAGGGCTTTATGTTGGCTTATGTTGGTATGTTGGTGTGTGTTAATTAATTAGTTGACCTTATGATGTCGGCTCCGAAGTTTAAAATAGGTTCTTAATTTAAAAGGTTCTACCTCCATATAGATAACCTGATACATCCATCTTTTGTCATAGTACAATTTCCTTCATACGACTTCGAAAGATGTGGAGCTCCTAGCAAAGCTAAGTTAAAACAAACTGAAACTGCGAACCTGAAGTTCGTAGTTTCAGTTTGTTTTAACTTCCAAAATATTTAAAATGACAGGTCTATTCTCAATAGGACAGTTTTCCGCGAGTTTTCATTCAGGCGAGTGAACAACGTTACGGTGCGACCCGACCAGAGACAATAGCATGTAGTTCGCACCCGTAATTTATGGTATGACTGCGGATCAACGCGTTGAATAAAACTAGGTTAGTGAAGTCCCGATACGCGATACCACTGCTACTTGTGGTATCAGTTGTAATTATTTCCGTCTGACATACGTGTATCATATCTAGTGCTAGTAGGTGACACGATAGTAACTTGCATTAGTCGATTACGCACTCTGTTAGCATTCGGACTATTGAAAGTGCACTAAATCTCACGGTATCTTCCATACCATACGCGTGCGAATGCATTAATTATAAAATGAGTGTTAGTGAGTTTTCTATCATTACTGTTTATGATATAGATACTTAGATAGATATACTCATTATTGTACACCATAACAGAATTAAATGAGGACTTAAAAACTACAAAGGGTGTTACAATGGGCGGTCTGATCGCTAAAAGCGATCTTTTACAGACAACCTTTAGATGGATTTGACACAGCAGGAGAAAATAAATACGCGGGTAGTCCATATACAGCAAATGCTATAGTTTGCAGGAAACATGAACTATGAAAATATCTCGATACGATTCAACAGATGAAACTACTTTCGTAGTTTATAAACCACAGGTTCACTATGTACAAGGGGCCACCCTGTCAAACATCATACGCCATAATAACTAAGGCAAGCTATACTGCATAATTTTCTTAATTTCCTAAATCAGGCATCAAAAGAAATTGCATAGCAATCACTAAGTATTGCTATGCAACTTGCATAATGTAGCAATAATTAGTGGTCACTGAAGAAGTATCTACAATTGTTACACATCAACATATAGATTTTGATTTAAATTAGTTAATTTCCACCTAGCAATTGTTCAAAAACAATGGTAAAATAAAAACAAATACACAGCTCAGCAGGCTACTGCAACTTCAAGGAGAAAAAAATTGTATGGTTTTTGAGGGGTAAATAATGGTAGATTTTGCTTTCTCACCTGTTCCGTGCGCTTTCTCTTTCTTTCATGACAGTCAGCCATATTATATGTTTACTTGTCGTGTGTCTTGTAGTATTTTGTAAGTTTGTGCTTATTATTTTCTGGCAGTTAGTTACGGTTAATTTTTTATCTTAATTTGTTACAAGTGTGATCTTGTTCAGTAAACATAATTGTACCATAATGCCACCTAATAGCCGATTTATAACTTGTGAAGTATCGTACTTGTGAAGTCGTAAAGGTAATGAAAAAAGGAAGTTTATAGCAAAATTTCCATTAGATGAGGCTCGATAAGTATTGAATTAGATATTTGATTCTATATTTTATTTAAAACATGGTACTAAAAGGCTTAATCGATCATATAATTTTCAATTTTATTTTGTGATAGTGATGTGCTGTAACGCAAATGGTTCTTATCAATTATCAATAAATGTTGTGTCTGTTTGTAATTGTTTATAAACAATGTTAATTTTTATTAACATTGTTTATAAACAATTACTTTTGCGAGAGGCATTAAATGAAACCGCATTTGCGTTATGTATAATTTTCAGGCAACACATTAAAAATCAGATCACTAGTTTAGTCACAGGACATTTTTGAAGTTTTTTCTTAGTTAAAACACAAAGTATCTTCCCGAGCACCTGACTGTAGAGGGTGCGTCTCATATCATATAAAGTTATTTGGTATATTTTCATTTCAATAACGTTGCAGTTAATGATTATCAAATACATGAATAAAGAGGACATGGTCACTGACGTTCTGACGACGGAGCTCCATCAAATGAAATATGAAATGACCGCTATGTGTTTGCTTGCGTACAGAAGATCGGGATTAAATTACTGCAATCATTGACATAATTATATTATTTAGTCTAATAATCTGTAGTAGTTTTATAATTAAGAATATACTGGATTTCTTAAAAACTACAATCCTTGCTTTATTTCAACACAAATCCTTTCATAAATTTGAAAAGTTAAAAGAAAGCCCGTTACCGACCTGTATACTTTATCGATATCGATAAAGAAGTTCTATCATTGCTCAGCACTATTTAGACTGATAGGTTGGTAGTACTGTTGTATGACGTCTTGTTCCCCGTGTATGTTCGTTCAGTTGGTATTGAAGTGAACTTTTACCTGTTTTTATTTTTTTAGTACTAAGTCCCGTCTCTTAAACATAGTGTATTACATACTCTTTGCAGCTCAGTAAGGATTGAAAAATAAATTTGCTGTGAAAAGATAAACAGTTCTAAAGCTAGACTCATATTCAACCTTTTTCTCAAATAAAAAGCAATAGATTAGTCCAAGTAGGTACATACCTCAGTCCCAATCCAAGTTTCTCTTTGAAAAGCAATGGGGTGGTAAATCCATTCTTTTGAAGATAGGACACAGTCAGGTCTGTGCCATGCATCTCCAGTACTGCACCGGAATGTTCAAATCGTGGGCTCTCCAGCTTATCTGCCAGAGAAAAGCCTCGGCCTCCTTCGGCCTCATCATCACCAAGGGCCCACTCATCGGAATAGAGCTTGCGTTGTTTGCGTTCACGCTAAAGAGAAAATAAGATATATTTTATATACTAACTTGTATCATAAAGAGAATATTATTCTAGTTTACATCAGATCTTATGTGCTTACTTTTTGTTCACTATTTAGTGACATAATTGCTGGACTATTGATGTGGCAAATTTGTATGTAAATGTGTTTCTTATGTATGGCAAGAACTTTGTTGTGCTATAATTCTGATTGTTATGACTATTCTAATGATGATATTTTCTATATAACTAAAGTTTAAAAGTGAAAACATATTACATAACACCATACAGAATCCAGATGGGATGCTTATATTTAATTTAGCAACTCTGTGAACCTATAAATTAAGTCACTATTTAAACAAACTTAACTCACTACACAATAATGACTGTTGGTGTACAAAAACTTGGCAGCAAAATTAATTCCCCAACCAACCTAATCTAATCTTGAGTTAATAATTACCATTAATTACATTGGTAGTGTAAACACCATGAAATATTAAGCCTTGGATAAAAATATTTCAATTTTATTGTGGGTTCTTCATCTCTAAAAATTGCTATGTTAGACAAGCTGACAATGCGACGCGCTGAAGTGATTATACTGACTTTCACTTTTCAACACAAACTTTGGACGAATTTTCTTTAATCGTTTTCCGATTGCGTACAAAAAATGCATCTGCAAAACTTTAGCGTCTCGCGTTACGAAGTAGGTTATTTTTTTCCAGCCAAGGCCAATGAAATACGAGTAAAAGAATAAGTGAACCTAACTTGTAACAATAAAACTTTTGATACGAGGGCTGTTTGCGGTCTCGGTGTAACAAAGAGCGCTCAGTCGCTCGCTCGGCAATCGTGCTGTATCCTATTTAAATCAATATGCAAGTGTTTCAGAGTTTTAGACGATCGACTCTCGCTCAGCGTGTAATTTGTTCGACGGAAGATTAGTCAAGTAATAAAGTAGATTGCTCGCGAGCCGCGAGCGGCGAGCGGACTCGAGCTCGACGAGTGGCCGCAGCGCAGCGCGCACGCCCCTGGCCGCCTGCTCTCCGCCAGCCCGCGGGAGGGAAACGCCTTCGACACTCAGTCCCTACCAGATGCCAACAATGCCTCGTGCGCCGAAGACGTCGCTGGCGCGCGCAATTTATTGTCACATCGCTTATTATCATCGTCGATGAATCGCAATGCCGTGATGTCCGGAACTATTATAGATTTTGACACCATCTCGCATGCGCGAATGCATACGGCCGCCGCGTTTTAAACTCGGCCGCGGCGTGATCACAAAAAACTGAGTCCGATGACCCTCAATGACTATCATCACACACAAAAACCACATTCACGAAATGATTCTAATCGTCATTCCGTAACTTTCGTAAATCAATACACGATGCAGCGATGCACCATTTCATGTTTACGTGATCCCAGATAAAGCCACCATGGCGTCACCCGGGACTAAATACGTAAAAATCTAACAATAAACACTCACCAGCTGTCTTGGAACTTGTTTTTTTGCATTCGGCAGTGTTTCCGACATGTTTAAGTTAGTCAGAAACACTGCACCACGAAATTAACACTATTTTACGTAAATATTTTACACGGAGCACGGGAAAAAGTAACGCAATCCACCATTTGCAATAGTCGACACTGCTGCCAACCGTGCGGCAAGCAATCACTCTGGTAAACTACTAGAGGTTGGTACAACTTGAGTTGCCCTATTGGTTTATTTATGAAACAAGACGGCGGCGGGAGTGTTCAAAACATCGCAAAATATTTGTTTTTAACAATATTCTATTTATTGTATTATTAAATGTAAAAATCTTATGATTTGACACGTTTCACTATAAAACTGATGTTGCTGTAAAAATAATACGGTATTGTACGGTTGACAAAATGATAAAAAAGGGCCTATCACAGTAAGAGTAGCACGAAGCCAAAGTCATTTGACTATTATATAATTAAAGCCAAATGACATAATAAAATAAAATGACTAGCGAGCGTTTTAAAATATTGATTTCTATTTGCAAAAAGTCGTTAGGAAGGCAACTTCAATTTTAATATTTGTACTAAATCGATTGTTAATTAGATAGCTGGACATAAGTCCTACGCCATGACAGAAAATGTCATGCCATGCATGTCACATTCAGGGAGCTAAGCAGAGTACGAGGTATTTCAGTGGTAAAGTACCACGAACAATGGTAAAATAAAAAAGGAACTGTTAAAATGACTTATAATCATGAGATGCTGTATAATTATGTAATTTCCAAGCTATCATAAAAGAGGATGTAAAATAAATACTTACATATTTTTTTTTTTCAATGGAGTTCATTAAATTATTGGTTAAAGTAAAACTAATAGGTAATTTAAGAATGTTTGAAGGAAGCTCCGAACGGAAGCAGTATTAGCTCCAGGATGTATGGACATTAGACGCGCATAACATGGAAATCGTTTTATTGTTATTGGTTATTGTTTGAGTTATATCATATCTATGCTTACACGTATTTTCGTGGGTACCGTCATGTGGGTATTTAAGTTTGAGTGTATTTCTTTTTTCTTTGTCGTGTAGAAATAAATACTAAATTACAGCTGATCTCTGCCACAATGCCCATCAGGGCTATGATTTACTGAGCCTCCCGAAAGAAAACCTTTACAGTACTTGGCAACAGCAGACTGGGAAGAAGAAAGGCAAATTCTTTGAAAGGAAAGGCAACCATGTGTCAAGCCGAAACCTTGGTTCTACACGTACAAAAAGGTGTCGAAATCCATCATCTCCGTCCTCTGGAAAAAATCCGTGTTCAGGACTCATCTCTATGCGAATGTGGCCTGGAAGAAGACACACTGGACTACATATTTTTTAAATGCCCAAATATCGTCCCATCTTCAGATTTGTATAGTTTAAGATCCCTCTTCCAATTACCTACTCTTCCCTTCCAACTTTTCACATGTCACACTCACAACACTATAAAACTGTGAGCCGGAGTCCCAAGCATTGTCTGTATGGCTGTGGTATAATTATTTATGTAATCGTTTTAATATATATCGCTATATATCGATATAATATTTATGTACTTTTTTCTTTATTTGTTTCAGTCCTGTACTAACCCAACAAGTTCAATTGTACCAATTGAAGAAACAGAGACTACCGTTCCTGTTCGGAGTTTACCATTTTTCTTTTGTAAATTCATTCTGTCTTTATACACACTTGCTTTTCCAATTTACTTTAGACATTGGCAGAATAGTCGACATCGGCTCCACTTGCCATTAACTAAAAACAGAATAGAATAGAAATACACTAAATCAAGTTTCTTAACAAAATTATGATCCATCTCCAACAACTTTGTCCTCAGCTGGATGATTTGAGTTTAGGCCGTGCGCGCACTGCCTTGCGGTGGCCGCAATTCCGGTAGTTCTACCGCACCGGTAGACTGACCGCAGTGCGCGCACTTCTATGACACTCCATACTTCACAAATTTTGCGGTACCGCAATTCCGGTAGTTCTACCGCACCGCAAAATTTGTGAAGTATGGAGTGTCATAGAAGTGCGATATTAACAACGACCAATGTCTGTCAACACTGTTGACAGACATTGGTCGTTGTTAATATCGTTCGTAAACGGAAACAAACAAAGTAGTTTTAACCGGTTTCTCTCGGGCGGGTGGTACGAGCGGGACACCCCGCCGCGCCGGGGCGCGCCATTATACCAATGTAGGTAAGTACTATTCTTAAAATAAATGTTCTAAAATCAACTCTTTCATCCGTTACTTAGAGTTCAAATTGTATGATATGACCGTCGCTCGCAATCTATGACGTTATTGTAAGTAGTCAACGTAAGTTTTTAAATTGCTCAGCTCGTTGCGTTTGCGTTCGCGTTTATTAAACGAGACGCACCAGTTAAATTCATAAACGTCGTTGACGAATTCAACTAGTTGATTCAACTAGTTCGTTGATTCAACGCTCATCACTAGTTCATATGGTTAATTTAGGCATGCAAACATTATATTGCAAATATATATATATATATATTACCAATAGCATTAAAATAACCAATAGCATTTAAAAGATTATAAATTATTACAAATAATTATTATAATAATAAATGTATATAATCAATTGAATTAAACGAAAGTAATATTTAATATAAATAATCAAGGTCAATTATTAAATGGATAATGTTACAGAAATCTAAAAAAATAATATTAAAAAAAAGCAAAGGTAAAACAAAAAAGTAAAGGTTCCTACAAGAATATCTTAATTTAAGAGTGTCTAGAAAGGAGTTTGTCATTGTTATTTTTATAATGGTTATTCGTTTTTAGGGTTCCGTACCTACCTGAAGGGGAAATATCGAAACCCTTATAGATTCGTCATGTCTGTCTGTCTGTCCTTATGTCACAGCCACTTTATTCCGAAACTGTCCTGTGAAAAGCATTACGATTTTTATACAAAAATAAAAATCTAAGATGGGGCTCTCCATACATGGAACAGAAACTAAAAAACGTTTGAAAGATAGAGATCTAAAAATAAGCATTTCCATAGTGGTTATATTTGGGCCCCCCTCTTTTTACCTTTTAAAGTAATAAAGTGAAAAAAAAATTATGGTGTAGATTTCAATGAACGCTTTCAATGATAATTTCTTTAAACTAGATACAGTCAGTTGTTTTATGTAGGTCAGGTATAAGTCGATTATCACGATAATTTAGCAAAAATATTATTAGCTTTTCAGCATTTTACCCAATGCAATGACCTTAGCAATGACCCATTACTAAAACATAAATGCTATTGCTGACATGACCTACTTAATCAGTTTTTAGGGTTTAAAACGCATATATGTAGCTATTTAACAACGGAACGTCAGAACCCAAGAATCATCAGTTTCGGTTACACATTGATCCTGTAAAGATTATTTATTCCGTCTGCACTTATGTTCTTTAGCAAGACCGATTTATGAGACAGGAATTGTTGTGTGTAAAGATTATATTTTGAGTAGATTCATTACATGCACAAGGAAATTCATTAATCTTAAATTGAAACTGTGACAAATTAAATAAGATGTTGTTAGAATAGGCATTTTTAATTAATAATTTAAAAATGAATAATTATGAAGTTATTAAAGAAAATGATGAAAATGGAACGAAAATTTTGAGCTTTATTACTACAGGAAAAAAATATAAACAGTGATAAATGGTCTATGGTTTTAAAGTAAAATTTAAAAATATATAATATATTCGTTCGAAAATCTCTTCACGCGAATGCACCCGGTTTTTACATAATATTTTTACAGTTTGATAAAATAGTTTTATAAATAAATAAGTCTCTAGTAATAGTTAAAGAGTTATTTAAATATACTTACGTATGTATTCAGTAAAAACTTTGACGCGTAAGTAAGCAGGTAAAGCAACTGAATTAGAATTAAAACGAATAACGCAAAACCTATTGGCGTTGTTACCCGTGGCTGTTACATTTTACGCCCACAGGTCTAAAATACCGGTATTTTATCAAGATCAGTTCCTGAAAATACTAGTACCTAAATACTGCTATGTTGCCTTTCGGCATGTTTTTGCGTTAGTACATTTACTAGGCGTTTCCGTAGCAACGCGAGGATTATGAAGTATTTGAAAACTACTAGGCGCTGTAAACTTAATCTTAAGTTAATATACATATTGGCATCTTCAAGAAACTCATTTACTAGAGAATCTATGTACTCTAGTCAGTATTATAAAATACTACTTAACACTTTGCCCGCGACTTCGTCCGTGTGGATTTCGAAATAATTTATATTTACATTTTCAGTTCCGGAGATTACCCCATACATACAAACTTACAAACAAATTTTACCTCTTTTTAATATAAATATAGATATATCGTATGTTTTATTTGTCAAGTAAACGAAATAATTATGAAGAGACAGCATTTTTTTAGTAAAAACATAACTAAGACTTGTCGTCACAAGCCCCCATGTCTGTACATTGATGCGATTGATATTAATGATTTCCTAATACTGAAACAAAAAACTACGAGTGCAACTTTTTATATAAGTAGATACCTACCTAATTAGTTGGATTTTTGATTATGATGATCAATTTCTTTTTTTTATATTATAATGATTATTTCGTATACATTTTGACATGAAAATATTATTTACTTTTTCAAGTAATAGAATATACTTTTCTTATTTTTATACTTTAACATTTTTAATTTTTTTGTACAAGATGACAATATTATTTTCTTTTCAAGTAGGTAATATTTTTTTTTGTGTAAAAGCAAAAGCTATGTTGTGAAGCTGAGAGCAATGTGGGATAACAACAAATATTATGAATAGATTACCGCACGTTCTGGCAGTTTGAGTGCTTTATACGGCTCACGGTGAGCCGTATAAAGCACTCAAACTAAAACATTTACAAATCGTAAATCTATTATTTATTTTACATGAGTGATATAAAACATTTTACTTTTTCCAGGGACAAGAACATTCCATTCATATTAAAACACTTCTTCAAAGACATTACAAATGATCCTGGAAGCGACACAAATATCTCTACAACTTGCCAAACGTGTTTGAAAACAATAAAAGGAAGTTTGAATGCTACAACCAACTTTTTGAACCATATAAAAGTACGTAAAACTAAAAATTTATTTATATTTTATTTTATAAATTAAGATTTATTTCGATTGCATAACTAATTGGCTAATAAAATAATAGGATTTAAATCAATATTAAATAATACCTTTGCAGAGAAAAGGACATGCTGATCTTTTAGCAGAGTATGAGAAACTCAAAATTCAACATAACAAGAAGAGAAAATTTGTTGGCGATGCTGGTGAGAAGTCCACTTCTAAAATAATGAAACAATTAACTCTTCCAGCCACCTTACCAAAGCCAGTTAATTTCGACAGGTTACTTGTGAATTTTTTAGTCGATACCATGTCACCCATATCAATTGTAGAAAATGAATCCTTTAAGGCTCTTATTGAGGGTGCACAACAGTTAACTGTTCCACCGAAAATTATATGCCGGCAAACATGTAATACAAAAATTGCAGAACGGTACACCGAATATGTAGAAAATACAAAAGAACAATTGAAAAAGGTTAATTTTATATGTACTACGGCTGATATATGGTCATCATCTAAAAGAAGCTATCTTGGTGTAACTGCTCATTGGATTGATTGTGATACATTTGATCGAAAAAGCGTAACTTTGGCTTGTAGGAGGTTTAAGGGAACACATAGTTATGATAAAGTGGCTGAGCTGATTGCAGAGATTCATTCTGAATTTGATTTGAAACTTTCAAAAATAATAAACACTATTACAAACAATGGATCAAATATGGTCAAAGTTTTTAAGATATATGGACAAGATTCAGGTACAGAATTAAGTGAAAGAGAAATTGAAGTTATGCATGATAATGGTGATGATGATGATGATAATGTGTTAACCCTAACACAATTTCCGGAGTCATCTGATAAATTTGAAGATGTGCAACTGCCTAATCATGAAAGGTGTGCCACACACACATTACATTTGATAGCTTCAAAATATATGGATAAGGCTAGATCCCAAAGTAATTCATACAAAAAACTTTATGATGCAGCCATGGCAAAATGTCAAGCAGTTTGGAATCTATGTTCAAGGTCTCCGAAAGCCTGTGAAATCTATCTAGAATCAACTGGAAAATCCCCTACTTCTCCATGTCCAACACGATGGAATTCATATTATAATTGCATTCAAGATCTACTAGCAGTAAAGGATACCCTAAACGAAACTTTAAAAAAACTACAATTGGTAATTTTTAAAGAAATTGAAACCAAATTTCTTCATGAATACATAAGCTGTTCAAAGCCTATTGCTGAGGGCATCAGAAGTTTAGAAGGTGACAAAAATACTTATTACGGATGTCTTATACCAGAACTTATGAGAATGCAAAGATTTCTAAGCAGTTTGCAAATGGATAAGTGATGTATTGATAGAAGTTGTTAAATAAAGTCTTAATAGACGTTTTGAGAGGTTTTATAAATTAGAGGAGCCAAAAGCAAAAAATGGCATAATAGCATCTGTGTCTTATCCCTTTTTCAAAATGAAATGGGTGCCAAAAGCCAACAGAGAATACATTAAAGAAGTATTTGTTTCAGAAGTGAGAAAGATAAAACAAGAACGTGAAAAGAGTTCCCAAGTCCAACATACTGACTTTAATAAAAAGAAGGAGAGAGCAGAATCGTATTATATGTTTGTTGAGGACTCTGATTCTTCAGCAGCCCAGGGGCGTGCATAGGATTATGACGGGGCATGCGGCGGAGTAAAAACACACAAAAACTTCTTCTTTTATTGATTTTTAGCATAGCCACAGCCACGCATCGTAGCATGGTGGCGATGCGTGGCTGTGGCTATGCTAAAAATCTATAAAAGAAGAAGTTTTTGTGAGTAATCGGTCACAAAAACTTCTTCTTTTATAGATTTTTAGCATAGCCACAGCCACGCATCGTAGCATGGTGGCGATGCGTGGCTGTGGCTATGCTAAAAATCTATAAAAGAAGAAGTTTTTGTGTATTTTTACTCCGCCGCATGCCCTGTTATAATCCTATGCACGCGCCTGGCAGCCAGTGATAATGCCAATACTACAATAGATTTGGAAGCACTACAATATTTAAAAGATGAAGACAATACTTTAGAATCCTTGAACAAATTTCCTAAAAAAACTCTTCCTCAAATATAATACCTGTTGAACGACTATTTTCATTCGGTGGAATGATTATGAGCCCCATAGACGTAACATGAAAGATGAACTCTTTGAACAAATACTAGTATTAAAATCAGTTAAATAATTAATAAGGCATTTTATTTGGAAAACCTATTTTGAAATACGTATTTTGCATTTTGTATTTAAATACTTTTATTTAAAACTATTTTGTATTTTTATTTTAAATACTAATGTACCAATGCATTTGCATTTTGTATTTAAATACTTTTAATAAACCATTTTTAACATCTATGGGCTCACCCAAATGTCCTTACTTTGGTATTGTTCGTCAAATCGTTCCAGCTCCTTAATGTTCTAAGTTGAGCTACGCGATATTTGAAAAATGCTTGCACTGTTTGGACGGGCCTGCTCAAATCTGTTTGATTCTGTCCTCTAAAGGGCGCCACAGACATTAACCTACATGGCTCTCATATGATTTGATCACTACAGATTGACTGGACTTTAAAAGAGACGTTGACCTCTGAATTTGTTTCAGTGTTTCTTCTCAGAGTTGTCAGTTAGGAAACACTGGCCTCATCTAGTTTGCATTTACGAAAAAAAGACGTGTGAAAGTGTTATTTATAACCTATTTGCAAAATAAACATCATTATTTCATTATCATTTCACTCAAAACCCTATTATCTGCTTTTTTAATTAATTTATTTTTTTTTACATGGGAAACCAACAGCTACTTAAATTAACCAAGAAACAGTGTGAAAATTTGACAGCCAATTATAGGTCTCCACGTATGTGAAGTTAAGGAACACTGTGTACGACATAGTACTGTCAGCAGGAAAACGGTACACTTAATATATCACTAATAACATTATAATAAGTAAAAACATAAACACAACTAACTTTTTGTCAAAATAAAATTTTAGTGCACTCTCCTTCCAAAGCATTTTTTTAAGTTTCAGAAAATAATATATACCGTATACCACATATTGGTAATTTTGGTGTACGTATTTTAAATATATAAATAAGTAAGGATAATATTAAACTAGGATATATTATTCACCATACTCACATTATAATATCCACCATTGATCATTGAATGTGTGATCTTTCAAATTTTTACTGTATTTAATGTCCCAGTGCTCGACTAAAATAACTAAATTAACCATTCATACGACCTCTTTTTAAGAGCGGCCTAATGTTAAATTGCTTTTATATTATTATTAATTGTTCGAAAAAATTTAGTAGGTAATTGCGGCCTAAATATCGCAATGTGGACCAGGGAGAGTTTGAGTATCACTTGTTTACCTTTAAATATAGACAAGTACAGGGTTGGTGTCTTTTAAAAGAGATTCAGAATAAAACAAGTGTAAAATAAATTGTAATATTATTTAATACATACTTGATTACAAAGAAGTGCCAATTTACATAAAATATAATAAAAAATTCAATACCTATATTATTTCTAATTATCCAGATCACAAATTACAAAAATATTTATTAAAAGCTATCATGAAATATCGATAAATACTGCCATAATATTTGAAACCTTACATTATAGAGTTAAATAACAGAACGGTAGCAAAGTTAAACAAGTATTTTATTTAAGTCACTTTTGTTAACTACCTATTAGTTTGCTGAAATGATAGAAGCAATAAATAGAATTATTTTGATACTATTTAAAATAACATGCTTGATGTAGTCTCCAGACTTTCTTTGATAACCGTATTTGTGCCAAAAATATTTCTTGTTCACGAAGACTTAGCTACATCAAGTTGCTAATAGATTGTTAAGGCGACAACAGCTGCCAGCCTACCAAAGACCTTGTGGGACAAGCGCTTCACACCTGACATTACTTCACATTACTTTACAAACAATTCTATGACTTTAAAATAAACGGCCATAATGTTACTTAAAATAAAGATAATGTAATTATTTTAGACATAGTGTTCAATATTGTAAAAAAAACCGGCCAATTGTTATGGCGTGATTGTAGTTTCTGGATCGCATCGATGGAAATCGCAGTCATAGAATTATAATGACCTAAATCAAAAAATCAAACACATACAAGTAGTACCTCAGGTTAGTTGGTTACTACAGGTCATATGAAGTATTTTGTATGAGCACTCTTTCACTTATAAAAGTTCACGTGGTCTTTTATAAGTGAAAGAGTTAACAAATTAATAAAATAGAAATGTAATAAATATTGGTAACTACATTAAAACAAAAGTTATAGATTTATGTGTGTGTTTGCTGTGAGCAATGTATAGATTGTCCCTTTATTACTACTAACTTGAAGCCCATTATCATGTAGATTTGTAGTACTGTTTAAAGTCAGTTTGTAACTGAATCAGAAGTGTAGGAATTTAGTTAGGTCATTTCTATTCTAAGATTGCGAATTGATCACTATTTAATATTTTCCACCAATATAACTTAAAATATTCACATACATATTTAATTAATTACGAAATGGTCTAGTCTTACTTATATAAATATGTATATTTTTTACGAGTGGCGTTAGGACACAATTTTAAATTATAAATCCTAAGCCGCTTATCAGCCTCTTAATATCGATGTTCACATATTCATGCGTCCGACCGCACGGCAGTAAATAAAAAACCCTTTTATCTTGAGCTTAGCGTAATATGGACTTTCAATAGAATTATAGTTTACCTTTTACTTGTTCTGTTACCACTGAAGTGCAGCTAACCACGGCTATTTGTGTTGTCATCAAAATACAATACATTAACGTGGACAAAGGAATTATTTAAAGTTATTTGTTCTTATTTAATGTTTTGTTTTCATAACTTGTAACAAGTGAAAACCTTTTTATAATCTTGATCTTGAAACCTTCCAAAGCCTTAAAATTCCGTTAAGTAAATATAAACAGTATAAGAGACAATACCGAGTCAGTGAAATTATGTAATAATCGTTACCACTCTACTCTCTCTTATGTTGTTTGAATTAAAAAGTAAGGTGATAAAATTTCTCCGAATGCACATTTTGCAGTTTCACTTCCCTCACAGACAAATGAGAAGCTCATTTCACAGAAATCGAATTACTATCTCTCAAAGTAATTCTGTAATACTTCATAACAGGATCTTCAATCATATATTCACTGTCCACAGCGCCATTTTCTTCCAAAAACTCTGTGTGGCCACTGAGCCAGTCTAAATACAACTTTAAATACCTATCGTTAGGGTCTACATCTGTATGGCCCAAGCAGAAAATCCTGTAGGCATCTTCACCATATTTTCCGATACCACATAAGTCACTCGCTCTGCGCCATTTTGAGGAAACAAACTGATAGCTGAGCTTCCATATCATATGACCTCTTTTCCTTAATCCTAGGTTATCAAAAAATCTTTCTAAAGAAACTGGGGTATCGTTTAAAACGTGATATGGCGATGGATATTCTTCGAAGAATGCCTTCATGTAGGGCCTGGCAGTCTTTCCTGATGTTTTAGTTAGGAAAATCGTTGCTATTAACATCGCCCAGGGGTTGGAGGCAAACTCTTCTTCAACAACATAATGTGGTGATACTGGCATTATCCTTGGAGTAATGTTAAAATAAGGTTGTAGGACTAAAGGGTCTCGTTCCTCTATGGTCAGTTGTGACAGACTGAGTTCTTCAGACTCCATGGAGGTCTGGCTAAGGTCTTGAGAGGAATCCAAGGACTTGAAAGGTGACAGTGGCGGTTGCAGTGCATGGGGAATGATAGCTGTTAGATTCTCCTTTTCATTGAAGAATCTGCTCCTACAATCCATGTCTTCTCTGATTCTGCAAAGAAAGAAACAAGAGTTAATTGTAATTCAGGATGTTTCTGATATAATAAAATAATAATAATAAATAAATGCTGCTTTATTTCAGGCAAAACACCCATATACAAAATAAAAACAGTGAGAACAAGTTTAAAAAAATAAAACTAGAATCTAAAACTTTGAGGTATGTATAGGTACCCATAGTCATAAAATACATCATATTGCATAGAAATTGCATATTCATCCTAATTATTACGTCATTTTTTGGTCTCGTTCAGGTGAACAGAAATCCAATGCGTATATATGGGACATACTAAATTGCATGAGACAGCCCTCAGGATGCTGTTGCTGGAACGTCTCAAAGCTTCCCAAAAAGACGCAACACATGATTGCATAGAAGTCCGGGACCCTCGCTTCCGCAAACATGCTCGAAGCACTGCAGTATCTCGGTAGTTTCATTAGAGTTCGGTAAGCATTACTGTACTGAACTCTTAATGAACTGTACATCTTTTTTGTGAAGTTGCACCAAAGTTGACAAGTGTACATTGACAGACAATAATGCCGAGGAGGAAAAAAGTGAACTGATACAATTGAATGTTACAAACATTCAATTGTATCAGTTCACTTTTACTTTTTGGGGTTGTATTGGGAGCTCGTAGCTTAAGGTTAAGGATAGCTTTCCGAGGTAGATGGATGGGTGAAGTCTTATAATATCGAGATTTTTCCGTGCTTTGGAAAGCACGTTAATCCATTTGGTCCTGTTGGTCATTTGTACATTTCTGAGGCTAGAAAATCTGACGTCAGTCTTGCTAAAGGGTATCGTGTGGCCCAGCTATCAGCTGCTGGGTTGTAAAGGTAAATATTAGTACTTAGGTTCATCCAGTTAGACGAGAAGTCGAACCCAGCATATTTGAGAAAATGCTAAGCTGAGGATATATTGTAATAACTTTGTCTTTCGATTCAAAAGAGGTTAAGAAAGTTATTGAAACCCTGCATAAGCGCTAGGACTACTGAATTTTAGACCATGTTCTCTCCGGCAACCAGCTCGCATGTAAGTTTAATTCCATTGCAGGCTACGGAGGAGTAATATAATTAGCAGCTCTATCGTACGCCGCAATACAACAAAAACAAAACCTAGAAAAAACATTGTGCGAAAAAATGAAATGGGGTAGCTCCAGTACCTAGGTTACGTAAGTAAGTACATAGATTTTCAAATCAACATTATAATAAGCAGATATTGCGACAGAAACCTAACTAGTGTAGCTAATTAGTTTATGAGCCGAATCCTCAAGTTAAAAGTAACAAAAGGAATTTATTCAGAAGGAATAAGTACTCTACCAAACAGTGTTGGTATAGGTATAATGGAGCGTTCACATTGGAAATAATAAAGGAAAAAGATATTTTTTTTTTATAAAAACCGAACTAGCAATTTCGGCAGAATTCACATTACTAGCTGCGGTCTTGTTAACCCCTCCAACTAAGCTAAATATGCTTGTGTCTGGAGTGGGTTCACGGTAATAGTGTAATGGGTGGGGTTCGAACTCGCGACGTCTCGATCGGAAGTCCGACACCTTAGCCATTAGGGTATCGTCGCTACAAGTTTTGTTTGTTGCGTAATGTTAAACAACTGAAACAATTTTATAGGTTTCTTTATAGGCCCGTTGGTATAGTGGTCAGTGGCCTTGACTGCTATGCGCAAGGTCGTGGGTTCGATTCCCACCTAGGACAAATGTTTGTGTGATGAGCACGGTCATTTGTTCTTTGTCTGGGTGTAATTTATCTATAATATGTATGTATTTAGAAATATATATGTATGTTTATCAGTTGTCTAGTACCCATACCACAAGCTCTGCTTAGTTTGGGACTAGATGGCGTTGTGTGAAAAAGTTGTGGAATATTATTATTATTCCATTTATTAAATCTATGTACATATAAATTACATTTTTAAATATTAATATAAAAAATAAAAACATTTAAAAATATAAAAAATAGTAGCCCACCGGTACCGGGAACAGGGTCCAAGCTACCGGTGGTCAGGGCTCCATAGAGAGGAACCTCCTCACAATACGCGCCGTTTCCAGGAGTACTGCTTTCTGTATCAAGCCCTTGATCCAGCTGCCCAACGAGAGCCTCCTTAGATGTTGGTCGAGGCTCTTGGCTATTATACCATTGGCTGAGACGACTATCGGCACAATGATTGCTGTCTCCACATCCCACATGTCGACAACCTCGCGCGCCAGGTCAAGATACTTATTTTTTTTATCTATCTCAGCTTTCACGAGGTTCTCGTCATGGGGGACTGCTATATCAACAATCATTGTGCGACGCTCTAATCGGTCTATCACCACTATGTCAGGCTTATTGGCAACAATAGTCCTATCAGTGATGATAGACCGATCCCAGTACAGTGTAATATTGCCATTTTCGAGAACTGGGTCGGGCACATACCTATAGTATGGTACTTCTGATTCCACCAGATTGTATTTAAGTGCAAGTTGCTGGTGAATAATCCTGGCTACGAGGTTGTGTCTATGCAAATATTCTCCGTTAGCCAGGCGAGAACAACCGGAAATAATGTGACGAATGGATTCTCCCGGTTTGTGACATGCCCGACATGTGTCTACCGTACCATCCTTCACAATATATTTCCGATAGTTATTCGTCATCATAACTTCGTCCATAATCGCACAGACAAAACCTTCGGTTTCCCCGAAGAGGTCACCAAAACGTAGCCAGGCTACGGACGCTAATAAATCTACTTCAGACCCATGAAGGGCTCGGTAATAGCGTCCGTGAAGCTCCTTGCTCTTCCATACTTCTCTGCGGTCATTAGTATCTAATACTACAGGTTTGCGCCAATTCTCGTTACCTAAGGAGAGCGGCGTGAGGCCTTTATCCACCGCTACCACATCCCGATGCATACCCACGTCGGTTTCTAGGAAATATTCCCTAAGGCTGCATACCTCGCGGTTGTGCAGGGTCTTTGCATTTAAAAAGCCACGACCCCCGCACTTCCGCGGGATATACAGCCTCATCACCGATGAACGTGGGTGATGCATCCGATTTGCAGTCAGCGTTGTGCGGACCCGCCTCTCCAAGGCATCAAGTTCAGTCTGAGTCCATTTGAGTATGCCAAAAGAATACATCAATACTGGCATAACCCAACCATTGAAGGCACGCACCTTGTTTCCGCCTGATAGAAGACTATTCAGTACTTTATTCAGGCGGCCAAAGAAGCGTTCCTTCAATGACTGTTTAACATAAGCAGCATTGATGCCTAGCGCTTCTGAAATACCCAAATACTTGTAAGTTTCAGTTGATCCGAGGGATCTTAGGTGTATGGAATCCGAGACTTGAGTTCCCACGGATTCCATAATCTCCCCTCGCTTTACATGCATAACTGCACACTTGTCCACCCCAAATTCCATCCCGATGGCGCTACTGAAAGTTTCTGTTACCTTCAGTAGCTCCATCAGTTGCAGTTTGTTGGTGGCAAAGATTTTCAAATCATCCATGTAAAGCAAGTGTGATATGACCTGACCACCTCTTCTCAACTGGTAGCCTAGCCCCGAACCCTCCAGCAATGTACTGAGAGGGTTGAGAGCCAGACAAAACCACAGTGGGCTCAGACTGTCACCTTGAAATATGCCACGCTCAATCCTAATCGGTTCGCTGTTTTCCTGGATCTGTCGACATCCTGGATAGCAAAGGACCGTCTTCCATTGCCCCATACATGACTCAAGAAAATTACGTAGTATTGGGTCTATTTTATACAACTCCAACACCTTCTTGAGCCATGTATGTGGAACAGAATCATAGGCCTTCTTATAATCTATCCAACATGTCGACAGATTCTTTCGGAAACGACGAACCTGTTGGTTAATGGCAATATCAATGAGGAGAAGCTCCTTAGTACCGCGGGACCCGTTCCTACATCCATTCTGAGAAGCAGACATGATTGAATTTATATCAATATGATTATTAATTTTGGCTCTCAAAATGGAAGTAAGAACTTTATAGACCGTCGATAAGCACGTGATCGGTCTATAATTTTTAGGTTCCGCTGTACTACCTGATTTATGGAGCAGGTGGGTTATTCCTGTAGTCAGGAATTGAGATAGCGATCCTGACTCTAAGGCAGACTGGAACTGAGATGCCAAGCGGGCGTGCGATCTTTGAAACCATTTTATCCAAAAATTGTGCAGTCCGTCTGGTCCTGGAGATTTCCAGTTGGATAACGGACGGACTGCACGGGTTACATCTTGGGGACTGATCGTAATTGCCCCCATTTCTGGTATAAGATCGCACGTGCGCTTGATCTCACTCATCCAGTCACCCTCGGTGTGACCGACAGGAGCCGACCAGATGCTGCGCCAGAACGAACACATGGCGTCATCATCCGGTAAGCACGTATCAGTCACACCTTGGTCAGGTCACTCCCAGGCCCTATAAACCCATCTTTCATTGCTTTGGAATGCGCGATTCTGAGTGTATCGCTCCACCCGCCGCTTATATCTACGAATTCTATTTGCCCACGCATAGACTTTCTGCTTCAGGAAGTCGATGCGACTCACGGTTATAGCCTCGTCATCATCATCTTCATCGACGTGGTCGAGTTGCGGTGAGACACTGGGTTGTAGATGCACCGCGGCCAGTGGTGAAGCAGATGAGACACGGCTGCACCGTGATTCAAGGCGTAGTCTATCAAGTACGGCGTCATCCAACATACGGTTACGCTGGATTACCCGCACCTGATCCGATAGTCGTTGCGCCGAAACGTTGACATCTGGTTCAAGTACCTGGAACAGAGAGAGCATCCGACCACGGTACGCAGTCAGGTTAGTTCCCCCTCTGTGGCCCCAAAGTATGAGCGCATGACATTTTCATTGATGGAATGTGTCCATCGCATGCGCTGCACACTGGCACCACCACCACCGGCAGCGGGGACCCCATCGGAGGCCGGAGGGCCTCGAAGTCCTAAGCCGGCCGGAGGGCGGCCTCTTCCTCGCCGACGCGCAGGTGGTGGTGTCGTCGGCGGCGAGAAGTACTCATCGCTCGAGCTCGACGTAACTGCAGCGGCCGGAATTTCTTGACTCACGGCTGGAGAAGGTCCCGGTGGCTGCGAGGCGGAGCTCAGCGATGATTCCGCTGGTCTTGGGCGTGTGGTTTGCTGTAACCGGGCCCGGTATCTTGTCAACATTTTTTAATTTGAGTCGTCTTGTAGAGATTTTCTTTCCAGAAGGTATATTCGGCATTTCTGCAGTGGCCTTTGCTTTTTTTTTACGGTTTTGGTTTTATTAAACATGATGCATTTGTTATATACTATTTATTTATCAAATTTTTATTCAAAAATAAAACTGAAGAAGAAAATTTTTGACAGGCGGGTTGACATCCGAGCCGTTTATTATTATTATTATTATTGAATTTTAACACAAATTGATTCTGGAGAAGGAAAGACACCTACTTTTTATAGGTCGGACAAAAAGAAAGATAATTAAATAAGTTATGCTATTATTAATCTGTTCTTGAATTGAATGAAATAAATGTAAATGTTGGTGAAACACCAAAATTTTCATTTAAACTAAACACTGAAATTAACAAATTTTGTTTTATAAAAAGTAGTAATAAAATAGCTTTATTTAATCAATAATGGAATATACACTTAGGCCTAAACTACATATCGCACCCTTAGTAATATAAGGGCACAACTCAAAAAAGTAGATTTTTGACTACTCGCGTTTCAAGATTCTGGATTCCTACATTACAGATATTTTTTCATATAACATGCTTATTATTTAAGTTAGCCAACCGGTAAGCCAGTTAACCGGTTATTTAACTGGTTAGTTAACCGGTAGCGAATTTAATTTTGAGCCCTTAGCATTTAAAACCTCAGTTTGCAAAAATTTTGACTTGATTCCTTATATTACTGAGGGTGCGATATATACATCTAAAAATAAACTAAAATATGGCGTCCAGAAATTCGTTGGCATCGCTGTCCACTGGTAATATTGTGCCCAAAGACTGGCGGCATTGCCACGCTGTATGGCAATGCTTAACCGCTGTCCAAGGTAAAAGCCAGCCTTTGGGTCACGCGATGTGTCAACTAGGGGCACGAATTGAAGTAGTAGATAGATAAAAGTAGTTAGATAAAATACATTCCAATTTTAACTTACTCCACTATATGAGAAATTCACACTATTTCCATTAAAAAATTGGCCAAGTGCGAGTCACTCGCCCATGAAGGGTTCCGTAGTAACTAGGCCTATAACTTTGTTTTCATAGTGTTCGTATGAAATACAAAGTTATATTTGCGGTTTTAGAAACTGTGCTATAAAACTGCTGACCTGATCTCGTTCAAGCTAATTTTCGTTGAAACTTTTATTAAGATCTACAGCATATATTGATACTACACACATATAGGTTTGAAGAAAAAAAAATATTTTTAGTTTCAGTTCTATGTATGTGGAGCCCCCCTTAATTTTATATATTTTAGTCCAAATATCGGAAAGCGGTTCACAGAATTCACATCTACTCACCAAGTTTCACACATACAGACAGGGGCATGATGAAACTATAAGGGTACCGTTTTTTTGTCATTTAGCTAGGGAACCCTAAAAAGTAGTTACATACATTAAAAGATCATACACTCCAATTTTTATTTACTAAAAAATATTGCGCTAATTTTTAAATTGAAAGTGAATTTTTCGTATAGTGGATATGAGAAATTCACACTCTTTCAATTAAAACAAAATCGCACAATATTTTTCATCACTCTTTGAACGACTTGTTTAAAAACTGTTTACGTATCCGTCAACAGTTTTTAGACACGTCGCGCGTCGTCGTTGGCGAGTGCTGCAGAACGTTGGCTGCAGAACGTTGCAGTAATACTTCCTATCCTGTACCCCAGACTTTCCTTGTGGCTCCTAAAGTGTTGTATCGTACGAGGGCGACACTGAAAGTTTTTAGAACTGGCCACTTGTAAGCGATATAATAAAAAAATAAGTCAAAAATTTGAAAATGGAACTCTGCCAATTGTATCCTCCTTCACCACGACAACGCCTCGTGGCACACCGCCAAGCAAACAATCGACTACTTGGCGATGTCAGACGCGGAATTACTGGGTCTACCGCCCTATAGCCCCGACTTCGCACCTTGCGATTTTTTTTAATTTCCGAAAATAAAAGAAAACTTCGAGGAAATCGTTATATGGACGCCGAGGAAGCAATGGCTGCGTTTCAAAATGCCGTCGAAGAGACCCATAAGGACGAGTGGGTAGTGTTTTTCGCAGTGGTTCCATCGGATGCAGCGATGTATTAATGTAATTGGACACTATTTTGAAAAGATATAATAAAACTAATAACTTGCTAGTTTGTTCAGTTTTTGATTTTCTAAGAACTTTCAGTGTCACCCTCGTAACATACATTGATTCGAAGTGTTCGAAGAGACTCTTTCAAACTTGAACGCGCAATGTAGTACCCCTTTATACGAAAATTACTAACTAAAATAAGTTTTTAGGGTTTCGTATCCAAAGGGTAAAAACGGGACCCTATTACTAAGGCTCCGCTGTCTGTCCGTCTGTCACCAGGCTGTATCTCATGAACCGTGATAGCTAGACAGTTGAAATTTTCACGGATGTAGTATTTTTGTTGCCGCTATAACAACAAAGACTAAAAACAGAACAAAAAATATTTTAGGGGGCTCTTATACAACAAACGTAATTGTTTTGCCGTTTTTTATAGATAATGGTACGGTACGATTCGTGCACGAGTCCGACTCGCACTTGGCCGGTTTTTAATATCGTTAGAATGTCGTTTGTCTGTTGGAAATAAATACATTTTCTTTCTTTCTTTCAGACGGAGGAGTATGAAATTCGGCACAGTTAAAGCTTATATGGAGAAGGATTTTAGAAAGCTTATATTTTTTTTTTTTATGAATAATAGGCTCGCGTTTGACCACTATCTGATTTGATCCATAAAGAATACTGGAAGAACAAAAAAAAGCCATTACTCGTCAATTCGGTTAATGATATAAAAACGTTTCAAGCTTCCTCATCAGATACGCTTAAGATGTTTAGTTTAGAAACCTGGATGTCAGCCATTGAATTACAGGAGCATATTAAAAGTAATCTAGAATGTGTAATAGGTAGTAAAACTTCATGTGAACCGAATGTTCTATTGAATAATGTTATACAAGAACTTAATACAAAATACAGTGGTTGGCATAAGTTCTATACGGATGGGTCGAAAAGTGCGGTTGGACAGGGGGTTGGGTATTTCTATCAAAATTTTAATATTAAAATTGGTTACAAAATAAATGCTTGTGTATCAATCATGACGCTGGAACTTATTGCAATCTTTCAAGCCATGTCATATGCAAATGAACAAAGATTAAATAAAATTGTTATTTTTTCCGACAGCAAAAGTGCTTTGCAACACTTGGCTCGATGTGCCTCTGCTATCAGAGGTGTATCGATAGCCTACGATATTATTAGTATCATTCATAAATTTAATAAAAATGGCATTGAATTTAAGTTGCAATGGGTTCCAGCTCATATTGGTGTAAAGGGTAACGAGGAGGCTGATCGAATATCTAAATTAGCAGCAGTTGGAGGAAATGAGATTAGTTTTTTGCCGGACTACTCAGATTTGATACCTAAATTTAAAATAAAGTGTTACGAGTTCCGGAAAAATCATTTTGATCAAAAATGCGGATAATGTAGTGGGCTGCAATATTGTTAATACTTCATATGTATATTATTGTTATTTGTAGACGTTATATATTGTAGCTGTTTATTGTCCCATAATAAATAAATAAATAAATAAATCTGAAACAAAAGGAATTTGGTATAAAACTATTCAGCATGAGCCTCCTCGTTATCTTTGGTTTGATGACGGTCAACTAAGCAGATTTCATGTTAAAATAGCATTAAGACTCCGATCGGGACACTACCCATCGGCAAAGTTTGCGTTCTTGATGAAAAAAGTCGAATCACCAAACTGTGTTACTTGTAATGAAATCGAGGACGTACAACATTTGTTGATGGGTTGTGTTAAAAATAAGATTGACAGAGAAAAATTGATAAGAGAGTATGGCTTAAACAGGCTAGACATTGGCTTGATACAAACGATCCTAGCATACCCTAAGTCTGATCTAGCAAAAAAACTTTGTAGGCTGACAGTAATATCAGATCCATAGTTAATGTAATATCTATTTATTGTTAAAAGTATTGTGAAGTTTGTGTATACTGTTTATAAGGTACAATGGGGTTGACGTATCCTTGTGGATAAAAACCCCTAAATAAATAAAGAATAAAAAAAAAAAAAAGTCTGATTTGATGGTACGAGGCATGCCTTTTTAGTTTTGTCGTTTGAAGAGAAAAAAAAAAACACAACTAGAACCTTATAGTATTTTTTATTGTTTTTCAAAGTATTCACCACGTAGCTTAATACACTTTTCCATTCGCTCAAACCAGTATTATAATATTTATTTCACTCTAAAGTTCAAAATATCTGACTTGAAAGCGTCGACTACTTCTTCACCGGACTGGAACCTTTGACCACGAAGACTCTTCTTAATTTTAGAAAATGTAAAGAAATCGCTAGGGCTTAGGTCAGGACTGTATGGAGGATGGTCAAGAATTTCTACTTTTTCTTGCTTCAAATACTCAATCGTTTAACGAGCGCTGTGTGAGCTTGCGTTGTCGTGGTGCAGGATGATGCGTCGCTTTGAGTTAGATTTTCGAAGTTCGGCGATGACTTATGTATACCACTGACAAACTGTGGTATACCACTCTGCGTTAACCGTTCTACGATCTTCAAGTGCAATAGTCGCAACATGGCCGGTTTTTCCAACGAACGTGGCCACCATCTTCTTTGAAGTGCTTCGAGAACGAACAACTTTAGTCGGCTTTGGCACGTCTTGAAAGACCCAGATTGTAGATTGTTGTTTGGAATCAGGATCGTAGGCATAGATCCAAGATTCGTCACCACTAATGATGTCGTAGACGTAATTTGACTCTCCTCGGTTGAACCTTTGCAGAGTTTTCTTACACCATCTGACGCGGGCCGCCTTGTGATCGTCGGAAAGCAGATGCGGTATCCAACGGCAAACTAGCTTTCTCACACCATGCGCTTCATGCAAGATCCTCTGAATGGTTGTCCCTGAGATGCCTAATAGAGCCTCTATCTCTCGATACGTCACATGACGATCTTCGAAAATTAGTTGTCTCACAGCAATGATGTTATCTTCAGTGAAGGAAGATTTTGGGCGTCCTTCGCGAGATTTGTCACTAACACTAGTATGTCCACGCTGGAATTCTAAATACCAGCGTTCGACAGTCCGCAGACATGGGGCGTCATCACTGAACACAGATGTTAGCTCTTCAAAACACTGAACCCGTGTCAGGCCTCTTCTAAATTTATAGAAAATTATTGCACGAAATTTTTCCTTAGAAAGATTCATTTTCGTACGTAACCTGACAGATTCCAATCGACGCTGTGACTATTGACTAAACAATAGCAGTACATAATCCCAATTCTAATACTTTCAACTATGTTGAGATTCAAAATTAAAAACACATTCGAATATAGAACAGTTCCAAATTCAAAATTGTCGGGAAATACGGAAACGACAGAACTTAAAAGGCATGCCTCGTAAGCGATGATATGGCTGAAGATATTGCACTGTTTTTTTTTTGCCAGGTGGGAAAATCATCAAATGACTTTTCCCGCTCTGGGTTAAACGAAAGGGTGTGTCAGACTTCTACTGACTAAAAACCCACCCTGTTCCTTCAGCTGCTCTTAAGTTCCGGGGCCGCGGTATTTCGTTAAAACATTCCCGCACCCCCGACAGGCGATTGCGGCGCGCCCAAGATGATGCACCTAGAAGTGACCTAAAAACCCCAGGTGCGGCAGGGAATGCACACTTTAGCTATACGCACAATGACTGTATTCCCAAAACGCTTTGTGTGTGTGGGTGGGATGTCCACCATGTAATTATGGCCCATCGCCGTTCGTCTTGTAGTCCGATGATAGAACGGGCAACGGTCCATTTTTAATGTATTCGAAGTTATTTCAATTATGGACGAATTTTTACCATTTGTCGACTCTTAAAAAAGTTAAATCTGTAATCAAACTAAAATAAATGCAACTGTAGAAGACTTCTTGAAAATCTACTTGTTAGAAAGTTTGCCTGCGGCTTCGCTCGTGTGCATTAGCATGTGTCCTTCTCCAAAGTCTAATCTTTAAGTCTAATCTTTAAAGGTTAAAGTGACGTGAAAGTGTAACAGGCTGATAGAGTAACTTTCACCTTTATAATATTAGTAGGGACGAATTATCAGTAACATGAATGATTCGACAAGGTTCATAATATATAGTACTTAACGTAAATGCTCCTTAAAAGGTAAAGTTAGAGAAACTGATACGGCGTGAAATATTAACCGTGAATTTCTTTTTGTAAACAAGTTTGTCACTTAAATATTTCTGAGTTAGACTAAATGCTATTTGTATTTAATAAAAATCCATTATTTTGCTATTATTGAAGAATGCTTGTATTCAGAAGTCAGTCTATTTGCAATCGCTGGTAAAAGCCATTAAGTATCAATAAATTCATGAATTTGGTTGTCATAATGCTTGAGTTTTTTACAGGTTAAGGAAGTTTTGGATTATATAAATAATCACTACATACCTAGTATAAAACAAAGTCGCCCTCCGCCTCCGTCTGTCTTTTTCTAAGCTTTTTTCTTTTAAACCACGCAATGAATTTTGATGCAGTTTTCACTGTTATCTTGATATTTTATTCCCGAAGGTTAAAACAATCTAATTAAGTATTTGTATAATAGAAACTTTCGAACGCTTACATTACAAGCGCCGGCTAACCCGTATGAGATACATTAAATAATGTACTACGGAAATGTATACCATAAGAAGGCCTGCAAAAAAGTCCGCAATAGCATATATCTATCTCCTATGGTTGACCCACAATAACCATTTTTTATCTAAATAATTAATTTAAAAATATTACTTTATTTGCAAAAACTAAACTTGTAGTTAACTAGTAATCACAAATACAGTCAAATTGTTTCATTTGTATGAGAGGAGTGGTGCTACAACGTTCAACTGTGAACCAGCATTTTTTTAAAGAGATCTTGCAATATGGGTAGAATCCACATTACCCCTCTCAACCCCTCCAACTAAGATAAATATGCTTGTGTCTGGAGTGGGTTCAATAGTGTAAGGGTGGGGTTAGAACCCACAACCTCTCGATCACAAGTCGGACACCTTAGCCATTAGATATTATTATAATAATAATACGCTTTTAACTATAAGTTAAGACAAACATCGAATGTTATATACGAAATGTAAGTGGGCTAGGAGGTACTATAAATTTTTGTAACCTATAGCTGAATAAAAAGCGTTTTAGTTACATTGTGTTTAGTAAGTGACATTTATTATGCATATCTACATATACAGGGTGTGGCTTAAATAGTGGTTCACCGTTAAGGATTAGATTTACCAGATAATTTACTACAACCTACTACAGTTTTAACCAATTTTATCAAAGGGTTCCGGAGATGTAATCTTTTTCTTTTTTTTTACGAAATTTCCACCTTTGGTTACAAATTTGGTTGTATTAAAAAAAAAGAAACATCCTTATCTTATTTTGATTCATCATATCATCCTTATCTGTTAATAACCGCTGAATACTAGAGCTATCATGAAAAGATATGTTTCTTTAAGCACATTTTGAGTTTTTGAAGAAAAAGCAAGTTCTATTATAATCCAAATTTTTTACACAATTTGCAAATTCAAGAGCGATTTCTGTAAAAAAAAATGTACTACACTCTCAGTGCCCATTAATTTTAAAATATGCCCACTAAATGCCAATTTCAAAATGGTATCATAATAGCAGATCCTATTAATAAACAGAAAGATATTCAATTTTAATCTAAGAAAGGATGGAAGAGATTTTCATTAAAAAAATTTTAAACTTTAGTTGCATTAATGAAAAGTATAAAATCCTAAAAAACGGATAAAATGTAACATTTAAATTTTGGAATGTGATTTGAGTTATATAAAAGATTGTATGGAATCCATCAGTTTTAAAGTTAGACCTCTGAAATTACGGATACGGAGTGGAACTTATAGTTAAAATTAAATATTTGTGACAAACATGTCTGAGGCAAACAAAAGCCCAACCCTTTTTTTACCTGAGACATGTCTGTTAACAAAAATAATAATTGAGGGTAAAAATGGTAAAAACATATAGTACATTAAAGAGTAAAATATCTGGTAAATTGAATCATTAACGGTGGACCACTATTTACGCCACATTTGTATAAGGTCCTAGGCGTTAAAGAGCAGTCAGCACAATGACGGGGTCGATAGGTCTGTAGCGACATCTATCTCGCAACATACAAACTAAACGATTAGAAATCCTGAATCGCGCAAGGAGTTTACCGCACAACTAGCCTGCATACAAATCACCCGATACCAAACATCGAGCAGTTACCCACCAGACAAAAACTCCTATCTGGTCGGAGGATCCTCCCTTTTCAATGGGATTGTAGGACTTTACACTCTGTTCCGAAATATCCCCAAACTGTCTGACTTCAGATCAGAAGGTTGCGTGTTCAAATCACGTCGGGGTCACCGGTTTGGGGAGTTACGGAACAGTGTATAAAGTCCCGCAGGTCCAATGCCTGCCGGGGTTGCGGGAATGTTCTAAGAAGATACCGCGGCCCCGGAACAACAGGAGATGAATGTTTTAAGACAGTAGCAGCCTGAAACTTCTTTCCGTCACAATCAGAGCGGGAAGAGTTATATGATAGCATAGTGCCTCACTAACTCAAGAGCTTTTATTGTTCATGTGCCATGGTTATTTTCGGATCAGATATAAATGTACAAGAATATTAATGACACTGGAATTAACTGCTACCTAGCAACACTAACTGGAGTATACAATAAAATGTATTCTGGTAGAGGTATAAATACGCGCATGGTCGTGGAGTTGCGGATACCTGCCCGACATACATACATACGAGTACAATTGTATACCCAATGTCATAAACTGATCGTAGTTTCAAGCACATAGATGAAGTTACAAAGGCTATTATTTTGGGCGTTCAGCTTCCGGACAGGTTAAATAAATCTAGTTTACTTTCCTAAAAATTGAATCGTAGTTCTTTTCACTCGTTCACTCAGTGTACAGCGCGCGTCCATGTTTTTCAGTGATGGCTAGCGTTTCAACTTGTATTGTAGAAGCTTAAACTTGTAGAAGCCTAAACTTTACTGGTACTATTATATAGTTCACTAGCGCTTGTATGCTTCGCTCGCGTAATTTTTTAACCGACTTCTAAAAAAGGAGGAGGTTCTCAATTCGGATGTTTGTATTTTTTTTTTATGTTTGTCCGCGCTTAGCTCCGTCGCTTGCAAACCGATTTGAAAAATTCTTATCTTGTTAGAAAGGGTATACTTCCCAAATGGTCCCATGAAAATTTTATCGAAATCGGACAAGCCATTTCTGAAAAATCAACAAAAGTCTAAAAAAATATTTACGTTGATGATCTTTTCATTTACTCTGCATTGCGGTTTTTGTTCGCGCATAACTCCGTCATTTACGAACCGATTTGGAAAATTCACTGACCCACTAAAAAGCACGAAAATAAAAACTTTTTTGCAAAAAATAAAACCGACTTCCATATCAAAACACTACAAAGCCAGAAATAATTTTAATTTCGGAAGGCGATGTGACAAAAAAAGGAAATACAAAACCAATAACACCGACTACCGATATTCGAATTTATATCTGTCACTCAATATAACGTAGCATTCTACTGGTGAAATAATTTAAAAAATCAGATGGGTAGTTTCAATGATTACTTTCGATATACGAATTCACTCACAACTTTTATTTTTATTTTTTTATTACGAATGAGCCCGCTCTTTACCTGGATCAAACCTGATGGTAAGTATAAGATGTGGTCTACGATCGAGCGAGCGAGCCCAGAAAATGCTTATTCACTCTTGCTTTAAAGGCTGACGGGTCATATGTGGCAGGGAACACAGAAGCCGACAGAGAGTTCCACACCTTGGCTGTGCGCACAATGAATGTTGAAGAAAAGCACTTAGTACGACAAGACGGTATATAAACTCTTTATAATGTCGATAAGTATACGTATATCTAGAAGACCAGTGACTCGAAAGCACAGTCCGGTCATGTCAGATTAGCGTTCTATCGCACTGCGAGAGTAAAGGAACAGGAAGTGCGCCTGCGCACATATGTACTTGTGCTCTATAATTTCTTCTGCGCCGCTAGCGAGGTACTTAATATATAATTTTAATATCCGTTGATATAGCTGGAGCCGTTGTCGAAATCGGCCAGAATAGTCCTCCTGATCGATTTTTAGGGTTCCGTAGCCGAATGGCAAAAAACGGAACCCTTATAGTTTCGACATGTCTGTCCGTCTGTCTGTCTGTCCGTCCGTCCGTATGTCACAGCCATTTTATTCCGAAACTATTAGTACTATACATGTAAAACTTGGTAGGTAGATGTATTCTGTGAACCGCTTTCCGATTTTAAGAGAAAATTTAAAAAAATATTTAAAATAAAGGGGGGTCCCCATACATGGAACTAGAACTGAAAATATTTTTTTTTCATGAAACCTATGCGTGTGTGGTATCTATAGACAGGCCTTTAAAAATGATATAAGGGTTTCTAAAACCACTTTTTCATAAAGTCAATCGTTTAAAAGATATACGCTTCCAAAGTGGTAAAATTTGTCCCCCCTCTAACTTCTATAATAGTGAAGTGAAAAATCTAAAAAAGATATATGTCTGTAGATCTTAATATAAACTTTCAACCAAAATTGGTTTGAACGAAATCGGGTCAGAAGTTTTTGAGATACAGCATATTTTCTAAAACCGCAAATATAACTTTGTAATTAATACAAATACTATGAAAAACAAAGTTATTTGGCGTAGTTGTAAAAATGTAAATAAGCTAGTTTTAAGAAATTTTAAAGTTTTTTTATTCTTCAAATAAATAAACATATTATATTATATTATTATAGTTACTACGGAACCCTTCATGGGCGAGTCTGACTCGCACTTGGCCAATTTTTCTATCTTCATACAACATGTAACATAATTAATGCACATCCTGGAATTAATTTGTTCAGAATCGTTTACTGAATCGATTATTGTCGTTTTTAATAAAAAAAATATCGAGATTTTTATCTCAAAGCAATTAAATCTACTTAAATTACAAATTACACTTTCGCTGTATATGAAAAACAAACTAACTATGAACCGTTAATTAAAGTAGTAACTTTTTAAATGCAGTTTTATATAAATTTCGTCATTCAGTACACATTACAGAAGAATTAAACTCATTTAAAGGAAGTTAGTCTTAAAAAAACTGTTTAAACAAGTAAAACTAAAAATTCAGAGTAGGTAGGTATGTGATATGATACTAACATAATTTTCTAATTGGGGTGTTTGAGGGTGTTCGTTAATTACGATACATGTTGTATATAGAAGTAGGTATAGATTTACGTTACTTTTCATATGATTCTGCTTTTGCTTCAAGGAGACCTAGAGATAATGAAATTACTCATCCATAGTATATACACTCCCCTCCAAAAGTTAGTTGAAATATTCAGGTAAAAAGTTAATCAACCCAATATAATAAATACACTTAATTCTTTATAAACATATGTATTGTATTTAAAAGAACAATATTTAAATTATTATATAACATGAACATTACCATTATAATCAACCTCATTTCTTATATAAAAAAATAATGTAGTTATTCCTCTAAATTTTTACCGCCAAAACTTAGTTGAAATATGTGTATTTCTAATTTTTTTTCATATGTAAGAAATTTTTTAATTAGTAAACTGTTATTGTTTTAGTACTTCGTGTGTCCACCATTATTCTGGATTACTGCCCTAAGTCTTCGCGGCATCGATTCTACCAGCTTTTGCAAAATTTGTTTATGCATATTCAACCATACATTTAAGATCTCATTTTCGAGCATAGCAACGTTGCGCCTTGAAGTTGAAGGAATCCTACGTTTTATTTCATCCCACAAATTCTCTATAGGATTAAGATCCGGTGACATAGACGGCCAATCTAACAGTTTAATCTTATTTTTTTTTTAAATATTGCATAGTTATTTTAGCTGAGTGCTTAGGATCATTATCTTGTTGGAATATGAAATCCTGATTTAATCCCATAGCTCTAGCAGAATTTAGTAAATTATTCCTTAAGATATCGCAGTACACATGAGCAGTCATTCTATTATTAATCACATGTAATTGTCCCGTACCGAACCACGAAAAACATCCCCACACTATCACTCGACCACCTCCGTATTTGACAGTTGGTCTCAAATATTTTTTATCATATGGATTATCTGAATTAAATCGCCAAATTGTTTTACGTCGATTATTTCTATAAACTTCGAACTTTGATTCGTCACTAAAAATAACTTTTTTCCAAAAATCTAGAGATTTATTTTCATATTTTAACGCAAACTCGAGTCGTCTTTTTTTGTGAACATTGGATAGCTACGGTTTCTTTCGAGCGACATATCCTCTTAATTTTGCATCATGAAGACGTCTTCGTATAGTAGTTTGAGAGACCATAGAACCAGCATTTTGTAATTGTTCTTGAATTTCCTTTACTAGTATTTCAGGATTTTTTTTTGCAAAGACGCACAATAAGTCGATTTTCCTTTGTTGTAGTAACTCTTGGACGTCCAGATCGAGGTCTATCAACTAATGTCCGGGTTTCTATACTTTTTTTATTATTTTCCTCACTCCTTCAACACTAATTTGAAATAATTTTGCTACTTGACTATAGTTTTTAAGTCGATCATATTCACAAACCACTTTTTGTCTTTCTTCTATACTGAGTCTACGTCTTGAAGCCATGTAACGATAATTTTTGGTTTAATATACAGTAAATATTGAAATAAATACTTAATTATACACTCGTAATATCTTCTAATAAAACCTGCAAAAGCTATTTGTTTTGAGGCAGAAACACGCGTGTACTTAGCTATGATAACATGTGTCAACTAACTTTTGGCATCGTACTTTAGTATACAAAATCATTGTTTACATTTGGGCAGCATAAGCGATAAGGATATTCTTTCTCTCTTATGGGGCATTATAAAGGACAGTAAGTTGAAATAAAAAGAGTGCTTTTTATGTCCCATGGAGAAATATTTTTGTGGACAGTCTTCTTTAAAATGAATTACAGTTTATTTCAACTAACTTTTGGAGGGCACTGTATTTATATATACTATGGATGAGTACATATGCAATCTTTTAAAAATAGCAGTTTAAAAAGCTCTTGACCTCTGTATAGAGCCATTAGGCATTTAAGTTGCTAATTAACCCAAGAGATAGACCGTAAAAAATAAATGGTTAAATTCAACTTATAATAGGATAGGTACTAACAAAATAATGGATGTGGCAACTTTGACGGTCAGTATTAATTTGCATTTATAGAGTAATTGTTAACGATAATATCTTTGCGGATTGCGTAAGCTCTGAGTGAACTGAAGTAAAAAAGAGCCATATATTTAGTAAGTATCCCACGTTTGTCAAGTAAATATTAAGTCAGTTCTATCAATGTACAATTATCATAGCTGTTGCCTACGACTTCGTTGGCGTGGTTACTTCGCACATGTGGTAGATGAGTTTTTGGCCCAGAAACCCTCTCGGCCCTGCCAAAGTTCCATCATAATCTGATCACATACCTACTGTACAAATATACAAAAAAATATTTTTATGTATTTCTATTCATAAGTTTCAGAGGTATCATAGTAACCTCGTATATGACAGATTTAGCTGTGTGGAATGTCCTCGTTAGATTTTGCAAGAATTATTTGTAAAACTAAAAGGTCATGATATAACCAGGTTTTAAGGTTATCACATAAACTTGAACTCTTTTGGTATAGATGGTCTCAAATAGTCATATGTAGAGAAACATAAAAAGTCTTATGTCCTGACTCCTGAAATGTGGTAGTCCAGTCGTTTTTTTTAAGTGGGAAAAACCATTCCGGGGCCGCAAATTCTCAATAAAACTAACAACCCCGACAGGAAAACGTCCTTTTAGACCCCAGCAATGCTAGTCATTTCTCTTTTAGGCGCGCGTAGAGCACGACTTGCCGCCGATCCGCGTTCAGCGTGGTTTAGCATAGCATTCCAGGTTAGTAATAGCACAATCAATGTAAACGTGTTTTTACATGTTGAATATAATACATTAAGCCGACAATCACACAAAACAACAGTGGCAAAAAAACCAAAGAAATAATAGTTACGAAGTGCATTCGCTGGGCTTCAAACGCACTAGAATTGCAGCAAGAACTAGGCCCAGGGTTGACGTCGCGTCGTATTCCACGCGTGCATCAAGGAGTCGTCAGCACTAGTGTTGGGACCCGATAGGGTTATTGCCTGCCGGGATTGCGGGCATTTTCTTACTAGATACCGCGACCCCGGAAGTAAGGGCAACTGAAAGAACAGGGTGGATTTTTAGTCAGTAGAAGTCTGACACTCCTGACAGAAGAGTTTACTAGAATACTTCAATTTCAAATACATAAACATAATATTTTTCTGAAACCATATATTTGTGTTTATTTTTCAATGTTTTGACTAACCATATTATTTTTTGCAGTTAGATGGCATCACTATTTAAAAATTCGCAAAAAATAATTTATATTAACATAAAAATACTTAAATATTATTTGAAAACTGAATGCTCATGCTAATTGATGTTTTCAATGAATTAGTTAATACAATTCCTTTTACAATCAGTCAGGCTTATAATAACTGTTCGGAGTCACTCTGATCTATCTTTTGAAATATACTTAACTAGGAGCGAGTAAGAGGATTAATTTCCACTTTCCTGGAAAACGGTTCAATATAATTGCACACTTGAATGTCTGTGATGAGAAGCTATATTATATCTCACAATTGTTGTATTTTTTATGGCAACTATTGCGTGGTTATTATGTAGATAATTATATTATTTATTTAGGAATTATATTTTGTATCTGATATACCTAAATACATAAAAAATACTTGTAACACAAAACAAAACTGAAAATCGTTACTAAAAACAGCTGTACGTAACTATCGGATTAGAATGGGTTACATTTTCGGAATTCCCTGTTCAAAATTACGATTCGGAATTACTTTATAAGCAATAATTCGGTGACTTGTACAACTTATCCTGTGTGGTGTGTGTGTGCAAAAAAGATATAGGTGGTAAAACTTTATAAAGAAAGAATTTTACATCAATATTGAAAAATAAAACTACACTGTACAGAGTTAAAGATAGTCTTTGCCACTGGCACGAACAGAGATAAATACCCCGGCCAATGCTGGCATTGGCGACAAATGTTGGAATTTATGCTTGGTTGGGCCAACGCCAATCTGGACCAACGCAACGTTCCGGCGAGGTTCATACAGGATTTATAGAGCGCCCTTATTCAAAGCTTCGACCTCCTTTTAAGATGGGCTCCTGGACTTTCTACACTGCTTTATGTATTGAATCTTCTATAAATATCAAACACGGTTGTTTGTTTATTTTAAAAACATGTGTGTTACGTAAATTTTGCTGTGCAAATTACTCTTTTTTTGTTTGAAATTTACAATTAGTGAGAATCGTAATTTCCTAATTGTCGAATAATCTTCTGTGACTGCTGTCTTTGACAAAATGGAGAGAGATGTGAAGTTTGGTATACATGGGACCTCGGATCTGGTCTATCGTCATATTATACACGGGAGGATTTTAGCCATGACCTCGAGGCTCCTGTAATAATATTGATATTTATTTATGTAGTTCTATTTACTATGTAGATATTTATTAAATACTAGTACTTACGCGGGGCTTCGCTCCCGTGGATTCTATCACGGTAAAAACATAACTCTACTTTTTTGCAGTCGCGTAAAAAGTAGCCTATAACCTTCCTCAAGCTTCAAGCTACTTCCATACCGAATTGCATCCAAATCCACCCAGTACTTTCAAAGATTAGCGCGTTCAAGCAAACAAACATACTTTTCCGCTTTATTAGTATAGATTTAAAATACTGTAGGTCTATTCATGTATATGTTTTTTTGTATCATCAAATGTAATCTCTATAAGATTATACATAAGTTTGCTGGGGGAAAACTCAACTTTGGGTTACATACACGGTTACACCTTAGTACATTAATTACATAACTGTCGCGTTTGGTGTAGGTACAAATGTACAATGAACACGACTAGTGATTACTTAAAGCACGTTGAAACCGCTACCTAGCCTTATAATTCAAAACTCTTGAGCACTTCAAATTCTAATTAGTTAACCTACTACTTGTTCAAATAAAACATTTAATAAAGATGAGCTTCGAAGATCTTAGATCACTGTGAAAGTCTCATTAGACCTGGTCAGTGATTCTTAAGTGATGTGCGTGCGCCAGATAGGAAACTGTTGTGTTGCTGTGATTTTATTAGGCAATAAAATAGCAAATTTTGGGAAAATAAATTCTACGTTTTACATGACAAAGTTGAAATTCAATTGTAACCCATTCTTTTAAAGGGTGCTTTAATACTAATATTAATTTATTTATTATTTATTTCGGTATTACCCATGGTAACTAAAAATAAATAATGTGTCCATACTTGGGTCGTTGGAGATGGATTATTTAATAAATAAATAACTATTTATTTCAGAATTTTTTCTATATTTATTAATAACAATGTAAACTTACGATCTAGTGTCAGTAACATTGATTTTTGATTCTTGGTTATATCTTTTTTTTGCTTAAAGTCGTATCCACCGCCCTAAGATCGGAGGGTCCCACGGAGTCCCACCTATCAGCCAGCATTCTAAAAATGGCGTTAATGGAAAAACAGTACACGTTAAATGTGTAAGCGAAATGTTGGAATAGAAGTTATAGCTATGTCAGTGTTGTGTGTGTGGAAAAAACAGCAGGTGGCAACTAACAATGGTAGAAAAAGTGAAACAAAAGAATGCAGGCAATGAAAGAGAATAATTACCTAGGCGCTACAGATTGTAGTGTTTTTAATAACATTTGTAGCAGTCACCGATAAACAATTGAATGAGAATCAATAATATTTGTTTTTATAAATCAACTAGCTTATGTCAATGGCATGGCCTGCATGAAAGTCTGGAATTGGTCAAATGAAACGTCCTCATTTATTTATTTATTAACTCAACATCACTATCATTACAGGAATTTCCTAATTCAATAGTGTGGCCATAATTACAGTTTTAATATTATTTATTTTTATTATTTGAAAGGCACACCAAGGACTAATTTACAATTAACTAGCTCCCGCCCGCGTTCGCGTGGGAGGGTTTTCTCGTATAGATCCTGATCCCATGGGAATTCCGGGATAAAAAGTAGCCTATATTTTATTCCAACTTACTTAACAAAATTCATTCACATCCGTTCGGTAGTTTTTTGGTGAAAGAGCAACAAACATACATACATCTTAATTAGTAGGATATTAGTAGGATTACTACTACGAAAATGTTGTGTTATATGACTAAATTTTCGTGTTTATCACATACAGGCATGTATATATACGTCATAGATCTCTAATTATTTCTGTATTGAACGACCGAACTTAAAAGGCATGCGCCTTCTAAGTTCTGTCGTTTCCATATTTCCCGGCAATTTTTAATTTTGAACTGTTCTATATTCGAATGTGTTTAAATTTTGAATCTCAAAACAGTTTAAAGCATTAGCATTATTACATTCTCTTTGATTAACATTAATGCTATTGTTTATTCACAGCGTCGATTGGAATCTGTCAGGTTACGTACGAAAATGAATCTTTCTAAGGAAAATTTTCGTACAATAATTTTCTATAACTTTAGAAGAGGTCTGACACGGCTTCAGTGTTTTGAAGATCTAACATCTGTGTTCAGTGATGACGCCCCATGTCTGCGGACTGTCGAACGCTGGTATTTAGAATTCCAGCGTGGACATACTAGTGTTAGTGACAAATCTCGCGAAGGACGCCCAAAATCTTCCTTCACTGAAGATAACATCATTGCTGTGAGACAACTAATTCTCGAAGATTGTCATGTGACGTATCGAGAGATAGAGCCTCTATTAGGCATCTCAGGGACAACCATTCAGAAGATCTTGCATGAAGCGCTTGGTGTGAGAAAGCTAGTTTGCCGTTGGATACCGCATCCGCTTTCCAACGATCACAAGGCGGCCCGCGTCAGATGGTGTATGAAAACTCTGCAACGGTTCAACCGAGGAGAGTCAAATCACGTCTACGATATCATCAGTGGTGACGAATCTTGGACCTATGCCTATGATCCTGATTCCAAACAACAATCTACAATCTGGATCTTTCAAGACAAGCCAAAGCCGACTAAAGTTGTTCGTTCTCGAAGCACTTCAAAGATGGTGGTGGCCACGCTCGTTGGAAACCGGCCATGTTGCGACTATAGCACTTGAAGATCGGAGAACGGTTAACGCAGAGTGGTATACCACAGTTTATTTACCTCAAGTCATCGCCGAACTTCGAAATTCTAACTCAAAGCGACGCATCATCCTGCACCACGACAACGCAAGGTAAAGAATTCTTGACCATCCTCCATACAGTCCTGACCTAAGCCCTAACGATTTCTTTACATTTCCTAAAATTTATAAAAGTCTTCGTGGTCAAAGGTTCCAGTCCGGTGAAGAAGCAGTCGACGCTTTCAAGTCAACCATTTTGAAGACCCCCACGTTAGAGTGGAATAAATGTTATAATAACTGGTTTGAGCGAATGGAAAAGTGTATTAAGCTACGTGGTGTACTTTGAAAAATAAAAAGTACTATAAGGTTCTAGTTGTGTTTTTTCTTTAAACGACAAAACTTAAAAGGCATACCTCGTAACATTCTATTGTATTATATAAAGCTAAATTACCACTCACTGACTGACTGACTCACTCACTCATTGACATAATTGTTCTCCCAGATGGTGGATGGGGAGGTGGGTATATTTTGACAGATTCGTAAACAACCCAAACCTACGGGAAAAGTGCCAAACCTCCCCTTTTCACCCCCCTTCCCCCTCTCCCTATCGTATCTCGGAAACTACGAGACCCGTATTTTTTTTTACGGATTCGTATAGAGGAGGCTCGGTAAAGTAAAAACCATTATTCAACGTCGCCTCCCTTGCCTCCCTTCTCACCACCTTTAGGCGGATCTCGGAAATTAAGAGACTTGGAACATTTTTTTTTTCAGATTCATTTAGAGGAGCAATGCTGTAGTCAAAATAATTGTGCAATCACCCCCCCATTTTGATTTTTACTACTGAAAAAACTGTTGATTCTTACTTTTAACTATAAACGAGGCTTCAAATTTTTTATGCCATGCCCTCCCCTCTCCAACCTCCCCTAAAATTGAAAAGGCTGTAACTTCATAACGGTTAGAGATAGCCATTAGGTGTTTGTAGGCGTCGAAACCTGTCCGTTGGTACGTAGGGCCTGAGTGGAGCGAACCTGCGAGACCGAGTGGAGTGAAGGGGGGAGGTGGCGAGCGAAGCGAGCGGGCGACCTCCGTAGCGTAACGAAGGTTGAGTGGGTGAAGCGTAACTCAGCGGCGACGACAAGCAAACTTAAGAGCTGCTGCTCTGTTAGGGTTATGTTTGACATTTTACTACATTTAGTGGTTTTAAAAGTGAACAATCCACCACCACAAGCACGCGAGGTGCTTGCACCTCGCGCAACACGCAAATACTAGTTAATTATTATAAGCATTAGTAAATTGTACACATTATTAGTAAAAGTAGAATTATAATTTCATTATTAAGATTTTATTATTGTACTCATCATAATTATACCAACGTATAGCCAACTATGTTGGGGTCGGCTTCCAGTCTAACCAGATACAGTTGAACACCAGTATTTTACTTAAAACAACTAGCTATATGACCTCCACAAACCAGTAACTGAGTAGTCCGATATCCGACGGCAAGACTGATGTCAAATTTTTGCTTGCTTCTGACTTAACGTAACGACGGTCGAAGATGTGTAAATGATAGCAAACATCAAAGGCTGAACGTTTCAATGGAATTATGTATTATGTATATGAATACATGCGAGACTGATTTTCACACACTTAGAATTTCAAAACTTCAAGTTATTATTTCTACGGCTTTTTGTTTTTCTTAGGTGAACATAATGTCGGGGCATTTTATTTTCTAGTATAGATAGTAAAATGTATAATAATGCTATTGTATGAATCAAGTTGATCAAATTTAACATACTCGTACATATGTGTTGCTGGGAGGTATGTTATGCCACTTCTTATACCTAGTTTAAACTTTTTTTTTCTGGGTGGTAAAATCATCAAATGACTCCTTCCGCTGTGGGTGGAGCGGAAGGGTGTGTCAGACTTCTACTGACTAAAAACTCACCCTGTTCCTTCAGCCATGCCCTTGTCCCGGGGCTGCGGTATCTCGTTAGAACATTCCCGCAAGCCTAGTTTAAACCTAGGAAGTGGTAACGGATAGTCTAGTTCGAATCATAAATAAATTTGGATTTTATGTACGCCAGCACATCAAGCTATCCGAATCTGTCAAATTTACCCAATTGAGTTTGAACCTTATTACGTTGTAATAAAGTTGTAAATCTATTAAATTATTTTGACAGATTGAAGTAGGTTGATGTGCCGGCCACCGTACCCAAACAATTCTGACTTCATTCACGTTTTCCTTAATCATTATGAATTATTTATTAAAATAATGAATGTTATCTGTGTAGAAAATCATTTTCTCGCTATTTTGCTATTTTTCTCGGCGGGAAAACAAAAACCTGCTTCGTTGTATGGACAATTATATAAGTTCCTGCATAATAATTGTTGATAAGTAATCAAAATAATTCCGGAAGATACTCGAAACTAATTTAGATAGATAGGTACCTATAAGAGGTAACGCTGTCTGTTTGTTTACCTGTTTGTTGTAGATGAGCAAAGACAGCCCAGTGGTTAAAGTCCTGACATACGATTTGTATATCTTGGGTTTGACACTAAGGCGCCTTTCAAAATATTTAGTGTTATGAATGTTATGTATGATAAAAAAGAGAAAGCAATAAGCGAGTCAACATGTACTGAGGATGCTCCGCGAAGGTGCGAAACACGTGTCGAGTGTAATTTGCTTGCATGTGATATTTTTATTGCATCTCTTTCTGCATGTATATAATTGCATATTTGTGAGCGGGAGGAGGGGTGTGCTGCTACAGTATGCAAGAAAAACAACTGTTGGCCTAATTAACACTACCTACATATTCTTCTTTAGCATTAGTTTAGTAATGGATTTCCGTACAGTAACGTTTGATTTCATTCGACATTGCCGTTCATTGCATGTTTTACATTGTTAGGAAAGATGTTTTTTAAATATATGACGTAATAGATTTGAAATTAGGAATCAGTTGTTAATTAAATTGCGACTCTATTAGTTAAACTACCAGACGTATTGAAGGATTTCTATCCTCACCTGGTCAATAAATAAATTATCATTAATTTTTATTAATATACCGTCTAGTCGTACTAAGCGCTTATTTCCCACATTAATTGCTAGCACGGCCAAGGTGTGGAACTCTCTGCCGGCTTCTGTGGGAGCACATATGGCAGGCCTGCCTTTAAAGCAAGAGTAAACATGCATCTTCTGGGCTCGCTTATTCCATCGTAGACCTCATTTGTAGCTTACCCTCAGGAGTGATGGAGATCAAGAGCGAGCTCATTAATAATAAGAAACAATAAAAGAAACTATAAGGCTTATTGTATTAAATTATTGCGAATACATTAAAAGGAAAATGTTCAGTATTTTTTATAATATCTACGAGTCATCGTCTTAATATGTGAATAAACAATTACATGTCATTATTGAAGACTATTAAATGTAAATAATTGAGTTGTATTCATACCGACTCAGCCGACCTACATATACCTATGTACGTTCAGTTGATGTGCCAACTGAGAGAAGAATGCTTTTATAAACAACTTCGTAATTATGTTAGTGTGGTAATGAAGCATACTTACACCATACATATGTGATGTCATCCTTTAAAGCCGTAGGACATACGACATTATACTCTGTAGGTATATATTTTACCACCAGTTGCTCGCGACTTCATTCGCGTGGGAAGTTTTTCCAGTGTATATCCCGATCCCGTGGGAATTTCAAAATTTTAGCGAGCTTCTACGTACTAAAAGGGGGTTCCCATGCAAAATTTGAAAGCCCTACTGGCTTTCCAATTTCTTCAAAAATTTCAAAGTTCTTGTAGTTTCTGAGATTTCATGATTAATCAGTGAGTGGTATTTCGCTTTTATACAACGTGTAACTTAAAGGGTATATACATATCAAGTGCACAACTTCTTTGGATGATAACAAATGATATGGCAAGGGTTTTGTAATCCTATGTCTACATGTGTGGAACTTATTAGAAATTTCCATACATTGATACCAGAGACCGAATCTTTCAAAAGAGAATTATCGTGTCATTGCCAAGTCACGTGGAAAGTTATTAACCCTCGTAGTGCTAAGACAGGTCTGTTATGATTGGCATTCAAGAAACATATGAAACCGATAATTTGGTATCAATTTTTTGAGTCACTTATTTTGAGCTGAAACTGTGCATAGAGTCTCCATACCAGATCTGATCAGATCTTCAGCCCTTGTGGATAGATATAGGGTTTCCGTTACACGTTGTATACAACGTGTAACAGAATAAACGCAATTCCTGACAGTAGTTAGTTCAGAGTCGGCTTCTGAATCGATTTCCGTCATAAAAAAAATTTTTTGCAAAAAAATAAAACCGACTTCCATATCAAAACACTACAAAGCCAAAAATAATTTTAATTTCGGTAGTCGGTGTTATTGGTTTTGTATTTTCTTTTTTTTTCACACCGCCTTCCGAAATTAAAATTATTTTTGGCTTTGTAGTGTTTTGATATGGAGTCGGTTTTATTTTTTTGCAAAAATGTTTTTATTTTCGCGCTTTTTAGTGGGTCAATTTGTAATTAATCTAGTTATAAAAGCTAAAATGTCAACTACAAAAAACTAAAAACGCGCGAACAAAAAACACAATATAGAGTAACCGAAAAGATCATCAATGTAAATATTTTTTTTAGACTTTTGTTGATTTTTCAGAAACGGCTTGTTCGATGTCGATAAAATTTTCATGGGACCATTTGGGAAGTATACCCTTTCCAACAAAAAAAGAATTTTTTAAATCGGTTGGCGAGCGACGGAGCTATGCCCGAACAAACATAAAAAAAAAAAAAAACAAAAAACAAACAAACATCCGAATTGAGAACCTCCTCCTTTTCAGAAGTCGGTTAAAAATAGGTGTTTTTGACGGAAAACACTTTCATTTAACTTAAAATGGAAACATGATGATGAATTAATGCAACCCTTAATTCAAGAAAATGCGCTCGTGTGCGTGTCGGCCGCTAACATTGCATGAGTGTATGCGTCTGCGTAAGGATATTGTATGACGCACATACGTTTTGCGTTTAGTAAGGATACCTATTTTATAAAAAATGTCTAGGTGTGGTTTCAATTTATTTAGTTACCGATGTTGTTTTAGACTTATAATTTAATATTCTAATTGGGGTGTCTTAAGTATTGCGCTTAATCTACGTTACACCTTGTATATAGATATGCTCGCGTTTGACCACCGTCTCACCTGATGGTAAGCGATGTCCTGATCGAAGATGAAGCACGCTTGCCTACAAGTAACCTATTCACTCTTGACTTAAAAATTCCCAGGTTATAGCTGTCAGGAAACACAGACTCTGGTAGGGAATTTTCTCAGGGAAACTCACAATGAAACTATTCCTAAAACGGTTTGTGCGAATGGGTAGGATGTTCACCATGTAACGATGGTGCATAGCCGTATGTCTTGTAGTCAGATGATGGAATGGATGATGGATAGTTGGATACATAATACAAATATTATTGAAGTACCCGTCTGTGATTACAAAATAACAGCCCAATCCTTTGCGAAACACAAGTGTGATGCTATTTTATGTCCGTTCCCAGTTAAACTTCATCAGATCGAATGGCATACATACCTACCTACCATACATACCTCAAAAAAAATATTACTGTAGAGTAATAAAATAAATGCGAGTTTTTAAATAGCTGAACGGATCTGGATGAAATTCGGCGCAGAAATAGATTATATTCCGCAATAGCATATAGGCTGTGCAATAAGACCGCCTACTACACTACATACGTTATACATATTATTTGTATGCTAATCAATATTTTAAGGTGTACAATAAAGTATAGAATAAATAGTAGGTATACAGGCTACTTTTCACCCCGGGAAAATGAAAAGTTCTATGCGAAAAAATCGCATTCAGCAGCATCCTAAAACACCAATAGCCTATTGACTAAGGTGAAGGACGAGCGCGGGCATTCGGACAGCGAGTAAAGGGCAACTCGCTGTCCGACCATGGACCATGCCCGGGTCGACGGCGCGTTGTGTTCCACGCGCGCCTCAAAGAGCGTCAGCAAGATGACGAGGCCCCCCCCTGTAGAGGGCCGAAGCCTGCCGGGGTCGTGGGACTTATCCCATTACCGTGACCCCGGTACGTAAAGGGCTATTGAAGGAATACCGTGGATTTTAGTCAGTCAAGTCTGACAGTCCCTCCGGCCCTGCCCGGGGTGGGAGGACTCATCTGACGATTTTACCACGTTAAAAAAAAAATAAGGTGAAGGACGAACCCCACGATACTATTGAACGTGCCGTGAACCCACTCCAGACACAAGCATATTTAGCTTAGTTGGAGGGGTTAACAAGATTGCTATTAATATGAATTCGACCCACATTGCTAGTTTTCTTTAAAAAATGTATTTCACCTTATCATCAGTTAAGTACAACTAATAGTTTCCAAAAAAAAAAAACTGCTTCCTATAATAGGCGCAATAACAATAGAGCGACCAGGCTGTACAAGGCACACATTACTTAGCACAAGTACTGAGGTACCGTGTAAGAGCATGCCTATCCGAAATACCTCAGTCTAAAGGTCATAGCCATTCTCAGTAGAGTTTATACGATCCACTGTGACATGTTTCGCAAACCTAGTGCATTTACACACGCAAATACTATTAAACCTATTACTCGCCTTAACAAACTGTAATACACTAACGCTGTGTTACGTAATTGGTGAAAATCTAAATTGAGTTAAGTCTAAATGTATTTTTTTTTGTTATAATGATAATCATAAAGCCTTTGTTTACTGATAAAACTAATCTACCTATACATATACACAAAAATGATTCGCCAGCATTTATAAAGGCGCGTCACTTTTCATTGTCACAAGCACAACGACTGCACCAAATGAGATAATTCTTTTTTGTGTTTTCGTTATTGTCAGGACAAGGTTTGTATAAAAGAGAAATTAAAAACATGTCAGTACGTAGTTCACCGTCAGTTAGGAACATATAAATTACATCAAAACATATTTAATAATTGCACTTCGGCCTCGGTATCCCAATACAGGCTTTATTAGCTTAACGGAAAGGCTCCAATCACTACATGACATATTAACTTTATGAACTACTTTTTTTATCTTGGAACATATCTTCAGAGACCCAACTTTCAGCACCAAACTTTCAACAACCTTTCAGCATCTCAAGCAGAGCCAGAAAAGCGCGCATCACGCAAAGAACTCAACGGTCCTATGCACTACAATTAAGTGCCAACTAGGTACTTATATCGTCGTCCCAGTGTTAACATTATTTTTTAAGTATGCTTACATCCAAACGCGTCGGTTGGACTATATATGCGCCATGCCATTCCATGCACCATATATAGATTGAGGAGTCACGTCTTAAAACTAAATTATAAAATAGGTATTTTAAATTCATATAAAATAATAAAAGAATGAGAGCATAACTATGCGAATTGCGTGTGTTGTTTGTTATGTCCATAGGCGTCGAAAAGGAGAAACGGATCGATATGAGTTTCTGTGGAGATAGTTTACGGGCTGCAAAGACTACATTATTCGCACGGAAGCGAAGCGGGACTTTATCACAGTTAAAACATAACCTTTCTTCTTTTGCAGTCGGGTATAACCTTGCTCTAGCTTCAAACTATTTCCATACCAAATTTCATTCAAATCCACCCAGTACCTACTTTCGAAGATTAGTGCGTTTAAATAAACAAACCTTTCCGCTTTATAACACTTTTATTAAGAAAACAATAAATACACCAATAAACCCAAAACCAAAACTACTTTATCTGATTCAGTATGAATTATGTTTCATTCATCTAAAACAGTTATTTAAAGATTTCATTGATTTAACAGAAACATTTTTGGTAAATCACAAAACATGGGAATCAGAGATAGAGATATTTAAATGTATTTATTACCAAAATAAATACCCATGTAAACACAATTTTCTATTAGCTACTTAAAAGTAGGTAAGCTTAATAACATAAACAATTGTGCCCAAGCATCCGCTGCTGAGCTAGGCATATAGCCTGTGTCTCAGCACACAGCGCCTTACGCCCACGTATCGGGTTTTATAGAACCCGTAAATTCGTCCCGAAAGTAAGGAGCGCGTCACAGCTACAGGCATTAGATATTATGTATGCTTACACTAGGTTAGGCTAAACGGGAACACGCGCGCCGATTTTAGACGTATAGGGAGCTGTGACGGGCTTTCTATGTCCTTTCGTGACGAAGCTCGCTGTCGACTCGCCCGCCACGCCAGTAAAAGCAAGCATTAGTTTTTAGTAAGTGACAGATATCTCCACCAAACCCACGATGGAGGACACCTATGATAATGAATTTCTTAGCCGCGAAAGCATCCTTATTCTATCATTAGAATTTAAAATGGGATATTTACTCCTAAAGGGGATATTTAGATCATGGCGCTTGCAACTGTCGAAATATCGGAAACTCGAAACACATGAAAAGATATCCAGTTTTAAGTTCAAATCTGTTAGTAACCATGTTAGCTTAAAACCTTATCATCTTTATTCTGTAAATGTATTCATGTTAATTTTATCTTTTTCAATTTTTTGTAATTGTGTAAAAATATTAGTCGGTTGAGTTCATCGTTTCTATTAAGAATTAACCTGTAATTGGCAATTGTGTGGGCCCAAAACGATCTGCTACCTATTATTCAAAATATGCGTTTGGTCGTGAAGTTGCGGATACCTGCCCGATATACATACATACAGACCTATTGTTCAAATATTTTTACACAGAAGCTGTTTGTGAACCTTTTTTGAATATATAAATTTTGAATATATAATATAATAATAATAAATAAACCGTCGTAGGTCGGGTAGGTCGGTCGGGGTAGGTCGTCGAGACAAACCGCACAATTTTCAATTCTGCACGATTTGACACTATTAAGCGTCAAATCGTGCAGAATTGAAAACAAAAGAACGCATTGTCGAGACGTGGGATGATGTTACTTTAGTAGTTAGTGACCGATTTATGCGGCGTCTATAAGCCCCCATTCCATGCACGCTGATGCTTTGACCCTCAGTAGCGTAAACGGTCACACCTTTAACATAATATCGTATATAATGTACGTGTATTTTTACCTATACACGAATGTATTACCTTAATTTAATGGACGCTAAGCTCCGATCAATTCGTAGGAAGGTCAGTGTTTGCAATATATGTTTCTTTTATCATGCCTATTTCTATCTGTACTCATAACACTTAAGCCATTTTGTTTACATTTAACATCGCTACCTACGCTAATTATCATGGTATGCAAGGCCTTAAAAACTCCTACCTAAACAAAATTGTCTACGCCATTTTTATTAGTCAGCTTTTAGGTTAGCGTATCACAGTGCGACGCCGATCATAACTAGCAAAAAGGTTTTGCTATTTTTGCGGCAGTAGGGTAGACTAGCAAGCGCCGCGACTGCCGCGGAGCGAATGCCGGGAACGAAAAAGAAAGGAACTATTCTGTGTACCAACACAACAAACAGAGGGAATTTCTGCGCATGCGTGGTGCCAACATCCGCTTTCCACAATTTCCACGCGGCTATGAAAGAGTCAGTGCGCTTTAATCAGTCACGCAGACCGCATGCTGGAAGAATCAAAATGTTGGGCGCGTCTTTATATTCTCTTGTAGCTAAGTAAATTGCGTAATCAGATAACACAGAATTCCGCGTTGTTTTGTTAGATACATTGGGTCATATATAGACATCAGGTGTAGATTTTATGGATTTGTACATATACAGTTACGTTTGTAAGAATGTGGTCCATAGTGCAGTAATCAAAGGATAAACCCGAAAGGCTAGCTAATTTTGATATTAAAGCTTTATTTTGTTTCATAACCGAACTTTAAGGATATGTAAAAACATTTCTGAATATAACAGAACACCAAGGTTTGATTCGTCCTCATAATTGGATACTAAAAATGGATAACAATTAAGTTATCGAACTTTACTGACGTCATATACTTTACTACTTTATTATCATACGAACATAATACTACAAGCAAATTATCGACTGATCAATCGATTTAATTCAAAGGAATCTTGATTGAACTCCTCAAAGGTTTTTTACAGTCCTATCGAGAAAAGGCACAATGGTACCTACATTTTACGTTGTTAAAAACTTGTATTATTTGTAGATATCTCACAAAGGTTCGTCTGCATCTTAGATTATTAATAAGTATTAAGTAGTAGTAGTAGTAAGTAAGGTTAAATATGTATTGCGCAAACTCCAAGTATCATGGCATAACGGAAGGAGGATTTTAAGAAGATTGGAAGCTTGGGGAAGGTTATAGGCTCCTTTTTATCTGACTGCAAAAAAAATAAAGTTAGATAAATAAAGATAAAGTCCACGAGAGAGATGCCCCGCGCGACTGTTAGTAATAAAATATGAGTAATCGAAGCTAAAGCCCTGCTGTTCTCTCCCTAAAGCCACCACTATATTACGATTATAAAATAAAAATAGAATTATATTATAATCGCTATGTAAGCACCATGTAAATCAAACACTTGCGGTGTTTGATTCCTGGAAATTATTCAAAAGAGAGATCCTCTGGCACTCATAACGTAAGTTTACTCTTAGCTTAGTGCCAGAGGTGAACCCAGTAACATGTTACATTTTTTCTAATATTGTGTTGTTCATATAGTCATTATATGCTTAGCCTTTTTCCAACTATCTTGGGGTCGGCTTCCCGGGGTTGCGGGAATGTTCTAACGAGATACCGCGGCCCCGGAACTTAAGGGCAGCTGAAGGAACAGGGTGGGTTTAAAAAAAAGTCTAAGGTTTCTAAGTTTTTTTTTAGTTGAAAGAGTATACTTTCTAGTTGGTCCCATTGTCATCACGTGAGGATCGGATGATGGAATCATGGAGAAATCGAGGGAACTCTTCAAATATTATAGGCACACCTATAGCGTTTTGGGGTATTTCTTATAGTACCTTGTGCAGTTGCTCTCGAAAAATACCATTTGGGGAAGTAGGTAGAACTGATGATGAAGAACACAGATGGCCACCAAAACTACTCAATAATAAGTATTTCGTGGATTGCGATTCGATTACTAGACTATAGATGTTACGCACTTTATGCTAGTCACAATGCATATGGTGAAGTAGATCTGATGGTGAAGTACCAGGAGAACTCCTCAAAAATTAACGGCTCTGCATCGGGAAGAGCAATATTTTCTAAAAGTTGATAAGTAGTTGACATTTTGGCTTTTGTAACTAGATAAATTACAAACCAACCCACTAAAAAGCGTGAAAAAAATCTTTTTAGCAATAAATAAAACCGTACTAAAAAGTTAGTTTTGTAATTGCATGTCTATTGACTCACATGTTTTATGACAGTATTGTGCACTAATTAATCGGAATCGTAATAATACATAGGTATTACATTTAATAATTAATCTACTTTTTTTAAAACTATATGTAAAATTTCGTGGGTTATTATACACATGCTTACCCTATAGATATTAATTGTCCGTGTATTACTTTTGTGTGTAACTTTTTATTTTCTTGAATAAATAAAATGATACTTCTCCTTAACCACGCGGATTTCGATGCTTATTGCTGTTGGATAGGAAATTTCTTTAAGAAGGTTTATGTGTATAATCCAACGAAGTATAATCACAATAAATGTTTATTGAAATATACGAATGAAATGGGCTAATACAAAACATGTGAAATACTTTTAAACTAGGTGTATTGTCTCTTGTATCTTAAGAGTCAGTGTTCTTCCAGCGTTTAACGTAAGTATACAGATTGAATTAAAGGTAATCATTGCATAAAACGAGCAATATTAAGAGATCTATACTAATATCTATACAACGTGTAACGGAAACCCCATATCTATCCAAAAGGGCTGAAGACAACATCTGGTATGGAGTCTATGCACAGTTTCAGCACAAAATAACTGACGCAAAGTATTGATACCAAATTATTGGTTTCATATATTTTTTGAATACCAATCATAACAAACGTGTCACAGCACTACGAGGGTCAATAACTTTCCACGTCACTTGCCAATAACACGATCATTCTTTTCATTCTTCTTAATTTGAAAAATTCGGTCTCTGGTATCAGTGTATTGGAATTTGTAATAAGTTCTACACTTGGGATTACAAAACCCTTGCCATGTCGTTTGTTATAATCCAAAGAAGCCATGCACTTGGTAGGTATGTAGGTATATACCCTTAAATTACACGTTGTATAAAGCGGAAAAGCTTGTTTGTTTGAATGTACTAAAGTCCTGGATGGATTTGGATGAAATTTGGTATGTAAGCAGCTCGAAGCTTGAGGAAAGTTATAGACATTTACCCGACTGTAAAAAGGAGGGTTATGTTTTTATCGTAGCAAGTCCACGGGAGCTCATCCCCGCGCGACTGCTGCGTATAAAGTTTTGGCTTAAGCTTTGTTTTCCTAGGAAAGCGGTGCCGTCATATAGCGGACGTAATATTACGGACGCAAAAAGACGGCCATCTTTACGGTGACGAGATGTGGAAAGTTCCACGGCCGTTTTATCACACTGTCTGCTTCATCGCTATCTAGTGTATTACATTCTCTTTGGAAACGTTCACGAAACCATCTGACACCGACAAGGCGGCCGTCATGCAAATGGCGGCACCGCTTTTTGACGTTACGGTGTCAGTTACCGCTCTCTAGGAAACCGTGCCATTTTGTTTACATAGACAACGTTCTAGTGACGTCATTCACCGCTGTATTACGGCCGCTATTTGACGGCACCGCTTTCCTAGGAAACCAAAGCTTTAGTACTGAAAATTGTGTTTCTCTCAAGTCGTTAAAATATTAAACCCACCATACCTACATAACTATTGCCCGTGCAAAGCTGGTCGATGGTGAATCTATACTAATATTATATAACGGAAAAGTTTGTTTGTTTAAGCACGCTAATCTTCGAAAATATTGGGTAAATTTGAGGAAGGTTATAATGCTGCATTTAACCGACTACAAAAGAAGGAGTGTTATGTTTTTATCATCACAAAGTCCACGGGATCCCTCCGCGCGACTACTAGTAATAAAACAAATCCAGGATACTGTTAACGTGCCTGTTAAGTTTAATAAAAAATCTGTTCGTGAGATATTGAATAGTAGAATAGAATTGAGAAGATTATATCTGTAGAGCCCACTCGCCGCACGGTTGCACCCATGTAACTGTGCGGCAGTATGCAGCACTTATACTAAACGTGAGGTGTGACTCTGCACATTTCAAAGTCGATCTCAGAATAGTTGAGTGCTGAAGTAAAAACAAGTACACACTTTATTATTGGACATGACTCGTCGAAAAGTAATGTTTCTTTTTTGCATCTCTACAATTAAAGTTACAATGTATGTTCAAGAAGTAGTTAGTTCTTTGAAAGAGAATTCAAAGGCTTACTAGCTACTAAACAGTATTCATCTTTAAGGGCCTATTTTTCAATCGTTCTGGAGACATGGCAGATCTTCCGCCAAGTCAAGAAAAAAACCATCACGGCCGCAAAATTCTCTTTTCATAGCAACTGAAGATATTGTGCATGTACCTACTTCCATACTAATATTATAAATGCAAAGGTGTATATTTGCAACGATCGACTGATCAATGTGTTTTTTTTTTGAGGAGATAAATGAAAGGCGGACAGTGGTATAGACACTTTTTAGTTAAAAAGAGCTCACGATATTGAAGCCTTCTTTCTGCTCGGTTCCTTCTGTAGAGTGAGTTATTTCTGGTTCTTGAAAAATCTAGTTAGAAAATTAGATTTTTATACATAATTCTTGACATTGATGTCATTTTCATGATTACGGATAACTGCGGAATCCTATACTGTGCGTGGTCTGAAACAAACTTGGCAAGCATTTTTAGGTTCCGTAGTTAAACAATAAAGAACCTGTATACCTAGTTTCTCTAAATCTATGCGCAGTATTTTTTTTTAAGGTTATACTCGTAGATATTAATCACGCATTCAGCAGAGTTAAATAAGAGTTCCATTTTATGAAAGAGATGTACCGTTACTCTGATTATTGTTTTAAATAATTAAAAAAAAAATTAAAATAAATAATATTAATTTTTAAGGCTTTAAGTTCCTGCAAAACTAATAAACTTCCTATGTACTTTTGAATTTAATTTCTTTTCGCTCACAAACTTGGCGGATCTTTTAGTTTCGTTAGTGCCTGAATGTATTCATAATTAGCAACGCATAGAGAAATGTGTATAAGCTACCTGAATGTTGATCTTTCCAAGGCAGATGGAAACGGGTTATTCAATGTCTAGCTCGCGACACAGCGGCTAACAACTGTTGGAACTAACGTAATTACATCAATGATGTTGGTATGTGCCTAATACACATACATGGAGTTTGTATATATGTCCCTCTATAAACTCTGGTAGTTTAGAATAAGTTTTCTAGACAGATGTCAGTTCCTTGTCCGTTCTGATTGTTTTGCCTGTGCGGATGCACAATATATTTGGAATCTAATATGGTATTTTATTGAGTAGTTCACGGAATATCCAACATGGTAGCAGAGCGTGGTTGAAATCGCTACTCTAATAATTATTTTCCAACTGTGCGCGTCTGATTTCGTAAAATTATTTTCAAAAATTTAGTCGCAAGAAAACAAAAGATGGCAACTGCCATTCAGAATTTTTCTGTTGAAAAATTATCCGGGATCCAAGATTATCCATCCTGGAAATTTATGATGCGGATGGTGCTCATCCACGACGATTTTTGGGATTGTGTGGGCACAACTGAAAATAAAAACGAAGACACGAAAAAACAGGAAAAGGCGCTCGCGAAAATCGCCTTGAACGTGAAGTCTTGTGTATTTCCACAAATTCGAAATGCCAAGACGGCTCGCGAAGCGTGGAGCAACCTGCAGAAGGCATACGAAGACCGAGGCTTGTCACGACGGCTCGGATTGCTTCGCACATTGTTCGCCACCAAATTAAGCGAATGTGCGAGCATGGAGGCATACGTTAATAAGGTCATGGATACATCGCAACAACTGAGCGACATCGGAGCGGCTTTGGAAGATGACTTCGTGGCCGTGATTTTACTCAGCGGTTTGACAAGCGATTACGACCCGTTGATAATGGCTCTAGAAATTTCGAACACGTCACTCTCAAGCGAAAATGTCAAAGCGAAATTGCTTCTAGAAAATGCAAGACGTGATATGAAAAGCGAAGATGTTACGGCTTTAGCAGCTCGGAAAGCACCGAAACCAATTAAGTGCTTCAGGTGCAAAAAGAGTGGGCATATCAAGAAGGATTGTCCTGACAACTCTGACAGCAAGAAGAGTGGCCGGAAAAGCCAGGCGCATCTCAGAGCGTTGTCCGCAGGAGTCAAGCGTAACGTTTGGTACGTTGACAGCGGTGCAGCGCAGCAATGATCGCAGTTTTTTATCAGATTTTACAACTGAAAAGCCAAAGAAGGTCTTAATTGCCAATGGTGAAGCATTGCCGACAGCTGGAAAAGGAACTGCGCAAACTGTGCTTAAGGACAATAGTGTGAGATCGATAAGTAATGTGTACTTAGTCCCTAAATTGTCTGCTAATTTGTTATCTGTAAGTGCGATGGATAAGAAAGGTTTCGAAATTGTGTTTCGTTCTGGCGTGTGTACGGTCTATGACAATGGGGAGGTTTTGGCTACAGCTACCCTGAGAGATGGTATTTATGAACTTGATGCCATTGAAACTGTTTCTGTTTCGTGTAGCGAGCCATCCTCGCAGGCCATGTGTTCGTCTTTGTCTGTAGGTACAGGTGACAGCAAAGCGGTGCCGGCACGTCAACTGAAGGTTGATAGTCTTCCTGTTGCCGTGAGCGTGAAGCAAGCGCCGCAGTCCCTTGCTACTGGAAGCCAGTCAACACAACAAATTTGGCACCATCGTCTAGCGCATCTGAACACCCGAAGCATGGAGTTACTGCGAAAAGGTATGGTCAAAGGTATTTCTTATGACAACAATAACTTTCAGTCGTGTGTTTCCTGCATCTTAGGTAAACAGACTAAGTTGCCATTTCCGAAGAAATCTGAGACTAGGGCCAAGGAAATCCTTGGATTAGTTCACAGTGACGTCATGGGACCACTGCCGTGCCCGTCCCTAGGTGGGAAAAGATATTTTCTGTTGTTCATTGACGACCTGTCACGAAAAACATTCGTTTATTTTCTTAGGAGGAAGGATGAGGTTTTCGAGATGTTTAAAGAATTCAAAAATCTCGTAGAAAACCAAACCAATAAAAAAATAAAAGTTTTTCGTAGTGACAATGGTGGTGAATATGTCAATTCTAATTTTCAGAAGTTCCTGAAGAAGCATGGGATTCGACATCAGACCATGGTTCCAAGGTCATCAGCTCAGAATGGAGTCGCGGAACGCGCGATCAGAAGTGTAACGGAGAAAGCCCGGTGCATGCTCCAGGAAGCAGGCTTGAAAAAGGAATTCTGGGCAGAAGCAGTTAACACTGCCGTCTACCTGAAGAATCGCTCTCCAACTAAGGCGGTGATGGGCTTTACACCGGAAGAAAAATGGTCAGGTAAAAAGGAGAATCTGAGTTACCTACGCATTTTTGGTTGTCAAGCTTATGCCCTACAGCACAAAAGGGACAAATTGGATCCCAAAAGTAAGAAATATATTTTTGTTGGATACTGTGACGAGACAAAGGGTTACAGATTGATTGATCCGGCGAGCTCGAAGAATGTCATAAAAGCAAGAAATGTCACTTTTCTAGAACATGCTTTTTGGTATGACACTTCATCGGATGAGTATGACAGTTCACGTTACACTCAGATTGGTTTGTTTCCGAACAATGTAACTGTCGCCGATAATGTTCCAGTGCAACCCGCCTTACTCGATTTACCCCAAGAGCCCGCAGAAATATCTAACGAAAACTGTCAAGATAACAGCGCCATTACGATAGATGATTCTGAGAGCAGTAGTGAGACCCCAGATAACCCTGCGGATGAGACGTATGTCCCAGGAGATTCCACACTGGAAGACTACGAGAACTCTACGGACGAATCTAGTGAGTTTGAGTCAGCTAGTGTAGCACGCACTGTATACAGTGACACGGGGGACCCTCAGACAGTACGCGAGGCACTCAATGGCCCAGAAGCAAGTAAGTGGAATGTCGCGATGGCGGAAGAGTATAAATCCTTCATCGTTAATAAGTGTTGGACTCTGACTGACCGCGATGCGAAGCAACGGCCTGTCAAATGCAAGTGGATCTTTAAAAGAAAGCTTGGCCTCGACGGGGAAATATTAAGGTATAAAGCGCGCCTAGTCGCAAAGGGTTATACCCAGAAATACGGTATTGATTACGAAGAAACGTTCTCCCCTGTAGTACGATATTCTACTATACGTACGTTACTAGCTTTAGCAACGGAACATAACATGAATATCGAGCATCTGGATGTAAAAACGGCATTTTTGAATGGAGATTTAAAAGAGACCGTTTTTATGGAGCAGCCAGAGGGCTACAAGATAAAAGGCCAAGAAGATAAAGTTTACAAGTTGAATAAGGCCATATACGGACTGAAGCAAGCTTCGAAGTCTTGGTATGAGAAAATAAATGGCGTTTTGACAAGCAAAATGAAATTCAAACGTTTATCTTCCGAACCTTGTGTTTATGTAAAGTCGAGTGGGAAATCTATGACTATAATTGCGCTCTATGTTGATGACATAATGTTATTTTCTTCAGCTGGTTGCCGAGATACGGCAGGAATCAAAGAAGATTTAAAGAAGGCCTTCGAAATCAAAGATTTAGGGCCAGCACATCACATTCTTGGAATGAGGCTTTGCAGACAGAACAAGGAAATAACTCTAGACCAGTCAAGCTATATAAAGAAGGTGCTAGAACGATTTCATATGTCAGATTGCAAACCTGCGAGAATACCTATGGAGACAGGTCTGAAGCTCGTGAAATCTACAAAGAAAGATTGTACGCACGACTACAGAGGCCTGATAGGATGTCTGATGTACATAGCGGTATGTACGCGGCCGGATATTGCGCACGCTGTCAGCTCGCTCAGCCAGTTCAACGACGCGTACGACGAGACTCATTGGAAGGCGGCAAAACGCGTTCTTCGCTATCTGAAAGGTACGCCTGATCATTATTTAACTTTTCAGAAGTCAGGGTTGGATATCGTCGCATATTCTGATGCTGATTTTGCGTCAAATGAGGTCGACCGCCGATCTTATACCGGTTATGTGTTCAAAATTGGAATTTCTACTATCTCTTGGGAGAGTAGAAAACAGAAAACAGTGGCGCTTTCAAGCACAGAGGCCAAATATATGTGTCTGTCAGATGCTTGTAAAGAGGCACTTTTTCTACGCAAGTTTCTGTTCGAAATTTACGGGGTACAGTTTATAGGATTACGTTGTTTAATGATAATCAGTCTGCACTGAAGTTGTGCACTAATTCTATGTACCACGCCAGAACGAAACACATTGACGTAAGACATCATTTCATCAGGGAAATCGTTGAGGAAGGTACAGTCGTTATAAAATACCTTTCTACTGATGAAATGGTGGCCGACGTTTTAACGAAACCGTTGGCAAAGGAAAAACACGATAAGTTTGTATGTCGTTTATTTCTATCGTTAAATAAATGATATGATGGTTCTAAGCAGTAGGTAAGGTATACTTGCAGAAGTATAATTTGTTTTAGATCCGTATCACATAGTTTTAAATATTTACTGTTTACATGTGTGACGGATACTTTGATAAATTTATATTTTTGCTTTGTTTTAGCTGTTATAATGTTTTATTATTTTTAGACAGCGGATGTATTTAGGCTTAGATTATTTATTGTGTTCAATGTGTGTAATGTGATTTACATGAGTTTATATTGGTTCAAGGGCCAGTGTTGGAACTAACGTAATTACATCAATGATGTTGGTATGTGCCTAATACACATACATGGAGTTTGTATATATGTCCCTCTATAAACTCTGGTAGTTTAGAATAAGTTTTCTAGACAGATGTCAGTTGCTTGTCCGTTCTGATTGTTTTGCCTGTGTGGATGCACAATATATTTGGAATCTAATATGGTATTGTATTGAGTAGTTCACGAAATATCCAACAGTTAATATCGAACGTTTCCTATCCATCTTACTTTGTGTTCACGTGTTGGAGATATTCAAGTTAAGATATTTTCTTTATTATACTACTAGTTTCTGCCCGTAACTTCGTTCGCATGGGAGGATTTCTCGACCGAATCCTGATCCTGATCCTGTGGGAATCCCGGGATTAAATGCAGCTTGTGTGCTATTCTACATTAAACTCTAAACTATCTACTTACCAAATTTCATTCAGATTTTTTCCATAGTTCCCATCCATCCTCACAAACTTTCGTATTTATAATATTAGTAAGAAAAATAAATAAGAAGTAAATTCTTAATTGATTTTGAAATAATGAAATAATCATGTTTATTTTGCAAAAATGTTATAAATAACACTTTTGCACATCATTTTTGTTCGTAAATGTTAGGTGGGACGGAAGATTTATTTACTGTCATCACATAATCCCAACATCATTAAACACGGCCGCAAAATGCGCACCTGAACTTACACTCACTCACACTATACGCATTAAACACACTCACCTACCTACTACCTACACTCACGCTACACAGAATTAGTGATGCTTATTTATGTTACTCTTTGATGAAGATGTTACTGTCAAAGCCCAAACCAAGATAATTCCGAATATTTTCCAGGAAACCTAAGATTTACCGACTTTTAATGGTCGTCTTTTAAAACAATATACTCTATCAGTCAGTCTAATCCTTACATTTTGTTTTATTGTAATTAATTAAAAAGTTATGTAGAATCACACATGCAAAAACATACGTAGTTAATTATTATGATTTGGTTTAATTCATTTTTATTTATTAGTCACTTCTAAAACTTACGTGTCGGACTTGTGATCGAGAGGTTGGGTATTCAAACCCCACCCATTATTGCCGTGAACCCACTCCAGCCACAAGCATATTTAGCTTAGTTGGAGGTAGGGACACGGTATCGATTAGAAAGTATCGATATTGTAATCAAGAGTAATATCGAAAAAAAAGTATCGTACTCATAAATGTATCGAAACAAAAGTATCGATACTTCAAAGTATCGAGTACTTTTCTTAGGACCTAATACGTCGGGCCGTCAATGTCGGTCAGTAAAGTCAATTTAGTTTCAGTATAGTAGGACAGAAGAAAGAAAATCAACACTAATGGTTGTGGTACACTAATAAAAAAGACAACTGTGACTGTACAAATTATTCAAAATATTATTCATTCCTTTAGACACATATTAAAGTACCCATTCCTCCTCCTATCTACAATCGCTAATAGATAGATACACAGCACAAAACAATACTTTTAGATGGCACATAATTGGAGAAAAAAAAAACGCGAAACGAACACGACGAATAATACGATTTTGTGGGATATCATTGTCTGTTACACAATAAATAAATAATAATAACAAAACAATATTCTAACGGTGAACTTACTATTGAGTGATTGATTAGTGAAGAAACTGTGAACTGTGGACTGAAGGAAGGATTTCGAGGTCAATGTAATGATTTAGAAGGTTCAGTCCAATTGAACCAAATGCTGTTGCCATCCAAGATTTATTCGTTACGATACCTGTCAAAAAGTACTCATTGAGTAAAGTATCAAATACAAAGTACCGAGTACAAAAGTATCGGTATCGAAAGAAACGTACTCGATACGACAAAGTATCGATACTTTTTTCGTATCCCTAGTTGGAGGTAGTAACAAGATTGCTAGTAATGTGAATTTTATGCACATTGCTACATATCTTTAAAAAAAAAAATTACAACACATTTATTACTACTAATTGTTTTATTCCCTAAATCAACATTTACCAACCGTAATTGGTAAAACTTAGTATGTCCCAGACGCTAATGGTAAAAGCCCAAAAATAGACTCTGTTTTAAAAAATCTTTACATTTACCAAACCATGTTTTACTAGTTTAACCTAATATTTACCAATACACGGGCTTCCATAGTAACATATACACAAAAATATTTATGATTTACATAGTTGATAGTAGCGAGACCCTTCAGAACATGTATTTCTGTACATATACATATATTATGAACTAGTACTCACGCGGGGCTTCGCTCCCGTGGATTCTATCACGGCAAAAACATAACTCTCCTTTTTTGCAGTCGCGTAAAAAGTAGCCTATAACCTTCCTCAAGCTTCAAGCTACTTCCATACCAAATTGCATCCAAATCTACCCCGTACTTTCGAAGATTAGCGCGTTCAAGCAAACAAACAAACTTTTCCGCTTTATAATATTAGTATAGATGAAAGTCAAAATACACGCCTTGGCCTACTTCGGGAGTTACCAGCAGATGTTTTTGAAACACATTTGTATGGAAAATATGACTTTCCGACCAACTGTAAGTAATATAGAAAAAAAAAATTTTTACTGTTGTGTGAAATTAACGTTTTTATTTTGTTTTTGTTCAGTTTTAAGAAATTAAAAAAAATTATAGTCTTCCTAATCGATTTCGGCCACGGCGCTGCCAATCTCATAATTGATTAACCATGTGCGCAAGTGTGTGCTCAGGAACAGGTGCTCTATTCGTTTACTCTCATAGTCTGATGGGACGGCTATCCAATACGACTGCAGAGAGATCAGGCGTAGGGCTTATCGTGCTCTTCGAAGCACGGGGGTTATCACACCACTAACTTCCAAACTCTGGACTACTACAGAGAAATTTCTTACAGAAAAATCCCAACAGCACTCTTTTTAACCGACTTCAAAAAAAGGAGGTTTACAATTCGTCTTGAACTATTTTTTTATTTTTTTTTATGTACGTTACCTCATAACTCGGAGACGGCTGGACCGATTTGAAAAATTCTTTTTGCGTTTGAATAGGTATAGTTTCTAGTTGGTCCCATTGTTACGAAATCAGGATCTGATGATGGGATCCTGGAGAAATCGAGGGAACTCTTCAAATATTATAGGCACACCTATAGCGTTTTGGGTATTTCTTAAAGTGCCTTGTACAGTTTCTCTAGAAAAACACCATTTGAGGAAGTGGAACTGATGATGAAGACCCCAGATGGCCACCGAAACTACTCAATAATAAGTATTTCATTGATTGCGATTAGATTACATGAATATGGATGTTAAACACTTTATCATGCTCGTCACAATGCATATGGTGAAGTAGAGCTGATGGTGAAGTACCAGGAGAACTCCTCAAAAATTAACGGCTCTGCATCGGGAAGAGCAATATTTTCTAAAAGTTGATAAGTAGTTGAAGAGAGATAAGTAGTAGTTTCTTCCCACCTTGTACTATTGAATGTGGGTGACGGGCGTTCATTTTTAGGGAATATCTTCATATTTTTTGACATTCTAAAAGTGCTGATTTACAACTTATTTCAATTAAATATAATACCTGCGTGACTTGGTTGATTTTTATTTTGGCTTTTGTGTGTTTTATGTTTCAATATAACGATCGTTCATAAATCATGTTGGAATTATGCATTTAATTATATTTTATGTTACTATGGAATATACCGCCAACCTACGAGTATGTACGTAATATTGTAAGGTATACAATAAAGTACATATATAATAAATAAATAAGTACGTAAATCGCACTGATACTCGTATCTTCTACAGAGTAAACTTCAAATGTCCTACTGAAAATAACAACTGTTTAAATAATTAATGTTTACAAAACAATATTTATTTATTCATAGAACATTATAGACGGAGGTTTTTAAATCATCGAACGGTACTCGGAAGACATCAAATATTTTCCTCTTGAATAACATGAATTTATTAATTTTGATTGACGTCCATAAGTTGAACGAAGATTATAGATAAACAAACCATTTTGGTTTATCTGAAGATGATGAGAAAATGCGCAAAGAAACAGGAAAGACCCGGTAAAACGTGACTCCTTGTGTAAATCGCAGAACGAAGTTACTAATTACGTTAGCCATAGAGACTTTTTTACTTGGAAAACCTTTGTAACGATCGTACAAAAGAAGTGTGAAAACCTATGAGGTTTTTTTGAATTCTTATTCGAAGAAAAATGGCACTAGCACCTGTTGGATAAACATCTCATAACTTGATAAGCACAAACGAAGAAATAAGGCAACACATTATTTCTATTGTTATCAATCCGCTTTTCCGCGCGAGTGCCGTCTCTATAATCGATATTAATCGTGAGAGTTTGTTCCCACATGGCATGCTTTTTCTTCGTCTGTGCCGCTAGAGAATCCGACCACTTGCTTTATTGCGAGTGCCTGCATCGCCGCGGCAGCACGCACGCTGGTTCCCGCCTCCTTGCGCGTTAACACCGTAAAATCGAGAAGAAAAAATAAAAAAAAACAGCCGATAGCGTCGGTAATGAATTCGATTCATTTCGATCCGCCGACTAAGACGACGGACAAGTTTTGAAAAAGGAACACTCCCCAATTTGCTTTCGGTACGCGAGTGAATATATCGAGTCAGTTCGAAACTATATCGAGTGTACGGTTGTGTTTGAAATCGATGTTTGACGGAAGCGCGACTGTCGCTGGGTGAACTTGTGCTACGCTTCTGGAAGGTCAAGGAACACAGGTGGACAGTTATCCATGCGTCGATCGATATGATCGTGAGCAGCTGTTTGTCTAATGCACCAACTGGTAAGCTATAAAAAAATATACGCGTTGAATTGATAACCTCCTCTTTTTGTCGTCGGTTGAAAAGTCAATATTTTCTTTTGTTTTAGTTTTATTATGGCAGCAATACTACTGAATCCAATCTAAACTAAACTCTCAAATGTTACTATAACTAAGACCTACAATATAACAAACTATATAATGTTCATCACCCGTTCAATGCCACAAGCATGTAATAATTCATTACAATAATAACCGCAGCTAACTAAAATTCTCTGCACTCAGGTAGTCACATTATTATGCATAACATACCTTAAGTTTTTCTTTAAAATTTGTTAACAATTACACAAATACTTATTGAAATGTGTTAAATATTTTATTTTTCATAATATGTGGAGACATAAACAAGGTAGTTAAACTGGTTAAATAACTAATTATTGCTTGGTTGATGACATAATTTTATTCATTTATGTTATTGACTTCTTTGTCACGACTACGACCAGGCAAATGCTTAATTAATTAACTGTCACATATCATTTATATATTTTATTATCATAGCAACAGATACTTTATCAATTACGAAAATCGTGTATCTAATCTACTATCAATCTGAAAAGTATCTAAAGGTATTATTGGTTGTCTGTAAAAGATCCTATGTATGTATTATGATTAAGTCCTTATTTAATTCTGTTATGGTGTACAATAGATTATATCTATCTATTACACACTCGGGGCTTTGCTCCCTTTAAATTCACGATAAAAAATAACCTCCTTCCATTGCAGTCGAGTAAAAAGCTTTCAAACAAACAAACAAACAAACCTTTCTGCTTTATAATATTAGTATAAATGAAACAAAAGAATTTATCCCTATTAACGACAATCACGCAGCCGGAGGAGTATGAAATTGGTTAAATTTAAAGTTTATATGAAGAGGGAGAAGAAAGACAGAAAGCTATTATTATTTATTAATTTGATATTTCTATAATAACGGTCGAACTTGAAATAAATGATGGTCTTATTTCGACCACTTCCTCTTCTTTTCGAGTCGATGCTCAAACATCATTGGACCAATATGCAGTTACCTGCACAGCTCTTTCATTGGGCTCGTTAAGATCTTGCAAAGTACAGGTGGCTGTGCATGATGGAGATGCCAAGAGGTATGCCAATTTAGAAGAACATAGGACTAATGCTCTTTTCTCGACATATCGTTGAGCTCAGTTGTCATCCAGAGATGAACTAACATTATTATCCTCCATAATAGTACAGTCAAGTTTCCACCCTGAGATAACTTGAAATAGACTGCTAATAAAAATTAGCTGACAAGCAATCTTGTTGGCAGTTAATTTTTATTACCAAAATCTATTTCTGGACGTTAATTCTAACAACATGACGTTGTACATATCATCCGAATATGTAGTACGAGGTTTCCTGCAATACAAGTGCTCAATCATTTAGTACCGTTTAAACTTTAAGTTGATCAGTAAGGCCATGAGTTGTTTACTTGTAACATGTTTAATGTCAGTCAAGCTTGTCTTACCCATAGTTTTTGTTGAAACCACGCCGAAGGTCCTGTTTTGTATCGTTTAGATGACGTTGTCTTCCACAGTACGTCTTAAGGAGTGTGTGTTTGTAAACCTATTTCATCGTCAGCTGTTTAGATTTAACTGTATAGGGGTTCGGTTTCCAGTCTAACCTGAAAAAAACCTAGTTTTTTAAATGAAACGACTGCCGTACTGAGCACCACACCAACACAACACTATACTCCTTGAAAAGACTGGTGTTAGATTCGCTCCTGCAATTCAGTAAACACTAGCGCAGTAGCCAGGGAATTCTAAAATATACATATAACGAAACTATCAATAAATGATTATAAATAAAATGAGCGATTCCTTTTTGATTATTGTCAGCCATTACAGTGTCGATCGAGTGAGGGAATGAATGAAAATACCTTGTTTTTATGGATGGGTTACCTACTTATAAGTTTTTGAATTGACATAGTCACTTACAATAACATTAGAACTTAAAACGGGGTTTTCATCATGGCGCTTGCAACAGTGCCGAAATATCGGAAACTCAAAACAATAAGTATACACGGTGAATATCCCGTTTTAACTTCTAATGATAATGGGTTACTAAGATTACAACGTTATTAAATATGAAAAATGAATTGCACTCACTAATCGCAGCTGCCTCACTTTCTTTTAAAAACGCTATAAGAGAGATCCACAGAAGAGGTAGAGTTAGTAATAATCCGGCCTCATCTAGTTTAAATTTACGAAAAAAATTACGTGTAATTGTATAAAGATAATTTAGTAACTAATTTGCGAAATAAAGATCATTTATCAATAAATAATCAACAAAATCATCTTTATACACTTCAACAAACTGAGATCTGTTGGGTTTCTTGATTCGTTTCGCAATACATTAACAAGAATAGTAAACTGGTTTAGTAAATAATAATTCTCGTTTGAAACTGATCACTTGACGAACAGGCAACGCTTTCTACAAACTGAGGTGGGCAAGACTACTAAGAAGAGTAATTTCACATAGAGCGACTCTCTAAGAGCAGTAAACGATATGTACCATAGATACTATACTATATGCACTCAGCGGCACGGAATGTGGCCCAAACTTAAACAGTGCGATAACAAATTAATTTGTTGTCGCAGATCAATATTTCAAGTGGCAGTTGGTCAATAGGTTTGTTTTCGTTAATTTAAGAAGGTAAGTACCAAAACAATTTCGTTTATTTCACATTTGTGACTCTTGAACCGAATTTCTGTGCTGGAACGCAATGCTGGAAATCAATATTTGAATGATTATGGCATTATTTGTTTTACTTTTGTTTTTAAAATTAATCCGTATTTATTCTTGCTTCCAGAAACGAAAGATAATACTTCTTACTCCAGACCAAGTTGCTCAAGCTGTGATGCTTAGGAGTCAAAGGCGAACTCAGCGAGCGAATGCTGAAACTTTATGTGTACCGCGTATAACTCTGCGGTATGCCTTGAAAAGGTATGATCAAACGGGTCACTATACGAGAAGATCAGACAGTGGCTGAATCAGGTGCATTTCAACCCGAGGTGACCAATTTATTTCTCTCCCAATGTTGAGAAACCAGTTCCTTACTGCTGTTGAGATCCGACAGCGCCTACAAACGGCAAGAGGGGTCGGCGTGAGTGATAAATTAGTATAGAAACATACTAGTATATGTCAGGAATACACCCATAAAAATTACAACTTTTATGAAAATATGATATTTTTTAACTCCGGGGTTACGGGAATGTTCCCTCGATGTCTCCAACGCTTTCGATAGGGTGTGGCACGATAGCCTTATTGCTAAGCTTCCTTCTTTCAGTTTACTCACTGAACTTTGCGTTTGGATAGCAAACTTCCTGAGAGATCGGTCCATTCGAGTGGTCATTAATGGCTGGTCGTCTGACCAATTGGACATTAATGCCGGGGTCCCTCAGGGGTCAGTTCTTTCAGCAACTTTATTCTTGCTGCATATCAACGATCTGCTAATGCCCGATATCTTTGGGTATGCAGACGACAGCACTGTTGCTGAGAGATATATATCCAGCGCGCGTGCTAGTGAGTCACAAATCCAGTATCACCGAGAGGATATGGTTGGGAGCTTGAACTTGTCTTTGAAGGCTGTCACTGAATGGGGCGACGCCATCTTGGTCAAGTTTAACCCTTAAGTTCCTGACCCCTATATTGATAACGTTACTACCTGCCCGCGGTCATGGTGACTCCTACATAAAACCAATGTGTTTTTATATAATATGCGTTGAAATAGTAAAAAATAAATAGATGATGATTATTGTTAAAGAAATTAGGTTCAAGGTCGATTGGGAAAATTTGACAGTTTCGGGTAGCTTCATGTGCTGGCGTCTGTACATTCTGAGGCATCTCGACATTTTAAAATGGTCACCCACCTCAAAGATATTATTTACCTAGCTGTTATTATTTAGCCAAAGATTGTTAACATCCAAATCTTAGGTAATAAAAAGAGAGCTTGGATTAACTGTCAAAACCATAACCCGTAACGTACAGGATCTGAAGTTTTTTGCTGACTCGAGGGGTTTTGCGAACTAATGAACAAAGCGTGAAAAAAACACAACTCAAATTATACAGCCTCTTAATCTTGAATCATCCGAAGACGTTATACGAGTTAGTGAGGGCACAAAAACTATGGGGCACCGACACTCCTCTATCTCAGCACCGAGGCGAAGCAAAAAATTGCGTTAATGAAAACTCAAGATGAACACTCGTAAGCGACAATAAGTTTGCAAATGAAATCAGTAATGATGTAGCTTTTGCCGTTACCGTAGTCTCAGTTAATAAGCAACTTATTGGTTCTCTGAATGAATCTGAATTGATTAACAGCAAACAAAATATTGCGTTCGTTTTTAGTTTTTTTTATTAAAATTACTTATTCACTTCATAATAAATAAATAAATAATAATAGGTTACTTCTTGATAAGCGTGCTTCATCTTCGACCACATCATCACTCACCAGCAGGTAAGATGGTGGTCAAAGGCGAGCATATTACCAATATAAAAAAAAACCTTATTTCTCGCGAGTTTGCGTGGGCGATTTTCCCGCGAATAAAAAGCCTTTATTATGTTGCCCTAAATTCTCCCCTGACTTCTACGTAAAGTTCTATTAAAATAGTTTCAGCTGTTCTGGAAATTAAACCAGGTAAACAGGAACAGAAACAGGAAGAAATATAAGAAAAGTTCGGCCGTGTTTTAGTATCGTGTTAATAACTATAAACATTTGAGAAAATAGTTATGTAGAAAATGTACAGACATATATGACACTGAAAAAATAAAAGAGAATACTAAAGGTGCTGCTTACTTCAATATTAATTTCAACCATCAGAACTTTGGCAGGAAAGTTCCAAAATAGATTACTACTTTATTATACCTATACTTTTTTAATACTTTAATAATAGGTGCTTTTCGTAACGAATAGTAAGTACAATGGGGTACCTAGCTTTCTAGTTGGCTAGCTGTATTATAAGATCTTAGATATCTCTATCTTTAAATGAGTTCGTAATTGCTTTTTCCTTAAATTATATCAATGTTTTGTTTTACCATTTCTTTGTATGCTTCGACATCATACGATGACTAACCTCGGCGACTTCTGAAACGCGCGCGCGTGAAACGAGACTCCTTGCCACCTAGTCGGGTCTCACGTTATAGGAGGTGGCAGATATCCCCAAGTCCACTGCCCGATATCCTCATTTAAGGGGGACGCCCGGTGCGCCTTCTGCGGGCCGGAAGATCATTCACTATCTCCCTCTCCCGTTTCGCAGCTCATGGTTAAGCTCCTATGAATAAAATAAACGTTAAGAACGAGAAAATTAAACGCTTACCTACTACGTTAAGATCGATACAGCCAACATTTCCGCGGCGATAAAATTTACTTACAATAGTATATAATCTATAAACAAGCAATAAACCGATTTACCTACATCGCAGTAGGAATATTAAAATAATGTTACTAGCAGCGTTAAACTCATTGAGCCTTGTCCACGGGTATCTCACGGTTGATAGCTCTCACACTTCCGTAGATACATGTCTATATCACAGGTACTATAAGCAGGTACCTACAGTATAAGCTATGGCGATATATCTAGTACAGAAATATAAGAAACGATTGAGTTATGATATTTATTTTGCAATTTTGTTATTAAATAACACTTTTACACTTAATTTTTTTTTGCCAATTTAAGCTAGCAGGTCTTTCCTGAATGACGGTAGTCTGAGAACAAACACCAAAACAAACTCAGGTACTGATTCGGACTTGTCCATACAATTTGTACTCGTCAAATCATATAAGGACCATGTAGGTCAATGTCAGAGGCGATTTTTTGAGGAAAGATGCATACAGATTTGAGTGTGCCTGTCGAGACAATACAAGAGATTTTATATATTTTGTCTAGGCAAAGTTAGAAGCAGTAAAAATACTTATAAAAATAAAGAATCAATCATAATTATAACGAGATTAAGTATTCTACGTAGTTATAAGAAGCACTTTCTTTCTTAACCCGGCGTCTGCTAGGTTGGGTCATAATGACCCGTGATGTTTTTAAATGCGGATATTTAAGAAAATAATAGTGTAACGTTACCACGCTTCTCAGTAGCTGCAGTTAGTGCCCCGCCTCTCTCGTTTCTTATGTCAACTAAGACGGTGTGCTCTTGCACAGGAAGATAGACGCGGTCAAACAACAAAAAGGTAAATATGACCCAACTATACATTCGATAATACCATTTCGTGCCAATTACGTTGAGTTTATTATTTGATTATTTCGTGTATTTATTTGTACCGACATTACGTATATTACATTATATTTTGTTATTTTTAGGTTATATTTGAATAAGATAAAGAGGAACGCGAAAGGCGAAAAAAACTGTCAATATTAGAAGAAAGCGACTCGAAAGAAAATTCTTCGGAAAACGAGGAAGATGATCACGTTAGCGAGCGTTCTCAACAGAGTGATACCGAGCAAGAGGCATCAGACAATGATGATGATGATGATGATGATGATGATGTACCTTTGAGTGTCACCCAACGTCAAATGTATTCCTCCGTACGAAGACAGAAAAACTACCTATACTTGTCAAAGATGCAACAAATTTTTGTGCCCTGAACATATAATTTCTTTCTGTGGCGGTTGCGTAGATGACGGTGCTAATAGTGATTAACCCTAAGATTCTTTATAATTTTTACATATACTTTCTTAAAGATCTCACATTTGTCATTCCAAAAAGTTAAAAATAAGTGTTAATTAGTCATTTTTTTGTTTTTCTATTAATAAGTTTCTAGAAGTTGAATTTTTTGTTGTAAATTTTATACTGACTTCTTAAATACATAAAAAGATCTTTATATAACTTAATTTTTTTATTTTGTCTCCAAAATATTATAATTTAAGAACTATTTTTCAAGTTAAACACAAATTTTCTCTAAATATCATTGAAATGGTAAAAATCAGGAACGGTTTAAAATCCGGGTAATTATGACCCACCATGCAGTTGTTGTACCTATTTTCTACCATGCTGACGCCGGGTTAAAAATCATTAACCCACTCCGACACCGACCAAGGACTTAGTAGATCATACAAACAATTGTTCCGGTGCGAAAACCGAACTCAAGACACGCAGCGGACCACTGCGAGGATCGCTCTGACGACACGGTGGAACACACAGTGGAGGTTTGCCGCGCTTGAGCAGAGCTTCGCCGTGTCCTTTCGCTCCCAGCCCTGGTTCAAACCATGATCCGGAGCGAGGAGGCATGGGAAGCAGTCACCTCTTTCTGCGAAGCAGTTATAGAAGCGAAGGAGGTGGCGGGACGCGCGAGGGAGAGGCGGGCCTCAAGGCCCTCACAGCTCTTGCGCCCCAGCCGCCGCAGCAGACGCTCTGAGCGTCGGGATTCGCGAGAGAACTCTCAGCCACCGTAGGCGTGGGCCTGCGGGCTGCAAGCAATGGGTAGCTCGCCCGACTGATATCAGGCCCGTGTAGACGGCGCGTCGTGTTCCACGCGCGCCTCAAAGAGTGTCAGCAAAATTGTCGGGGCCCAAAATGGGGCCGTTGCCTGCTGGGGTTGCGAAATTGTTCGAAAGAGCTACCGTGGCCTCGGAACACGAAGGGCAAATTATGGAACACGGATGGGTTTTAGTCAGTAAAAGTCTAACACACCCTCCCGCTTCGTCTAAATCGGGGGGCAGTCATTGGATGATTACCCATCCTTAAAAATAAATAAATATAGACACGCAGCGGTGCAGCCAATCACTCAACCACTACGCTCACCATAACGTCAAACTTATAATCAAGGCGTAACTGACGAAAAACGCACATCAATGCCAAAAAAATATGAAAGAAACAAAGGTAAAAAACATACAATGAAATCACCATTAGGCCATGGGAGTCAACGAACGGAAGCTATTTTTTTATTTCGATAGATAAATCATCAAATGAATCCTACCGCTTTGGTTGGAGTGGAAGAGTGTTCTTCCAATTGCCCTTGCCTTCCGGGGCCACGGTATCCCGTTAGAATGTTCCTGCAACCCTAGCAGGAACGGCTTCGTAGATATCAACCTTCAAGTTAATAAACCTGTCGATTTAGAGGATTTTGAAGTTAACAAAACAGGTTCAAAAGAAAAGCACACATATTTTTTACTGTTGCTTGGCTCACGTTTAACCACCATCTCACCTGCTGGTAAGCGAAGATGTGGTCGAAGATGAAGCACGCTCACCTAGAAGTAACCTATTCATTCTTCACTGAAATATCCCCAAATATAGCTATCAGGAAACACAGACTCCAGCAGGAAATTTCGCTTCCAAAATGAAACCGATAGAAAACCAATGGGCTTGCCAGTCGTCAACGACGCTTTATCGCGACCAGAGCCTCGCGCTATTATAGCAGTCCTCACAGCTTCCGATATGTATCTTGCCTTTTAAGTACATAAGGAATAGAAAGGATGGTAATTTGTAAGCGTATCGGATAACAAGCAATGAACAAGGAACTAAAAACATTAGTACCAATAACTGAACGCATTCTCGTAAACGCGTAATCGATTTCGAACACATAAGATGTAGTTTCGCACCGGAACGAATTTTTTAATTTAAAAAGATTATTTTGTTTTTTTATTACGAATGAGCCCACTCTTAACCTTGATCACACCTGATGGTAAGTGTAAGATGAGGTCTACGATCGAACGAGCGAGCCCAGAAGATGCCTGTTCACTCTTGCTTTAAAGACTGATGGTCATAAGTGGCAGGGAATACAGATGCCGGCAGAGAATTCCACACCTTGGCTGTGCGCACAATAAATGATTCTACTATGACGTAAACATAAATGGCAAAAGTGAGGAAGTATGTTTCAAATTAATTTTCAACCGACGACCAAAAGAGGAGGTTATCAATTCGACGCGTATATATATATTTTTTTTATTTTTTATTTATGATCACCGATTACTCGAAGACGGCTAAACCGATTTGGAATATTCTTTTTTTGGTTGAAAGGGTATACTTCGAAATTGGTACCATTTGTCACCAAGTCAGGATCTGGTGATGGGATCCTGGAGAAATCGAGGGAACTCTTCAAATATTATAGGCACACCTATGGCGTTTTGGGTATTTCTTATAGTAACTTGTGCAGTTGCTCTCAAAAAGTACCATTTCGGGAAGTGGAACTGATGATGAAGACCACAGATGGTCGCCGAAACTACTCAATAATAAGTATTTCGTGGATTGCGATTCGATTACTTGAATATGGATATTAAGCACTTTATGCTCGTCACAATGCATATGGTGATGTATAGCTGATGGTGAAGTACCAGGAGAACTCCTCAAAAATTAACGGCCCAGCATTGGGAAAAGTAATATTTTGTAAAATTTTATAAGTAGTTGACATTTAGGCTCTGGTAACTAGGTAAATTAAAAATCAACCAACTAAAAATAGTGAATTAAAAACTTTTTACCAAAAAATTAAACCGACTCCCAAAAAACACTGCAAAGTGAAAAATAACTTTAATTTCGGAAGTCGGTGCCAAAAACGAAAATACAAAACTAAAGACACCGACTACCGAAATTAAAGTTATTTTTCACTTTGCAGTGTTTTTTGGGAGTCGGTTTAATTTTTTGGTAAAAAGTTTTAAATACAAAGGTTCTCATCAAGTCATCGACAATCGAATTATAACCAATCTTGGCGAAGTTGAAACTACCGTTATCAAAGGTCAAAAAACCGTGATTCAATAAATAATCTCCTCTCTATATGAGAGGGAATGGGCCGCAAACCACCACGCGGGCCAGGATGTCGCAGGTTGTCGGGGTTATTGGATGTCGCAGGTTGTCGGGGATTTTTATCCTAGGACATGCGGGTTTAAATTTTTGGTGTAGAATAAAGCATATTCTATCTATCTATCTACTTTCACTGTTTTGATAGCAGTGGTGTCAATGAAAATTACACAAAATTACACCTTGGGTTCGAACCCAGGACCTACAAGTCGTATGCCATGTTTATAATGACTGGGCCCCACTGCTCTCTAACAAGAACTGAAAGAAATCTATACTAATATTATAAAGCGGAAAAGTTTGTTAGTTTGTTTGTTTGTTTGTTTGCTTGAACGCGCTAATCTTCGAAAGTACTGGGTGGATTTGGATGAAATTTGGTATGGAAGTAGCTTGAAGCTTGATGAAGGTTATAGGCTACTTTTTACCCGACTGCAAAAAAGGAGAGTTATGTTTTTACCGTGATAGAATCCACGGGAGCGAAGCCCCGCGAGTACTAGTAAAAAATATTTATCCTTTGATGTTGTTTTGAAATAGACGAACGGCGATGCGCCATCGTTACGTGGTGGACATCCCAGACATACGCAATAAACGTTTTGGGAATACTTTCATTGTGAGTACAGCTGAGGAGTGGAATGCCGGAGTATGTGTTTCCTGGTAGCTATAACCTGAGGGTTTTCATCTTCGAACACATCATCGCTTACCATCAGGTAAGTGCGTGGTCAAACGCGTCCCTATCAACAATAAAAAAAAAAAAAAAAAATCCCGGGATTTATGGCTAAGTGCTAATCAAAACTATTTTATCTACCTCTGTACCATCGATACATCAAAATTTTATTTTTTTTCTAATTTCTAGGGTTTATAAAAAAGATATTTTTTTGTGTCGGGGCTTTTTGTTTCTCTGTTTACTGTTTCTCTGGTTACTCTAGCCAATTGCCGGCAAATAGACCAAGTAATTTTAGAGAACTAATAAAGCTTCAAGAAGAACTGATATTTTAGAACACGCTGAAGAGTAACGCTACGTTATAAATGAGTGACATGACAACATTTTCCGCTGAAAAACCTTTTGTCACGAGCGAAGCCGCAGGCAGCAGCTAGTGATGAATGAAACTCGAACTAAGTTCAGTGATAGATCATACATATAAGGTTACAAATGTTACATGTTTCCATAACAATCTCATTCACGAGCAATTGTGATATGGAAAACTTGTTAAGAAGCCACAAAGATTTTTCTAGACTGTACATTGTTCTGGCATTGTTTGGTTCGACAAAAATTGTACATTGTCCAGTGAGATTGCCGTTTCGTGAGAATTTAGTTATGAAAAGAATACTGAATATGCAATAAACGTTAATTTTAGACAGACATGCCGAATAGTATTTAAATGACCGAAGAGGTGACCCTTGATTCATTGTTCTTATTTTTAATCTTTACTATTTAATATTAATGAACATTCTAGATATTTAAGTAAAAAAGTTAATTAATCAGAAAAAATAATTGAAAATTATATTCTTGCTTTTTTATTGAAAATAGGTTTGCGTTTGACCACCATCTCACCTGATGGTAAGTGATGATGTGGTCTATATAAAATTAAGAATGACACTGGTTAAATAGAAAATATTAAATAAAATCATATTTTATTTTGGCAATCGATTATAAATAACACTCTTACACGACCTTTTTGTCGTTTTAAGTTAAACTATATGAGGCCAGTGTTTCCTAACTGGCTACCCTGAGAAGAAACTCCGAAACAACTCAGAGGTCAACATCTCTTTTAAAGCCCATACAATTTGTAATGGTCAAATCATATAAGAATCATCAGGAGGTCTATGTATGTGGTGTTCTTTTGAGAAAGCACATAGATTTAAGTTGAGACATTGGAAATGTCACTGACAATATTAAAGATAAAATTATTGTTGAATAAAACTACCCTATTGTCACCTACAACTTCGCCATAATAAATTACAAGAATTAACAATAAGTTAGTTAACAATTTAATAATAGATGATACAAAATATGTAAATTATTAAGTTGATATGTGAGCTTATATGTGTTCGTTGGAACGCCTCAGCACGGTAATAGATTTTGCTTAAGTTACAAGTAAATAATGCTATTCATATTGAAATCGTGATTAATTTACATAATCGCGGTATTCATTACGAACATCTAATTTATAATATAATTCCAAATAACGAACATAGGTGAGCACTTGAGAAGTGGCGGCCTAGTAATAACGGGTCCGACTTCCGAGATGATCATGGTTTCGAACCCAGCTGGATACATTAATTTGTGTAATTTATATCATTACTGCTGCTCTCAAGGTATCATCAGCGAAGGAAATCATCGCGAGGAAACAGGCATGGCCTAGCACACTATTAAATAATTCGCAGATAAATGACCTCCACCAACCCGGGCCGCACTGGGCCCGCGTACTAGATAACAGCCAATTGGGATCTCACAGAGAGAAGGCCAGTATCCCAATAGTGGGAACGTTATAGGCTGAATTATTATGATAAGTAACATACATAGCTACCTTATGAATTTAATTTGAAATTTATTCAGCCTTGTTGAAGTCTACAGAGTAATATTTTTCTGGAAGGCGCAGCGGCGCGGACTGTTCTATTGGCCGTATTCATAAATTTCCAAATTAAAGATTGAGATACAATTTTGTTATAAATAACAGCATAACTAGTTCTTTCTCACACTATAGGTTAGAATATTTCTAAACATGTTAGTTGAAAGAAGCATAATAATATGTACAGCCTCTTGTACTTTTTAGGGTTCCGTAGCCGATTTGCAAAAAAAGGAACCCTGCTAGATTCGTCATGTCCGTCTGACTATATGTCTATATGTCTGTCTATATGTCACTGCCATTTTATTCCAAAATTATTAGGACTAAGCAGTTGAAACTTTGTAAGTAGATGTATTCCGTGAAAAGCTTTGCAATTTTTATACAATAAAAACTTTTTTGCAAAAAATAAAACCGACTTCCATATCAAAACACTACAAAGCCAAAAATAATTTTAATTTCGGTAGTCGGTGTTATTGGTTTTGTATTTTCTTTTTTTTTTCATTTTATTATTTTATTTTATTCCCTTTCTAACAAGATAAGAATTTTTCAAATCGGTTGGCAAGCGACGGAGTTCTGCGCGGACAAACATAAAAAAAAATACGAACATCCGAATTGAGAACCTCCTCCTTTTTTAGAAGTCGGTTAAAAAAATACCATTAAGGGGTTTCCCATACGTGGAACTAATAGACTTGATTTGGACGAGACATAGTCAGCAAATTAAGAGATATAGCTAATTTTAGAGAAAGTGATAAATATAATATATAAAATATGATGGCTTTCATTAGAATAAAATCTAAACCTAATTCGGCAGAAAAGAAACTGATTTATGAAATGGTTAACTCGCTCGCTTACCTAATAATATATATTTGTTATTAATTCGTTAGATTAGGGTATGATGTACCTTTGTAAGGTAAAAGCCTCTAAATAAAGATTAAAAAGCTCATTTAGAAAAACCTCATACACAACTTTACTTTGTCATTTATACGAATATTTGAAAAACAGTCATTTTGCGCAGCTACTACGGAACTCTTGATGGGCGAGTCCGACTCGTACTTGTCCAAAAATGAGAGCGAGTGATGACCTTGGGAGAGAATACAATAATAATTTTTCTACCTACCCATAAAAATAAAATTGAGGACAAATTTTTAATGCTTTTGTTTAGTGCAAACAATTCATAAAATACACGTGAAAATAATAAAAACTTTTTAGCAAAAAAATTAACCGACTTCTAAAAAAGGAGGAGGTTCTCAATTCGGATGTTTGTTTGTTTTTTTTTATGTTTGTTCGGGCATATCTCCGTCGCTTGCCAACCGATTTGAAAAATTATTTTTTTGTTGAAAAGGGTATACTTTCCAAATGGTCCCATGAAAATTTTATCGAAATCGGACAAGCCGTTTCTAAAAAATAGACAAAAGTCTGAAAAAGATATTTACATAGACGATCTTTTCGTTTACTCTGCTGATGAAGGTAAAATAATAATAATAAATAAATAATAAAATGTTTATTCAAAATCTTAAGGTAAATATTAAATACAATTTCACTTAAATCTACATTAAGTTCACACATGTCATGTGCCTGAACTAGGTAATCCTGTGTTTCAGGCGAGAATAGGTATTTATATTTTTTTTTAATAATCACATTTATATAAAATAAACTGTATATGGTCATCTTAGGTAATGTATAAAGGTGTAAATAATATGAAAATAATCTTAGTCTCTTATTCTTAATCTTAATTACATTTAAATAAAATACGAACTACCTCTATTTTAGTACTAGTAATAACTTTTCTGTGTCTTCATAGGACATACTTTGAAGAGCTTCCTTGAGAGTCTTCTTGCAGTTACAATAATTTAGGGAATAAATGTTTAATTTTGCGTTTAGTCTGTTATAAAGTAGTGGTCCAAGGTGATAAGTAGTCGACATTTTGGCTTTTGTAACTAGATTAATTAAAACTGATCCACTAAAAAGCGCGAAAATAAAAACTTTTTTGCAAAAAATAAAACCGACTTCCATATCAAAAAACTACAAAGCCAAAAATAATTTTAATTTCGGAAGGCGGTGTGAAAAAAAAGAAAATACAAAACCAATAACACCGACTACCGAAATTAAAATTATTTTTGGCTTTGTAGTGTTTTGATATGGAAGTCGGTTTTATTTTTTGCAAAAAAGTTTTTACTAAAACTAAACACCACGATATTTAGCGGAGTTCTGTAGTAGTTTTGTATCTCTTTAAAAAAAATATAGACTGGGATGTCCCAAAGAAAATTAGCTCTACTTTCAGATTTATGCAGATTTCTCGCTCAAAACACGTTTATAGACACACGTTATAGAAATAATATTCTGAATTTACGACTAGGTTAAGAGTTTCTAGTTTAAGAGGCAGGTTTCACCGACTATGAGTACAGTGATGTTGTATTATATAGGTAATATCCATGTATTGATTATTGTTATCCATATACTGTTTTTGAGGTAAATAAACGTTATGAAAACCGGAGGAAGTTAAGTTTCAGCTACCAGGCACGCAGTACTACGTTGGAAGTTTCAATCAAGGCAATTGGATCGTCGAATCAATCAAGCAATCTGGGCCGTCAATTAAAGCAACATTAATTGCGAGGCAGATTATACTTGACCTTTGTATTGCAGAAATGTGACTATACGTATCACATTACTTTTTGCATAACGTGATTGCTATTTCCTTTGAACATAGCTTGTGGGTATTTAACGCCGAAAACTTTTGTTTTTTATACGTGGATTTTTTTATTATTTGCGTCAGTACCTATTTCCCTAGCATATTTTCTATTTTGATTATTATCCTAAAGTGAAGATTTGCCAGCGGGCTATAGAGCGCAGTACTTATGTTATGTGTTAAATTAAAAAAGCGACAATAGCTTAACCAATAGGTTAAGGTGAAAGGATTGCCCAACGTCCTTGAGCATTGAACGTGAAACAAGCGGCCAGTGCTGACCACCACGAGCGCCCGCGCTTACCACCCCGAGCGCCCGCGCGCTCCCCCGAACGTCATAGGTATCACCGGACGCAGATACGTTCGAAGCATTTTTGTCGCTACCTATTAGCTTTTATCATCATAAATCGATTGAATATAGTCGGACTCAGAACATTTGCAATGCTTGTTTTGAGAACAAAATATTCTTTACTGAGTACAGTTATTGTAGTTAGAGTGAATCAAAATATAAAAAATATCAATTTGTTTTTGTGAAAATAAATAATAACGCTTTTATCAACCGACGACAAAAAAGGAGGAGGTTATCAATTTGACGCGTATATATTTTTTGTAATGTATTTTCACCGATTACTCAAAGACGGCTGAACCGATTTGGAAAATTCTTTTTTTTTGTTTGTAAGGGTATACTTCGAAATTGGTCCCATTGTCACTTAGTCAGGATCTGATGATGGGATCCTGGAGAAATCGAGGAAACTCTTCAAATATTATAGGCACAGCTATAGTGATTTGAGTATTTTTTATAGTAACTTGTGTAGTTGCATTCGAAAAGCACAATTTGTGAAGTGGACCTGATGATGAATACAACAGATGGCCACTGGAACTACTCAATATATGTATAAGTAGAAATAATAAGTATTTCATGTGTTCCGCTTCGATTACTTGAATGTGGTTAGTTATTTTTCACTTTGCAGTGTTTTTTGGGAGTCGGTTTAATTGTTGGTAAAAAGTTTTTTTTAATGTACTCAAAAAATTGGCCAAGTGCGAGTCAGACTCACCCATGAAGGGTTCCGTAGTAACTATAATAATATAATAATTATGTATATTTATTTGAAGAATAAAAAAAACCTACATTTTTTTTTAAAACTCACTTATTTACATTTTTACAACTACGCTAAATAACTTGGTATTTCATAGTGTTTGTATGAATTACAAAGTTATATTTGCGGTTTTAGAAAATATGCTGTATCTCAAAAATTGCTGACCCGATTTCATTCAAACTAATTTTGGTTGAAAGTTTACATTAAGGTCTACAGACATATAATTTTTTTAGATTTTTCACTCCATTATTATAGAAGTTAGAGGGGAGACACACACATTTTACCACTTTGGAAGCTTATATCTTTTAAACTATTGACTTTATGAAAAAGTGGTCTTAAAAACCCTTATATCATTTTTAAATACCTGTCTATGGATACCACACACGCATAGGTTTCGTGAAAAAAAATATTTTCAGTTCTAGTTCCATGTATGGGGACCCCCCTTTATTTTAAATATATTTTAATTTTTTTCTTAAAATCTGAAAGCGGTTTACAGAATACATCTTCATACATCAGTTTCACATGTATATTCTTAATAGTTTCGGAATAAAATGGCTGTGACATACGGACGGACGGACAGACAGACAGACAGACAAACGGACAGACAGAAAATTGGTGCCCTGAAACAGGGACACAAGGTCGCGGCAGACCACGAAGGAGATGGCGGGACGAACTTGATGTCTTCCTTGAGAATTGGAAAGAATTGCCGCACAACCGAGACCATTGGAAGGAATGAAGGGAGGCCTTTGCCCAGCAGTGGGACAGTGCAGGCTAAATAATAATAATATTTCAAACAATTGACTTCGAGAAAAAATGGTTTGTATCATTTGGCTACGAAACAATAAAAACTAAAATATAAAATCTATCTATCTTTATTTACTTAACATTTAGTTTAGTCCACTCGCAATCAACACTAAAACTAAATATTCACATACGTCCAAGCGCAAACGAAATGTCCCATTTTTAAATAGCTCAACCGTACCACTGTACCAAACGTACTATCTACGCTGTTTACTCTTTGACGCAAAGTTTAAAGAGCGGGGCGCGCTAACATGCGACACAGCCTCCCCGTGCGAACGCTAGGGTGAGACTGGCCCTTGCGTATGAGTGAGCGCGCGGGCCGGGCGCTAATGTAATAATATGGTATTATTGATTTAACGGCACTTAAGTAATAATTTTGTAAAATTTTGAATTTAAATTTTATAAAGCAATAAATTCTCTATAATAGTGTGAAAGAAATATTTAAATCGGTTCAGTTATTTCAAAGCAGTAAGCAAATTATTGCAAAAATAAAGAGGATATATTCGATTTTTTTCCAAGAAAAGTATGAACAATAATGAAAAAATTAAATTTAAAATTTAAAGTCAAATATGTTACGCGTATTAGGTATTTTTTTTTATCTATTTAGTCCATCCGTCTAGTAGTAGTAGTCCTTCAAAAAGAGGTCTATTTCGTAGTTTGACGTATCCTTTCACCTTAAGGTGTTGGACTTGCGGAATGCGGGTTCGAAACCCATCCATTACACTTTTCTCGTGAATGGACTCTAGTTGTGTCTAGGCTTAGTTGGAGGAGTTAAAAAGATTGCTATTGTTTTTATGTGAATCCTATCCACATTGCTGGTTCCCTTTATTAAAAAAAATATAACACACACTGCGCAATTTGCAATTTGCTGATGTAACTCAAATGGCTGCCCAACTTAAATACGACTGGGCAGGACAGGTCTGCAGCATACTTACCGCCAAACTAAGCATTGGTGCCCTGAGACAGCAACTAGGGGTCCGCAGCAGATCGCTAAGCAGTTGGCGGGACGACCTGGACGAAGAATTAGAAAAAAGTGGCACAGAATTGAGAACGCTTGAAATATTGCAGAGACTTTTGCCCAGCACTGGGACAGTACGGGCTAAGTAATAATAAATAATAATAATGATCTAGTCTTTTTTATAGAGGACGAGCAATGTACCTAGGTAGAATTCAGATTAATAGCAGTCTTATCAACCCCTCAATTAAGCTAAATATGCGTGTGCCTGGAGTGGGTTCACGGCAATACTGTAATAGGTGGGGTTCGAACATGCGACCTCTCGATCACAAGTCATCTTATGTGAAAGATTTATATGCTCATTTAATATTCGCAAATCGAGAAGCAGCATGTGCAGTAGGAAACTGGTTGAAATAATTTTCGTATGGGGAAGTTATACCGCCAAAGTCTACGTGAAGATTTCCAAAACGGTATTGTAATTAGCGGTTTGGTATACAAAGCTAGGGCCTGTTGCCAAAAATTAATACAATATAGACGCAGGATAAGAAAGAAGTTGTATACATTTGATTCATTCAATGTTAATAAGTGGGCAAGGACATATGCATCGTTGCAAGCACGACTCTATATTAGGTGACATAATTCATTTATACAAAGTCAGAGTATATATGCGTATAAATTAAACGACATATATCTCGTTTCATTTAAATATCTATCTAAATTGAACAGATACCCGGAAGATGTATGAATATTTATAATTTTTCGGAAAAATTGCAGTCACATCTTTATTCAAATTGGTTTGACGTTTTATCAATTTAATCCATTCTACTAAACTAATAAATCATGATTATTTATGGCTTGTTTTACATGAAATGTATCACATTATTTGAAGGTGATTGACGTACACGATCATTGCCAGCTGGGATTACAGGAACGATCTAACGAGATACCGCAGCCCCGGAACGCTAGGGCAACTAAGGATGAGTGGGTTTTTAGTAAGTAAAAGTCAGATACTCCCTTCTATTCCACACAGAGCAGGAGGAGTCTTTAGAACATTTTAGCACTGAAAAAAAGGTAATAAACTCAGTTTTTAGGGTTCCGTAGCCGAATGGCAAAATACGGAACCCTTATAGTTTCGTCATGTCTGTCTGTTTGTCTGTCTATTTGTCTGTCCATCCGTCCGTCCGTATGTCACATCCATTTAATTCCGAAACTATTGAGACCATACATGTGAAACTTGGTAGGTTCATGTATTCTGTGAACCGCTTTCCGATTTTAAGAAAAAAATTAAAAAATATTTAAAATAAAGGGGGTTCCCCATACATGGAACTAAAACAGAAAAAAATATTTTTCATGAAACCTATGCGTGTGTGGTATTTATAGACAGGTCTTTAAAAATGATATTGAGGTTTCTAAGTCCACTTTTTCATAACGTTAATCGTTTAATAGATATACGCTTCCAAAGTGGTAAAATGTGTCCCCCCTCTAACTTCTATAATAATGGAGTAAAAAATCTAAAAAAATATATAAATCTGTAGATCTTTATGTAAACCCTCAACCAAAATTTGTTTGAACGAGATCGGGTCAGCAGTTTTTGAGATACAGCATATTTTCTAAAACCGCAAATATAACTTTGTAATTCATACAAACACTATGAAAAACAAAGTTATTGTGCGTAGTTGTAAAACATGTAAATAAGCTAGTTTTAAGAAATTTGTAAGTTTTTTTTTTTTTGTCAAATAAATATACATATTATATTATATTATTATAGTTACTGCGGAACCCTTCATGGGCGAGTCTGACTGGCACTTAGCCAATTTTTTTACACTACATATATGGATAATACTGTTAGTTGCTGAATAAATAATTCTGAAATACCTACTTCCGTGCTAAAGATTTCCAGGTCTGACAAATTCTCAATCCAGAGTATGATTTAACAGCAACTTTGTCATGCTAATACTCGTCATCATCTGCTTAGCCCAATTATTCTCGATGTCCACCAGTTGTCTGGCCACCACTGGGGGACAGCGAGACAACTTTAAAACATTATTCCCGTTGTCCACCACTGGGGGACAGCGAGACAACTTTAAAACATTATTCCCGTTGTCCACCACTGGGGGACAGCGAGACAACTTTAAAACATTATTCCCGTTGTCCACCACTGGGGGACAGCGAGACAACTTTAAAACATTATTCCCGTTGTCCACCACTGGGGGACAGCGAGACAACTTTAAAACATTATTCACGTTGTCCACCACTGGGGGACAGCGTCACAACTTTTAAATTATTTCCATTCGCCACCACTGGTGGCCGCCACTCACCTATGGTGAGTCAATTCAAAGTCATACCGAGTTTGATTCAAAACATACCGTCATTTCAAAGCATCAAGTCAAGTTTATAGTATACAGACATAGAAATACAATCGCTGGAATGAAAAGACTTAAATGCAAAAATGTGGAAGAATTCCATGTTCCAAAAGATTATAAGGACTTTCTTTTAGCAGACTATTCATATAACTGCAACCGAATTGTAGTGTTTTGTATTGAAGAAGCCAAAAATGTAATGTGTGAGATTCATCATTTCTTATGTGATGGTACCTTTAAAAGCTGCACAGAGTCATAATTTACTAAGTTGTGACGCTGTCCCCCAGTGGTGGACAACGAGAATAATGTTTTAAAGTTGTCTCGCTGTCCCCCAGTGGTGGCCAGACAAGTGGTGGACATCGGGAATAATTGGCTTAGCCTGTTCCCAATTATGTCGGAGTCAGCTTCCAGTCTAACCGAATGCAGCTGAGTATTACTGTCTTACACGGAGCAACTGCCTATCTGACCACCAAAACCCAGTAACTGGGTAACACGATATACAAAGTCTTCTTCTTCTTCTTATCGTGTTGGTAAGTAAGGTCTAACGACCTCATACACCCTAGTGTCAAAGTTTCTAGACCGCCTCAAGGGCCTCTGACGTGGCCTATTTTGACGAACGCCATTTGGCGACCGGGACCACCGGCTTATACGTGCCTCCTGAAGCACGGAACTATCTTTTTATCAGACAATCTGGTGATTCAGGCCTGCAATGTCTTGGCTAAGACTGGAAACAACTTTACAAATTATGCTTCTCGCGGCCACCGGGTCACAAGGCAAACGCCAAACTACAAAACAAAACAGTACAAATACTCATACATCTATACCAATATTATAAAGCGGGACAGTTTGTTTGAACGCGCTTATCTTCGAAAATACTGGGTCGATTTGTATGAAATTTGGTATGGAAGTAGCTTGAAGCTTGAGAAAGGTTATAGGCTACCCGTCTGCAAAAGAATTAGGTTATATTTTTAGCATGTTAAAGTCAACGGGAGCGAAGACCCGCGCGACCTTTTGTACACAATATACACATACACGTATTCGTTACAGTCGGGTCAGCAAACTATCAAGACCGTAGACTATGGCCGTCTGCGAGGGGAGCGTAATAAAATCATAGCGGTTGCATTGACACCGTTTGCATTTCCGGAGCTGCACTCTCTTGATTCGTAGTATGAGGGACTTTTAATAACTACATACAAGTGAGATGCAAATATGACGCGTTTATACAATGCGTTTTTGTAGAAATTGTTCTAAATACATTTATAATAATATTAATATGTTAAGCCCTACTAATATTAGAAAGCAAAAAATTATGTTTGTTTTTTTAAACGCGCTAATATTCGAAAGTTTTGGGTGGATTCGCATGAAATTTGGTATGAAATTAGCTTGAAGGTTGAAGGTTATAATTTTCTTGTTACACTACTGCAAAAAAAGAGATTGCAAAGCAATGGATTTGATTGCAAAAGGCAAAGCCCCGCGTGACTGGTAGTAATGTTATAAAGAGGAAAGCATTTTTGTTCGTTTTTTCGTGCCTAATAGGCTCCAAAATCGAATCGACCGAATTTAACAATTTATTCACCAATAGAAAACGACATTATCAGAATGAAACGTTGTTTGATATAATATAAGAAATACCATTTATTAAAAAAATGGACACCCTTAAGAAATTTAAGCAACTTTTGCAATCATTTAACCGAAATAGCAATATTGTGATGATAAAAACTCATTCTTTGGAGTGCGTTAATAAAACTATTGATGGTACATAAAAATAACGTATTACTCATTATTACCCACAAAAAAGTCCGCTAGGCAATACATCTAATTATCATAGTATAAGCACAATAACAATTTTTTGTTCTAAAGTGTAATTAAATCGTGGTTGAAAAAAAAAATTGGTTACGTTCAAATCGTACTACTCTTATTCAAAACTCTTAGACGCAAGGACAACTGAATCAAAGGGTGGGATTTAGATAGATAGAATACTATTTATTGTACACCAATAATTTAAACACACACTTATTTACAATAGTACAAAATATGGTTACAATGGCGGTCTTATCGCTGACAGCAATATCTTCCAGACAACCTTTGGATAGACTTTATGAACATAAAACGAAGAGGGGAGGGCAAAGTCAGTATAGCTACTTCAAGTATATAACATACACAAAAAGTAAATAGTTTCGTCAGTAAAAGTCTGACACACCGTTTCGCTCCACCCAGAGCGGGAACCCAACTGAAGATTTGCGCCAGAAAAAAGGTTTCACTCATAGAGATGACGCCTGGTCCCAGCAGTGGGCAGGTTATAGACTGATCACGATTATTTTAATGTACCTTTGTCAGTTTTTACACGAGTCCGTCATCACAGCCGTATAATTTTCACACAGCTTATCTAGAACCTTGTAAATCAAAAAATCTTTACAAAATTGTTATAAATAAAGCAGAAATAGCACATAATGACAGAATAGATGGGTTCAATGTGTTGTTACATTCCTATTTAGTATTCCGAAGTCTTCCGCGCATCGCCATATAATTATGACTCATTTCCTCCATTTAAATTATACGTTTGCAAAATAATAAACAATTTTTGTTCAGTCATAATGAGGCTTTTTCATATCATGTTTATAGTAGAACGTCACAAACTCGGTTTTTGTAGCAGCGCTTGCAGCTCTTTAGCGAGGAAAGATTTTCGAATTCAGATATTAGAAGGTAAGTAATAAAAAGGGCACAGAAAAGGTATCATGAACAATTCACTGGCATACTACAACAGAATTACACTACTTATTGCAGTGAACTCACTCCAAACACGAGCATAATTTAGCTTTGTCGGAGGGGTTAAACAAGAGTGCTGGTAATGTGGAATCTACACACATTGCAATTTTTCTTTAAAAATAATGTAGTAGTTATAAATGAATTAGCTGATAACTTATGGCATAGTTTTTATACTACAAGACATTATCATTATTAGCTTAGCATTTTCTACATTAGGGTTGGCTTTTAGCAGTTGGCTTTTAGTAGCTGTGTTTGTAGAAGTCAGAAAGGCAGTCGCTTCATGTAAAACACTAGTACTCAGCCGACTGGTCGCCGATCTCAATATAGTTGGGATAAGGTTAGCCTTTCTACTAGGGATTTCTTTTGTATCATCACCTACTTAGGTAGGTGATGATACAAAAGAAATCCCTAGTGTGGGGAGTGCCCCACACTAGGGATTTCTTTTGTTAATTTTTTGTTAGTTTTTATTTTTATTTAAGAACAGTGGTTCTTAAATAAAAATAAAAACTAACAAAAAATTAAACCGACTTCCAAATAAAATACTTCAAAGTGAAAAATTAACTCTTATTTCAGTAGTCGTTATTTTTTTGGTATTTTCATTTTGACACCGACTTCCGAAACTAGAGTTATTTTTCACTGTAGGTACAAGGTATTATAAAAAGTACCCAAATCGCTATAGTTGTGCCTATAATATTTGAAGAGTTCCCTCAATTTCTCCAGGATTCAATCATCAGATCCTGAATTGATGACAATGGGAACAACCTGGAAGTATACCCTTTCAATCAAAAAAAGAATTTTCCTGATCGTTCCAGCCGTCTACGGTTATTAGGTAACAAACATAAATATAAATAAAAAAAAATACAGTCGAATTGAGAACCTACTTCTTTTTTGAAGTCGGTTAAAATCCCTTCAGGTTTTAACTAACTACTTCTAAAGTTCATGGAATCTTGTTGCATAAAGAGGACGACTTACTAAAATGAGAAGCTGTACAAGTTTTGTACAAACTGACTTTCCCTTTTTCATCCAAAATGATGGGGTTTGGGTGTCCGTTTCACTTATCAAAAATAATCAACTTTGCCGTAATAATTAATATTGATTGTATCAACACAAAATGACATAATATTTGCCCTACACTTCTATGACTACACCACATTAAATACACAAATCCACAGCGCGAATGTTAAAGATTTCCAACACAAACAATGAGCGTCGCGATTTTTCCTTGCTATCAAAACATTACCAAGAATAAGCTCTAATAAATGAGTAACAATTTTTTAAAGCTAACTATTTCGTTTTCATGGTTTCGGAATAAAGTGCCTGTGACATACGGACGGACGGACCGACTGACAGACCGACATGACGAATCTATAAGGGTTACGTTTTTTGCCATTCGGCTATGGAACCCTAAAAAGACGAGAAAGGGTGAAGAGAGAGTAACCGGTAGCACCACAAAATTAATCATCTCCGCCGTAATAATTAAAACTGATTGTATCAATACGAAAGGACATAATCCATCTCCAATATCCATCTGTCGCAGGTCTGCTGGAAGAAATTAATCTTTTGACATAAGCAGCTCGTTTGTGCACTTTTATCTGTATTTGTTTTTTTTTCATGTGTATACCATAAATAAATAAATGTTTGCCCTAGACTTTTTATGTAAACAAATCACAATGTGACTGTTAAAAATTACGACACTCGTTGTTTTGTTGAAAGAACACAAACTATTTAAGCGTCGCAATTTTTCCTATATTTCAAAACATTTCTAAGAAAAATCGCTAATAAACGGTTACATCACTAGGCAATAGATACAATTCTGAGAAACTTATTTTGTTCGTAGTATGTTAATTTTATATGATGACTTACGGCGTCTTAATTATCCGAGTAGTCTTAAATTTTTTGCAATTATAGGCAGTTGTCCGTCCCACCGCCGACGATGAACGAGTAGCGAGCGAGTAAAGCTAGCATCTGAAAACGAGTTGGCAAGCAGCGAGCAGCGAGTGTGTTGCTTCGATAGTTAAGTCGCTAAGCTATCATCTTAGAGTCATTTGATCTCCCCCCCCACCCCGAAAAGAGTCTTTTAACGCTATTGTGATACTATGGTGTGACTTAAATTGAAGAGTTGCCAGCATGAGGAAAATAATTTGAGGGGTCAAAGTCTGCTGCTTTTGCTAGGAGTTATTCTATTGTTTAGACTTTCGTAGACAGGCACGGCGCGACAAAGCGATGATTTAATTAGAACACTTCCTATATACCAGAGATGTCGTATGGTTACGTGTTCCTGTCTGAGGAAGCCTTAATAAAAATACAGTGATCTGCAATACACTATTATATTTAGTCGACATTTAATAAAAAATATTCATGTGTCCTTATTTTCTAACACAAACTCACCTAACAAATAAACACGTGAGAGACAAATAGATGTGTGTTACGACAGCAAAAATAATGTGACGCAAAAAGTAGTAGTCTTCCGATGCGTGGGCGCATCGCAATTAACGTGTAGTATTTAAGTGTTTTTCTACAATGTTAAACTACACAGTTTTGGAACAATTACGTTCTGAAGGTTTTTAGAACTACGGATATGGCAATGTAGACTCATAGATTCTTCAACAAATTTCCCGATTCCTTTTTAATTATAAGTTCACGTGAATATGTGACTTGGTACTATTTTGGCAAGTCTACACTGTTCTGTGGTAATTACATTGCAATATTATGGACATGTTGTTATAAACTTTGTATATCTAAAGGGTTTACCGAATAGTTACTTGTTTTTATACAGTGGACCCCCGATAATCCGGCCCCTGTCTAATCCGGCGCCCCCTGTTATCCGACATGTCTATTATCATTGAATATTTTTTGTCAATGATCGCTAATGATAGATAGATAGATATATTCTTTATTGTACACCATAACAGTAAAACAAAATTATACTTAACAATTAAAAAGGGTGAGACAATGGGCGGTCTTATCGCTAAAAGCGATCTTTTACAGACAACCTTTTTAAGAATTCTTTTCGAAGAAGAAGAAGTTCTATAGCATTAATGATGTAATTAAAAAAAATGCGTAAGCTCTTCATAGTGTTGCTTAAATTCGACATACATAATGAACTTTGATTTGTACTTCAGACTTCAGAGTATAACATATGGAATCTTATCATTGGATCGGTAATTTGTCGTATTGCAAGGTATTCTTTTGTAAAAAATAATTCGACAAATTCGATAGTTCGACACTGCCCTACAAAACGTTTGTCGGATTACCGGTGGTAATCCAAGTCCACTGTACCTACTTCCTTTCAACTTTTGATAAATGTCCATGATTGCTTTTAATTTAAAAGATAAAAGAAAGATGTAAATTTTGTCAGATCAGTTCTCCTATACGTAGCGTGGTCACATTTTTACAAGCTTTCATCTTATATATGTTCAAGATGATAAACGAACAGTACTTCAGACATAAAAGAAACCGCGTATCGTAAATTTGAAATCAGAACTTTTTGCGAAACATTAATTTTTAATTCATCGATTGCTAGACATCCAATTCGATAAAGCGATCTTTTTTGCTTCCATATTATGAACGAACAGACAAAAACGCTCTCAATGAAATTACATGGAACTCATTCAATTTAATGTGAAATCAAAGTCAAATAAATAAAAACACTGTTCTAAGCGAAGCAAAGTACACATTAGAGTTAGGTCATTAAATGACAAGTTCTATCGTTTTTCGTCTATGTGGCAGTTATAATGTACACTAGCTTCTATCCGCGACTATCGCGATCTGCGATATCCCGTGGGACGGTCTTTTCACGTAAATCCCGATCCCGTGGGAATTTCGGGATAAATACTACCGTATGTGTTATTCCAGGATGTCAGCTATCTATTAACCTAAATTTCATTCAGATCCGTTCAGCAGTTTTTGAGTGTAAGAGTAACAAACATCCATTTTCACAAACTTTCGCATTTATAATATTAGTAAGATTTTTAATGTAGTTTCATTTGCAAAAGCGGCAAATAATACAGGTTTCCGCTTTTCAAAAAATATTTATATAAAGTCGGTCATTTTTAAATAGCTTTTTGTGGTTTGCTACGGTTCAGAGAGGAATTGATTCGCGGAAAAATGCATTAACTATAATGTTGGATCCATACAAATATTCTACTGCTTATTTATTACAAGGTCAAATAATGTTTTGTGAACGATTCAATTATGATTGTATCGTATGACATGTTAACAAACAAAAGGACCAGTGGGGCAATATTTTAACAAAAACTAAGAGAAAGAAACTGGTCTTAGCTTCCAAAACTATGACGAATAGTGGAAAATACTCAAACGAGTTACGAATCCCATTTTGATAAAAATTAGACTACTTGATTCGATTGTCTTTGAATGTTTTTAAGCTTTTACTCTTGCTCGTCCTGGCTGCCATTATATCTTTGACAGACGTTACGGGTAGTCAAAATCTCACACGGGGTTTGGTCTTACCAAGGGGTATCTTGTTCCCAGCTGCTTGGTTGTGGAGGTCAGATAGGCAGCTGCTCTATGTAAAACCCTAGAACTCAGATGCATCCGGTTAGACTGGATAGTTGGGAAAAGGCAAAGCAAATGATGATTCTAAATAACATTGTTGTTGTGACTTTAGGTAGGTATTAGATGAACAACAAGAACGGAATGCAACGATGATAAAAGTTTATTGACAAATACCAAATAATCGCAAGAAAGAAAAAAATTAAAGGTAGAATCTCGATTATCCGGATCAATTCAAAGGGGTATTCCGTATAATCGAAAATCCGGATAATCGATTTGAAAGTCAAATCAAACAATATTTAAATTTATTCAATTTTTATTATGATAAAGGTTTTACTTGCGTCGTTTAGATATTACGATATATAAAAAACCGGTCAAGTGCGTGTCGGGCCACGCGCAGTGTAGGGTTCCGTAGTTTTTATAACAGCCAAGTGCGTGTCGTATTCACTGACTGATCTGATGGTATGCTCTTGAGGTAGTACCATTGTCACCAAATTAGAATTTGATGAAGGGATCCCATGGAAATCGAGGGAAACCCTCAAATTTTAAAGGCAATAGTATAGCGATTTTGGTATTTTTTATAGTAACTTGTGCATTTGCTTTCATAAAGCACCATTTGGTGAAGCGGAACTGATGAAGAAGATCACAGATGGCCACCGGAACTACTCAATAATAAGTATTTCACGGGTTGCGATTCGATTACTTTAAAATGGTTGCTAAGCAATTTATGGTCATCACAATGCGAATGGTGAAATGGAGCTGATGGTGAAATACCAGGAGAACTCCTCAATAATTAACGCCCCTGCATCGGGAGAAGCAATATTTTGTAAAAGGCGATAAGCAAGTTGACATTAGGCTATTGTAACTTAGATAAATTATAAACAGACCCACTAAAAAGCGAGTAATAAAAACTTTTAACAAAAAAAAAACTACCTCCAAAAAACACTACAATGTGAAAAATAACTTCAATTTCGGAAGTCGGTGGCAAAAAACTAAAATACAGATCCAAAGACACCATCTTCTGAAATTAAAGTTATTTTTCACATTGTACCTAGTGGTTTTTTGGATGTCGGTTTTTTTTTGTAATTTTTTTTTTATAAAACTTATTTAAATATGAAACTAGCGCGACACAACTGACGCTTAGCGCCATCAATCGACATTTCTATGGAGTTGTTTGAAATTTTCGAGTCAAATACAATTGGTCGACTATTACTCGTAAACTTGTAAAGCCCACTTATGTGTGATAGTTTTCCTTTAAACTTCGTTATATATAGGTACTACTGCCGTGTCATTTGAATTCCTAACTACAACCGTTTAGTTGATAGAGGGGCAGGACACTTGACTCTAACGAAAATTGGTACTTTAAAGCTTGATAAGTCACGAACGGTTTGCTTAATCAAAAAACGATCTTCCCTAACCCCTAATATTTTTAAAACACCTATCCAACGATATCCTACACTATGGTAAGGACGAAAAAAAAAATTATCATCCCACTTTACATGTAGGGGAGGTACCCTAAATAATTGTTTTTTTCAAAAATTTTTTTTACCACTATTTCGGCATCATTAACATGTATACTCATGCCAAATTACAACTTTCTAGTACCTATTACAGTTTGAGCTAAACCGCGGACAGACGGACAGACAGACGGACATGGCGAAACTATAAGGGTTCCTTGTTGACTACGGAACCCTAAAAAACGAGCTATAACGATAGCGAATTATATATTACCTATATAATTTAAAATTTTGATTGAAAATAACTTGTTATTGATTTTTGATTGATTTATGAATCACACCTATTCATTGCGGCCAAGTCCCTGATGCACTTCAGTTGTAACAACAGTATGGGATCCGATTTGTCCTGTCTTTCAAACCAGGTTTCATGTTTGTTTGATGGTACTTGACATACATCCCCAGTTTCAGTTTCTTCTTCATCTTCTCTCTCATTGCTGTTCAAATGGTCAAGGATTTCTTCATTACTTAATATTTGGATTCCAGGGTCTTCATTATTTCCGCCTGACGCAGGTGCTGACCGGACATGGCTGTTTCGGGAGGCACTTGTTTCGGATTCAGCGGGAGGACACGCCCGGGTGTCGTCATTGTGAGGACCACCTGGAGGACACGGTGGAGCATACGGTAGAGGTGTGCCCTGCTTGGGCGGAGCACCGCCGTGTCCTCGTAGAGGCGGTCGGCGGCGGCGACCTCTCGCGCCCCGCTCTGGTTCAGACTATGGTGCGGAGCGAGAGGGAATGGGATGCGGTCGCCTCCTTCTGCGAAGCAGTCATGCTAGCGAAGGAGGAGGCCGAACGCGCGAGGGAGAGGCAACTCTCTTCCTCGCGCCCCAGCCGCCGCGGGAGACGCCTCAGGCGTCGGGGATCACGAGCCGATTTCCGGCCACCGTAGGCGCGGGCCTGCGGACGGCGAGCAGGGGTCACTCACCGTCCGGTGAGGACAAGGCCCGGGTCGGCGGAGCGTCGTGTTCCACGCGCGCCTCAAAGAGCTGTCAACACCAGTGACGGGGCCTCATAGGGCCATTGCCTGCCGGGGTTTGCGGGAAAGTTCTACCGAGTTACTGCGGCCCCGGAAATTTAGGGCAGCTGAAGGAACAGGGTGGGTTTTTAGTCAGTAGAAATCTGACACACCCTTCCGCTTCACACAGAGCGGAAGAAGTCATTTGATGATTTTCCCACCCCAAAAATAGAAAAAAAAAGGGTCTTCATTATCGCACTTCAGCCACTACTTCTTCTTCTCTTCATCGCACCCTTCACCAATGCTAAGAATTTTCATTTCTTCTGTGATTTCTTATAAATCGTCGTGCGGTTCAATAGAAGGATTAGATACAGTTAATTTTAATCATTTATTTCATGCTCTTTTTGTTTGCGAATTCACAGAGTTCTACGCTTCTACCAGCATATAACAACAATCTTTTAAATTAATTTCCTCAAAAAACTTTAACATCGTTTCTATTTCACTGTTGTCTGCTGATAAAAGACGCGAGCGGGAACGAAAGCGGAAGTAGAAGTACACGGTTGGAGGCGGGAATAAACTTGTCGTAACATGTCTCGTGGCGCCGTCTAAACATTAAGTTGACAATTATAGCCGAAAAGAATGAGTCCGGATAATCGGATGTTCGGATAATCGATGTTCGGATAATCGGGATTCTACTGTACTATAAAGTCAAGGTCGAATATACTTTTAAGGCTCTAAGTTGCGTTAAAATTCGTGTTAAAATATGGAACTTTGGAGGCTCAGAACTTTCAAATTCCTTATTCTTTTACTATTTTTGTTTATCACCGGCATAGATAATGACACATCGATATTATATTCAACTTTGAAAGTACGATATCAAATAATGGAGTAATCCCACAAGTACATTTGTATGGAGAAAATGTCAAAAAGCGTAGCCTTAAATAATTTTAGCAAAACATGGATCCCAAAGGAATTGAAAAATGTTATTAACTTAAAAATGTACAATAATAATAATATCATAATAAGCTTACAAAAAAAAAATGTACATATATTAATAAACTAACAAAAATAAACTACAGCGTAGAAGAATCTTTTAAGACGCAAAAGTCAATGAACACTCATATGGCCTCGGTTTTATTGTTTTAATTGAGAATAAATTATTCTCTATTAATAAATTTTATTATTTAACAACCATGCACGTTTATATTACATTTTTTCAATATTTTTGGTTCTATGAATCGAAATGAGAACTCGTATTAAATAAAAATAAAGATCCGACAAACCTGTCCGACACAGCTATGCGGCATCACGATTTTAATTATTTGTTTAATAAATTTCTCTAAAATTCTCGAGTCTCGAATGTCTGCGGAAATCCTAACGATCTACTCATAAGAACGTCTTCATGAAGAGTTAAAAAGTTCACAAAAATATTAATGAAACTTTATCCAAGTCGAAATATTCTTTAGCCAGCTATTTTGGGCTTATGACCTTCATCACTGAAGCAAAGTGCTAACAATACGCCTACATTATTTGATAACGCCATCGTGGTCAAAATCAGAAGCTCGATAATGTACCAAAAAAATAAACATAAATTACGCAATGTATGCGAGACATTAATTTACGTATTCATTAAAGAAAATCTTAATTTTAAAATAAGGTACGTGATTTTGTTATTTGATCGTAGTGAAAAGCGATAAAGTTCGTAGGTAGGTATGCCAAATAACGAAATAAAAAAGAAACAGCTTGCTCTATAGTTGACAGTATAATTCTAGAATCGATAATTATTTGCTAAAATTCAAAATTACAATGTATTATAGCAACAAGGTATTTAAGTAACACCTTTAAATCACCCTTTCAACTTTTCGACAGTACCTAATATTGGTGGCAGTCTGTTACTATATGTAGAGTATATATGGTGTTCTCGCATTCTGTGCAGTATTATTTATTTATTTTAGAGAAAACAAACAGTTACATATAACATAGTAAGGCTTACATACGAAAATATGGTAAATATTCTTCCCACAACGTTTTCCACAGATTACTATATAAAAACTAGAGAGACATATAAACTAAAAGAAAAACAATAGTTAAGAAAGTGTGATGCACGATTCGTAAAATTTAAAGGGTTTCATAATTCAGGCACACAAATATACACATTGTATATACACATTATATCACAAAGTCGACTGCTGGTCCTTAATTATTGCACGGATTTGCTTCATAAATATATTTTTAATGAAGAAAAATATGGGAGTAGAAAAGAATACATATAAAGCTGATTGTGATAATAATAACTTAGTTTTCTCAACTTAATATGATAATAAAAGTACAGCCAATTTTTCTCGATATCTTTTATTATACACTTCAACACTAGAAGCTACTGCAGCGTAGGTGCTCAAATGGGAATACCTTTGAAGCTAAATGCAAAGGTGCTTAAAACATAGTGGTCAGTTGACATATTTTATAGCGTCAATAGCCTAATGGATAAGGTGTCGGACTTGTGATCGAGAGGTCACGAGTTCGAATCCCACCCATTACACTATTGCCGTGAACCCACTCCAGACACAAGCATATTTAGCTTAGTTGGAGGGGTTAACAAGATTGCTAGTAATGTGAATTCTACCCACATTGCTAGTTATCTTTAAAAAAAAAAAAAAATTGGAGTATTACCGAATACTCCAAAATATGTCAACTGTGCTAAACTCTGATGAAGAGGTGAGCACAAACCACCATTGGATTTACAACAGCTAGTGGCAAGTTAGTAAATTTAACAAAAATTTAACCTAAATGTTATTTATTCACCACACTTGGTTGGTATAAATAAAATACCTGAGTCATAAGTCTGCCTTTGTAGGTTTGTGCATGAAGTTTTAAATAAATAAATAAATACATTACCCAGCCTAGCAACATGCAGATGCGTTATTTTACTTGTGACCTGCTTGTTGGATAATATGTTACCGGCCTCGTCTTAGATACATGCATTTTGTATGATGCATTCTTAGTATGCTCACAATAAGGATTTACGTCTTGCGATCTCTTCACCATCAATTAAAACATCTGAACCTGACCTTGACCTTAAATGACCTTATTATGACGTTTTTTATTACATCATAGGTCTGTCTCAAAATGAATGTTGAATATCTCACCAATTTCCCCTTTCTCTTATCGTACCCACACCATGTCGCGATTAATAAATGTATTCATAAATCGATTCTCTACAGACATATTACAATATGCATCGAGAAGTAATCGGTATGCACATTAATGGATAACATACGAATCCGATTGCTTTTAGATTAAACTTCAATGTAATATCTGTCTACATTCAGAAATATTTTTTTAAATGAAGCATTTTCTTTTATTCCTACCAGAAAACCTTTCCATTATAAAACCGTATAACTGGGTTGCTACAAAAAATAGTTCGCTATCATTGGTAGTACGTACAGCATGCATAGCACAATGCATAAAGGATAGCATGTATTTCTGACGTGAAAGGGCGCTTATGACGCTTATGCGCGTATGAGAATCGTAATCTTGGAAACAGTCGGTAATCTTCGGAAACGGCGGGTTATTCTCCGAAGCAATCACGACACATTAAATGCGCGATATTAAAAAATACCGTGCTGGGTGGTCAGGAGTTGCGGAAAAAAAAACGATTGGAATAATCTAATTTTGGAATATTTCTTTAAATTGGAATATAATTAAAAACTACTTACTTGGCACCCTACCTTAATGTTATTATTGTATTTTGTACGTTTATTAATTATATACATAAGTTAAACATATACATATTATAATTCGATCCCACAGTCAAACTGTCTATTCAGTTTTGTGGGACATTGTTGTACATTACATTGTACCTTAAAAACAATAAATAAAAATAAAATAAATAAACGGGGCCCACCCTGTCCCAAAAGAAGGTAAAGGCGACTTGGTTAGTTAGAGGGTGTCACTGTAATACCGATTAGCCTTAGCCTTTCCCCAAATATGTTGACGACGGCTTCCAGTCTAAAAAGATGCAGCTCAGTACTAGTAGGAAAACTCAAGAAACCCTGTAGCTGGGAAACATGATACCCCTTAGCACTTACTCCCGTCAGATAGTCAGTCGCTATATGTAAAACACTAGTACCGAGCTGAGCTAAACACTACCTGACAACTTTGGCAAGACTGGAGTCCAATTTTCTGGCTTCTAACTAACCGTATCGACTATCAAAGATGTATATAACAGCCAGGACCAACGGCTAAACGTTCTTTCCGAGGCAAAAAATCCGAAAAATTTCCGAAAAATCGGATCATGTTAGAGAGGTCCTATCTACGGAGACGGACCGAAATCAGCAAGAGTTGCTTAAGCTCGAAGATCCATCCATGCGAATAAGAATAAGAATGTGAATAAGAATTGAACATAGTATGGAAGAAAACAGAAAATTAATATTTCACCAACTCCAAATTTATTTTCGTACCAAGCGCTTCTCCTCCCCATTTATTGTGCGCATAGCCAAGCTGTGGAATTCTCTGCCGGCTTCTGTGTTCCCTGCCACTTATGACCTTTCAGCCTTTAAAGGACGAGTAAATAGGCATCTTCTGGGCTCGCTCGTCCCATCTTAGACCTCATCTATCGCTTACCATCAGGCGGGATCGAGGTCAAGGGTGGGCCCATCAGTAATAATATAAAAAATTAATAATTTATGTTTATTTATTTATTGGCATACATAGAATCACAAATAACATTAGCCGATAAACACTGGTGCCTGTGGTAGGTAATCAAAACCTATATTACAGGTCACCAGAATTTTACCTCTCAGAAAATCATTGTATGATAGTAAAATACAAGGTAAGCAAGTAAATTAAGATATAATAGGAATTTAAAAAGAAATTAGTGCAATTACAAACAATGGTATGGTGTGGTGTGTGTTGTGTGGTGTGATAATTATGGTGTGTGTGTTTAAAATGTTTGTCTGTGAATTAATGAATTAGGACAAGGACTATAGAATGATGGTAGAGTTAAGAGCCTCTGAAAAACTGTGTGCTTATACCTACTATTCGGTCTAAGAACCTTCATGGCCACGCTTGGTAACTTTTCACGGTAGGGATATGACAATTCAATCAGCAAGAATATAAGCCACATTTTTTGCTGCCACAAGTGACATTGTGACTATAATAGATTTCGTATTTAAGTGATAAAAGTCTTCTAAACCAAGTGTTTATTTATACATATAAGCGTTATTTAATGAACACTTTGCACTTTGTCATTAGGGAACGAACTAGTTAGAATCTTCATGGTTATTATTTTCTTGTGATTATTTGGTCGTTTGTTATTGTCGTACAATTATATGAAACGACCTCTGAATTGGTCTATTGTGGAAAGAACTATGTTTGCCATCAAAACATTTTGTTTACACGTGTTGAAATTGTATCTCAAGCTCGAAGCCTTAATAGTGTTATCACCCAGGCTAGAAAGTGAAGCAATTACACATAAGAATGTACCTAATTGACAATTCTGAAAAGTCCAAAATGCAATAAAAAAGGCTTTGTATCTATACTAATATTATAAAGCGGAAAAGTTTGCTTGTTACTTTAAACGTGCTAATCTTGGAAAATACTGGGTGGATTTGGATGAAATTTGGTATGGAAACCAACTCTGAAATCAACGACGACTTTTTACCGACTGCAAAAAGTAGGTTCATCGTGATAAAGTCAATGGGAGTAATGCCCCGCATGAGGTTAGTTAGCTCATAATGATGAATATCTAAAACCCCGCATCACTGTGACATTATTACCAAAAAATTAAATATAAGAGCTAATTTCAGTTTTGCACAGGTGTAACACATATTTTCCTAGCGCATAACAGACTAACTTAGTCTGTTTATGGTGTGCGTCCAAATTAACACAAATAAAGTACTTTTCCTTTCTTTCCTTCATATTTTAAACTATTAATATCACACCAGTAAATAAACAGATCGTCCAATCCACCAGGTAACGGTACAGTTACCTGTCGCAAATGAAAATTCGTTCGAAAATTCTCGTCACCCGTGCATATGCGATAATCTACTTACCGACGTAAATTGCCACAGCCCGTCCATGAAGTTAATTAAAATATTTAGCGATGGGAAACGTGGGGACTAAAACCAGCTTATATATATAAGAGTAACTAAATTTATAGGCCTAATTAACGTCATGCTAATCAGGGTATTTCAATAAAGCAAGCTACTTACCTAGCCTTCTTCTAAGTTAGATCCACAGCGTAATGGCTGAGGTGTCGACTTGTTACCGATAGATTGCGGATTCGAACACATTACACACTATTGCCGTGAACCATATGAACCTTCTCCAGACACAGGCATATTTAGCTTAGTTGGAGGGGTTAACAAGATTGCTATTAATGTGAATTCTACCTACATTGCTAATTAGCCTTTTGAAAAAAAAAACATCTAGTATGAATGGATGCAGCTGGATACAATTGTTTTACATGGAGCAACATATTCGTCCTCCGAAACAAGAAATCAGCTGGCAGATTCTTAAAAAAAATTGAAAATATACTTGAATTGTACCTGAACTGAGAACTCTTTGAGCTCACTTAAGTTAGCACGGTGAAATTCTTACAAAATATGATACCAACTTCTTGGTACCTGTTTGTTAAAACAATCCACAGACTTTCGTAACAACTTCTAAACTACTTCTCCTTTTCTTCGGTGGGAAAATGATCAAATGACTGCTTCTGCTCTGGGTGGAAAGGAAGGGAGTGTCTGAGTCCTACTGACTTAAAAACCTACCCTATTTCTTCCATATCGTTACATCTATCTATCGATATCTCGTTAGGCTATTTCTACACCCTGAAAAATGCGCATGACTTATGGAAAGGGCATAAAAAGACAATTGCAAATAATATTTTGATCATCACCAACTAGGTAAAGAGGACTGATTCAGTACTTATCTCCTTAATACAGAAGAATGACCCTACTTGTGCTCTAAATAACACTGCAGTAATGTCGATTGCAAAGTATACAGCCAAAAAGACTTCTGCATCTACACTATCACAGTCGAGACGAAAATGTGGCGAAATTTACGCCACCTGAAATCACTATTGGATTAGTGACATTTAGATGATGTTACTAGTATTCTATAAGTTGAGTGTAGATTTTTGATAATCCTTCGGTAGGAATATTTCCGTATGAAAAAGTAGGAGAGTATTTTTCCATAGTCGCGATTAAACAATTAACGATATCACACACAGCTGATTGCAAAACATGTTTAAAGAAACATGCTAGAAAATATTAAACAATTGTTACCTTTGAATACAGTTTGCTATGTAACGTCTGCACTCTACGCTTGTTGCGTATTGCTACAAACTATAAGTTCAATAAATGGAAAACATACCTCTAAAAAAAAGTTGTGGGAATATTCTAACGAGATACCGTGACCCCGGAACACAAAGGCAACTGAAGGTGCGGGGTGGGTTTTTAGTCAGTAGAAGTCTGACACTCCCTTCCACTCCACCTACAGCGGGAGGAGATTGATGAATTTCTCACCAAGAAAAAAAAATAACACTAAAAATTGGGGATTGGTATTATAAAATACTCAGGAAACTGTATTCTAGCCAAAAGACGGTCAGTATCAGTTAAGCTGGGTACTCACGGTCACGCCATCGCGTCAAATGGCGTGATGTACAGTCAAATTTTGATCGTGAATGTTAAAATCCGTTGACTTGACGTAAAACTCTGGATTTCCAGTCCCACCAAAATCCATCGCACCGCGTCGTGGCGTCACGCCGCAACATCGCGCCGACGGCTCATGTGTCATGGCGCCGCGCTCCCGTGAATGCGCAAACCTACGTCCATTTTGTTTGCATTCCATGCCGAGACGTCGAACGAGCTGTACGTGTTAACATGTCTCTGATATTATGACCCCCAAACGTTGTGGAGATGTTACCGTTGGAAACTGTAGTTCCTCGTAGCTTATTCCAGATGTCAAGAAACGAAGAGTGGCACACAGCCTCTCATGAGGACTTATTGCTTGTCTCATATTGGTGTCAGTAATTTGAAATACGTAGGTTCGTCCATTCTCAGATAATTTCTCCAATCACTTAGCTCCAATGACAGTTCATTTAATAAGTTAACATGTGTGAAGTTGTCTCTTTTTTAGCCATTCTTTGCACCATTTTTTTCGGTGGTTTTTAACTAGTGTTTTACATGGCGCGACTGCCTATCTGTACTCGACAACCCATTAGCTGGGTACCTTGGCAATACCAGTGTCAGATTTACTGGCTTCTGACCAACCGTAAATACGGAAAAAGAAGAACTGGCAGCCGGGACCAACAGCTAAACGTGCTTACCGAGGTACCAAGGAATCTCTACATGTTCCATCCAACCCATCCATAGATTAACCTCGACAAGTGTTGCTTACCCTTGAAGATCGAACGTTCTCAGTGCTGGGACACTGGACTCCTCTTTAGTATGTGAAGGGCTGTAATACACCAAGTGGAACCAGTACAGGTCGGGAAATGTCACGAATCTTCAGTTTTCATATTTATTAACCGACTTCAAAAAAAGGAGGTTTACAATTCGTCTTAAACTTTTTTTTATGTATGTTACCTCATAACTCGGAGATGGCTGGACCGATTTGGAAAATTCTTTTTTTTTGTTTGAAAGGGTATACTTTCTAGTTGGTCCCATTGTCGTCACGTTTGGATCTGATGATGGGATCATGGAGAAATCGAGGGAACTCTTCAAATATTATAGGCACACCTATAGCGTTTTGGGTATTTCTTATAGTACCTTGTGCAGTTGCACTCGAAAAGCACCATTTGAGGAAGTGGAACTGATGATGAAGACCCCAGATGGCCACCGAAACTACTCAATAATAAGTATTTCGTTGATTGCGATTAGATTACTTGAATATGGATGTTAAGCACTTTATGCTCGTCACAATGCATATGGTGAAGTAGAGCTGATGGTGATGTACCAGGAGAACTCCTCAAAAATTAACGGCTCTGCACCGGGAAAATCAATATTTTGTAAAAGGTGATAAGTAGTTGACATTTTGGCTTTTGTAACTAGATAAACTACAAACGGACCCACTAAAAAGCGTTAAAAAAATATTTTAGCAAAAAATATAACCGACTTCCATATAAAAACACTGCAAAGGCAAAAATAACTTTAATTTCGGAAGGCGGTGTCAAAAACTAAAATATATACAAAACTAAAGACACCGCCTTCCGAAATTAAAGTTATTTTTGCCTTTGTAGTGTTTTTATATGGAAGTCGGTTATATTTTTTGCTAAAAAGTTTTTTTTTATGAGGCACTTACATAACTAAAGCGTTAATAGCTTTATGGATAAGGTGTCGGATTTGTGACCGAGAAGTCGCGTGTTCCAATCACACCCATTACCCTATCGCCGGAAACCCAATCCACAGATCTTAATCTTAACATAGTATAAAGCAAAGTCGCTTCCCTGTCTGTCTGTCCCTATGTATGCTTCAATCTTTAAAACTACGCAACTGATTTTGATGCAGTTTTTTTCAATGGAAAAAGTAATTCAATAGGAATATTTTTAATTATATAACATGCATAATACAGTAGAGGAACACTGATCATTTTTGAGGTTTCTAATGTGATGTCGCAAATGAACACATATTTTTGCGCTTGCGTTGCAAACGCTGGCTGAACCCTACGATATAGATCAAAATAATTTACTACAGTAATATACACCTTAAAAAGGAAAACATAAAAGTCCGCGATGGTATATGTCTATCTCTTATAGATAACCCACAACAACCATTTTTTATCCTTTACTTTACACGAGAAATACGAGCATATTTTACGAAGCGATTTTAAGTAATACAGCATTAATCCTTATCCAATTAAGTACCATAAATACATTTTGCATTTTATATACATCAATATTGCCCTTTACAGCATGTAATTTAAATGAATAGTTTCGAATATATTACAGATTTAAAATGCATTGACATAGCGGTTGCGGCGCGGTGCCGGTGGAGCCCCGGCGCGCGTGATGTTGCAGGCTTAGATTTGAGTAGTGTTGTAAAAATACCGTATAATACCAAAAGGCTATGTATTAAACAGGTATTTTATTATAACTTACGGTATTATTGGTATTTTATGTATTTTATATTTGATCTGGCAATATTACGAAGAGTTTTAGTTTAATAAATTAAATATATTTTAAGTTTCGATTGTATGCTATATTTTAGAATGACTAATTCTGATTTTATGATTACTTAGTAATTAAACTACACAGATATTATTACAATATTATATTTCCGTCTATTTTTCATTACTGTGTTTATAAATATTTAATTTTATAATACCGCACAGTGGGTACGATTTACCGCGTGATCGGCCTGTCCGCGGTTCAACGATGCATTCGTCGCCGTCGACACCACCGCGCTGCGTTCGCGCCGTGTTAGTGTCGTCGCATTGACGTGATATTCTAATTGGCTTGTTCTTTTTCCTTTAATATTTTCATTTTTTGTGCTTTTCCACTGTATTCAGTACTTAGGTATTTTAATGATTACTCAGATAATTTACACAAAAAATATAGAAACCATCGAATTATACATAAAATACCGTAGCAAATGGTATATTACCGTATTATACGGTATTTTTCGTTTTATACATTTCAATACAAATGGTATAATACAGCACTTACATCTCCGTGGATTTGAGCATTGAATGTTTTTCCCATGGTCAATTATATTTCGCACTTTCAAGAGTAATTACTAAAGAGAACATGTATGTCGAATGACAAAAAAGCTGTCAACGTTGTATATAAAGACATTCTATAGTATATTTAATATAAACATTGCACCCGTGCGAAGCCGGGGCGGGTCGCTAGACTCGCTAGTAAGCATATATAGCTTAAGTCGAGTGGATATTTTTGGTGCACGGTAAATCTCTGATGAGTTTGTGTTGGCACCAACTTAAATGTAAATAATGTGTGTGAAATATGGAACAAATAAAAATAAATAAATAATAACTGGAGGGGTCTTGTTAACACCTCTATTCTATTGCCAGTAATGTGAATTCAACCCACATTGTTAGTTTTCTTTAAAAAAGTAGTTATTATTTAGACATAATTATGTAGGTTTGAAAGAACTAAACCTAACTGTGGTATTTTCAACGTCGAAACTGCCCTACTAACTTGGATTGAATCTTGAACATCGGAAGAAGTACATTACAAAAGAAAACGAGGCCTGTAATATAATGATTGATAAGTTCTGTCTTGGAAAGCTTGCTGAAACTAGATAAAAGTGTCAAGATGTTATGTTGTTGACTCATAGGAAGCAAATCCTTATATATTATTTATTTCCTACTGTGTGAATTTGTAACTTTAATTTATAATTAGTGTGTTGCTGTTTGTATACTTATAACGTTATTTTATTATGAGTCTAAACATGAGGACTTATTATTGTCTCTCTGGCGACTATATATTCCTCTTTTTGTGTTTTTATTAGCTGTAAGTCCTCCATAAACTAAAAAATAAATAAATAAGATATTGACACAACGGTTTAAGTTTACATTTGTAGTTATCTAGTTAGATAGAAGTGCAGTATTCAGCACTACCATGCCGCATGCAATGTTTTTATTTTCGGTGGAAAATCCTCAAATATACTGTCTCGCTCTGGGTGGATTGGAAGAGAGTGCCATATAGGCGTGTGTAACTCTTTACAGAACGGACTCACTGATTCGAATCTTTGAAGTGACTCAAAAGATTGGTTCAGTAACAACGTTTCAAATGCATCATTTGAATCTGAAACGTTACTTTGCTCTGGCTCATTTCACGCGACGCGTCGCTCGTGTGGCGACTGAACAGTGTGCGAGCGAGAGGGAGAGACCGAGACACACTGCTATTGACTCTTGTATCCTAGCACGAAGATCGACTTTATTTATAATCTCACTTATTACAATAAATATGTAGACATAAAACATTCAGTATTGATGCCTCAAAACATTTGTATGTCTCAATAGTAAACGCCCGCAACTTAACGTAAGAATGTTACGTTTCTATACATGACGTCGCGTCGCGGGCGTTTACTGAGAGTCATTTGAGCCGATGATCCAAATGAGCCAAATGAAACATATCAGTGTTCCGGATCATTTCAGTGATCGAGATGCAAATGTTCCAATCTTAAAAATGATATACTTTGCCCACCTCTAGTGCCATATCTCTACTGACTAATAATCCAGGCTGTTAGTCGCCCTTGCGGTCCGGGGTCGCGGTATCTCCTTAGAATGGTATGTTATTAGAGCCAGAAGACGAGGAATACTATGTCCTTTTACATTGATATTAGATTCCTTTTTCCAGCATTGGTACTCATAAAAAATCTATAAACCAGTCATTAATTGCATTCGTCTAACAAGGTTTCCCTCGTGAAATCTACATTCTCTGAAATAGCCTATTACAGCCTCATACAAGCGTATAATTAAACAAATGAAAACCTTCATTACAGTGAAGTAATCTTTATGGACTTACCAACAATGACGTAATCATAATAATATAATTACAAAGCAGTAATGAGTTTGAAGTTTCTTTATGTACTAATGTTATTAAAAATGGCATAATTTTAATTATTCTTGAATATTCCGAGGTTGTTTTTTGTAAAACTATTCTTAAATGTATTTCCCCTCGATAGCAGGTGCCAAGGTTTGTTGATTTTGTTCAGTCATGTGCATACATATCCCTTAACCACCTAGCACGGGTCTCACAGACCTCGACGACTAAAAAATTGTGAATATTTTGGCGCCCGAGTTTTGTATAAACTTGTTCCAGGGATGTCAGACGTACCAACTTCTTGGTATACATACAAGTTTTCAGTGTCACGTACCATGTACCAAGACTACTCGGTCCTTGTATGCAAAAATACCAAGATTTTGATGGAAGAATCGAGTAGGTATTACTAACTAAAAATGATCAATTATTATTTTGTTTTTCTGAACATGAAATCAAATAGTTAAATACAGACAAAAAATCGCAGTCAGTTGTTAATATTTTTGTACTATACGGTTGGTAAAACTGCTTGGCTAAGGTTAGTCGACTACTGCGCCATCTTCGCATAGTATTTCTTGTTTATCTTTTTAAACACTTCGCTATCTAGCCCTAAAAATAAAAATAATATTGCTAAAATTGTTCACATAGTTCACAAGATAAATACCACATCAAATATCAAAAATATTATCGTCCATCCCCCAATCATTTTACTGATGATAGGTACCTAATAGTGAAATAAATAATTAAAACTTGAATCTCAAACTCAAAATGAATAGTTTCGAGTCTGAAAATATTTTTTCGGCATCTTAATTTGTTTACGCCAGCTTCGGACTTTTTTCTATTGTCTGATTAAGCGAACGAACCCTCCTTTCCGATAAAAATGTGATATTTCTTTGGTACGTTCGATAATTACTGCCCCTATATAAACGAAATTGAATTTTTTTTTTACTGGGACGCGATTTTCGATACAGTTTATATATAAGTGGTGGCAGCGCGGCAGCGGAGCACAGGGGTACCAGTTTTTCGCTTTCAATACCAGCTTTCAGACAGCTCGGTACAAGGATTTCAGAGTGGCCGTCTGACATCCCTCAAGCGTGTACCTTCTCCCCGCCTCCCGCAGTGCCGTATAACCGCTCGCTGAGGGCGGGCGTGCGCGCGTTTGTCACAGGTGAGTAAAAAACTACTACCCCGGGTCTGAGAGACCTCTGTTAGGTGGTTATGTGATATTTTTTGAATATGCTTTTTATTGTTTTAGTTAAAAATGGCTCTAAATGATGATATTATTGCGCGTTGGTTGGAGCACGATCTGTCAGAAAATGAAAACCTACCAAACGACGAATTTAGCGATGTGGAGACTGATATTGGACCAGATCACGTATTGGAAGAAAGTTGTTCGTCTGCTCCGAATGTGAAGAGAGAACAGCTGTGAGCAATAACTAGAATTCACCATCCCACAATATTGCTTCTTCAAATTTAAATCAAGACCAAGAGTTTTCATCAGAAGATGATGAACCTTTATCTAATATTCAATCGAGACCGAGGAAGACGAATTATTTCGGTAGAAATCGTTTTCGCTGGTCATCTACCCCACATTCTTCGCGGTTGAGAACTTTGCAACATAATATAGTGCAGAACACCAGGTATAAAACCAGCATATTGTGGTGAGCTAAATTCCTCTTCTTCTCCGCAAAGCACCAATTTGCCTCGAATGCTCAAATAAGCTATGTATTCACTGCCGTGAAAAACTGTAAATTAAGGGGTTGCAATTTTGTTGATTTTATTATTTTATTTTGAATTTAAATATTTTTCCATGTTTATGGTTAATTGAACGTTTAAAAACAGTTATAACGATATTCCTGATTTATGTGATCATTTTTGTGGATCTCATTTTCCAAAGGTGTTCGTGTGTAAGTTTAAAATTAGAGTTAATAACAATTATTAGAGTTTAAACAAAAAGAAAAGTTTATTTTACATGTTCCTTTATTTTTAATAAATATTTTAATATATTTCTAAACAGATTTTAATTAATTACAAAACCTTTCTTGGCAATTTTTTATTAAATTGAATTATTTTACTTTGAGGTCCAACAGACCCTTGTTAGGTGGTTGTGTGACAAAAATATATGCTAGGTGGTAAAGGGTCTTTTACAGTCTCCCCAGGGATGTGCCCTAATAGGCAATGCACGGTGGGGGTTCCGGATTGGTCTTTTAAGAGGTACCGGGACCCTCTCTATATGCTGATGGTGATCACCGGGGTGGTTTTAGTGAGGTAGAAATCCCACACTCCCTGGTATTTCCCCAAAGTCCAGGCGCCTTTTGAAGGTTTCCCCCCGATAACAAAAAAAAAAAAAAAAAAAAAAAAAAAAGGTGGTAAAGGGATATACAACGTGTAATTTAAAGGGTATATACATACCAAGTGCATGGCTTCTTTGGATGATAACAAACGATATGGCAAGGGTTTTGTAATCCTAAGTCTACGTGTGTAGAACTTATTACAAATTCCAATACACTGATACCAGAGACCGAATTTTTCAAATTAAGAAGAACGAAAAGAATTATCGTGTTATTGGCAAGTGACGTGGAAAGTTATTGACCCTCGTACTGCCCTGCACTAACTAAAAGGCCGTTAAGCCACCAAAGGTCATTTTTCACTTTTTAATGTATACTTAAACTACTTTCGATTCTCTATCTTTTGGTCTAAAGATCATTTTCCTACGATTAATACTTTTAGAGATATAGCAATTTTGCTGAGCAGTTAAACAAAATATTTTTTTTCACTTCCTTTGTTAAAAAATGACTAAACCACAATACTTGTATGTACAATGCTAAAATATAATACAATACTAAAAGAAACTTTTATTTACTTTAAAACACCTCACATATATTGTGCACAGAAGCTATGCCCACAAAAATAATTTACCATCGTCCGAGCTAGCGTAGTTTTGTAGAAAAATCATTTCCCACTTATTTTTACTTTTACTCGAAAAATACTTTTTGGGGTTAGCGGCTTTTTAGTTAGTGTAGGGCAGCGTAGTGCTGTGACATGTTTGATATGATTGGTATTCAAGAAATATATGAAAACAATAATTTGGTATCAATTCTTTGAGTCAGAGTGAGTTTGAGTGAGATGTTGTCTTCAGCCCTTTTGGATAGATATGGGGTTTCCGTTACACGTATCGCTAGCAGTGACGCGGGCTTCGCTTCCATGGACTTCGTCACGATAAAAACGTAACCAACCATTTTTCGGTCGGGTACAAAGTAGCTTATAGCCTTCCTTCTATCTTCAAGCTTCTTGCATTCCAATTCCAACCTCATTCAAATCCACCCAATACTTTCGAATATTAGCGCGTTCAAACAAGCAAACAAACTTTTCCGCTTTATATTAGTATAGATAGGTATTCCATACTAGCTATGCCTGCGACTTCGTTTGCGTATTAGTCGATGTATCCTTTGCGGATTGCAGAATATAAAAAGTTGCCTATTAACTATATTATATACTATACAGTATTGTAAATCAAGTGTTTGTTTAAATTATTGGTGTACAATAAAGAGTATTCTATCTATCTATCTATCTAAAAGACAAACATAAAGACAGACGGACAATAAAAAAAAATGTGTATTTTGTGAGTTTCGTTATTTTACATCGCAGGTAGACACTTCAATTTTATTTATATGTAGGTAGGTAATACCTATGTAGATAGAATGTATCGTAAAGGACATGGCACTAAACTGAAATACTTAAAATACATTTTTAACTAAGCATTTAATTATCGTGCATCAATAAAATTATGTATGCATTAATAAGTATATGATATTCAAACGGATGTACATAATGCACATTTGCATAGTAATTTTGCAATTATAATAAAAATTCTCAACAAAGTTAGTTATTAAGAGATAAACGGCTTACCTGTAAATTAGTTTTCTCAACATATTGTAGAGATCCTATTAAAACATACAAGTGAAATGAAAGCTAAGTTCAATATTGAATGATGTGGTGTCTAAGTAAATTTGTCATGATGAATTTGTGTTGAAAATGATAGTCCTTACTTGTAGTTAGAAACCAGAAAATCTGGAATCAGTCTTGGCGAGTTGTGTCGTGTTACACAGTTACGCTCTATGTAAAACACCTACCCACTCATCAGTACCAGTTGTACGAGAAGCCGACCCCAACAATGTTGGCAAAAGGTTAAACAGATGATGCTAAAAAACACACACTTCAAAAACATTACCCGTCTAGTCGGGTAATAACATTTTCCATTTGAACAGAAACATGTTGCTAACGTCATACAATAAGTTACGAACAATACAATTTCTTTTATGGAACTGAAAATGTTAATAACATATGAAGACTGCATTGAAAAGTTTACGGACAAAACAATGATTCATGTAGCCAATTTGACATGTTATAATGAAGTGGAACGAACGTTTAAGAAGACTGTATATACAGTTGGAAACTGCAAATACATAGTTGCTAATTAATTATGGATTTTGAGGTAAACTGTGTCAGAGTCAAAATTTTGTTCCATATAGACATATTATCTTATAAACATATCTTTACATCTTATGTACTTACCTACATATAATAAAATTGAAGTGTTCGTTTGTGATTTAAAAATAACTGTTTTCCCAAGTGTTTCTATACTTATTATAAACACGATACAAAAACCTTTAATTTTTGTCTGTCAGTTTTTCCGAGCTAATTTCTGGAACGCCTGCACCGATTTCAATGGGACTTTTTACACTGGAAGATATACGAGGTTATAAGGCAACATTTGGGAAATTATTAATCCCGGAAATCTCGCCGTATTAACATGGGGAAACGAAACCGCGGGCATAGCTAGTCTATAGATTAGTATTGATATACCAATACTATAAATGCGAAAGTTTAGATACATAGATCTTTGTACAAATCCCGCAAAATGTCTGAGCGGATTGGGAAAATTGATAAGGTAAGCATAATAGTCAGGAATAGCATAATTAAGTATCTACTACTTTTTAACCCGAGAAAATATGCGAAATTTTCACGCGAACAAATCTATATCCATATCTACTAATATACTAATAAAGAGGTAAAAGTTTTTGTTAGTTTGTATGTAGGGGGCAATCTACGGAACGAGTGGTCCAATTCTAAAAATTATTTCTTTATATATTTCTGATATATTGTTAAATGTAATCAATAATCAGTAAATAGTTTTTAAATCAATTAACGATTTTTTTTTACTTCCTATTGATATAAGATATGATTAGTGATTATAAAACAATAAATTAAAAAAATATTATTATTCTAGTATTTTTTTAACGTAACTGCTTAAATGCCACTGATAAAACGAAACGCATACCACAGATAAAAATGAAACAGGTTTAGATGCGTTCAAATTTAATAAAAGTTATGAGGAAATTGAGTTTATTTATTAATACAAAACCTTTTCCCGGCTCGAAAAAAATAAGTGTGTTAAACAACGGGGTCTAACTCCGTTATTTAACACACGCATAAATGCCTATTTTTTGATACATCGATCATTACTGGTTGCATTCAGGTCATATATGACCATTCTCCTTTGTTTGTTAGTTTGTATGCAATCTACGGAACGAATGGTCCAATTCTAAAAAATATTTCTTTGGTAGTAAGCTACATTATTGGGGAGTGCTATAGGTTAAAAATTATTTCGAAATCCACGCGGACGAAGACATGTCAACACTAATATAAAAGTCGGCATGAGTCAGTTCATTCCTCAATTATTACGACTTAGTGGCTGAACAAAATATAATTTTTATGCAATTTTTAACAGAATCTAATAGTAAAGTTGGCCTTACAACTTATTGGCAGCGAAGGCAATTCCTTGACGAAATTGAATGGTATATTTACTGGTAGAAGGGATAGTCATACTAACCTCATTCGTGTACAGTCAATAAAAGTAACGAGTAAGCAACCTGGTATTGACTGAGATAAACATATTTTTTAAATCTTTCTTTCATTTTCGTCGTTTAGTCAACGAATAATGCAGAGACTGATTAAAGTTATTATATTAAGTTGAATATTTTCACTTTTTCTTTGTAATTGTTGATCGTACAGTTGTAAGTAGAACACAATATTTTTAAGGCAATTAAAGGGTCGACAATCCAGCCAAAACCGGTTAAATTGAGGTTATGTTTGTGATTTTTAATTCAGTTTTCCTCTTCGGGCCAAAGTGCATTGACCGGAACAAACAAGTTATTTAATGTATTACGCTTCAACGTTTTCGTAAACAATACCAAAGAAATTTTTTATCAGTGATTCGGTTTTTATAACTTCGTTAAGAAACAACTTTGCATACTTACACAAACAAAAATACTGAATATAATTTATAATCCAATGATTACACCATTTTGATATGACTAAACTCTATGTTTACTCTAAAATAACCTTACTTTACTACATAAATTAAATAAGCAGCACCTTTGTGCTCTTTTAGCTGTATTTGTCCTTTTTCTTTGTTTGTGTCATTTGTGTACATCAATAAATAATAAATAAATAAATATCACACTAACAGAAAAGGTAAAACTATACGTGTTTTGATACCTTTATTTTCAAAAAGATTCTCCGAAGCGGACCATATCTTTTACTAAAGAATCTTTACATTTCTATTTCTCAGAAAGAGTTGTTAACAATATCTTATAGATACTTAATATAAACAGATTTATTCTATGTGGGATGGTAGGTGGGATATTTGTTAATGAATATATTTTGATATCCAAATATCCAGTTACGGTAAACAAAATACATTATATTTGGTATTATGGACTTCGACAAAACAAACAACTTCAAACAAGTACACATACATACATATATGCAGTCTTCAAAAATATTTAACCGATTCTCAACCTCTGCTTTTGAAAGGAAACTATATTTTTGGTTCGAACCCTTTGACTGTGAGGGCTTGAGTCGTTTTTATCTGTCTCAAGGTTAAAAAACAACTATACAATAGAATATTGTCTTCATTCTTAATGCAGCCCATTTTTACACCCTTTTAACCTGTACAATCCCAATTGGCATTTCATATATTCCAAAAAATCTGCTGGTCCCTTTTTTGTTATACTAAACTAATGTATCCATTTAAAAAAAGAGTTTGACTGGATTATACATTGTTTTTTCATTAACACCTAATACTTAGAAAAAATTGGATAATGATAAAAAAATCAGTGTTCATCGTACCTGCAACCCAATCCTTTTCCTAACTGTACGTTCTAAGTTCAAAGTCTGGCAGACATCCGTTAGGTCCGGTCCACCAGAGGTTCCTTGAGAGTTAAGAGTCAATATTAATATTTGACCTTGATTTTCTTTAACATATACAACGTGTAACAGATTAAGCGCAATACCTCAGACACACCAATTAGAATATTAAATTACAAGTCTAAAAAACATCCGTAACTAAATTAATTGAATCCAAACCTAGGCATTTTTTATAAATTAGTTATCCTTACTAAACGCAAAACGTATGTGCGTCATACAATATCCATACGCAGACGCATACACTCATGCAATATTAGCGGCCGACGCGACACGCACACAATTTCCTAGAATTAAGGATTGTATTAATTTGTCATGATACTGTGTTTCCATTTTAAGTTAAATGAAAAATTTTTCCATCAAAATTTAACACCTATTTTTAATGACGGAATTCGATTCAGAAGTCGATTCTGAAGAGATTAATGAAGAAATCGAATATCGAAATGGATATATTTTGTATGGACTCGAATCATACCTACATAGTTGTACTATATATAATGTTATAACTAATAATGAATTACCATGACAGGATTGCCATACCAGCTTTACTGTGACATAAAATATCTTTCCCTCAAAGCTATTAGATATTTCATACAATGAAACTGAACTATCTTAACATTGCTGTAACTCACTACAATTCGTAATCTCATACTCATCACAGACAAAAACACATACACACACACACACACACACACACACAAACGCCTAGTTTGGGGATTACTGAAAATTTTATAAGAATACTAACACTGGTTTAAATAAATTCTTAATTCTTATATTGGCATACCCTATATCATCCAATACAAGTACCAAGCCTCATCGTCATAAAATACTGCTAACTCTGTTAACTGTTATGATAATTCAAATGAATAAATAAACATGTTTTAACCAGAATATCCGTGCAAATCATGAACTTAACGGAGCCATCAGCGCATAGTGCACGTTGCAACAACTCATAATCGCGACTAGTTATTAGAAATCACGTGTGACAGGCCGGCGCACGCGCATCGCCTTTAAAATATACAGAGGAACTAACTGCACAGGTTGTAGAAATGCCTTTTAAAGAGTCAACGCTTATAATTATTATATAACAATGTTAAAAACTTGTTGTCCCATCTCCAGCCTGGAACTTCTGACAAGCTGCTGCTAAAATGTTTACACCTGCATTCATATATTTTTTAAATAATAAAGACTGCCGCTATTCCCCTCGTTAAAACTCAAATGCCGTTTGCATGAGCAAATGAACTAACGACGATCCTTACACCCACAAATGTTTACCGGATGGTGATTCATATTTATGTTAATAATAAAAGACTAAAGGGCTAGACTTACATACTTATTGTCATAGATAGATATACTCTTTATAGTACACCATACCGGAAACAAATAAGGACTTTACTACTAAAAGATTGATACAATGGGCGGTCTACATCATCATAGAAGCCTACATCCCCTCCCAGTCAATTCAATCAATGAATTGATCCGCTGCCTGCAAGATGTTAACCCAATTGAATGGGACATTCACAGCAAAATCAACTTAGCCGTAAAACTTTAATAACTACGCATTAGATAGGTACAAAGTAACATCCCAGTCAAACTCCTGACGTGTATACTTCCTAATATATCAAAAACACAATAGGAAATAAAAACTGTTTTGCGGTGATGAAGAACAGAAACTTATTATCGAAACAATAGTTTATAAGTCGTTCAATCATTGACTCATCTTAACTACTAGGTAACCAGAATATAATAATGCATAAGGCAGTTGTCTCACCGCCAGCGAGTAAACGATTAACTGTCAGCTTATTTCTCGCTCAAGAAACGTACAATAGATATACTTTCTGTGTAAACAAGAGAGATGCATATATTAATAGTCGATCACTGACTGTTCACACTGCCGGCGAGTACTCGCTTCACTAGTTCCGATAATACTCGCTCAGCGGTCACTTGGCGGTCAGAACTCACGCTGAGAGACCAACAAGATGATAGCTCAGCGACTAAACTATCGGAACAACACACTTGCTGCTCGCTGCTCGCCAACTCGTTTTCCGATGCTAGCTTTACGCCTCGTTCTTCGTCGGCGATGGGACAACTGCCTAATGAATGTCATATTTTTTCTTGGTAACGTCATGTTGTAAATCAATTCATATAAAATCTAATTTATGTGTTATAGAAGAAACTTAACGAGAAACTCGTGGCTAAATAATGACAGCCGCACGTGTGTTCAAGGTCAAGCAACGCTTGTCTAGCTCGGTCCGTGGATGGATCTTAACATAAATCGAGATTCCTCCGTACCTACCCCAATCTGTCAAAATAATTTAACAGATTTACAACTTTATTGCAACATGATAAGGTTCAAACTCAATTGGGTAAATTTGACAGATTTTGATAGCTTGATGTGCTGGCGACTGTACATTTTTGACAACCCTTACTGGTAGTCAGACGCCAGAAAATCTGACTCTAATCTTGCTGAGGGGTATCGTGTGTTTGTGTGTATGTGTAATGGGTTGTGTGTATGTGTGTGTGTGTATGTAATGGGGGGTGTGTGTGTGTGTAAAGGGTTGTTGATGTCAGATTAGTAGTCGCTTCATGTAAAACATTAGTACTCGCCTGCATCCGGCTAAACTAGATGCCGAACCTGACTCAGTTGGATTGGGCTAAGCAGATAGTGTTGAGGAGAAACTTAACATTAATAATTAACATAATCTCATACTACGAAATATGGAACACTTTTAATTGTACATCATATATATCTATTTCATATGTGCCTAATAAAAAAGAAAAGAGGGTGACTAAAGAATTTTGAGATTATTTTCAGTATGTGTGATCACTGATCACTGTGTGTTTGTCTGAAAATCTATACAATATTTCAAGATATATATACATATTTTTTACAGATGGATGTAGTTATAACTAGGAACCAGTTCTGTTGCATTAAAACGTCGGAAAAAGAAACTTGTTTCTACTGTTAGCTTACAATATCTAGTTCTTAAGCTAACATGGTCACTAACAGTATCATTAGAACTTAAAACGGGATATTTACCATGTGTATTTAGTGTTTTGAGTTTCCGATATTTCGGCACTGTTGCAAGCGCCATGATCACGGATGAACTGAAGTACTTGCGGGTGGAAGTTTATGAGCAGACAAATCGGTCTACCCTCTTTGTCGTTCGTTTTCTGTTAGCGACACCGCTACCACTGTCACATGTATCACTAAACACTCGATTCTGTTCCCAACACACAAAACTCACCGTGTCGACTCGCGACCTTTCTGCAGAACTTATTCGGTTTTTACACATTTGAACCACTGGATTCCAGGCCCTCGACAGTTGAAACCCATCCTCCCGATTGAAATTGTCGTATTTGGTAATCTCAATCGCTTCCCTTACCAGTCTTGGATTGAGTTACATAACCCTCAAGTCATCTCGACAGAACGCCACTATATACCAAGACGTAAGGGAAGCGATTGAGATTACTAAATACGACAATTTCAATCGGGAGGATGGGTTTCAACTGTCGAGGGCCTGGAATCCAGTGGTTCAAAAGTGTAAAAACCGAAAAAGGTCCGTAGAAAGTTCGCGAGTCGACACGGTGAGTTTTGTGTGTCGGGAACAGAATCGAGTGTTTAGTGATACATGTTAAGCCGCCAACAGACTCACGCGAGAAGTCTCGCCGAGAAGTCTTGGCGAGAAATTGCGCGAGAACCGAGAAGGCATCTACACTCATGCGACCTTCTCATTCGCATTCTCGATCGTTATCCGGAATGGACGACAGTGCAGCGGCTTTGGTTTTGTGTGCATTAGCATATTGTAATCTTGTGAATACTAAAATTAGAAAAAAAATACAAATAAAAAAGCCACCCAATTTGTAATAGCTTGGCGACCACAGACAGTAGATACATACAGCACAACAACAGTCAACACACAATCAATGCCACGGTCTCACTGAGACTGAACAAGAATGTAATACCGTTCTCTTTTCTAGCCCGAGAAACCCTTTGAAGCGGGCAAAAATACCGACACCGATCGGAGAACAGGCGAGCGCGAGAACGAGATGGCAAGAAAGCGATCACATTCACGCTTCTCGGGTGTTCTCGGGGTGAGTCTGTAGCCGCTATGACAGTGGTAGCGGTGTCACTAACAGAAAACGAACGAGAAAGAGGGTAGACCGATTTGTCTGCTCATAAACTTCTACCCGCAATTACTTCAGTTCATCCGTGATCATGGCGCTTGCAACAGTGCCGAAATATCGGAAACTCAAAACAATAAATACACATGGTAAATATATATAAGTAATATATATAATATATATATAATATCATGGTAAGTATAACATAAAACAACATTCCTCGTGAATAAAGCTGTAGGTAGAGTTAGTTACAAATAAGAACCTGATCTACTTTCTAAGAATTTTTTACTTCCTCATAGACTTCCATAAAATTCGACCGAAATACCATAAATAAATCAAAAATTATCCACTAGACATTATTCAGTCGCGATCAACAGTTCAGTGTAGTAAGAATAATTTTCAAGTCCAAAATTAAGAAGGGAAAACTCAAACAATTTTTTTAGAAAAAATCGAAGGCGCAGTTCGACGCATTCAATAATGCAAAGTTAAAAGAAAAATAATTGTAGTCACGGATCTCAAGATCTAGGAGTTCTGAGTGAATACATAATACAATAACTATAGCAGGCAGAATGTGTAAAATGCAGTTTATAATTGGACCATTCTAGGTCTAGACATACTTCGCATTGCGTGACCTAGCGACAAGGAAATCGTTCTTAATTAAAAATAATCCGCTAACCGCAATAGACACCATTAAAACCCGTTAGATTTAAACAACAGACCATAAAACACATTTTTATAGGTCCTCTATTCCTATCGTTATTGGGAAAACCACTCAACTTTCTAACTAAAAATACCAGGTGTTAGCTTGACTATTGGGTGAAGACTAGTTTTGCGGATTCCGTATTGCGTGCTCTAGACTAAAAAGGTTTTTAAAGATATCTATGAATGTCTATCCGTTAACGTTCGTATCCGTTTTTTTCTGGTTTGAAAAGTTGCAAAGCTTCACGGGCAAAAATTTTTCTCAAATCAGTTTAGGTGTCAAATTTTTCTCAAATCAGTTTAGGTGTGAGTGGTGATGAACTTACAAGAGCAGTAGTGGCCTCATGATTACGGACCCTACTTGGGAGTTGCAGACAGGCACATTACTTTATGTTATTTATATCGTCAGCAATGCTCTCAAATCGGTGAAAAAAAACATTGTGATGATGAGGTTTCCTATTACCAAAATAAATTAAAGACACCGGGCCCATGTGGTGGACCTCTGTGATCTGTCCCAGCTGTGAGAACCTAATAGGCTTATTTATTTAATAATTTATATAGCTATAAGGAGCGAGGCATGAGAAATGCTAGACTGATTGTGAGAAATATGATAAGGCTAAAAGGAAAAACGGCTTACATAACGACTGATAAAAAATATTAAAGAGTAGAGCATTAATAATAATATTACCACACGCGCGAAGTCCCATACCGCATACCTATTGCGGATACAATTTATGCAAATTAAAATCTCATGCTATTATAATTTTTTTTTTACTTAACTGCAATGTTTTCTTTACGTATTATATGTAAACTATTACGTTTGTCTAGTGTAACATAATTTGCATAATATTTACTTATGCGATGTGGTTGTTCATTTGACATACTTGTTTTTACTATTATGTGAGAACCACACACCATTTAATATTAATTTTTTAAATGCATTCAATGTCTAGGGCATTTATTTGTTAATAAAATATTGTACAACTATTATTTAATCTTCCAAATGACTAAACGAAAGTTTGTCAACATCAGTTGAGGGATCCAATTTGTAAACATAATTTACTTATTACCCGACTGCAGCGAAGCAAGGAGGAGGGTTGTATTTTTATTTTTTGTAAAAAGTATGGAGGGGCTCACATATAAGAAAAATAATATTGTGTCGACATAAAACATGGTACATTGTAAGTGGCTTATAACAACTGTCGCACAAAGAGTTGCTATGTGGATGGGTATCTGCCTCATACTGAGACTCCTAACAACATGTTAAGCTGCATGTCCCATAGTCCAGCAACAGCCTTTATAGATAGAGAGTAGTGAGACAATCTAACATCAGTCTTGCCAAGTAGTACCATCTTACCCATTACTGAGTTATGGAGGTCAGATATGCAGCTACATCTTGTTGGACTGGAAGTCCATCCTACAAAAGATAGGGCTGGTAGACATGCTTGAAGTAATCAACTCATTATGAAAATCTATCCTAATATAATGAAGTGGTAAAATTTGTTTGTGAGTAGGGGGTAATCTCCGGAACTAATTATCGAATTTTAATAATTTTTCTTTGCTAGAAAGGTGAATTATTGGTGAGTGCTAGTGGCTATTAATAGATAATTTTAAAATCCACGCTGATGCAGGTGAATTGCTAATTTTATTATTATTACTTTGACTACTGAGTTTGTTTTATTGAGTGTTTTTAGATAGACTAAATTAAATATCATAATGTTACGTCATTTAATAATTGAAATATATGAATATCAACAATTTACATGTCACTTTTTTGTTTTAAAACTTTATTCTACGTTAAAGTTATTTCTAGTTTTACACAGGATAGGACCTAGTATCCTAGATTAAAATATACCCTATTGTCTATACATCGTTCTTTCATACATTATTTATGTGGCTGGCAACACAACATGGCATTGACAATATGGACCTCTGCCAACTTCACGAGGTTGTCTGAATACAGTGGAATTAAAATATACTGTTACAGTATATCCTGATTGTAACTAGGATGCTTTTATAAGGAAATATTGTCTAAAGAGAATCTTCCGTTGTTTTGTATTCCAGAAATATAACAACTAGTATACTAACTATAGTTTTACTTTCAGGATGTTTGTTTACATTTTAACTGGTAAGCACTAATTGCAAATTCTCGCTGGAGTTTAATTTTAATAACAATTCTATTTTTTAGGAAAAACTCTTTTCTCAAATAAAATGCTTATCAGGAAAATTAATGTTAAGTACCTTAAAACAAAAAATTTGGTATAGTGAAATAAAAATTGTACAACTTTTCCCAACACCCTAGGGCGATTTAACCAGTGACCAAAAAAAATGTAACCACAGCGTTCTATTTCAAAACGTTTTTTTTTTATTGATAATAGGTTCGCGTTTGACCACCATCTCACCTGATGGTAAGCGATGATGTGGTCGAAGATGGAGCGCGCTTACCTAGAAGTAACTTTTAACTTAATTTATGACCATACTAAAATTAATGGTTACCTATCAAATCACTTGTTTACTACTTACCGGCAGAACTTCCGGGTACATTAAATCGATGGAAATTCACCACACAATTCCAAGAAAATCTAATTTGTTTCATACGGCAAACACAAACTTGTTTTCTAGTCTGACTCACTTTTTATTTACATGTGATAAAATTAAAAACAAAACAAAGTGAAATCGTATACACAACTCTTCTAAATAATACGTAAACAAGCATTCACTGTCTACAAAACAAATAACAGCTGTTGTTATGTTATTATTATTAGTGAAAGTGACAGATGTCAGCGTGTTAGTATCACTGTCAAAAGTTCATAGAGACATTTACAAATGCCGCTATGAACATGAGTGAACAAAATTATTTGTAATCTTTGTTCCTGAATCATTTTGACTACTTAATAAAAAGCGGTATGCTAATTAAACTATTATGTGTACCTACATACATTAAATATTAATATAATCTTGTGCTTGTTGCTAAACTTCTTAATTTAGGCTTGCAGTCTACATAACACCACTATTTGTAAATGTAATTCTTCTTTTATTATTATTCCATTAATTTGATTTGGATACCAGGTTTTTTAGTGACGAAATTAAAATATTGTAATTTCATATTATTATATTGAGACGGTATAGAAAATTGAGACGATGTATTCAATACGTATTTAGTTGCTAAAACTCTTAAACGTAATAAATTATAATGTGTGTATTTTTTTGGTTGCAGGTTTAATCATCATGTTCTTCAAGTTTCCTCGGTTATGATATTTCCTACAAGCAAAATGTTGGAGGTACCAGATAATGTAAGTACTTTTTATTTACCTGCCTAAGGCCGTGCGCGCACTGCCTTGCGGTGGCCGCAATTGCGGTAGTTCTACCGCACCGGTGGAATGACCGGGGCCACTGGTGACTCTACCGCACGCGTTTATTCCACCGCAGTGCGCGCACTTCTATGACACTCCATACTTCACAGATTTTGCGTTTCCAAAACGCAACGCAGTGCGCGCACGGCCTTATATTGATAACTAGCTTCCGCCCGCGACTTCGTCCGCGTGGAAAAAAAATCCCCCGATTTTGAAACATTCTTCATTAGTGCTCCGCTCCTATTGGTCTTAGCGTGATGATATATAGCCTATAGCCTTCCTCGATAAATGGGCTATCTAACACTGAAAGAATTTTTGAAATCAGAACCGTAGTTCCTGAGAGTTCCTGAGATTAGCGCGTTCAAGCAAACAAACAAACAAACTCTTCAGCTTTATAATATTAGTATAGATTTATGAATTGTAATTAATTGCGTGCAATGCCTGAAGACATGCATTTTAATGGAGGTAGGCCTGAAAAGGCGGATGTTAAAATTAACATAATAAAAATATGTAAGTATGCAATATCAGAATGGAAACATCTATGCGACCGAGTGATTTTTTTACGCGATTGCGCGACTAAAGGACCCTTGTTTATTATTATTAATATATTTTTTCAGTCTATGTATGTATGTTTGTACCTATGTGGCATTATAGAGGCGAAACGCGTTGATTGGCTAGTACGCTTAAGATCTAAAGTGGAAATTACGTCGTGTTATAAACTTTTAATCCTAAATCTCAGTGGTCGATGTGTTTATAATGTTCGAAGCGTCAATAACGTAATGGCTAAGGTGTCGGATTTATGTTCGAGAGATCGCGGGTTTGGGCCCCACCCATTACACTATTTATTACTATTGCCGTGAAATCACTCCAGTCCAGACACCAACATAATTGTATTTAGCTTTATTCACATTACTGGCAATCTTCGAATCACGGAAGGCCGCCGGCGGCCACAAAAACCAGCTTAAGTTGACCTCTAAAATCAAAAAAAGGAAAAATAATTTTAGAGGTCAACTTAAGCTGGCCGCCGAAGCCATCCGTGACCTGAGGGGTTAACACGATTGCTTGTAATGTGAATTCTACCCACATCTACGGTAGTATTCTTAAAAAAATGTTGCAGTTGAAACGGTATAGTCTACAATTTATATTAGGTTAATATATCAATGTACAAAGCACTGTTTTTAAGACAAAAGTTTGAATAAAAAAATATCGATGAAATTCAAACGAGAACTAAGGCAGGTTAAGATTGGATGCCTTCCAATTAAAGAAACAGCTTTGTTATAGCTATAAGATGTACGAATTGTGGCTATTTTTACAACCAGTCAAGGGCATTAATTAAAAAGATATAAATCTCACGTAGGGTATGTTATTTTCAGGTGATTTAAGGGTTACGTGCCTCTATATCAATATCAGTAATAATCAATAGAAAAATAATGGAACCCTTATACTCTGTAAGTTGTAACTCACACTCTGTTGTCCATCTCTCTGTCACCCTTTTTGCCCCCCAGCCATTGGCGCAAGTGCGCGAGGGAAAACGGGGTGGTTTTAGTCGCCACAAGTCTGACAGATCTCTCTGCCCGCCCCAGAGCGGAGAACATCCATGAGGATTTCCAACTCAAGACAAAAGAAAGGGTTTATGGTTTCCATCAGGTGGGAAAAAACTTATAAGTCAACGCGATCAAAAGATACTGCTGGTCCGTGTCAATAAAGTCGTAATATAAAAAACCACATGGGAGCATTGATGTATTCAAAGGAGGCACGGGAGATATAAAAGGAGCTAATTTGTCTATAGGTATGTAGATAGGTCAGTGTACAGTGAACCAAAAAAGGCGTTCAAATATGTCGAACGAAAGCCCTTTTACACTACTTTTTAAATAAATAAATAATTTAAAAATTGACCAAGTGCGAATCAGACTTGCCCATGCAGGGTTCCGTAGTAACTACGCAAAATAACTTTGTTTTTCAGTGTTTGTATGAAATACAAAGTTACATTTGCGGTTTCATAACATGTGCTATATCTCAAAAACTGCTGTTCCGATCTTGTTCATATCAATTTTCATTGAAAGTTTTTATGTTATTAAGATCTACAGCATATATTTTTTTCACATTTTGCACTACATTATCATAGAAGTTAGAGGGGGCACATTTTACCAATTTGGAAGCGTATATCTTTTAAACATCTGACTTTTTAAGAAAAAATGGTTTTAGAAACCTCAATGTAATTTTTATATCTAAAACGTTTGATGAAAAAAAAAATTTTAGATTCAGTTCTATGTACGGGGAGGAACCCCTTCATTTTTTTATTTTTCTCTAAATATCGGAAAGCCGTTCACAGAATACATCCTACCTACCAGGTTTCACATGTATAGTCCTAATAGTTTCGGAATAAAATGGCTGTGACAAACGGACGGACGAACAGACAGACAGACAGACATGATGAAACTATAAGGATTCCGTTTTTTGCCATTCGGCTACGGAACCCTAAAAAACTTATTAAAAGGAGGAAGATACGGTACTAGACACAGCGTTTGGTCCTACAAAACTAAGTGATTGCCCGTAGTTGGCGAGCGCTCACTCTCAGTCGCGTACGGAACGTTGTTGATCACACAGCTCAAGAAATTCTCGTCTCTTCGTGATTTTAAGGATTTTTTTGGAATAAATACGCATCAAAATGACTTCTTGTATAGCTAGACAGTGTTTTAATTACACCAGGAAGAAAAATAAGTGACATGGGTCATGGAATCACTTATTACGTACTTACCTAATACATGCAATCTTATTTCATTCATAAGCGCAAACATTCGGCAGCTGAGGCAATTTCGCTCGCACTACAGCGCCGTCTCCTATCTCTATCCTTGTCTATCGGTAACTGTAGGTTTGGGACTGATGACGACACTGAACACAGATGTGTGAGTTACTGTGCATGTATTCGTGCGCCGAGCCCAGGTTTACTGATTGCGATGTTAGAGAGTAACATATCTTCCTCCTTTTAATACATCAATGGCTTTGTAGTAATAAATGCTGGTGATTTTCGCAATTAAAGATTAATACTACTATGACAAGATAAGGTAAGTTTTACGTCGCGTCGCCGCGTCGGTGATGTTGCATGATTTTTTAACGCATTTGTTTGTAGTTGTACGATTTGACACAGCAACGTTTCCCCGCTTAATTTGGTTTACCTTATTATCAGAGAGTAATAGTGAGCGTTTAGTACAGAGATAGATTATAGTATGGATTAGCACAAAGGCTACTGTTTATTCGTATTTCTGTGGAAAAAGCTATTTCTGTCGAATAAGGTTATCAACATTTCCACCGGAATGAAGTCGCGGCACTTCGTTGTTATAACCATTGAATGATACGAATAATTAATTAAACTACGTCTTAGTATCCACCTATACATAATAGACCGGACACGCGTTCCAATAATATGTAGGTAGGTAGGTATAGGTATCTTAAGTTTTCGAGTAGGTACATGTAGGTTTCAGCAATTAGTGGCAAACTATACCTACTCTAATTTTAAATTACCACGGTTTTAACCAATTCGCTGTAACCAATTTGAAAATTACCCAGATATTTGTCAGTAGGTACCTACGAGTATTTGCCTATTTATTATTTGAATGAGTACCTATGTAAATATAGCAGTTTATTTCCTGTAATCCTTCGTTATTTGCACAAGTCTATCAAACAATGCTATCACTGTTTGAGTCTTTGAGTTAGCTTCAATATTGACACAAGCACTTAGCGACCGTGTCATCTAATTTTTACTCATAACAGTAACACCGTTTCAGGGCTGCCAATTCGTCATTGTTTATTTTATATTAATATTTAATTATGCTCATACATAGTAATTTCTTGCCCCGTTCGTCTAGTGGTCGCAAGCCTGAATGCTGAGCATGATAAATGATCTTTATTTTGCAAATTGATTATTAAATAACACTTTTACACGTCATTTTTTTCGTAAAAAACTAGTTGAGGCCGGTGTTTCCTAACTGACTACCCTGAGAAGAAACACCGAAACAAACTCAGGGGTCCGTCTCTTTTAAAGTCCATACAATCTATAATGGTTAAATTATATGAGAACCTCGTAGGTTACCGTCTCGCGTCTGAGGCGATCTTTTGAGCAAAGATGCTGACATATTTGAGTGGGCCTGTCCATACAGTGCAAGCATTTTTCAGATGACGTGTTGCTCAACTTAGAACAAGGAGCTTAGCGATTTGACGAACAATACCAAGGTAAGGACGTTTAACTCGAATAAAACAACCTACATAGTTCACATATTCACAATAGTTTATGAAAATTATGCAGATTACAGTCTAAAACTTTTTTGCAAAAAAATAAAACCGACTTCCATATCAAAACACTACAAAGCCAAAAATAATTTTAATTTCGGTAGTCGGTGTTATTGGTTTTGTATTTTCTTTTTTTTCACACCGCCTCCCGAAATTAAAATTATTTTTGGCTTTGTAGTGTTTTGATATGGAAGTCGGTTTTATTTTTTTGCAAAAAAGTTTTTATTTTCGCGCTTTTTAGTGGGTCAATTTGTAATTAATCTAGTTATAAAAGCCAAAATGTCAACTACAAAAAACTAAAAACGCGCGAACAAAAAACACAATATAGAGTAACCGAAAAGATCATCAATGTAAATATTTTTTTTAGACTTTTGTTAATTTTTCAGAAACGGCTTGTTCGATGTCGATAAAATTTTCATGGGACCATTTGGGAAGTATACCCTTTCCAACAAAAAAAGAATTTTTCAAATCGGTTGGCGAGCGACGGAGCTATGCCCGAACAAACATAAAAAAAAAAAAAAACAAACAAACATCCGAATTGAGAACCTCCTCCTTTTTCAGAAGTCGGTTAAAAATGGCCTTTTGATGAAACAATCACACAGATTTGAGTAGACCCGTGATTAGGTCTCGAGTTCAATTCCCGGGTCGTGGAAAAATGTTACGCCCGATTTACACTTCAATAAGTACAGTAGCCAGTTAAGAACTCAGACAGTTAAGTAATAAGTAGTAAGTTGTAAGTAGCGTCCAAACGTAGGCGAGTAAGTAGTCATAAGTTGCCCGAGAAGAAGAAAAGAAAATAACACGTGTTCGCGGCCGCAACCTACTTTATGGACTGTACTAAACTCGTCCGTCTACATGCCAGCCAGTTAAGTTGGAGGGGTGCGGGAGACGCGAGAGAGCGGGCTACTTCGCACTGGACTCGCCGAAAAATAGGATCGCGATCTATTTAACTCAACTTAATCAACAACTTACTATTTAACTCGCTTTTGCCGTTCAAACTACAATAACAACTTAACTCGCCGATGACGCAAGTTAACTCGCTACTGTACTTATTGAAGTGTAAATCGGGCTTTATGGTTTGTCTATAAGAAATTTCTCAGTAGTAGCTGAGAGTTTAGAAATTGGCAGTGTGATAGGTACTCTTGTGCCCGGAAAGCACGTTATGTCTATAGTTTCGGCTGTCATTCGGACATATTTGACAGTCGTGACTTATTTATGTACACACATGATACATACAAGAGAAAAAACACGAGACAAAAGAACACAGCAAAAGTGCCTTTTAGTATTGGAAACAAATTTTGTTCTATTCCTACACCTACACCTGTATGAAAACTGTTAATTGCTTATTACGTCGGAAAATACAGAATTTACAGTAGAGTAACAATTGTCATAAGTCTGTGTCAATATGTCTATTCGGATACCACCCACATAAATTTATTAAGGACTTGGGTATAGCGTCTGTCTACAAAATCTACAAAATGTAAAGTGTAACTACAATAGCTTAATGGCTAAGGAGTCGAACTTGTGATCAAGAGGTCTCAGGGTCGAACCCCACCCATTGCACTATTGCCGTGAATCTCTTCCCAAGCATATTTAGCGTAGTTGGAGGGTTTAACAAGATTGCTAGTAATGTGAATTGTATGCCACATTACTATTTCTTTTTAAAAAAAGTTACACAGGCATAGTTTAAAAAAAAACTTCATCTTAGTAGGCTGCTTGTATATTTAAAGTCCTTTTTGTAAATATTTATGTATTACAATAATTTATTTATTATAAAACAGTATGCAAAACAAAAAGGTATAATGACGCTCGTAGTGTCTTAGCCATTATCAACCGTTTACTTATGATTCACTGGATACCAAGACAAATTAGCTACTGAAGTCATTCTCTGTTTTCCTTTACAAATGGCTGGTTCATTCCATTTATAAGTCACTGCATAAGTACAATATGTTTTTTTAAAAAACAACACGATATTACACATTTCACAATCTACAGAAACTACAAAATTTATAATTCTATTGAATAACAATTATTTAACCCCTTGGCTGTCGGAAGGCGACCGGTGGCCTCAAAACTTTTTTTTTTCAATTTTCGTTTATGCATATTTTAGGATAATATGTTCAGAATACATTTAGGTACAAGGATTTTGGTTTATGTAATGTATTCTGAACATGTTATCCTAAAATATGCATAAATGAAAATTGAAAAAAAAAGTTTTGAGGCCACCGGTGGCCTTCCGACAGCCAAACTCAAATTCAAGTCCGTCTGTTATTTCAAAATTACTGTTTTCTCAAGTACACGATACTAAAACATTATCTCTCCGTCTTTCTTGCCCGGGCTTAAGGGCTGGCCCGTTTGTAATAAAACTTTCACTGGAACATAGAGTTTTTAAAATAATATAGACTTTTTAAAATTTAACGAACTCCCACGGGGTCGGGATTTATGCGATAAATCCGCGTGATTAGTACCGCAGAGATAGATAATATTATGAAATAACCAAATATCATCGGCTTAGTTTTTTCTCTATTAAGTTGGGTTCAGCTTCCAGTCTAACCGGATCCAGTTGAGTGGAATGGAAACATGGAATTCCCAACCCGGGAATCGAACCCGAACTCCATGCTCAGCAGTAGCACTTGCAACAACTAGGCCAACGTGGACGTCAAACATTTTTCTTATTTATTTCTATAAAAGATTATTATATTTTTGTTCTTTTTCAACCGACGAAAAAAATGCAGGAGGTTATCATTTCGACGCGTATATACATACTATTACTCACGCGGGGCTTCGCTCCCGTGGATTCTATCACGGTAAAACCATAACTCTCCTTTTTTGCAGTCGCGTAAAAAGTAGCCTATAACCTTCCTCAAGCTTCAAGCTACTTCTATACCAAATTGCATCCAAATCCACCCAGTACTTCCGAAGATTAGCGCGTTCAAGCAAACAAACAAACAAACAAACTTTTCCGCTTTATAATATTAGTATAGATATATATTTTTTATGTATGATCATTGATCACCGATTACTCGAAGACGGCTGAACCAATTTGGAAAATACTTTTTTGTTTGAAAGGGTATACTTCTAAATTGGTCCCATTGTCACCAAGTTAGGATCTGATGATGGGATCCTGGAGAAATCGAGGGAACTCTTCAAATATTATAGGCATACCTATAGTGATTTGAGTATTTTTTTATAGTAACTTGTGTAGTTGCATTCGAAAAGCACCATTTGTGAAGTGGACCTGATGATGAAGATCACAGATGGCCACTGGAACTACTCAATATATAAGTAGGAATAATAAGTATTTCATGGGTTACGCTTCGATTACATGAATATGGTTATTAAGCACAATATGCTCGTCACAATGCATATGGTGAAGTGAAGCTGATGGTGAAGTACCAGGAGAACTCCTCAACAATTAACGGCCCAGCATTGGGAAAGGCAATGTTTTGTAAAAACTTTTGTAACTTTTGTAACTAGGTAAATTATAAATCGATCAACTAAAAAGAGTGAAATAAAAACATTTTACTAAAAAATTAAACCGACGTCCAAAAAACACTGCAAAGTGAAAAATCACTTTAATTTCGGAAGTCGGTGCCAAAAACGAAAATACAAAACTAAAGACACTGACTGCCGAAATTAAAGTTATTTTTCACTTTGCAGTGTTGGACGTCGGTTTAATTTTTTTATAAAATGTTTTTATTCTCTATTATTTGTAGAGAATATGGTCACCCTTCCACGAGCCAACCTTGGCAAGCGTTCCTTAACATTGAACATTGACCCGTGTGGCTAATACATTTAGCCACGAGCTCAGCATAGGTACATCCCACAAGGGGGCTGTTGCCTGCCAGGGTTACGGAATTGTTCGAAAGAATTACCGCGGCCTCGGAACCATTGAGGCTCGGAACACGAAGGGGATATGATGGAACACGGATGGGTTTTAGTCAGTAAAAGTCTGACACACCCTCTCGCTTCGCCCAGATCGAGAGGCAGTCATTGGATGATTTCCCATCCTTAAAAAAACCGGTCAAGTGCGTGTCGGGCCACGCGCAGTGTAGGGTTCCGTAGTTTTTTATAATACCATGCTCTAACTAAAAGCCAAACATGACTACCTAACTAATTTGACTTCCTATACAAATCCTCACCTGATCCGACAATTTTGCACGGAAAGTTTCAATTTTTTTTAGAGATTTTTATAAAACTTGTCACAGCCGGTGTTTTGATTTTAAATACGGACACAGAGCTACACTACTCAATCGTCACAAGAAGCTAGCATGATACAACTGGCGCTTAGCGCCATCTATCGACATTTCTATAGAGTTGTTCAAAATTTTCGAGTCAAATACAATTGGTCGACTATTACTCGTAAACTTGTAAAGCCCACTTACGTGTGATAGTTTTCCTTTAAATTTCGTTATATATAGGTACTACTGCCGTGACATTTGAATTTCTAACTATAACCGTTTATTTGATAGAGGGGGGGGGGACACTTGACTCTAACGAAAATTGGTACTTTAAAGCTTGATAAGTCACGAACGGTTTACTTAATCAAAAAACGGTCTTACCAAACCCCTAATATTTTTGAAAGACCTATTCAACGATATCCCACACTATGGGAAGAACGAAAAAAAAAATTATCATCCCACTTTACATGTATTGGAGGTACCCTAAATAATTGTTTTTTTCAAAATTTTATTTTACCACTTTTTCGGCGTCATTAACGTATATACTCATGCCAAAGTACAACTTTCTAGTACCAATAGTTTTTGAGCTAAACCGCGGACAGACGGACAGACAGACGGACATGGCGAAACTATAAGGGTTCCTTGTTGACTACGGAACCCTAAAAACAGCATAGGTACCTGGGTATGCTGGCATAGGTTATTACGCGGCCGATTACTTTCATTAATTACTGTATTCCGCAGTTCAGACTAGGTCAGTTAAATACCGTTTAAGCCATTTAATTAGTCATGCCGTCTTAGCCCTGAAATTATCGTAAAACTGTAATATTCTTTGCCAGTGTAAGTATTAGCATCGCTCGTTAAATCGCCTAGCTTTTTAAATATCGAACACAGTAAGAGATTAACGTTGCTGCCTGTTGCACGAAAGTCAACATAAGAAAAAGCGCGGGAAACCTGAACTTTGGCGGACGTGATTTTTTTTGGCTCTCTAAAAATTATTTTTTGTATATTGGATTAGATTAAGTTTTTGTATATATTTCATTTTATTATTTAGTATTAGTGTAGTCGTAGTGTTTTCTTCAAATTTGGTAAGTTTTTTTTAGTTCTTGTAGTTTTAATATGGATCCTCCGGGTGACCCCGGAGGAACGGCACCACTAGAAATAGGTCACTATGTGACAATTTCTAATAATGAAACCAGTGCAGTTGATACTGATTGTTCATTATCATTAAGCAACAATAGCTCAAAACGCAAAAGGGTGTCCGCTCGGCCGACAATTTGCAAACATTGTAATAAAAAAAGGCGCAAGAATGGCGGGAAACGTTCTAACGATTGTGATTGTGGCGAGATGGATACAATGTAAAGTGTGTGTTACTGTAGATGATACTAATAAGGCATCTGATCCTCCGCGTACTCCTTTGTTAAGGGCTGGCGTTGACGATCTGAGTGGGTCGTCTCAGGGTCCAGCTTCAGTTGCTCGGCTCTTATACAATTCCTCCGATGCGGCTCCGTTTTTAATACATGTTCAGAGGGAGCAAACTGCCTCTAATGACAATACTTTTCTGAATCCAGTTACTTTTGGTCGATTCTTAAAAAGGAATTCTTTCAATAACATAATTAATGGTAGTCTAAAGAAAATAGGTCGAAACCGGCTGGTTATTGCTTTTTCCACTTATAATGATGCCAACTCGTTTATAACCAGCAAGTTGTTGGAAAGGGAGTGTTATAAAGCTTTTATCCCCTCATTTTCTGTGACTCGCATGGGTGTCGTCAGAGGCATACCCGTAGAGTGGAATGATGATGAAATATTAGAAAACATCTCTGTGCCAATTGGTTGTGGCAAAATATTAAAGCTAAGGAGAATCAAAAGAAAAACTATTTTTGATGATAAACCTTTATTAAAAAATACAGAAACAGTTATTTTAACTTTTGATGGCCAAATTCTTCCGAAGCGTGTATATATGTGTTATACAGCACTTTCAGTTGACCTGTACATTTACCCAACAATTCAATGTTACAATTGTTGTAGATATGGCCATGTCAAGATTCAATGCAGGTCCAAACCCCGCTGTTATAAGTGTGGTCAAGGTCACTCTGGGGAAGGGTGCACAGTCTCTGAGGATAATTTATCTTGTTGTCTTTGCAATGGTTTTCATGAGGCTACTAGCAAGAAATGTTTAGAATATGAACGTCAAAAAAACATTAAAGAATCCATGGCCAAATCATGTATTTCATATGCTGAAGCTTCAAAGCTTCATCCCACAATTTCTAAAATATCATATGCTGATGCCTTGCTTTCCTCTCCCACAACTTCAAGACATATCAATGCTTCTGTTCCCCTTGATTACTCTCCATCTAAACAAAATAAAATACCTATCATATAAAAAAACAGTTTTTACTAAACCTCGCTCCCCACCCCAGTTTTCTAAAGGTTATGATCAGCAATTCCATCAGGAACTTGCTAGGAATGTTCCTCAACCAAAAGATGGCTGTGCCCTCATCGCTAAGGATGATCTGTCTGCATTGACTGTAAATGAACTAATCATTGCTTTGATAAAATCATTAACTCAAACACATCACCTTTCACCGTCCATCGCTGCCACTGTATTAAATGCAGTTACTCAATCATCAACTAATAATAATCATGGACAACAAAGTCTTACAATGGAATTGCCGAAGTGCAATTAATAAAAAGTCAGAAATTATACATATTGTAAATAAATATAAACCTTTTGTTTTTGCTCTTCAAGAGACATGGCTTAAACCAGGGTCTTTGTTTAGGATCCCTGGGTATGCATGTCTCAGAGAAGACCGCTCTGATGGGTATGGCGGTGTTGCTTTACTCATCAAACATCATCATTCATTTTCATTTTTCACAATCCCACCTCATAGTAATGATTTTTCTGTTATTGCAGCAGTTGTAGATAATATTTGTTTTGTTTCTGTATATATTCCTCGTCCATCTGTTGTAATTTTTAATGAAATTGTAAATATTTTTTCAATTCTTCCTAAACCATTTATAGTTTTAGGTGATTTTAATTCCCAGCATGAAGTCTGGGGAAGTTCGTCAACAAATAACTATGGTAGCACCTTACTTGACATTCTAGATAATCTCAATCTTTGTTTATTAAATACTGGGTCTCCAACTCGACGCACTTCTCCACATGAAGGTGCTAGTGCACCCGATTTGTCAATATGCACTGACAAACTAGCTTCGCGTTTGACCTGGAAAGTTATGCTTTCATCCTATGGCAGTGACCATTTTCCTATAGTTTTATCATTTCCCTTCAATCAAAAACCTTATTCTAAGAGCGCTCCACGGCTGAAGTACAAACTGGGGGATGTTGATTGGCGTACTTATAAGGAGCATTTAGATAACATAGTGTCCGTTCTACCTGAAATTAAATGTGGTAATGAACAGTTCTGTGCCGATGCCTTGTCCGAAGCCATGATAAAAACTGCAGATAAACTTTTTCCTTTCAAAAAGTCACAAAATAAAATCCCATCTCCGCCATGGTGGGACAAAGATTGCACAGATGCAATTAAAAAAAGGAAACAGTGTGAAATAAATTACCTTAAAAATTCTACCGTAGAAAATTTTAATATTTTAAGCACCTCAATTACAGAGACAAAAAAATTATTAAAAAAAAAGAAATTTGAAAGCTGGAAATCATTTTGCCTCTCTATTTCCCCTAACGTTCAACCATCTGTGGTTTGGCGGAATATTAGAAGGTTCAGATCGGCGTTCTCAGATTCATCTAGCGCATTCCTTCCACCTGAGTTGGTAAATAGTTTTTTAGGTAAACTGGCTCCCTCATACGTCCCGGAAAAGATTATTACAAATTCTATTCCCCTTTCGACAATAGATTCTCTTTGTGACCTTAATTCTCCATTCAGTTTAGAAGAGCTTAAACTTGTTGTATGCCACAGTAAAGACTCCGCTCCAGGCGCAGATGGTATTCCGTACTCTTTTCTATCAAATATGAGTGACACATCTCTTTTATATTTTTTAAAACTAATTAATAAAATTATGATAACCGGAAATATTCCGCTTTCTTGGAAAGCACAAGATATTATACCTATTCTCAAACCCAACAAATGTCCATCCAATAACACTTCTTACCGACCAATTGCTCTATCATCAGTTTTGCTAAAGATCACAGAACATTTAGTAAAAAATAGGTTAGAATGGTTTTTAGAAAACAAGAAATTACTCAGTGAGAGTCAATTTGGTTTTAGGCGAGGTAAAAGTACCATAGATAGTTTAAGCATCTTTGTCACTGATATTAGGTTAGCATTTTCTTCGAATCAATCCATAATTTCTGCTTTTCTTGACATAACCTCTGCTTATGATAATGTTGTAATATCAACATTAAAATATAAACTGGAGCAGTTAAATGTCCCCATTTTACTCACAAACTTCATTCTAAACATGTTATCTGAGAGGTATATTAAACTTACACTTCAGGATTCTAGTTGTGAATCTAGAGTCGTGTGGAAAGGTCTTCCTCAAGGATCAGTTCTTAGCCCTTTATTATATGACATTTACACTTACGATCTTGAGAGTTCTTTAAACAATGAAGTAAAAGTGCTACAATACGCTGATGATCTTCTTTTATATTGCCCTCACAGCTCTATACAAACGGCTTGCAATACCATGACATCGGGTCTTAGCCTTTTAAAAAAATGGATGGATAGCAATGGCCTTGAGCTATCTACTTCTAAAAGTACAGTTGTACTTTTTACTAGGATGCGCCTTCCTCCCCCTGTTTCTGTATATTATGATGATAATTTAATACCTGTGAAATCTTCGGTAAAATTTTTAGGAGTGCTTTTGGATAGTAAACTTACTGGTATTCCACACTGTGATTATATAACGGCAAGATGTGAACAAAGAATAAACATATTGAGATGTTTATCGGGGGTCTGGTGGGGTGCCCACCCCTATTCATTGAAATTAATATATAACGCAATAGTTAGAAGTGTGCTTGACTATGGTACATTTTTATTGGAACCTGGAAATTCAGCTGCTTTTAAAAAATTAGACAGAATTCAGTCAAAAGCACTGCGAATAGTGACCGGAGCTATGAGATCAAGCCCAATAAATGCTTTACAGGTTGAAACTGTAGATCCTCCTCTTTCACTTCGACGTCAGTATCTTTCTGACAAATTTCTATTCCGTTCATTTCAATTTTCTAATCACCCGTTACGTCAAAAATTGCAGTCTCTTCTAGACGAAACCAATTCTTCTCGTTATTGGTCTAATAAATCTCTTCCTTGTCTTATTATAAGTTATAAAAAGTTTATGGCTTTGCAAGCTCCAATTTACCAGTCACTATCATTTCCTCTCTTCAATCATTCTTATGAATCATTGGTGTTTTCTCCGGATGTTATCCTGAACTTAGACATTAATAAAAATGATTATTTTGTTAAAGAATCATTTAACTTTGCCAAAGGCTTGCGATGGGAGAATTGGCATCATATTTACACAGACGCGTCTAAGCACTCTTCTTTAGGAAATGTTGGAGTTGGGGTTTTTCACTCACAGTATAATATAGTACAAAAAATCAAGCTTCCTCCTGAATCATCAGTATTTACTGGTGAATGTTTTGGACTGTTCAAAGCTTTAGAGTATATTTACATCATGAAATTGGAAAAAGCAATAATATTTACAGACGCTCTAAGTGCATTACAGGCTATTAAAAGAAATCCTTTTAAATGTAAACCAATATTTCCCATAGTTCTTTTTATTAGAGATCTCTTATATAAATGCTCTAAATTAGGTCTTCAAATTTCTCTCGCTTGGATACCTGGCCATAGTAGTATCGCGGGAAATGTGAGAGCCGATCAACTGGCTAATGAGGCTGTGGACTGTGGTGATTTGTTCCCTTACATTAACTTTAGCCACGACTTGGCGAATCTGCCAATGAACTTTCTTTGGGATGCCTGGAGCAAGTTGTGGGCGGACAGCAGCACTATTAAAGGAAAATATTATTCTCATATTCAAACTTGTATTCCCAAAACACCATGGTTTTTTAAATTTAACTTTGGTAAGGCTGCTACCAGTTGCCTTATTCGAATGAGGTTGGGTCACAATTGCTCCAAAGTCCACCTTGCCCGATTGCAGATTGTTGCCAGTGACCTTTGCGAATGTGGTGATGTTGGCGATTTAAATCATATTTTTTTTCCTGTCCTCTTCTTAGTCATGATTCTTTTATTTCTAGTTTACTTTCCTATAACATTACCTTTCCTACCTCCATTTCTGTCTTACTGGCTTCTAATGATTCAAATATATATATATATCTATCATCATTTATCACTCAGAATAATTTACGCATATAATTTTAACTTATGTTTATGCCTTTCCTAATAATCCTATCCAATATCCATCCTAATTCCGTGTCCTAAATTAACTATTTCATTTTCTACCAAGTTTCCTCGTTTTTTGTTGATGGCATTGCGCAAATAGCGACTTGCCAATTAAAAAAAAAAAAAAAAAAAAAAAAAAGTCAACATAATTTTTCATATTCTATTTTTAAATATTTTGTGAATAATGTATGCAGTTCTAAATTAAGTAGTATTTTTTTAATGGTTGGCAATAATAGTAATTTTTATGTGGATCGCAAAAAATTGCAAAAACTGTTATTTAAATAATTCTAGTGTGTGTTCAATCAACGAGGCTGTTTCATAAGGTATGCTTTTATTTTTATCAAAGAATTTTACTCTGCAGTATTTTCTCTGGTCTCGCCTGCTTGTCACTTTTTAAAATAAAAATGTCCTTGTTTCTTGCATTTCAGTTGAGCAGTCGGGTTTTTTAGGTTTTTTAAATAACTTTTTTTAGATTTTTTATTCAACTTTTTTATTTTCAGTAGTGATGGAACGAATACGAATACGAATACGAATATTCGTATTCGCCGAATAGTAGACATTTACCGAATATTCGTATTCGGCGAATACTAATACGAATATTTAAAAACTAATATTTTTGTACGCAACTCTATTTACTGCAGATTTGAAAAATTTCCAAGACTGAAAAAACTCGCCCAAAAATATTTTTCACTGAAGCCAAGTACAGTCGCCTCGGAAAGACTTTTTTCAACGGCTGGGAACACCTAGACTGAAAAAATTGGCCAAGTGCGAGTCAGACTCGCCCATGAATGGTTCCGTAGTAATTATAATAATATAATATAATATGTATATCTATATGACGAATAAAAAAACCTTAAAAATTTCTTAAAACTAGCTTATTTACATTTTTACAACTACGCTAAATAACTTTGTTTTTCATAGTGTTTGTATGAATTACAAAGTTATATTTGCGGTTTTAGAAAATATGCTGTATCTCAAAAACTCCTGACCCCATTTCGTTCAAACCAATTTTGATTGAAAGTTTATATTAAGACTAGTATTTGCGTGTTGCGCGAGGTGCAAGCACCTCACGTGCTTGTGAAAAAAAAAAAATGGGGGGGTGGTGTGATGGGGGGGTTGCACAATTATTTCGACTAAAGCATTGCCCCTCTAAATGAATCTGAAAAAAAAAATGTTCCAAGTCTCTTAATTTCCGAGATCCGCCTAAAGGGGGTGAGAAGGGGACGTCGATCACTTCCATGTAGACTCACCCTGGTCTCATCAGTGAAGAGTACATTACTCCACTGCTCTAATGTCCAATCCCTATGCTCTCGAGCAAATTCAAGTCGTGCTCGACGGTGTGCTACCGTTAATGCTGGGCCTGTTGCAGCTCTTTTTGGGGTCAGGTTCCGTTCAGCAAGTCTCCTTCTGACGGTATCTGAACTTATGACCACTTGGCGTTCGTCACGCAGACTTTGTTGGACTTGAACTGCGTTGAGGTGGCGATTTCGCAGAACAGTAAGGTGGATATAACGATCATCTGCTGCTGATGTAGCCCTAGGTCTGCCCGTACCTGGACGGCGATCGAATGCTCCAGTCTCTAGGTATCGTCTGTAAACTCGTTGCACCGAAGATCTGCTGATTCGAAGCCTTCGAGCGACTTCACGTTGCGCAATGCCTGCTTGAAGTAATGCTACAGCTTGAGCTACTTCCTGAGGTGTTGTATCCATTATTAATCGAAAAAAGTAGCAAAAACACACGCGTCTGAGCAAACGATGGACAAAAACTAAAGAAATGATAAGAAATATCCGACTACCCTCATTGTAGAGAAAAAGAACGCTAATTTCAAACTCTGGTGAAAACAGAGCAAATCGTTAGCATTGTGTTTGTTGCTTGATTACAATGTGAGTTGACGGTACTTTCGAATTAATTTGTAGTCATTTTAATCACCATGAAACGCACTTTTTGTAGGTATAACTTTGATAGTTGTAAGTTTTATACTTTTTGAGAAAATCGAATCAGAGTTCCTAGGTAGCGGGTGGCTCGGTTTATTTGCTGACCAGTGTATATTTTTAGATTTTTAACTCCATTATTATATAAGTTAGAGGGGGGCGGGATACACATTTTACCACTTTGGAAGCTTATATCTTTTAAACGATTTACTTTATGAAAAAGTGGTATTAGAAACCCTTATATCATTTTTAAATACCTGTCTATAGATACCACACACGCATAGGTTTCATGAAAAAAAATATTTTCAGTTTTAGTTCCATGTATGAGGAGCCCCTTTTATTTTAAATATTTATTAATTTTTTTTTTAAATCGGAAAGCGGTTCACAGAATACATCTACCTACTAAGTTTCACATGTATGGTCTTAATAGTTTCGGAATAAAATGGCTGTGACATACGGACGGACGGACAGACAGACAGACAGACAGACAGACGGACAGACATATCGAAATTATAAGGGTTCCGTTTTTTGCCATTCGGCTACGGAACCCTAAAAAGAAATCGCCTAAAACCAGAAAATCTACAAATTTTATATTTTTTAAATAAAAATTTGCCTTTTGTAACTATTAATTATTAGAAGAGTAAACATTCATCAAATAAATAAGTCTTTTATTACCATGGCGAGATATTCGTATTCGTATTCGTATTCGCCGAATAGTAGGTTTGAAATTCGTATTCGTATTGTAAAAGTAGTATTCGTTGCATCACTAATTTTCAGCTTTTTAGTAATTAATTCCGTTTTAATACGTTATATTTCCTAAACGGGTGCTAAAAATTAAAAATGGTTAAAGAAACCTCAAAATCATATTTAAAGATCTACTTATTTAATAACACCCCATTTGACATAGTTTGTCGATTTTTTTTTTACAATTTGGCGCCTGATTGTCGTTATGGTGATTTGTTTTTATTTTAATCAATCCTATAACACTCACGCCATCAAGACAAATCCAACGACGTATCATTTATCAAAAACCGTTCACTGGTTTAATAGTTACGAGGAAACTGAGGAACGAACACACATACGTACATACATACGCGGTAAAAACATAAACCTCCTCCTTGCTTCGCCGCAGTCGGGTAAAAAGGTAACTTCAAAAATTGTGAAAAAGGCATAATGCTATTTGTAGTAGGTATAAAGCGCTATGTCTAGTTCTTACATCCGAATCATATTAACTAACTAAGTTTTAAATTCATCTCAGTATCATTTCTGTAAACGTACATTGTCAATAATTTTAATAGCCATCGTTCACGTGGAGTCAGTTCCCTTTCCAAACAGGTAAATTTTTGATAAGAATAACTAATATAAAAATAAAATGCCCCAACCTTTGAAATATCTCACATGATTAAAGTTTTTTAAGTATTTAGGTTATTCAAAATACGAGCGAATGTAGTCCAAACTTATAAAAAAACTGTCACATGACTTCGACTGTAAATATTTTCAACTCGGGAGACTGGTAGAATGTATAATTATTAGGACAGCGTGTTTGTTCCTTTTGTACGCGAACCTCATCGTTTGGACAGTGGCGACGATGAGTTATTCTTATTCATTGTTTTGTGTTGCTAATTATATGTGACGTAGATGTACCTATGTGAATAAGTAGGAACGTGAGTGGGTTTCTGTTGGTATTTCGTTCATATGTTCGTTGGTCCACTTAAATCTGTGTATTTCTTTCTTCAAAAGGCCGGACTATTATCTGCATAATCTTCTTTCTGTGAATGTGTAGGTTGTTATATTTGGGATAAATTTCGTGATGGTCTGGCAGTTTGAGTACTTTATGCTGCCTACACAAACCTCCTTACTTGTTATTGTTCGTCCAACTGTTGAGCTTCTTAAAGTTCTAAGTTGAGCTTACAAAATACATAAAAAATGCTTGCACTGTCTGGATAGGTTCACTAAAATTTGTGTGATTCTTTTCTCAAAAGATCACCTTATACATTGAACTACAAGGTTATACTATAATGTTTATTTTTCTCTTTCACAAATAAATAACAAACGCAATACAAATATTTAGAACGTGTTCAAACGTAAACTATATTTTATTTTTGAGAGACTGGTGCCTGAACTAAGCCGACCAGTACCGATATATGGACTTCAAAAGAGACTTTGAGTTCTGAGTCGCTTTCAGTGTTTCATCTCAAGGTAGTCTCAGTTAGGAAACACCGTCTCGTTTAAAATGACATGCAAAAGTTGTTATAATAACCAACTTGCAAAATAAACATCATTTACCACAAGTGTTGACATATAGAACCGATCAATATAAAAATAAGCCATGTGTATGTTGGGCCATGCACACTATTGGGTAGTTGACCTATAACCATAAAAATGACACGCATGTCAAGTAGGATTTCATAATTTTGCACACAACCTGTACCAGAAGGTCAAATTATACATAATACAAACCTAACCTCCAGTAAGTCATCTTTTTAATGAAAATCAGTACAGCCTACACGATAGCAAAATTATCGGGGCCCACTAGGGGGCCGTTGCGTTGCCTGTCGGGGTTGCGGACTTATTCGAAAGAATTACCGCGGCCTCGGAACTCGAAGGGCATATATTAGAACAAGGATGGGCAAACAGAAAGGCGCAGTGTATGTAGGTACATATTACATAGTATGAAGCTAAGCCCATTCAGTTTACTCGTGTATCAAAATAATTATGGAAAAATTAAAATTTTTTTTCATCAGCAATGCGTTATGTAATGTAATCGGATACAAAAAAAAATTGCTAAGGTTTTCGTATAATAACGCTGTATAATACAAAGTGATATTAGGAATGGCATAAAATTTATAGTAAATTATAGTCGGAAATAATAAATAAATCATAAATCAATAAAATAATAATAATCAGAGTACAGAGGCAACTTTTTGTCCTGGGAAAATGCGCAATTGTCGTGGGATAGATTCATCAAAATTTCCATACGAATGAAGGCGCGGGCAACAACTAATCTTTGTTTCTACATTTGTGGGTTTGTATATAGGGGGTAATCTCCGAAACTAATTATCCATTTCCAAAAATGTTTTCATTGGTAGTAACAAAGGCTATAAATTATTTCGAAATCCACGCAGAAAAAGTCGTGGGCGAAGTGATAGAATATTAAAGAATACTAACTTTACCAGACAGTTACATACTTATAAATCAAATTTATTGCATTTAAACTTACATCAATACCTAAATAACATTATCTTTACTTATGGAAAATCCTTTAAAGTTATCATCACGATTTTCATTGAAGTTTCCGTGAAACTATGTATGTATATTGTGTATTTGCAGCGGTTCTATGGCAAGTACTGTAGCGATCTTAACTAGGTATAAACTAATATTTATTTTATAAATATACGAAGTGTTCATAAATTTTAGAGAAGAAAATTTTCGGAACTCTTTTTAAACTTTGTTACATATCAAATTAGAAATTATCATCATCGGGTTAGCCTTTTGCTTTGAAATTGTTAATTTTATTTTATTACGTTTAAATAATACATGACCAATTTTTATGAGAAAATAAAAACTCGTTTCGGGCCGAACGAAATATTTTCATCACTATAATCGGAGAAAATAAGTCTGTTGGGTAGATCATAAATATACATATAAACAAATAAAAAAAGTAACTTCAGGACTCGGTGCTGGTGACGTTATTTCTAGGACTTTAAAATAACATAGGCAATGCGATACATTTGACGTCTACTATCCGCTTTCGCCCGTGGCCTGGCCCGTACCATACAACAATTACCATAATTAGTTGTTTACCCAGTAAACAATCATTGTGTTCATTGTCTTTTTATTCATACGAATAAAACCTATTTAGATAGCACAAAATGTAGGTGAGCAGATATTTGTTTTGTCTGCTTCTTATTAAGTTTAATGAACCATAACAAAAAATCTCATATAGAACAAACGTAGGTAAATGTCGAACATTATTTTGTTAATAATGTAATTATGTTTTTTCGTTCTAATAAAGGACTTAGTGTAAATGTCACATGAAATAATCGTTATAATTTCATTTAGCGGTCATAATCATCGGTAAGTGAAAAGGGCAAATGACAGGTAAAACCTGTACCCTGTTCTGGAAATAATTAATAAGTTCGGTAATTAAGTAGTTGACCTCTTTGTTCTAGGCTTGTGGTTACGGCGTCGTGCGGTCCATGGCCCTCTACGGGTCCCCAGTGTGGGCCCTGTGCATCCGGACGCGACCACTAAAGTTGGTCGCATGCCAGAGGGTCATGGCTATCCGAATGATCCGGGGATACCGCACGATCGCCGGCGAATCGGCCAACCTCCTTGCCGGATTGCTGCCCTGGGATCTGTAGGCGACTGCCCTCCAGCGCGTCTATGAATGGCGCGTGGAGGCGCAGCGCCGGGGCGTATCCCCGCTGCCTCGAGAAGTCGAGGCGCGGCGGGAAGAGCTCCGGCGCGATCTCAGGGCAGTATGGAGGGAACGACTGTCGCAACCGACGGCCGGGCACGCCGCAATTGCGGCGGTAAGACCCCTCTTTGAGGAGTGGCTAGATCGGCGTCACGGCGTCCTGACCTACCGCATGACGCAGGTCCTCACCGGACACGGAAGTTTCGGGAGGTACCTGTGTCTGATGGGAAAGGAGGAAACGCCTGGGTGTCACCACTGCGAGGGTCGCCCTGAGGACACCGTAGAGCACACGGTGCAAGACTGCCCCGCCTGGGCAGAGCACCGACGTGTCCTCACGGCGGCGATAGGCGGAGACCTCTCGCGCCCGGCCTTGGTCGAGGCCATGCTGCGGGGCGAGAGGGAGTGGGAAGCGGTCGCCTCCTTCTGCGAAGCAGTCATGCTTTCGAAGGAGGAGGCGGGCCGCGTGAGGGAGAGGATGGCGTCCTCCCTCCAGCCCAGCCGCAGTGGTAGACGCCCACGGCGTCGGACGTCGGCCGACGATCTCCGGCCACCGTAGGCGCGGGCATGCGGACAGCGAGTAAAGGGCAATTCGCTGTCCGACCATGGACCATGCCCGGGTCGACGGCGCGTCGTGTTCCACGCGCGCCTCAAAGAGCGTCAGCAACATGACGAGGCCCCCTCTGCAGAGGGCCGAAGCCCGCCGGGGTCGTGGGACTCATCCCGTTACCGTGGCCCCGGTATGTAAAGGGTTATTGAAGGAACACCGTGGATTTTAGTCAGTAAAAGTCTGACAGTCCCTCCCACCCTGCCCGGAGTGGGAGGACTTATTTGATAATTTTACCACGTTAAAAAAAAAAAAAAAAAAAAAAAGGCTTGTGGTTACAATCGTAACTGCTGAAAATTAAGCCTTAAATGTGAATAGGAACCCCGGAATAAGCAGTCAGTTGGAATGATATCCCGGGTCGACAGCGGCCACGGAACGCAATGCTTTTCTCTTAACAAAAGGCGGGATGATAAAGCTAGTTGGGCATTAAAAAGAAATAATGTTATTAGAGTGATGCGGACAATGTCTATTAAACACTCTTTTTAGGGTTCCAAACCTGTGACACCTAGAAATCCTGTTACTAAGCCCTCCCTATAATATGTTTATCTGTCTACATTTCATCAATAGTTATAGATAGGCACTTGACATAAGATTTGTCGAAAACAAATCATATTAGCACCAAAATAACCAGCAGCTTTTCCGCTTGTTATAAAAATGAGTGGACTCGGTCGACAGAATCATTTATTTTGACAATAAAAACATATATCCATAGTGTTTTTAGCGTTGTTGAATAGACTAAAGACATACATAAAATTTGACGCATTGGATTTGGAGATCCTTTTGTCTTAAAGGATATGCCATTTTAACTAATTACGCTATGGCAAACATTATTTCCGACATCACATTTGACGGAACACACTTAATTACCAGTCACCCTGAATCACGGAACGGAACCACACCTAGTTTGCAGTATTGAAGATTTTTGCCAAATAATTCCGTCAAGTCATTCATTGTTTTTTTTACAATCGGAAAATCTGTAAGTCGTAACAATAAACCTGAACTCGAGTTTCACAACACGTGAAAAGAAAACGATAAATTCTACACGTGATTAGTTTACATTTATGACCAAAGCAATTAGTACGAATATTTTTTAATTATTTCTACCAGATTTGATTCCATCGTCGCGCCTCGTCGCATAGATTGTCGATATATACGTACAATGTAGGTGTTTCAAAAGTGCATGGTATAGAAACGATTTTCAAAATTAATTTAACAGAAAAATATTTATTGTTAATTGCACCAAAAACCAGTTCCTCATGCTGGAATGCAGCACCGACCTCTCGTCTGCAAATATGTATATGCATAAGCAGAATATGGAGCATGTACTGCATGTATGCGAAGCAAATTCAAAAATATTTTATTTGACAGAGCTCCGCACATTTGCAGGTCACTTATCAGGAGGTAGTATTGGTAATTAGTAATTGGTCGTTTCCTATGGAAAAGGACCGATTATATCGGACTTATTATAATTTAATAAATTCGAATTTATTAATTGATCGTTTTTTTTAATTACTTCACATGTATATTGGATGCTGAACATCACCTTGAAAATTAGGAATTTCGATGAGAAAGTCCCATCTAGGTTTAAGTTAACTCAGGTGTTGATTGTCAAATGTGCTGAGCAGTGGCGTAACTACATATAAGTTTTGAAGTCCGTGGTAAATTCAGCGGAGGGGGTCCTCCTCACATACCTACAAACGCTATTTTAAACAACGTGGCTCTACAATTGAGTCTAAAGCTCATACCGCAGCCAAAAAACTGGGCATCCTACAGAAAGTGAAGCGATACTTCGCACCTGGTCAGCTTTTGAATTTATAAAAGCACAGGTCCGTTCCTGTATGGTGTATTGCAGTCACTTGTGGGATGGCTCAGTCAAATACCAGCTAGCTGCACTTTACTCGATCGAACGCAGAGCTAAAAGGCTCATAGGTGACGAGGTTCTGGCAGGCAAGCTTCACAGCCTGGCTCACCGGCGAAACGTTGCTTGCCTGTCTATCTTCTACATATTATACTTTGGAGAGTGTGCGCAGGAGCTCCACGACCCTCTTTTACTACCGGTCTACCAGACGTACCGCAGGATACCATCCACACTTGGTCGATATACCGTCTTGTCGTACTAAGCGCTTTTCTTCAACATTTACTGTGCACTCAGCCAAGGTGTGATCAGGTGTGATCAAGGTCAAGAGCGGGCTCAATAAAAATAAATGTTTCAAGTAATTTTACATTCAAAGAGCGTGTTGGACTGAAATGAAAGATGAATTATTATTTTTTCAATATGGTGTTTGTATGCACTTAAGCAATTAAATAAAATTAATTGATATAAAACCGACTCCCAAAAAACACTGCAAAGTGGAAAATAACTTTAATTTCGGTAGTCGGTGTCTTTAGTTTTGTGTTTTCGTTTTTGGCACCGACTTCCGAAATTAAAGTTATTTTTCACTTTGCAGTGTTTTTTGGGAGTCGGTTTAATTTTTTGGTAAAAAGTTTTTATTTCACTCTTTTTAGTTAGATGATTTTTAATTTACCTAGTTACAAGAGCCTAAATGTCAACTACTTATAACATTTTACAAAATATTGCTTTTCCCAATGCTGGGCCGTTAATTGTTGAGGAGTTCTCCTGGTACTTCACCATCAGCTATACATCACCATATGCATTGTGACGAGCATAAAGTGCTTAATATCCATATTCAAGTAATCGAATCGCAATCCACGAAATACTTATTATTGAGTAGTTTCGGCGGCCATCTGTGGTCTTCATCATCAGTTCCACTTCCCCATTTGGTACTTTTTGAGAGCAACTGCACAAGTTACTATAAGAAATATCCAAAACACCATAGGTGTGCCTATAATATTTGAAGAGTTCCCTCGATTTCTCCAGGATCCCATCATCAGATCCTGACTTGGTGACAAATGGTACCAATTTCGAAGTATACCCTTTCAAACAAAAAAAGAATTTTCCAAATCGGTTCAGCCGTCTTCGAGTACTGGGTGATCATACATAAAAAAAAAAAATATACGCGTCGAATTGATAACCTCCTCCTTTTTTGTCGTCGGTTGAAAACTAATATGTAAGAATCTTGCGCTCAGCCCTCGGACTGGGGTCCGTTTTCGTTGGGGGCCCGTGGCATTTTGCCTCTCTTGCCACACTATTGACTTCAATCAATAAGTTGCTAGCTATTAATTAAGGGTATCCCGATTTTAAATCAAGTTTTCATTATTACTTTGGGTGGTCACAGTCGTCGTCGTCAACATAATAAATTCATTAATTTATTATGATTATTCTTAAAAATAGGTATTACTGTATTTCAAGTGGGAACTTTTAAACAATGTTTAAGTTGACGAACTCGTTTACTTTTCATGAACTTTAAAGTTTGTTTTGGTGTGTGTTGTTATTTTGTGTGTATTTTTATATTTCTATAAATAAGATAGATATGCATGCTCGCGGGAATCCCAAAACACTATGAAATGACGCTATGAGAATCTTGTTACTCTATAGTTTTACTGATATGATAGAAAATTAAGTTGTTAGATTATGTGTTATAAGAATGTATCACTTTCAGTTTCTTTATTTCATAATTTATGTTCAGTAACTATAACGCCATAATATAGAAGAAACAATATACCTAACTATTTAGTGCAACTAATTTATTGTTTACTACGACTAGTTGTGCCCGGTACTTAGTTCACGTGGGAGATTTTCCTCGTAAATCCCGATCCCGTGGGAATTCTGGGATAAAAAAACATTGGTAGGTAGTAAGGTGCATTATTGGTGAGGGTTATAAATAAAAAAAATATATTTTGAAACCCACTTAAACGAAGTCGCTAGGGGGCGAAGTGCTAGTCAAGAAGAAAATTAAGCTAGAACAAAAATATGTTAGAAAAGGGTAAAGGGGGGATCCCTTTACCCTTTTCTAAGACGTGGATTCTCTAGGAGCCCCGACATGGAAACTTCTTCTCTTTATGTAAGAGACCATTATTATGAAGCTGTTTACTCATGACGATTCAGTTACAAACGAAACACGTTATTTTTTGTTTCCAAAGTCTGTGTTTATTTTTGGGTTTTTCTATGATCATTACCATAGTAATAGCCTTCGATTTGTTTATGTGTTTATAGGTAATTGTTGTTAAAAATACCCACCTACTATGAACGATGAATGTAGTGGTTGGTTGTGTTAATTAGCTATGGAAATACTTGAATCGTTGACGGTTCAAAACTTTGAAACAATGTTTAGGTGCGATACTCTATTATTATGTGATTATTAGGTATGTATTTTATATGTGCCAGGTTTATTAAATAACGCGCGGGGCTTCGCTCCAGTGGACTTTGTCATGATAAAAACATTACCTACCTTCTTTTTCAGTCGGGAAAAAAGTAGCCTATAACCTTTCTCAAGCTTCAAGCTAATTCAGTACCAAACTTCATGCAAATCCACCCAAAACTATCGAAAGTTAGCGCGTTTAAACAAACAAATAAACTTTTCCGCGTCATAGTATTAATGAAGATTACTATTACAGATGCGCCGAATGCAGGTTCAACCGAATTCTTATGTTCGGCCGAATATTCGGTCCAAAATGTACCGAATTCTAATGTTCGGCCGAATATTCGGTCCAAAATGTACCGAACCAAATATTCGGCCGAATCATTCGGTTCAATTCTGCGCGGTGAACAGGTTTCATACGTTTTATTTCGCGTATATAGTTATAGAAATTTATTTAAACAAATCTTAATTTGATTCCTGAAAATAGTTGTTACTGAAAGCAGTGTTCTTAAAATTGTTAAATTCATAGAAATTTTATTTATATTGATTGTTAAAGTTAATCTTTTTTATTTTGTCAATAGATAATTAATTGACACAAAAAATAGTGTTTCTTTCATTTACAAAAAACTATGTATAACTTTCGGAATAAACCATACCTAAGAAGTAATTAGTTAACCTTTCTGTTAAATAAAATGTAATTTTTTAAATATTACTAATAATTTAAATATTCGGCACTTATTCGGCAAATCAACCGAATATTCGGCCGAATACGAACATGAAAAAATGTGCCGAATGTACCGAATACGAATATTCGGCCGAAACTTCGGCGCATCTCTAATTACTATCATATATGAGGCCATGAGAGCCAGAGTGGCCTAACCGTAAAATCGACTTATTGAAAAAAATGACAACTAGACCACTCTGGCTCTCATGGCCTCAAAAATTTCAACTGTCTAAATAAGATCAAAATGTTGAACTAAATTTTAGGCCACTGTGGTGCTATGACTTTTACCGTTTAGAGCAGTTTTATCAATTAAAATCAGTATTAAAAAAAAGCAGTTGGGCCACTCTGGCTCTCATGGCCTCATATCATATTATCTTGCAAATGAATAATAATATATAAATAAATAATAATAATACCTAATTATTTTAAAAATTTAGATGTTGGTTGTCTCTCAATTTAATTTTATGACTTAAGATAGATAGATTTATTCTTTATTGTACACCTACACCATAACAGAAAACAAAGCACAAATATCAATAAAAAAGGGTGATACAAAACGATTTTTTACAGAATCACTTAAGAATTTTTTCGTAAGATGCGTTTGATGATATAGTATGAGAACATATGGATTACAAAACATCTAAATATGAACTCAGTTTAAATTAAGCAGTGCTATATAGCCTGACCTGACCGAGTGACAAAAATATACCTATACTTACACGAAACAAGAAAACAAAAAGTTGATATATTATGCTAATAAAATTCCACTAACATCAAAATAAAAAGAAAACTCGTAGAAGTGAAAACTCCGCTTTTTCTAGTTGAAAACAGGTTTCTTGGTCCGTTCGGTCCCGTTCGACTTACAAAGCTATAAATTCTCATTTCCGCTGTCGTTCAAGCCTTCCGGCTTGCTTGAGTGAATATGAACGATTATGTTTAATTGGAACTTCGAATCTTCGATCTGATTTCATTCACTTTTACTGATTCTGGTAATGTACCGGTGCTGTGCGGTCGCAACATACCTAATATTTTTTTTTACTACCTATAAGTAAAAAATAAGTCCAGAGTCACTCCGACCGCATTAATCATCATTTAATTGGACATTGATCTCTTGGCGCCAGAATGATATTCTCTATCTCTAGTGGTCATCAAATGATTGTAATTCGGGCATAATTTAAATTATTATGAATGCAATAGTTTGTGCACTCCTTTTCGATATAAACTTTAACTGTTCTAAATATAGAACAGTTCTAATTCCTCTGTCCACGTTACTTTCTTGACAAAAGGGAAAAAAGTTGTTCTGTAAGTAATAATATACACATAAATTAACAAGATTGCTAGTAATATGAATTTTACCCACATTGTTAGTTCTCTTTAAAAAAAAAGAATATAGATAAGAAACCTTAGAGAAGTAGGTCGATCAAAGTTACTCAAATTTAAAATGTGGGTATCCCAGATGAAATGAATGTTAATTAAACGTGTAAATCTTTATGGTTCCACACTACATAATTATGTAACCTTAGATAGTTTCGCAATGACTGCATACAGTGCATCTTGCTTGAATGCATAATTTTTTTTAAGAGCAATTTTGTTAACCCTGCACCAACTAAGCTAAATATGCTTGTGTCTGGAGTAGATTCACGGCAATAGTGTCATGGGTTGAGTTCGAACCCGTGGCCTCTCGATCACAAGACCTTAGCCATTAGGCTTTTGCCGCATCATTGCGGGTTCTTGTAACCCACGATAATTACATTTAAGAAGCAATATGCTTCTGCTTGGTTGCGGCAATGTTCTGACGAGATATCGCGCAAGGACAACTTAAAAACAGGGTGGATTTTTAGTCAGTAACAGTTTGACACTCCCTTCCGCTTCATCCAGAGCAGGGAGTCATTTGATGATTTAGTACCTGAGAAAAAGAGATGATATGCTTTTATAATAAAACAAATAAACCCCTGGCGTTTTTAATAGCAGTAACTGATATATAGTATAGGGACCAAAGCAACGATTCGGCATTCCCCAGTGTCCATAAACCGGTATTTGAAGACTTTTGTGATGTAGTCCATGACAGTGGATTTTTTGGTCCAGAATACCTCTCGCGCCATGCTGGTAGTGTTGCCCAAATGCAAGACCAAGACGAGACTTAGCCAGTCTTGGTCTTGCGTCAATTCACCTGGTCTTGGTATTGCGCTCCTAGTCTTGCTTTTGGTGTTGCGCAAGAGTCTTGCAATTAACGACATATAAATAGAAACAAATTAATGACATTAACTTAGTGAAAATACAGTCATTTGAATATTCGTCACTCATGTCAAATTGTAAACATAAGTGTACATTGTAAACAGTCCGAGAACAACAGGGATTAACGTCATTCTTTGATAACCCATTACCCGAATGGCAGGATAACACATAACACTGTAGCATGATAATCCATTACCCTGTAGCATGATAACCCATTACCCGGTAGCAGGATAACCCATTACCCTATAGCAGGACATCCCATTACTCTATAGCATGATAACGCATTACCATGTAGCACCCAATGGCAGGATAACCCATAACCCAATGGCATGGTAAGCCTGTAGCAGGTTAATCCATAAAGCCGCGCACTATCAAAGTGCCGTGATGGTCAAAACTAGGGATACACTCTTTTTCTTTTAATCGATACAATTTTTGTACAATGTAAGTCGATATCGTATAAATAATACTCAGAAGTATTATTAACTAATCACGATTATTATCGTTATTGAAACATTTTGTAATAAAATCCAATGAAAACTGAAAATACGAGAAAGTTTAATTGGTATGATTACATTTTAACATTTTGATGCACTGATACCTACGCTTTAAAACTGCATAAATGAATCGATACAAAAATCCTGACCCTAGGCCTAGGCCTAGGCTAGACCTTCATTGAATACTAGCTGTGCCCACGACTTCTTTCGCGCAGAATAGTGACTTGCGGCAGCATTTTTTATTTATTAGGCTAATTATTTTGAAAATAAACCTCATACATAATTTGAATGTCGTATTTATTAATATCTAATTAAAAGTCTAAAAAATAAGTTTCAAGCTTCTAGCTTTAAAAACGTAATTTCCATACAAACTTTCATCCCCTATTTCAACCCCTTACAGCTCTTTTTTCGCATTAAAAAGCAGCCTATGTCCTTTCTCAGGCTCTAGACTATGTCTGTACCAAATTTCATTAAAATCGGTTCTGTAGTTTAGGCGTGATTGCGTAACACACAGACAGACAGAGTTACTTTCGCATTTATAATATTAGTAAGGATAGGGTACTAGAAATCACTTTAAATTAAGTTGAAAAATATTAACTACAACAACTTAATATTTTCCTCTGATTTCTTATTTTAGAAAACCTTGTGCGATGTTGCCGGACCTGTATCACTGTTGGTATTAGTAACTTTAAGCAGCACCTCCGTCAGAGCCAGCGCATTAACCTTATCATTGTGTTCAGAACTACAATTGGCCAGTGCAACGGTAACTGGATGGTCTGAACTGTCCACGGTACGTGGAGCTATAAACGTTGCTTACAATCAACAATAAACAAAAGGCCTATAGCCTCTGAGGCTTTATGAATACATTATTACCACTAACCTTCTGTGCTGGGTTCACCAAGCTTCGACCTTCCAAGGTCACGCCCCAAGTGTGGTATGTATGTAAATATGAGGTGAGTAAATGAAAGTGTGATGCAAGTCAAGTTTGTGGACGTTCACAAGGCGCCAGTCTCCAGATGGCGCGGTTCCAACAGCATCACAGCCTAACTCGTTTCCAGCAAGCGCGTGCTACGCGGATGAGGCAATAAGGCGATGTGTTCCGAGAAATATCCCTGGATTCTCGTCAATCAGGGATTACAAAGTTCAATTAAACACTGTGGTAGCTATTTATCACTACTTTTTTCCAACTCGAGCGCGTGCCACGCGGATGGCCACAACCGGCGTTAGATCCAAAAATATCCCGGGGTTTTCGTCAAATGGGGATTACAATTTCAAACAATTGATAATCGCGACCCAATTATCGGTTGCAACAGGCGATTCCAAACGATATTCAATTACAATTACAATTGGTTCCCGACGACGGGCATTTTTTCCAAGCAAAGTCTATCTGTCAAGTCAAAAAGTTATGTCAAGTGTCAACATCAAAAAGACAATAGAATGTTGCCACACCAAAGATCGTTCAAAAATACATTTGGGACGCAACACATTGAATAATCCGGCTCTGGACAACGATCCAAACTCGGAGAACACATAAATAGTTCTTTTAAGAGCTGCCTAAGTTTCATTGTTTTCCCTGGATCGCCCGCCCTTCCCCTGTGTTTTTGCAATGTAAGTTTTCTCATTTTAATAATAATAACCCAAAGAAAACGACGGTATGAAGTAACTGCAAGACGCAAGAGTCTCGCAGGCTTACATCTTGCAGGGTAAGTCTTGGTCTTGGTCTTGCAAAAATGCAAGACAAGACCAAGACTGCAAGACCATGACTGATTTTGGGCAACACTACACGCTGGCACCGCCTTAAAACATCCTATCGTAGTACACATTATAAAAAAAGTTTTAAATACCTACCTACATTAATTAATTTAGACGAAAGTTAATTTATGTATGACAGCCATTGCCATCACTTACTACGTTGTTAATGGTGGTATGTCCTTTTTGTTCTCGTTTTTTCGAACAAAGTTGAATATGTTGGTCACTGTCGAGCACACGAAAAAGCAGTTCACTAAAGCTTTCATCAATCCTCATAAAAAGTCATTGAATGCAGTCGCTGTGGCTGAAATTGGCTAGATGGCATCAACATTATGTATGATAGATAGATTCAAATAATTTGTGAACTAAGTAATTGACGTTTGTTGGTGACCGTCATCATGACTGTTATAATCATCTTTCTTCCATAATCTCATTTACTTTAACAACACCTTTTCTTCTTTTATTCTCCCCTGTATATACCCAGATAGGTGACTTCCTAACACAAGGTGTTCTAACACAAGCTATTGTAAATTAACTGTTTAACTAGATAATTAATTTAGTTTGTGTTATGTAGAGAATGTCCAATGATTTCCGTAGGCCTTTGACAGTCTGGCGACTGTGTCGGCTTTCCTCAATTGTATTATTCTGCGTAAGTACACCGTTAGACTATTAAGTAAGTACTCTTGCGTCTATCATTCGCGCGGGACATCCCACTAGCAAAGAAACCCGGTTACATGTAGATTCCAAATAACAGATTCTATCGTTGCCAAAGTTTCCGACTACTTCCTCAAACCGTTGGTCGCAAAAGGTCTTAGTACATTGCAGTAGAAATTGCTTCTCATAAAAATTACATTCAAACTACGGTTAATCTACCGAACAGTCTAAGGGACGACTAATGCTAAGGCGATTATGCATCCATACCAAAATCATTCGTTCCAGCTGCATTGACAGGGCCACCGCCTAATGTTCTAACGACGAAAAAAACTCTGTTTTCAGATTTGACAAATGAATGTATGTACTATTTTAATACTTTATATGTCATATTTACCACTTCAATTAATTCTATCAGTCTATAATAAAAAAAAATATAATTATAAAATTACCTTAACTTTGTCAATCATTAAAGTTCTTGCAGTAATAACCGTTAAATAATCTATACTAATATTATAAAGCGGAAAAGTTTGTTTGTTTGCTTGAACGCGCTAATCTTCGAAAGTACTGGGTGGATTTGGATGTAATTTGGTATGGAAGTAGCTTGAAGCTTGAGGAAGGTTATATATAGGCTACTTTTTACGCGACTGCAAAAAAGGAGAGTTATGTTTTTACCGTGATAGAATCCACGGAAGCGAAGCCCCGCGTGAGTACTAGTAATAAATAAACACATCATTTATTTTCAGGTTATAAATACCCATAGATAAATACGTTAACCTAAAGTATACTAATACCTAATATAATATCAATCATGATTCATGTTAGTAAATAAAACTTAAAAATATATTAAAGCCTTCACATTCAGATACATGTAACCGGTGTGACCTCGACCCCTGTCACAAAGGTTGTTCTAGTTCAGGGGTCGACACGAAGTCGAAGTAATGTATACCTATACTGAACTTTTGGTAATTATTTACTGTTTATATTAAACATTCTACGTCGTTATCCTAGTGCGTAAGGCACGTGGTGCCATAAGTTGATTTTTTTTTCTTTTTATCTTGATAGCAGGCAGGAAATTTTTGCCTGAACAATGGAAAGAGTCTCGCTCCCTATTAAATTATGCATACATAAACATAATTAATTTAGAAAATATTGTTGCACTACTTCATTTAAAATTTGCTTTTTATTAACAATCAACAAGGCATCGACGGATCAACTCTATCCCAAAAGTTGCACCTCCTCTGTGTTCATATAATTTATTTACGAAGAGTGTTACTACTGTATGTTGCATTCAAGCTTGAATATTTATGTATGTATATGGCAGAATTATATTATCTCTCCATTAAATATATGTCACTAGTTTCTACCTGCGACTTCGTTCGTGTGGGAGGGTGTACATCCTATATGTTATTCTAGGATATCAACTATCTACTTGCCAAATTTCATTCAGATCCGTTCAGTAATTTTTGCGTGAAAGAGCAACAAACATCCTTACATCTATCCTCACAAAAAAACGCATTTATAATATTAGTAAGAAGTAAGATGCATTTACGTGACGCCTGATTCCATTTTGTTACTTACAGGCTGACTATGAAATAACTATTCAGGTAGGCATATCGTATATTAGGATTTAAATTCAAAACTTCCATTCCTCCATTTATTTTCTTTGTGTTACTTGATCGTTAGGTAAGCCTCGTGCTCAATCTAATCTCTAAGAAATAATAGTTGTGCATTACAAAAATTACTCAACAGATAATTAACACACTACAATGGTAATGACCATTCTTACATAATTGTATTATGTTTGTGCATTCATATATACTCATTTGCCATTTGATTTCGGTACCTACTTAGCTAGGAATGTATGCCGTTTCTTTTAGAGTTGTGATGACCTACAGAAGATAATGTAATGTAATATGTTATAAACACAGATTCGAGTCGGTTTAATTTTTTGGTAAAAAGTTTTTTATACTTCCAGAATAATTAACAGATGAGTTAATTATTCTGGAAGTATAAAAAACTTTTTACAAAAAAATTAAACCGACTCCCAAAAAACACTGCAAAGTGAAAAATAACTTTAATTTCGGTAGTCGGTGTCTTTAGTTTTGTATTTTCGTTTTTGGCACCGACTTCCGAAATTAAAGTTATTTTTCACTTTGCAGTGTTTTTTGGGAGTCGGTTTAATTTTTTGGTAAAAAGTTTTTATTTCACTCTTTTTAGTTGGTCTATTTTTAATTTACCTAGTTACGAGAGCCTAAATGTCAACTACTTATAACCTTTTACAAAATATTGCTTTTCCCAATGCTGGGTCGTTAATTGTTGAGGAGTTCTCCTGGTACTTCACCATCAGCTCTACATCACCATATGCATTGTGACGAGCATAAAGTGCTCAACATCCATATTCAAGTAATCGAATCGCAATCCAGTCAATACTTATTATTGAGTAGTTTCGGCGGCCATCTGTGGTCTTCATCATCAGTTCCACTTCCTGAAATGGTACTTTTTGAGAGCAACTGCACAAGTTACTATAATAAATACCCAAAACGTCATAGGTGTGCCTATAATATTTGAAGAGTTCCCTCGATTTCTCCAGGATCCCATTATCAGATCCTGACGTTTATGAAAATGGGACCAATTTCAAAGTATACCCTTTCAATCAAAAAAAGAATTTTCCTTATCGGTTTAGCCGTCTTCGAGTAATCGATGATCATACTCCTCTTTTTGTCGTCGGTTGAAAAGAAGGAAATAGTATATTACGCAGCAATGGGATAAAGCATTGAAGCATTGAAGCATTGAATGTATTGAATCTCAAGTGCAATAGATAATTTCAGAGTTAAATCCTGAACGCTACAAAAAAGTGATGGAGTTAATACTAGAATCCGAAATTCAGCGAGACAGGAATTCAATCGTTGTGGTTTATTCAGCGCTTATACAACGTGTAATTAAAAGGGTATATACATACCAAGTGCACGGCTTCTTTGGATGATAACAAACGATATGACAAGGGTTTGGTAATCCTGTCTTCATGTGTGGAACTAATTAGAAATTTCAATACATTGATACCAGAGACTGAATTTTTCAAATTAAGAAGATTGAAGAGAATTATCGTGTTATAGGCAAGTGACGTGGAAAGTTATTGACCCTCGTAGTGCTGTGACACGTTTGCTCTGATTTATATTCAAGAAACATATGAAACCGATAATTTCGTATCAATTCTTTGAGTCACTTATTTTGTGCTGAAACTGGGCATAGAGCCTCCATACCAGATGTTGTCTTCAGCCCTTTTGGATTGATATGGGGTTACGGAAACCCCATACACGTTGTATACATATTGGTATACTTACACTTATTTTACGTTCTACAGCAGATAGTGTGACAAACTATCCATTGTCATAGCTACCTAATTATTGGCATATCTGACTTCTACACAAATTGTGAAGTTAAACAAAAACCGCTTAACTTTACGCTTTCTTGCCTTCCTGCAGAAATAATAATTCTCCATTAAAACATAATCTTTACTGACAGTATGGTTTTCAGCATAAAAAAGTAATCACACAAAACATCTTCATTTTGCTCGTGAATTTGTCCTTTAAAATGGTTGAGTTTACGACTCTTGTAGTAAAAAATGGGCAGTACATTATCGTCAAAAGATTTTACTTTCCTTCTGTAAAAGTCCTGTAAAAATATCACTGATTGAGATAGATACTAAGACGAAATGCCATAGTTATTTCCTAAAACATAGACATTTTTACGAGATTTTCAAACCAAAACCTTAACATAATATGAAATTAGGTAGGTATCTATTTAATCAAGGAGAGATCATTGTTGCGTTTCTAAATGCATAATTTTCAGCAGTTCATACAAAGAGCTGATGAAACAATAAGCACTGACTGAATAGCATGAGCAGTTAAGCACAAAAGTACATGTTGCTAACTCTATGCTTAAAACCACTAATCGTAAGTCCCACGGTAAAACTATCATTGTCCGCGTAGATCGCATCTCTGCTTACGCCGTTCGGGGAATTCAGGCGTGACTCCATGCTGACATTACTTACGTACATATTCGTAGTTCAAATTGCGATGCTAACAACTACACACAAGTAATCATTTTGAAGCGTGATTATTTAAAACGTCGATCTTCTACAACCGCGGAGTCAGTCAGCATTTCCCATTTGACGCGCATGCTCGTGGCATCGAAATGTCAATTTTTCCCGCCCTTTGGAACGCGCCAAAGTTTTATTGCCTATGTACTTTTCAAATTTTCGAACGAACTCTTCTGTAACTTAAAAAAATAATAATTTGAAGTGAAAAAGAAAGTGTAAGAGGTTTATAGTGTTCTGTGATTTTAGTGAATTATGCAAATTATTATAGTGAGATATTAGTGCATTTATTTTTTAAAGTGGTTTTTGCTATCAGAGCGAAATGAAGGAAAAGGTGATTGTACTTTTTCAATTATTATCTAAGTTAAAATAATGTTATCGTCATATGAGTTTTAATTATTTAACGCATTAACACACTTTTTCTTGGCTCCTGGACAAGCAAAGGGCGACCGTCACCTAGAACGGTAATTTATTATTAATGGCCACACATTATAGAGAATATAAGCCTTAAAATAGAACAGAGATTAATTAAAAGGAAATTGCTTAGTTCGATTTTAACAAAACTTTTTCCTTGCATATAAACAATGCAATTTTACTTTACACCTTGTTCTCTTGTGAGTTGAAAATTACTTTTCATTTATTACCTTTTTAGGGTTCCGTAGCCGAATGGCAAAAAACGGAACCCCTATAGTTTCGACATGTCTGTCCGTCTGTCTGTCTGTCTGTCCATCCGTCCGTATGTCACAGCCATTTTATTCCGAAACTATTAAGACTATACATGTGAAACTTAGTAGGTAGATGTATTCTGTAAACCGCTTTCCGATTTTAAGAAAAAAATTAAAAAATATTTAAAATAAAGGGGGGTCCCGATACATGGAACTAGAACTGAAAATATTTTTTTTTCATGAAACCTATGCGTGCGTGGTATCTATAGACAGGTCTTTAAAAATGATATACGGGTTTCTAAACCCCCTTTTTTATAAAGTCAATCGTTTAAAAGATATAAGCTTCCAAAGTGGTAAAATGTGTTCCCCTCTAACTTCTATAATAATGGAGTGAAAAATCTAAAAAAAATATATGTCTCTAGATCTTAATGTAAACTATCAACCAAAATTGATTTGAACGAAATCCTGTCAGCAGTTTTTGAGATACAGCATATTCTCTAAAACCACAAATATAACTTTGTAATTCATACAAACACTATGAAAACAAAGTTATTTAGCGTAGTTGTAAAAATGTTAATAACCTAGTTTTAAGAAATTTTTAAGGTTTTTTTTTATTCGTCAAATAAATTTAAATATTATATTATTATAGTTACTGCGGAACCCTTCATGGGCGAGTCTGACTCGCACTTGGCCAATTTTTTAAAACGCTTTTAGGTCGAGCTGTAACAAACTAACTATGTAATAAAATCTTAGAATCTGAATTACACGCACTTCTAATTGTTATATCATCATGAAACTTGGGTAGATTAGATGACAATACAATATTATGGTACCATCGAGCTGGTCTGAATATGGAATTGCAAGGCGGCTAATGGAACCTTGGACTGCCTGCTAGTAAACATATTGAGTTTGGGCTCATTAGATCGTCTTAAAATAATATGAACTTTATACTGCAGTAAAAAACGCGTGTTTTCAGTTTTTTAAACGATTAGTTTATGGCCAAATAGGTTTAAATAGGGACCTCATATAGTTAATTGATAATTTGATATGAATACAGTAGGTTAGTATAGATTTAAATTTAAGTTCATCAATCAAATTGTTATCATACAAGATCAGGAGTGATAGTGATTTTCAATATAGACATTTGCCTATATATCAGAGTTGCTATATTTTTCGCAAAATTCTATATAAAAAAGTAACTTAATGAAGAAAAGCTTTCGAGACACAGAGGAAACACGTTACTCTTACAAAAAATGACGTTTAGACACATTAACTCACATGCATAAATAGCCATACCCAGAACAACTGTCTTTAGGCCCTATAAATATTTGTTCTGTACGGGAATCGAATACTCGGCTTGCAGCGCAGCAGCCAATCTTTCAACCACTGTGCTAAACTTGTAAACTCGGTATGTAATTGATGGTTATTCATCTATGAAACAAAAGTTTAACTCGTGTACCTTTTATTATGCGGCTATGAGCTCCTTCAAATATTACGAAAAATAATTGAAAAAATTAAAAATAAAATACCTAATGTTCGCGTAAGAAATATAGAAGAAAATATATTCATTTTTGTCGCACAATGGCCGTAAAATCGATTAACTTCTTGACAATTCACGACCATCAAGTACCTATTGCAATAATATTGAATGATTGATAGATTATTATAAACATGAAACAGAGCTACCTCAACATTAATTACATTGACACCAAATTACATTATTTATTCTTTCTACTATACTATAATTAATTCAAAAGTGTATATGTATGGATATTTGTTACTCAATCACGCTAAAATGGCTGAAAATATCTGGATCAAATTTGGCACAGAGATAGATAGATAGACTATACTTTATTGTACAACAAAAATTTAAACACACCTATTCAATAATATTGCTTAACCCATGGTAACAATGGCGGTATTATCGCTGACAGGAATATCTTCCAGACAATCCTTGGAAGGACTTTACGAACTTTTTTTAAAGTCAGCGGGGTAAATTAGGGGTACCAACTTTCCACGCAAGCGTAGTCGCTGGTCATAACTAATATTGCACCTGTTTATTTGTGCTCATCTACACGAAATGCAGTGCTTCCGTAAGTACTCTTGAACTTTTGATAGTTTTAAACGGAATGTTTTCGGTAACAACCCACAAGAGTTAAGAGGGTAACTTCTAACTTCAGGGAAGAATCATGTACTGAATTCATGGTAAGGGGTTGCGCGTCGATGTCCCTGCCACCCTGTATTTTGTATGCAGGACTCTTGCGGCTGGATTAATTACGGTTTTAATAAGTAATTAAAGTATTTTTGAGGTATCATTAGAAATTTCTAATGATACTGTTAGTGATCATGTCAGTTCAAAACTTTGTTATATGTTTGAGATGCTGAACAATTTGAAAAAGTACGCATTTTGGTTTTGGCTTAATTGTGATCGATTTGTGTCTGCGTTAGACGTAACGTTAAGTTTTTTTTGTTTACACTTTGCAACCTATTAGGACATGGTGTTGATTTTACGTGGTAATTATGTTCAATTAAAAATTATATACAAGTCAAATCCGTTTATGCCTTTAATATGAGAGTTCGGTCTATTGATGCACGTACCGATTACGAGATTGAGGTAAGCTTTGCATCTTGTATTGTCTTGTCCATTGCTTTTTTTAAGCAATCATCGTCGTATCTCAAACATAGTGCCACCTACACAGAACTACACAGTACAAAAGTACCTAGGTACTGACTTCGGTACTTAAAAAGTCAATTGTACTGAAGAGAGTTCAATGGCCTTTACGTATAATGACTTGCTTCGCGTAAGTTACTGGCCGTTGGTTTCAGCTTTTATTTATAAGTACATCGTTAACAGTTGTTTCGGGTAGCCAAAAGTCAGAAAATTTTATCATTCTTATTGCTCAACTACTGGGTAGTGGAGGTGAGTTACGCAGTCACGCCATGTAAAACACTGGTTTTCAGCTGAGCCCTGCAAAGTCAAAAGTCTACTCCAAAGTACTGGAAAAAGGCTATGCAGATGACTTCAGAAACATTCTGCAAATAACGAACGTGACGTCTGCGCCGCGTAAGCGCAGCGTTTAATTGACTCCAGAGGAAACGCCGCAACAACGCGGCGCGCTGTCGCGGCGTCTGCGGTGCGGATACGTTTATCGAACGCCTACGCTGGACAAACGCTAGTGTGAAGGCGCTCTAATATATAACCTGTAAGACGTTTTTATTTACGGCAGTTGAGCTGGTTTCGGGTATTCTGCCAGTGTTACTTAGTGACGCCGCAAATCAACGAGGCGAGCTGTCGAACATTGTACTTCGTGGTTGTTGGAATTTTTTTTTAGGGAATGTAAAAGGAAGGGAAGCCGTCTAATGACTGCCTCCCGATCTAGGCGAAGCGGGACGGTGTGTCAGTCAACTAAACCCATCCGTGTTCCATCTTTTGCCGTTCGTGCTCCAAGGCCTCGGCAACATTTTCGAACAATTCCGCAACCCCGGCAGGCAACGGCCCCCTTTGAGTCCGTCTACACCAGTCTACACTCTGGTTTCTGTCGGGCGGCGAGCTACCCATTGCTCGCAGCCCGCAGGCCTGTCATTTTGGCTTAAACCACAAACACAAGGAATGGTATCCATCAAGTTTCACACTAATTATATTTACTAATGACATTGTAATTATGTAACTACCTGACTTGCCACACGTAATTCTACTTCTATGTTTTTAAATTCGAATTAATGTTTATAATGTGTCAGTTAGATCTTAAACCTATAAAAAGATTCTAATGAAAGAAGATCTGTGAAGTCGTACCTTAATTCCGTTTTAGGTAGGTACTGTTCAGACCTCCTTTCATCAGAACCTTTTTTAACTTATCTAAACTTGTTGTGACTGGTTTTTAAATTGATCAAAAGTCAATACAAACACTAGCGCTCGAAAATGTAAGTTTCTTTGTGGGCTAGGAATAAATATGTGGGTACTTAAAAGTAAACTGCAAACCGTAAAAATCCAAGAATCATACAATTTTACTCAACTTGCCATACATTTGTTTGTATAATGATTTACTAATATTTGTTCGTCTCAGCGACTTCGCAACTACCAGACAGATTCCATCTTCGAGATAAAGAAGTAAGATATGTGTTAGACAAATAAACATTGTTATATTTTACACTAACGTTCTAGAACCATGTTATTATGGGTGTTTGCTGAGGATTTAGTTAATTGTTCAGTGTCAATTAAGGAAAGTTTATAACGCTGTCTAGGGCAATACTAGTTAGTTGTTATTGTGTTATAGCAGTTGTGGTTCCCATTCTTTATTTAATCTAGGACCAATATTGATAGCAGGGACCACATTTCCTAAAGAAAGTTTAATTGTGGATGAAATTAAAATGCTAGCCAGCCTTTTCTTTGAAATCAATAGTAACACAATATTTATGATAGAAAAAGAAATTAGTTTACGTCAATTTTACTTTTTGTTTGGTAAGTTTGAGATCACATGATCTTTAGCGGACCACCAGTGGTCCGTGGACCACAAGTTTGAAGTTGCATTGAAGACTGTTTCTTTTAGTTTTAAAAATCCCCACAAGCGAAGAGAGGAACATTCAAAACTTCTGGCACTTGAATTTTACTAACGACTTTGTAGTGCACACAGGCACAGTTTTATCCCCAATAATTTTTCGAAAAAAAAAAAAATACAAAAAAGAAGTAGGATTGAGTGATTGGTTGCTGCGTTGTGTGTAGCGGTTTCGATTGCAGCAAAGCAATGTCTGTATGGTCTAAAGTTAGCTGTCTCTAGTCTTGGTTTAAGTATTTGTAAACTTTTACTATTGTAAACGCACCCACGGTACGATATACCAAAGGGCGGAGCGATATTTTTCTAAATTAAAAACAAGCTATCATGCCATTCAATTAATAAAAAAATATTAATTTATTTTCTTCCAATAACAATGATATTAGTATAATTATAATATTATTGTTTGTGGGACACCGGTGCCTAAACAAAATTGATCGATCAACCTGTATTTTAGGACACTAGGGCTCCAAACTATAGGAACTAACTAAGGCAACAAGTTACTTAATTAGAAGCGTCAATAGACTAATGGCTAAGGACTTGTGATTGCCGTGAGGCCTCTCTAGACACAAGCATATTTAGCTTAGTTGGAGGGGTTAATAAGATTGCTACTAATGTGAATGCTACCCATAATGCTAGTTCTCTTTTTAAAAAATAAAAAGTATTGCTTGAATTATTTACTAGCTTTGAATACATGCAAGTATATATTTTTTTCGTGTTGCAAAGCAGCCAGTTTTCTGGGCACTAATCACATTCACAACGATGTTGATGAATTTCTTGTTTTTCGCAGTTAATTCTCTCATCGGGTCAACTCCTTAGTTCCATATTTTCTCCGGAGACTAATAACAGGTCACACACAAAAAAAGTAAATTGATACCTACCTAATAAGCTTGCCGCTGCCGACTGCCGCTGCATAGCATTTTTTTATCAACTTATGCAATTATAATTATTTATGCAGTATTTTTTTTCTTTGATATTAATTCAAGTTAATTCTTTGATATTAATTCAAGTTACACTTTTTGAGCGTGGTGACCATACATAAAATAAATAAAGTGGTGACCGATAAGAAAACATAATTTTTTTCTTTTATTGAATAAATGAGAAGTTAATACTTATTGTTTAAAATATTTTTATTATCTTACAATACATGTTAGGTTATTCAGGAATTTTTATCATTGAAACTATAGGTTTATTAACAGCTATACTATACACGCATACGTCTAGTCGCACGCACACAAACACCGTGCCGAAGTCTGCCGAACTAAAACGACTTTAGACGATGCACGGCTTTCAACGCCGCACCGCTGTGCCGTTCGGAGTGGGGAGTGTTACGTTTATTTTCGTAACGGAATTTCTTGATTCGGTCGCCGCGCTCAAAGCCCACGATAAAAGCTATGCAATAGCTTAAAAACTACACACATCAGGAAAAGTCTATATTAATGAAAAGCGTGGGCATTGGCCAAGGTAATGTGCTAGTTTTCCTTTCCCATATAATTAATATAAGATTGAGGAAAATGTACCCATGTAAACAAATCATTACTTTGTGACAACACGCTACACACCATTAACTTCATTAATGTTAATAAGCCTTCGAAACTATTTCCGCGTAGATACAGGGCAAATGCAATAAAATTTACTAGCACTGGCGCGGGGTTTCACTCCCTTGGACTTTATCGTGATAAAAACATAATCATACATTCCTTTGCAGTCAGGTAAAAAGTAGCATATAACCTTCCTCAAGCTTCAAACTACTTCCACAACAAATTACATTCACGCAACTTTTTCATCATAAAAAGATTACCATGAAACTACACCTAACGACTAGACCAATGTACAATCTTGCACTGCATTCAGACATGTTGGTGCAATAATTAAGTACTATTTACCAGCTATCGCGGCCATTATGGGTAACACATGTTACGAGTAATTATTCCCCAATGTGACATGATCACATGACACATGTGGTTTCGATTGTACCTCACGAACCTGACGCCTGATGTGGAGATGACGCAGTCGGATTCACAGCTGCACTAGACAATTCAGACAAGCTCATGAATGATTGTATATTAATGAAACACAGATGTAAACTTATGTAAAATATACGAAAATATTGTAAATTTGGCGTTTCAGAACGTCAAAATTTCGATTAATTACCTGATTGACGGACTAATAACTAACTCATTATTTCAGCCTTTAAAGCACGAGTAAATAGGCATCTTCTGGGCTCGTTCGTCCCAACTTAGACCTCATCTATCGCTTACCATCTGGCGAGATCGAGGTCAAGAGTGTGCTCATCAGTAATATAAAAAAAAAACAGTGAACGACCCTTTACCTATATCGCAGGACAGCCCTTTTTTTCGGTGGAAAATCACCAAATGGAGCGGAAGGGGGTGTCAGACTTCTACTGATTAAAAACCTGCCCTGTTTCTTTAAGTTGCACTTGCGTATCTCGTTAAAACATTCCCGCAAGCTGGCAGGCAAAAACCCTATCGTGTCCCGTCACTAGTGCTGACGGCTCTTTGAGGTGCGCATGGAATACGTTGACCCGGACCTTGTTCTTACCGGACAGCCCTAAAGTATTCATTGGTTTACTTTCTTGAGCAATATAAATGGCGATTTATTTTTAAGAAACTGAGCAAAATATTTTGTCCCGATCAACAGAACAGATCGCGAATCAATAACAAAAGCATTTGCTAAGGAACACGTTAGCAAATGCTTTTTTTATTGATTTGCGTTTGATCACCATCTCACGTGACGGTAAGCGATGATGTGGTCGAAATGGAAGTACGTCACCTAGAGTGCTGTTTGTCTTTAGTCAGTGGCGGTACCTTCATATAAGCCCAAAAGCCCGGCATGCCTTACTAAAAAATGCTCGATAGAGAATCAATGTCAAACCCGAACTATTTAAAAGTTCGCGCGCTTAAGACTTTAGTATGCATTGGCTTAATATGTTAATGGGAGTAGCTTTCACCGAGAAAACATGTACCACAAACCTCATATTTATTGGACAAAAACCCCAAATTAAAAAAAAAAACAAAAATATGTATAAAAAAACTTTTTACCAAAAAATTAAACCGACTCCCAAAAAACAGTGCAAAGTGAAAAATAACTTTAATTTCGGTAGTTTTAGTTCGGTTTAATTTTTTGGTAAAAAGTTTTTATTTCACTCTTTTAAGTTGGTCTATTTTTAATTTACCTAGTTACAAGAGCCTAAATGTTAACTACTTCTAACCTTTTACAAAATATTGGTTTTCCCAATGCTGGGCCGTTAATTGTTGAGGAGTTCTCCTGGTACTTCACCATCAGCTCTACATCACCATATCATTGTGACGAGCATAAAGTGCTTAACATCCGTATTCAAGTAATCGAATCGCAATCGACTCAATACTTATTATTGAGTAGATTCGGCGGCCATCTGTGGTCTTCATCATCAGTTCCACTTCCTCAAATGGTACTTTTTGAGAGCAACTGCACAAGTAACTATAATAAATACCCAAAACGTCATAGGTGTGCCTATAATATTTGAAGAGTTCCCTCGATTTCTCCAGGATCCCATCATCAGATCCTGACGTTTATGAAAATGGGACCAATTTCAAAGTATACCCTTTCAATCAAAAAAAGAATTTTCCAAATCGGTCCAGCCGTCTTCGAGTAATCGATGATCATACATAAAAAAAAAGAAAAAAATAAATATTCGCGTCGAATTGATAACCTCCTCTTTTTGTCGTCGGTTGAAAAAAGCCTAATGGCTAAGGTGTCCGTCTTGTGATCGAGAGATCGCGGGTCCAAACACTACCCATTAAACTATGGCCGTGAGCCCACTCTCGACACAAGCATAGATACAACGAGTAATTTGAAGGGTATATACATACATACACTTGGTATGTATGTATATACCCTTTAAATTGGCACATGGCTTCTTTGGATGATAACAAACGATATGGCAAGGGTTTTGTAATCCTGTCTACGTGTGTAGAACTTATTACAAATTCCAATACACTGACCAGAGACCGAATTTTTCAAATTAAGAAGAACGAAAAGAATTGTCGTTTCTGGTTTCTAAATTAAAATGAAGAACGGCAATAAATGTAGGTGGGTCAATGACCTTTATTACACCTTTAATGTAGTTCGCATGCAATTTACATGAGGTCGCGGGCTTCCGACGTAAAATAAAATCAATCGCTGGGTCTTAGCCCGCAATGTATATTAACATGCACGTGACTTGTTGGTATAAGCCGCCATTTATGTTAATTGCATTAGTTATTTTACATTTATTTCCTGAACACATTATGGAAATATATGCACGAAATAGTCGTAAATGTGCAGTTTTCAAAAGATAATATTAGTTATCTATACTAATATTATAAAGAGGTAAAATTTGTAAGTTTGTAAATTGTAAGTTTGTATGTAGGGGGTAATCTCTGAAACTACCGAACCGATTTTGAAAATTCTTTCGCTTACATATAGCTGCATTATCCCTGAGTGCTATAGGCTATAAATTATCTTTATATCATGCATACTAGCCAAGCTATTATAATCTTTGTCAAGCAAGTAGGGGACGGGATCCCGTGGAATATTTTCAACTTCTACGCGGACGAAGTCGCGGGCAAAAGCTAGTGTTCAATATTTCCATTTTGCTGCATCAGATATTGCGGGGGCACGTATCATTGAAGTATCCCTAACGTGAATGTTAAGGAAAATAGCAAGTGTGCCAATAGAGGCCGCCTATCGTCTAGCCATTATACGTTTTGTACTTATAGAAAACAATTCTTCTACTTCATTTTTCAATATTTTTCATTTACAAAAGTATTCTAAGTTTCTTGCGCTACTTATAGCTTAAGAGGTAGATACATAAGATAGTATATATCGAGGCATAGGGAGACCTTTTTACTGTCTCCCCCTGTGGTCTCCCCAGTGAGGTAGCCGTTGCATAGCGTGCTCCGGAATGGGCTCCTGAGGACCTGGGGCTTCTCTCCTCGATCTTATCCCCGAAAACCGAGCGCCTTTTGAAGAGAGTTCGCTTTTTCTTGTGTCAAAAGAACCAGATTTGCCTAAATGGCAATGCTTCTATGATGCTTAATTAATTTCTTCTATATATGCCTAATTTTAGGGTTCCGTAGCCGAATGTATTCGTTATATTATTAAGGTTATAAGTTAAATAGACGTAAATAATACTTTCTATTTATATTTTGCATGTTTGAAAATTTGTTATAAAAAGGTTTTTGACATAATGTATTTTTCAATACACTTCCTTGAAAACTGGCTCTTATCGCACTACGATTAGGTTAAACATGCAATGTATTTCACACTCGTGGATTTTTTTCATTTTTCACAAACGAGGGATTTTTTCATTCCAGATTTTGCCACAGATAACATTAAACAATACTATTCAATTCCCTATATTCGGCGGTGAATGTCTTTTTTTTTCACAGCAAAGAGGCGCATGTTTTTAAGGCCTTATATTTAATGACAATTAAAATTGTGTTGATGAACAGAATATCAGAAATAAACATTAATATTTATAAAATAATTTTGCTTTCATCAACAAATTAACATTTATTTGTGTTCTAAATTAAAAAAAATATATTTTATTTTAATATATCAGGCTGTTTTGCGGCTTCATACCGTTGCTTCTCCGGTAAAGCGCGGGGAGAAGTAAATTAAATATTATTAATTTGTGTTTTTGCGTAAGTATGTCGAATTTAAGTATTGATGAGAACAATTTAGATGCTACGCCGCCAGATATTGTGATTGAGGCTCAAAATGCTTGCGATAGCCTGTTGCCATCTAAATCGAAGCTAAAATATATGGCAACTTTGCGTATAATTTTCTTCAATGGAAAACAAATAAAAATGCGTCGTCATTTTCGGAGCAAGTATTTTTCTTCGAAAGTGTATTCAAGAACGTCGTTTGATACACGTGGACATTTGTTACTGCAGTTCTCGGCTCCATAACCCCCTCACCTTGCGGCTCGGGCGTAACTCCGCCTCGTAGTACGCGATAACAAACTTCGCCACTTTTATCAAAATATTTACACTTTATGCACATAGGTACAAAGGTGGACTTAATTACTAATATTCGTAATGTAATGTAAAGGTAAATTTTGCGTTAGGTCTTACGGGCAGTTCTAGGGGTATTTCGAAAAATTCGCTAATCTTTATAGTGATGGTCGTTTACACTGTATTAAAAAAAATTACAAACGATATATTATTTGAAACGATTTAAATCTATACGTATATATTCAAAACCAATCGGTACTTTCTCCATTCAGAATCTAAGTCAACTACCAAATTTTGGAATAATAAACTTTATACCATAAAGGACGAAATGTGGTAATTTTAAAATTAACCTAATTTACACAATCCTCAGTTCGATATTTGACTAGGCGGCAATGGTTTGAAATATCGAATACTGAATCTAAGTGCGGGCTTACGGAGCGTCATTTAGTAGTCGACTCGGCGTATGCGTGCGCGCACTGTAATTGTCTCCTTTGTGTGCACCATAATGCACCACGCTCGTGCAGCCGCGCGTTATCTGATGAAGAAATAATAATTATTATTTAATTTCATACTTTGCTCGTGAATTAAAGCGGTATTAATCACGTATGTGTGATAGTCGTGAGGTGAAATTGTTTACAATCTACCAGTCAAGGTCAGATTACTATTTGAATATTTTGAGCTATGGCTAAGTCTGACACTTCCACTGAAAATGCAATAAAATTGAGTATTGTGGAATAAAGCCTAATTTACTTAACATATTTTCTCTGCATATTTCTCGGCTGTTATTTGGACATCTTTGATAGTCGTTACGGGTAGTCAGAAGCTATAAAATCTGACACTGATCTAGCCAAGGGGTACATGTTACCCAGTTACTGGGTTGTGGAGGTCAGATAGGCCGTCGCTCAATGTAACGTACTAGTACTCGGCAGCTGGTTAGACTGGTAGCCGACTCCAACATAGGTTGGGAAAAGGCTAGGCTAAGCAGATGACGATAATGGGTACAGGCTCTGGAGAAAGTGCCATTCAAACAGTGAATATGATTGTCAAAATGCCAGTAGATGTAGATGCAGTCTATGGGATTTATTGTGACTTTTCGACAGCGTTTGTCGATACCATGCCTAATTACCGCTATTAAAATGTCACTTCTCTAGAGCTCCTAAAAACGAATATTTTTTCAAAAAAATATTTTGTAAAAATACTTTATAAGTATAATTAATTCTTCGAGACACTATGTCTCCAAGTAGGACATTATTTTTTTTACATTAAGCCTCTAAGTTGCAAAGCCGACAAAATATTAAATTGAATGATAAACGTTCACTACCAATGACGTCACGAAACGGACTAAACTGAAGTTAAACGTTTCAAACGAGTAGTCAACGAGGCATGACGCGGCTGTGGGAAAACGATAGAAAACTATAATTTCACCGATTGTGCCAGCTTAGCCGGTGATTATCTAATGACATTGACATTGACAGCGCGCAACGTGCGTCGATGGACAACTGAGCGAGCGAGCTTTATTCATGATTATGACGATCAACTGGGGCACGTTTTCCATAAATTGATCGTCCTTCTCATAAAGCTAGTTATAACTTATTGTATTTTATTGTTATCATGTACACACTAATCCTAGCCTAAGGTAGCCTATTGTATTTTTATGAATATTATCTGAAATAAAGAATTTGAATTTATATACTCATATTTTTGAAAATGGAACTGTCAGCCATCGGTCTCGTCTATTTACCCGACTACGGCAAAGCCAAAGGAGGGTTATGATTTTGACAGGCTATGTATGTATGTATGTATGTATGCATGTATGTGTGTATGTTCATCTGTTCCCTCATAGCTCCAAAGCTGCTTATCGGAACTCGACAAATGAGGTATCGTTAGAACCGTCTTGACCGTCCGCTGAACATAGGCTACGTGACGTGTTACAAAACCCAATGTGGCGCCCTCTAGGGCCCAAAAAGTGTTGTGCTAAAAAATAAAAATAAGATAAACACATCGTGTTTGATATCATTTGAAAGGGCGTGACATGCACATTTCCAAAACATTACTTAAATTTAAAGTGGCGCCCTCTAGTGGACAAAAAATCATGTGTAAAAAAATAAAAATAAGGTAGATACACCGTGTTTGGTATCATTTGAAAGGGCTTCACTTGTACTTATCAAAAATATTGCTTAAATTAAACATGGCGCCGTCTAGCGGTCAAAAAGTCATGTGTAAAAAATAAAAGTAAGATATACCGTGTTTGGTATCATTTGAAAGGGCTTCACTTAAACTTATCTATACTAATATTATAAAGAGGAAACCTTTGTATTTTTGTATGTTTGTATTGAATAGGCTCAAAAACTACTGGACCGATGGATTCTTCCGAATCCGTATAGGCTATATTTTATCTATACTAATATTATAAAGAGGAAACCTTTGTATTTTTGTATGTTTGTATTGAATAGGCTCAAAAACATCAAAAACTACTGGACCGATTTCAAAAGGAGATGTTCCAGAAATGTATGGAGCCTGGGCTACCATTAGTACACCACATGTAAATATTGCTATATAATGTAGTAACCGTTTTTTAATATTAATTTTCTATGATTTCGCTTTATTTTAGTGTGATATTCAAATTAACTCGATCGAGGAGAGCAACACAATAAATATGGCGGATCAGCCATGTTGCTATTAAACAATGATGTGAATGTCATTTTGACATGTCAATTTTATTGGATTGTGTTTTTGACGTATCGGCGATATCTAAATCTCAGTCGAATCAAAAACCATATAACAAAGCTGGGATCAACAGAGAAGCAATCAATCAATCTTTAGAAATAATCTGTGTCGCAAAACAAAATAATAATTAAAAACTCCGAAAACATTCAATCCAACACATCGAAAACACATAACGACTCAATAAGCTTGGGTAGAAATATCGATATTTTTCATAAAATAATCGATAAATATAGACAATATTTTAAATCTCAATTAATCGATATTTTTTAATTCACTTTAGTATACTATTGGTCTTAGTTATACTAATCTTGTCAGATCTGGAAAGTAGTCCAAATGTCGCACCAGATCGTCAGCACGTTTGCGCCATCAAAATATGCACATATTTTCAGATTAGTTTTTTTTTATTGGCCTCGCGAAGCGTAAGGGCGTGTCAAAATTCTACTGACTAAAAACCCACCCTGTTCCCTTCCAGTTGCCCTTAAGTTCCGGGGCGACGGTATCTCGTTAGAACATTCCCGCAACCCCGGCAGGCAATGTTCCTATGAGGCCCCGTCACTGGTGCTGACAGCTCTTAGAGGCGCGCGTGGAACATAACACGCCGCCGACCCGGACCTGGTCCTTACCGGACAGTGAGCTACCCTGCTCGCAGTCCGCAAGCCTGCGTCTTCGGTGGCCGGAGATCGTCTCGCGATCCCCGACACCCGGTGCGTCTCCCGCGGTGGCTGGAGTCAATGTTACCTACGTGCATTACCTTTACGGAAAATATCTATTTTTGACTTGATAATAATTCATATAGATTAAAAATATCGATTCGATATTAATCGATGTATTTTTTTCACTTGCCCATCTCTACGACTCACAGAAAGTCACCAAACGTCATGAAACTTAAATCTGTCAAACACAACTGTCATGGCTGCCCTAAAACAAGGGTGGTCATAATAAAAATCTTCCCAAATAATAATTTATCACAGCTCTACCCGTCTCCAAATAATTTTTTGAGTATTTTTATTGTAATCGCTATTATTTTTTCTATTTATCTATGTGGTGTACTAATGGTAGCCCAAAATGAAACATCTCCTTTCTTTTACCATTACTTAGAGGGATTCTTCCGAATCCGTATAGGCTATATTTTATCCCGGAAAATAGATAGGTATTTTCGTGGTAGTGAAAATTGTGGAGTAAGGCGTCGAAAAAACTGCCGTACGTTAACGATTCTTGCGAACGCTGCCTAAATGGTTAGAGATGTATGGTTGACTTCTATAGAAAAGTTGTAGAACTCAATAATGCCTACAAAAAAGAGAGCTTAAAAAATAAATGTCCACCCGTGCGAAGCCGGGGCGGGTCGCTAGTAAAAAATAAAGTAAATAGTATAGAAGCACAGTGATTTAACACCAAAATAGTTTAAATAATAAAAAGTAAAAAAACTAAAACTCGACTACAACAAAAAATCAATGCTAAAAAAGATGAAACAAGATTTTCAGGATGCTGAAATAAACAAGGTTACTGGAAAAACAAGAACAGAACAAAAATAAAAGCCGTAGTCACACGTTATATAGGATATCAACCGTAACAAAACAATTAATAACGTGACGTGTGACTACGCCTTTTATTTTTGTTCTGTTCTTGTTTTTCCAGTAACCTTGTTTATTTCAGCATCCTGAAAATCTTGTTTCATCCTTATTAGCATTGATTTTTTGTTGTAGTCGGGTTTTAGTTTTTTTACTTTTTTTAAATAATATTTTTAAATTAAATTTAATATTCTTTTAAATTACCCTCAGTTACTGTATAAGTAATAAACAGAAATAGATTTATACAGTTGAGAATTATGGGATAACCAGCAATCATGCATATAAATATTATAAAAAAAATATAAGTATAAATATATTTTGCATATAAATAAAAACTATTAGGTAATGTGTTTATCATGTAGTTATATAGAAGCGTCAATTGCTTAATGGCTAAGGTATGAACTGTACGATCGAGAGGTTGTGTATTTGAACCCCTTCCGTTACACTATTGCCATGAACCCATTCCAGACAAGCATATTGAGGTTAGTTGGAGGGGTTTAACAAGATTGCTAGTTATGTGAATTCTACCCACATTAAGATGATAACAAGATCAACAAACTTACAACCATAGATATATTTTATACTAGCTTTTGCCCGCGACTACTAAAACTGTCATAATATGTATAAACGTTAAGAATTTATTAACGTTTAAACATATTAATACTATTTTAATTGACAGTCCTTCCGGCCAGTCCAGTCAGTTCCTTCCCTTAGTGCAAACTTTTGATATATTCCTAGTAAATAATTCCAGCGAAAACATTTGACTAGGTAGTATTTATTCAAATAGTTCAGCCAACAATTATTATACAACTGCCTTTCAATTAAACGGAAAACATTTTTGTGACGTTCATGGCTGGTAATCAAATTTGCACCTCATTGGCAATCTATTTTTTATGTATCTGCAGGTACAGATTCTATAAGTTGTTTATGAAAGGTTTTGATATCCTCTTGTCCTTTTTCCGAAGTGGTCCCATTCCATGTTCGAAGGTAACTGGTGGTTATAATTCCACTTTCATATCCCTCCTATTTTCTTGGGGAAAATTATTAAATGACTCCTCCCACTCCGAGTGGAGCGGAAGTAAGTGTCAGACTTCTACTGAACAAAATCCCACCCTGTTCCTTCAACCTTACGTTCCGGGACCACGGTATCTCGTTAGAACATTCCCGGGACCACGGCAGGCAAAGGCCCTGTCGGGCTCCGTCAATGCTGCTGATTGTTCTTTGAGGCGCGCGTGGAACACGACACGCCGTGGAACCGGGCTTGGTTCTTACCGGGCGGTGAGCTACCCCAGCTCGCGTCTGCAGGCCCGCGCCTAAAGTGCCAATCCCCAACGACGACGTCTCTTCATCCCTACTGTCTTCTTGATATAACTAACAACAAATTTCCATCTCCAGGTATCGGAAGCAAGCTTCGTCACCAGCGTGGAGGAAGCGGCTCGCGTGGACCAATGCACCCAGACGCCCCCCTGCGGCAAGGCGCGCCCACGCATCCTGCAAAGGTACCACACCTCAGACCACATCTACGAGCGCTCACACAGAACCTACCGCCTCAAGCACGAACCCAGGCCCAAGAGCCTGGGCCTCACAGACTCCTACCCATTCATTGCGAAGCCGCCCAGCTATGATTATCAAAAGTAAGGTTCAGATTTACAGTATCTAGGCTTATGTGACTAACTTGTGGGGGAACGTTGTCTGTGTTTATGTGTTGTGGTTAATTTAGTTTAGAAAGATATTACGTTGTAAGCAAATTTAGTTGGAAAACGTTAGCTGAGTAAGCTTTCTATAAGTCATTTTCTATTTATGATTAGTCTGCGGCTTCTTTCAACGTCTTTTGATAGTTTCCAAACCCTCGATCTTTGGTACCTTACCGTACCTTCTTGCCAATGCGTCCATCTTCACGTATGCCGATGATACTGCCTTACTATTCTCGCTATAGTCGCTAACTGAAAATTATACTCCACTATTTATATTCGACTCTGTCACTAACTGGTTGGCCCAGAACCTGCTTACTTTAAATGTAAAAATAATTATGTACCTAACTTTTTCGGCTGCTGGGAAACCTTCTTCTTCTTATTTTTTGAAAGCACATTCCTGTAAAACGCCTTACCAATCAGCTTGAAATCGCTCTTGCCTCTCCCAGACTAACTGTATCAAATATGTTGGGGTACAGATTGATGACAAATTGTCATTCTGTCCCCATATAGAATCACTCACCTCACGACTGCGCAGGTTGATCTTTATTTTTAAGTCCCTTCGTCACGTTGCTGACACCAAGGTGCTTAAACTCGGATATTTGGCTCTGTGGCAATCGATTATACAATATTGCATAGTTACTTGGGGTGGTTCAGCAAAAACTCATATGTTGAAATCGGATCGTGCTCAAAGAGCTCTTCTAAAGGTTGGGTGGCATTTACCTTACCGATTTCCTACCACCGATCTCTATGAAACGTGTGTGGTTCTCTCTGTACGTAAATTATTTATTCTTAACCTTGTATTAATCACACACTCTCAAACTCCTTACGATCCATCCCAACTTAGTTTCCAACGTCGCAAACATACTGTCTGTCCCTCCATCCGCACAAAATGTCATTTAGCCCAATGTACTTTCCCTTTCCTCAGCAGCTACGTTTACAACAAGGCTAATAAAATTTTAAACATCTATCCTATGCGTAAATCTAAATGTAAAAAATTGGCCAAGTGCGAGTCAGACTCGCCCATGAAGGGTTCCGTAGTAACAATAATAAATATAATTTAATATATTTATTTGAAAAAAAAAAAACTTCAAATTTCTTAAAACTAGCTTATTTACAATTTTTACAACTACGCCAAATAACTTTGTTTTTCATAGTGTTTGAATGAATTACAAAGTTATATTTGCGGTTTTAGAAAATATGCTGTATCTCAAAACCTGCTGACTCGATCTCATTCAAACTAATTTTGGTTGAAAGATTACATTAAGATCTACAGCATATATTTTTTTTAGATTTTTCGCTCCACAATTATAGAAGTTAGAGGGGGGGACACACACATTTTACCACTTTAGAAGCATATATCTTTTAAACGATTAACATTATGAAAAAGTGGTTTTAGAAACCCTTATATCATTTTTGAAGACCTGTCTATAGATACCACACACGCATAGGTTTCATGAAAAAAAATATTTTCTGTTTCAGTACCATGTATGGGGAGCTCCCCTTTATTTTAAATATTTTTTATTTTTTTTCATAAAATCGGAAAGCGGTTCACAGAATACATCTACCTACCAAGTTTCACATGTATAGTCCTAACAGTTTCGGAATAAAATGGCTGTGACATACGGACGGACGGACACACAGACAGACGGACAGACATGTCGAAACTATAAGGGTTCCGTTTTTTGCTATTCGGCTACGGAACCCTAAAAACGGTCACAAATTGGCTCCTTAAATGAGATAATGCAGATACTAAAAATATCCTAAATATTTTGAAATGATTTTCGATCAGAATCTTTATAAACTCAACTCATATATCGCGTCTTTTCACCTTATTAATCCCACACACACACATACTCGGACACCTATAGGTACTCAAACTCAATTCGTGAGGACTTATATTACACTCACAAACACACAACACTTTTCAAAACACAAAAGGCATGCTTACTTATATTCTTTTTCTGTATCAGTTTTAATTTACCTCCTCTCAGTACTTGAAGCTGTTATATTTGTATTTGTAGTACCTAAATACAATTAAATTAACAATTTTTAAAGGGTGTGAGCCTGGAGATCTGTAATACAGGTCCCGAACCCAGTACAGACTCCAGCTCTCACTAAGGTCTATATCTATCTTGTTGTGACTTAGATTTTGTATACCTATGTTGTACCTTTTTGAGAGAAATAAATAAAGATTATGTTATGTTAAGATTATGTTATCTATGAGGGAAGAATGTATCTACATGATTCATACTAATGGTGAACGCAGACCTAGCCGCACCGCAGTCTCTACAGTCCCCGCAGTCATCGCTTTTTGTTAATGGCCTCGCACATCTAGCCGCGCCGCAGTCTCTACAGTCGTTCCCGTCAGTGTTGCCAGATTTTTGAAAGCATTAGCTGTACCGAAGATTCAAAAAATCTGTATTAAATCTGTATTTGGTATTGGTATTTTGCTCTTTTGTGTATTTTTATCTGTCACCTACAGATACTATAATAGGGAATAAGCAAGTAATTATTTATACGAGAATAAGTAATTTTATTATAAACCGTTGACAGAGATTCTCTGTCTACTTTATAACTCTGGAAACACTGCGCGCCGTGGATGCGAATGACGTCATCCGCGCTGCGTGCGGATGACGTCATCAGCTGCGGCTAGGGGAGTTCGGTCGTTTCAGGGACTGCGGCGACTGCGGCGCGGGTAGGTGTGCGAGGTTGCATAGAACTTCATATAAAGAATTCGAATGCAAAGACTGCGGCGCGTGCGGTGCGGCTAGGTCTGCGTTCACCATAAAAAATATTTATACATATAGATATACGTTCGCGTCCGAGTTTGAGTCTCAAAAGTTTTTTTTTTATTAGCATATTTTGTCCAACTGCTGAGAAAAGGTCACTTGTATTAGTTTTCCACACAACCATATGCTTTAAAATCTCTGACAAATCCGTCATAAGCAATTGTCACGCCAGCGCTTTCTAGGACTCTATCGGAATTAGAAGTTAAAATATGAGTAATTTTAGCTTAATCGGTTTAATAGTTTCTAAATCATAAAAGCAGCACGGGTCGATCATTAAGGTTATAAGGTACACTTTCTGGGGTCGGTCTATGGGGGACCTGTCTTAACATATTGATATTCCTTCGTATCTCGAAAAGTACGATACGGGTTAGTGGGTCGTCTTAGGGTTTAACAGGTGATTATAGTCCAGTAGGTTGGGAGCAAATTGTACTGTAAAGCCTGCAATACATGTTGGCCGAGCGTTAGCAAATAGGTACAAGACAATAAATAATGTCCACACGTTCGACAAGTTCGTCGAACGCCAATGCAGACGACCAATGTAGAAGAGGGTCTGTAGAGCTGCACACACGTTGGCCGAGCGAAGGCGAGCGCCTTTGATTTGTGACCAAAAACCGACACAGATCCGAAGTGAGGCAAGTGATCACGAGCAACGGCGAGCGAAGACAAGTTGCACCAAATGAGCCCTATACACGTTGGCGCTGGCCTCCACTCGGCCAACTAGGCAAGTGACACCGAGCGATAGCAAGACAAGGCAAATAACCGTCTACATGTTGGTAGACTTTTTACTTAAATTGTGTGTGCCTAATGTAAGCTCTAACCATTGTGTGCTTGAATAGATGTTTTCTAAATATCAAAACATGGTTTTCTTCCGTTCGTGACACCCCGACAATAACGCAATGTTAGTCAGAGTTTTGTATACGTATAAAATTTTAACTAAATTGGGCTCATAAATTACATGCAAATTATCTTTGACAGACGGACATACACGCGCTATCAAGACTGATTCTAACTAGGCTTCTAGATTTAAAGTCGGAACCCTAATTATTGTTTATGAGTTATCGTGAATCCAAAATTATAGGTATTAAAATATTGTTGAAATAAAAAATAAACAACGGATACACAACAATATTTCAAAACAAATCATAGATCTTATAAACCTAAATGTTTGCATTACAAAAAACTATGAACAAGCTTTATTTATTTATCAAGCAAATGACGGTAGTTGTACAAATAGTTACAGTGACATCTTCCATCAACGCTTACAGTACGCAAAAACGTTAGCAAGAACAGTCTTAAGTTGTCAGTTTAAATATAATTTGGAGCGTTATTACAGACGTCTTTAAGGTAATCTTTTTTATAGTTAATGCTATAACGTCACAGAACAACCGACAAAAACTATTGTGTTTGAATGGCCATTAGATATTGTGTTCTATGTGTAAAAAATTCATCAAGTGGAGTAGTGATTTAAAAAATATACGCGTCGAATTGATAACCTCCTCTTTTTGTCGTCGGTTGAAAAATAAAATGGCTGATTATAGAAAAGGTATTTTTCAAGTACGGATTTTTTTAAAGTTATACGAGTAAATGTATGTAGGTAAAAGTATCGTGTTGGGAAATCTTCATTTATTTGTGTCTTTTTTAATTATTGTCAGTATAACATAACGTAATTAGGCTATACCGTTCCCACTGCAGGGAGAGAGAATTGGCCATGCGGGCCGTGTTGGTAGATTATATTTATTATTTTTATGGTCATTTTAACAAATTTCGTGATAGAAATACATAGGTAATGCTAATGAAGTTTCTTATATCGTACTCATGCAGACACTTGGTGTTAAATGGGTTTACATTGGTTATAAACATGTATTTAATACTATTGTATTAAATACATGTTTTATTTATCTTATTAGTTATTTGGACGTAGAATTAACAAGTTAGGTGATAATTAAAGCTTGGAAACCTACAACTTGTTGATTTACTTGATTGTCTTTTAAAGCTCGCTATTGGCATTTAATGCAACATTTGCAGGAATTTTTTTAATGCAGAACGTTTAATGTTGTATTGCCTGAACATGAAATACGGTGGGTTATAATATACCTACATTTTGTGTGCTATGTCGGTGCAAAACTTCTACACTACCAAATTTACGCATGCCTGTTTGCCACTTTATTGCAAGAATACAATTCTTCACTCGTGACAGTATTTACCACTAACTGATTTGTGAAACTAACAATACACTTTACACTCAATCACTGTTATATGCAATCAAATACCTACGTGTTAGCTACTATGATTGGCTAAATTATTTTTCATCTGCCAATCGCATCGCATGACACATGTTCTGTTTGGGATTGGTTATTTCTAGAACTGGGGAAGCATCTTGGGGTCTGATCCTTAAGAACCTTTTTTCTGGGTAGAAATCGACATGGATGTCCACCACAGTGAGGTCGGTGGATGGGTCTATCAGACTCGTTCCATCTGGGTCTGAACTAGTGCTTTCTCGGTCCGGTTCTTTTCTTCCGGACCAGCAGTTGTGAAATCCGCTGCCCCGGACTGATACAAGAGCAGCCCTAATTTATTCTTAACTTGTTCCAGATTCAAAGTAAGCGTGACAGACAGTCCCACGATATCAGTGACCCCACCTCACAGCTTAGAATACGTGTGCACTAAAGATAGGACTAGTCCAAACGGTAGTGTAACTCCTAACGGAATGGTCTCCAACAAGTCGGCTGCTACAGTGCTGCTGAGCCCTGGCTACCTGCAGAGCCACTGCCAATGTAACCAGTCTATTAAAGTAAGTTCTGAAGTCTTCTATGGATTTTGATATGTAATCATGGGGTACGGCAGTCTAGTCCTGTCCTGTGGATCCTGAATGTAATATCTCGAATTATTATTTATAATATTTCTTTAATAAAAAACTGAAAAATATTTATAAAAAATTAATATTGTATTACTCCAACAGCCTTTTTTGTCCAGTTAGGAATAGATTATTATTAGATTTCTCATTATTATCTACTAATGAACTTATGAACGCAATATAACTTGTTGTGTAGACATAGTACACATAATAATGAGTAGGTATAAATAACTCTGTTGGTTAATTCAAGGATAAGTGATTATTTGTAAAATTTGCCTAGCTCAGCTTGAAAAATTTGCCCTGCAGAATCATGTCTCAATATCGTCGATTTTCAACATCGAAATCACTTTTTTCTAATGCGAATTTGATATCTAAGCGAAAAGATTGCTTATTAAAAAGTTTATTTATAAAGAAAAGGATTTTTTTTGTCATGTTGATTTCACACAGGTGCTAAATTAACTTGGTTTTAAAATTAACGCAACTTAACGGCGCTTGTGCAAAGATTTGCGCTTGTGCAAACATTTCCTTTGTGGTGGAGAAAATCAACGCCACAATTATAAAATGAGATTGCCTTGCTTCATTAAGTCCGCCCATGTACCGCGACATGCGACAAGAGAGCTCGAATAAAATATTGGTGCTATAGTTGCTACTTCATCATACTAATTATCATCTATACTCTCTTTTTCGTAGGTCCTTGAGGCGGTCTAGAAACTCTGATATTAGGGTGTATGGGGTTGTTAGACCTTACTACCCACACGATAAGAAGAAGATCTCTTCTTCAACTCTCCCTTCGCATGTCTGCTGGAAAATGTTCTTATGAAATAAGCAGCACCTTTGTGCTCTTTTGTCTGTATTTTTTTTTTCTCCTTTAAGTGTCATGTGTACATTCTTACTTTCTGGTTTCTTCATGATACTAATTCTCTACTTCCATATTTCCAGAGTGTAAGCGAGGTAGCCCTCACTATGCCGGTATCTCCCGGCTGGAACGAGGAGATACCGAGTGGCCCCGAGGGACTCTCGTGGCGAAGACTTCACATGTCCCGTGCCAAGCTGAAAGCTACCGCTACCACCTCGGAACTACTGTCAGGTAAATATATTAAAATGATTCAGTGAATTCTTCTACTATCAAGAAATAGAGGAATGATGGTGGTAAGAGGAAAGTAATTATGTATCCGAAACACTAAACCAAATCCTTCTGGTATCTAAATTTGTGATAAAAAATAGAAAAACAAATCTTTTATATTTAAAGTTATCAATAATTTAACCATGACAACATTTATATTAGGGAAAGGTTCCTTAACAAACTTGGATGTTACAAAACTCGTTTTATTATGTCTTATGTGCCACCGAATATGATTAAAAGACTAGTAATTAATATTAAAAACTCATATATTTTTTTAGTTATTATTATTTTATATTATTATCACGTCATATTATGAAAGAAACCGTGACATACTGTACCCAAATAACTTAGAACAAGGCATCATGAAGATATACCACGTCGTTAGACGCGGTACAACAAAACGCTGTAAAAGTTATAAAGTAAACATGGAGACATATTTTTCCTTGTAGCAAGCTGTATTTTCCGGTAACTTAAGGAACTTGAAAAGTGATTTCTGTAACTGCTTTGTATTCAGCGCATGTTGTGGAGGTCAACAGAGAATAATGTCACAATTATACGAAGCGTAATGTACTGATGGGTATCTTAAACCGAGTAGTTTCATACACAAATGAGTACCTACGAAGCGTGTAAACTTGAGATCATTATCGAGTATGTAAAGTTTACTCTCTACATTTACTCCAATTTTATGTAAAACTAGCTGTCGCGCGGGCTTCTATACCAAATTTCATCCAAATCCACCCAGTACATTCGAAGATTAGCGCGATTAAATTAACAAACAAACTTTTTCGCTTTATGATATTAGTATAGATATAATGTCGGAGTTGCGGGAATTACAATTACTCGTATGCGAGGCACAATAAAGAAAAGTAATAGTTAAATTCTGATGCGATTGATGGTATCGAAACTATGTATGATTCAGCTACGATAAATACCTAATATTAGAATAGTTTATACGTACCATCTATACTAATATTATAAAGCGGAAAAGTTTGTTAGTTTGTTTGTTTGTTTGCTTGAACGCGCTAATCTTCGAAAGTACTGGGTGGATTTGGATGAAATTTGGTATGGAAGTAGCTTGAAGCTTGAGGAAGGTTATAGGCTACTTTTTACCCGACTGCAAAAAAGGAGAGTTATGTTTTTACCGTGATAGAATCCACGGGAGCGAAGCCCCGCGAGAGTACTAGTAATACATAACTAGAACTCATGGTCGCTCTTTAACCAAAATCATACCTACGACTTCTGTCAGAGATAAGCGTTTGAAATAATAATTAGAAACGAAATAACTTTGAAAATACAATATTTTATTATAATACTAAGTTACACGTATACTTTTGTTATCTGCACTAATATTTTAGGAAGGAAACTGTAGATTTTTTGTTTGTTTGTAATGGATAAACTGAAAACTCTTTCACTAATACAAAGCTACATTATCAGCAAGTAACAGGTTATTTGAATTTCACTAAAAAAAACGTATTCACGCAAGTGAAGTTGCGGGCAGAAGCTAGTCAATTATACTTTAAATAAATTTGTGTCTGTTTTTTTCCAAATGAATAAATAAATATAGTAAGTTTGAGATATCCCAGTTTTGCAAACCACAAAAAAGATGGGGTAGAATTCACATTACTAGTAGTCGTGTTAAGTGGGTTCACGGCAATAGTGTAATGAGTGGGGTTCGAACCCGCGACCTCGCGAGCACAAAGCCGACATATTAGCCATGAGGATATTGAAGCTCATCACAAAAACCTTTCAAAAATCTTTAACATTTACTTCTCTTCTCAAAAACTCTTGGCAAAGTCGACGTGGTTGTTCCAATAGCTTACGAGAGTGCGGGTACGGATACATATATATTTCAGTGGAGAACTGCTTTCCTGACAATAGAGATATTGTCAACAACATGAACATTTTCAATTCAACAGCTACAAACACTTACAAAACCAAATTCCAGGTTTCGCGATGGTAGCGATGGTGGAACTCCAGATCAACGAACCCACGAACGTCCCCGAATGGCTGTTCGTCATGTTCGCAGTCTGCACAACCGTGCTTGTGGCAGTGCACATCTTCGCACTGATGATATCGACGTACTTGCTGCCAAACATCGACGCAGTCAGTAAGATGGAGTCGCCTACGTCCCCTGCGAGAGCATTGAGAGATTCGCCCCATGAACGGATGAGGGGCTTCATTGAGCTAGCTTGGGCTTTCAGTACAGTTTTAGGTAAGATCCTTAAATTTTTCAATCTCTTTCGTACATTGGGAACACGCGGAGTATTGGTTGGGATTTTTATATTACACTCAGTCAAAGCTTTTGTGGAGACGCCTACGTCCCCTGTAAGAGTATTGAGAGATTCGATTTCCATATCAAGTTCAGTCGTAGCTTTGTGGAGACGCTTACGTCCTCTTCGAGAGCGTTGAGAGATTTGCCGCATGAACGGATGATGGGTTTCATCGAGCTAGGTTGGGATTTCAGTACAGTTTTAGGTAAGATCCTCGAATTTTTCAATCTCTTTCTTACCACCACGACCACGGATCACGTTGAGCAATATTGGTTGAGATTTTCATAATCACCTGCAGTCATTTTGAGCTTTGTGGAGACGTGAATCCAGAGGGAATTCCGGGATAAAAATTATGTGTCTATATTTTGCCATATTATCTCCTCCACATTCAAGTGAAAAGCTGAATAAATTCAGTGCAGTCCCAGGGAAAAATAGAAAGATGGACAGATAAATGTGTATTTAAAAAATGTTTGTATGTGTTTTAGCGTCGTGTTAATAATTATGCCTAACCACTTAGAAAATACAGCTATTTCGAAGCCACAGACACATCAATTTTATTTATAGTGGAACTCCCTGTTCCACTTTTCACCTGTACACAATGTACGTTTTCAGAAAAGTTTTGTGTGTATGGATGATGGAATTTTCGTCTTTACAATTTGTAAATCCTTGTAAATTCTTACTTATCAGTTTAATTTTCTGTGTAGCGAGAAAATTTGACACCAGTTCTGCTAAGGTGCATCGTGTTACCCAGCTATTAGGTTATGTTAGTCAAATAGGCGGTCGCTCTATGTAAACCACTAATACTCAACTGCATCCGGTTAAACAACAGTTGGGATAATAATAAGACTAAACAGATGATGATTAATTTTATTTCCTGTTTCCAGGTCTCTTCTTATTCTTGGTGGAGATTGCGATCCTGTGCTGGGTGAAGTTCTGGGACTACTCATTCGCGGCCGCAACCGCTGCCACAGTCATCGTTATACCAGGTACAGTGATACCACTAGTCATTCTGTGAGTGATCCTTCCTTCTCTTTCTCTATGTCTGTTGGCCTGTGTATCAGGTATGAATTAAAACTTTACAATACCAATCATTTCATTTGTATCACTAAACTGTTTGCTAAAAACAGCTTCAGTTGTGCAGAGCCAGTTGAAAGAGCGCTCAATTCGCTTGCTAATATCTACTGGCACAGGAAATGCAGACTTTACTGAAAAAATAATCTATTCTTTGCCAGCATATGCTCATTAGACCTGCATGTACAGTTTTCAATTTCTACGAGGCAAACCTGATGTCCTGTTGAAATTGGTTTACGTTTAAATAACTTTACTAACAAAGACAGAATGCATGTTTCTCTGTGACGTTACAATGGCGATGGTAACAATTAACAATTACATTCTTAATTCTCAGAGCCGTACAGATATTAATGATCAATATTATAGCTGTAAATACAAATCCTCTTAGTTTTCTCCAGAATCTTTTTTCTTGCTACTTTTCAATCTTTCTTTCACCAACCTTGTGTTTCTTCTTTATTACGTTTATTCACTACTACACCGTTTGCCTCTCTCTTAACATCCTCATAAATTTCCTCTTCTTCTTTACAGTATTAATCGAATCGCGTTTGCGATTCACTTCTAAGAATTAACAGATACGTTCTTAATTTTCTCCAAAACCAAAACATCCGAATTTTCTCCAGACCCTTGATTTCTTCTACACTTTTCAATCTTTCTTTCACAAACCTTGTGTTTCTTCTAGTGTCCGAGTTACATCTGTAGTGAAGTCTATTCTCCACTATAGGGCTCCATTTGCTCTATTCTTAACATCCCCATTAATCTCTTCTTCTTCTTTTACAGTATTAATCGTCTTCGTGGCGTTCGCGATTCACTTCTACCATTCTTTGGTGGTTCAGAAGTGCGAGACTTCAGACCAAGACATTGAACAGCTAGAAAGTATGAAGAGGGATTTGGACACTGCTACTGTCAAAGTTAACATGTTTTGAATTTGAAGCAGAATTGGAAAGTCCTTGAAAAGACATTTCGTTTAGGCAGACATATTAACTCAGTATCGTATCTAAAAGTATATAGTCGTACCTTGAAGCCTGTTTTGCAGCAAACCACTTCTGGATCCTTACCGAGAACTGAATTCACATATTTTCCAATATTTGACCCAAATGATGGAAACGAGTATGAAAATTTAGTGTTACCGGTTTCAGTCGGAATGAGTTCTAATTGGGGATTCATATTGGGTATACAAGCTGATGCCATATTTTTATTCAAGATTAAAATTTGTATATTACTTACTTACTTACTATATTGCATGACATTAATGATATATTTCTCTGTTAATATGGTAGATCCAGTAAAATTTATCTCCATACTGTAGTACGTATGATCGATGGTCATGTTAACGATAATCCTGCTGTCTTTCGTAATGTTTATGTCTATAAAAGCGAGTATTTATATGTCATTGCCTTTTCTTCCCTGTGATATGTCTTCCTGAATACTTGATATTATAATCTTGTTGGCGTGCGGTGTAGCGATATATAGAATATTTTAAAAAAATGCAACGATTTTGAAACGAATTTATTCCGATATTTTAAAACTTGCAAATAATAATATGACGAAAAATAAAGCGAAATAATGTGGCGAATTAAATGATAATATACTATAAAAAGATATAAATGGGATGAAATTTTGTGTCTCATCATTATTATTATTAGCAAGTAATGTGACGTAATTTATGATGAACTATAGACACAAAAACTTCATACACGAAAAATAATAAAAGAGTCTTTAAAATTAATATGTATAATTAAGTGAATTGTGTAAAGCAAATAAATGTTAGCTATCAAACACATTACGAGTCTCAAAGACCATGTAATGATTATGTAATTTAAAAAAATGTGTAAATATAAAAACAAGATGACTTTTAATAAGTATAGTAAAATAACCTAGTAATTTATAATAGTTTTGGGAGTTAATATTATCAAAAGTACAATGAGATTTAAATTTCTACTTTATGACATTGTCATAGAGTTTAAAATTGGTGTACTTTTGTTTTAAGTAATTTTATGGTATTAACTGTGTAACTGATATTCAGAACATTGCTCTTAAAAAGATCTTATTGAAGAATTTCAGATGTATAATTATGGAATATTAAAAAGGTAGCTATTTTTACCCAACTGTGGTAGAATCCAGAAGAGTACTATTTTTTTTAAATATATTTCCACCAAAGAGTCTTCCAGATTTTATGTGATGTACTTGTACAATTTGAAAGACTGCAAGAGAAGAATCTAAAAAAAGATAATAATTATATAAATATGTAATGTGTGGACCAACATTGCGAATGTGTGCGAACTGTTGAACCAGTATTTAAAATGGTGTGAATTTGCTTTAATGAGTATGTAAGATATAATAAATAAATTAAATAGATAACATTGTGGTTTTATTTAACGAAACACACTGGATCAACTCAGGATGGAAGAATTGGAGACAGGTCACTGTTACAACCAGCGACCTGCGGACTGTTCAGATGTCCAAAGATCCATATACATAGTTTAATATAACAAATTAGAAAACTATCAAAGTTATCATGTCATTATCGTTATTAAAATTAAATTATCACAAAAAGCTTACAACACATAAATTATACACACGCACCCATTATAATTATTACAAATTATTATATAACCCTCATAGTAAGGGACTTCGATAATGGGGTTGACACCTTGTCTGCTACGGTCTTCAGGATCGTGTTGCGGTTGTCACGCAATCTGCATATCCGGGATGCCATTTTCTTGCGAAAGATGGCATGGAAACCATCAGTGTGAAATAGCGCGAACATCCCTGATGCACTGCAGAAACTTGGCAGCCAAAACACCATCCTGAAGATATTATTAAATTGGATGCGCAGGGAATCCAGCGACGTTTTGATGTGACTAACCCACAGATTCCTCGTGTAAAAGCTCTGACAATATCGAAGAAGGTTACAAAAATATGAATGGATTGTGTGAAGAATGGTGTAAATGAGTTCTGATATTTCACCATTAGCTCTACTTCACCATATGCATTGTGACGAGCAAAAAGTGCTTCACATCCATATCAAAGTTCCCTCGATTTCAATGATTCCATCATCAGATCCTAACGTGATGACAATGAGGCCAACTAGAAAGTATACCCTTTCAAACTAAAAAGAATTTTCCAAATCGGTCCAGCCGTCTCTGAGATATGAGGTAACATACATAAAAAAAAAGAAAAAAAGGGTTCAAGACGAACTGAGAACCTCCTCCTTTTTTGAAGAAGTTAAAAAAAGACTTTCCGAATCGGTTCGTAAATGACGTATGCGCGAACAAAAAACGCAATGCAGAGTAAAAGATCGTCAAAATAGATTTTTTTTTTGACTTTTGTTGATTTTTCAGAAATGGCTCGTCAGATTTCGATAAAATTTTCATGGGACCATTTGGAAAGTATACCCTTTCCAACAAAAAAGATTTTTTCAAATCGGTTGGCAAGCGACGGAGTTATGTATGGAAAAACATAAAAAAAAAAAATACAAACATCCGAATTTAGAACCTCCTCCTTTTTTAGAAGTCGGTTAAAAAGGAGCCTATGTGTTGCTCTATAGCATCTTCTATCTTTCAGTGCCAGTCCTATTAAATCGGTTCAGCCGATCCAGAGATTAGCCCGTAAAAAAACAAATTGACGAACAAAATGTTTAAAAAGTTTGTTTGTATTTTAGTATCATGTATAAGAACATGAGAAAACAGTTATTTTTAAATAACAGACGGATAGTTTAACAGTTTATACCGTAAGCCTAAAGATGTTACAAATAATAGGAATGGTAACTCAAAAATGATTTATTTATAACGAGCAGAATGGGCAAGGAACTATGTAAGTATGTCAATATTATACTACTATTCTAAAAAGCTTTTCAGGGAGCATCGTTGTATTTTATGCGACTTCTCTTTTTCTGAATCTAAATGTATCTATCTATCAATGACCCCCATGACCCGAGAAAAAACAGTGTTTCAGGGGTCATCCATCCATTATTCAAGCGACACATAAAAAGATGAGTACAGTGTACTTTAAAAATCACAAAAATAATGAATAAATTAAACTAGAGTTCTTACTGCTTACATTTTATTCTATTGTTTTTATCCCAAAAGTCACTACAGTAATGGACTTGCACGATCTCAGATGGATGAGATTTCAACTTCTTGCGTAACTCCGATGTAATACCTTTACAGTCGTTAATACAGTGTTTACTGAGTACCTTCGAGACAACTAAATAACTAGGAATGAAATCACTATCATTTAACATGTGTTTTAGAATTTCTAGTATGAAGATATCGGTATTTTGAAAATTAAGTATTTGGAACATTTTTTCAAAAGCATCTGCAAAAAGACAATGTATTGTGGGACCATATAGCTCTGTGTCCTCTTTTAAACACTTTACTATTAATGGACCCAACGGTGGAGATATTTTTAAATGAATATGTTTCCATACATTTTCCAAAGCACTTAAAATTTGTTCATCTCGAAACTGTGATTTTGTAACGTTTAAAAACTCAACTGCAATTGACAGGCATCCTTCTTCGTCGAATAATTTAATGTATTCTGTTATAAGTTTGAAGCTTGTTAACAATACATAGTTTTTTAAAACAGGCAATCCTGTACCCATTTTAGTTTTAATTTCTGCAAACAGTTTTGAGGGTACAGGTATTTTCATTAATGTAATGTATATTCTGAAATTCCATACAAGAGATTCTAAAAAGAAATTAAAGTTGTGTCTAACGAAATGATGGGTCGAATGTATATTATCCCACTGTCGAAAAGCTTCATCCATCGCTGGGTTTACATCTATTCTGAATCTTTGAAGCTGTTCTTCCTCACTTTTACCACACAATATGTGACATGCAAAAATCTCTAAAAAATTTGTTTCATATGAACAAAATTTCGAACCTGCTGGTGATAGCATTTTATCGGCTACAAAATCTCCATCGAGAATATTCATTATTTTTGGAGCGTACTTTATTAATTCCTCCACATAATGTTCGAAATTTTCGGAACGCGGCAACGCGTAAATAAATTGGTAACTCTGCATGAAATATTCTGCTCTAACACTACTGGGAACACGTTCAGCATGACCTAACTTAGCGCAGAATACACTTTCCAAAAATGAGCTTAACAATTCCCACAGTTCCTTTTCAACAATTGGGTTTTTCACGGTGCACAACCGCTCATGAGTGCGTCTAAACAGAAGGCCTTGTATTGATACATTTTCTGTATTGTCCCAAACTTCTGAATATTTTGAAATTAATTCTTCAGTTGTTAGTTTCTGAAATACAAGATTAAGTCCGAACTTAAGTAAGGATACTGGTGCATCTAATAATTTTGGAATATGTTTACGGCTTTCGGCTTCACTCATGTTGTATAAAATCGCATTTAATGATGGTACTGCATTCTGTAAGTAATCTCCTTTGGCGTACCACAAAATTGTATCTAAAGAAATCAGAGGTCTGGTTACATGCAAATTCATTGCAATATTTTTCCTTATGCTAATTTCTGTTTGGTCAGTCTCGCCCCAGTTTATTTTGAAGTTTTCGGGAGCATGTTTTTTTGCAATGCCTATTACTTGATTTTGCTTTAGAAGCATGAACAGACCTCTAACGGTAGCTTTTTGTCCTGTTGGTTTGTTCAGATTGAGTAAGTAGGCGTTGGTCCAGTGCTGGGCGAGTGAGTGTGGCCAGTAGACGCGCAGCTTGGCGAGCAGACGACGCAGCGAGACAGCGTCGTCAGCCCGCAACGTGTCTATTTCCTTGTCATGGCGCGTTAGCAGCTGCGGCTTGTGCTTCAGTGCGTTCAGACAGGTCTCCTCCGTCAGACACAGAGACAATGACTCCTCAAACATGTACTTCCGCCATGATTTATTTACGTTGTACAAACAAGACAGGTCCGCTTCCCACGCATTATCTTGTTTAAGCTTAACCAGTTCCTGAATTTCTTGAAGTAAGAGAGGGTAACTAAGTACATCCAAATCCCAGTTATTTAATAAAGTCATGGCATCGTTTATAAGTGACAAAGTCTCGGAATAAGTTGCTGTTGTATTTACAATAGTTTTAGTTTCTCCCTTTTTTAAAATTCTGTTCATGAGATATGCAAAAAATTTTGACTTATTTACCAGATTCAGTTGACTCTTTATATGCTTGAATGAATTAATACATATTTTTTGTTCTATGATCTCAGGCACCTGTTCATCATTCAAAACTTTATACAGAACTATAGATTGAAGACACAGTTCTACGTTGTTATCAGATTTGGTATACACTTCCATACTGTGGAACAACTGATCCAAAACTTTCCATGTGTCAACATCGATTTCGTGAATAGATATTTGTGAAAGTAAATTATTGACAAACTGAATTTTGAATTTTATTGGCTCTTTCATGTGTCTCTCTTCAAAATAACGAAGCAATGTCTTAATATCCTGATGGTTTTTAATTGCACAGGTGACTAAAACTGAGAGCATTGCACTTCGTTCAGAGGATAACTTTTCTTCACGTATTATCTTTTTTAATTCCGGGAAAGCGACATTAAATGGGGCAAACTCATACCACTGGTAAGCTTTGATATCAGACCCCATTAAGCTGCTCGCTTCGTCAGTACAAAACGGTGAGAACTCAGTTTTGTCGATGAAAGTTTTTCTGACAAATTCAAACTGTTCTTCTTCAGGCATATTTTTAATGAAATATTTTAATGTGTCGTACTGCCACAAATAATGCATATTATGTTTTCTGTGCTTAGAAAGAAACGATTTGATTTCCTTCTTTTTCAGATATTTGGCAACTACGGTAAGTTCCATTGTTACTCCATACCTATCAAATTGCTTGACAATTCTTTGTGGGCAAGTTTTCATAAGGAACTTTGTTTTTCTTTTACTCATTTTCGGAAAGTAATCCAATGTTGTGTCCTCCACTATGTCTAATACGTCAGCCGTTTGAGACTTTAATAAAAATAATATTTCACTTTTAACTTTGGGCATGTTGTGTAATTCAACCCGTGTATAGAATGGAAGAAAATGGGCAGATCTTTTGCATAAACGTTTGAACAGACATAGTGGTATGCGTTCGTTCTTTAGAACATTTTCTATGAAAGGAATGGAACAGTGTTCCAACCATTTGTCAGAGTCTTTCAGGTATTCATAAAAGGCTTCGACTCGAGTTTCGTCTTTCAGATGTAGCCGAATGTGAAGTATTAGTTTCTTAAACGTCTTGGCGTTCATGCTAGGTAACAGCTGAGTGTGGAGGTACTCCGGGTTGATGATGTGTACGTACTGCTGCTCCGTGATCAGCCAAGTGGACTTTTTGATAGCCGTCGCCGCATACAGCATGTCGTCAGATTTCAGTATTTCGATGATATAGTCTATATTTCTGGTTTTACACGCGATGCCTATTTTCAGAAGGTTGTCTTCGTCGCTGTCATCGGCTCTAATGTTACGCAATTCATATTGTTGGTCAGCAATCGCTTCTTTGATAAGTTTGTTGTAGTGTTGGTGCTTTTCGCCGAGTGTTTCTCCTGCTTGCGTCTCAGGCGGCATTGTAATGAGCTGGAAAATAAATTGTGTCATGTCATTCAAAAACTTCTTGAAGTTGTCTCAAGAAAGTAATTATTACTAATGTAAGGATTTCATAGGTTTTATACTCATTTTTAACAGAAGCTTTACTGAATGAATCTGTAAAGTCTGGACTTTCATAAGCTGTTAAACAAAAAAAAGCATTTTCGCGAGAGAGATAGATAATTTTTTTAAAAACAATATAACTGGTTGGTTTCTCGATCAATTACTATTATATCACTGTTTCTGTTTTTTTAGTTTCGGTTGCAGAACAAATATTTTTATCATACACTGCAGGCTTCCAGTCTAACTATCCAGTTAGACTGAATAGATATTAGTGTTTTTACATGCAGCAACTGCCTGTCTGACCTCCCTGACTAATCCAGTAGCCCGCCATTAATACAATATGTAACATAATTAATGCATTAATGAATTTACTTAGTTCAGAATCGTTTACTGAAACGATTTTTTAAATTTTTATTAGATCTGCGTAAATTACAAGTGCACCCTCGTTGTACACACAAAACAAACCACTATTGTAATCATAGAATAAGTAATATTGTTAAATAGGTGTGTTTAAATTTTGGTGTACAATAATGTATATTCTATCTATCTATCTAACAAACTAAAATGGACCATAAATAAAAGTTATTACTTTTAATAATAAATATAAATTAGAAAGAAATTAATCTTTTTTTAATAAGTGATTGTTTATAGGCTCGCGTTTGATCACCATCTCACCTGATGGTAAGTGATAATGTGAATGATGAAAGATGAAGAATGCTTGCCTTAAAGTAACCTATTCACTCTTAACTTAAACACTCTCAGGTACCTAACAGATATTGAAGGAAACATAAACTCCGGCAGGGAATTTCACCCTTTAGCTGTACGCACAATAAACCTATGTTCAAACATCCAAAATGTTTTGTGCGTATGGGTGGTATATCCATCATGTAACTATGGCGTATCGCCGTTCGTCTTGTAGTCCGATGATGGAACGGGCTTAGAGGAATTAGTTTGTGCAATTCTATCACACGCTCCCCGAAGTGTAACCGACAGAAAACCAACAGACTTACTTCAAAGAAGTCAAAAACCCATAAAAAGCTTCGAACGCGTTTTAATAATCGGCATGGTTCAGATGATATATTAGTGAATTTTGCTTAAAATAAGTCAATACATTCATGCTATTCATATATTTAACAAATTCTTTATTAACCAAAAAAATTGTACAATAATAAATAGAAATAGAAGTATCGATAACTTTGCGATTTAGGCAATCACTAGCGTATATGTAAAACAAATTGCTTTTGCACAGCACAACGATAGCGACCGATGATTTTGTGTGGGTAAGTTGTACGGTGTATGGTAAATACACGCTGTGTTTGATGGAATAAGGTTTATAATTGGTTGTGTACTACGTCCTGATTTCAGAAATGCGGGTGTGTGCACGATTGCGTATCTATTGATTTTATTGAACTGCATGTAGTAGTTGCCCCGCCCAGCGCCTAAACTGGAGACATATGGTTCCGATATAATTTCGTTCGCCGGCCATATCTACTTGTTTATTACATCTATGGAAGGGATAGTTAATTGAGCAAGAGTACAACAGAGATAAAGTTCGTCCTGGTTAAACCTCACCAATTATGATCGATTCCCATGTTATTGGGACTAGTTATTCGGGTATAATGCTTTCGTTTATTAGCCGATGGTTATTTTTATTTTGTATTTAGTTATAGCTATTACATTAGGATTTTTTCGGGCGGAAAACTCATCAAAGACCACCCGCTCGGATGTGCGGAGTGTCAGACTTCTTATGACTGAAAACCCTTTGTTCACTTGCCCTCACGTTCCGGGGCCGTGGTATCGCGTTCGAGCCTTCCGGCAAACATTAGCATTGCATCTGTAATTTCGAATTTACCAAGGTTTAAGAACTTTAATAGTAAAATGTTAAGCGGTATTGCTGATATTGGGTTTATGACCTATGAACTATGGACTACAACACTGAACACAGCGAAACTTCTAAACGACAAACAACACGTCCGTTTTGAAAGAGTGGCCACCACTAAAAGTGAAATCTTTTTTCTCCATACACTACAAAATAAACATTTTTAATGGAATCTGTGAAAAACAAACTTCTTTAAAAATATTTCTTTCTTCAGAAACGCATATCTCAAAAAATATTTACTTAAATAAAATATGTAAATAAATGTTTTTAATAAAATGTAGTAGGTTAGGTACCACTTTGAATAATTTATGTTGATGGAGCTTCATTTTAAGATATGTTTCAAAGTGGCAGCAATAGCAGTAGTCTCATGTTATCGAAAATAACAGTACAAATAAACATTTTTATCACTTACCGAATTATCAATTATGATGGGTGACGTGTTATTGATTGCATAAGTAATCACTGTAGACTGTGCCAAAAGACTGATACTTACGTCTCGCGGCTTGGAGAACCCGCCAATCACTGATTACACGAATCGCGCTTAGATATACTCGAAACAAATACATAACATGATATAATCAGTCTATAACGTTACCATTGCTGAGATACAGGCCTAGAAAGGTACCTAATGAACCGTAAACCACAATGTGGGCCAAATGTGGGTTGGTGGATGTCGCATGTCTTCGGACATGTTCGAACTTAGGACATGTCGGTTGCCTCAAGACGTTTTTCTTGTCCGTTTTGGGAGCAGTAGTAATCAGGGCCGCGCTGAACTAAGACAGCGCCTGTGTGCAAAATGCGCAAAGCGCCTAAGATTTTTTCACAGGCGTGAGTATTGTCTTGGCGTCTCCAAAGACAATAATCACGCCTGTGGTTTAACTTTACACTGTTTGTACCTACTCAATTATAATAAATAATATTATGTTGTAGTTTTACAAAAATAATTTCAATAATTAATGCTGGCATTACCTTCGGCGCCCCTTCTGCTTTGGCGCCTGTGTGCGCCGCCCTCGGCCCTGGTGGTAATGACGAAATGTATAGTCGTTTTCAGTCGGTTGCTTTCCTTAACTTATCCAGCTTCTCAAAGATTCAGATATGAAACGAAAAACAAACTTATTTTAGCGTCGTGGAAAGTCATTAATTAATTATCTTACGTGTACCTAGAGATTATCTGCTTAGCCTTTTCCTAACTATGTTGGACTCGGCTGTCAGTCTAACCGAATGCAGCTAAGTAACAGTATTTTACAGAACGAACGAAATGAACGAACGAAAGGAGCGATTGCTGTGAATTTATGTAGAATCCGTAAACCCCTAGAATCGAGTATTATGTTTGAGTTTATATACCGTGAACCGTATTTCTCACACAAGTTAATAACCCACCGTTAATGAATTGTTAGGCTCATTTTGTAGATACGATTGGCGCAGTGGTTAGCGATTGGCTATTGTGCTGTGTTGCGGATTCGATTCCCGCCCCGGAAAAAGTATTTTTATGGTCCACAGATATTTGTACCAGTTCTGGGTCTTTGTGCAAGTGAATTTCAGATATATCTGAAGCACGTTGCGACTGAAAGACGTGTTACGGGCAGGGTATACCTATAATAGATATGGTGAGGACGGCAAGCACAGGTAGCTCACCGTTCTAACAATTTTAATACCGTGGGTCCGGAACGCAAGGACAACTGAAGGTAGGGTAGGTTTGGGTTTTTAGTCAGTACTGACACTCCTTTCTGTTCCATCCAGAGTTGGCGGACTCATTTATTGATTTTCCCCCCGAAAAAAAAACAGGTACCTATATCGTATCGTTTATAATTATTATCTACTAGCAGCCGCGAGGGGCTTCGGTCTCGTGGACTTTATTACAATAACTTTTGAAGTTGGATAACAGGTATTCTATTACAACCTTATTCAAGCTACTTCCAAAACAAATTTCATCCAAATCCGACCAGTACTTTCGAGGATTAGCGCGTTGAAACAAACTTTTCCGCTTTATAATATTTGTAGTAGGTATACAACGTGTAACGAAAACCCCATATCTATCCAAAAGGGCTGAAGACAACATCTGGTATGTTGTTGGTCTGGTATCTCTATGCACAGTTTCAGCACAAAATAACTGACTCAAAGAATTGATACCAAATTATTGGTTTCATATATTTCTTGAATACCAATCATAACAAACGTGTCACAGCACTACGAGGGTCAATAACTTTCCACGTCACTTGCCAATAACACGATAATTCTTTTCGTTCTTCTTAATTTGAAAAATTTCCGAAGAGACCGAATTTTTTTTTTTTTTAATACACTGTTATTGGAATTTGTAATAAGTTCTACACACGTACTTAGGATGACAAAACCCTTGCCATATCGTTTGTTATCATCCAAAGAAGCCATGCACTTGGTATGTATAATGTATATACCCTTTAAATTACACGTTATAGATAAGTTCTAGATACGATAATTTTATGGAATACCAACTGATACCCTGTAAATCGAGGCAGTTATTCCCCGTCTATTGTAACAACGTGTACCTCAATATCTTTGTTTTTACACCTATTTGATTTATCAAATATGATATATTATGACTAATTTAGCTTACCTATATCATATATGTTGATACATTATATTATTATGCTATATAAAGCTAGATTTTATACTATATAAAGCTAAATTACCACTCACTGACTGACTGACTCACTCATTGACATAATTGTTCTCCCAGATGGTGGATGGGGAGGTGGGTATATTTTGACAGATTCGTAAACAAGTAACTCTCAAACCTACGGGAAAAGTGCCAAACCTCCCCTTTTCCCCCCCCTTCTCCCCCCCCCTATCGTATCTCGGAAACTACGAGACCCGTATTTTTTTCTTTTTACGGATTCGTATAGAGGAGGCTCGGTAAAGTAAAAACCACTTTTCAAAGTCCCCCCCCGCCCCCCTTCTCCCCCCCTTTAGGCGGATCTCGGAATCTAAGAGACTTGGAACATTTTTTTTTCAGATTCATTTAGAGGGGCAATGCTTTAGTCGAAATAATTGTGCAACCCCCCCCCCCATTTCCCCCCCCACCCTTTTTTTTCTTTTTTTTTCACAAGCACGCGAGATGCTTGCACCTCGCGCAACACGCAAATACTAAACCCCCCCATCTCCCCCCATCACCCCCCCCCCACTTTTTTTTTTCACAAGCACAAAACAAACAAAAAAAAAAAGATTTGCGTGTTGCAAATTCTTTTTTTTTTCACAAGCACGCGAGGTGCTTGCACCTCGCGCAACACGCAAATACTTGATTTAGAGGGGCAATGCTTTATTTTTTTTCACAAGCACGCGAGGTGCTTGCACCTCGCGCAACACGCAAATACTAGTTATACTATATAAAGCTAAATTACCACTCACTGACTGACTGACTGACTGACTCACTCATTGACATAATTGTTCTCCCAGATGGTGGATGGGGAGGTGGGTATATTTTGACAGATTCGTAAACAAGTAACTCTCAAACCTACGGGAAAAGTGCCAAACTTCCCCTTTTCCCCCCCCTTCTCTCCCCCCCCTATCGTATCTCGGAAACTACGAGACCCGTATTTTTTTCTTTTTACGGATTCGTATAGAGGAGGCTCGGTAAAGTAAAAACCATTTTTCAAAGTCCCCCCCACGCCCCCCTTCTCCCCCCGTTTATGCGGATCTCGGAATCTAAGAGACTTGGAACATTTTTTTTTTCAGATTCATTTAGAGGGGCAATGCTTTAGTCGAAATAATTGTGCAACCCCCCCCCCCATTTCCCCCCCCCTTTTTTTTTTTTTTTTCACAAGCACGCGAGGTGCTTGCACCTCGCGCAACACGCAAATATTAAACCACCCCCCATCTCCCCCCATCACCCCCCCTTTTTTTTTTTTCACAATCACGCGAGGTGCTTGCACCTCGCGCAACACGCAAATACTTGATTTAGAGGGGCAATGCTTTAGTTTTTTTCACAAGCACGCGAGGTGCTTGCACCTCGCGCAACACGCAAATACTTGATTTAGAGGGGCAATGCTTTAGTATTTTTCACAAGCACGCGAGGTGCTTGCACCTCGCGCAACACGCAAATACTAAACCCCCCCCATCACCCCCACCCATTTTTTTTAAATTTTTTTTCACAACCACGCGAGGTGCTTGCACCTCGCGCTACACGCAAATACTAGTTATTATACTATATAAAGCTAAATTACCACTCACTGACTCACTGACATAATTGTTCTCCCAGATGGTGGATGGGGAGGTGGGTATATTTTGACAGATTCGTAAACAAGTAACTCTGAAACCTACGGGAAAAGTGCCAAACCTCCCCTTTTCCCCCCCCTTCTCCCCCCTCCCTATCGTATCTCGGAAACTACGAGACCCGTATTTTTTTTTTTTACGGATTCGTATAGAGGAGGCTCGGTAAAGTAAAAACCATTTTTCAAAGTCCCCCCCCCGCCCCCCTTCTCCCCTCCCTTTAGGCGGATCTCGGAATCTAAGAGACTTGGAACATTTTTTTTTCAGATTCATTTAGAGGGGCAATTCTTTAGTTGAATTCTTGTGCAACCCCCCCCTCATCACCCCCCCCCTCTTTTTTTTTTTTTTTTTTCACAAGCTCGCGAGGTGCTTGCACCTCGCGCAACACGCAAATACCAATTTCTTTTTTCACAAGCACGCGAGGTGCTTGCACCTCGCGCAACACGCAAATACTAGTTATACTATATAAAGCTAAATTACCACTCACTGACTGACTGACTGACTCACTCATTGACATAATTGTTCTCCCAGATGGTGGATGGGGAGGTGGGTATATTTTGACAGATTCGTAAACAAGTAACTCTCAAACCTACGGGAAAAGTGCCAAACCTCCCCTTTTCACCCCCCTTCTCCCCCCCTCTATCGTATCTCGGAAACTACGAGACCCGTATTTTTTGTTTTTTACGGATTCGTATAGAGGAGGCTCGGTAAAGTAAAAACCATTTTTCAAAGTCCCCCACCCGCCCCCCTTCTCCCCCCCTTTAGGCGGTATTTAGAGGGGCAATGTTTTAGTCGAAATAGTTGTGCAACCCCCCCCCCTCTTTTTTTTTTTTTTTTCTCAAGCTCGCGAGGTGCTTGCACCTCGCGCAACACGCAAATACTAAACCCCCCCATCACCCCCCCACTTTTTTTTTTTTTTTTTTCACAAGCACGCGAGGTGCTTTCACCTCGCGCAACACGCAAATACTGAACCCCCCCCTTCACCCCCAACCACTTTTTTTTTCACAAGCACGCGAGGTGCTTGCACCTCGCGCAACACGCAAATACTAAACCCCCCATCACCCCCCTCCTTTTTTTTTCACAAGCACGCGAGGTGCTTGCATCTCGCGCAACACGCAAATACTAAACCCCCCCATTTCTTTTTTTTTTTTTCACAAGCACGCGAGGTGCTTGCACCTCGCGCAACACGCAAATACTAGTTTATCTTTATAAAGTCAGATACAGTAACATGGTAGATATATAGAGATAGAATATCGTACTAAACATTCCACATGCACGCCTGCTATGTATACATGTAAATTTTCTGTGAATGTAACCCTATAGTTGGAGCCTTTTTTTTTTTTTGGGGTGTGAAAATCGTCGAATGACTTCTTCCGCTCCGGATCAAGCGGAAGGGTATGTCAGAATTCTACTGATTAAAAACCCACCCTGTTCCTTCGGCTGCCCCAGATTACTATGCCCCTAAGATACAGGCCTTGCCTACAGTGGCGTTCCTAGGGTTTCAAAATAACGCAAGCCCAATAAAATTTTAACCGATTTCAAAAAAAGAAAGTTCAGTTTTCGACTGAGTATGTAGGTACCTACCGTATGTATCATCGCAATTTTCTCATAAACTACTGGTTAGGTACAATAAATTAAAAGTGAATTCATCCATCTTCTTCTTTCCTCTTCTTTCTTCAATTTCACTCTTGCTTGTCGTGCGGTGAATGAGGTAACCAAAGCACACTGAAGGCATGCTAGTGCTAGATTGAATATAATAAACATATCAGCAATTGCATACCTCCGGTGGCTTTGAAAAAAGCCGTTTGGTTTGCTTCATTGCTTGAGGGAACAAAGTTATGGTAAGTAGTTGCTTCCTTCGTAACAGAACCCAGGTTACAGACAAAAAAAAAACAAAACAAAAAGTTACAAAACGAAAGTTAAAAAATAGCTAGATAGAATGTAATAAGGAATTTAAATAAATTATTTATATTCTAATTGGAATCGTCTATCTTTCTTAAGAAATGATTTAATTACATCAGAGTAAAATGTTGGTGATCGTTTTAATTCTACCAACAACTGTTTTTCAATAGCTATCATTGATAATTCGGAAAGACGCTCTTGACCTTGTGTATTTCTCAGATAGGTATGGATACGTTTAAGAGACGAAAAAGCACGTTCCGCGGAAGAACTTGTAGCCGGAATAGTTACAACAAGATACGCTAACTTTAACAGCTCGGGAAAGGCATCTTCGAGGTTATTCTCATGAATGAAATGATTGACTGATCTATTAAATTTTCGTTTATGCGATTTACTAGTCTGAGAAATACACAGATTAGGCGTCGGTTTTAATGAAGAAATTAACTGTTTTTTCTGAGCAAAGTTTAAAGATTTTACCTTATCTTCGCCAATCAAAACTTGAACGCATTTTAAATCCTCACAAGGTACAATTACCTCCATTGTTGTAGGTAAATCACCAAAACAATTGTATCACTGATAAAATCTTAGAAAACAAACAAAACCTTTTCTCACTCACTCAAGCAAATGAAACTGAAGTTAGTTGCACTCTAGAATGTCGGGAACTACTCAAGTGTTGTCATTTAGGCAAAAAAAGTCGCCAGGTATATGAAAAATCTAGCTAATTTTTTTTTTATTTTTAAGATATTGCTTGAATACAGTCAAAATCTGTTATAACAACATCCAAGGGACCACTCATATTTGGTTGTAAAAACCGATAGTCGTAATAACCGGTGATGTTTTCAAGGTACAAAGTATTTTGTACCTATGATTTTGGTCTATATAACCAGTATGTTGTTCTAAATGATGTTGTTGTAAACGGTTTTGACTGTATTTAATTTCGTCATTTTAAAAGTCGCTAGTTTTTATTGTTGATAAATGTTAAAAAAGTTTCCAAACACGTTAAAAATCTCCAAGATCTTTCAACGTGTGGCTAAAACGGCAACACTGCAGAGTTGGCAAGCTGACAAGGTCACGCATACGCATGCAACTTCATACGAATGCCCTGCTTAAATCTGCCATAGTGATCGATTTTTTCTATGCAGAAGGCCTAACTCGTTATACGGCACATCGCTATAAGTGCGAAAGTGACAGATATAGTATTTGAAAGCCCGGTAAAAGCCGGTGCGTGTAAGCGAGATAGCAATATGTAGATCATTAGATGCTACAAATGCGAAACTCTGCGCGCGAACAATCGCGATGCGTAGTAGTGTACTCAGTAGATACATTGTGTTATTTTGATAAGAATTAAGCGCGCGAACTTTTAAATAGTTCGGGTTTGACATTGATTCTCTATCGAGCATTTTTTAGTAAGGCATGCCGAGCTTTTGGGCTTATATGAAGGTACCGCCACTGCTTGCCTAGTTTAGAGGACTGAATTGAAACTATTGTACATGTGTATTTAATTTGCTCGAATCTAAGTTAGTATCAGTGTTATTATCATCGTCTTCCTAGCCTTGTTCCAGTTACTTCGGTACGGCACATTTTCTTGTTCCATTCTCCCTTGTCAGACGCCAAAGCATCATTGAATCCTTTTTCTTTCACATCATTCCTCACACAATCCATCCATCTTTCCTTTGGCCTTCCTACCTTTCCATCCATCAACATTCAAACCCATCACATTTTTAGGCGACTTCCTTTCAATTTTTCTGTAATAGTAGCCACTTTCAAACTTCCTATTATACAACGTGTAACGGAAAAGGTATATACATACCAAGAGCACGGCTTCTTTGGGTGATATTAACGATATTGGAAGGGTTTTTTTTTAATCCTATCTCTACATGTTCGGAAGTAATGGGAATTTTTAATACAGTGATACCAGAAACCGAACTTTTCAAATTGAAATAAGCACATCACAGAAGAGATTTATCGTGATATTTGCAAGTAACGTGGAAAGTTATTGACCTACGTAGTGCGGTGACACGATTGTTATGATTTCAATTTAAGAAACTTACGAAACCGATAATTTGGTATCAATTTTTAGAGTATTTCATTTTGAGTTGAAACCCTTCCAATATCGTTTGATATCATCCAAAGAAGCCGTGCCCTTGGTATATGTATATACCCTTTCCGTTACACTTTGTATACTTATTTCTTACTCTATCCGTTCGTGTCACTTCACAAATGCACATCAAAAATGTGTGGTGGTATAATTTTTTTAATTATTTATTTACATTTTGTAAATAGCAAACAATAGGTACTGAAACCAAATACCCATCTCAATTATAAGATAAAAAATATTATGAACCAAAAACCAAAGAAAACGGGTATTTATAGGAATTTATGGGATGAAAATAAATGAAATAAAATGTAAAATAATTTCTGTTTAATACTGTAAAATTAACGTAACACGTGAAACATGATTTAAATATTATCGATGATTATAAATAACATTATTTATTTATTACACATGATATACAAACTAATACAGTTCTGCACACAACACGGAGACCATTGACCGTTGAGTCCCATACAATAATTGTATATGTATGGGACTATATATATGACGATGTATTGTGTATACACACCTACCTATAATAGGTAACTATACACAATACTTAAAGACTTAAACAATTATTATTGTATTATAACTTACATGTTTAGGCAAATAAATGATTACCAAATCTGTAAAAAAAGAACGTTTGTCGACATAGAATATATTAGCCTTTACTGCCTTAACTTTTTAAGGCATAACACAACCCTTTGCTATGGAAGCATTGTTTTTTTATTTTCCCAACTACTTCCTAGAATTCTGAGGTTCGTTATTTCTTATCCTTCTATTATTCTTGAAGTGCTGAGATTATATACATAAATATAAATATGATTTATTGATTATGTTTAAATATAAATAAAACTAACTTATTTATTAATAGTTTGCGACATAGTTATCATAACACGTTAAAAACCCCTACTAATTTACCAAACTAATACGTCAAATAACTAAGGCTTTCATTAGTGATGATACAATAAAATCTGAGCCGTGTCGCATTCTGATTCATAATTTACAATTTATATGTAAATATCAATATTATTGTTTAGTATATAAAGAGGTATACAACAACACACAGAAAAGTTAATTATATTAACAATTTTATGCGGGAGGATTCGCGGACAATGGCTAAAATAAAAGAAAATAAGCAATACAGTTCACAGCCACAAATACCTTTAGGTTCCGCTGTGAAAAAGAGAAAGTGCAATTTACGTAAAGCTGTCTCTTTCCCCATTAGAGTAATTAATATTTCGGGTTTATACCATATAGACTTCCTTGTGCATTTAGGTAAAAGCCGTTTAAATACGAACAAACATTTGAATTTATTTTAATTATACATATAGATGTTCCTATCGAATATCACAATAACTATCCAAGAAAATTGCATCCTACTGATAAATGAGCAATTAAACACAAAATGTGTTTGATTCTTCTTGGATAATTATTGTTCTGAAACGTCGCAAAAATCATTATAATAATGCACCAGCACTGTATGAGATTGATGAGATACAAGTTTATTACGAACCTCTGACCGAATACATTTTAATTCGTCATCATTGCAATATTTACGGGTTAATTTGGAAACTACTAAATAACTAGGAATACATGTATCTTCATACAACATGTATTTCAGAGTTTCAAGCACAAATAGATTATGTTGAAAAAATAACTTATCAAACATTACTTCAAGAGCTTCTGCAAATAGAGAGAATATGGTTGGACCGTATTGCTCGATGTCATCTTTTAAACAGTTCAATATTACCGGTCCCAACGCAGGAGCAATTTTCAAATTAATACCTTTCCAAGCGTCACCTACTCCACTTGGTCTCCAACTATCAGCAAAATCAGCTTCTGTCCAATTACTGGACTGAAATGCACTCAGATATGTAGGATCTTCTTGGATTATTTTAACGTATCCTGTTATAAGTTTCCAACTAACATACATCACATAGTTCTCTAGTACCGACAAATGTTGTTCAATTTTAGTTTTTATTTCATAAAACAGTTTGCCAGGTATCGGTATTTTATTCAATGTAACTTTTATTGTGAATGTCCTTACTAAGCTGGTTAAAAGCTTATAAAAATTTTCTTTGACATAATATGTGTCACCCCGTATTTTATTCCAACACTGAAAGGCTTTTTCTATAGCAGGACCAACTATTCTTCTGAATTTTTGAAGTTGATCATCCTCATTTTCACCGGTCAGTACGTAACATGCAAAAACATCGCAAAATTCGCTTTCATACGAACAAAGCTTGGATCCTGCGCGTGACAGAAGCTCGTTCTCAATAAAGTCTGCATCAAGAGATTGAACTATTTTTGGAGCATATTGAACTAATTCCTTGACATACTTTTCGCAGTGAGCGCTATTAGGTAATGACGTTAAAATCTTGTAACTCTTCATGAAATATTCTGCTCGAATACTGATGGGTACCTTTTCAGTTTTAGCCAGTGTTTTGTATATTTCCGCACTTTCACCTGATTTCAGTTCTGTCATAAATATTCGTAGTAATTCCCATAGATCCTTTTCAATGGTTGGATTCTTTATCTTGCATATTTGATCAAATGTGAACTTGAAAAGGACAGAGCGGATCGTGAGATTCTTAGTTGTATTCCAAGTTTTAGAAAATATTGATTTCAGAACATCGGATTTCAGTTTGTTAAATGCAAGACGAAGACCAAATTTTTGTAAAGAGACTGACGCTTCCAGTAATTTTGGCAAATGTACAAGAGTTTCGACTTCACGCATGTTGTACAAAATTGCATTGAGTGAAGGCACCGCATATTGTAAGTAATCTCCATCAGCGTACAACAACACGGTATCTAAGGGTATCAGTGGCCTAGCTACGTGCAAATGTTTTGCAATATTTTTTCTTATGCCTATGTCTGTCTGATCCGTTTGCCCCCACGTTATCTTAAAATTGTTAGGAGCATGTTTTTTTGCCAAATCTACTATTTCATTTTGAGATTGGAGCGTGAAAAGACCTCTAATGGCAGCTTTTTGTCCTGTTGGTTTGTTCAGATTGAGTAAGTAGGCGTCGGTCCAGTGCTGGGCGAGTGAGTGTGGCCAGTAGACGCGCAGCTTGGCGAGCAGACGACGCAGCGAGACAGCGTCGTCAGTCCGTAACGTGTCTATTTCCTTGTCGTGGCGCGTTAGCAGCTGCGGCTCGTGCTTCAGAGCGTTCAGGCACGTCTCCTCAGTCTGACACAGAGATAACGACTCCTCAAACATGTACTTTCGCCATGATTTCTTCACGTTGTATAGACACGACATATCAACTTTCCACATGTTTTTGTGGTTAATCTGTATCAGATCCTGGATATTCTCGAGTACAATCGGAAACTTGCGAATATCTCTTTTCCAGTCTTTCAACAAAATAAGGGCATTATTTAAGTCATGTAAAACTTCATAAAAATCAGTTTCATTTGAAATGTTCTTACTTTTAATTTTTGTCATTACGGAATTAATGAGATAGGTAAACATTTTGTCATTTTGTTCTTGGTTCAATTTCGTTTGAAAATTTTTGAAAGATCTAAACAGCATCTTTTGTTCTACGATCACTGGGACAGTTTCATCATGTAAGACTTTATATAGGACTATAGACTGGAGACACATTTGTACGTTGTTATCAGATTCTGTGTAAACTTCCATACTGTGGAACAACTGATCCAAAACGTTCCAAGTGTCAACGTCAAATTCGTGAACAGATACTTCTGAAAGCAGCTTATTTACGAACTGAATTTTGAATTTAAAGGGTTCATTTATATGTTTCTCATTGAAATAGATCAGCAATGTTCTAATATGCTCGGGTTTCTTTCTGGTGCAAGTTACCAAAACTGACAGCATAGCGCATCTTTCGGAAGACGAATTCTCCTTACGTATTAACGTCTTTATTTCAGGCAAAGCCACTTCAAATGGTGCGAATTCATACCATTGGTAAGGATTTACATACCTTTCGATAATATTTCTTTCCCGTTTTGAAAACAGTAATTCCATACCAGTTTTATCGATGAATGTGTCCCGAACAAATTTAAATCTCTCTTCTGCTGGCATATTTTTAATGAAATGTCTAAGTGTATTATGATCAAATGAATCTACCAACGTACTCGCGTGCTTGCCTAGAAAAGCCTTTATTTCATTCTTTTTTAAATACTTAGCTACCACATACAAGTTGATATTGCCAGCGTACTTATCAAAATTGTCCAAAACCCTTTGGGTGCAATTTTTCATAAGGAACTCTGTTTTCTTTTTTCCTATTTGAGGGATGTATTTAAATTTAGTTTCGTCTTCCACTACATTCAAAACCTCAGTCGTATTAGATTTGAGCATAAATAAAATTTCATTTTTCACCTGGTACATATTGTCAAATTCTACCGATCCGTAATACGACAAAAACTGGGCAGATCTTCGGCACAAACGTTTAAATAGAGATAGTGGTATGCGACGTTTGTTCTTTAAAACATTTTCTATGAAAGGAATGGAACAGTGTTCCAACCACTTGTAAGCGTTGTCGGAGTCCTTCAGGTATTCATAAAAGGCTTCGACTCGAGTTTCGTCTTTCAGGTGGAGCCGAATGTGAAGCATTAGTTTGTTAAACGTCTTGGTGTTCATGTTAGGTAACAGTTGTGTGTGGAGGTACTCCGGGTTGATGATGTGTGTGTACTGCTGCTCCGTGATCAGCCATGTGGACTTTTTAATGGCCGTTGCCGCATACAGCATGTCGTTCGATTTCATTACTTCGATAATATAGTCTACATCTCTGGTTTTACACGCGATGCTTATTTTCAGCAGGTTTTCCACGTCGCTGTCGTCGGCTCTAATGTTACGTAAGTCATATTGTTTGTCAGCAATTGCGTTTTCGACAAGCTTGTTGAAGTGTTTGCGCTGTTCGCCGAGAGTGTCTCCTTGTAGCGTCAACGGCGGCATTGTGATGACCTGGAAACCGAATTTTAATAATATAGGTATAACATAATATTAATTTGTTTAAATCATGGTATAAAAACTTGGTAAAATTTTTTCTAGGTTCTAACAAGTTTTACATGTAGGCATGTATTATTTGTCCTACATATACTTTTTATGATCAACTAGCTGTCCCGGCAGACCTTGTTCTGCTTTATTTCTCTAAAACAAAGGAATATTTTATTTTATTTTAATAGCTGCCTCGACAGATTTTGTTCTGTCAAAAGTGATTGGCCTGTCGCAGTCTAATAGAAATAAAATAACATTGAAAGACTTTAGTAATATCTAATGTATTGATAATTTAAGTCCATGCAGCCTCATTCCAATCAAATTACTGCACTAACGATTATGTTGTTATTATTTTCCTTAATATTATTCACGATTACTGATCATCATTAAGTAAAATAACACACTTTTTTACACAATAAAAATGACTATAAAACAAATTTGAGGGAACTCGTTATATTATTTGCATTAATGAAATTCAACCTCTAATAAAATTGAAGGCATACCAAAGATAATTCTAACGCGCCTTTGTTTTGCTTTGATTGACGTCAAATGTTTGACAGTTGGGGACAGAGTGGTTTGTATGGGTAAAGAAAATTGTTGTTTTTACTATTTTCCTCGTATTTTTTACGTATTTTATCTCCGTAAGAACCTTTCTCAGACTTCACCAAAGACAACAAAAAAGAAATCAGCCAAATCGGTTCAGCCGTTCTCGAGTTTTGTGCTTAGCAACACATTTAGTGATTCATTTTTATTTAAATAGATGTAGTCTATAACACTATAGAAGTTACAATACATAACTACTTGAATGTTTTGAAATATTCCCTTGTTTAAGCATCCCAAATTAATTGTTAACCTATTATGTACGTAAGTGTACGTACATTTAATATTATTAAAATGACTTGGCATATTATAAAAGCAAACCGGAAAGGTCTTGCAACCGAAATAAATATTACAGCCAGATTCACCGCGGATTGACATTTTTTTTGTTTGAAATTCCCATAACGACAACCAAGTATCCGATTTCGTCACCCCTTGATGCAGGATTTAGACTACTACGGATGAGGACACATTTATGGCGTATGGGAAGATAAATGCGATGCTTTAGACGTTTTTTTGCTATATATACTTTATTGAACACCAAAATTTAAACACCTATTTAACAATATTGCTTGTTCTATGGTTACAATAGCGGTCTTATCGCTGAAGGCGATATCTTCCAGACAACCTTTGGAAGGACTTTAAAAACTTTAATTGAAGTGGGAACTGGGAAGGGCTAAATTAGTGTACTACATATAGGTACTCATAAAAACAGAAAAATATAATTAATATATATATATATATATATATATATATATATAAATACAATACATAAGTAATTAAATAATACAATACATATAATATGTTCTTTAACATCATGTATTGTGGAGAGAAAACAAAAGAATAATCATAAAGGGTATTGCCATTTTCGGCTTAACGTGGACAAGCCATTCAGTAAAAAGTATTTTACCAAATAAATATAATTAATTTTGAAATAAATATTTTTGTAAACCTCGTAGCAGGAAAGTATTAAATAAAAAAAGTTGAATTAAAAGTATTCACGCCGAGTGTATGCGCAAAGCATCGCCAATTCGCCATTTTTTTGTTGCAAGCTCTGTCGGTGGCTTAGGTTCTGGGTTAACACGTAATAAATTATAAGATTTCAGTTTTAATACGATAAAAAATCGATATCAAATAGTTCATTGAAAAATATAGTCTTTCTTGAGCACGTTTACTGATTAACTGATTTGGACCATTTTATATCTGTGATTAGATGAAAACAGTCAAAAGATTTATATTTACGTATGTCAATCAATTTAAATCTGACTAAAGACTCGATTATGAAATCCATAAAACGATTATTGTTAAACATTTTGTTTTATTACCGTACAACACCAACTGCATCGTCTCATCGTCTGTCAACAATTACTGAAAAAAAATCTATTCGCTTTGGTTCCGTGTTGTGATTACTTGCGAGTGAATATTATCTTGTGTTGTTTTTGTTTTAGAACGTTTGTTTTTGTTACACTTCTGGACACATCTATTGGCCCACCTTGTATTTTCAGTTTCGTTTGGTCCTAGCTAAAATTTTATATTAGGTCGAGCAAAAAGTTTTTATGCAGTTTTGAACCTGGCACATTCACAATTTCATTCAATAGTCTTTTTTTGAATTTCGAACACAGAATTTAAAGAAACAAAAGACAATTTGGAGCCTGTTTGTTGATATCAAACAATCGAATACTAAGAAAACTTGGTTTTATTGGTTTACTTGGATTTAATTCTTGAAAAAGTGATTGATATCTTTGCTTTTGCAACAAACATTACTTATTCTTAACATTAAGGTGAGGTTCTATCAATAATCTATGGATACTTCACCTGAAGTCGCCGCCCAAGCTGTGGCACTTATTCAGGCCGGACACAGCCAAAGAAACGTGAGTGCTCAACTTAATTTAAGTCGATCTGCGGTCCGAAATGTTTATCGGAGGTACCTAGAGACTGGCGGCTTTGTTCGTCGCCAAGGAAGGCCACGATCTCGGGTCACAACTGAAAGGCAGGATCGATTCATCGTGACGACCAGCTTGAGAAATCGTCACCTTACCTCCATTGAGATACAAAACCAACTTCGCGACTTCCACGGAGTATCTGTGAGCGCTCGAACTGTTCGGAGAAGGTTAAAAGAACGCGATATGGTACCACACAAGCCAGCTAATGGGCCCAAACTAAAGCGAGCCCACCGAACAGCGCGCCTTCATTTCGCACGCAGTCATTTAAATTGGACACAGCAAGATTGGAGCCGTGTACTCTTTTCTGATGAGTCTAAAATTGTGTTACATGGCAATGATGGAAGGAAGAAGGTCTACCGGCGTAAGGGAGAGCGTTTCGCACAATGCTGCTTTGAAGAGAGGGTTGCTTATGGCGGTGGCTCATGGACTGTCTGGGGCGGTATATCCGCGAGCGGCAAAACTCAACTTGAGGTTGTTACAGGACCACGGCTGCCAACATTAAATGCTGAAAGATACATTCGTGAGTGCTTAGAACCTCACGTGATACCATACGCGGACTATGTGGGCCCAAATTTCCTTTTTATGCATGATAATGCAAGAGCCCATGCGGCCGGCATCGTCAGGGAATATCTTCGGGATGTGAACATCACAGTTATGGACTGGCCAGCCAGAAGCCCAGACATGAACCCCATTGAGCACATGTGGGACGAGCTAAAAAGGCGTGTTAGGGCTCGTCAGCCAGTTGCCCAGACGATGCAGGAGTTGAAAACTGCCATAGAAGAGGAATGGGAGATGATCCCTCAAAATTTCATAGAGCGGTTGATAAACTCTATGCCTAATCGTATGAGAGCTGTGGTAGATGCCCATGGAGGCAACACGCGTTATTAAATTAAACCTTTATTTGATAAAACATGTTTTTTATTCAAAAATTAATTGCCTTTAACAAGGCGCATATCCGACTTGTTAGGCGTAGGTCCATGTCGTATGGTATTCTGAATTCAAATTTAAAACTATACGATCGAAAAAGATGGTAAAATGTATCAGGTTTAAAACTGCATCAACAGTTTTTGTTCAATCTAGCAATCATATTTCGGTAGGGGCCATCGAAACCTAAACTCTAAGGTGGGCCAATAGATGTGTCCAGAAGTGTATAATGGATTCCGATATCGCACCTTACGAAGACCCGGCTTTACTTTTGGACATTGAACCTGCTTTGTACGAAAACCTTGGCATGAACGCGGACGCTCCTGTGCATCGTCTAGTTTCCTCGCGTGGGAATGAGGATTATGAGGAAGAATTGCGATGTGTTAACTATGGCATTGATATTACGCATCGCAGAAGACGCACTCTGGAGCTCGTTGAAATACAATCAACTATTCGACAGTGGACTGTCCCTCAAGTCATAAGTCTTGTCTATTTTCAAAACTCAAACATGTTTAATTAAAATAAATAGATTCTCACAAACTATTACGATTTCAGTAGGTAGTACTTATATAAAATAGCCCATACTAGAGTCTGACAACTCTTAACTATACGACTGCTTGAGAAGCATCTGAAACAAACTCAGTTGTCTTGTTTAATATTTTTCTGTTTCTGATTTTTTTCTATTGTGTAAACAAACTGCATTTATAAATGCTTGTGATAATTATAGGTTACAGCCCATAGCTTGGTCTGCCTTTCGTGCTGGATGTTGGCATTTAATTACTCAACGGACCAAGAAACTGAACAAAGCACAAGTAGTGGTCATCGTCGACAAATATGCGTCAACTGTCAATGTTCTGTATTGCGTACCAGATCCCATGTTCTGCATACAAATATAGAAAGAGAAACACAGATAAGAAATGTGATTAGCGAGTGGATAGCACCACGGCAGGTGAGCATATTTTAACTTTTATGTATTATGGATAGGATATATTATTTGAGGTTTGTGACTAAGTAATAATAGCCTCACGGGTTGTTTGATCACATTTGTTGATCGGTTCAGTTGGTCGGTGAATGGATGACATCTTTACATACCAAGACCTGCCCGAGTCTCAGATAGTATGTTAAACCATTGGTACCGGCTATCATTTATGGATCTTTGACAGTTGTTACGGGTCATCATAAGCCGGAATGTCTGATAACCATTCTTACCAAGGGGTATAGTTTTACCCAGTAACTGGGTTGTGGAGGACAGATAGGCAGTTGCTCCATGAAAAATACTGGTATTCAGCTGCATCCGTTTAGATTGGAAGTCGATCCCAACATAGTTGGGAAAAGGCAGCTGATGATGAATAGGATATATTATATATGTAATGAACTTAATTATGTGTATAAAAAGAAGTAATCAATATATTGAAATGCCACTAATTTAGAATTATTTTGTTAAAGGTTCATGGATCAGATCGCATCTGCCATCCATGTTGGCAGCGAGCTGACTGAGTACCAGTTCTTGCTACAGTAGCTGTTAATGTACCAGCAGCATCAACAGAAACAATTAACCTACCGAATTATTCACGAACACCGGATACACAAGGCTATTGTTTTTGTCCAAATTGTGAATCACCACAGCGATTGACTGACCCAATATGGCTCAGGGTGAAGTTATTCACAGATTTTAATTTTTACGTACCGAAAAACTGCAGAATATGCAGTTTTCATTCATTGAATAATGATTGGGATGAACTACACTGGTCAGCAAATAAACCGAGCCACCCGCTACCTAGGAACTCTGATTCGATTTTCTCAAAAAGTATAAAACTTACAACTATCAACCATGAAACGCACTTTTTGTAGGTATAACACCTACAAAAAGTGCGTTTCATGGTGATTAAAATGACTACAAATTAATTCGAAAGTACCGTCAACTCACATTGTAATCAAGCAACAAACACAATGCTAAGGATTTGCTCTGTTCTCACCAGAGTTTGAAATTAGCGTTATTTTTCGCTACAATGAGGGTAGTCGGATATTTCTTATCATTTCTTTAGTTTTTGTCCATCGTTTGCTCAGACGCGTGTGTTTTTGCTACTTTTTTCGATTAATAATGGATACAACACCTCAGGAAGCAGCTCAAGCTGTAGCATTTCTTCAAGCAGGCATTGCGCAACGTGAAGTCGCTCGAAGGCTTCGAATCAGCAGATCTTCGGTGCAACGAGTTTATAGACGATACCTAGAGACTGGAGCATTCGATCGCCGTCCAGGTACGGGCAGACCTAGGGCTACATCAGCAGCAGATGATCGTTATATCCACCTTACTGTTCTGCGAAATCGCCACCTCAACGCAGTTCAAGTCCAACAAAGTCTGCGTGACGAACGCCAAGTGGTCATAAGTTCAGATACCGTCAGAAGGAGACTTGCTGAACGGAACCTGACCCCAAAAAGAGCTGCAACAGGCCCAGCATTAACGGTAGCACACCGTCGAGCACGACTTGAATTTGCTCGAAAGCATAGGGATTAGACATTAGAGCAGTGGAGTAATGTACTCTTCACTGATGAGACCAGGGTGAGTCTACATGGAAGTGATCGACGTCAGAGAGTATATCGTCGCCCTGGAGAACGTTATTCTCAGTGTTGCATCGAGGAAACTGTTGCTTATGGAGGAGGATCTGTAATGGTCTGGGGCGGCATCTCGTTAACAGCACATACAGCGTTAGTTTTCATCGAACCGACGGGCCGTACACGTGGACTGACTTCTCATCGCTACATTACTGAAATCCTCGCAGACCATGTGGTACCTTACGCAGGATATATCGGACAGGATATGCAATTGATGCATGATAATGCACGGCCTCATGTTGCTCATGTGGTGACCCAGTATCTACGCGACGTCAGCATTCGTACGATGGATTGGCCAGCTCGAAGCCCGGATTTGAATCCGATAGAACACTTATGGGATGAGCTGAAACGTCGGGTTCAAGCCCGGTTACCTGCTCCAACAAGGCTTCTAGAGCTGCGAATCGCAATTGAAGAGGAGTGGAATACAATTCCTCAAGATTTTATAGTCAGGCTCGTAAGGTCGATGAATGCAAGGATGCTGGCAGTTATCCGAGCAAGGGGAGGGAATACGGAACATATATCAAAAACTTTTTTTTATTTTATCTTTGTTTTTGCACCCTAAACACTCCTTAAGAGACAAATTTAACGACACTAATAAAAAATGATAAAAAAGAATCTCTTACATTTTTTTTTAATACATTGATATTCATAACATATCCAGGAACAAAGACAATTTTCTCAATTCAAAACAAGGCTAAAAATAGGTTGTTCGTTTAGATGCCAATACATATTTTTTTATAATAAAATACCTAGCCACTTTCAAGAACTAAACATTAATAATTTCAAATTAGTTATAAAACGTAAGCTTTGCTGTATAGCTTTTTACACAGTCAATTATATTGAGGACAAAAATGCTTGGGAATGAGCTCCTCTAATGAGATAGCTGGGCTCTAGTTATAATAGAAATTTTGTAATCTAAAAGTAATAATATAATAAGAACCTATATTTATGTACACTAATTTTGTCAATTAGGTTAAATCACAATTTGGGTTCCTTATGAATCCATATCGCGACTTATTTTCGAGCTCAAGCTGCTTGAAACTGCTGCTTTGTAATTGTTGACATAATTTCGAAACTGTACTGTAAATATGTTTTTGAAATTTCCTTGAGTTCATAATTATGTAACTAAAAGTTAATATTATTTTTTGGTTATCTATTGGTTTTGGTAATCTATTTAGTAATCTTTGAAGGTTTTGGCCCTAAAATCAGCAACCATATTGATTTTTTTTTTTCAAAATCGCGGTGCACAATAAATGTCATATATTTGGATAGGGGACACTTATACAAACATAAAACGTATTAAACATAACGTCATAAACCGTCACGTTTCTGAGATATTCGAAGATAAAAATAACAATTGTTATAATTAATTAATTTATTTATTTATTTTGTAGTTAATTCTTGTCGATTAAGTTATTTAATGGTAATCTGAACCAGACAAAAGAAAACAAATATTATAATATCAATCATTTATTTTGTTCATTAAAGTATTTTTAATACAATCGGAACATAATAATATGAGATAAATGTGTCGAATTACAATGATATTTAATATAATATAATATTCCACAACTTTCGCACAACGCCATCTAGTCCCAAACTAAGCAGAGCTTGTGCTATGAGTACTAGACAACTGATAAACATACATATATATTTCTAAATACATACATATTATAGATAAACACCCAGACAAAGAACAAATGATCGTGCTCATCACACAAACATTTGTACTGGGTGGGAATCGAACCCACGACCTTGAGCATAGCAGTCAGGGCCACTGACCACTAGACACTAAACATGAAATAATTGAATACCTAGTGGATAAAACATAAGATTAATTAATAATATCATCCAAGAAGGCAGCAGGAGGCTGAATAGGATATTCTTGATGTCGCGCCCATGCCATGTACCATATATCTAATACACATAACATGGGAGCAACATCCAAGTGTTCGTTTTCCTACAATGCAATTACAATAGTAGCCAACTATTTTATTCCTGCCTTGCAAAGTATTATCGAGCAAGATGTAGACAAAATAAATTCGATTATTTTGGTGTCTTGAGTGGATTCGGGCTCTTAAAAGCCAAGAATCAGAAACGACAATTTTGTATTGACTCAAGTTATAATCGATGGCAACTTCTTCGCACAATATATTCGGTATACTTTTGTCTCTTTCGCTCATAACTAAAATATTACCTACACATGATGCAATTATGTTTTCATAGTTCAATATGCTTACCGAGTCCTAAAGGGGAAAAAACAAAAAATCCTGTTTCTTCAAGGTTCTGTTTTCGACTTATATTTCGGTGAATAAATCCAAAACCTGACGCTTTAGGATATTATGTTTAACGATTTTTTTGATTGTATAAGTATCCTCTATCTAAATAACTTTCGTAGTGCACCGCGATTTTGAAAAAAAAAATCAAAATGGCGTCCGACGTTAGGGCCACCCTCCATACAAAAATCTTCAAACCTCTTTTGACACAATTTACCGTTTACATAATTGTTGGACACAGTTAGCAGTTAGCATTTGAATTTTAAGGGCGTTTCTATGTTATTGCTCGTGACTGTATGCGTCGTTCCTTTTCATTTGATATCCCACTTGGGTATATTTGACAACATTCGATGAATCATCCCCACTTTCACCGCCCATACCTAGTAAATGGCTGAACCAATTTTGACAAGACATGTATAAAAACCACTGCCGGAAAACTTGCATTCTAACAAAAAAAAAACGCATTGAAATCGGTTAACCCGCTTAGAAGCTACGGTGCCACAGACAGATACACACATTAAACTTATAACACCCCTCTGCTTCCGACCCATAACCCCCGACGGAAACAGAAGGGCTGTTTCCGTCGGGGGTTAAAAATAATGTCTAAAATGTAAGTATTTACTTGTGAAATGTAATTTAATTACACTTTTTTTGTTTTCCTGAAGGGCTATGACATCCCTTCACACTACAAACCATTGATGTACCTATAAGGAGGAAGATACGGTACTAGACACAGCGTTTGGTTCTACTAAACCAAGTGATTGCCCGTAGTTGGCCCTCAGTCGCGCCCGGAACGTTGTTGATCACACAGCTCAAGAAATTCTCGTCTCTTCATGTTTTTAAGGATTTTTTGGAATAAATACGCATCAAAATGACTTCTTATGTAGCTAAACAGTGTTTTAATTACACCAGGAAGAAAAATAAGAGGGGCATGGGTTATGGGATCACTTACTACTTACTTACCTAATACATGCAATCTCATTTCATTCGTAATCGCAAACATTCGGCAGCTAAGGCAATTTCGCTCGCACTACAGCGCCATCTCCTATCTCTGTTCTTGTCTATCGGTAACTGTAGGTTTGGGACCCTCCAAACCTTCCCATGGCCCAGCCAACCGAAGTTATATGGGCCGAATCGTGGGGCGGCTGCGGACATAGCACCCTTGGCAATCTTATTTTGTCTGTCCGCAGGCGCTTCTTGATCCCTACAAGTTAGCCATGTGTCCCTCTGCGCACATTCTCCCATCTGGGCATGTAACTAGCGACACACAACCTTTGACTTCGTCGTCGTCGCCGTCATCGTCGCTAGGCTCCCTCGTCGTTGCCAATCTTCATCCAGAGACTCATAACAACACTCCTCTCCGCTCCTCTCGTTCCATGGCGCTCCGGGCGGCGTGCCACCTGTGCGCGAAATCCCGTAGCCGGCCAAAGTTCGCCGTCGTGCTCGAGGTCGGAGTAATAAATCGGGCCGACCTCAACACAGGCAATCCCATCCATCATCTTACGTCTGTCATCTTCATAGAGGGGGCAGACCCACAACACATGGTGTAGATCTTCCTCTTCCATACCGCAATAGCATACATTAACCTCGCACAACTTCATATCATACAGCCTTTTCCTAAAGCACCCATGTCCCGTGAGAATCTGGGAGAGCTGGTAATCCGGCACGACCCAGTGGGAACTGAGCCGAACCGCCACGTCCGGGAAGAAGCGATACAGCTCCCTTTCTTTCTCCTCAGCCGTCCATCTCTTTTGCCAAGCATCCATCGTCTCATTCCAAATCACTTTCTTTCACCGAGCCAGCTCCTGTCTGCGCACGCTCAGCTCGACCTGTGCTCCGGCCGCGGCCTGGCGCTCCTCATCGAACCTCCCTGCACGGGTAACCTCCAGGTCTGCCGGGAGAACACCGCCCAACACTGCCAGCGCAGCCGTACTGGTAGACCTGTACGCCTTCGTCAGCAGAATCAGGCTTGGTCTCTGGCACCGGAGCAGCGCGCTGCGAACAACGTGGAGTGTCGCCCTTTTGTGCCAACAAGCAGCTGCATACGTAATCGTGGCTACGAAAGTGCCCCTATAGAGGATGCGGAGACCGGGATATCGAATGCCCCAGGACGACGCCGACACTCGTGACATCTTCCCGAAGCATTTGGCCGCACGTTCCCCTATTGACGACGAATGCGGCGCAAAGGACAAACTCGTGTCGAGCATCACTCCCAGCACCATCGTCGACGTGACGCTCCTGACCGAGTCCCCGGCTAGCTTTACGGTGGGGGCCCGCTGGAGTTTTCCCCGCATCATCATCATTGCTGACTTGTAGGTTTGGGACCATAGATGATACATATAAAAACTGAGATTTGGGACTGATGATGACACTGAACACGGATGTGTGAGTTTCCGTGCATGTATTCGTGCGCCGAGCCCAGGTTTACTGATTGCGATGTTAGCGCGTAACATATCTTCCTCCTTTTAATACATCAATGCTACAAACGGTCATTTTAAATTATTTACTTGCGAGCTCTGTTCGACGGAACGTGACCTTGTATTATCTTTTTATATAAATAAAAATATGCTCCACACTAGGGATTGCTTTTATATCATAGACCCAACAAATATTTGTAGGCCATACAAACATTTGTCCCAGTGCAGGAATGGAAAACATGCCATGCTCAGCAGTCAATATCTCAACAACTGCATACTATATTTTTTGCCCAAAAAATCGGACATGCCTTTTTAGTATCTAATTTCTTAGGACGTGGGATTATAAATGCGATACGAGAACTCCCGATTGTCTATTGTTTATAAAAGAACGAACATTAGTACTTAAAAAAAGTCAATGGTTTCCAGAAAAACCAAAGAAACAGTTGTAACTAAGATTTTATTGATGTTATTGAATAGTGTCTTAAAATCTCATTGAAGAAAAAAACTTTGAATATTGCAGTCAAGTTGAATATTGAAGTCGAAGCTTCGACTTCTTCATGTTTAGTCTATGAATCACTTAGTGACAGACAAAAACGAAGAGTGTGCAAAGAAGTCCAGTATTCCTTACAAAGTCAACCACCTACAAAAGTTATTAAAGCTGTTTCGAGTGCATTAGAAGCACAAGGACAAAAAAAGTTATTTAAAAAATCTAAAAAACCCGACTGCTCAACTGAAATGCAAGAGACAAGCACATTTTTTATTTTAAAAAGTCACAAGCAGGCGAGACTCAATTGAACTTTTTTTATTAATGGGACGGGTCCGCCTGCTTGTCACTTTTTAAAATAAAAAATGTGCTTGTCTCTTGCATTTCAGTTGAGCAGTCGGGTTTTTTAGATTTTTTAAATAACTTTTTTTTTCATCTTTTTAGTTAAAATATTAATTAACATTTTTATAGTTTTCCTGGTCGTGTCACAATGGCACCCCACCGGATTCAGGAAGTGAAAGAGCTAAGTCCATATTTTTAAACTATCTCTTTGTATTATTTTTGATAGTATTGCACTAATGATAAATATGATATACCTTTTTGAAATCGTTGTGTTAAGCCCTTTAATTTGATACCCATATTGCAGTATTCCAAAAAAAAAAAATATTTTTTCATTGTGTATAATGGCTTCGCACAGTCGCCATGTTTGTTTTTTTCAAATGTCACCTATCTAAGAACACTTGGGCTGCTAAGACGAATCTAACGATATGTCAATTATGTGAATCCGTTCAGCGGTTCTGGAGATATGAGGTAATAAAGAATATTACATACATACATACATACAAGATACGCGCGAAAAACATAACCCTTCCTTTGCAGTCGGGAAAAACTAAAAACCAATGCGTCAAAGGATTTGCAATATGTTATTAATTATTGTCTTAAAAGTCCAACACGACCGACTAAGATAGCAACTAAACTTTGCGAAGACCCTCGTCCTTATTCTCCAGATGAAGCTTTAGCAATATTTATAGACAGACTACTGTAAATTTTCTGTTTTCTTTGCAACAAAATTTAAAATCAAGAGGTGTGGATCAGTGACGGCCACTGGATGGCGGAAGTTCTGTGGCGACATCGAATCTTGCCAACAAGCAAACAGGGTAAGGAAGATACTGGCACAGCAGAACACCTCTGGGCCTGATTCACTTCGTAAACCTGACAACACACTGTCCACATCACCGGAAGAAACGAGGCATATCCTAATCGAAACACACTTCCCAGGTAGCGTCCTCGCGCAGGTAACCGAATGGACGGACGAAATCCAAACACCATCAGACAATGATTGGCTATATGATGACAAGATGATCACGCTGGAGAAAATCCAGTGGGCCATCCATAGCTTCTAACCTTTTAAGGCACCAGGTCCCGATGGAATCTTCCCTGCCTTACTTCAATGGGGAAGCAACTCTGTTGCGACGAGATTGGTATCCCTAATGAGAGCGTGCCTGGCATTTAGATAAGTTCCAAAGGTATGGAGGAAAGTGAAAGTCATATTCATCCCAAAGCCAGGTAAGAGTGACTACACGAACGCAAGATCGTACCGCCGAATCAGCTTGACCTCCTTTTTATTAAAAACAATGGACAGAGTGTGTGAAAGGGAGCTACGAGACGGCGCTTTAAAAACAGTACCACTGCATGGCAACCAACACGCGTACTGCGCTGGTAAGTCGACCGAATCCGCGCTTCATCAGGTAGTCACCGTGATTGAAGAATCGATTAACCAAAAGGGTTCCTGCCTGGGTACGTTCATAGACATCGAAGGAGCCTTTGAAAAAACAAACTTCTCCAGCATAAGCGCCGCACTCTCCAGATATGTGGTACAGCAGGTACTTATTGATTGGATTACCAATATGCTAAGCAAACGTGTGGTTCGCCTTGAGGAAGACCAGCAGGTAGCCTTAATAGCCCGAGGCTGTCTACAGGGCAGGGTGCTATCACCTCTCCTCTGGAATTTAGTAATCAATGACCTCATCACGAAACTCATCGTTATTACACAATAGGCTATGCAGACGACCTCGCAATCCTCGTGCCTGGGAAGGTAACAGGAACTATCTGTAACTTCACCCAGCAAGCACTACGCATCGTGGAGCGATGGTGCAGGGAGTATGATTTGTCGGTAAACCCCACTAAAACCGAATCAATCTTGTTCGCTCATAAACGAACACTAGGCCCTCATCGCCTACCTAAGCTGTTCAATACAGAACTCCAGTTGTCTAGAGAGGTTAAATACCTGGGGGTTATATTGGACTGTAAACTAAACTGGAGTAACCATCTAGACTATAAATTAAACAGGGCATGCATCACCTTCTGGCAATGCAAGAAAATGATAGGTAAGAAGTGGGGCCTATCCCAAAAAACACTATGTGGCTGTACAACGCTGTAATTCGGTCGATGATTACCTACGGGGCTGTGTGGTGTGGTGGCCCCGCACCAAGCTTGTCACAGCAACAAACAACAACGCATGCAAAGGCTGGCCTGCATGGCGATAACGGGCTGCATGAGAACTACCCCGACAGCAGCTGTAGAGGCTATGCTGGGGCTCCCACTGCTCCATCTGTTCATACAACAGGAAGCGACGATGGCAGCAGTGCGTCTCAAAACACTAGACCTCTGGGGTAAAATAGAAACACAGCACACCACTTTGCTTGAAGAATTCAACAACGAGCTCCCCATAACGAAGGCAGTTAATGACCGGGTCCCCAAACAAATCGTCTTTGACAAAAAATACAGAATTCAACTGTACGAGGATCACCGCTGCGAGGGGCTGTGCCGTTCTGAGGTGCGTGTCTTCACTGATGGTTCCAAAACAGGTACTGGTACGGGTGCAGAAGTCTTTTCGGAGGATCTTAACATTCGTATAGCCAGACCATTGGGGGTCTACAACACAGTGTTTCAGGCTGAATGCCTGGGGATCTCACTGGCAGCTTCAGCCATCATAAACAGGGAAGTTGTGGATCACTCAATACGCATACTTTTGGACAGCATGGCAGTCCTGCAAGCACCGAGCAGCCACACAGTTAACTCCGGGTTGATCTTGGAGTGTCACAATCTCCTCAACCAGGTTGGTAGACACAAAAATATAACCACTTAATGGATCAAAGGACACAGCAACTCCCGAGGCAACGATGCAACGGACGAACTCGCTAGAAGGGCTTCGAGTATGGTGATTATGAGACCTGAACCAATTATAGCACTCCCCTTCGGTTATCTGCGTCACCTGGTAAGGAAATGCACGAGAGACCTACATCACAAACTATGGGAGGACCATGGTGAGTGTAGGCAGGCTAAGGATGTTCTCCCGACCCTTGATAGCTGCTTGTCGAAACAGGTCCTACGACTATCTAAATCGCAAATGCGGCTGGTGACAGCCGCCCTTACCGGTCATGGATCCTTTAATAAACACCTCTATGTAATAGGAGTCACAGACAGCCTACTCTGCAGAGCCTGCATGGAGAAGGACGAAACAGAAGCACACCTGCTACTGAGCTGCCCTGTAGTCGCGGACTACAGGACTAAATACTTCGGCAAACCAGGTACCCTCCGAGAAATGGTAAACAAAACGGGGGTGTTGCTCACCTCCTGGAGGAGCTGGCATGGATAGAATGAAAAGATCCCTACCCTCACACAAAATACGCGCTTGGTCGTGGAGTTGCAGATACCTGCATTTCCTATGCATAAAAAATTGGCCAAGTGCGAGTCAGACTCGCCCATGAAGGGTTCCGTAGTAACTATAATAAATATAATTTAATATATTTATTTGAAAAAAAAAGAACTTCATAATTTCTTAAAACTAGTTTATTAATTACAATTTTTACAACTATGCTAAATAACTTTGTTTTTCATAGTGTTTGTATGAATTACAAAGTTATATTTGCGGTTTTAGAAAATATGCTGTATCTCAAAAACTGCTGACCCGATCTCATTCAAACTAATTTTGGTTGAAAGATTACATTAAGATTTACAGCATATATATATTTTAGATTTTTCACTCCATAATTATAGAAGTTAGAGGGGGGACACATTTTATCACTTTAGAAGCGTATATCTTTTAAACGATTAACTTTATGAAAAAGTAGTTTAAGAAACCTCAATATCATTTTTAAAGACCTGTCTATAGATACCACACACGCATAGGTTTCATGAAAAAAATATTTTCATTTTCAGTTTCATGCATGGGGGGGCTCCCCATGCATGAAACTGAAAATGAAAATATTTTTTTTAAATATTTTTTTTTTTTTTTTTCATAAAATCTGAAAGCGGTTTACAGAATACATCTACTCACTAAGTTTTACATGTATAGTCTTAACAGTTTCGGAATAAAATGGCTGTGACATACAGACGGACGGACAGACAGAGAGACAGACAGACAGACGGACAGACATGTCGAAACTATAAGGGTTCCGTTTTTTGCCATTCGGCTACGGAACCCTAAAAAGTGTTTGACGCAAAACAAAAATGTTATCCGGATAGTGGGATTCAAGTGACAGAAAGAGAAGCCTAGTTTCATTAGCTAGTTTACTTTCTCATACTGAACAAAAAGACCTTGATACTGTGGATTGTATTTTTGAGGGAAGTTGGGGGTTTGATGGTAGTTCGCGTCAATCATTTTATAAACAGATTTTTTCTGATAATCAAGAGCCTGAAAACAGTTTCTTTGTCACTACATTCATCCCATTACATATAAAAACAAAAAATTGGCTAAGTGCGAGTCGGACTCGCCCATGAAGGGTTCCGTAGTAACTATAATAAATATAACATAATTAATATATTTATTTGAAAAACAAAAAAACAAAAAACCTTACAAATTTCTTAAAACTAGCTTATTTACAATCTTTACAATTACGCCAAATAACTTTGTTTTTCATAGTATTTGTATGAATTACAAAGTTATATTTGCGGTTTTTGAAAATATACTGTATCTCAAAAACTGCTGACTCGATCTCGTTCAAACCAATTTTGGTTGAAAGTTTACATTAACATCTACAACATGTGGTTTTTTTAGATTTTTCACTTCGTTATTATAGAAGTTAGAGGGGGAGGGACACACATTTTACCACTTTGGAAGCGTATATCTTTTAAACGATTAACTTTATGAAAAAGTCATTTTAGAAACCTTAATTTAATTTTTAAAGACCTGTCTATAGATATCACACATGTATAGGCTTCATGTAAAAAAATATTTTCAGTTTCAGTTCCATGTATGGGGAGCCCCCTTTATTTTAAATATTTTTTAAATTTTCTCTTAAAATCGGAAAGCGGTTCACAGAATACATCTACCTACCAAGTTTTACTTGTATAGTCCTAATAGTTTCGGAATAAAATGGCTGTGACATACGGACGGACGGACAGACAGACAGACGGACAGACATGTCGAAACTATAAGGGTTCCGTTTTTTGCCATTCGGCTACGGAACCATAAAAAGGCTTTGTACTTTGGTTAAGTCCAACTCCACAATCATACAGATAGACAAAAGATTTAACACCTACTAAATGAACAGAAGTGGTTAGAAGACCAAATTAAGGATTTGACTACATTAGAAGCAACAACATCTAACAATAAGAAATGGTGGTCAAACGCGAACCTATTCTAAATAAAAAAAAAAAAGAAAGTAAGGGTAAAACCACAACTTTATTTGACATGATAGACGGCAAAGTACTAAATATAACAACAGAGAACTCTTCTCAACTTAACTGTCCATTTGGCAAAGCAACCTCAACACAATTCAACAGATTATGTATCATTTATTCTAGGCTGCGGCGTTCCCATGCATGCATGGATTTGCATGTTAGAGTTCTTACTTCATTTGGGCTACGAGCTTCCTGTGAAGAAATGGAGGGTAAGCAAAGATTGAATGGAATCGAAAACTGTTGAGGAAACAAAAAACGTGTGCAAGAGAGAGTGCAAAAAATTTGAAAGTGCTAGTTGATGTTATGAGACCCAATGCTGGAACAACAAATGACAGCAGACAGCAAAATCATGCAGTTTACCGAAATATTAGGCCTTGGTCAATGGTTGTTGGATGATCTTCACACGATTCTGGTTGCCTTATCTTGTGGTCTACCTGTAGATGCTGATAAATTTGGAGACTTTTGCAAAATTGTTGCATCTAAAGACTTGGCACAACAGAGATTATTCAGTACATTATGTTCAAAATTAATATGTTAAGTTAAGAATATAGTTGCAAAACTTCAGAAAAATTCGGAATAATTGCGGAATACTTCTGGGAAAGTTTCTTTAAATCGGAATTATTCAAAATGAATTTAAATAGGGCCCTCTGTGCACCGGCCGCTGCCGCCGCGCTGCGATGGCGGTGCGGTAAGAGCGGAGATGCTCCCCGGAGAAGTTTTCCCCCCCGCCAGAAAGATTCGTACCCTGCAATTGCATGTTTCCGAATGTTTCGCTCAAATAATTCAATGGGAATTAACGTGTTTGTTTGTTGTGTGGTGGGTGAGTTAATTATTGTTCAGTGCGAGAGTATGTACGATACGAGAGTAAAATATAAATGTTTATTTTATTATAAATGGGATTGGTTAAGTATATGTTGATATTTTTATAGGTAGATATGTTAGCCTGCGATTAACAGGATTTTTATAAATGTCAGTTGTGGAATAAAAAACCAGGCCTAGCATATTTTATTTATTTTTTGAAAAAGGGTTACCTATGTTTTTGGTTAGTTTGTATGTAGCTCTGTAGGCATCGCGTTTATTCGCGAGTCACATAGGTAGGTATTAATCATTACCTACCTACTTAACGCGTATAATAGCCCAGTCAATGAAAACAAATAAAGGCAAACCTTGCAAGCAAAAACGTTTTGATGCAGTTTTCAGAAAAGTATTTGTTATACTTAGGTAGGAGCAGGTTTTGGTATATTAACCGACTCAAAAGGTTGATTTTCCTGTTTTTTTTTTTTACATTTGATATATTCCCAAAGTTTCGGAATATTTCGGAATACTTCAGAAGTATTCGACGGGAATGATTCGGATTTTTTCCCGCCAGCATCTATAGTTAAGAAGCTAGAGGCTAAAATTATTTAAATTAATTAATTCCTATAACACCAAATCACTATTTAAAAATATATTTTGAAACTTAGTCAAACTTCACTTATTCAATTGTTTTATTAATTTTGATACATTTATGCCACAACTACAGCCACAGTTTAACATTTTTGCTGGTATTTCTGGTTGCTAAGCATAGGCAATATCATAAAAATAAATCCATTTTTAATTGATTCTAAATTTGAAATTATGACAAATAAGCAAATGCATGGCTTAAGTTCTTGGTTTCGAAAAATAAGTGGGTGTCGAAAGGAAGATATAATTCGGGTATCAAACTGCTTTTACCTAGCGAAGTATGCATCTAGCCGTATAATATGGTCATATTGTCATATGGATTGTGGTACTCACCTCCAGTTCGATGTATTCAACAGTACTCCGCAGCGCCGAATGTGTAGTTCTCAATAGGGAATAGTTTTAAAACTCGAGAACTCTAAAACAAATTGCGACAACTTGTAAAAATCGATGCAATAATAATATGACTCATGATTCCATGAAGCCAGGATTTAAGTACCGGTCTATAGGTACATTATATAAATGTTACCTTGTTGTCGACCGCTGATAATTATCACATGAATCGATAATTATAATCTACAATATAATTACACTTTTAGTCTAAGTACTTAGAACACTCGTAACAGTCGTAACTTTCATAGGTACTAAATCTGAAAGTCTGAAACTTTGTTTTGTTGACTTGACATTAAGTTTAGAAGTTGTCACTTGTCATTGCAGAATAGTCGGCACCGGCTCAGTTGCCAAAGAAGAAAAAAAGAAATTGTCACTCACAGGCACACCACAATAGGGATGTCAATAAATAATCGAATAAAAGTTTTTTATCAAATGAAAATCGATATTAATTCGTGATTTTATTTTTATGAATAATTGACTTAAAATCGATTTTTTTATAATCATTCAATCAATTGTTACCGATTTTTCATCTGCAACCAACAATAAGTTTGGTGTTCTGGCTCGGAGCCCGGAACGCGAACCGCCAAAGAACACTATCTCCATAATACTACATTAACACTATCAGTGCATCTATGATGGCATTCCTTCTGTGCTTTTGAAACAGTTTAGTTGAGTCATTTAATCAAACATTCACTAGATGGAGTTAGTCAACGAACTGTACTATTTTATCAACATATATGTCACTAGCTTGTGCCAGCGGCTTCGCCCGCGTGGGAAGTTTTTCCCGTGTAAATCCCGATCCCGTGGGAATTTCGCAAAATCCTTTCTTAGCGGATGCCTACGTCATAACATCTACCTGTATGCCAAATTTCAGCCCGATCCGTCCAGTGGTTTGGGCTGTGCGTTGATAGATCACTATGTCAGTCAGTCACCTTTGAGTTATACAATGTGTAACGGAAACCCCATATCTATTCAAAAGGGCTGAAGACGACATCTGGTATGGAGTCTCTATGCACAGTTTCAGCTCAAAATAACTGACTCAAAGAATTGATACCAAATTACCGGTTTCATATATTTCTTGAATACCAATAATTACAAACGTGTCACAGCACTACGAGGGTCAATAACTTTCCACGTCACTTGCCAATAACACGATAATTCTTTTCGTTCTTCTTAATTTGAAAAATTCGGTCTCTGGTATCAGGGTATTGGTATTTGTAATAAGTTCTACACACGTAGACTTAGGATTACAAAACCCTTGCCATATCGTTTGTTATCATCCAAAGAAGCCATGTAGTTGGTATGTATATACACTTTAAATTACACGTTGTATATATTTAGAATCGTTGGTGAAATTTCATTTTTCAAACGACAATTTCGAAAGTTTTTCGTGACAAAAAGTGTTTAGTGTTATTAAAAGTCTCGTTTTTTCGGCTGCTTCGGCTCCAGCAGAGAGATCGTTCTCGAAAGCTGGCACCATATTAACAAAGACCAGGAGCCAAATATTATCCAAACGCTTACCTAAGCTGTTATTCCTGAACTCGTTACCGACGGATTTCTTGTTTTTTTTTTATTTGAATAATTTAATTTTGTTGATTTTTGTGAAAAAAATATTAATAGAAACTTTTTATAATTTGATTGTTATAAAACTATAATTTTTGTGTTGATTATTATAAATAAAAACTTTTTACCAAAAAAATAAAACGACTTCCAAAAACACTGCAAAGTGAAAAATAACTTTAATTTCGGTAGTCAGTGTCTTTAGTTTTGTATTTTCGTTTTTCACTCTTTTTGGTTGGTTGATTCATAATTTACCTAGTTACAAAGGCCTAAATGTCAACTGCTTATAACCTTTTACAAAATATTGCTTTTCCGAATGCTGGGCCGTTAATTGTTGAGGAGTTTTCCTGATACTTCATCATCAGCTCTCTTCACCATATGCATTGTGACGAGCATATTGTGACTAATAACCATAGTCAAGTAATCGAAGCGAAACCCATGAAATACTTATTATTCCTACTTATATATTGAGTAGTTTCAGTGCTTTTCGAATGCAACTACACAAGTTTCTATAAAAAGTACTCAAATCACTATAGGTGTGCCTATAGTATTTAAAGAGTTCCCTCAATTTCTCCAGAATCCAACCATCAGATTCTCACTTGGTGACAATGGAACCAACTTTGAATTATACCCTTTCAAACACAAAAAGAATGTTTCAAATCGGTTGAGCCGTCTTTGAGTAATCGGTGATCATACATAAAGAAAAAATATACGCCTCGACTTGAAAAACTTACTATTTCTGTTGTTTATTTTTAAAATATATTAATTATAATATTTATGACGTTTATTTAGAAATAAATTGATATATTAGGAAAAAAATCCATTAATGTAATAAAATTGATTATTTTCTTAAGATAAATCGATTATTTATTCATCGATTTTTCATACTAAATAAATAAACGATTAATTAAAAATCGATTTTTTATGTACAATGTCACATCCCTGCACCACAAACACCAATTTACACATGACATCTCAGACCATAGAGTACTATAATACTACGGCTTAGAGTATAGAAATATATTATAGAAGGTCATTGTACTACGGATATCTCAGACTAATTTTCCTTAGTCTGAGGCAATGAATAAAGAAACTCTGTCTGAGGTCTGAGCATGACATTGACAGCTGAACAGTACACAGATAATAAAAAATAATGTTGCTCGATAATCCATACCAAGATCCTTGTCCATAGCATATCCATACAAATATTAAATAAGCTATACCCTGTTTTTTAATCTCAGAGACAGAATTGACACATGCAAATGTCAAGTTTAGAAATAATGTTGCCCGCTCTTTTGTGCAGTGTTATACATACGATACCGGTTTGTTAAATCGTAACTTTTTACCCGACTGTGCGACGCAAAGGAGGGTAATGCGTTTCACAATGTGGTGTTTTACAGGCCAACGCGTGGTCTGATTTGAATAATTCTCAGGTTAATCAATTCGTCTTAACCATGCGAATGTCACAAGAGATATGACAGTTCATTATAAAAAATCGACTAACTATATAAAATATCGTTGGGGTATCGTTGAATAAGTTTTAAAACGGATCAGTGTCATATTCGGGGTGTTTTCTTTCAAACCCATCGAGTGAGGTATCAAAACAAAGGACTTTACGAGAGAATAATAAATAAATATTTGATTTATTTATATTAAACTAAATAGAAATGAAAAATCATATAAGAATACTGAAAAATCTTAATACTAATGAAAGGATGCAGTTTGAATTATTCCTTCTTATTCCTCTTATATTGTTATTTGATAACTTTATAGTTATTGTGTGTTTTATGTCATCTGGGCCATATAGTCGATGACATTACTGATAGGTTTATTATAGAAATAGGTGGCGATTCTGATAATTCAGAACATTCCTAAGATATGAAGTCATTATTTGAATCTTATTAACGAATACCTGTAATTATGTTATTAAAAATATAATGTATCTTACGTTATTAATTTTGCATTTCTACGTTTCAAATTAGCACCTACACATTATTTTAGGATAACGTATTATAAAAAACCGATACTTGATTTTATTAACGTTAAGTTTCGATAGTGGCACATTACTATTTAAGAATTGCAAAAAACTGGCAACCGTCGTAATGTCAACTTTGTCTCTAAGATTAAAAAAACAAGGTATAATCTTTTAAAGCTGACTCATGTTTATGGTAATCAAATTTGTTCCAGCATAATTCATTATTTTTTGTTTGTCTGTTCGTCCGTATGTCATAGCCACTTTATTCCGAAACCATTAGAACTACACAGTTGGAGCGTAGTAATTAGATAAATAATATGTTTTCTGTGAAACATTTTTAGGATATTTAAACAAAAATAAAATATTAGGGGGGCTCCCCATACATGGGAATAAAACTAAAAAAATATTTTTTTTATCTATAGATAGGTCTTTATAAAACACGTCATTGGTGTTTTTAACCGACTTCTAAAAAGGAGGAGGTTCTCAATTTGGATGCTTGTTTGTTTTTTTTTATATGTTTGTTTGGGCATAGCTCCGTCGCTTGCCAACCGATTTGAAAAATTCTTTTTTTGTTAGAAAGGGTATACTTGTCAGATGGTCCCATGAAAATTTTATCGAAATTGGACAAGCTGTTGAGCCGCTGAAAAATCTACAAAAGTAAAAAAAAAATATACATTGACGATCTTTTCGTTTACTCTGCATTGCGTTTTTAGTTCGCGCATAACTCCGTCATTTATGAACCAATTTGGAAAATTCTTTTTTAGTTTGAAAGGGTGTACTTTCTAGTTGGTCCCATTGTCATCACGTTAGGATCTGATGATGGAATCATGGAGAAATCGAGCGAACTCTTTCAATATTATAGGCACACCTATAGCGTTTTGGGTATTTTTTATAGTAACTTGTGCAGTTGCTCTCGAAAAGCACCATTTGGGGAAGTGGAACTGATGATGAAGACCACAGATAGCCACCGAAACTACTCAATAATAAGTATTTTGTGGATTGCGATTCGATTACTTGAATATGGATGTTAAGCATTTTATGCTCGTCACAATGCATATATGGTGAAATAGAGCTGATGGTGAAGTACCAGAACTCCTCAAAAATTATCGGCTTTGCGCTGGGAAAAGCAATATTTTGTAAAGGGTGATAAGTAGTTGACATTTTGGCTTCTGTAACTAGATTAATTACAAACTGACCCACTAAAAAGCGCGTAAACAAAAACTTTTTTGCAAAAAATAAAACCGACTTCCATATCAAAACACTACAAAGCCAAAAATAATTTAAATTTCGGAAGGCGGTGAGGAAAAAAACAAATACAAAACCAATAACACCGACTCCTCGATCCCAGCTATCTCGACTTGACCCAAGACCAACTGGACAAACTAGAGCGACTTCAAAATCTCTGTATCAGGTTTATATTTGGCTTGCACAAGTAAACGTGGTCACGTTTCCGATTTCCATGCTCAGCTCAAATGGCTTCCTATTCTGTTTCGCTGGAATCTTCACTTCCTTTCTCTGCTTTATAATGTGCTCTTTAATCCTTTTACTCCTTTTCATCTTAAGGAACGTTTTCAGCTCCTCTATGACACACATTCTTGAGATTATCGGAAAATGTAGAGTTAAGTATTCCTATGTATTCCACTTCTTACTTTGACAAATCTTCACTATTCAAGTAGATCGTTTGTGGAATGCATTACCCATAGAAGTGAGGCGTGCTCAAACGCTACCAGCGTCCAAAAGAATGGTGAAAGAGCAATATATGATTTTTGTATTGTATGTATGTATTTTATATTATTACTAGTACTCTCGCGGGGCTTCGCTCCCGTGGATTCTATCACGGTAAAAACATAACTCTCCTTTTTTGCAGTCGGGTAAAAAGTAGCCTATAACCTTCCTCAAGCTTCAAGCTACTTCCATACCAAATTTCATCCAAATCCACCCAGTACTTTCGAAGATTAGCGCGTTCAAGCAAACAAACAAACAAACAAACTAACAAACTTTTCCGCTTTATAATATTAGTATAGATTATCAATTAATATTATTTATGATGTTTGTACACTGACAGCCTTACATCGATCTCCTTTAGTTTTGTCCATCCAAAGGTTGTCTGTAAGAGATCGCCCATTGTACACTAGTCTTACTTTATTTATCAATTGATATATTGTAATGTGTACAATAAAGTATATAAAAAATAAATTAATAAATATGCTGTAGATCTTAATGAAGAATTTCAACAAAAAATATTTTGAACGAGATAGTCTTTTTGAGAGTAGCATATTTTCAAAAACCGCATTTATAACTTTGTAATTCATACAAACACTTAGAAAAACAAAGTTATTTTGCGTAGCTACTACGGAACCCTTCATGGGCGAGTCCGACTCGCACTTAGCCAATTTTTTTTGTTGTTAGATTGGCACAACTGTTTTCTGTCTTGGCGCGGAGTTTGAGTGGCTCCTGTTAATTAGATTAAAATATTAGTGTTGTTCTTAGTTAGAGCATAGTAAGCGTCTATTATGTATTTCCTAATGGACAAAAACATCGAACAAATGGTTTGTCTTAAATTTTGCATCGCTAATGGAATTTCGTGTTCGGAGTCTCTGAAAAAGTTACAGAATTCTTTATCTCAGGAGTCAATACATATATATCATTTTAAACAATCAAAATGTGCAAGGTTTACTTTTCGTCTTAAAATGGTATTTTTTATTCAGCCTAAGATGGACTTCGAAAAACCGAGTAATCTTTGAATATCTATGAGTTTCGACGCGGTACTATCGCGGCAGAAACGGCTCGCAATATCAATGCTGCGTTTGGAGAGGAGACTGCTTTTGAATATTATAATTATTATTTTGGTTTAACGCTTTTATGGGCATACGTGTCCAGCTTACTTTTTAAATTTCGTTCTTAATATTTTGCTGTTCTTAGTCTATTGTCGGCTGCAGAACTATTACTGATTCTCCTACTCTTCTGAACGTCCGAAGCTGAAGTTCTTATTCATATTCATTTATCCATTATATGAACAAAAATTGTTCCTAATGGTAAGGTTGGATTAGATGTCTTTATCACTGTTTCTATTATTTTGTGATGCAGTCTGTTTAACTTTAAACACATTTATCTATACACCAACTTTACGAGATGAGTTCGTGGCTAAATAATAATAGCTGCACGGTTTCACATTTAAGGTTAAACAACGCTTGCTGGGATTGCAGTTGGTCAGTGGGTGACGACAACGAACGAATATAATATTTATAATTTCTAGGTAAGTTGCCAGCTATTCGAAAAATTTTTCAGTTTTACGTACAAAATATACCGGAGAGTTACAACGCTCAGCGATTGAAACATAACAGAATCACTAAAAATGCTCTCTGGGATATCTACTGTAACGATACCTTCTTCTTCACCAATAAAAGAGGGTAAATGTACCATTAAATTTAATATATTATTTATATACAGTATTTATAAAAACCTGCCTACCTATCTACCTATCCTAGAAACCGGCCTACCTACCTATCTGACACACTCTCAGGAGAGAAGAGGAGGAGGTTTAGAGAATAGTACTTGCGGGACGGCTTGGCAGGCCACTCGGTCTGGCAGTAGGCTCCCAACAAGGCGTCTGGGCAGCAGGCTCTCAGCAAGGCGTCAGGGCAGCAGGCTCCCAGCAAGGCGTCAGGGCAGCAGGATCTCAGCAAGGCGTCAGGGCAGCAGGCTCTCAGCAAGGCGTCAGGGCAGCAGGCTCTCAGCAAGGAGTCAAGGCAGCAGGCTCCCAGCAAGGAGTCAGGGTAGCGGGCTCTCAGCAAGGAGTCAAGGCAGCAGGCTCCCAGCAAGGAGTCAAGGCAGCAGGCTCCCAGCAAGGAGTCAGGATAGCGGGCTCTCAGCAAGGAGTCAAAGCAGCAGGCTCCCAACAAGGAGTCAGGGTAGCGGGTACTGCACTTCCTCTTCGTCAAAAGTCGTCGAGAACTAAACTCTTCTAAAAACTGGTCAAAGACTGAACTCCCGGAGATGGCCCCCAGCGCCTTTTATACCCAGCTCAGCGTTCAAAATCCATTCCACTCTCATTCTGTACCAGAATTCAAATTGTAGAGTCCAAAATAGTCCATCTTGCCAGTTATTTGATCAGCCAGTTATATTCGAGCATAATTTATTAAACCTCTTCGATAAAATCTGAGAGTGTGTTTTAGAAATTTATAGTTATAATTTAAAATGCCGTTAATCAGTAGACAACCACAATATAGTATACAATATTAAGCTAGTCCTATCGATAAAAGTGAATAACAATTATATAATAAAAGTATGAACAACCTTTTTAGTCTATTAGCCATTAAGTGACTACAAGAAGGAAAAATTACAGTTTGTCAGCCTTGACGTAAAAAATGTCATGACAAGAAAATATTTGTTTTGATGGATGAATTATGGATTATGATTACAAAGAAAACGTAAGTTATTTGGTATTTGTAATAACAAATACTATATTTCCCCATCGACCCCGAGAAAATTTTTGGTCTAGAACAAAAATTTTGTAAGGTTAAAGTTTATCCGCATTCATATAACTTACATGCCTCATTCAATCACACTAACATCTCACGAAGTTAGGTCAGGTAGGATTCACATTCAATGATCACTACTCGACCTGATTAGTACATGACAGTAGGCTTGTTTTCGGAGTCTGTCAGTCCGCTCGCGTCGAAAACCCATCAAATAAAAAACAAGATTTAGCAAAGGCTTATTTTTACGAAGTTGCTAGCCGCTTCGATCAACTTTAGAGTCGATAACATAAAAAACAAGGTTTAGCAAAGGCTTATTTTTACGAAGTTGCTAGTCGCTTCGATCAACTTTAGAGTCGATAAATAGTAATAAACTAACTTGGAGAGTTAGAAAGGGAGAAGGTTTGGTAATATGTACCTAAACGCACTTCTAAGTGATATCTGATTAGTTCAGATAGAAGAGAAAAAATAAAAATTAAGAGAAGCCTTTTAAAGTTTAAGAACAAAGTTAAAGAAAGAAATAAACTACTGAGTTTCAATAAACCGAAAGAACTCTATAGTTAAAAGAAGAGAAGAAGATAGAGATGAGTCATGAATATAGTACAAAAGGTGAATATATTTACATGATTATATACATTAATTTTTAAAATCTTTAATATGCCATTTAGCACGGTTGCCATTAGGATCCTCTAATATGTAAACTAATGGGGATAGTTTCTGAATTACAGTTGACTTTATAAATTTGGGAGCTAACTTTGCGCTGAAATAAGTTCCAGCCTGACTATTTATATAATTTCTTCGCCAGACTGTATCTCCTACGTCATATTCTTTAAATGAATGACGTTCGTTGTAATAAGAAGAGTTACGGGTATGGGCAATGTGAAGGGCTGTCTGAACTTTATCGAAAGTAGCAGATAATAAACCTAAGTTAGTAGCGTAGATATCCCTAGGTAGAAAAATTATTTCTTCAAGATTATTAGTTGGCGTATAAAGTGAACCAGAAGTAACTGTTTCCCGTCCAAAGAGCAAAAAGTTAGGAGAGAAACCAGTGGTTGCATTAGTTGTGCTGTTCATAGCATATTGAACTTTAGGAAGGTGGATATCCCAAGATCTATGGTCTTCACCGACCAAAGGTGACAAAGCTGTGATTATAGTACGATTATATCTTTCAGTGGGATTAACTTGAGGGCAATAGTGGGGAGAAAAAAATATGTATGGTATGTTGTATCTCCCAAGAAAGTTGCGAAATTCATGGGATTGGAATTGCGATCCGTTATCCATAATAATAGTTTGAGGTACACCATGGACCAGAAAAACAAAATTTTCTAAGTTAGAGATAATGTTAGTACTAGTAGCCCGTTTTAGTGGGAAGATCAGGGAATATTTAGTAAAATAACAGTTAACTACTAAAATAAATTGATTCCTACGTCTAGTCATAGGTAGAGGACCCATTAAATCCAAGGAAATAGTTTGAAAAGGCCTGGAACAAATTTTTGGTTTACCCATAAGGCCAAATGGAGAGTGATTTGCGTGTTTATAAGCTAAACAATTATCACAAGAAGAAATTATTTTAGCGATATCCCTAAACATAGCTGGCCAGTAATATAGAAGTGATAACTTTTTATAAGTCTTAAAAATTCCTAGATGGGGCTGATCTGGGGGGCCATGGTTATCTTTGACAAGGGTTTCCCGAAGATCAGGATGAGGAACTTCTTTCCACGCGAAATCTTCAGTCAGCGCGTAAGGAGAATGAGTATAGCGGAATAATTTATTTTCGCGAATAGTATAATTGGGATATTGATCAGGATTGTTACGACATTCTAAAAGTAGTTTGTTATAGTGTTCCAATGCTGGAGATACAGATTGGGGTTCAAGTAAGACAGGATTAACACCGAGAGGAGATGATGTTAAATCACGGGAGAGTAAGTCTGGGACTAAATTGTCTTTACCTCTTTTATGTTTTAGAGTGAAATTAAAAGTTGACAGCCTAAGAGCCCACCGTGCAAGTCTACCGGATGGATTGGATAATTTTAAAAACCATTTAAGTGCTGCATGGTCTGTATAAACAGTGAATTGTTTACCATTATCGATATAACAACGCCAATGTTCTATAGCTGTTATTACTGCGAGGGTTTCTTTTTCTGTGGTTGAGTAATTGCGCTCATTTTTATTAAGGGATTTACTCATATAGGCTATAACTACTTCTTTGCCGTCCTTTTCTTGTGTTAACATACCTCCGATTCCAAAGTTAGAAGCATCGCAGTGTACAGAGAAGGGGAGATCATAGTCAGGACAAGCTAGTATAGGAGTAGTAACAAGAGCTTCTTTTAGTTTATTAAAAGCCAGATTAGCGTCTTTATCCCAAAAGAATTTAGGGGCATTTTTACCGGAAGAAGTTAACTTATTAAGTGGTGTTGCAATAGTGCTGAAGTTGGGAATAAATCGACGGAACCAGCTACAAGTTCCAATAAATTTCCTTACTTCTTTACGAGTAGTGGGAGTAGGAAATTCGAGTATTGCTTTAATTTTAGCTGGATCTGAACGTAAACCATTTTCATCTACAATATACCCCAAGTATTTAAGTTCATTTTTAAAGAATTGACTTTTATCGAAGTTAATAGTCAAATTAGCTAACTTTAATTTCTCCAGAACTTTAAGTAGATAAGAGATATGCTCCTCAAATGATTCAGAGATGATTATAATATCATCTAAGTAACAGAAGACTTTATTATCAAATTCAGGAGTAAAGAGCATGTCCATAAGTCTTTGCTGAGTAGCTGGAGCATTGGTTAGCCCAAAGGGCATGATAACAAAGCGATACATGCCTCGACCAGGGACATAAAAAGCTGTTTTATCTTTATCAGATTCATCTTTCAAAGGAATTTCCCAAAATGCTTTAGCAATATCAATGCTTGAAAGAAATTTTGCATTTTTAAGGTTATCTAAAATTTCATTGACAAATGGAAGGCTATACGCGTCTCTACGAGTAACTGAATTTAATTTACGACTATCAACACAGAATCGCCATTCGCCATTCTTTTTAGGCGTAATGATAACCGGAGAAAGCCAAGGACTTTCGCATTTTTCTATAACTCCCCATTCTAACATTTTATCAACTTCTTTAATGAGAGCTTTCTGTTTTTCAGGAGACAGTCGGTAGCAACGTTGTTTAATTGGTGGAGTATCACCAGTATCAATATGATGACTAATAAGATGAGTGCGGCCCAGTACTCCTCTACTTTCGAAGGAAATAGCTTTGAATCGATTAATCATGTCATCAGCAATAGTTTTTTGCTCTGACGAAAGATTGTTATAAGGAAGTACTTGTTTAGTAGTTTCAGTAACCACTGAACATTTAGTATTTAGCCTAAAAGCTGAAGAAAGTATGTGTGGTACAAGGTTAAACTTTTTCCAAAAGTCGACTCCTAAAATAATTGAAGGAGATATATTTGGGAATACGAAGGCTTGGATCAGATGAGTTTGATTATTGTATCTAATTGGAATGTCGATTGAGCCAAGAGATTTACTTATATGTTTACTGGCAGTAGTAATCGTCATTGAACAAGACTTGGATAGCGTGAAGCCTAATTTTAAAATTTCTAAGTGGGATTTATTACCAAGTATTGTAATCGAACTACCACTATCTAGTAGGCCGGAAAATATTTTGTTATTAATAGAAATATCAATAAAAGGACGGTTAAAATCTTTTTCGTTGTCGTATAATGAACTAATTTTGTAACAATGGAAGAAATTTTTAATGGTTTGTAACCAATCCTGCCAGTCAGATTGATTAAAGTATTTATTACCCAAGTCGTTGTTTAGTTTTTTTGAGTTGTTAGTTTTTTTGCAGTTAGGACAATCAGTAATTTTAACATCTTTTAAGCCACATCTAAAACAAATTAATGTACGAGGTTGCGAGCAATTAGTTAGTGTGTGGCCATTAGTGCGGCATCGTACACAAAAAGCATTAGAGTTAAATTTATTGATCGTGTTAACTTGAGGTTTATTGTTAAAACGATTATTAAAATTTGTTCTGGGAGGAAACGTGTTAGAGGTTGAGGGTTTCGGCGTTAAATTAGTAGGTTTATAGTTAAATTCAACAGTTAAAGGATTATTAGTAGTTTGTGGTTCGCTGAAACGTTTCTCTTTGTCCAAAAACTCTTCGTATTTTTGACAACATGAAATAAGTGCCTGAATAGAGTTAATATTATTATTAGCAATATAAGGTGAATAACAAGGTCGAATGTTACGAATAATAATTTGGAGTTTTTTAGTTTCTGTAAGTTTTTCTGAGAGTCTGGAAAACATACCAGACATTATAGAAACAAAAATAACAATAGGTTCATCCTTGCCTTGAGTACGACTATTAATGGCTTCTAATAATTTATGGTCATAGTCAAAACCACCAAAGTCTGTAATCAAAGCTTCACAAAGTGCATTCCAAGTTAACAAAGAGTCACGTTTAAAACGAAACCAATGTAACGCATTATCAGTTAATAATTCAAACGCATGATCTAATAATTTGTCCCCAGGAATATTCCTAGAAATACTAAATTCCTGAATTTTTTGGATAAATGAACGCGGACAAGAGTTTCCATCGTATTTTATTCGTTTAAGCTCATTAAGTGAATTATTAGGAATAGAGTTTAAAGGTTGAGACTGAACGTCGGGAAGCATCGTATGAAACATGGTCTCATTAGGACTACTAGGAGTCGAAGAGGGACGGTTGATTTCTAAAGGTTGTGGATTAAGTTCGTTGGAATCAGTTGTTAAAGAATTAAATTTTGACTCTAAGTCGAGAAATCTTTCCTTTGTTTGAGTGAAGCGAGTTTCCTCTGTGGTATCTAAATCAATATCAATCCTATCTAATCTGAAAAATGTATGGTTAATAAAAGTCCTAATTTTTTTGTTAAGTTTATTGTTGCCCTGCTCTACCAATAATATTTTGGATTCGATATAATTGAGAGTAGTGTTTAGTTCATCTAAGTCAGTTTTGACTGGGAGCACCGAATCTAAAATATCATGAGATAATGTAAGAGGCGCGAGTTGGAGAATTTGCTTCTTGAGAAGTATGACTGTATCTTTTGGTTCCTCAAGTCTTATTTTAACTTCATACTCAAGTTCAGCTTTATTTAAAAGTTCAAAGTGAATAATTCTATCCATGACTGAAAATTAATATTATAGATAACAAAAGAAGGTAAAGAGGGAGAGGGCAGGTAAATGAGAGGGTTAAAGAGTGCTAAAAAAAACTCAAGAGGATAAATTAAATATAAGAAAGAGGTTGAGTAAGAGTAAGATCACAAAAAAATAAAAAAAAGTGTTATAAGAGGTTAAAGAGGGAATAAACTAGTGGTAAAAGAGGTGATAAACTAGTGTTCGTGTGAAGAGGAAGTCTAGTATAGTGTTAGTGTAAAGAGTGAGTCTCCTATCCTAGAACTTAATATTAAAAAAGAGTCTAAGCCAAAAAGTGAGTCCAAAGAAAAAAGTTACTAGTAATAGTTTTTTTGGAATTTTGAAAAAAAATTAAACCGACTAGCTATGATTTTACGTTGGGCGCCAAACTGTAACGATACCTTCTTCTTCACCAATAAAAGAGGGTAAATGTACCATTAAATTTAATATATTATTTATATACAGTATTTATAAAAACCTGCCTACCTATCTACCTATCCTAGAAACCGGCCTACCTACCTATCTGACACACTCTCAGGAGAGAAGAGGAGGAGGTTTAGAGAATAGTACTTGCGGGACGGCTTGGCAGGCCACTCGGTCTGGCAGTAGGCTCCCAACAAGGCGTCTGGGCAGCAGGCTCTCAGCAAGGCGTCAGGGCAGCAGGCTCCCAGCAAGGCGTCAGGGCAGCAGGATCTCAGCAAGGCGTCAGGGCAGCAGGCTCTCAGCAAGGCGTCAGGGCAGCAGGCTCTCAGCAAGGAGTCAAGGCAGCAGGCTCCCAGCAAGGAGTCAGGGTAGCGGGCTCTCAGCAAGGAGTCAAGGCAGCAGGCTCCCAGCAAGGAGTCAAGGCAGCAGGCTCCCAGCAAGGAGTCAGGATAGCGGGCTCTCAGCAAGGAGTCAAAGCAGCAGGCTCCCAACAAGGAGTCAGGGTAGCGGGTACTGCACTTCCTCTTCGTCAAAAGTCGTCGAGAACTAAACTCTTCTAAAAACTGGTCAAAGACTGAACTCCCGGAGATGGCCCCCAGCGCCTTTTATACCCAGCTCAGCGTTCAAAATCCATTCCACTCTCATTCTGTACCAGAATTCAAATTGTAGAGTCCAAAATAGTCCATCTTGCCAGTTATTTGATCAGCCAGTTATATTCGAGCATAATTTATTAAACCTCTTCGATAAAATCTGAGAGTGTGTTTTAGAAATTTATAGTTATAATTTAAAATGCCGTTAATCAGTAGACAACCACAATATAGTATACAATATTAAGCTAGTCCTATCGATAAAAGTGAATAACAATTATATAATAAAAGTATGAACAACCTTTTTAGTCTATTAGCCATTAAGTGACTACAAGAAGGAAAAATTACAGTTTGTCAGCCTTGACGTAAAAAATGTCATGACAAGAAAATATTTGTTTTGATGGATGAATTATGGATTATGATTACAAAGAAAACGTAAGTTATTTGGTATTTGTAATAACAAATACTATACTACCATGTATGATGTATGTTATAGCTCGTGTTTCCGATATTTCGATACTTTGAACTTTAAAAGCGCCATATCACGCATGAACGCATACTACTCAATTATAGGTACTGTTCGATCCCGCAACAAGCGCAACGAAACTGGATGGCTGAACTGTCCTCGATTACGTGGAGCCTACGTTGCTTAGGCTCTTAGGCCTTATTTCAATTAAAATTAATTATTATTTCCGTTTCAAATAATTATTTCCGTGGTGTGTGGGTCAGTGTATTTGAGTGTGTAATGTTGTCAAGTGGTGGTGGACGATCACAAAAGACGCAAATTTCCACAGCGTGGTCCAGCGTGGTTCGCATCAGATTGCTTGCATGCAGCTACTTATCAGCAATTCACGAGCCGGTTCAATCTAACCTCAATTCGACGTTATTGTTCAAAATATCCTAGGTTTTCACTCACAAGGGGATTACTCAGTTCAAGGTTTACTAGTTTACGACCAACTTGTTGATAGCAACTAGGATTAGCCCGGATTCACAATTACAAAATCAATAAATCAATATCTCAACGCGCGGTTAGTTCCAACAAAGTAAGGTTATGTCAAGTGTCAAAATCAAAGACCATAGATAATTGCCATACCAAAAAAGGTACGTTCGGTTATACATATCGGGACGCAACATCTACCCCCCCCCGGACGGGCCTACCCGTCCGCTAATCAATTGGAAGCCTTGACAAGGTTACGACCGCTCTCTTTATGATGGATCCGTCCACCAAAACCTCAGCAAAACGAGGGACCCCGTCGGTGCCAGCCACTAAATTGAGAATGCGCCCCCTGCGCCAATACAAAGGCTTAAGGTTGGCATCCTTAATCAGGACGAGGTCTCCGATCTTGGGCGGATGAGTTTTGTCCGTCCACTTGGCGCGTTGCTGGAGGATGTGCAGATACTCTAAGCTCCATCGCTTCCAAAAGCTCTGAGCGAGCTGTTGCACCAACTGAAACCGCGAAAGCCGATTTTGGCTCACATCAACAAGAGGGTACTCCGGCAAGGCGACAAGTGGCTGTCCAATCAAGAAATGGCCCGGTGTTAGAGCCTCCAAGTCGTTCGGGTCCGAGGAAAGCGGGCACAATGGGCGCGAGTTTAGCACAGCTTCAATGCGGCAAAATACCGTAGCTAGTTCCTCAAAGGTGAGAACGGTGTCTCACAAAAATCTCCGCCAGTGTCCCTTTGCCGCTTTCACCGCGGCCTCAAAAATACCCCCCCAATGGGGGCAGGCTGGCGGGTCAAAGAACCAAGTGACCCCTCGGCGGGCCAAACTGTTACCTATGTCAACCTGGCTCTCATTAAGGAAGGCGTATACCTCCTTCAAATAGTTACTTGTACCCTTGTAGTTCGTACCGCAATCAGACCTAATCAGAGAAGGTAACCCACGGCGAGACACGAATCTTTCCAAAGTAGCCACAAAGGCCTCTGTCGAGAGGGAGGTTACCAGCTCCAAATGTACTGCCTTGGTTGACAGGCAGACAAAAACACACAAATAAGCCTTGACAATCTTACTATTACGAAGGGTGGACGTCTTCACCGAAAAGGGACCAGCAAAGTCCGTTCCGACGCCAGCAAAGGGCCTCGCCTCATTGACACAATCAGCAGGCAAGTCTCCCATTAGGGGCTGCATAGTGGAGGCCTTAGTCCGATAGCACGGCATGCAACGGAAGACAATGCTACGAATAGTACGACGAGCCGACAAAATCCAAAATTCTCGCTGCAAAATGGCCAACAGTGCATTGCAACCGGCATGCGAGTTCTTAACGTGACGATCAGTCACCAAAAATTGAACCAAGTGGCCCTCCTTGGGCAACAAAAGGGGGTGACGGGCCCCATAAGGAAGGTTAGAGTGCCTCAACCGTCCTCCAACACGCAAAAGACCCGTCTTATCCAAGAAGGGATTCAGTTACTGACGGCTCCCGACAACTTAACCCTACCAGACCTCAAGACCTCGATCTCCTTTTCAAAGTGTGCAGCCTGCACAGAGCGGACCCAAAGGAGGAGTGACTCCTGTCGCTCTTGAGGAGAGAGAACTGGTGACAGGCGCTTGTCCCCTGGATTCCTAGAATTGTGACCAAAACGCCTGATCCACGAGGTAACGTTCAACAATTTGTCGAGGGAGCTGTATCGATTCAACAAAAAATCAGGATCAAACGGAGGGTCCTTCGTTCCAACAGCGAATACCTTAAGTCCGGGTAAAGGATCCGACATCAAGACTGGCGTTCGAGGCCAATCGTCCTCGGGGCGAGTCAGCCAGTCCGGTCCCCACCAGAGGGGGTGAGCAATCAAGCGGGGGGCCATGCACCCGCGTGAGGCTACGTTACCCGGGTTCAGGTCAACAGGCACGTGCCTCCAAATCAAAGGCGTTTCAGAACCTTGAATCTGAGACACTCGGTTCGCAACAAAGACCTCCAAAGAGTGGACGGACGTCTTCAACCAACACAAAACAATTTGAATGTCCGTCCAGGCGTAAGAAGCCCGAATGTCAACAGTTCCACCCAAGGTGTCCGCAACGTGGTTTAGGAGACGCACAAGAAGCACCGCCCCCGACAACTCCAACTTAGGGATGGTCAATGCCGTCCGGAGGGGGGCCACCTTGCTCTTGGCCATGACCAGTGACAACTTCATCTGGCCCGTGGCGCTGACGGTGCGCAGATAAACAACGGCGGCATAACCGTGAGAGGACGCGTCACAAAACCCATGAAGGGTAGCAGTATAAACCCCAGGGGGGAGGATGGCGCGTGGCAGCGTAACCTCATTGACCGCAGGGAGCGCGGATACAAATTGGAGCCAGTCTTCCAACAGGGTTTCCCGAAGTGGCTCGTCCCAACCAAGTTCAGCGGTCCAAAGGCGCTGACGGAAGCATTTTGCCCAAAACAATACCGGGCAGATCCAACCATTAGGGTCAAAGGTCCTTGCTACAGTGGACAACACCAGTCGTTTAGTACAAATATGAGGTGACTCCAAGTCGACATCGTACGTAAAGGTGTCTTGAACTGGTCGGTACTGAACGCCGAAGACGGCCATCATGGCGGGGTTGTCAACGTTTTCAAACAAATGAGGGTCCTGCTTATGATCCTCCAACACACCTTCCAATAGTGCTGGCGAGTTGGACACCCATTTACGCAACTCATAGCCAGCGGAAGCCAGAATCTGGACCAACTCGTCACGCAACAGGATAGCTTCCTCAACCGTAGGAGCTCCAGTGCAGACATAATCGACGTATAGGTCCGTTTTCAAGATGGCGGACGCACGAGGGAACCTCAAACGCTCCCGGTCCGCAAGCTCCCAAAGCGAACGAATAGCAACAAAAGGGCTTGATCGAAGTTCGTACGTATTCGTGTTGAGCTCGTATACAATCATGGGGTCCTGGGAATGCTCCCGCCACAGGATCAACTGATAACGTCTGTCATCCCGGTGAATAACCGTTTGCCGGAACATCATTTTGATGTCGGCCACAAAGACTACTTGATGACGACGAAAAGACGTGATGACGTCACAAAGATCCCTCAACAATTTGGGGCCGGAATGCAGGCAATCATTCAACGAGACGTCAGAAAAAGTCCGCGCAGACCCATCAAACACTGTGCGCAGTTTACCAGTGGATGGCTTGAGGACCGCGTGATGTGGCAATATTCTCCCTAGAATATCAGAACCCAACAACAAATGCACCGTACAAGGGGAATCAAACCGGGTGGAACCAAATCCAGACCTGACGTCAACCGTAGAACATCCAAAGGCAACTGACAATCGGGATGGTTACCCAATATAGTCGGCATAACAAGGGCAGGAGCACCAATTTTAGGGTACAGACAACTCACAGGGGTGATTTCGAACCAGGTCCTTCCCTCAACAGTGGTGACAGCCGTTTCGCCAATTCCCCGAATCTTGCCTGAAAAGTCGTTCACCTCCAGGCCAGGATGGCACGGACTACAATCGAGTCACCCAAGGGTCTCCAGACCTTGACCGAGGCCGTTGGCAACAAAACCGTCTTGATCGGGGGGGTCCTTTAGCGGGGCAGGCGTCAATTTCCTAGCAACGCCTGGGCGGCGACCGATCGCCGCATCCAGGCTGTCTTCTTCCACGACGAGGGTAATATTGGAATGGTTCGACCGCGCGGTGTCCCGAGCCGCTCGCCATCGCTGGAAGGGCATATCCTACCGGATGCCTGAATGGCGGAGGGCGCGACTAAAACCGGGGACGTTCCGCCAATGGAGGGGAAAGGTAGCGGTGCTGGTCTGGCCACTGTTGCCTAGCAGCCAACGCGCGTTCTCCCTGACGAGGGGAGACCAAATGGCGCTCGCGGGGCTCCCGTTCAACTTGCGCGGGGGGTGGAGTGCGGCGAGCAGAATTGCGGGCCTCAGCCCGGTGCTCGTCTCCGGAATACCCCCTCCTGCGCGAACCCTCCTCAGAAGATGGTCTGCTGGAGCGGTTCGCGTTGGCGCACAAAATCTCCAGATGGGACCCTTTACAAATTCTACACGGGCGGGGGTCGGGGCAGTCCCGATGGAAGTGGGCCCCCTAGCACGAGAAGCACAAACGGCGCGCGTTAACAATACGGCGACGGGCACTTACGTGCAAATTCAAAAAGGCCGAACAACGCGCCATGACATGCCCCGTGGCCTTGCAAAAGTTGCAATCGTGAGGACTCCGGGCGCCAGCAAAACGGGGAGCGGGGCGAACATCGACAGGCCCCCTAGCCCTAGTCAGTCCCTGGTCTTATTTCAAGTATGAATCTAGCTTGCTAAAGATATATAGATAATAGTTACAAAATAAAAAATTTAATGTATAATATTGTGCTGGATAACCACCAATAAACACAATTCAAGTTTTGTTATGTTCACAAATAAATAAATAATTTCTAATTTCACAAATAAATCTTACATTGTCAGTACAATAACAAGGGAGTAACACTACAATATTAATTTGAGAGCCCGGCTGACACAACAATATATTTAATGTACAAAACTTCCAATTGAATAAGTGGATTTTATATTGTAAAACCCACGCTCTGCTTACCAGAATGTTCGATCCCGCAACCAGCGCAACGAAACTGGATGGCCGAACTATCCACGATTACGTGGAGCCTACGTTGCTTAGGCTCTTAGGCCTTATTTCAATTAAAATTAATTATTATTTCCGTTTCAATTAATTATTTCCGTGGTGTGTGGGTCAGTGTATTTGAGTGTGTAATGTTGTCAAGTGGTGGTGGGCGATCACAAAAGACGCAAATTTCCACAGCGTGGTCCAGCGTGGTTTGCACCAGATTGCATGCATGCAGCTACTTATCAGCAATTCACGAGCCGGTTCAATCTAACCTCAATTCTGCGTTACTGTTCAAAATATCCCAGGTTTTCACTCACAAGGGGATTACTCAGTTCAAGGTTTACTAGATTACGACCAACTTGTCGATAGCAACTAGGATTAGGCCGGATTCACAATTACAAAATCAATAAATCAATATCTCAACGCGCGGTTAGTTCCAACAAAGTAAGGTTATGTCAAGTGTCAAAATCAAAGACCAAAATAATTGCCATACCAAAAAAGGTGCGTACGGTTATACATATCGGGACGCAACAGGTACACACGGAATCTTGAAATAATTTAGTATTAGTTCCTATTCCATTAGTCTCCATAATTATCGAATCTTCTTTTTAAATTAGCAATTATTAAATTTAATGTTTTCAATTAATATTATCGATGTAAAGTGATGGCCTGAAACACAGGTTTTTATAAACCTGGGTCGCTACATTACCTACAGTAAGCATTATATATATTTTACCTCGATTGAATTTAAGATAAAACCTCATACCATTGTTTATTCAGCCACTTAGATAACCCTCTAAGTTCTGGACTACCTGTAGGTACTTTTCTACACATAAAATGCTATTATAATTATGCACGATTTATGTCATAGAATTTTGTTCATTGCTTAAATCAGAAAGTAAATGTTTCAAGAAAGTGCATAGCAATTATGTTCAATGAATGTGTCTAGTTGCTACATTTTTTTTTTCGGGAGAAAAACATTCAATAACTTCACCAGCGCGGATGGAGCGGAAGGGAGTATCAGATTTCTTTTGACTAAAAGCCTACTCTGTTCCTTCAGCTGTTGTTGCGTTCCGCGGCCTAAATATCTCATTAAAATGTTCCCGTAACCACCGATTTGCTATATATTTGTCGAAGACAAACAGCGATGCGTCGTCGCGCGTCGTTACATGGTGGACATCCCATTCATACGCACAAACCGTTCCACTCCAGAGTTCAGAATTCCACTCCTGAACCCGATTTGGACGTGTCGTTTTGTCTGGAAAAGGATTAACTTCACATAAGACGATTAAGCTCTTTTTGGTATGTATAAAAATTTCCTGTTACAGTGTTTGTTATCAAACTCCTCCGAAACGGCTTCATCGATGTTTACCTATTTATTTTTTCACTGGAAATCCTACTTCCTACTAATCCTACTTCCTACTTCCTACTATCCTACTTCCTATCCTACTAATCCTATCCTACTTCCTACTATCCTATATTATAAATGCGAAAGTTTGTGAGGATGGATGGATGTTTGTTACTCTTTCACGCAAAAACTACTGAATGGATCTGAATGAAATTTGGTAAGTAGATAGTTGGTAGCCTGGAATAACACATAGGCTACTTTTTATCCCGAAATTCCCACGGGATCGGGATTTGCGCGGGAAAACCTTCCTACGCGTACGAAGTCGCGGGTAGAAGCTAGTAATTTATATGGCAAAACTACATTTGCTGGATATAAGCTGGCTATCAAAAATGTTGATGTATGGTGTTGCTCGTAATAAAAGATTTAGTGATTGCTTATTGCTATTTTGGATTATGAAAGTACGAGTGGGGCCTGTGGTGAGTCGTGTTTATCGTCCCATTACCTAGTTATTACTACTTTTTCTGCCTCGTTGGCCTAGTGGTCGTAAGCGCGACTGCTGAGCAAGAGGTCTCGGGTTTGAGTCCCGGATGAGGCAAAAAGTGCTATTGGGTTTTTCTGTTAGAAGTTAGAGTTTGGAAGTTGATGTTGTGATAACCTCCGTGCCTCGAAAAGCACGTTAAAACGTTGGTCCTGTGCCAGATCTCTCTCCGGTAGTGTCGGATTGCCGCCCCATCGTACTATGAGAGTATAGGAACAGAGAGTGCCCTTCCCACTTTAATTAAAGTTTTGAAAGTCCTTTCAAAGGTTGTCTGGAAGATATCGCTTTTAGCGATAAGACCGCCATTGTATCCATAGAATTAAGAAATAATGTTAAATAGGTGTGTTTAAATTATGGTGTACAATAAAATATATTCTATCTGGGGGCACGGCAGTGCCCCCAGCAAGTCAAGCAAAAAGCGGCACGGCCGTACCATACTTTTCTCGAAGCAATTCAGGCCATTTTCGACCCCGTATAACTTCGTTGTGGATAAAACTAGAATCCTGAATTTTTGAAATAGATTGACTTGGCAATCGCAAAAACAATGTAATTTATATATGTATGTATTACTTGTGAGATATATTGTGTTTTCATGCGATGGCCGAGTCAATCTATTTATTTAAAACGTTAAATATTTTTAATATTAATATGGTCACTATAAGATGTTGTTAGGTTAGATAATTAAGTAACAACTTAAGACAGAAGGTCCCTTAAGTAGGGACTGAATAATCGAATAACCGACTTGGTATTACATGGATCTCACAACTTTTTACGGTAGAAGAACTGAGTTGCGAGACTTGGTTTTTTTGACAAGTATTGTTTTTTATGGGATCTATCTGTCTATCTGTACCTGCTAGGGCTTTCAGTCTCGATACATTTCTGAGTCCCGGGAAAATAAAACGAGACTAGGTGTGGTCTCGAAATTCCCGGAAAATACGAGACTTTCGAGACTATTTCAAAACTAGGTTTCTTATTAATAATCTATGCAATTAGAGAGTCAAATCAAGATATTTTAATCAAGTAGTTACTTTCAAAAACAAAACCATTTGGTACAGTTTTTTTTTTTTCATTTTTGTAGTGGGCACGTAAAAAACAAAGGCCATTCAACCCTAATTTTATTACAAAAGGAACCCGCATTAGTAAAAGTTCTTTCTGCTTGTATGCTAGAGGGATACTATTTAGTCAACTTTGCGCTTTCACAATGAAAGGGGTTAGAACCTTTCTGGCGTATCGACGTCACCATTTTGTTTTTTTTTAATCGCGGTGCATCATGAAAGTGTGGTATGCATTGCTAGAGGAACAAAAAATGTCCATTAACATGGTACCCCAAAGTGTCACGTAAACGTTTGAAGGTAAACATCGACATATAACTTCAACGAAAATCATTAAAAATAGACTCATTACGCGTCCATACGCTTATTAGTATTTAGCTTATTAGTCTAGCAGTACGACAAAACCGCTACTATAGATAGATAGATAGATATACTCTTTATTGTACACGCGTAACAGAATTAAATAAGGACTTAAAAATAATTAATTATTTGCCCACTAAATCGCATCGCATCGCAATAAAACGCATGTCAAAGAATTCCACACATGCGTGTTGGCTGTCTTTCATCCCACCGTATTATAAAATGAAAAACAAGTGTTTTGGTACATGTCTTTCTTTAGTGCATGGATTAGGCTTGGCATCAATAACCCCTATCCAACCTCCTGCTGAATTTATGGATTATGTAGTATAGTAGTATTTATAATACGTGTTAGATATATTAAAAATGATTTAAAATGTCACATCTTAGTATTAATATTCACTTATGTTTGATATCATACTTACAGTTATAAATAAATGTTAACGTAAATGACATACCTTTTGCCTTTTGTTTAACTACTGCTTAAAAACGTTTTCAAGCTGAGTAACATGTCACATGATCCGCCACGCGATAGTGTGTCGACTGCGTTTCATTGCGATGTGATTTAGTAGATAAATAATTATTTGTAGTAGTATTCTCGTGCTCCTAGTAGCGTGTAATGTACCTACTCTCTTTCAATAAACATTAGTAATCATAATCAACCTGAGAACGATTATTTAGATACACTCTGATGCTTATAGATACGTAATAAGTCTACTTTTAATGATTGTCGTTGTAGTCATATGTCGATGTTTACCTTCAAATATTTCGGTAATGTGAGATTTTGAGGTAACATGCTACTGATATTTTATGCGCCACGATTTCTAAAAAAGAAAAACAAAATGGCGGTGGGTCGACATGCCAGTCTTCATACAAAAAGTTCGAACCCCTTTTAATTTAATCAGAATAGTTCCATAATTCAATCTTTATTGCAATCATAATTATGTATTAACAAGATCTTAATATAAGTAGTAATTGACATTTATAATATGTAGACAAAATCTGTGTTATTTGTCAATAAGGTTATTTATTCAGCCTCCACAGATGATACTAAGCTTTACTCTATGCTCGACCGTGCTGCCATTGCCATATCCATAATAACAATAATAAAAATTGACTGTTGGTTTAATAAATTATTTAATACAGTTTTTATGTTACTGAAGTCTCAAAAGTCTCGTTATTCCCGTGACCGAAGATGTTAGTCTCTAGTCTCGAAAATACCAAAAAATCGTCGAGAGTCTCGAAATTTTCGAAACCGAGATTCCCGGGATGAAAGCCCTAGTACCTGCGCACATAATTGTGCACTATAATATCTCCTGCGCAGATGGCTAATCAATTATTTATTTATTTATTTATTTATTTATTATTAGGGATAACAACAGCAACATTTCTTACATGGGTACTTATCTATCATTACATGAGTAGCCAATAACAGTTATCCACAAAAGATATTCAAGGTGGATCAGTCTTAATATTAATATTAAAGATGATTGGGCACTTTGAAGAGATCAGTATATAATATTAATGAAGGATATAATATATATCATATAATAGATACAAATAATTACAAATAACATATACTAATTTATAAATATGAAGAAAAAAAAAATATATACATACATATAGAAATGAAAATATATACTAACTAGATACCCAGCCATTAAGTATATTGTTTGAAATTTTAGCTAGCCTATTATGATAACAATTCAAACAAAACTTGTTTTTTGAAATCGTTCTTAGATCCAATGAATAAGTCCACACTGTTAAAGTGTTTATTGTAAGAGTCGAGTAAACGTGGTATTACACTATTTTTACCGTAGTTACCTACTCGAGTGAAATGGAGTACAAAATAATGTAGTGTGTCTAGTGCGTTTCCTTGGAACATTAAACTTAATCTTATTTAAAAGCATAGGGCAATCGGTCCGTCCCCGTAAAATATCGTATAGCAACCCCATATCCATTAGGATACGCCTCTCCTGCAGAGTTAAAAGATTGTATAACCGACAGTTCTCTTTGTAATCACGTGAAGAGATATGAAATTTGAAATTAAGGTGATCTATAATTATGAGATTAGGCACCGTAGAGGAGGACTATTATTATTATTACTACTTGCATAATACTCAATCTTTCCTCCATTTGTCCAACAGGAACTTTGAGTCAAGTAAAGGTCACACTCCTCGGTCTTATCCCCAAAGTCCGAGTACCTTTTGAAGATTTTCCCCTGAAAGCAAAAATAATAAAAAGCGTAAGTAAGTACGTACAGAGACAGGCCTTTTTAACGATTTAATCATAACGGGGTAATTGAACTTATTATTGTACCACGCACCAAACCTGTGTTTACTATTTTGTAAAATCTGGTCTTAATTACTGAGGTGAAGTGAAAACACAATCTCTAATAGGTATCTACGTATCAATTGGAATGTCAACTATCTTCAATTATTAAAAATCAGACGAAGTGAGGATTGACAAGTTCTTTTTTAACCGACTTCAAAGAAAAGGAGGAGGTTCTCAATTCGTATTGATTTTTTTTTTTATGTATGTTACCTCATTACTCGCAGATGGCTGGACCGATTTCAAACATTCTTTTTTTGTTTGAAAGGGTATACTTTCTAGTTGGTCCCATTGTCGTCATATTTGGATCTAATGATGGAATCATGGAGAAATCGAGGGAACTCTTCAAATATTATAGGCACACCTATAGCGTTTTGGGCATTTCTTATAGTACCTTGTGCAGTTGCCCTCGAAAAGCACCATTCGAGGAAGTGGAACTGATGATGAAGACCCCAGATGGCCACCGAAACTACTCAATAATAAGTATTTCGTAGATTGCGATTAGATTACTTGAATATAGGTAGATGTTAAGCACTTTATGCTCGTCACAGTGCATATGGTGAAGTAGAGCTGATGGTGATGAACCAGGAGAACTCCTCAAAAATTAACGGCTCTGCTCCGGGAAAAGCAATATTTTGTAAAAGGTGATAAGTAGTTGACATTTTGGCCTTTGTAACTAGATAAATTACAAACCGAACCACTAAAATGAGTGAAAAAAAAAAAAAATTTGCAAAAATTAGAACCGACTTCTATATAAAAACACTACAAAGGCAAAAATAACTTTAATTTCGGAAGGCGGTGTCAAAAAAAAAGCAAATACAAAACAAATGACACCGACTACCGAAATTATAGTTATTTATTTAATTAAAAAAAAATTTAAGGAAGGTAAATCTTCCAATTACTGCCTCTCGATCTGGGGCGAAGCGGGAGGGTGTGTGTGTCAGACTTTTACTGACTAAAACCCATCCGTGTTTCGTAATTTTCCCTTTGTGTTTTGGAGCCGTGGTAACTCTTTTGAACAATTCAAGCTAAATTTATAATATAGGAAACAGAATCGATTAGCACTGTGCACTTGCGCGAGCCATTTTTGACGAATTAATTCGGAATTGTCTTTCGTAAAAATGCGAAAATATCTTTGGCCTAAGTATTATACTCGTAGATAATTTTATTTGCTTGCACAATACACCGATTCATAATACCAACATAATAAACGATCAATTATCTACAATTGCACCAGATAAAATTATTACATATTTAATATTTAATTGAAAATTAACCGGGAGTCAATATTTTATCGCAAACCATAAATTTGCATTCTGTTAGAGACATTTGTCGTAGAATTAATGTTTTATAAATGTGTATAAATATTCTGGCATTTGTGTCCATTTGCGTAGAACGTTGATGTACAAGCTGGTTGTTCATTATTTTGCTAACGTAGGCGGTAAAAAAGGAAACTGACTTGGATTTAAGGAAAATAATTTACATCAAAATGGAGCAGGCTGATCCAATTGGTACTTTATTTTTAAGGATGGGATATCATCCAATGACTGCCTCCCGATGTAGGCCTGAGGAGGAGGGTGTATCTATCAAACTTTTACTATTTGCCCTTCGTGTTTGGAGGCTGCGGTAACTCTTTCGAATAATTCCGCAATCCTGGCAGACATCGGCCCCTTAGTGGGCGCCGACAATTTTGCTGGTAAATACCCATCTGGTGAAAATTCTAGGCAGCACTATCGGGGTTGCGGGAATGTTGGAATGGGAGGTAACGAGATACTGCTGCCCTGGAACTTAAGGTCAGATAAAGGAACAGGGTGGCTTTTTAGTCAGTAGAAGTCTGACACACCCTTCCGCTGCAGCCAGAGCGAGAGAAGTCATTTGATGATTTTTCCACACGGAAAAAAGTATGTGGTAGGTACTATAACCTTTTCTATATTACAGTACTTTACACACTTTACACTGTACACTTTAGTCGGATATGCGTTTCTGAGATAAGCTCGGACAAACAGGAAGACACATAAAAAATTCAAAAGTTTGAGTTTACTGTAAGCACTTAAGAAAACACATTTGTTTTAAAATCACAGAACGACACTTCATTTATATTTATAATATATCTATAGAAATGTACAGATAGGGTAGGAAACATAAAGCTAGCCCTAGATATACAGTTGCTAGTACTTTTTAGCCTTTTCCCGACTTTTTCGAACTCGGGATCCAGTCTTGCCGAGTCGTTGATGGTGACCCATCCAAGTGCAACCATTGCTTATCTATCTATTACATTATTCAATACACTACACACAATATATAACAAAATGTTTTGCAATTGCTTAGGGCTTATCTGTGTGCTGGTGATTCGTAATTTCTTGTTTATTCGATTAGAAAAAAAAATCAGGTATGCTAAACATAATTAACTATTTTTCGCATTTGATATGTATTGCATTTGTTATTCTTCTGGCAGTTACCAAAATTAACCAAAATCATTATTAGTTAACCAAAATTAAAAAAAAATATGATGACAGTATGTTTATTTATTTTATTTACTTAATTATATTAAGTATATTATACAGAATGTTAACTAACAGGGGGCGTTCCCGTTAATCCGCAATAGCGAGTGCAAAAGTACATCAATTATTCCCCGCACACGCGGCCCGTCATTCATAAATAAATTGTGACGTTGCCGTCCTTCAAGTACGTGTGTACAGTGTTTCTTTTACGTATCAATTTAACATTTTTAGTGAATAATTTAATATAAAAAATAAAAAAAAAAGGTTTCGAATGGTAATATTTTTTTAGCATGTATGGATGCTATACTATTGCGGGTTAACGGGAACGCCCTCTGTTAGTTAACATACTGTATATACAGGATTAAGGTAAATAATATTAAAACGATTAGAAAATTATATATGATCGTGTTGCGTAGATTACTAGAATAGTGCACACCAATTGCCAATGGTTTTTAGGGTGTGGTGGAAAAGGTCAAAATGTGGGTCAATCTCGTTTAAAAGCCGAATGGCCAGAATTATAGCTTATTCAATGAATACTTGCCGCTAGCCGCTGACGAACCAAATGCCTTTCGCTTCTGCTTATATCGATAATGTTTTGAATACCGACTAAAAGCATTCAAACCGAACATAGCTTCAAATAGTACAGAATAGTGGTTGGTATCCCTTCTTATCCTTTTTTTCGGGATGGGAAAATCATCAAATAACTCCTCTCACTGTGGGTGGAGCGGAAGGGAGTGTCAGACTTCTACTGACTAAAAACCCACCCTGCTCCGTCAGATGCCCTTGCGTTCCGGGGCCGCGGTATCTCGTTAGAACTTTCCCGACCTAATTTAAATAGTGTTCTCCCGAAACCGGCTTTAAATAGTGTCCTCTGGAAATTTTCTTCAACTTAAAATTAATTAAAGCTTTTTATTTATTATCATAATAATTAAAACAATTAAGTAGACGTTCTTGCAAAAGTTTAAAGCATCTTTTAACCTATTTTCCTTGCTTATTTTGTGAGATATTATTCCTTAGATTATGATTTAGATTTGATATTATTATTTTTTATACAACGTGTAATTTAAAGGGTATATACATACCAAGTGCATGGCTTCTTTGGATGATAACAAAAGATATGGCAAGGGTTTTGTAATCCTAAGTCTACGTGTGTAGAACTTATTACAAATTCCAATGCACTGATACCAGAGACCGAATTTTTCAAATTAAGAAGAACGAAAAGAATTATCGTGTTATTGGCAAGTGACGTGGAAAGTTATTGACCCTCGTAGTGCTGTGACACGTTTGTTATGATTGGTATTCAAGAAATATATGAAACCAATAATTTGGTATCAATTCTTTGAGTCAGTTATTTTGTGCTGAAACTGTTCATAGAGACTCCATACCAGATGTTGTCTTCAGCCCTTTTGGATAAATATGGGGTTTCCATTACACGTTGTAAGTACCAGTTTTCGCATAAATGACAATATTTTGATGTCTCCACGTATTCCTACCGATAATGTTTTGAATTCCGTCCAAGAATATTCAAACAAAACATACTAGCAAATGGGACACAATAGGGTCCCACACTACTTACTAACAAGTCGCAAGTGTGACTGCTGAGTAAGAGGTCCCCGGTCGGGCTAAATGTGCTATTGGGTTTTTCTGTTGGACATTTCTCAGTAGTAGCCCGGAGTTTGGAAGTTGGTGTGATAATCCCCGTGGCTCGGAAAGCACATTAGACCGTTGGTCCTGCGCCTGATCTGTCTCCGGTCGTGTCGGATTGCCGTCCCATCAGACTATGAGAGTACAGACACAGAGAGTGAACCTGTACCTGCGCACATACTTATGCACTATATTCTATAATATCTCCTGCGCAGCTAGCTAACACTAGTTTACAAAATTGAACATTTTTTTTATACCCCAAAATAAATGTATACAAATATGTTAATCTACCTTCCTTAAACCAAAAAGTGTTAGTAAAAATATTCTATCACGTCACAAATTCTTCCTGCAGTCAAATGTGTTTTTTTTTAACTACCTAACGCGGTAATGTCAGTTTATTGTTTATTCGTTCGCTTCAAACCACAATTATCTTGTTTCGGATTGATTTAAAATGTCGAGTAGAAAGTGTAAACAAAGTTCTGATCGTTTTTGTTATGTTTGTGGACAGTTTATATTTTCAAAAAAGAGAAGACCCATTACAGATTCGTTAAAAAGTGCATATCTCCATTATTTTGGATTTCCTGTTGCAAATCAAGATAAAAAGTGGGTGCCTCATGTGTTTTGCGATTAAGATGCGATTGCAGATTCATTTTCTGCAATCGCATCTTAATTTTTTCCCTGAAAACTTAGGAAGTATGAGTGACGAACAAGGGGAACGTTTCCATCGAGATTTAAAGGTTTTTGAAGAACGACCTCAGTAGTGTATAATTGGGGTTCCTGGATCAGAGATCCAGGAACCCCAATTACACTTGTGTCAAGTAAACAATCAGTCAATCAATCAATATTTTTGTGAACTAGACAATCAGTCAATCAATCAATATTTTTTGAACTAGACAATCAGTCAATCACAATTTCTATCATTCATTACATCAACATTCAAATATTATTTTCATACTTTCTATTCTAATTGATTATTTTTATATTCATTAAACTCAATCTTGATCCAGGAACCCGCAATTCTACACTTGAAAATAGGCTATCTATCAATCAATCAATTCAGAGATCCAGAAACACCCAAACTTCAACCATCATTCATTACATTCAAAAAATGAAATAATAGTGTGGTCTATGAGACTGTACTAAGAGATAAAATTTTCATTTAGTATGTATGATGGTGTGTATTTATTACGGAGTAATGTGACCTTCGAGTAAAATACCAATTACCTACATCGTTTAAAAAATCGTATTCTTAATCAGTTTTACTAGACGATAGATAGTTATTATTACTTAATGAATAAGTGACTAAGTAGTGATAGCGTATACTACCCGCAAACGACTAGGAACTGAATGATTTGAATAATCAATTTACACTATTTTTACTTTTTGTGGGTGGGTTGTGGCTGGTATCGAGATAAAAGAAACAAAGTTTGCTGTCAATTAAGTAACACAATTTATTATTATTTTATAAAAAGCATGAGAAGAATAAATAATCGATTACAAAACATTTGATTTGATCCACAGTTGACATTTAATTATAGACATTTTCCGTAATCGCATATAGATATAGTTACTTAGACTCCATTGCTTTTTAGTAGGTTATTCAGCAGACAATCAATCTCATCAATCTATAGGTACTGCTCCACTTTAGAATAAAATTATATTTTTGTTTCTTTAAAAAATAGACGTTTTGATTCGTCGACATAATCTGTTCCTTTTACAGCATTTAAATAAAAGCAATCAGGAAAAAATATAGCATGCTGCATCCATGGATCATCGTAATACTCCCAATCTTCAATGCCACCTCCGCACGAAAAGCACATAACTTTGTCGTTTAAACCACTTCCACAGTAAAAAAAACCTGCATCAGCCATTTCCATAACCAATCGTCGCTTTGAATCTACTGTAGCCCAATAATGTTGGAATGAACATAATCGAATTTTATGTACATTATATATTTCATATCTAGGGCTGAAATAATTTTGAATCATTTTTAAGAACGTCTAATATGGGTATGTATAAAAGAATAATGAAGTCTTGTATCTGATGCTCTTAATTTATAAAGATATGGTGCTCCAAATGGAACAGTAATGACCTAGATAGCACATTTCTTTGTGGCATTCTATGTCTAATGCATTTATAATAAAATAAAACAAAACATTTACTCATGGAAAAAACATTAATTATATTGATAAGATATACAAAGCTAAAAAATTACTTAACTTATATTTTTCAGGACAGCCCTTATCTTCTAAATTATAAACAATTAAAAATACTTTTATCATCAATCCACTTTTTCAAACATGTTACATTTTTTAAAGCACATGCATTCGAATGATACACACAGCTAAAAATATTGTTATTACTAGACATTCCATAATCATCAAATAATTTTTGTAAAGTAGGACAGTTCTTATCTTCTAAATTATATACATTATCATGTTTTACAATGTTTCTTAGCCATAACACTTTTTCACATCCTTTAACATAAATGTTTTTATCTTTCAGATGAAGTTTAATATAATGCGGCAATTTTAAGTATGGTATAAAACCCTCTTCCCAGAAAAATTGTCTGTTTCTCTCTATCCAATTTACTTGGAATTTTTCTTTTTTTGTAAGTTTGTAAAATGGGAATGGTGGTTTGATTAATAACACAATAATTTGATTTCTGAGTGCTATTGCTATTTCTTTAACGATAAACTCATTACTTTCGGTCTTAAACCCTTGCACATCGACTATGGCGTTCATAACAATTTCCTTACAATACTGCTTAAGGGTTTATATTCAATCAGACGATCGTTAATGATTAGACAATAGGCAGATGTATTTTCTGGTATATCTTCAGAACTTTCTATTTCCAGTCTCACATCTACAGCCCCAGTTTTCAAGGCTTCGTTCTGTCTTGAGCAATCAATTACAAATAAAGGCGCCTTTTCTTTAAATTCTTGCAAATCAAGCATCGGCTCACACCGGGTGTTATAATAAGACTGACGGAATTGGGTGAACATTTCATATAATATACAATATTTGTCTTCAGAAAATTTTGCACTAACCGATTCGTATGGATAATATTGAGAATTTAAAAAAAGAGTAACATTAGTTATTTTACCATGGTCAAATATTGAACAGTCTTTAGTCTTCATATTTTTTCTATTTGTCTGCAAACCAAAGACCACATACCTTGGTTTTTCGAGCTGTGACGCAGTCTTCACAACCCAGGAATGTTTTGTAGTTCTAGGCAATAAAGGGTATTCATACAAGTCCCAATTTCTAAAAGCTATTTGAATCGGGCGATCCTTTTCTAAATATTTAAGCAAACTTAATCTTTCCCGGTCTGAAACTTTTATATGAGGCACACGCCATTGCACTCTCTCTATAATTACTTGAATGGAGTCATTATTATCATCAAGTTTAACACTGTTGAAATTCGAACTGCTTCTATTGAGTATAAGTTCATGTTTACAGTTAATCATGATTTTATTATAATCTTCCGCAAATCCTAAAACTTTATTCAGCGGTATAAGGGCACTAAAAATACCATCGTGATCTTTAACTCCTTTCAAATTCCAACCCCAAATAGCAGCAGCCTTACTTTCCCCCTCGCTCATAGACAGATATGATTTTAGAGTGGTAGTAATACCTGCATTTTTTATGCGGTCTATCTCAACACCGTTAATTTCATATCGAATGTCTTGAAATAGGAATGATATATGATTATTAGTAAAATTAACAATCTTTCGTGTTAGTTTTCCTGCTGCATCTTTCGAAGCCACGGTGGCTCGGCCTTCAATGTAAATGTAGCTGGCTGAAGGTAATACGTACAAATCTTGCTGATGTATGGGTATACGTATTTCATCATTTTCATTAAAGCTGTTGCTATATGGATTATAAGTATGAATTTCATAACTCACTATGGAGTTATCGAATTGTGGTAAATCATTCACCTGAAGAATACTCATAATTTAAATCCCAAAGCTCGAAGAAATAATTTGTTATCTTTCGTTAATTTTTTTATACTTCGTATATGTCTTCGTCTTCTGACGGTACGAGAACGAGTAAAGCTATTAACTTTGCCAGATGATTTTATATTATGAACTATCATTATTTTTATTTTTAAATCTCTCTAATAAATCTGACATTCGTCTCTTGTAACAGATAATGTTAAAGTGTTCTCATATGAGTACGACACGTAACATTTAAACCTTTTTTAAGTTTTGATAAAACCATGCTTTTTCCAAAACTCGTTAAGAAATTTAATGCATAAATGCCCACAATTGAATAAGTTATTATTTTGCAAATTATTGTAATTATAATTGATATTGTCTGAACCTACATAGCGAACAAATTCTATTGGCGGTTTCAAGTTACCGTAACTATCAAAGTATTCAATATATTCATTTAAAATTACATAGGCTACCCAATGTGTACCAGAATTTTTAGAATTATCTAAATTTATGATTCCACACTCTTTTAAAAACGGGGAATTCGGTAAGGTATCCCTCATATACACTCCCCGAAAATATGGAACGTCTCTAGTAAAATAAACTATATCTATATTAGTAAGAGCACGATTAGGTAGCCTATGATTTAGTTTTTTCTCTTTAAATTTGTGTATATTCCAAGTCCATCTTTGTACCGGTTTAGCAGCAATCCATTTCCAATAGATACACCGCCTGCATTCTTATTATGACTTTTCATTTCTTCTAAACGCTTTTTTGCAACTCTATATTCATTTATAGTTTTGACGATTCCAGCAATTCCACTTGCAATACTGCCAGCAGCAGACAAACCAGCAAATATAGGTATTAAGGGCAGAACACCGCCAGATTTAGGAATTGGTATGATGCGTGGAACCCTGGCAGATGCATCCCGATTCAACTCTCTAGCAGCAGCATAGGCCAATTCTATTAGTTTTTTCCTACACTTTGGTTTAATTTTTTTTAATGCACTTTTTGGTATGGATTACTAAACTTTTAAAGTTTTTTTTGAGTCCAGCTCCAGAACTTACTTTCGTTAGCATTATATTATTAACTAAATTGGCGGCAAGTTGTTCTCCTGTGCTTGTATCGGAAGATAAAGCACGCTTTTTTGCCATTTTTAATAAAATTATATCTGCTTTGTGACGATCTTTCAAACTCTTGGAATTATGATATGCTATATCGTGATGTTTACAATATTCGTCTAATTTGTTTACACCCCTATCACCTCGAGCCAATCTTTCACGTAATCTAGTTCCGGGGCCGCAATAATTATATCCCGGTAAATGGAGCTCAAATGGTAAATTATTAATTAAATTATTGACAAGTCCTTCTCCTTTCATGTATACAAACAGAATGGAGCCATTATTATAGAGCATGGTGTTATATTTATAAACCACTCATAAAACATTTGTATCGCCAATCCAACTATTTTCAGAGGAGGATAACCCCAACCATTTCACGAAAACTTTTCTGCCTTTTCGTTTCAAAACTTTTTCAACAAGGTAAATGTTAGGATGTTTAGTTTTTTGTAATTCTTGATCATAAAATGCTCCTAAAATTGGTTGCTCTTTAACATCTTGTAATAAATATGTAACAGGATTTGTGTTTTGAACTTTACTGATCTTAAATATCTCTGTAGACCAATTTGGAGTGTAACCTTTTTCAAAACAACCTTTATGTTTACTTATTCGTACAAAATCGCCTGTTTTAAACTTACAACATATTTTTTTCATTCCATTTTGATTGAAATATCTCCGTAGTAATTTAATTTTATTGCTATGATTCACTTGAACGGGGGGTAAACCAATTGTTCTGTGTTTGGTATGATTATATCTATTAATGATATTTGCAAGTGTCCCGTCCGTCCATTTATAATTCCCTTTGATACTAAATTCCTTGAAAAGCTTACTTTTGATCGTCCTTATTAACCGTTCTACAATTGAAGCCTTTTTCGTTGAATACGTGCAGTAGTGGTTGATAGAATAATTTAATAATATTTTTTTTAAACTTTTATTGTAAAATTCTTTTCCTAGATCTGTTTGCAAGTTTCTAGGGATACGTTTTTCTCTACTCAATAAAGTATTGAAAGCCTCAGATACAGTTTGTTTATTTTTTTGTTTAAGTGGAATAGCCCAAGCATACTTAGAGAATCCATCAATGATGAGTAAAATATATTTGCAGTTGTTGTTAAATTGGGAGAAACTTTGCAAATCCATTAAATCTGCTTGCCAAAGATCATCGATATCTTTTAATATTACATGTCTTCGTGGGAAATTTATTCTTGCACTTCTATGAATTTCGTTTATAATTTCTCTTTTCACTTTGCTCATTCTTTCGACTATCACTTCTGAATTACAAAATTAGACTAAGTAAAAGTTTATATGATAAACCCTTTTATTCTTCTATTACACCCGCTTCCTTTAGCTCTTCAATAATTGATAAAATTTCGTTATCGAGATTAGTATTACCTGCCGTTTTTGAAGCAATCAAAAGTTTAAGCCTGTCCACTAATTCATTAGGATCATCCCAATAAACAAGTTCAGTATTTTTTTTATATTTTTTAAGATATGGTAGACCAGCACCTCTTTTTTGCCTAGATTTTACATCTGTAGGTTCTTGTAAGCATTCTGAAAATAACGGTTTGATCACCTGAGAATATTTTAAACCTTTATCACCTTTAATCTGACCTGCAGGGTTAAAGTCTCTTTTATGAGCATTAGTTGTGAGGAGTATTTCTTTGTACACCAATTTATCTTTTAAATTGACCAAACTTAAATCAGGTTTTTTGCGAAGCAATAGTTCTTTTAGACCAGGTGTTATTTTATACTGTTTATTAGCTATACGAATGTTATACACTTTACCAGAGTTCTCATGAGTGGTAGATAAATTAACTATTGTATTTCCGATCATATGTTTGTTATTTTCACTACGTATACCAAATGGTATATTCATATCTTCGTATATTTCAATGATATCTTCTTTTTTCAACGACGCGTTATTATCTTTTTCTGATTCATTATCTCCTTCATCTTCCGAATAAAATTTTTCTACTGAGCTTGACTCATTAGATGATTCATGTTTGTACATATCATGATATTTATCACATAAAAATATTTTTGAACTTATATCAGTGTGTTTAATTTGGCCATCATAAGTATCTTCATTTTTAATTGTAGAAACTTGCTTGTTATCTACGATAGCATTAAGAGGGTCTGCAAGAGGCTTAAAAAAATACTTCAAATGAGTGTCGGTGTTAAACTCATAATCTTTCATTTGTTTCACTTTTTTCTTTATAGCGTTCGCAGACTTTATTAATTGATCTGTAATTTTGTGGTCCATTATACGACTTATACTGTGAAGCATTTATGCTCAAATGATATATGTTTTTCTGCACTCATAATTTATATAACTATTAATCACAATAAATAAAGTTGTCAAATGAGTGTCTATATCTGCCTTTGTTTAAGTCACAATCCTTATTAATTGTCAAAAAATCATAAGGATGTATCCAGATTTTAGAACACAGATCTTTGAACTTCGACCACTCTATGTCAGAACTAACATGTTCATTGTATATATGTTTCATGTTAACTTCATCTTGCTTGAAAATCATCAAAAAGTTAACATTGTCACGTAATAACTGCTTTGGTATTTTTGAATACGTTTGAGATAAATAAAAACAATCTATACCTCTGTGTCTGCCCATTGTAAAATAATTTCGTATATTAATTTGCTTTTCACAAACCACATCATCAAAAATAATAACAGAATTTGGTAATGCATCGTTAGGATGAATAACTTCGTCATCAGAATTAAATTTAAAAAGTCTTACTTCTGGCACTCTTTCTAAAATTTGTTTTAGAAAAATATATTTTGGCTGAAAGCTAGTCTTGGAATACAGGTAAACATTTTTAAACTTTAAACCATTTTCATGGATTAACAGACTAATCATGACGTTCGTTTTCCCACAATTTGAAGGGCCACATATTATACATCTTATATTATTCGGAAAAAGAACACTATGCTTTGCATGTAACTTATTTTCCTCTACATCAATATTTTTAACTTCTAATGACACTGGTTGCTTGACCCACTTCATGTTTGTATCTGTCAGAAAAATTAATATATTCTAGTATATATAATGCTTATCAGTGATAAAGAACGGTAAGTAATTATAACCCCAATAATCAGATCATAGTTCTTTTAGGTTTCGTCAAATAAGTTGACAAATAAATAAAATGGTAGTATATACGTATATAATATCTATACAGGTAATGTTGATCAAGAGTTACTAATAAAACAGCAAATTATAGAGTACAAGTAAATATGTATGTATTAAATAACAACATAATAATTTATTCTATTTATAATTATAATTATTGACAATTCTCATATTTAAATTTATCATATAATAAGTTTACAATTAATGTATAAAAATACTCGATTAACATATGTAATCACAATGACCCCAAGGTACAGTGTCTATTTGATTTCCCAGAACATGCCTTTTATCGTCTATCCTGTTTAAAACTACTTTATTTACTTCTTGCGAGAACAGCACATGCTTCATTGATTTTATCATATTCATCTTACGCTTTAATGTTAAATTTTTAAATAAAACATCTTTATAATTTGATGATTTTAAACGTCTTGTTACAGGCTTTGATATGCCTTTAGCCTTGTTTATTTGTGTATTTAATGATTTAATGCAATATAGCTTTGCTCTTAAGCCTGTAAATTCAGTAATTGGGTCACCTCCTAACTCATCTTTAAATAAACCAGGAATTTTTTCGTTCACCTTAGGAATAAAGTAATGATTATTAGTTCCAAAATTACTTGTATCAAATTCTGATATATTATCATACATGTCTTTATAAAAGTCTTCGGTCTGTATTAAATACAACAAACTATCAGTATCAGTGTAGCATAATTTAGCTTTGTCACCATATTTATTCTTTATGAAATTATAATGATAATTATATAGATGACACTTAGAGAATTCTAGCACCGCAAATCCAATATATATCGGTCTGTCTAAAACAAGTTTCATGGGACTCAATTGTACGGCTATAAAGTTTTCATTAAAGATAGAAACACTTTTTAAATTAGGTTTTGTAATTAATTTCTGTGCACCTACTATTTTATTCGTTGTATTCAAATCATCACTCCATTTAGTGACTAATTTAACCTCCACTTGCTTACGTTTATTTTCAATAGTTTTGCCAAATATTGAGTTATTTAAAAGCTTAAAAAAATCTCTTTCGAATGATGTTGAAGCTGCTTGTCGTAAGCTAGTATTTAAGTCTATATACTTTTTCAAAAAATATTCTTGTTTAAAATAAAGGATTCTATGAATTTTTTTTAAAACTAGACCATTTTTAAGACATGATTTTAAATGAACATAGTGAATAACGTAGTTATATTTATCATACAAATTTGCAATTAATTTTGGTGTTTTCCCTCCAATAGGTATGAATTTCTCGGGAGCAAAAGGCAAGTCGCTATGTAAATTATGTAAATGATCTGGATACGCTAAATCTACTTCTAAAATGTAACCGTACTCGCCATTATCCGGAACATCAAACAAATTAAAATTTTTGATATCATTATTTTTCATAAATTTAAACTCTGATATTGGTAATTTTTTAGTCATAGCATATCCATAAAGATTATTACAGTCTAAATATATCAAATATGTTGATGGTTTAGAACTATCGAAATAAGGTAAATAAATGTTATTGGCTTCAGCATATCGATGAGAGCACTGCGCTAATCCTCCACGTATTCCTTTTTCCAGCATTTTATAAATGTCTAAATCATTAATCAATTCCAACTGAACACCTGTGTAAAGGAGCATAGCATCCCAACTTAATCCAGGTGAAGTCACATAATACGCTGGATCGAGTTTGTAGTGCTGCAGACAAATATTTCTAAAATTTTCAAATATGTCACATAATAATAGTACGTCACACTTTAAATACAAGTCAGTATATTCACCAAGAGAACTAATTTCAAAACATTTCCACACAGTTTGGGCACGTTGATATTCAGTATCTGTTATATGTTTCATCTGTAAAGTGTTATAAAAATGATTCTTTGCTGGAAGTTGTGTTTCATCATATGTTTGCCATGAACAAATGTACTCATACGGATATACGCCTTTGCTTCGCAGTAAATTTAATTGGCTTTTATCTGGGAAATGTGATGATAAATGAATAAAATCGTTCTCCGTTAAACTTTTACTCAAATTGTCAATACTTGAACTAAGAAATTGAAATGAATCTATAAATTTAATCTGTATAGGTTTACATCCTGTACCGGTTTTGATTATTTTAGTTATGCTTATATATTTTTCTTTCGTTTTTGGTATAATTTTTATCTCGCCATCATATTTCGATAATTCTGTTATAAATATATGAGAATCATAACCAGATAAGTTATGAAAGATAACAGGTATAAATGAACACACTCTATAAATTAAATTGCAATGTGAATGCGCCGCGCCTCTATACTCGGATGTAATATGATCATGATCACAAACTTTATCATCAAATAATAAATGATTACAGATATGGCATGAAGTTGCTTTGTTATAATTATCAGTTTGCTCTCTCGTCATAGATCTCATGGGTTTCTTAGTCATTAAAATTTTGTGAATTAACTTAGCTTCTTTAATTAATCTCTCAACAAACACTTTTACACAGTCAGGTCCTCTATATGTCACGAATTTGTTCAAGCTCCTATCATGTGAGCAACATACATAATATGCAAAACAAGACGGTTGATGTAGTTTATTTTTTATCGTACTTTTATCATTATTGTTTTCTTTATAATTTAATAGTATACTTTCAAAGTCAGCATAAATCACAAAGTTAATTTTTTGCTTTCGCTCATAATTTTTGAATTGTAATGTATTGTTTTTATCAGGCAGTATGGTTAAAATTTTGGAACAACTATGAGAATGATACTTTTTTTCAGTAGTAAAAAATTGCAAACATGTTTCACATAAATGTATTTGACCTTTGTGACATGTAACTTGTCGTCGCACTAAACGCAAAAGGTTTTTTATCAAGCAATAATGACCTTTGTTTTGTTTTTCAAAATACAGTAAGTTAATATGTTTATCTTTCTTACAATTCGTTACATAAAGAGGGCCAGTTACAGTACAACGTTCATCTAATCCATAAATATTAATACTCAACTCACAATTATTCTTTTCAAACAATTTGATATCTTTAGGTAAAGGTGGAAATGAAATTCCTTGTATATTAAATATTGAACTTAAGTGTGGATAGGAGTTTGTTCTACAGACATTACTTTTTGCTGGAAATAATGCTGCAGCAATACTCCATAAAAAACAGTATTCATCATTATTGTGTATATTCAAACAACTCTTTGTGTTTTTAATAACTTTTGGTAGCTCTAAATAAGTACCACCTCGCATGGGGGAATATTTATTAATATTTATTTCTAAATGACTTATACAGACAAATGACCATCCAGATTCACAATGCTCAAATTCAGTAAGTTTTCTTTTAAATATTTCTATTTTATTTGAGAATAAATCATTAAAGTCAGTACTGCTGTATACAGTTTCATATTTCGTATTAAATGACTTGAGCTGCTGCTCATTTAATTGTGGTAGTAAAAAGTAAGCAAACAGTTCGAAGTTAACTTTAATGCACGTATGTTCCAGTAATGATAACTCAATGATTTTCAAAACATCTTTTCGCTTATCACCCAAGAACGCCTCCAGTATGAGGTACTCGTCTTCTATTGATGGGTTTAAGCGGTAAGTCATAATTCTATTTTTAAATGCTGTAGCTACAATATCAACATTTTCAAACTCTGACTTTATTAAGGAATTCGATTTATGAATATTCGTTCTCTTATGATATCTGTATTTATGTTCTGGGATCTTAATTCTGCATTTATCACAATGAATATACTTTGATAAAGAATTTGGCTCATAAACATTCGTATCGTATTCATTTTCTGGGATATCAATCTGGTATTTATAATTATTATTATCAGAATTTGCTGATGCCCCATCACTGGGGTGTGTAACTGGAAAAAGAACAATATTTTTATTGTATAGTTTAATTATTCGAATTAAATGCGGTTACAAAATAATATCTTAAAATAAACTCATTCTCTAAGTGTATAATGATCATAATTATATGGTATAGCATAGATCTCATAATGTAAACGATTTTTAAGACTATTGATAAGAGCTTATAAAAGTAGGAGCACATTTTTTAAACTCCTTCCTAGCGCTTGTTATATAAGCATTTAGGTGATGCCAGGACTCTGAATCCTCATCGCATTTGTTTTTAATGGTGATTACTGAGTGCCGCCACCTATTTACTGGTTGGACCCGCTCTATTTCATCGCATTTGTATACTTTGAGTTCTATATAGAACTCACCTCTTTTTTGCTCGTTAATTTGTCGTGAAAATCCGTTCGCTAGTCTCCTCGTGATGTATGAGTATATCGGGGGAGTATTTTTGTCCGCAACAACATCGATTTTATCATCGTCACTGTCGCTCCCAAACAACTCGCGAGCCGTTGACTTGGTGACAGGAGTGATTGGGTGAATGGTTGGCTTAGTTTTCTTACCCGTAGATGGGTGGGAGCTGCTCGCCGACGAATGCTTGCGCTTTTTGTTCTCCTTTGGCTTGGTTTTCACAGGTGCATGCTCCCCGTCTGCCGATTCGTCCTCCGAAGGGAAAATATGGTCAGCCGTGTTCTTGGACCTGTAATAAATAAAAACAATGAATTAGTACATTAACAATTAAATTGGTTTTAATTATGTAGACAACACTAAGTGCATGAATTTATTACTTGAATGAATGAATATTAAAAATTATGAATCACTGAACACCTTTAATATTTATAGATGATAGACTCGCTAACTTAACTGAATTATTGAAGAGGTTAATACATGAATGATCGAATAGTGACAGGTGGATAACAAATTTACTACATTTCTTATCCACTCTAATTATTCTTTCTTGTTACTAATAAGAAACTTTAACAGATAACACGAAGTATATTGAAAGGTGAGTAGATACTTACATTTTAGAAGATTGACGTTCTTTGGTAGTGTAAAAACTGTAAGATGTCACTCCTCCTAGCTGAAGTGTTGATGTGATCCAGCTTCTGCAGGATGCACTCTTAAATAGTGGTAAATCTACGTCACGATATCCCATATATGGAATAGGGACACGCGTTACTAAAATGCTTTATCAGCCCTAACACCAAATATGTAATCGTTTACGTTGTAGAAAAATATCTTGCTAAAATATAAACATCAAGATAATGCAATTTGAACTAATCTTCATCATATAAGATACCTACCTACCTATGTAAATTCGCTAAGTTGGTGGGTGGTCCGGTTCATATGTCTATAAGGCCCCTTCTTAACTAGACGGCTTTCCGCTTGGTCTAGGCACGGTTTAAAACCGTGTCTACGTCCGGTTGTTAGTTAGGTATGAGATACTATAGAGGTTTGTTAACGACACCGGTTCGTGAAGAACCCGGCACGGCGCCGGCCCGGTTAGAAATTTTCTCGTTAACAGGGGCCTTAGGTTGCGCTCTGGGTGATGCCACTTTCTGTGTGTTGACTTTTAAGTCACCAGTTCATAGATAGCGATGCAGTGTGGTAGCGTTGCGGTGACGTTTGTATTGTTCAAATCTGTATTAGCGCGGTCATACATGATGTGGACACAGAATAATAATAGCGTTTTTAGGCGGATTTCTATGAAGTTAAACTAGTGTATCGTATCTATCCAGGCACTCCCTAACATTTAAACGTCACAGCGACGCTATCGCACCGCACCGCTGTCTATTTACCAGTGGCTTTATATTATGGAATGCATTCAATTGTAATCTGAAACTGTAGAGCATCGTATTGTCTCGAATATATAAAGTACACTTACATGTGTGTACTAATTTTTTCACAGCAATTTTGAACTTTATAGTCATTCAAAATTATTTATTAGAATCCTATAAAAAGGATAAATTATCTTGAAAATTCAAATATTATTTAGTTTCCTACCATCAAGCGCCAATCAACGAGTAATAACTATGTCGGTGAGTATTAATTTAATTATTTTATTTTATATTTAATTTTATTGCAAAGTTTAACTTGATTTAATGACAGAGCCAAGCATTAGATTATTGACTTGAATAGTGGAATGCTTGCAATAAATAATTATAATGTATTTTACGCTCAATTCCATCACTCCTCCATCACACGAATTTAAAATATTATGTAGACCTTTTATGAGATATAGGGTAGCTTTTTTATTTTTTAAACTAAGTTATTATTAAAGTTTTAGTTTAAACAAACCACGAGAATAGTTACGTTGGTAGAGTGGTTGATAAGTGGTGCTATTTGTCAAAGGGCTTGGGTTCCGTTTTCTAGCCAAGTTAGAAGCCAGCAATTAGGTACACACGGCTACATATCAAGCTATACATTTTCCGTACAGTGAGAGGTCTGCTTATACTATATGCAGCCGTGTGTGGAAATATATTATTTGATAATAGGTACTATTGTTTGAACGCTTTGTTAAACTTTATTCATGAAGTGCAAAGAAAATAAAAAATAATGTATTCTGTTTCAGATACCGAGTTGGGTTTATTCACCGACTTCACCTCAGTTAATGATAGAACATGATGTGATTGATAAAGTCGTAAATTATTTGGATGAGGAAGAACAACAACGAAACCCATTTGCTTCAAATACAAATACAAATAATAATAAGGAGTTGATAAGTTTTTACAAAACGGTTTCGACCGGTGGCACAAAAGTTATACGGATCGAAATTTACGATGCAAACCAATTCGAAAGTAATTCTATGTGCCAGTGCAGTGCCGAAATATGTGTTCAGCATATTGTGAAGAGCATTGACACTGATAACATCTACCTACGTGTCAAAGACATGCTACCGTATTTAAACAATACTTTTTATCAATCCTTGTAAAAGAAAAAACGGATCACCTAGAAGCACCTGGATCCTTAATTCCTACTTATTTTGTTTAATTAATTGTAATTATTTTATTTCTTTTATTTGTAATTATATGAAGTAATAAATACTTGTTTATTCATTGCAATAACGTAGTTTCATTACAGAAGCTGTAAAACTAAATCACCTGTAAGACTCTAAGTATATTTTCATTACTTTAACGTAATTCACCAAATAATATTCATTTGAAAAAATCTGCTAGTCATTAAAGCAAACATTGTGGTATAAATATCACGTAGCAACAATGCTCGTCCATTTGTGAGATCACAGCTGCATTGAGCAGATCAAGTATCTAATTTTTGCTAAGTAATAAAATAATATCAGATACTCGAAACCAAACACACATGTAAAAGACCGAGTTTAATGAATATAAAAATAATCAATTAGAAAGTATGAAATAATATTTGAATGTTGATGTAATGAATGATAGAAATTGTGATTGACTGATTGTCTAGTTCACAAAATATTGATCGATTGACTGATTGTTTACTTGACACAAGTGTAATTGGGGTTCCTGGATCAGAGATCCAGGAACCCCAATTATACACTACTGACCTCAAGGATTTTGGGATGAAAACATGTTGGGGGATTACTGTTGGTCCATTATAAGAGAAACTGATTCAAATAGCTATAAAAAGAAGGCAAAAATTTGTCATTTTTAATTTTTTTTTTAGTATTAATACCAAAATTATGTATTTCAGTTAAGTTAATAAATACAAGGTGTCTCAAAAGTAAGTTCACATTTGCTTATCTTATTACGCGAAAGCAACTATTCTGAGGGGCGCGGGGGGTATGTCAGTCGGTAGTCTGGCTCTTGGGAATTTAGTCGCTATGGAGCGTTTCTCTGGTGCGGACCGTGCGTTGTGCGTACGTGAGTTTTACAAAAACGGTAATTCGGCGACTGTAGCGCGTAGAAAATTCTGCAGTATTCGACATATTCGTCACTTAAATGATGCGCCTAGCACTCGTCTCATTGCAAAATGGGTTGAGAAGTTTGAAGAGACTGGGTCAACTCTGGAGAAACCAAAATCTGGGCGACCAAGAACATTAAGAACAGCCGAAAACGTGGACAGTGTTACTCAGTCTATTCGAGATGATCCAAACCTCTCGATTCGGAAGCGTGCTGTTGCTTTAAATGTGCACAGATCTTCATTATGCCGCATTTTACACAAAGATTTAAAGCTGCACCCGTACAAAATTCAGTTAGTGCAAGAACTGAAGCCTCAAGATGCTGGTCAGAGGCTTGCCTTTGTAAATCAGATGATTGAGCGCTTTCCAACGTTCACCAACATCTTGTTTTCCGATGAAGCCCATTTTCACCTGAATGGGCATGTAAACAAGCAAAATTGTCGTTACTGGAGTGCAACCAACCCAAAACAAAAACATCAGAAACCGCTACATTCACCCAAAGTCACCGTATGGGCAGCGATGTCGGCGCGAGGAATTATCGGCCCTTACTTTTTTGAAGATGGAAGGGGACGCACACTCACAGTGAATTCAGAGCGTTATGTGGAGATGTTAGACGAGTTTTTCGTACCCCAACTGCAAAACTTTCCTGGTTACAACCAAAGAACATGGTTCCAGCAGGATGGAGCAACTTTACACACGTCCAACAGATCTCTGCCTCGAGTTCGAGAAATTTTTCCGAGCAAATTAATCTCCTGGCGAGATGACATAAATTGGCCTCCACGGAGTTCCGATTTAACGCCTATGGATTTTTTCCTGTAGGGTTATGTCAAATCAAAAGTTTACGCTAATAAACCGACTTCCCTGGCACAATTAAAAGAAAATATCCGTCATGAAATGGCAGCCATCACGGAGACTACATGCCGAGCTGTCATAGGCAATTTTAGTGCCCGACTAAATGAATGCCGAGAGCGCAACGGTTTACATTTGGACGATGTTATTTTTAAAAAATAAATTCCCAAACAGTGTACTTCAATATAAAATAAACATTTTTTCAATAAACCTAAGACTTTTCTTTTAAAAAAAGATTTAAACGTGAACTTTCTTTTGAGACACCTTGTATTTCTTAAACTAGACGTGATAGAATTTTTTTATTATTTTTTCTGGATAGTTCTACCTAAATGAATAACAAAATAACAACTTTTAGCTGGGGTATAAAAACCGTGTAAACTAGTGTAATTGATTATGAGATTGGCCGCCGTGGCCGAAATCGGCTAAGATATCTATTATTACTAGCTTTTGCCCGCGACCACGTTCGTGTGGCGGTTTTTCCCGCGTAAATCCCGATCCCGTGGGAATTTTGGGATAAAAACTTTCGTATGTCCTTCCCACGGTCCTAAACTATTCCCATGCCAAATTTTATCTAAATCGTTAAGGCGTGAATGGTACACAGACAGACAGAGTTACTTTCGCATTTATAGTATGGATTATTTATTTAAAAAACTTTTTACCAAATAAAAACTTTTTACCAAAAAATTAAACCGACTCCCAAAAAACACTGCAAAGTGAAAAATAACTTTAATTTCGGTAGTCGGTGTCTTTAGTTTTGTATTTTCGTTTTTGGCACCGACTTCCGAAATTAAAGTTATTTTTCACTTTGCAGTGTTTTTTGGGAGTCGGTTTAATTTTTTGGTAAAAAGTTTTTATTTCACTCTTTTTAGTTGGTTGATTTTTAATTTACCTAGTTACAAGAGCCTAAATGTCAACTACTTATAACATTTTACAAAATATTGCTTTTCCCAATACTGGGCCGTTAATTTTTGAGCAGTTCTCCTGGTACTTCACCATCAGCTATACATCACCATATGCATTGTGACGAGCACCAAGTGCTTAATATCCATATTCAAGTAATCGAATCGCAATCCACTCAATACTTATTATTGAGTAGTTTCGGCGGCCATCTGTGGTCTTCATCATCAGTTCCACTTCCCCAAATGGTACTTTTTGAGAGCAACTGCACAAGTTACTATAAGAAATACCCAAAACGCCATAGGTGTGCCTATAATATTTGAAGAGTTCCCTCGATTTCTCCAAGATCCCATCATCAGATCCTGACTTGGTGACAAATAGTACCAATTTCAAAGTATACCCTATCAAACACAAAAAGAATTTTCCAAATCGGTTCAGCCGTCTTCGAGTACTCGATGATCACACATAAAAAAAAAAAAAAGTATACGCTTTGAATCGATAACCTCCTCTTTTGGTCGTCGGTTGAAAATTAAACCGACTTCCAAAAAACACTGCAAAGTGAAAAATAACTTTAATTTCGGTAGTCGGTGTCTTTAGTTTTGTTTTTTCGTTTTTGGCACCGACTTCCGAAATTAAAGTTATTTTTCACTTTGCAGTGTTTTTTGGGAGTCGGTTTAATTTTTTGGTAAAAAGTTTTTATTTCACTCTTTTTAGTTGGTCAATTTTAATTTACCTAGTTACAAGAGCCTAAATGTCAACTACTTATAACCTTGTACAAAATATTGCTTTTCCCAATGCTGGGCCGTTAATTGTTGAGGAGTTCTCCTGGTACTTCACCATCAGCTCTACATAACCATATGCATTGTTACGAGCATAAAGTGCTTAACATCCATATTCAAGTAATCGAATCGCAATCCACTCAATACTTATTATTGAGTAGTTTCGGCGGCCATCTGTGGTCTTCGTCATCAATTCCACTTCCTCAAATGGTACTTTTTGAGAGCAACTGCACAAGTTACTATAATAAATACCCAAAACGTCATAGGTGTGCCTATAATATTTGAAGAGTTCCCTCGATTTCTCCAGGATCCCATCATCAGATCCTGACGTTTATGAAAATGGGACCAATTTCGAAGTATACCCTTTCAATCAAAAAAAGAATTTTCCAAATCGGTTCAGCCGTCTTCGAGTAATCGATGATAATACATAAAAAAAAATATACGCGTCGAATTGATAACCTCCTCTTTTTGTCGTCGGTTGAAAATAAGAGCCTATCCCGCAGATTCTAAACAATATCTGCAAATTAAATCAATTCATCATCTGCTTTCTTTTCCCAACTATGTTAGGGTCGGAGAAACTGCCTATCTGACCTCCACAACTTAGTAGCTGGGTAAGATGATACCTCTTGGCTTAGAATAACAACGCATAGAAGAGGCGTCTAGAACAAAACACGAGCGACTTCGTGTGTCCACTTTATTTTCTTTGTGTGCGTGAGCCGAATGTGTCTACGTTCTTCAAACGCACACAAATATAGCTTTCAGTGATACCATTACCAGTACTATTACCACAAAAATGGGAAAACGCACTATTATGTTGCTGGAACAAATCAAGTATTTTATGTTATGAAACTAAATAAGATGATGTTTTTTCATGTAATTTGACTTATATGACACATATTTTCGGAAGGTAAACGAAATGAGATATCGTTTATTGCGTTTAGAATGTTTGATGTGTAATGTGTTATAATAATATTATAGAAATGTATTAATTGCTTGAAAAATCTCGTTTGATATCAATTAAAAGTATGTGTTGTATTTATGAAATAGAAAAATATTATTGAGAACATTACTTAAATGAAAAAAATCTTAATCAATAAAATTGTCATCTTTATGATGCCACTCTTCGAACTAACAGTAACTTTTAGTTATAAAACACTGTAGGTAGTAGCTGTAAATAAATATAGTTTAGTTTGACGCATACATAATTGCCGCCAAAACTATATTTTTTAAACAAAAATAAGCACAAAGGAAATCAGTATGGGTATTTTTTTCCTCACGGATAGCAACATTGAATTGTGATAAGTTAGGTTATTAGAATTTTTGTTTGATGGTCGATTTACTTAAATATAATGTATGAAATGTAAGTATTTACTTGTGAAATGTAATTTGATTACACGTTTTTTGTTTTCCTGAAGGACTATGACATCCCTTTACGCTACAAACGGTCGTTTTAAATTATTTACTCGCGAGCTCTGTTCGGCAGAATGTGACCTTGAATACTGACGGCTCGTCGAGCAAAGTTAGCCAAAAATGGCTAAGTTTTAGTTGCCTCACTTTTTGCACTCGTACTATCCTTCTGTGCGTTGTTATTCTAAGCCTCTTGGCTAGACTGATGTCAGATCTTCTGGCTTCTGAACACTCGTAACGACTGTCGAAGATGTATAAGTGACAGACGGGACCAAACGAACTTTCCGAGGCACGAGCAATCTCGGTATTGTATCTATCATCTCTTCTTCAACTCTCCTGTCGCAGGTGTGCTGGAGGAAATTTCTTAGGAACTAAGCAGCACCTTTGTGCTCTTTTTCTATATTTTTGTCTTGTAAGTGTCACGTGTGTGCATAAATAAATAAATATTATTAAGATGGCCCATGACATGGCAGACCCATGCGGTTTTGCATTTTCCACTTCCTCTATTACCTCATATTCTTCTTACCTATTTAAAAATAAAAGTCTATTCCCCAGATTCTAAGCAAATCAATTAAAATCAATATAAAGACGGTTCCGTTACTGACTGACTGACAGACAACGCACAGCCGAAACTACTGAGCGCAAGAAGATGAAATTTGGCATGTATGTTCCTTGGGGTGAGTAGGGGAGCACTAAGAAAGGATTTTCGGAATTCCCTACGGGATCCGGATTTATACGGGAAAAACCTCCCACGCTAATGAAGTCGCGGGAGATCAGCTAGTGTAAGTATATGAAGAGACTAGGTCTTCATTAGCGATATTAATTGGATCCATGATCTCAATTCTGAAGTTGCACTTTATAGGCGTGGATTGCCGGCGAAGAAAATAGAAGCACTAGTTATTATAGCACAATCGGGCTAAACTTTCCTTTTAAAATAAACACCATTAAATTACAGTTATAATAAGATAACAATATAGTTAGGGTAGCACAATTCAGATACTCCACCGAACGCGTAGCACGGCTGTGCGATCCCGACCGAGTCTCAAATCATACTGCCAGCAAAGAGTATGTAAAACCTTAAATCATCGATTTAATGCGCACTAGCCTTCGGTGTTGTCAGTGCTGTGTCAGAGTGTCATTTCATCGGATGTGATGTAACAGACACAGATAATTCATTTACACGACACTCTAAACTAACAGTGACATCTATGAAATCTAACTAACACTAAAATATAAAGTGCCGTCATATAATTAAATTTCGTTATTTATTTTCATGGCAACTGAGACGATTACGAGTAGGTATCATTTCTCGAACAGAGAGATTTCCATTTCTTTCTTTCAACGAACTTTCTGGAAGGAGCACAGGATTTCAAAAATGACATGAATTGAAAAAAAATACTTTTTTTGTTTTCTTTTTCTACAATGATTAAAAATATAACTTGATAAGTTTAAAATAAGTAACCTATAACTCACTTCCTATATTTAATAGAGCTATCAAGAAACTAATACCGATGTAGGTATCAATTAAAGAATTGAAACTATGTTACAAATGTTTTAATTACATTTTTTATTAATACCTACATTCAGGATATGAATTAACTTGAATATTTGCACAAAATGTCATGCATAAGAGATTATAATGACATAGCTATTGGAAGTCTCATATTTGGAGTGGTTATTAAGCTGACTAGACCCTGGTCTATACACAATGAGCATATGTTCCCACTTACCACTTGACCATCACAGACACAAAAATTGTGTCTGGAATGGTCAAGTGGTAAGTGGGAACATATGACATAAGTGGGAACCCTCCAAATTATGTGGAGGCTTCTAAAAAGCTAGATTTTGAATGTGAGAACAATGTAGGAAAACGACGAATATTATGAGTAGATTTCCGAACTGTCTGGCAGTTGGAGTACTTTATTAGACCTACCCAAATGTCCTTACTTTGGTATTGTTCGTCAAATCGTTCGACCCCTTAAAGTTCTAAGTTGAGCTACGCGATAACTGAGAAATGCTTACACTTTATGGATCAGCCTACTAAAATCTGTGTGTTTCTGTTCTTAAAAGAGCAACACATACATATACCTACATGGTTCTCATAATTATGATTTGATCACTACGGATCGGATGGACTTCAAAAGAAACTGACCGCTGAAGCTGTTTCGGTAATTCTTTTAAGAGTAATCAGATAGGATACACTGCCTCATCTAGTATTATTTAGAACCTATTTGGAAGATAAGCATCATAATAACTGCTGGGACAGGCCTCCAGTCAGATTGAGAGGGCTCACTATGTTGGTCTATATTTGGTTAGTGGATTGTACGGTTTTCAAATCCATTAATTTTAGGGTATGCTAGCTGCAACTTTCGATAAGGAATACGAATCCACGAAGAAAGAAAGTATTCCAAAATCGTTTCGTGTGTATCGATAGGATGTTCACCATAGACCAAGGGCGGATCCAGGGTCATGGGGTCATGACCCCCCCCTGGGCTGGGTCCAGGACCTAGGTGGACCACTAATTAAATTTTTTAAAGATTGTTACTTAGATAATACTCCAGTTTCTGTCGTTGTAAACGAATATCGGCAGTGGATGGCCAAGTGGCAGCGGAGTCAGGAAATACAAATTATAACTTCTTGTGACTTGACCACGATTATGTGACCCTGGCACCAAATCTGGATCCGCCCTAGCCATAGACCATTGTCGAACTTCCGTTCATCTCACTATCCGATAGTAATTACATCTACCTCTCTTTACATCACTTATAAGAAATGTACTAAGAAGCAATGTAGGACCTATTATGAGACGAGGCTTAACAGCTGCACTACTTAATAATATATTAGGACAAATTGCTTCAACATTATTGTCAATGAGCAATAGTGTAGTTTATAACAGCGGTGGTGTACATTCCTGTTTTAAACTTGCATCCCGTAATATAGGACAAGTTTGCCTATGTATATTAGAGGCAAGTGGCCGATTCTAAATGTTCTAAAATATTATTAAATTTTTTCAAAACAGAAAATATTTTATTTATTCTATATTTTATTTAATTCGTCTTTACTTTACCTACCGGGATACATCAATATTTCTGTGGAGTATAACAAGCATCATAGTCCACCTTTCATTCGATTTGTGGGATAATGGACCTAGGAGCAAATCCATGACAGTTAATTATTTAGGTACAGATAAACAACACTAATTTCAGTCTATTTTTATTGTTGTAAGCGATGATGTGGTCGGAGATGAAGCACGCTAACCTAGAAGTTACTTAATTATTTTTGACTTAAAGACCACCAGGGTATGACTATCTGTAATGGAATTCCATTTCATAACTGTATACTCGCGCGGTTATGGATTGGGTGTTTTCTAAAAAAGAAATGTTCAAAGCAGTTTTGGGAGCTAGAAAGTTCCGCCGAAGCCGAATTGTACATTCCCAACCACGCAATGTACGCGTACCAATCGCGTATCATCGCATGGCTTGCTCACAGTAGCAGGTTCCACGCCCATACACCGCGTGTTTGCCCTAATATCTGACGGATAGTCTTGACCGGCGGGTTGCCAGCGAGGGGGCTATTTGGTAATTTATCGTGGGGTTACACGCACTAACAAGTGTGTCTGTATCGAGATCTGACGGCATTTAGATTATTTTGAGAATTTGACGCTATGAAAACACCGTTTGTTTGTATCAAAATTGTGTCTTTTGCCAAGTAATTATCTAGTGCGACTACAATTGTTTGATAGCTTACTTAATGACCGTGTAAAAATAATGGAACTCTTAATATAATCACTTGTGAGACTGTATTTGGCTGTCTACAATTAATCAGTCATAGCCTATGTTCTCCGCGACCCAAATTATTTTAATATTTTTTGGTGAATTTAAAGGGAAAGCTTTGAAAATGTGTGACATATCAAATTATGATGATGGTCTTAAAGAATGGTCTTTAAATTTTTTTTAATAAATTTTTGAAAATTTAATTATAGTCTATGATTAAATTATACAATTAAATAATACATCTTTATTAAATTAGAATTATTCATAGACGAAAATTTACCATCCCATCTTTCCTTATCTCCAAAACCCGTGGGGCTAAACTATGAAAGGAAAAAAATAATAGATAATTGATCTACATACAAATTGCTAAAATTGGTGCAAATTTACTCTTTTTCATACAGGATAAAAGGTTTTTCCTTTTTTTACAATGTTGATGCATTTACTTCAGTTTTTACAAACTTAATTAAATGCCTGTGTTTTCGTTAAATTAACTTTTACGTACGTTACGTAGTTTTATTACGACCGTATTATTGTGTTACAAACTATTTTCATCATCAAAGCTAGCCATTTGTGGAGAGGGTTTTATAGGAGCCATAGACCTCGACACAAGGTTGAGTTTTCTACCTCAATTGATCAAAGCTAGTGATGCATACTAAAATGAAAGTTGTATCAACACATGTTTTCTAAACTGACATAATAAAGGGGTATTGTGTTAATGTTTGTTTGTAGGAGACGAGAAATGCTTGCAGGAAAGGACAGGGTCATTGGAATCAGCATGGCGATCTCCCCAAAAACCACCTCAGATAATTATTAACTTCGATGTTCTTATGGTATGTTGTTATTATTTCATGAGCGTTTAAACCTTGACGTATATCATATAAACGTTGAGGGCTTTATTCTTGGAATATAAAAAAGAAACCATATTAATGAGATTTGCTGTAAAAATACCTAGGTTTAAATAGGAACATTTTTAATAAAAAGGCGTTCAGAGGGAAAGGAAGAGTGATTAATCACTTTCTATTGAAAACATGAAATAGCTCTCTTATTCTGTGTGACCTCATTTTCGAAAAAGTTGTATTTTATGATAGCATGGATTTTACATTTTAGTTTCATAAAGACAGAAATAATATAAAGAACAAAGGCGAAAAAATTGTTAATAGAATATTTGAGCGTCTATAAATGTCATGTTTGCAAATGTTAATAAAATAATTTCTTAGTTTTTTTCAAGATATGCTTATGAACTGACCCACTCTAATAAAAAAATTTTTTTTTTTGGAAATACAATTGACTAATATGATCACAAGGGGTTAGATTATTTTTTTCTTTACAATTTGACTTCATGTCTTTTAGCCAATATTGTCTCAGTTGAAAGTTCTCTGCTGGTTTCTCTGTCATATATTAGTAAATCTACTCCAATTTATTTAAAGTGCTTTGCCCTTATTGCATAAGTATACTTTACAAGCGTATTGATAAACCATAATAAATATAATTGCAGATTTTTGTGATTAAGAATTCTGCTGAATAAATAAATACTAAAATAAAGTCATACTGCAAGCAAAGTATGGCAACAATACGACATGACATTGACATCTGCGTAAGGTGTATTGTGTTGACAACAGTTGCTATCTCGTGTAATGTCGGTTGTTTCCGTACTTTTGAAATTATTAACTGCTTCTGTGTATAAACTCAGTTTTTCCTTGCGCCTAGTGCTTGCCTAAGGATTCCGATCAGCTGCTATTTACCCCATCGACGTTTTGCTTTGACTTTTTTGAACTACGATTCTATCTGATACTTTGGACTTTGTTGTTTGTGCATCCATTTGTATATCACAATTGGAAGTCGTGTAATGCCTACTCGCATAATGTGTGTTAACTGCCGCATAAGTGGAAGTGCTCAATGGTTACTTTAAAAGAGATTTTAAATTACTGAGACAAGAATATTTCCATAGATCACTTCCCCACATGATGCAAAACTTTCAGATAGCAGCAGCTTTACTAAATAAGTTTGGTGCTAAGATAGTGAATATGCCAAAGAAATATTAAACATAATTAGGCAAAATATGAATTTAGAAAATAATCTGGCTAGTATGGTTGAGGCTGTCAATATGAATAGAAGAACTTCTAATTTCCAAAACATATCAGCAAACAGAAACAATGTTTACTTTCCTGTCTTAGAATATAGAGACCTCATTCTATTCGCCCTGAGAACGTAGGTACTAAATACGACAAGCACGTTCATATTATGGTGAACATGTACGTTTCCACGGCGGATATAGGATTGAGGTATACAGTGAGTGAGTGAATTCATCTGAATACAATCTTAGAGGCAGTAGTGATACAAACAAACCTTATTAGAGGCAAAATTAAATCACGCCATGTCTCTAGAAGGCAATATATTAATAGAAAATAATGTGCCCGGCCGTGCAGGAATAATAGAGTACTGTTGCAGATGCTTAGTGGGAAGACGAACTGTCGGATGTTGTGCGCATACCATGACGGTAGTTTGGTATCTCGGATGGGCCAGACATCAGACAACTATTACTACACCAGCAGGTTTTTTGGACGATATTATCATAAGAGAAGATGAAGAATAAATACATACATATATAAAACAAATTGTTTCATTTTTATAAGTACCTATTACCTACTTTTATAGTATTTATTTATTTAATTCGACTAAGATCCATATTTGAGGATGGCGAACAGAACAGATGTTCCGACTGATGGAAAGTGATCGCCGCGGCCTATATGGATCTGTATTACAAAAGGTATTGTACATGCGTTGCCATCCTAGAGACAGAGCCGCAATTAACTTGTAATACTTAATGCCTGTAATTATAGCTTTCATAACGCATAGTTACTTGTTTAAAACAGATTTTCGATATAATCAACTTCTAATACTTTGGAAGCGGCGGGGGACCCATTTTTTCTTGGGTGGGGGGTAAATCATCGACTGACTTCTCCCGCTCTGGGTAAAACGGAATCCCTTCCGCTTTACCCAGAGCGGTATCAGACTACTACTGACTAAAAACCCACCCTGTTCCTTCAGCTGCCCTTAAGTTCCGGGGCCGTGATATCACATTAGAATATTACCGGAGTTGTGCCCCGGCAAGCAATGGCCTTATGGGGTCCCGTCACTGGTGCTGACAGCTCTTTGAGGCGCGCGTGGAACACGATGCGCCGTTGACCCGGGCCTGGTCCTTACCGGACGGTGAGCTACCCCTGCTCGCCGTCCGCACGCCCACGCCCACGGTGGCCGGAGATTGGCTCGCGATCTCCGACGCACGGGGCGTCGTCCGCGGCGGCTGGGGCGTGAGGAAGAGAGTTGCCTCACCTTCACGCGTTCGGCCTTCTCTTTCGCTAGCATTACTGCTTCGCAGAAGGAGGCGACTGCATTCTATTCCCACTCGCTCCGCTCGAGGGCCGGGCGCGAGAGGTCACCGCTGCAGATAGCCTCAACGAGGAAACGGCGAAGCTCTGCCCAAGCAGGGCACACCTCCACCGTATGCTCCACCGTGTTCTCCGGGTGGTCCACGCAATGTCGACACCCGGGCGTGTCCTTCCGCTGAATCCGAAATAGGTACCTCTCAAAACACCCGTGTCCAGTAAGCACCTGCGTCAGGTGGAGGGTGAGGACGCCGTGGTGTCTCTCCAGCCACTTCTCAAAGGCAGGACTTATCGCTGCGATTGCGGCGTGCCCAGCCTTCGGTTGCGACAGCCACTTTTTCCATGTTGCCGTGAGATCGTGAGCGGGAGACCCCTGGCCAACTAACAATGACTCACTACTAGGTCTATGTTTTCCACACTAGCGTTGACTATGGATATAATCAAGTCTGCGGTACCAGTCTGCTTCCAATAAATCGGTTTACGTAATAATGGCCAGACATAACCTCTAAAACTTCTTCAACGAATATCTTTTTTTCAAGAGTTCCTTTAATAGTGGATCTTAAGGCAAAAATGATCATGAATTGAAACTCTATACTCTTGTATATTTTCCATTAATAGACGCTACAAAATTATGCCAACAAAAATTTGTTAGAGGATTCGCCATTGTTCTTTAAAATTGATACTTACGTACTATTTACACGTTTGAAAGTAACTGTTCATTTGTTTGTTGATAATCCACGTCTTAACGGCTGAATACATTTGGATTAAACTTGGCATACGGGTAGCCCATGTCTCCTCCCCAAAAGGGTCCAGGGTCGACTGATTGGTAGACATCCATTAACCGTAACAATCTTACTACACAATATGGTCACACGAAGCTTAGATGTATAGAAGGCTCATGATGCTCTTCGTACTATTAGTTTCGGTACAGAGCTTGCTACTGGCATGCCGACCCCAGTTCGGGATAGTAGAAGTCGTATCCGCACGAAAGCGAACGAGGAAATATTGGGTAGTTTCAGTCAGTACGAGTCTGACAGACCTATGGCGCAGGACATGCATGAGGATGTTCACCCTAAAAAAGAAACATTGTTGGACCATGTCCTAAAAGTACTAAAAAGTAGGTACGTAATGTCCTTACGACATTACGTCCCTACTTTTTATTCCGGGATTTATTTAATAAGATAATTTAAAAACGAAGACGGTATCAACTAGTAGGTAAAACAATTATGTTCCTCATCGTGTCCTTATTCTCAAGTACGTCGGGGTCGTTTCCAGTCTAACGCAGCTGCAGCTGAGTAATAGTTATATATACGGAGCGGATGCCTATATGATCTCCACAACCTATTAGCTGGGTAACACGATACCCCTTGGTAAGACTGCTGCCAGATGGTCTGACTTCTGACTGCCCGTAACGACTGTCAAAGATATACAAATGAATACCGGGACCAAAGTCTTAACAAGCTTCGAGGCATGAAGGAACCTTGTTAAAATGGTCACTTATCCACACAACGACCTGCTATGCTATTCTCTAAAGCCGGCTCTACACGTTGGCCAACACAGTGGCGAATGTAGTGGCCAATGCCTATTCGCCAACGTGTAGAGGGGGTGTTTGTGCACCCAACATGCACAAACACCCCATCTACACGTTGGCCAACAGGCATTGGCCACTACATTCGCCACTGTGTTGGCCAACGTGTAGAGCCGGCTTTAGGATACAGCCTTGTGGTGCAGCGCTGCCGCAGCGGTGAAACTGACCAGCGTTGCTTACGCTTGAAAATCGATTCGTACGGATATTATTATTTATTTAACAACGAGTTCCTCGTATCTACAAATAGTACACAATATTCGTTTCATTATGCCTAGATCGTTATATATAAATATTTATTTATATAAAGCAGTGAAATTGTATCGACTGAGAATGAAAGTGGAGGTACCTTGCGTGCATTACATAACTCTTATCTAGCGGCGGGCACGGGCGACTTACAATAACGCTTTGTGTTTGATAGCGGCCCGGGTACAATGACCATGAAAATGTCTATTTGATATTTTACTTAGTACGATCCAAAGTCTATCTATCTATATATACGTGAAGTAAAACCATTGCACAACTATGTACGAAAAATGCAGTCGGAAAACTTGAAATTTCGCACAGTTATGAATATTTTAATTAGAAGTAATATTGTTTCAGTGAAATTCTATGCCTACCAAAATGGACAAATGCTCACCATTTCCCCATTTTGGTAGGCATTTAAGTTGTAGCCCTTTTTGATAACTAAAATATGTAGCAAGGCGATGGGAAAATAGAAAAGCAATACAGTTTTGGAGTTATTCTTCTGTCTTTGTCACGGAAAGCAACATCACTCGTATTGGATGCCGTTTTAATTATTCAGGGATGTAAATCATAAAATTATTCCCCCCGTTGTTTTGTTGCTGGGTGAAACAGGGAGGGAGGTCAGACTTCCACTGACTAAAACCAATCAGATTCTTCAGTTGCCGTTGCGTTCTGGAGCCGCGTTATCTCGAAAGAACTTTACCGCGACTCCGGTTATGAACGACGTACATTCGTTCTTGCATCACGTTCTATTTAGTATTATTGCTATGTCCTCTTATCAAAGGTTTTAAAAAGCTTATTACGCCGCATAGAAAAATAATTTAAAAAAAATCCAGACGGATATTCTATTGAAGACGGATCAAGAAATAGATTTACAATCGTAATTCTTGTATAATAAAATTCACGATATAACCTAGATTTTGTTACGGTTACTTGACTTTAACAGTCTTAATTAACACATATCTTGGGGTATGATTTTGGTGAGGTTAGACAAATCCAAAATATAGTCTTTAATAAGCTTGTGCGAATGAACATATAGGTAAATTTATAGTCTTTTATATATTGTTGGTTTTTACTTTACTTTCATTGTGCGCATTGTTAAGGAGTGGAGGAGTAGGTTCCCACCTGTTGGTGTCTGTGTTACCTGATAGCTATAACCTGGGGTTCTTTAAGTCTAGAGTGAATAGGTTACTTCTACATAGGCAAGCGTGCTTCGTCTACGACCACATCGTAGCTTACCATAGGGAGAGATAGTGGTCAAACGCGAACCTATCAACTATAAAATACCTAGTTTAATCAGTTTAATTTTTTTTGTTTGAACCACTTAATATTTTTTCTGTTCTTTGTTTATTTACGAAATATCCAGGATACAAGAAAGCATGTAATGATCTAAGTAATGGCAGTAAATTTGGTAGTCTAGAAAAAATCTACGATATATTTTTCTTCATCACGTAAGTGTTTAACACTCGATAAATTACTAAAAATTTTAATGAACGTTTCTGCTTAATTAACGTACAATACGTAATACTAATTACAGAGACTACAGCTTGGTTCTTGAGTAAATTGAATTAGTAATTTCTCAAACAAGGTGTGAATATGCACATATTTAATATTGGGACTGTCAATTAAGCTACCACCGGGTGCATATACAAGCGACAACATAATTCAAAAGCTGTCAATTTGCTCGCGCGGAATATTTGTGCATTGTAGAACACTTTCGCCCACGACAGTACGCACGCAGCTAGCAAAGTGGGCGCGGCAAGATCGAAGAATTGAACACTTACACTTATTTATACTAATGTCCGCTTACTATGTTGTAATGTAACAGCAAGTTGGTGCAATGCAAACTTTTTATCTGATTCATTAACTATTTTTAATATGTAAGTATTGTTTCTTGTCTAATTATGTTCGTCCAACCTTTGAGTTCTTTGGCGGCTGCGTTGAAAAGTATTTAAGTGCTGAAGCAGCTCCCGGCGAATGTCTGCGCGTCATCATGGCGTGATTTTAGTCGATTATAGTCTGACCCTTCTCTGGGCACAGGATACCTATGAGGATTTCCAACCCGTGAAAAAAACTGTGAGTTCAATCATTTATGTATATGTTTCCATATTGATGTCCTGAAGAAAAATTAACTAAACGGAAATAAGTAAATGATAGTTTGCCTATGTTATTTAAAAAAGGATCACAATATTTAACATAGAAACTTACTTTTCAGTTGGTAAGTTTAAAATCTTTCGCGGAAAATATTTTTATCTTTTTGCATACCATATTTTTCTTTTACAGGACCATCAGTGGTCCATGGACCACAGGTTGGGAACCAATGGTGTACCTATACACTTAGATTATTATAGGTGTACCTAACTTACTAATGGCCTTCCTTCTTAATTTGACTTTTCATTTTGTTGGCCTGGGGGCTGATTTCTCAATCATTCGATAAAATTAAAAAACAGATATTACACAGCGTCTGTCTACAACTGCTTTGCTTGCGGCGTGTTATGCGTTAATTTAGTTTCATTGCACGTAGAAATGGTTGCTGCAGTCTTAAATGGTGGTAGGACCAGGTATCCAAAGAACTAGCGATATCTTTTAGTGTTGGATGCAGTTGCTGATGGAGACTGCTAGTTGTCAGAGTAAGGAGGAGTCACGATACACAGAAGTGAGAGGAACGGCTGAAGAAAGGGAGAGATAGGATTAACCTGGAGATATTCAATAATATGGACATTTTCGCAGAAAAGCTGATATTTTTTTTAAATTACTCTTATAAGTAAATCAAATGAAGTGATGCAAGCATCTTTACATCTACATTCTATAGTTACATAGTTATAAATACAATTTAAGAGTCTGTCTGTGATTTCAAAATAATTGTCTTCTCAAATGCAATGCAAGTCGTTTACTCGATACTAAAACAAGAACAAACGTTGTTTTTTGTTGGTGTGTCTTTCCATTTGTATTTCCGGGCTGAACCTATTTTAATGAGATTGTCACTAGAAGATAGCCAAGATTATAGTGCAACATATAAGATAGGCTTTTCATCCCAGAAAATACTCAGGACCGAGATTATCGCAAATAAAAATCACATCAACGAAATCGTCTGCACATCTAGTTTTTTAATAGAATGCTAACCACAGTTTGCATGTGAGCCTACAATAAAGATGTGCATGCAATTAATGCGATACGATACAGATGCGGTGTCTAACGCAATCGGAACTGCTTACAGCGGTACTCACGAGGAAGACGCTGATTAAGGCTTGTATTCATGCCAATAACCTTGACCATTTGGGCGGAGCTAATGACCCCTCTCCGCGCGTCACTACGCGCAGCTCTCCGCTACCCGCATGCAACAGAAAAGAGAGGCGCGCTCGGCCCGCGCTTGCGCCGCCAGCATGCGTCGTCGCTTCGCCTAGTCTCGGCACAGAGTATCGAAATCACAGAAGGTCAAGTCATCGTGAAAGTTAAATTCATTTTTATTTTTACCGCATCAAAAGTGGTCAAATTTTGTTTTTATTTATTATCTATTGATATAGATGCACTTTGAGTATGTACTGTAGAAACTATACCTCTATTATAGATCAGCCTGACTCGAAACATGAGGTAAACAACTTGATGTATCTTTTTAACTTAATTATATATAAATAAAAATTAATGGCTAAATGTGTTGCTAAGCGCAAAACTCAGGCATGGCTGGACCAATACGGATTTTTTTTTAATATTCGTTATAGTCTGAGGAAGGTTTCTATTAAGAGAAAAATGGTAGGTAGGTAGGTAAGGTAGGTATGTAGGTAGGAACTTAGAGTAAGGTAGATAGGTAGTATAATTATTACTAGTGTATGTCATATTATTTGTTACATTTTTTATAAACAAATAGATTATAACTAAAATTCACTGAAATTTAACTTTCTTTCACCAAGTATTTTTATTCTTTTGGTTGGTTGAACTTCTTCATCCTCATTTATTTCTCCGTGTTCACATATATTTATTTTTAGAAATTTTGATAGCCATATAAAATCTTGTTCTATGTTTTCTTTTCGTCCTTCTTCGTTCTCGTTTTCTTCATTTTTCTTATCCATCTATTTTTCTTTCCTTAGTTCTATTTCCTTCTCTTTGTCGTTTTCTTCTTTCTCTTGTACATTATCTTAACTCTATCTCTCTATCTCAACTGGCGGCTTCGTCCGTACGAAGAGAAACCGGTGCATATCGGCTCAAGCCAGGCCTCGCTCAGACGAAGCGCACACACGCGCCTTGCTTGTAGTAGTGTACATATCATAGCGCAGTTGTATGAAGCTTACCCTCTGTCCGTTTACTCTGTGCTATCTACTTTTATGCGAGGTAAGTAAAGCGATAGTTTATAATGAAATATGTAGATAAAACTTTAAACTTACCTTGATAATAAATGTATAACCCTTTTGTTTGTAATATTTTTTTAGACCTCTCTTCATTCGTTTCTGCTTATTCCCATGTTTTACAAACTAAATTTAAACACTACTAAAACTGTAAAATACTATGAGTTTATACACTAACACTACTTATAGATACATAGAATACTCTTTAACTTATAAACATGAATCAGAAATAAAACTTATTGACGAATCGAAAGTCGGTTCTATTTTTTGATAATAAGTTTTATTTCACGCTTTTTAGTGGGTCGGTTTGTAATTTATCTAGTTACAAAAGCCAAAATGTCAACTACTTATCGTCTTTTACAAAATATTGCTTTTCCCGGTGCAGAGCCGTTAATTTTTGAGGAGTTCTCCTGGTACATCACTATCAGCTCTACTTCACCATATGCATTGTGACGAGCATAAAGTGCTTAACATCTATATTCAAGTAATCTAATCGCAATCCACGAAATACTTATTATTGAGTAGTTTCGATGGCCATCTGGGGTCTTCGTCATCAGTTCCATTTCCTCAAATGGTGCTTTTCGAGAGAAACTAAACAAGGTACTATAAGAAATACCCAAAACGCTATAGTTATGCCTATAATATTTGAAGAGTTCCCTCGATTTCTCCATGATTTCATCATCAGATCCAAACGTGACGACAATAGAACTAACTAGAATGTATATTCTTTCAAACAAAAAAAGAATTTTCCAAATCGGTCCAGCCATCTGCGAGTAATGAAGTAACATCATAAAAAAAAAGTTCAAGACGAATTGAGAACCTCCTCCTTTTTATAAAGTCGGTTAAAAAGCTATTCCACTATTTACAAAATTAATTTTTGCAGTAATATTTTACGATATTATTTCGTAGTGCTTGAGCTCTCGCAACGCGACGTACGTCCACCTAGCAACACGATGCGCCCCGCACTGAATTTGTGGACGAGTGCGGGGGTGATGTAAACGCAGTCTTTAATTGGACGCATTTTTAATTTATTGTAATAAAAATAATACATATTTGTAAAAAGTAACAAAACCAAATTATTTTCATTTGTATTGGAAAACAGTAGTATATTTTTTATACTCTTTAGATAAGAAATTAAGGAGTAAAATGGTTTCATCTCAATGATTTGGAGGTGATTTGGCATTTTTTTTTCTTATTATGTGATACCGATAGAAAAATTGTGGCTAAACCAAATTACGGTTTATATCATGTAGATTACTAACAATTTTTTTCATATGTAATTTCTCTGTAATTGCCGACGAAAAGTTGCTTCATCTGAATGCTTTTTTCAAGCTTTTTTCGAAAGAGCAACCTTAATTCCACATAAGTTTAATGATTTAATCCAATTATTGCAATTCTGCGCATGCGCAGTGGAGCGCGGCGCACGCGACGCTACATGCCAACTTGACAACTTATTTGTTCGCTATCTGGAGGACGGGGGCGTGCCGGATTTGATTAGTCGCACAAATTGAGGTTTGATATCGAAAGTAAGAAAGAAAATAATTTTATTTGAGCCAGATGCAAGGGCACAATGTTCTTTTTCTTCTTAGCATGCCGATAAGTATCTAGATGGACTCGGGCCAAAACTGGGCAATGAGTTTGATATAAAGAAAGAAAGAACATAATTTTATTTGAGCCAGATGCAAGGGCACAATGTTCTTTTTCTTCTTAGCATGCCGATGAGTATCTAGATGGACTCGGGCCAAAACTGGGTAACGAGTTTGATATAAAGAAAGAAAGAAAATAATTTTGTTTGAGCCAGATGCAAGGGCACAACGTTCTTTTTCTTCTTAACGTGCCGATGAGTATCTAGATGGACTCGGGCCAAAACCGGGCAACGAGTTTGCATTGCCACGTTGTATGGCAATGCTTATTTTTTGAGCAAAGAACGAGCCAGCCCTCTGGCCACGCAAGGAATCGATCAGCCGGCAACTCATTAAAAAGAAGACGCACACTCATACAAAATTAAAATTCCCACACGACGCTGTTCTATTTAATTAATAAATAGAACAGCGGTGTGTGCCTCACGGCTGTGCCAAATATTAATATTGATCATTCATTCTTTTATGAACGGTTCATACCTTAGTGGAATGTGCATCCTCTCGAGATCAGGACGACTACCAGATAGTTCCTATATAAGTTAGCGAAGGTTGCTGAATTATATATTAAACAAATAGCGGCGTTATCTTGAAACCCCTTTTATTACTGTTACTGTTAGCCAGCATCATCCCACTGCTGGGCAAAGGCCTCATGATTTATAGGTGGTTCTGTCCAGGGCCAAAGTAATCCACTGGTCATCCCGCCATCTTCCACGAGGTCTTCCGCGACGCCTTCTAGTTGTGCCAGGATTCCAGAATGTGGTAATTTTGGCTCACAAATCATTGGGCTTGCAGCAGACGTGGCCAGCCCAGGCCCAATTCAACTTAGCGGCCTCTTTAACGACGTCAGCAATTTTCATCTTGGAGCACATTTTGTATTAGATTAGGTAAATTGGATACAGTATATCTTGTAAGTGACACTGACATCACACGCAATTAGTGCAGTCTCTGTTTGTCATAGATTGAAAAAAATACACTCATTACATGATTTCGTCACTTTTGGAATACTTTTTTAGGGTTCCGTAGCCGAATGGCAAAAACGGAATCCTTATAGGTTCGTCATGTCTGTCTGTCTGTCCGTCCGTCCGTATGTCACAGCCATTTTATTCCCAAACTATTAGAACTACACATGTGAAACTTAATAGGTAGATGAATACATCGGAAAGCGGTTAACGGTATTCTGTGAACCGCTTCTGTATTCTCTTTCCGATTTTAAGACAAGAATAAAAAAAATAATAAAATTAAGGGGGGCTTCCCATACTTGAAACTGAAACTAAAAATATTTTTTTCATCAAACCTATACGTGTGTGGTATCTATAGACAGGTCTTTTAAATTAACATTGAGGTTTCTAAAACCACTTTTTCTTAAAGTCAATCGTTATCAATGCTGTAGATATTAATAAAAACTTTCAACGAAAATTAGTTTGAACGAAATCGGGTCAGCAGTTTTTTAGATACAGCATATTTTCGAAAACCGCAAATATAACTTTGTTTTTCGTACAAACACTATGAAAAACAAAGTTATTTTGCGTAGTTACTATGAAACCCTTCATGGGCGAGTCTGACTCGCACTTGGCTCATTTTTTTGTATTTGTACAACAAAACAACTATTATTCTAATTGTACCTATATTATATTGTCCAGATAATTCAAGTTGCAGTATCAAAAATACGACGGTTTTTAGCGTCTTGTCCATTCTGTAGGTTTTGTTTTAAAAGTAAATTAAGTAAAACACCACGTTATTTAAACTTTTATAATGGCGCCAGGCTTTTTATCTTTTTACCTTTGATCCCAACGGCTGGAAGGCGAATATATGTATATGCATAATAAACAGTGGGTATTTCATTTCATTAGGAGTTAAGCAATAATGGAATATACACTTAAATAAAAACCCTAAACTGCATATATATACATCTAAAAATAAACTGAAATTTGGCGTCCAGAAATTCGTGCGTCCACTGGTAATGTGCCCAAAAGACTGGCGGAATTGCCACGCTGTATCGCAATGCTTAACCGCTGTCCAAGGTAAAAGCCAGTCTTTGGGTCACGCGAGGTTTCAACTAGGTGCATAGCGTGGATAGTTCTTTAAATAATTTGTGAGCACTCGGACCCCACGATCCCAAGGTCTCTATGCATGATTATATTAGTTTTGAGGCATTTATTTATCTGCAGAATGTTTCTTCATAGCAGGCCCAATTAGAAGCATTCCCTGACGAATGCACATTGTCTTTCAATCGCGTGTTGTATGTTACACTCAGTCACTTTCTCTACCTACATTTTGACTGGCCAACTGAAACCTTTCAATATGTGAAGAAAATAAAAAAGTAATCAACTCTGTTCGTCAGTAGCAAACTAGAAACATCCCAAAAATGTTCTAATTAATCTATATATGTAAAAGCGAAATACCACTCACTGATTAATCACGAAATCTCAGAAACTACAAGTAGTAGGGCTCTCAAATTTTGCATGGGAGATCCTATTAGTACGTAGATGCTCGAAGACGGGATTTTGCGAAATTCCCACGGGATCGGGATTTACACGGCAAAAACTTCCACGCGAATGTAGTCGCGAGCAACTGCTAGTCTATTATAAATATCAATAGACCTTTTAGCAAATAGGTTCGGCCTATGTGCCGTATGTGCATACCTACAAGTGATTTACTTACTTACATAGGAATATTTTTTTCTTTTTTAACGTGGTAAAATTATCAAATAAGTCCTCCCACTCCGGGCAGGGTGGGAGGTACTGTCAGACTTTTACTGACTAAAATCCACGGTGTTCCTTCAATAACCCTTTACATACCGGGGCCACGGTAACGGGATGAGTCCCACGACCCCGGTGGGCTTCGGCCCTCTGCAGAGGGGGCCTCGTCATGTTGCTGACGCTCTTTGAGGCGCGCATGGAACACGACGCGCCGTCGACCCGGGCATGGTCCATGGTCGGATAGCGAGTTGCCCTTTACTCGCTGTCCGCATACCCGCGCCTACGGTGGCCGGAGATCGTCGGCCGACGTCCGACGCCGTGGGCGTCTACCACTGCGGCTGGGCTGGAGGGAGGACGCCATCCTCTCCCTCACGCGGCCCGCCACCTCCTTCGGAAGCATGACTGCTTCGCAGAAGGAGGCGACCGCTTCCCACTCCCTCTCGCCCCGCAGCATGGCCTCGACCAATGCCAGGCGCGAGAGGTCTCCGCCTATCGCCGCCGTGAGGACACGTCGGTGCTCTGCCCAAGCGGGGCAGTCTTGCACCGTGTGCTCTACGGTGTCCTCAGGGCGACCCTCGCAGCGGTGACACCCAGGCGTTTCCTCCTTTCCCATCAGACACAGGTACCTCCCGAAACTTCCGTGTCCGGTGAGGACCTGCGTCATGCATGCATGGTAGGTCAGGACGCCGTGACGCCGATCTAGCCACTCCTCAAAGAGGGGTCTTACCGCCGCAATTGCGGCGTGCCCGTACATAGGAATATAACGTAAATATAGTGTTTACGCATTCAATTGTGTATAAGCGTTGATAGCTAGTACAGAAGAAGACCACAGTGCTGGGCCAAAAGGGGCCAAAAGGTCCCAAGGGACATTTACAACTGGCTCAGTTACCAAGCACCACGGTTATACGTATAGAAAGGCAAAATCGAAGGCACCAGCCGCGTAGCAGAGTGCCGATGCAAAGACTGACCACAACTGCTTCCACCACCGCCTAACTTCATTCAGCCCGAAGAGTACCTGCCACCCGGACGCAGGACGTGACCTGCAGTGGCCAGTTTGGAAAACAATCAATCGACTGCGAACCCAACTAGGCCGCCGCGTGCACAATTTAGCGAAGTGGGCCATCATGAAACAAATAACACCCAGTGTGATTGCGGTGGTCCTGACCAAACCATGCCCTATCTGCTGCAGTGTCCAAAGTGCGTGTGATACGTGTACTCTAATGACCATATTCTAATCATCACTGAAGCCGCGACTAGCGTGGCTACCTACTGGCCCCAACATAATATAACTTAAGTGTATAAGGTGCACAATAAAGTATATAATAAATAATATTTAAATGATTACTACCATCGACACGAAGAAGAAGAAGACCAAATCAAGTCTCCTGTGGGTGACCCATTACACGAGTGTTCCAAGGCGACCGCTAATAGGCAAAGTGGTGAGAAATTATGAAAATGATCATGATTTTCCGGAAAACTGTAAGTACCTACATGATCCACACAACCTCTCTGACAAGAGCTTAGTGACTGAGAAGACGTATAAGATAACCACTTAAAAGTGATCAAATGTGTTGCTTGTAAAAAGTATAGATATTTTTTCCATACACCATGGTGGCTGTAAAAAGAAAAGGAAAAAAAAATAGGAGCCCACGTCTGCAAAGACACAATAATATTGATTATACAATTCCTCCTTAATAATTTAAAGTGTAGAATCAAAAATATTTTTTTATGTTCACCGCATTTTTGTTTCAGCATATTTTTTGTTGAAGTCAGTTTTGTTTTTGTTTTTTTTCATTTAATTAGTGGTGCGATGAAAAAAGCCGCAAAAAAGAATTCGATTTGTTTACGGAATTATTGCCACTTCCAAATAGCCAGCGGGAGGTAGAATGTAGCCACCGAATAACTTAAGTGTTAAGGAAACACTGGGTTTAATTCTCATATCACACCTTTATCTATAAACCAATCTTTCAGTCTTGGACAGCTTTTGAATATTCAACAGTTGGTTATTGACTAATCGCGTTAGCATTATTTTGTCACAATTCTAGAAACATTTCTATTCAGATTAATCTTTACTAAGACTTGTGGTTTTAACGGAGGCGTAGACTATTGAAACTTGTACGAAGTATGCGGAAGCAGTTAGATCAAAAATACGTAACTGAATGAGTTATAATACTGATACGTGTATCGTTAATTTATCTTTTTAATGAGTGTTTTATATATAAGGTGGTAGATAATTTGTGTGGTAAATGTTACGAATGATTAGAAAGACAATGATATAAACATTACACTCCGTAGTCAGGTAAAAAGAGTGCTACTATATACTTCGCCATCATTTGTAATGATTATGTTTTAAAAAATAACGTTCGACCATGGGTGATGCATTTATTTTATATTTATATTTTTTATTATTTATAATAGGCTCGCGTTTGACCACCATCTCACCTGATGGTAAGTGATGATGTGGTCGAAGATTGAGCATGCTTACCTAAAAGTAACCTATTCACTAGGTTACGTCATGTGCTATCGGGAAACACTAACTCCAGCAGGGAATTCCACTCCTTAGCCGTACGCACAATGAACGTATTCCCAAAACGTTTTGTTCGTATTTTTTTATTAATACACTGCCTACTCTGAAAATTTCTTCTGTATCGTGATTTCATTTTATAAATCGACGCAACAGTCATTCAATTATTTGTAGGCCATACAAACATTTGCTCCGGGACGGAAATCAAACCCGTGACGCACAGCGTAGCAGCCAATCGCTCGACTACTGCATCAACACTGTCGTTAATCAGATATGATGGCTGGTTTCAATGCATATGGAAAAATAAAACTTCAACTGGATCAGTCCAGTGATTGTCTGCCTGTTCGTTAATCACAGAATTTTTTTTAGTGGTTACCACTATTGATTAAGGTTTTCAAGTATTGTAGTGACTCGTTTGCAGAGTTACCTATGTCGTTAAATTTTAAATCTTATTTATTTATTTTATTATTTATGTACACACAGTAAAATACAATAGGACAACATAATTATAATATTTGAGTACAAAGGTACTGCTTATTTCTTAAGAAATTTCTTCCAGCAGACCTGCGAAAGGAGAAGTGAAAAAGAAATGTAGACAATAGTGTGTGAGAACAAGAAGAGAAATAAAAATTAATATGTGAAGTCTAAAACTAAAATATTAAATATACCTATATGTGTATATAGGTATATTTAAAATATTATCAAATATTATATATTATTTAAAATATTATTATTATCTCCCAATCTTATCCTCTCGTCTCGTCTCTGTAAATCGTAACTATTTCGACGCATTTCCAAATCTAAAAAGTTGTGGGTTGTGGACGCAAGATAGGCAGTCGTTCCATATTTAAAAAAGTACACTTATACTTTGCTGCGTCCGGTTATACTGGAAGCCGATTCCAACATTGTTGGGAAAAGGCTAAGCGATGAGATTACATTATTTCTATTCTGCTTCAAGATTTCAAGTGTTTATTGCAATCCATAATGTACAGACATAGGTGGTAGACCCTGTCAGGCACAGAAAATTTAAAATGAGAACGAGAGAGGAAAAGTGGTGAGATAGATTTTCAATCATACAAAACTTAGTTTAAAAGTAAAATAAGCGAGTGCTTCTTGCACTCAATATAATTTTATTAGGACCCTATAAAAGTATCTAGTGACGGTGGCCCATAGGGCTATTGCTTGCCGGGGTTGCGGGAATATTCTTACGAGATACTGCGGCCGCGGAACGCAAGGGCATCTGAAGGAACAGTAGTTTTAGTCAGTTTTAGAGAAATTGTCTCGTCCATTTTACTTCTCGACATTAAACATATTTGAGCTCATCTTGATAGATTACGGAAAACACGTGTCGAGCAATATGACTTCAGTTTGCACTTTTCGGTAAAACTTGGAAAATACTTAATATTTCGGATATTCTTATTTGCAACCACGCTCTGCTACCATGTAGGGTTTTGACAAATAAAGAACTCCGAAATATCAACAATATTTAGTTTTATTACTTATTTGCAACAAGATACAAAAGCTTCCTTTTTCAACCGACGACCAAAAGAGGAGGTTATCAATTCGACGCGTATTTTTTTTTTTTTTTTTTTTATGTATGATCACCGATTACTCGAAGACGGCTGAACCGATTTGGAAAATTATTTTTTTGTTTGAAAGGGTATACTTCGAAATTGGTACCATTTATCACCAAGTCAGGATCTGATGATGGGATCCTGGAGAAATCGAGGGAACTCTTTAAATATTATAGGCACACCTATGGCGTTTTGGGTATTTCTTATAGTAACTTGTGCAGTTGCTCTCAAAAAATACCATTTGGGGAAGTGGAACTGATGATGAAGACCACAGATGGCCACCGAACCTACTCAATAATAAGTATTTCGTGGATTGCGATTCGAATACTTGAATATGGATGTTAAGCACTTTATGTTCGTCACAATGCATATGGTGATGTAGAGCTGATGGTGAAGTACCAGGAGAACTCCTCAAAAATTAACGGCCCAGCATTGGGAAAAGCAATATGTTGTAAAAGGTTATAAGTAGTTGACATTTAGTCTCTTTTAACTAGGTAAATTAAAAATCGACCGACTAAAAAGAGTGAAATAAAAACTTTTTACCAAAAAATTAAACCGATTCCCAAAAACACTGCAAAGTGAAAAATAACTTTAATTTCGGAAGTCGGTGCCAAAAACGAAAATACAAAACTAAAGACACCGACTACCGAAATTAAAGTTATTTTTCACTTTGCAGTGTTTTTGGGAGTCGGTTTAATTTTTTGGTAAAAAGTTTTTTAATCTCCGTTTTCTTTGAATGTTTACAAAATTTTGCAAAGTGTCCATAACCATTACAATTATAACACCGGGGACCCTTATTTGACTTATACTTGGGCTTATTAGATTTAGAATAGAATGCACTACTCGAATCTTCAGTTTTCACTTCCTGAAGCAATTTGGTTTTTATAAAACCTGCACTGATTCTCGCACCCGAGTTTTCCAGTCCCATTATCATGGGTTTATACTCATCAGATAAGCCTGCCAACATAAGTGTGCCAAGCCATTCGTCATTTACTTCGAAGCCAATGTTTCTAAGTTTATGAGCGGCACTCATAATTCTACTAACATAATCTTCTATACTGGCACTTGATTCAAGCGATGTATTAATCAATTCTTTCAATAATCCAACTTTTCTTGTTAACCCATGGTCGTCGAAAGCTTTATGTAAGCTATCCCATACCTCCTTGGCAGTTTTACACTCCTGAACATGCACATAGTTTTGAGTGTTTATTAACAATATAAGTTTGGATTTCGCCTTGACGTCTTTCACCGGATCGACTGTTTTCTCAGCACCGTATTCTATGCAATCCCACAAATCCTCGTGCTCCAGACATGTTTTAATGCAAAATTTCCACGTTGAGAAATTGTCTCGTCCATTTTACTTCTCGACATTAAACATATTTGAGCTCATCTTGATAGATTACGGAAAACACGTGTCGAGCAATATGACTTCAGTTTGCACTTTTCGGTAAAACTTCGAAAATACTTAATATTTCGGATATTCTTATTTGCAACCAAGCTCTGCTACCATGTAGGGTTTTGACAAATAAAGAACTCCGAAATATCAACAATATTTAGTTTTATTACTTATTTGCAACAAGATGCAAAAGGCACAAAAATGGCTTCCTATAGACCGAAGTGAAAAAAAGCGCCACCACGGAAAAGTGGTGAAATTCAAAAACTAATTAGGTTGCGTTCCCTTTCCATCACTTCTACTCCACCCAGAGTGGAAGAAGTCATTCTATGATTGTCCCGCCCAGAAAAAAAAATCCCTATAAAAGCATTAGAGTCAAATAAAACAGGTGACAGTATGTACCATAAATAACGAACTCCGTTTGAAAATGATACTTTTCATGCACCAGTTTAGTAGAAAACTGAAACGCCTCTAGCATGACAGTTCATAATTACTTTTACTTTTTATTGCGGTTAGAGATGCGTGTATAGAGCACGTAGTAATGTGCGATACGGTAACTAGAGAAAAAATTGATATATCAGTCGGTCGGTTTTATATTTAAGTATGGTAAAGTGAATATAAGAAAAACGAACTAGCTATATATTTACGCTTTATAAAGAACGAAATTGGCTGTTTTTTTTCGTCGCTCTGAAAATTATAATCATTCTGTTGCTCGAAGTACTGAACTACTAAGAAGTTGGGTTTCATACGAGGAAAATTTATGTAATAATGCTGTTTTAAACAATTTCAAAAAAAGGAGGAGGTTTTCAGTTCGTCAGAAAAGTGGAACTGATGGTGAAGACCACTGATGGCCACCGGAACGACTCAATAATAAGTTTCATTTCATGATGAGGAATTAGGATTACTTGAATATGGTTGTGAAACACTATGCTCGTCACAATGCATATGGTCAAGTGGAGCTGAGGGTGAAGTACCGGGAGAACTCTTCAACAATTAACATCCCTGCATCGGGAAAAGCAATATCTTGTAAAAGGTGATAAATAGATGACATTTAGGCTTTTGTAACTACATAAATTATAAACCGATTTTTTAACAACAAAAAGAGAAAATATATAATATACCCGAAGACTTGAAAATTCGTGAAACATTAACCCACTTGTTACTAGCGTCCTTTTAAAAGGTCCGCTCATAAACAAAAATCGTGTGATTTACGGGGTTAGTATAAACAATTTTTGTTGATGACATTTCAAAGCTGAGATATGTGGCAGTATAATACAAGTGTTGTAAGTGAAATATATATATAAAAAGTTATATAGCAGTTATTTTACGTAAAAATTATCATGAGTAACATGAGGTGAACTATTTTATTATTATTACATTTTCAAACTATTAGACAGTGAATAATCAAAGCTCAAACCGTTTATTAAGTGATAACAAAAATAAAATTAACTATTTTATAATGTTTCTTACTTTATTTGGCGATTTTATTTGGTGTTCTTTATAAAGCCCAGTAGTAATATCGACTGCTACTTCATATAAATTGTATATTTTTTTTTATTAGAAAAATATTTCGAAAATAATGGGAATCTCAACTACATGAATCATTGAAGAGTTGGAACTTGAGGATGAAGCACTTATCCCTGACAGTATCACATTTTTACCACCCGAAAACTATAATGCTGATATCACTGACAAGGATTCCGGGGACGAAAATCAAGTACAAATTCAAAATTTACCTGGCAGTCAACTTAGGACATTAGCACACGTTAGTTATGGCTTTTTCTCATTAGATGATGATAAAATAACGGTAGGTGAAGTTGCCAAACGTAGACGTTGATATACACCCTACGTTGGTCTTTGGAAGAATATGCATCAAGGCAAGATAACAAAGTGCACTATATTATTTTAAACAATTTTTTGATGATAGCATAATAGATTTGCTCACAGAACATACAAACGTGTATATAAATATAAACCAAAGAAATAAAATAGGACTTAGATGTAAAATTCGAATCTACACGACATGCATACGTCCAATCATGACGTATGCCTGTCCGGTGTTTGCTCATGCCAGTCCCAATCAGATCCATAGGATGCAAGTCATTCAGAACCGTTTTCTCCGAAAGGCCACGGGCGCGCCCTGGTTCTGTAGGAATGAGGATCTCCACGTAGACCTCAAACTCCCGACCATAAAGCAAGTGTTGAAACGCATGTCAGTGCGTTACTTCACCTCTGCTGATACCCACACTAACCCCCTGATCGTATCGGCCGCCCGATACAGACCCTCCAAGATTTCTCGGGTTCGTCGCCCGCGTAACGTCCTAGACGAGCCCGACGACCCCACCACCATCCGACAAGAGAGCAGTAGGGAAACCAGCACTCTTAGAAAACACAAATACAAAACGCGTTCCTTATTCCGGCCTCGCCGACGAGGCCCATCGCGACGTCCGCGTACTTGTAATGAAAATCCTCCCCGACCTTTGCCAAACGAGCCAGCCCGCGATGCTGAGCCAGTAGCAATAAATACTCCCAGTAAATAATATGACCCAGTCTGTCCCTTTGCTGCCCTCCCAAAATGACCCCGCTATGCCGAGGCCCGTACTCCACAGGGAGTGCCCTTAGCGTGCGGTCATTAGCTGTAAGTAAACTTTAGTTTGTAAGCCCTGGCTGGGGGCCTTTAATTTATTAGAGGTCACCACAGGACAGACCGGTTAAGTAGTACATTAGCCGTATAGAGCTAAACTACGAGTGGCCCTACCTAAAAAAAATAAAAAAGAAATAAAAAAAAAATAGGAACATAACATCTGATGAAATAAAGTGTTTCATAGGATTTTTTTTATTCTGTGGTTATGTTGTAGTACCCTGAAGATGCAGCAGATTGTGGAATTATTAGTTTACAGATGTCTACTACCAACAAACAAAAAATTCAAAAAAGCCCTGGTTCCCTGAAGTACAAATCCACAAGAGCTGAAGAAATTATTGTGTGTAAATGGAACAATCATAATGTACCCGTTATGTAAAATCAGACACTTTTCACAGCAACAAAACAAGTATGTACGTACTTATAAGGCGACCAACTAGGCATAATAATTTTTTTTATGAATATATGGGAGGTGCAGACAGGTCAGATCAAAATATTGGTCTCTACCGCACATCAATAAAGGTGAAAATTGGTATTTCCCACTGATTTGTCACTGTTTAGATATGGCAGTCAAAAATGCTTGGCAACCATATCAAAGCGATGAAGGAGAACCTGATCATTTACAATTCCGGAAGAGTATTGCAACTTCACTTCTTGAAACGTATTGGAAAAAAGAAAACCGGAATCCAGGTCGCACTTCACAAAGTTTTCGCGTTATGATGATAACAAACATTTAGTAAAATACCTACCTCATAAACAGCTGAGATGAGTTATTTCATATTTGCCATAAAAAACAAATTTGTCCCTTGCATCCATTGGATTGTTTTGAATTATACCACACTATTTAGTGTGGTATATACTTTATTATATGTATATTATATAATTTACTTTATTTCATGCATAAATAAACGCCAATAGAGGTACTTCGTTTATTTTTATGTACGCTACATGTAGTAGCATATGTTACTAGCGTCCTTTTAAAAGAACACCATTTTCCTGATTTTCCAAGAGCTGAATATTTATTTTTGTATTTTTCTTTAATATCTTATCCTGTAAGGATATAGATATCTAAATTTCATTACAATCTGACACAAAAAGTATATTCAGTAACAAGTGGGTTAATAGAAATTTTCAAAACTATATACTGTACACCGAATACAATTATAATATAAATTATTCAGCTATTAAAGTGAGCATAATCCAAAGTTTAGAATTTAAATACACATTTCGAACCACCAAACTACGAGAAATAAATTAAAATGCCTGATCTCAATACCAATTAATTGATATTTTTCGAACTATTATACTATACTATAAATAGCAATGAACTTTTTATCTAACGTTACAATAATTATTATAATGAAGAAACAGACCTCCAAGGAATATGGGTGCAGTTAATATGAAACAAACCAATAATTATCAAGTTCAATAACTAACTATACATGTAATTCGTATCCCTATTAACTGGTAATGACTTTTAAACGTATAATTTTTCACACTTTGAATCATATCATACGTACTAAGTTATTTTTACGATACGAGGTTGATAGTGGTAATTATTGTTACGAATGCTGGTGAGGCGTGGTCAACACTAAATCCAAGGTGACGAACTTGTCCACATGTCGTAAATCTTTTAATCTATAATTAACCGATACATACATATATTACAAATAACATTGAAGTGCCTGACTGTGATTTCAAAATAAATCAGATTTCTCAAGCGCTTATTGTTAGACGGTACTAAATCACAAATATTTATTTATTTTTGTCTGTGTGTCTGTCTGTTTTTCTGTTTGTCCGGGCTAATCTCTAGAATTGATAAACCGATTCAGAGGAAGTTATAGGTATAACCTATTTTTTATTGAAAATATGTTCGCGTTTGACCAACATCTCACCTGATGGTAAGTGATGATGTGGTCGAAGGTGGAGCACGCTTACTTAAAAGGAACCAATTCACTCTTGGCTTAAAGATCCTGAACTGAATCAGTTTAGATATTTCCGGGGAATTCCGCGATAACATTTATTTATTTATCATCAATCAATTATCTTTACAGGTTTATCAGCTAATGCAATAATGTAGTCAAGTTTTATATTTCAGAACTACAGCCAAACAATGCAAAAGTAACAGCTTTCGTTCCTCGTACTTTTGTTACTAGGTACAATCTCCATGTCTACCCTACAACGGGACCATAACATGTCTCATACAGAGCTCTCACTACGAACCCACCCAGAGTACAACAAAATAAGTCTATGCCTTCTGCTATACTGTTGAGGATACGGAGTGCGAGCGTAAACGGCGTAAATACATATAGCGTATATGTTACACTTAACATATAAGTACGCCACTTGTTATCCCGGAATTTCCACGGAGTTAGAGTAAATGATTGAATGCTCTACGCAAAGGAAGTCGCGTGCACAGCTAGTAACATAATAAATTCAAAAGAGTGTTAGTTTGTCCATCTTTAACTTTAAAAAAATACACGTCAAAAGATAGATACGAATTAAAATGCGTCAATGGTCTAATGGCTAAGGTGTTGGACTTGTGATCGAGAGATTGCGGGTTCGAACCCTATCCATTACACTATTGGGGTGAACCCATTCCAGAAACCAGCATATTTAGCTTAGTTGGAGGGGTTAACAAGATTTCTAGTCATGTGAATTCAAACCACATTGCTAGAAAACATAAATATACAGCTTTTATTAAAAGTTTCTAATACACATCTATATGTTCTATTTAGAATTCCATAATAAATCGACAACAAAGAACCTTAATGTTTTCACTATCCATGTTCGTCCATTGTTGTCATGCAGCTGTAATTCCGCATAGTTATAATCACGCTTAACATTTTTATCAAATCAGGAAAGTATTTTTGCTTAAGACAGGTTGTTAACTTTGTTAGTATTTTGCAACACTTTTATAAAAAAACCATTAAAATATAGTTTCACTTCAATTTGTTTTTATTTAACCAAAATATCTTAAACGATAGTAGTTATATCCAATCATTAGAATATATTAGTAAATTTCTTTTAATAATTGACTTTGTGGCAATTTTCTATACAGGTCTCCTAGACCCAACCCTACTATCGTCGTTACTCATTTTGACTTTGCTGACGCCGGGTTAAGAACCGTCTCTTCGTTAAGTTCACCCTTTTCAAGGCATATCAATGAGCTTTTACACGGGGCGTTGTCATTCTGAACTTCGATAGTTAATTATTTCGACATAGTCTCAATTTCAAAAAACAATAATTCTACCACTCATTGTTAGGTTAGGTTAGGCTAAACTAATTTTGTCGAACTGTTGTTTTTCGAAATTGGGACAGAATCGAAATAATTAACTGTCGAAATTCACGGGGAATCTGTGGGTTAGTCACACAGAACAGATAAAATTAGTCACACCAAAAGGTCGCTGATTTTCCTGCGTATCCAATATAATAGTATTTTCAGGATGGTGTTGCGGCTGCTTCGTTTCTGTGGTGCATCAGGGATGTTTGCACTATTTCCCACTGATTCGCAAGAGAACGGCATTCCTGATATGCAGATTGCGTGGCAGCCGCAACACGATCCTGAAGACCGTAGCGGACAGAGTGTCATTCCTAATTTGGAAGTCCCTCCCTCATTATGAGGGTTATATAATAATTTGTAATAATTATAAGTAGCGTGTGTGTATAATTTATTTGTTGTAATCTTTATGTGTGGTAATATAATTTTAATAGCGGCAATGACATGATAACGATGACATTTTTCTAATTTCAATTATGTATAATTGTATGAATAATTAAAAAACATCATTTAATTCAGATGTCCAAAGTTCTATTCTTTGGGCATCATAATCACATCACATACATAAATGATTTTTTATTTATTTATTCTCATGCATTTCGATCTCTCACATCGTGTGGGGTATTTTATTGGAGGGTTTTTATTACACAACATTAAATTGTTTATTTGGTGGGTGTTTTATGTTTATGCGTAGGTGCACATATACGGAAGCCTATGTATGTCTCGACACGCACTCGACTGGTTATTTTAATATTATAGCTATTCGAGCATCATGAATTCTACTTTTTTCTGAAAAATGTTGTTAACATAAAGCCTGCTTAGTTTAAGACATGTTTTTATATTTCACAGGGGTTTTTTTTAATCGCGGACCTCCGCGATTCCCCGGCTTGGCACCTGCCAAGCCGGGGTGAAACTCCGCTGCCGCGGCAAATCGCAGCCCGGTGGACAGAGCTCCGGCATGATCTCATGGCGGCATGGAAAACGCAGCTGTCGCAACCGAGGGCTGGGCACGCCGCAATCGCAGCGATAAATCCCCTCTTTGAGGAGTGGCTAGAGAGACGCCATGGCGTCCTCACCTTCCGCCTGCGACACGTACTGACCGGACATAGCTGTTTCGGTAGGTACCTGTTTCGGATACAGCGGAAGGATACGCCCGGGTGTCGTCATTGTGAGGACCATCCGCAGGACACGGTGGAGCATACAGTGGAGGTGTGCTTGGGCGGAGCACCGCCGTGTCCTCGTGCGAGGCGATCGTCGGCGGCGACCTCTCGCGTTCGGCCTTGGTTCAGGCCATGGTGCGGGGCGAGGGGGAATGGGATGCAGTCGCCTCCTTCTACGAAGCAGTCATACTAGCGAAGAAGGAGGCTGAACTCGTGAGGGCGAAACAACTTTCTTCCTCACGCTCCAGCCGCCGTAGGAGAGCCAATCTCCGACCACCGTGGACGCGGGCCTGGGGACGGTGAGCAGGGGTAGCTCACCGTCCGGCAAGGACCAGGCGACGGGGCCCGATACGGCTACTGCCTTACGGGGTCGTGGGAATGTTCTTACGAGAAAGCACGGCCCCGGAACGCAAGGGCAACTGAAGCCCCGGAACCCGCGACCCTGTAAGGCAGTAGCAGGGTGGGTTTTTAGTCAGTAGAAGTCTGACACTCCCTTCCGCTCTACCCAGAGCGGGAGGAGGCATTTGATGATTTTCCCACCCAGAAAAAACGGGTTTCTTTAATCCCACAAAATAGTGTAAATACAAGTTTATAACAGCTTTTAATATCAAGATAACTAATCGAAACTCAATCATTAACATAAACGAATATTATTAATAACAATCATTTTCAGCCAAATCTCATAATATAAACCGTGAAACATAATTATCCACTAACGATACTTCTGGTACTCAAACTGGCTATTTAGCCATTAAAACATGGGCTATAATCAATATGTCTGCAAAAGGTGTATAAGTATGTGTTATAAGGTTGATATTATCACCTGCATACAGCCGATAACGATTGTTCCGCGTTACTCATATAAAATAAAAATCGTAATGTGTGTATTGTACGTACACACCTTCATTCAGGGCTGTCAACGTGCATTTACAAAGTCTAAACTACATCACATGGTATGGTCATTTTCTAAGAAAAAAAAGTTATTGATATTCTGTAAAAAAAATCAACGTGACAGCTTGGTAAAATGAGAAAGAGCTGTTAATCCAATCGAACTAGAATTTCACTTCAACTATCACATGGTAATTAATGGTTACAGTACAAAGCACCAGGAGAGAAACATCATGTATTTTCTTTTCAAAATAGCTAATAAATATTTCTCATTACATAGAGTGTAAATAAGAGGATAGTGGCGCAAGTGTGCAAGTGATCAGAGGGTCGTTTTAATCAGTCAGATTCTGACAGAATTCGCGCTTGGTCCCGGCGTCATTTGGTCATCTTTGACAGTCGTTACGGGAAATCAGAAGCCAGAAGATCTGATACTGATCTGGCCAAGGTGTATCGTGTTACCCAGTTACTGGGTTGTGAAGGTCAGATAGGCAGTCGCCCCATGTAAAATACTAGACAGGAATCTGATCTCAACATAATTGGCAAAAGGCTAAGCAGATGCTTTACTATAGATCGGATATTGTTTTCCTTTAAGCTTTGGTGCCGTCATATAGCGGCCGTAATACAGCGGTGAATGACGTCACTAGATCGTTGTCTATGTAAACAAAATGGCGCGGTTTCCTAGAGAGCGGTAACTGACACCGTAACGTCTAAAAGCGGTGCCGCCATTTGCATGACGGCCGTCTTGTCGGTGTCAGATGGTTTCGTGAACGTTTCCAAAGAGAATGTAATACACTAGATAGCGATGAAGCAGACAGTGTGATAAAACCGCCGTGGAACTTTCCACATGTCGTCACCGTAAAGACGGCCGTCATATAGCGGCCGTAATACAGCGATGAATGACGTCACTAGAACGTTGTCTATGTAAACAAAATGGCGCGGTTTCCTAGAGAGCGGTAACTGACACCGTAACGTCAAAAAGCGGTGCCGCCATTTGCATGACGGCCGTCTTGTCGGTGTCAGATGGTTTCGTGAACGTTTCCAAAGAGAATGTAATACACTAGATAGCGATGAAGCAGACAGTGTGTTAAAACGGCCGTGGAACTTTCCACATGTCGTCACCGTAAATACGGCCGCCTTTTTGCGTCCGTAATATTACGGCCGCTATATGACGGCACCGCTTTCCTAGGAAAACAGAGCTTAACAGCGGCATATGTAGTAATTTAGTAATTAATATTTATTTTGTATTAATATTTAGTAATTATAAAGTTTTTACTGGTACTGCTGATTAGGGATTTATAAACAAGACAAAAGTGAGGAATAACTTCTATATTCACAAATATAGACAATACAGACAATCGACTTTAATCACGCTTTACTTTAAACAAAACTAAGCACAACACAACCGTACACGTCCAGAGCTCAAGCCAAAAGAAGTGATCGCGCCATGTCCAGTGTTGCCAATTTTATTTTAATAAAACCACAAATCGTGGAATCGTAACCCACCAGAAAACCACTAAATTTGGCGATCCCTCAAACCACCAGAAAACCACTAACATATTATGCTTGACTGATAATACCTAAATATTATTTGAAAATAAAACAACAATACTATATTTTTTATTATAAAATTATACCTAGTTTATTTTTGATAAGTACAAAAAAATTAAATCTTAAAACTTGAAATCTGTTTTCTCCAGCCATGTCTTTGAAATTCAGTACACGTAAGCTGGTATGTGCCGCTGTAAATAATGCTAGCCTAGCTTCTTCTTTCTTTTTACCCACGCTGTCTGGTTTGAAAGGCAACTTTGGTTGCGTAGCTACAATCTATAAAAAAACGGAATCTTTTTAAAATGATCATAATGTAACCTACCTACTCTTTGAAAGTTGACGTTGACTGTATAAGCATGTTTCCTTTAAATGGTAAGTAATACATTTTATTACGTACGTATCTTAGAATTTTGCAAGTGCTTTTGGATAATCCATAACTCTTTAAATCTCCATAATGATTCCTTAAAATTGAACCACATAATTTGCACTTAGCACCTGGACCAGTAGTACTTTCCACCACTTGTAACCAGTCCTTTAAATCTGAGTCACGTAACTAACTTTCACGGAACTTTTGGGTGTACTGTGGTTTAGGCATATTCGTTTTACAAAATAAACCAAAACAAGTAAAACATCCAACGTGAACTCCGTAGCTACTGTCCGTTGTATTTATATTTTTGTGCATGCATAGTAAACATACATTTTTGATTCAAATCAAACTCGACCCAGTTTTCATACAAATAAAGTCTATTATCAAAATTATTTACGAAATTGACGAACTATTTTCGGGGAAACCCTAAAGAAACCAACTTAATTCTCAGTGTTGCCTACACATAAAAAAATACACTTATAACGTAAACGTTCGAGTTATTTCCCGAAAATATGTTAATCGTGCTAGTGGTTGAATTTTGTCCCTTACCACTAACTGAAGCAAACAAAACCACTAGAAAAATCCACTAGCCACTAAAACCAAAATTTGTCCGCTAAAAGGCACGTCTAAGCCACCTGATCTAGTGGAAATTCCACTAAGTTGGCAACACTGGCCATGTCGACCGGCGTAACCGCTTCGTTTCCCGCCGGAGCACCACTCGCGCTAGCTTCACTCGGTGTTGCCAACATAAAATCCAAAAACTCTAAGCAGTTTTAATAACAATGCAGTATCAGCCCTGTAGTTTGTGTATTTGATATTCGCACAGTTGTATTATGCGCATCCGGGAATCGATCCGATGACCTCGACAGTCATGACGAGTTGATTTCATGCACTACTGAACTAAGGTATGTCGAGATGGACGTGTTAATATTTTTTGCAGAAGTAGAACCATTGTATCTAATTACTATTCAAGGTTTCTTTAGTATCAAAGTGGGTCACATAATATTAAATGTAGAAATTATGTTTAATCTGACTACGATGGTCAATGTTTTGACTATGCAGGTGAATAACATATCACAAAAACCCACAATACGTTTTAAGAATACTTTCATTGTAAATTCTGATAGGAGGTGGAATTGCTCACTGAATTGTGTGTTTATACTATACAAGCTGTTCCAGAATTGCGATTTGCGGCAGATGTTGTCTGTATATGATATTCAGTTTTTTTTTTAACAATTTTATTATCCAAGAATAATATTGCTGGGGTTGCGCGAATATTCTTACGAGATACCGCGGCCCTGGACTAATTGAAGGAACAGGGTGGGTTTTTAGTCAGTAGAAGTCTGACACTCCCTTCCGCTTCACCCAGAGTAAGAGGAGTCTTTTGATGATTTTCCCACCGGAAAAAAATACAAAGAATAATACTAATTCAATCACTGATTTGATTCCCCAAGTGTATTTTTTTAATGTCGTTTTTACAATATCATCAGGTGTAAATTTACATACTCTCAAATGTTACAATGAACTTGAGGGACACCTTGTACCAATATGACACCGAAATTCTCAGCACCTATATATTTATGTATACACTACAGGTTGTGTCTATGTAAGTTCTGCGTCTTAAGAACCACTAACTCCTCCAATACAAGCTGGACTTAGTTGGGAAGTTGGTAAAACTTTTAGTACATAATTATATGTACTAAAAGTTTTACCAAAAAGTACTGTTGAATAATTATAAAAAAAATCTGCATTTACTTCATATTTTTGTATTATGAGAGCGAAATAAAAAATATATACAAGATGTAAATTAATTAATGCACATCCTGAAATTAGTTTGTTCAGAATCGTCTACGATAATTTTTTTTCCCAAAGCAATTAAATGTACGTAAATTACAAATTACACTTTCGCTGTTAGTAAAAACAAACTAACTATGCACCGTAAATTAACGTAGTAACTTTTTAAATGCAGATTTATATTTTCGTCATTTAGTACACATTACAGAAAAATTAAACTCATTTAAAGTAAGTTAAAGTCATAAAAATATTGTTTAAACAAGTAAAACTAAAAATTCGGTGTATGTATTATGATAATAACATAATTTTCGAATTGGGGTGTTTGAGGGTGTACGTTAATTACGATACATATTGTATATACATATATGTGTAGAGGTACTCAAATATGAGTCAAGTTAGATCGTCACGAGCGTTTATTAGGCCAATCTGATCTTGAGTCAATCTTGATAGATTGGCCGGAGAAGATTGTCGTGAGAGGTTTTGGGGAGGCCTGCCTGATCCCTAGCAGTGGGATAACATATGTTAATTAAAGAAAAAATAATACAAATACACGTTTGCATTCTTTTGTTGAGCTCGGACCGAAGCAGGTGGGAAGATATGTTCGATTGGTCATTTTGTTTAAAGAATCAGCATTACCTTTTAATTGAACGTGACAAATCTGTCAGTAATCTGCTCACTTTTCCCATTGGCAGAGATGCTGATGATGCCTAATGACTTCTTTTTCTTATCGTTTAAATTTTATTTTTATTTATTCATCTTACTTTCTAAAATCTCGCTTGTATCTTTCTTTTCTTTCCTTTTAATATGCAATTTTATTTAGTAAATAAAAATATCTTTACTAATATAATAAGCGGAAAAGTTTGTTTGTTTAAAACGCTTAGGTATCTTCGAAAGTACTGGGTGGATTTGTACTTTTTATACGACTGAAAAAAAGGAAGTTCAGTTTTTATTGTGATAAAGTCCACGGGAGCGAAGTCCCGCGTGTCTGCTAGTCTATACTGATATTATAAAGCGGAAAAGTTTGTTTGTTTGTTTGTTTGTTTGCTTGAACGCGCTAATCTTCGAAAGTACTGGGTGGATTTGGATGCAATTTGGTATGGAAGTAGTTTGAAGCTTGAGGAAGGTTATAGGCTACTTTTTACGCGACTGCAAAAAAGGAGAGTAATGTTTTTACCGTGATAGAATCCACGGGAGGGAAGCCCCGCGTGAGTACTAGTTTTATATACTTTCTAAACAGATCTGCATACTTTCATCCTGAAAATCCTCTGATTATTTTCATCGAAACATATTTTTTGTGCCTCCTAAATTTATAATACCTTTATTTACGAGTGTCTTTATTAACCTACACTTGTTATGTAGCACACAATTACACTTGCATTAATTACTTGATGAAACATTTCGTCTACAATAGATAGCAATCACGAGGTCAATTCTAATTGAAGAGCAATCAACACAAGTTAACTTATTAGGTTTGTTTTTTAAGCCGACACTGACCTAGTGCTGGGAAAAGTCTCACCGTTATTTTTTCTGGTTCATCCTCGTGATTGCTATATATTTGTTTACGAAAAAAATATACAGAATTGCATCTTTAGTTCCGGAAGATCCGACTACATACAAACTTTTTATTGGCTTAAAGACTCTCAGGTTACAACTGCTACAAAATAGTGCTGGTATTACTTCATGTAAATTAATTAAATGGCTTAATAAAGTCATGGTTCTCACATAATAATAATCATTGCAGTCATTGATTGATATAATTTATTTAAAATTCGTTCTCAGTAAAAATCTCATTACAATTTTTTTTACATAAAAAAACACGTCAACATTTACCATAATTGATTGTACTAGCATTTTAGATCAAGTATAATTGTTTGCCGCCGGCCAAAACGGCATTAATGAGCCTTTTAAAAGTTTAAATTATGTTACTGCCATTTTATGCGAGATCTATGTACTTGCATCGCAAGGAGTATTAATTCTCTCGTTAATAGTTGCCGACTTATTAAATCCAAACATCTATTATGTATGTAATCGTAATGATTTTAATGTTGAATTGATAAGATTGGACTTGTTTTTATTACAAGGATAAAGATTTCATTTTATTTTGCTTGTATTACATTTGCGTTTAGATGTGTTTCTAACTGGGTGACGTTCAAGGTCTGCAAATAGGAATGTCGGCGACTTGTGGGGTATGGTCTATGGACACGGACAGAGGCCGTAATTAAACGCAATTTTTCCTTCCCGCAAACCCCAGAATGTAATGGCCCTATGGTGCCCTATCACTGGTGTCGACAGCTCTTTGAGGCGCGCGTGGAACACGACGCGCCGCAGACCCGGGCCTGGTCCTTAACTCCTTACCGGACGGTGAGCTACCCCTGCTCACAAGCCCGCTGTTTAGTTAGTCCTAGGAAAACGATTTAACCACATTTTAACTGGGGCAGCAAACAATGATATTTGTATATCGGACAGGTAACCGTAACTCCAAGACCAAGCGCGTATTTTGCGTATGGAACAAACTATGATAAGAACACCGTTTCTGTACTAATAAAATGTGTGTACGTCTAGTGTACAATTACTTCAAAGAATAATCAGGATCTTTATATTAAATTACTTATTATTATTAACCTAACAAGCATGGCAGCATGTATTTCATTTTATTTCGTAATAAAAAACTGGAGTGCAAATTATACATACTTTCTTATTAATTATTCAATTTTTTATTATACTACTAGCAACATTATCCATTTTTTTTATAGTTTCGTTAAGTATGCAACACTTCCTGTGGACTGCGATTAAAGGTAGCTCACCATCAGGTAAGAACCAGGCCCGGGTCGGTAACGCGTCGTGTTCCATGCACGCCTCAAAGAGCGGTCAGTAGCATTGACGGGGTCGTCGACGGACCTAAAGATTTAAAAATCAAATGCCGTTCAGTTCGAGTTACCGCAGCCTTGAACGTCATTTGATTTTTAAATCCTTGCTAGGTATATCACTAGTTTGGAAAGCAATTCTCAGTAACAAAATATAGCCCAAACAAACCCTATAGTATAATATCTAAACTTCTAATCTAATATTATTATACAGAGGAAACATTTGTGTTTTTGTATGTTTGTAACATTTTCACACAAAAACTACTGGACCGATTTCAAAAATTCTTTCACCATTAGAAAGCTGCATCTTCACTAAGTGACATAGGCTATATTAATAAAAAAAATAGGTATCTCTAATAAAAATGCAATAATGAACCCAAGGTGTGCAAAAATTTGTCATAAAAAATCTGTCATCACGTGCGCTGCGGAAACTATTGATGATAGAACAAAAAAAATGTTCTAGAGTACTATATAGAACGTATCAATATCTACAATGCCACTATAACTACTTTTTACATTTTAAAAGTTGATAAAAGTGCCGACAATAATCAAACCATGTCGTTCATGAGTGATTTTCTCAGGCGAAAAATTTACGCGTCTAGGCTGAAAACGTAGTGCTGGTTTACAGATAACTTAACGATTTTTTTTCTCATGATTAAAGAGACGTGAATCTAAATGAAGCCACTTAAATTATATTTATAAGACTTTTACTTTTTAAGAAAAAAATCGGTAAATGATGAATTATCAATTTCTGTGTCTTGTCCACAATCACTTTCATACACAGCATTTACCTCTCAGGAAGATAATCTTCAACATATATAGGAAAATGTATTTTGATTGCGTTAAGTAATAATTGACCTACAAGAAGCTAATTATTTTTGAATTTTTATGCTCATAGCTAATGAGTACATGTCAACGGTAGTTTTGTCCGAGCGAAGTTACCAATTTCTATGGTCATTTTGTTTCGCCTTCCTGAGCTTCCACCAATGAGTTTAAACGAACAATAAATCCCTGCCCAGCAAGAGACAGTCGTGCCTTTACGCGTGGTGAGAACAGTAGTGCACCATATTGCCTCGTATTCCCGCCAAAAATGTTAGTACTTAATTTCAGTTTACTCGAAACGAAATTTTGCAATTTCGGTAATCAAGTTTTAAAAGGATTTTTTCATGAAATAAAGGTATTACTTTTATGCATGCTAAGTAACCTTTGGTACACATTTATGATTATAGAAAACAATAGTCATAGCCTTGATAAAATCTTGTAATTAAAAAAAAATAGCCACGTTTCCAATTTCTGTGGGGCAATTTCTGTGGTTTCTGTGGCATCTGGGCGTCAACGGAAATTACAAGACTCCACAGAAATTGTACCTATCAATTATTGTTAATGTTAATGAAGGTTTTTGAAAAGAAACAATATTTGTTATGCTGAAATTACTTTGACAGAACTCATTAAACATCCCTAGTTATAGATTACACAGAGATAGCACTATCCAATCCTTTACAGTCTGTGATATCCCATTATTTTGCTCATGCCTCCTTTCATAATCAAATGCGAGAGTTTAATTTGACTCATCAGTATTTTAAATATCCTTTTTATTTTAGGAATCCAAAAATCGGTTCTCCATCTCATATCTGACTCTCCGTCAGAACAATACAGAAACAAAAAAAAATCTATATTATATAGCAGCCCAGCAAATTTTAATGTACTTGCCAGGACTTGAGTGAATTGTCTCGAGTGATATGGCATTACTGCGAATGTGGGCATGAAAATGGAAAAGGAGCACCTGATGGTGTAGGCGATGTTCTTAAGAGATCTGCAAATCTTCTGGTTGCCTTTGGCATCAACGATATTAAAGCTTTGGTGGAAGGTCTTCCAACAACTGTCACAGGTGTGAAAATAAAGGTTGTTAATGACTATGAAGTGAATGAAATGGATTGGCTTTTGCCAAAAGTCCTAAAATGTTTCCTGGGATCTATGAAGATCCATTAGATCGTTTGGGCAAAAATATCCAAAGCTCTTGCAATGCGATCACTGTCATGCACTGATGAAAACTGTCGTTACAATATAAAATGCATTCACGGAAAACATTTAGGTTTCTATGAATTGCCTATTCAAATCCTGGATAATGTAACGGTCGTTCCACCTGCATCACAATCGGATTCCAGTTTAAAGCCATCAACAATTCACAGATTTAAAGGATCTGAATTATTTTACTTTAAAACCAAGAACATACCTCAAGATAAGACCATCAAATCAGCTGATGCTTTACACGTCTTGGACAATGTAGACTATGACAATCTAGTTCCATGAGCCTCATTTTTCCAAAATATTAAGTGATATACCGTCGAATTTTGAAAAAACCATTGAGACTGATAATGCTCACATTGAATATTCCAAAGAATTAGTTACAAGACATAATTTAAATATTTTTGATAGTGATGATAAAAATATTTTCTGAAGATTTTCGCCATGTTAGTGATTATTTGTTTAAGGAATATTTTTTAATATCTTAGTTACCTAAAAGTTGATTGATGTCTAATATCATTATTTTTTTATAGTTTATCTTCAGAGCGATGGCTTCTATTGAGCTGCTCTTATGATTATTAATTTAATTGTTAATTTGTCATTTTGATACGTACAGACGCCAGCACATGAAGCTACCCGAAACTGTCAAATTTTCCCAATCAACCTTGAACCTAATTTCTTTAACAATAAAGTTGAATATCTATTAAAGTAATTTGACAGATTGTTGTAGCTTGATGTGCTGGCGTCTGTACAAGATATCAAAATTAAAGTTAACTGATTAACTGTGTATAGCAATAATACGTTATTTAGTTTTAAGATTCTGACAATAAGAAAATATAAAAACGTTCTTTGATTTTGAGAAGTAAACTGTATGTCCACAAATATTTAAGTAATTTGTTTAGGATTTTTCTATTAGTTTCAAATTGATCATAATTATTATTATGCTAATCAGAATATATTATTTCATTTTTAGGATTGGATATTATTAGTTCTGTTATTAATATTATTAAGATAAAACTACTGTTATTGCAGTGATAATATTTTGTTTTAGATTGGTTATAATTTGTGTAGGTTGTTAATACAAGTTTGATAAATATTTATAAGTAAATTTTACCCCATCATAGGAGTAAAAAACGTAATCAGTTCCTTGATTGCTAATTTTGTAAGACTGATTTAAGCAATAGTACACCACGTTGTATTTTTATAAATGCAACGTTGCATTTTAATAAAATGATTCGTATTATATCAGTTTTTTTCATACTAAAAATATTTTTTTAGTAATTTACAATTTCAGTGCACACGCACAATTTCTGTGTCACCAATAAAATTTCGGTGGCAATAATTAAATTTCTGTGGCTCGCCAATTTCGGTCAGCCAAATAACTCTCTAAGTAATATAATTATATAATCCCCTTTTAGAAAATGTATTTATAATGTGGATATGTTGCGCTTTATTATTAAAGTTTTTTACAAAACCTGAAAATGAAAATGTCCATGGAAATTAGGTAAAAAATCGAGTTGTTGAAATTGACTCTCATACCTCTGTATTAATCCTTATCTCATTAAATGATTTTATTATAGACCGTTTCAATACCTGTCAAATATTTTTTAAATGATTAAAATCGGCCATTCCATTTAAAAGATATAATGAATTTAAAAATGTCAATCTAAAGAAAATAATGCAATCATTCTTACTAATATTATAAAAGTTTGTGAGGATGGATGGATGGATGTATGTTTGTTACTCTTTCACGCAAAAACTACTAAACGGATCTGAATCAAATTTGGCAAGTAGATAGTTTACATCCTGGAATAACACATAGTCTGCTTTTTATACCGAAGTTCCCACGGGATCGGGATTTTACGCGGGAATACTCTCCCACGCGAACGGAGTCGCGGGCAGAAAGCTAGTTCGTAATAATGGTAATAATATGTGAAATGTTTGTATGGAAAAACCTATAAGAAAAAACAAAATAAAAAGTAAAATACCTATGCTGAGAAAGCAGCTCTTTTGAGCGTTAAAAAAGCAAAGCAAAACAAACTTTTCACCTGTCACTTCCTAGTGCTTTAGCTATATAGAAGAAGAGTGTATTTGTATCTTTGTTAAGGTTTTTTTTTATATTTTATTTTCTCTCATAGTTATGAAGCTTTTGTCTCGAAGGTACCACAATTTCTCACTCAGGGGAAAGCCCTTTACAGTCAATTCCAGGGATGTTCCGTAACAGGTATTGCACAGAGAGGGCACCGGAGTAGTATTTTTATAGGTATTGCGGCCCTCTTTGTGCTATGGCCCTCATACTCTATGGTATATAACCCAAACGTCCATGTGCTTTGTGAAACGTTCATCTGGATAACAAAAAAACCGGCCAACACATTTGTGGTACCCCCTTAAATATATTTTTTCGTTTTTACTATTTGTTGTAATAGCAGCGACAGAAATATGTCATCTGTGAAAACGTCAAATGTACGGTTTGCACTATCACGGTTGATGAGATAGAAACCGCTTGGTGACAGACAGACCGACAGACAGCTTTAGTAATAGGGTCCCGTTTTTAACCTTTGGATACGGAACCCTAAAAAGGTTCAGAAATGTATTAATTCGATATAACAAACAATCAGTGTGAGACCTGCCTCCAACACACCTTGAATCTCAGTAAACAATTGTATTCTTAAACTAATCTCCAGCTTAGACATTTTTCGCACTGCTGAGCGCCGAGACAGATAAATAATGATAATACCTAATCAATAGTGTCGGACTGGCATTTGAAGTATTTACCGCCTGACAGTTGCATTTCGAATAATATAATAATAATTCCACAACTTTCACACAACGCCATCTAGTCCCAAACTAAGCCGAGCTTGTGCTATGAGTACTAGACAACTGATAAACATACATATATATTTCTAAATACATACATATTATAGATAAATCACACCCAGACAAAGAACAAATGATTGTGCTCATCATACAAACATTTGTCCTGGGTGGGAATCGAACCCACGACCTTGTGCATAGCAGTCAGGACCACTGACCACTAGACCAACAGGCCTGTCAAATGAAGAATGGCGATTATGGACTCGTATTGTGAAATTGTAAGTTATAATTTGTATTCAGTCCTGCTAAATGACTATAATCTAAGTCAAACTTAAAGGTTTTATAAAGAACTAGCTTCTGCCCGCGATTTCGTTCGCGTGGGAGAGTTTTCCCGCGTAAATCCCGATCCCGTGGAAATTCCGGGATAAAAAGTAGCCCTATGTGTTATTTCAGGATATAAATTCATATCCTGAAATAACACATAGCCTTACCAAATTTCATTCAGATCCGTTGAGTAGTTTTTGCGTGTAAGAGTAAAAAATATCTTAACATATCTTCACAAACTTTCGCGTTTATAATATTAATAAGATAAGATAAACATGCAGTTTTAAATATCCTAAAACTTGTATAAGGAATTAAAATGAATTCCCACTACTAGTGCTAGTGGGTACGTTTTAGATATTTAAAGAGCTTAGGACACAGACCTCCACTCTATGAGACAGAATGGGCCGTAATCCCCACGTGGGCCCAGTGCGGGCCAGATGTCACATATATTGTCCTCGTACTTTTGGTACTAGGACATGCCGTGTCCTTGGAGTAGTGGTGATAGTAGAAATAACACAAAGTCTGGGCTTGCTTATCGTAGACATCATAGTCGTATACCATCAGACGAAATCGAAGTCAAGAGAATACGGAATAAAAAACATGTGCCTGCCTGGGTTGGAACCTGCAACTAAAACATTGTCATACCTGTAAACATTGGGCCAAAGTATACCAATCTTTCTTTAAATACATTGCATTGTAGAACTAAAAATTACGGAAGTCTAACAGTTGTGAACATTGTAATCCCACTGTGAAATAAATACTATTAGTATTACTTTAAATACATCTGCAGAAGCGTTGACGTGACAAATAGAAGCTGTTATTAACACCATTCTGTCAATCGTGCCATTCATAAAAATAAATCAATAAAGATTTGTCAAAATCAATCAGATAGCTAATTAATGGCCACAAGGCAGTCTGTATATCATTAAATTCACCCATTCTGAGAGTTACGATAATTATGTTCCGGATGGCGAGTTTCCGGCTTGTTCGTGCTATTTTGTTTCTTTGAAGTTCGACCCAATCACTTAAAAAATAGTGCGATTAAAAATAGTGGAATACAATATCAAGAGGCAAACCTGAAGGGATTTTTCAGGAGACAACCAATCATTTTATTTCATTCTGCAGTCGGATTTTTAGAAAAAATACAAGCTACGTATTTTTTACTTTTTCAATTCTTACACGTCACAAATATAGCGCATGAAAGTTCAGTAGTAGAGGCTTATGTCATCAACTCATCACGCAAAATTAACAGTACGAAAAGAAAACGTAATGTGTCCAATATTTTTTGAAACCTATCTGACGGAGTATATCATCTTTTTTATTTTCTCATTCATTAAGTCCTTACTTGATTCTGTTATGGTATAAAATACAGAGCATAATTATCTATCTACCAAATATTGAAATTGTTTCAGCTCCCGACCATTTACTTGTGGTAACCCATTCTTTTCAATTGAGAGTAAAACCTTTTACTCTCAATTGAAAAGAATAGAAATTCAATTAATATTATGATGAATCATGTCAATCATCAAAATGTAGTAAAATTAAAGGTGTTCTTAACAGATTCCTCTTGTGATGAGATTGCAAGGAAAGCGTATTTATAAGGAGAACGCTCCATATAAATTGTTTCTTTTTTACATAAACTTTGCTAGAGTTAGGGCAAATAAAAACAAAGGGTAATTATATTGGTCATTGTTATTATAAGGTAACAGGGGTCCAACTGTGATTAATATTAAATAACCAAAAAACTGCAATAATAAAATTGAATCAATCAATTGGATAAATTTGATAAAATAGTGCAGATACAAAATTATATAACTACATATTTAGCAAGACTTCGACTTAAATGGTTCGTTCAATAACAGTAATAGAATTTTAATGTTCTTCTAGCATTGTGCCCTGGAGGTGCGCCCAGCCCAGTTATACATATCTATTTATTTATTGATTACATATCCAACAAGTTACTTTACAAACATTAATGACGACTGAATGAGAAGGCAGTTATTAATACAAATGTTATGACACATCAAAACCACAGAATAAAAATGGACAATATAGAAACTATGCCTAGTTGACGACATAATTACCTACGCTCCATTGAAGCAATAGGGTTGTCACTTTTAATGATTTTGGTATTGTTTTTTTTTTCACATTTTGGTTCTGTAGTGATCAATCCATCGAATTTAAATATCTACCTAGCTTACAAATACAATTTAAATAGGTAATCTCATGGCGTCGGTTAATCTCAGCAAAAGACGATAGCTTAAACACGAAAAACAATTTAATATTAACACACAACAACTTGTAGAAATATAGCTCTGTAACTTTGTCATTACGGTGGCATAACCTTTGCAAGTTTTGGCAGAAGCATATTCGAGCCGAAGTTGGACGAAAACGTTTCGGCAGCGTTTCACGTTTTGACATCACTATCGTTTTTAGCAGCCTTGAATGCCCTTTTTATGTTTGGAAGGATGTAGAACCTTAACAGCTCAGCTGAACTATGGGAGATAAGGAAATGCTCCTTGACAAAAGTTATTCAGTGTGATGAGGCCCTTCTATTGATATAAATCAAATTGGAGTATGATCTTGGGGCACGGCAGTGCCAGGTCCAGATCTAGAACCAGGTCGAGATCAGAAAAAAACAATGTTTAATAAGAAAACCTAATAATGAAAAGTCTGGAGTGTATAACTAAGAAACTAATCAAGTAAAAATAGATTTCTGCAAAAAGAAGTGAATTCCCACCTAAAAAAGAGATGTTTCATGTGGGTTCTAAATTTTATAAGACTTGCAACTTGTTATAAAAGTCTATGCTATTTAAGGGATTCCCCTTGAAAACTTGCTTGTCATTGCTAATCTCCAGGTTAGATAGGCAGTCACTCAATGTACGTCATTAGTATTCAGATGCATCCGGTTAGACTGGAGATGATAATGATATTCGGGACTACAAAACAGTTATAAGTTAAGGCTAAAAAATACAGAACTTATTAAATAAGTAAGTAAACATGTAACCGAGATCGGTACGTAGATGGAACACTATTTTAATATACCAAGATTTCTTCATGACTCAAAAAACTCTGTCAACCGTTGGTCCCTGCTGTCATTTATACAACTTTGACAGTTGTAACTAGGGAATGTAATCCACCAACAAATTTTAATACAGGTATTTGCGGGACTGAGAGGTCTAAGTCCCGCGGGATCCTGGTATTTGCGGAATACCGCATGTTTCTGAAAGTCGTTGAGAAAAGAGAGAAGTTCTGTATCATAAATGCATCTAAAACTAAAAATGAAACAAAAAAATATTATTCAAAATTGTGTATTGAGAGTTTAATAAAAAGATATAATAAAAGAATAAAAAATATTAATTTATTTTATCGCTGTTGCCCGCGACTTTGTTCGCGTATTTAAATCATCCCCTAATTCAACCGTGCTGTAGTTTAACCGTGAAACCATAACAGACAGACAGACAGAAAGACAGACTTTCGCATTTAGAATATTAGTATGGATTATTTTCCAGACAATTTAGCAGACAATATCACACTACATTTGTCACGAAAAGTTCTCGACCTTTGTGTCAACTAACTACCTTCGTAGGTACCTATCAGGTAAAGACAGGCGCTAAGATATCACTCATAGATAACCAAATTGATTATAACCATTAGCTGGAGGCTGGCACAGTCGTTGATCGATTATGATGATTGATAACGACCAGTTACACTCTGTTATTAACGCACTGATAATGTATCTGGGCCAACGATCTGGGCTAACTATTTGAGAAATTTATTGTCCCTATACTACTGATAACAAATTGTTTGAATTTCGAATTCATAAACTGCATTGGAGCGTTTTGTTTTTCTGAAATGGGTAGGCCAAGGGTATTTATGTACAACGTGTAATTTAAAAGGTATATACATACGAAGTGCACGGTTTCTTTGGATGATAATAAACAATATGGCAATGGTTTTATAATCCAATGTCTACATGTGTGAAGTTTAATAGAAATTTCAATACATTGATACCAGAAGCAGAATTTTCAAATTAAGAAGAACGAAGGGAATCACTGTGTTATTGGCAAGTGACGTGGAAAGTTATCGACCCTCGTAGTACTGTGACACGTTTTTTATGATTGGTATTCAAGAAACATGAAACCGATAATTTGGTATCAATTCTTTGAGTCACTTATTTTGAGCTGAAACTGTGCATAGACTCCATACCAGATGTTGTCTTCAGCCCCTTTGAATAGATATGGGGATTCCGTTACACGTTGTATAGCCGATCTCCGGCTACCGTAGAAGCGGGCCTTTGAATGACGAGCAGGGCAGCAACAGCAACAGCGGCAGAGCAGCAACCCCGAACCTGAACCGGACGGTAAGAACCTGGCCTGGGCCGCAAGCGTACCGTGTTCCACGCGTGCCTCAAAGAGCAGTTAGCAGCATTGACGAGGCCAGAAAGGGCCGCTGCCTGCTTGCTGCGGGAATGTTCTAACGAGATACCGTGGCCCGGGAGCGAAAGGGCAACTGAAGGAGCAGGGTGGGTTTTTAGTCAGTAGAAGTCTGACACTCCCTTCCACTCCACACACAGCAGGAGGATTCATTTCATTTTATTTCTACCCAGGTAAAAAAGGGTTTGTATGTATAGTTTTCCAAGTCTCGCCAAACAGGTAGTATACATCATTACACCTATAAGCATACAACTTCTATCTTCCTCCTAACGTAGTATCCCTCATAATTCCTCCTTATAGAAATTAACTTTTGCTTTACGATGCTTTTCATCGATACCTATCAAACAAAAACAGTTTAACATGTAAAAATATTGGTTTTTATTAGTGTCACTGTTTAAAATCATCACAGGCATTGCCAGGGTTGCGTGCGTGTTTTAATAATAATAATATCTCGGCTCCAGAACGCAAGGGGAACTGAACGTGCAGGGTGGGACTTTAGTCAGTAAAAGTCTGACTCTCCTTTCCGCTCCACTCAAAGCGGTGAGTCATTTCATGATTTTCCCTCGCAGAAAAGGCAAGTAATGTGCTCTTTTTATTTTGACAAACCTTAATAATAAAAAAGGTTTAAATGGAAGTTGAAATTATTGTACAAAATCATTACAGACAATCACACTTTTGGTCCAATAATTAAAAATATTTTATCAATTTTAATTAGACGATAACAATGTAACATAATGCACATTCATATTTTTGCAGGTAAATATTATTAATAAAAAGAGTTCAAACCTGGTGCGGTGAGACGAAAATGTACTCTCTTTGTTCTTCTAAAATCACTATCAACACTAACTAGTTAATATTAGATTTTTATAACGTGTTGAAGTGTTTTTTTTTGGAAGTCGGTTTTATTTTTGTTACCAAGTTTTTCTATATCTCGCCTTGTACTGGGTTGGTTTGTAATGTTTCTAGTTACAAAAGCCTAAATGTCAACTTCTTATTACCTTTTCCAATTTTTTTTTCTCCGCCAATGCAGGGCCGTTATTTGTTGAGGAGTTCTCTTGGTACTTCACCATCAGCTCCACGTCACCATAATGCATTGTGTTTAGCATAAAGTGCTTATCTACCATATTTAAGTAATCGATTCGCAACTCGTGAAAACTCATTATTGAGTAGTTCTGGTAGTCATCATCAGTTCCACTTTACCAAATGGTGCTTTTCGAGAGCAACTGCACAAGTTACTATAAAAAATACCTAAATCGCAATAGGTTTGCCCATAATATTTAAAGATTTCCCTCAATTTCTTCAGGATCCCATTATCAGATCCTGACTTAATGACAATTTGACTGACTGGAACTGACCCTTTAAAACAAAAAAGAATTTTCCAAATCAGTCCGGCCATCTACGAGTTATGAAGTTACAAACATTAAAAAAATACAGTCGAATCAAGAACCTCCTCCTTTTATTTAAAACATGGAAAAACTGCTAAAAGTTTCTAAAAAAAAACATGCGATCAAATGATAACCTCCTTCTTTTTATAAAGCTAAACACAAACAGGCTAAATACTTATCTGATGCTCCTAAGTTGCGCCAGATGCCAATAACTGGCATTGAAGAGAATTTAAGTTTTTCGAAAGCCTTCGGCGCACGTATGTGTGGGTGGTTTTAGTCTGTAACATTCTTCTTCTTCCTTTCGCCTGCCTCAGGTTGCAGGACATCCATTAGGATTTCCATTTGGAGACAAAAAACAGCCAAGTTTAGTTAGTATATATGTCAGCGTATCGATTTTGCTGCCTTGAGCATAATTTGACGTTATCTCGCTTAGCTATAAACTATTTATTACTTAATAATAATAATCGAAATCAACTCCGAACCCTTCATAAAAACAGATCTACATACTTCGATTTTATTACACCTCAATTGCCAACCAATCACTAGTTCGTAGTAGTACTTATTACTAAACTTCATAATCAAATATAATGTACCTTAGACCAACATTTAGTAAACTGCAATATTTATTGTACAATCTCATTGTTCTTTGTACGAATCTGATTTGTTCACAACCATAACCTTAGGCTATTTCGTATACTCTATACTTTAAATGCGGTCAAGCAAATTAGGGCATTTAAAACATAATACAAGATTATCGACGAGGACCTTTTGTATCGGATACCGTTCGAGTGTATTGCAAGTAGCGGGCAGTCACTTGGGCGTTTGAACGCAGCATGCGCAGTGAGATCAACGGCAGCGCAGTGTCAGATAGATGTAAGCTGTCATACGCATAGCTATAGTGGTATTTAAATATGGTGGTACGGGAACGAGACGATAGCGAAACGAATCAATAACAATCTCTAACCCGTATGATGCACGCTCTAAGCTGAAGGCCGTGTCCTGTGGGCCCTGTGGGAGTGCCCTAAGCGTCGCCTGGTGTGTAAAGTAAATATCGCTGGAGGCTTTAATATTAATTAATTAAGACTGCCACAGGCAAATTAGGCAGGTTAAGCAGCCGACAACCTCACAGTCGGACCTGCGAGAGACCACACACAAAAAACACGCATGATACTAGACCATTATTGGGTTTGCAAATGCAATATCAGTACTAATATTATAAAGCTGAGTTTGGAGCGTTGTTTGAACGCGCTAATCTTCGAAATTACTAGATGGATTTGGAAAAAAATTGGTATGGCTTCAAGCTTAAAGTTTGAAATAATTTTAGACTACTACCTACTACATTTTACCTGATTGAAAAAGAAGGAGGTTATGGTTTTAACGTGATAAAATCCATGGGAGCAAAGCCCCGCTCGACTGTTAGTAATAATAAGGCAGAAAGAAAGAAACACATATCTTCAAAACTCACTGTAGTTGAGACATTTATCTTATTTATTGATTTCAACACTTTTTGTGCACAAACAGTAGTACAGTTGCGGCTTTTATGATATAGGCGTAATCTATCGATTGAATTTGAGTGATGCAAAGATTACTTCTTACTCCCTTACTAATATTACGGTTGTGGAACTCACTACCGTTTGAAATTTTAAATGATTATTAAAAGGACATTATCTCTTTACCATCCGTAAAAGTAGGTACATTTATTCAACTATAGTCTTTTTTATGTTTTTTTTTTTGTTATGATTATGCTCTAATTTATTAATAACCAACATAATTATTATGTAATTAAGCAAATATTAAAAAATATACATAATTATGTACTAAAATACTTAAAATACAAACTAGAATCAAAGCATCAAAAAATTGATCCTCAACCAATCCTCAACCTTGTCGGCTGGCAACGTACCCAAGATACTGGCGGCATTGCCTCGTTGTATGGCAATGCTTAGCATTTGGCCAAAGAAATAACCAGCCCTTGGGTCACAGGAAACGTCAATTATTTAGTATTGTGATATTTTTGTGCAACTGATAAATAGTTAGAATATACAATAGATTCATACGTATAATGTATTGCATAAGTATTTCTTTTTAAGCTATTGCATAGCTTTTATCGCGGGCTTTGAGCGCGGCGACCGAATCAAGAAATTCCGTAACGAAAATAAACCTAACACCCCTAACTCCGACCGGCACAGCGGTGCAGCGGCGTTGAAAGCCGTGCATTGTCTAACATCGTTTCAGTTCGGCAGACTTCGGCAAGGTGTTTGTGTGAGTGCGACTAGACGTATGCGTGTAGACTAGCTGCTAACTGCTCATAACTGAGTCCACGAGTGAGTTCGAGCCCGCGACTAGTTCTGAATAACCTACATGTATTGTAAGATAATAAAAATATTTTAAACAGTATTAACTACTCATTTATTCAATAAAAGAAAGAAAAATGTTTTCTTATCGGTCACCACGCTCAAAAAGTGTAACTTGAATTAATATCAAAGAAAAAAAAAATACTGCATAAATAAAATAAATAAATAATTATAATTGCATAAGTTGATAAAAAATGCTATGCATTAGCTTTACCGCGGCAGACCCCGAGTGTTTTTTTTATTGTTGATAGGCTCTCGTTTGACCACCATCTCACCTGATGGTAAGTGATGATGTGGTCGAAGATGAAGCACGCTTACCTAAAAGTAACCTATTCGCTCTTGACTTAAAGACCATTAGGTATTTCCTAAATGAAGGATTTACTAAAGGAGGAGCTATTGGCTAAACAATAACAGCCGCACGGGTCGATCAACAAGGTAAAACAACGCTTGTCGAGGACGCTATGTGGATGGGTGACTATCTTAAAATATTTATCGAGATTCCTCCGTGCTTCGAGAAGGACGTTAAGCCTTTCTTTGGGTTTGTCATTTGTACATCTTTCACAGTAGTTACGGGTAGTTGTTATTTTTAATGCGCAGTGGAAGCATGCTGGGCCCATAACCTGTTATTTTTAATGCGGAGTGGAGTGATAAACACAGTTGGAAAGAAGTGAAATATTTAACATATATTATTATAAAATTACACATGACATGTTTTCATGGAATAAATAGTTGCCGAGTGACAAACAGAACGAACAGTAGCTTTTGCATTTGAATCTGAAGTATATTCTCTAGATGGCCAGCGTTACACTTCCAACAGTAGTCAGAAACCAGAAAATCTGACACTGGGCTCGCCAAGAGGTATCGTGTTACCCAGCTACTGGTTTGCAAGGTCAGATAGGCACTCCTTTTGTAACACTAATACTCAGCTACATCCACTTAGACTGGAATTTGACCCCAATATAGCTTAAAAAAGGCAAAGCAGATTATGATGACTAAATGAAGGATTTTATTGTTCCTTCTACTATTAAACACAGTGTTGTTGGCTCTGTCTATATGTACATTAACTGTTTGATAAATAAACCAATCAAAATAATAAATATGTCTGTAACTATGGTCATTGAGAGAAATTCTTTTAGTAAGACTAGAGTGTTTCACTTTTTTTTTCTGGTGGGATAATCATCAATGAAGTGGAAAGGAGTGTCAGACTTCTACTGACTAAAAACCCACCATGTTCCTTCAGTTGCCCTTGTGGTCCGGGGCCGCGGTGTTTCGCTAGAATATTTCCGCAGACAAGAGTGTTTTACTTAATGTTCAATGTTGTAGACGTTTCTAGTCACATGTAGCCTACCCAAGTAACTGTGGGAAGACCTAGTTACCAATACGACTTCCTACAAACAATAACGGAGCACTTGTCAAATGTTGAGCGAACAGCATACCGTAGTCAGCAGTTAGCCCACTTATGTGTTAGCTAATATATTTTATTACTAGTCCGGTAAAATAGTGAGGTCTTGTTATGTTTAATTATATCGTAGGTAATTGTTTCTTAGGTTCAACCCGCAACTCAATTGCTTAAGTAATAAAATTCAGTAACAAAGTCTCATGTGATTCAAGATACATTGGTTTAATGTTCAAAATTCTTTTACTCGAAGATGTTAAGCATGTTATAAGTACGGTTGTATTGTCAAAATACAATGCTAATTACATCTATTTTTGCAAATAAAATGTGAACCGGAATGTTTTAATTAATTAAGACCAAAAATCCGAGGAAATATGATATCAAGATATGAACTTATAATTCATTCATTCATTCATGGCAGGTTGCCATGATGATGAATTATAAATTCATAATCATGACCAATCTAGCTTCATTCCATCAATTTTGGGGCCGGCTTCCAGCCTAAGCTGGTGCAGCCTTTTCTTTTTTTTTCTTGGAAGGGTGTGTCAGACTTCTACTGACTAAAAACCCACCCTGTTCCTTCAGCTGCCCTTAAGTTCCGGGGCTGATGATGCGGCGGGGATGATCTGATAATAAAGTGGTAATTAGTTAGTGACCTTGCTAGCTTAAAAACGTATAAAAATAATGTAATAAATACTTATATTAATATATTTACTTAACAAGTTACTGAGAAATAAATGAATAAAATCTGTTATTTTAAGTGTTTATTTTTTAAGAAAGTATCTCCGAAATCGTTAGTGACTATTAACAGTGTTTCTTATACCTACATAAATTAAAGCAAGAATTAACAGGCATCTTCTGGGCTCCCTCGTTCTGTTGTAGACCTCATCTATCGCTTACCATCAGGCGAGATCGAGATCAAGAGTGGGCTCATCAGTAATAAAAAAAACATAAAGTCATAATGCCCGAGATTGTCTGACACGTTCTCTCTGCTCACCCCTTCGTTAATTACAGCGGTCGTAATTATACTATATAAAGCTAAATTACCACTGACTGACTGACTGACTGACTCACTCACTCATTGACATAATTGTTCTCCCAGATGGTGGATGGGGAGGTGGGTATATTTTGACAGATTCGTAAACAAGTAACTCTCAAACCTACGGGAAAAGTGCCAAACCTCCCCTTTTCCCCCCCTTTCTCCCCCCCCTCTATCGTATCTCGGAAACTACGAGACCCGTATTTTTTTCTTTTTAAGGATTCGTATAGAGGAGGCTCGGTAAAGTAAAAAACATTTTTCAAAGTCCCCCCTCCCGCCCCCCTTCTCACCCCCTTTAGGCGGATCTCGGAATCTAAGAGACTTGTAACATTTTTTTTTTCAGATTCATTTAGAGGGGCAATGCTTTAGTCGAAATACTTGTGCAACCCCCCCCGATCACCCCCCCCCCCTCTTTTTTTTTTTTTTTTTTCACAAGCATGCGAGGTGCTTGCACCTCGCGCAACACGCAAATACTTGATTTAGAGGGGCAATGCTTTAGTTTTTTTCACAAGCACGCGAGGTGCTTGCACCTCGCGCAACACGCAAATCCCGTATTTTTTTTTTACGGTTTCGTATAGAGGAGGCTCGGTAAAGTAAAAACCATTTTTCAAAGTCCCCCCCTCGCCCCCCTTCTCCCCCCCTTTAGGCGGATCTCGGAATCTAAGAGACTTGGAACATTTTTTTTTTCAGATTCATTTAGAGGGGCAATGCTTTAGTCGAAATACTTGTGCAACCCCCCCCCATCAACCCCCCCCTCTTTTTTTTTTTCTTTTTCACAAGCGCGCGAGGTGCTTGCACCTCGCGCAACACGCAAATACTAGTTATACTATATAAAGCTAAATTACCACTGACTGACTGACTGACTGACTCACTCATTGACATAATTGTTCTCCCAGATGGTGGATGGGGAGGTGGGTATATTTTGACAGATTCGTAAACAAGTAACTCTCAAACCTACGGGAAAAGTGCCAAACCTCCCCTTTTCCCCCCCCTTCTCCCCCCCCCCCCCTATCGTATCTCGGAAACTACGAGACCCGTATTTTTTTCTTTTTACGGATTCGTATAGAGGAGGCTCGGTAAAGTAAAAACCATTTTTCAAAGTCCCCCCCCCGCCCCCCTTCTCCCCCCCTTTAGGCGGATCTCGGAATCTAAGAGACTTGGAACATTTTTTTTTTCAGATTCATTTAGAGGGGCAATGCTTTAGTAGAAATAATTGTGCAACCTCCCCCCCATTTCCCGCCCCCCCCTTTTTTTTTTTTTTTTTTCACAAGCACGCGAGGTGCTTGCACCTCGCGCAACACACAAATAATAAACCCCCCCCCCCATCACCCCCGCCCCCCCCACTTTTTTTTTTCACAAGCACGCGAGGTGCTTGCACCTCGCGCAACACGCAAATACTAGTTATACTATATAAAGCTAAATTACCACTGACTCACTGACTCACTCATTGACATAATTGTTCTCCCAGATGGTGGATGGGGAGGTGGGTATATTTTGACAGATTCGTAAACAAGTAACTCTCAAACCTACGGGAAAAGTGCCAAACCTCCCCTTTTCACCCCCCTTCTCCCCCCCCCCCCTATCGTATCTCGGAAACTACGAGACCCATTTTTTTTTTTTACGGATTCGTATAGAGGAGGCTCGGTAAAGTAAAAACCATTTTTCAAAGTCCCCCCCCCGCCCCCCTTCTCCCCCCCTTTAGGCGGATCACGGAATCTAAGAGACTTGGAACATTTTTTTTTTCAGATTCATTTAGAGGGGCAATGCTTTAGTCAAAATACTTCTGCAACCCCCCCCCCAACCCCCCTTTTTTTTATTTTTTTTTCACAAGCACATGCCATGATAAAGGGCATGCTCCGATTGTTCGTGTTGAATAATCGGAATAAAGTGACGAAACGGAAGTATTTAACATTAACAATACGAAATAAGTTATATCAAGATCTAATGGAATTTATGTTAGGTACTAAATATATATCCGTAGGAAGTTAGTGACATAGTTTCAAGCTTGTGGTTTGTAGGTCATGTTTATTGAAAGACAGAAAACAATTGACGCTGACCAGTCCTAGGGAAGACAGCGTCTAGCGCAGGTTCAACGTGAGATGCACCTCAGTTAGGTAGATCGGCGATGTCAAAAGGCTTACAGAAGTGAAGTGATACCACTCTAGAGCGGTGCTGAAGAGTATTTCAGTATTCCCGCAGCCCCTAAGTGCGTGAGGGAAGACGAAATGATTTTAATCAGTGACGTACTAACTTCCCCTGAGAGACCTTTGCCCAACCTCAGGGTGGAGGATACCCATTAGGTATTCCACCACACGACTATGAGGAATATGGAAAACCTGGTACTGTGGCGAAGCTTCGAAGACGCCCATGATTTTATTATTTATTATGATGGTAAGCAATAATATGGTCGAAGGTGAAGCACGCTTACATAAAAGTAATCTATTCACCGGTCTCAAGGCAAACGTCTAAACCACTCGACCACGGAGGCAGGCACGAGCTGAAAGACTGTTATAACTGGACATTATTTTCAAAAAGGGCTTTTGCGATGCTTGGAGCCTATGCCAAATAATGGACTACTTTTGGCAAAGTTTAAATAGTCTAAAGACAAAATACATTATGGAGGAATATGCCGTAAGGTAGCACTGACGGAGCTGACAAGCTCAAAGTTATAGGAAAGAAAGAACGGAACTGCGATAATTTCATTCCGTTCCTGGTTACTCTGATAAGAACGCACGAAGAACGAAAGTGATTGTTTTAGGGCATCATATCACCTGTTTGACCTAACCCAACTTTGTTGGGGTCGGTTTTTAAGACTGGATTATGACGATTGTCAGAAGTTCTGGCTTCTGGCTACGGCTGTCAAAGATAGGCGGACACGAGCACAAATAACCGGCTGTTATTTGTGCTCGTATCCCAGGTAAGAAGTAATTTCGATAATTATGATAAGATTGTTACCCATCCACGAATCGACCTTGGCAAGCGTAGTTTAACCTTGAAGATCGACCCGTGTGGCTGCTATTATTTAGCCACGAGCTCTTTTTACCCGACTGCAAAGGAAGGGTTATGTTTTTCGCGCGTATCTTGTATGTATGTATGTATGTTTGTAATATTCTTTATTACCTCATATCTCCAGAACCACTGAACGGATTCAGATAATTGAGGTATCGTTAGATTTGTCTTAGCAGCCCAAGTGTTCTTAGATAGGTGACATTTGAAAAAAATCAAATATGGCGGCTGTACGAAGTCATTAGACATAGTGAAAACAAAAAAAACTTCTTTTTCGAATACCACAATATGGGTATCAAATTAAAGGGCTTATCACAAGGATTTCAAAAAGGTATATCATATTTATCATTAGTGTAATACTAGCAAAAATAATACAAAGAGAAAGATTAAAAATATGGACTTGAGCTCTTTCACTTTCTGAATCTGGTGGGGTTAATTAATATTTTAACTGAAAAGTTGGAAAAAAAAAGTAATTTAAAAAATCTAAAAAACCCGACTGCTCAACTGAAATACAAGGAACAAGCACATTTTTAGGGTTCCGTAGTCAACAAGGAACCCTTATAGTTTCGCCATGTCCGTCTGTCTGTCCGCGGTTTAGCTCAAAAACTATTGGTACTAGAAAGTTGTACTTTGGCATGAGTATACACGTTAATGACGCCAAAAAAGTGGTAAAATAAAATTTTGAAAAAAACAATTATTTAGGGCACCTACATACATGTAAAGTGGAATGATATTTTTTTTTTTTTCGTTCTTCCCATAGTGTGGGGTATCGTTGGATAGGTCTTTGAAAAATATTAGGGGTTTGGTAAGACCGTTTTTTGATTAAGTAAACCGTTCGTGACTTATCAAGCTTTAAAGTACCAATTTTCGTTAGAGTCAAGTGTCCCCCCCCTCTATCAACTAAACGGTTATAGTTAGAAATTCAAATGTCACGGCAGTAGTACCTATATATAACGAAATTTAAAGGAAAACTATCACACATAAGTGGGCTTTACAAGTTTACGAGTAATAGTCGACCAATTGTATTTGACTCGAAAATTTCGAACAACTCTATAGAAATGTCGATAGATGGCGCCAAGCGCCAGTTGTATCGTGCTAGCTTCTTGTCACGATTGAGTAGTGTAGCTCTGTGTCCGTATTTAAATTCAAAACACCGGCTATGACAAGTTTTATACAAATCTCTAAAAAAAATTGAAACTTTCCGTGCAAAATTGTCGGATCAGGTGAGGATTTGTATAGGAAGTCAAATTAGTTAGGTAGTCATGTTTGGCTTTTAGTTAGAGCATGGTACGAAACGATCAGTCAGCGAATACGACACGCACTTGGCTGTTATAAAAACTACGGAACCCTACACTGCGCGTGGCCCGACACGCACTTGACCGGTTTTTTTATTTTAAAAAGTGACAAGCAGGCGGTACAGTCAAATTTAAAAAAAAAACTTTCAATTTATTAGTGGCAGTAAACGAATTTTTCTTCGTAGATTAGAAGAAACTTATTCGTGCATACTGGTACAAAACTCCCGTCCCAGTAACATGTAAATAGTCTCGCTACAAGAACAAGTGAATATTACACTACACGGTGTTTGGCAAACCGTCTCATTCAATGTTGGGCGTAGTCAGCTGATTTTCTCGCTCGCTATGTATTAAACAACTCAAACATTAAACATTCATGTTGTTTTGATAATCACCTGATCTGTAAGATTGTGTTTATTTATGCCGCAGTGGATTTTTGCACGAGCGGCAGAGGTATTAATGCTTCATTAATATCTGTAACGCGATATACAGAGTGTCACGAAACTGTGCCGTTACCGCAAGAACAGTCCGTTTTCGAGGTTCTCAATTGTGGTAAGAGATGACTAATAGATAAGATGTCATCTATACATTTAAATCTTCTACAAATATTAATAAAATTGGAATTTCATTCATTACAAAAGAACTGGGTTTTCTCAAGTGCTTAAAGCTATTTACACGATGCTAAAGTACAAACTTTTTGACATTTTGACCTGTTTGTCTTCCTGTTTGTCCGGGCTAATCTCTGGAATGGCTTTTATTGAGACTTTCGACGGAAAATAAAGGACGTTATAGAGTAACATATATAGGAGGTTATAGGGCAACATACAACGTGTAACAGAATAAACGTAATTCCTGAAAGCAGTTGGTTCAGAATCGGCTTCTGAATCGATTTCCGTCATAAAAAATTGGTGTTAAATTTTGACGGAAACATCTTTCATTTAACTTATAAATTGGAAACACAGTATCATGACAAATTAATACAATCCTTAATTCAAGGAAATGCGCTCGTGTGCGTGTCGGCCGCTAACATTGCAAGAGTGTATGCGTCTGCGTAAGGATATTGTATGACACACATACGTTTTGCGTTTAGTAAGGATAACTATTTTATAAAAAATGTCTAGGTTTGGTTTCAATTTATTTAGTTACGGATGTTGTTTTAGACTTATAATTTAATATTCTAATTGGGGTGTCTGAGATACCTATTGCGCTTAATCTGTTACACCTTGTATATGCTATACTTTTTATTCCGGAATCTCACAAATTCGCGCAGCTAGACTAGCTGTAGTCTTGTAAACAAACCGTGGAATACTTTTAGTGTGCTTACAGCTGAAGTGTGGAATTTCCTACCAGAGTGTGTGTTTGCTGATAGCAACATGGCACTGGATATCACCACGTTAAGAGCGTGTAGGTTAACTATTAGTATACTCCCTAGCCCATGGGCTCTGTGCGGTCCATGGCCCTCTACGGGTCCCCAGTGTGGGCCCTGTGCATCCGGACGCGACCACTAAAGTTGGTCGCATGCCAGAGGGTCATGGCTATCCGAATGATCCGGGGATACCGCACGATCGCCGGCGAATCGGCCAACCTCCTTGCCGGATTGCTGCCCTGGGATCTGGAGGCGACTGCCCTCCAGCGCGTCTATGAATGGCGCGTGGAGGCGCAGCGCCGGGGCGTATCCCCGCTGCCTCGAGAAGTCGAGGCGCGGCGGGAAGAGCTCCGGCGTGATCTCAGGGCAGTATGGAGGGAACGACTGTCGCAACCGAAGGCCGGGCACGCCGCAATTGCGGCGGTAAGACCCCTCTTTGAGGAGTGGCTAGATCGGCGTCACGGCGTCCTGACCTACCGTATGATGCAGGTCCTCACCGGACACGGAAGTTTCGGGAGGTACCTGTGTCTGATGGGAAAGGAGGAAACGCCTGGGTGTCACCACTGCGAGGGTCGCCCTGAGGACACAGTCGAGCACACGGTGCAGGACTGCCCCGCTTGGGCAGAGCACCGACGTGTCCTCACGGCGGCAATAGGCGGAGACCTCTCGCGCCCGGCATTGGTCAAGGCCATGCTGTGGGGCGAGAGGGAGTGGGAAGCGGTCGCCTCCTTCTGCGAAGCAGTCATGCTTCCGAAGGAGGAGGCGGGCCGCGAGAGGGAGAGGATGGCGTCCTCCCTCCAGCCCAGCCGCAATGGTAGACGCCCACGGCGTCGGACGTCGGCCGACGATCTCCAGCCACCGTAGGCGCGGGCATGCGGACAGCGAGTAAAGGGCAACTCGCTGTCCGACCATGGACCATGCCTGGGTCGACGGCGCGTCGTGTTCCACGCGCGCCTCCCAGAGCGTCAGCAATATGACGAGGCCCCCCCGTAGAGGGCTGAAGCCTGCCGGGGTCGTGGGACTCATCCCGTTACCGTGACCCCGGTACGTAAAGGGTTATTGAAGGAACACCGTGGATTTTAGTCAGTAAAAGTCTGACAGTCCCTCCCACCCTGCCCGGGGTGGGAGGACTTATTTGATAATTTTACCACGATAAAAAAAAAAAAAAAAAAAAAAAGCCCATGGGTTCATTCATTGACCATATCATCGCTTTCCATTAGGTCAGATCCTAGTCAAACGTGTGCTTATGTTTAATACAACAGAGTCGCTGTATCATCATTGCCCAGCTTTTTCTACTATTTTTAATACGTTACCCCCTACGAGGCTTTAGTTCTGTATCCTGTATTGGAATGGAATAGTGCATCCATCAATCACAGCATCATCATTGACAGTGTTTAGTCTACATATCTTTCATGATTCGACTATTGTGTCTTTACATATCAGTGACAGCTTCTGGAATTTAAAACTATATTAACGTTAGTATTTTTTTTTAAATTACTGATGAGCCCACTCTTGACCTCGATCTCGCCTGATGGCAAGCGATAGATGAGGTCTAAAATGGGACGAGCGAGCCCAGAAGATGCCTATTTACTCGTGCTTTAAAGTCTGAAAGGTCATAAGTGGCAGAGAACACAGAAGCCGGCAGTGAATTCCACAGTTTGGCTGTGCGCACAATAAATGTGGAGGGGAGCGCTTGGTACGACACGACGGTATATCAACCAAGTGTGGGTGGTACCCAGCCGTGCGTCTGGTAGACCGGTAGTGAAAAGGAGATGGAGGTATCAGGTCATGGAGCTCCTGCGCACACTCCCCGAAGTACAATCTCTAGAAAACCGACAGGCAAGCAACGGTTCGCCGATGAGCCAGGTTTTTTTTTTTTTATTTAAAATAGGTTCGCGTTTGACCACCATCTCACCTGATGGTAAGACCACATCATCTGTCGAAGATGGAGCACGCTTACCTAAAAGTAACCTATACACTCTTGACTTAAAGACTCCTAGGTTATAGCTATCGGGAAACACAGACTCCGGCAGGGAATTCCACTCCTTAGCCGTACGCATAATGAAGGTATTCCCAAAACGCTTTGTGCGTATGGGTGGGATGTCCACCATGCAACGATGGCGCTTCGCCGTTTGTCTCGTAGTCCGATGATGGAATGGGCTTGGTGGAATTAGATTGTGTAATTCCATCGCACACTCCCCGAAATGTAACCGATAGAAAACCGATAGACTTGCAACTCGTCGTCGATGTTCAAGGCTCTGGAGCTTTGACTCGACCAGTGCATCGTTGCCAATGAGTCTCTTGGCCCGCTTCTCGATTGACTCAAGCGCGTCCAGTTGGTATTTAGCAGATCCATCCCAAAGATGAGAGCAGTACTCCATACACGACCGAACCTGAGCTTGATAGAGATTGAGCAACTGTTCGGGTGTGAAGTACCGTCTCACCTTTGCTAGGATTCCCAACTTTTTTGATGCTAGTTGAGCCTTAGCCTCGATAAATGGGCCAAAATTGAGGGTAGAAGTTAGTGTTACCCCCAGAAGCTCGATACGGTCGGTTATCGGCACGGTTACACCTCGGAAAGTAGGAGCCGGTTCGAATTGGCTCCTTTTTGCGGAGAAGAGACACGCCTGGGTCTTAGCTGCATTAAACTTGACCAGGTTGGTATCGCCCCATTCGGAGACAGCCTTCAAGGTCAAGTTCAAGCGCCTGACCATGTCCTCACGGAGAGACTGGATCTGTGACCCACCAGCTCGCGCGCTGGACACATATCTCTCAGAAACTGTGCTGTCGTCTGCATACCCAAAGGTACCGGGCATTAGCACATCGTTAATGTGCAGCAAGAATAAAGTTGCTGAGAGAACAAACCCCTGAGGGACCCCGGCATTAATTGCCAATTGGTCAGACTAGCAGCCATCAATGACCACTCGAATGGACCGATCCCTCAGGAAGTCTTCAATCCAAACGCAAAGTTGAGTGGGTAAACCGAAAGAAGGAAGCTTAGCAATAAGGCTATCGTGCCAGACCCTGTCAAAAGCCTTGGAGATGTCAAGGGAAACAGCAAGTGCTTCCCCTTGCCTCTCAATGGCCTCACTCCAGATATGAATGGCATACGCTAGAAGATCCCCAGTTGACCGGTTTTTGCGAAAGCCGTATTGCCGGTCACTGAGGATGTCGTTGGCTTCTAGGTATGCCAGGAGCTTACTATTAAGTACACGCTCCATACTCTTACAGAGTATGGACGTGACTGAAATAGGCCTGTAGTTGGCAGGGTCAGCACGACTGCCCTTTTTGGGTACAGGCTGTACGTTAGCCAGCTTCCATGCTTTCGGCACCTTTCCAGCCTCTAGCGAAAGGTGAAACAGACGTGTCAAGATTGGAGACAATTCAGGTGCACAAGTTCCAAGAACAATTGCTGGTATCCCGTCGGGGCCACTAGCTTTGTTCACGTCAAGATTACGCAGCACTCTATGGACGTCCTTCTGATGGATGCGAATGTCCGACATACACGTCTCGCATCCAATAGGAGCATCAGGAGGGTGAGCGCCACTACTATCCAGACGTGAAGACTCCGCGAAGAGAGCGGCAAACAAGTTTGCTTTTTCCTCAGCGGAGTGAGCCAGAGACCCGTCAGGTTTGAGGAGTGGTGGTAGTGAGGGGCGACAGAAGTTCGATTCAACCGACTTTGCCAGGGACCAAAACGCTTTGCTTCCAGCAGGGTATGAAGCGAGTTTGTTCCCAATTCGGCTAACGTGGTCAAACCGAGACCTCCGCAAAACCTTCTTGCTGGACTTGGCAGCCCTGTTGAAGGCTCTCTTCTTCTGATCCACGTCATTTGCTTTGCAGTTTCAAGCATCGACCCATGCTAGGTACGCCGCGTGTTTAAGCGCTTCAGCGCGAACACATTCGGCGCCAAACCAAGGTCGAGCTTTTCCGGACATTGTTAGGTCAGAGAACGGAATGTAGTACTCCATCCCCTGTCGCAAAACATCTGCCACGGCGTCTGCATACGACGATGGATCATTTGAAGAAAAGTAAGTAGGCTGCCAAGGATAACATGCAAAGAAAGATCGCATGCCATCCCAATCCGCTGACTTGTATCGCCAAACCCGCCGAGTGCCTTTAAGGCTGAGATCGGGCGGAGAGTAGACGGATACAGACTTCACCAGACAGTGGTCGGAACTACCTAATGGTGAGAATATCGTTACCGAATAGCGGTCTGGATCTGTAGTCAGCAGAAGGTCCAAGCAATTGGCTGTGTGCGACTCAACATCCGGCACCCTCGTTGCTCCCTGGACCAGCTGAGTGAGATTTAATGCAAGAAATGCTTTTTTTAGCTAATTTAATGCAAGGCTATGAAGCTTGTCCACCAGCATCTCGTCGCCTATAAGCCTTTTAGCTCTGCGCTCTATCGAGTCCAATGCAGCAAGTTGGTACTTTGCAAAGCCATCCCACAAGTGGCTGCAATACTCCACGCAGGAACGGACCTGTGCTTTATACAGATTTAGAAGCTGACCAGGCGTGAAGTACCGCCTCACCTTGTGTAGGATTCCCAGCTTTTTTGCTGCAGTCTGAGATCTGGACTCGATGGTTGAGCCGAAGTTGAGGTGTGACGTCAACTCCATGCCCAAAAGCTCCAGGCGATTGGTAACTGGCACAGATGTACTTGGGAATGTAGGGGTCAATTCAAAAGGGCTCTTTTTAGCGCTGAAAAGACAAGCCTGTGTTTTCAGAGCGTTGAATTTGACAAGATTTTCGTCACCCCATTGGGAAACGAGATTTAAGGTCAAATTCATGCGCTCTACCATGGCCTTTCTGAGAGTGGCAATTTCGTCCCTGTCAGCTCTAGAACTGGATAAGTATCTCTCTGAGACATTGCTGTCATCCGCGTACCCAACTGCTCCCAGCTGAAGTAGGTCATTGATACGCAGCAGTAAAAGAGTCGCAGAAAGAACAGACCCTTGAGGAACACCGGCATTAATTGCCATAAGATCCGATGAGCAGCCGTCGATGACCACTCGGATCAATCGCTCACTCAAGAAGTCGGAAATCCAGTTGCATAAGCCAGCAGGGACACCGAATGCGGGAAGCTTGCTCAGCAGACTTGCGTGCCAGACCCTGTCAAAGGCCTTTGAGATGTCGAGGCATCCCTTAGCCGAGGTAGCCCTTGCGGGATACCGCAAGGGCTTCACCGTGTTTCTCAATGGCCTCGCCCCAACAGTGCGTGACATACACAAGAAGATCTCCGGTGGACCGGTATGTCGGTCTTTTCAAGTATATGTAAACCTACACGTTTTATCATTAGGCATTTACGGAATTGCCACTACGGAACTATCCGCTCTTCGGACAATTAATCTTAAGAATGTTTGTTAAGGTAACCATAACACCCTTTACGGTAGCTAATTACGTTTGTAGAACTAAATGATTTACGTAATATTTTCTATAATATTTAATGAGGTCAATATTTGCTTAAATAAACCACAAATAACTAACTAGGTAGTGTTTCGTTTTACATTTTGTTACAAATGTAGCCTCTGGGTAGAAGTAATAGTGATACCTAATTGCATGTCGTTATACAAATCGTAACATTGGCAGGTAACGCCTATTTCACTTTTATTGATTGGCATTTCCAAATGTTATCTTTGTACAAGATATCATTTGCTAACTGGTCGTGTCGGATTGTCGTCACGTCAGACTATGGGAGTAAAGGAACAGAGAGGGTCTAGGTACTTTTCTTTACGGACACATTTGTGTATTTAGCTAATCTTCGTTGAGAGGGTCAATAAAGGACTCCTTTTCTCGTTAGTCTAGTTTTTGCAAGCACGTCTACTGATCATGAGGACTCGGGTTCGATTCCCAGGTCAGGAAAAAAGTGCCTTTGGGTTTCCCATTAAAAATTTATCAGTAGTAGCCCGGAGTTCGGAAATTGGCGGTGTAATATCGCCGTGCCTTGGAAGGTACGTTATGACGTTGGTCCTGCACCTGCGCTCTACAGTTGTATCGGATTGCCGTATAATCAGACTAATAGAGTAAAGACAGAGAGATTGGGTAGGTACTCTCGCTGTTCCTTTACACACTTGTGAACTATAATATCTCCTGCGCTAATCTCTGCTGAGATTGGCTGCTGTGGCTGGATTCGGTCAGGACGATTATATGTATACAATGTACAATTTCGTTGGAACATCCTCGCAACCCCTGCTTCTTCAATGTCGCTGATAGCTCTTTGAGGGGCGCCTGGAACAGTACGCACCGTCGACACGAGATGTCTAGCGCACCCTTTAAATTTAGTTTCATTTCCAAAATGTACTTTTTTATTATATACATTTTTTAATATCAACAATAATTGAAATATTCGGTAATACAGGCGAAAATAAAAAGAAATAATAGAGCATCAAAAAATTCGTCAACATCGCTATCAATGGGAAAAGTGCCCAGAACACTGGCCGCATTGCCACGTTGAATGGCAATGCTGATTCTCTGTCCAAAGAAAAGGCCAGCCCTCTGGTCACCTGTGGAGTCGACTAATCATTTGCCGATGACACGAAAGAGTCGATGTGCACTCGGACCCCATGGTCCTAACCTTTCAACCCCAAACGGCTCAAACATATAGCACCCAAATAGATGATATTTTTTTATTATGGATGAGCCAGCTCTTGATCACACGTGATTGTAAGCATATGATGAAGTCTACGATGGAACCAGCGAACCCAGAAGATGCCTGTTCACTCTTGCTTTAAAGGCTGAAGAGAGAGAGAAGCCGGCAAAAACTTCCTCACCTTGGCTATACGCATAATAAATATAGAGGAGAATCACTTAGCATGACAGGACGGTATATCGACCAAGTGTGGATGGCATCTGGTAGACCGCTAACAAAAAGGAGATGGAAGGATTAGTTTATGGAGCTTCTGCGCCCAATCTCCGTTGTTATTTGTGGATACTACGTTTTAATTATCTAAGTAGGTTGAAACGACATTATTGAAGATTGAGAAGATTTAAAGCATATCATATTTTTTTATTGATCATGTGCCCTTTCGATTGTGCAAAGCAATTCCTTGTACATTGTTTTCGCATATGGAATGCCACTTTGCTTGAAGCTCCATTTGACAATCTTTTAATGGGATTCAATTCGCCTTGCTAAACTTAAACAAACAAATAAACAAACTATTCCGCTTTATAATATTAGTACAGATTGATTAATGTTTATATTATAGGTATATATTTTTATAGCATGTATTTTAATTCTATGTATGTATATATTTATTAAATATATCATTTTAGTTTAATTTTATAGCTAAGTATATTTTATATCGTAATTAGTATTTATACACACTGTGTCTATCATCTCCTCTTCAACTCTCCTGTCGCAGGTCTGCTGGAAGAAATTTCTTAGGAAATAAGCAGCACCTTTGTGCTCTTTTGTCTGTATTTAATTTTTTCCTTTATAAGTGTCATGTGTGTACATAAATAAATAAATAAATAAATAAAATAAATGTTACGCTCGTCTACGAAAATAAAAAAGTATCACAAAAGTAATCTGCGACATACCTGCCTAATTATTTTAAAAGACCATGCAAGTTGCAATGAAATCGTTGGAGGTCAAAATTATAATGACTCATTAATCGCTTAATCAATTATATTTTATTATTTTTTTTATTTGACACGGTTTCTGTCCCTATACTGGTGAAAAAGCTCGAATATCTAGGTATCCGGGACCTGCAGTTAAAATTACTGAAGGATTACCTAACTGATAGAACACAGTGTGTACAAATTGATAATAACATTAGTGAAGAGATCCCAGTGACTTTTGGAGTTCCACAGGGAAGTATCCTGGGACCCACACTATTTCTGGTGTATATCAACGATCTTTGTCAAATGACAATTCCTAATGCAAAGATTGTCACCTTCGCAGATGACACGGCATTGCTTTTTAATGGTATCACATGGGATGAAGCTTTTTCAAATGCTCAAAGAGGGTTTAACATCGTTACTGGATGGCTAACAGAGAACATCTTAACGCTCAATGTTTCAAAAACCAATGTTATTACCTTCTCCAATAGGCCCAACGATAAGCCTAATCCATCGTTCCATGTTATCTCGCAATCATGTAATTGTCAGAATCATATAAACTGTTCCTGTCCTAAACTGTCAAGCACAGACTCAACTAAGTATCTTGGTGTAATTATAGATAGGAATATGAAATTTCACCAACATATTGATTTGGTCGCTGCTAGAGTGCGTAAATTGATGGTGATTTTCAAGGCCGTTAGACATGTTGCACAAATGGATGTTGTTAAGACCGTTTATTACGCGCTTTGTCAATCACAGCTAATTTACTGCATCACCTCGTGGGGAGGTGCTTGTAAAACTACTTTCCTTAAATTAGAAAGAGCACAAAGAGCACTGTTAAAAGTGAGTTCATTCCTACCGTTCTTCTATCCTACAAAAGAGTTATATGGTAAATGGGAGGTTCTAACCGTCCGTCAGCTCTTTATTTATTATACAGTTATTAAGCAACATTCTCTGATAATATATGAACCAGATAAATTAAAAAATCCACGACGTAATAACAGAGTCTGCACTTCAATTTTATTTAAAACCAGTCTAGCACATAGATTTTTTTGCTACCAAGGTTCTCATTTGTACAATACATTAAATAAAGTATTATGTATATATCCATTACCAAAATCAAAATGCAAATCTGTATTGATGGAGTGGTTACAAAAATTAGATTATAATCGTACTGAAAAGCTGCTTCAGTCATGCTAAACAACACATTCCAATATAGATACCAACAAACTCACTCTAGTACCCGCACACACATTACACGCTCGTACATGCACACACTCACACACACACAAACATGATAATCATTCTACTTTGTAATAATTTCACTCTACTCATATTCAAATTAGGCACTTAGTTTTAATTTCAGTTTCATAGTATTGTATGTTTAATTTTTTTTTTCCTCGTACTTTGTATTTTCCAAATAATTCTACTGGAGCATGTTTAAATATAGTATTTAAATTAATGTTTTATTGTATACTTTGTTTTTTCCGTTGGGTGGGGACCTGGTGATCTGTAATTCAGGCATTTCTATGCCTAACACAGACACCAGCTCCTCACAAGTTGTAATATAAGATGTACATTTATGATGTCACTGTTGTTAGCTTGTAATTTGTGAGGAGAAATAAATAAATATATTATTATTATTATTATTATTATTATCTTTTATCCAACGACGCGCCATTGGTTATGTAGTTATCGCATTTTCAATAACAACGAACTACACACATCAAAAGTGTCTAGGGATCAACATATATTTTTGCAATAACTTTTCTCCTGATTGATATTAATTAAAATTTTCTTTAAGGATTCATCAAATAAAGTGTTTTCGTTTGTCACAGTAACGATAAACCAAGTCACCTTTGCATTAATAAAGAAATTTGCCATTTTCCTAATAAAGGGATTTTTGACATTTGAACCACTAACATTAAAGTTCGAAAAAAGACTGAAATAACAGTTTTCTTTAAAATTTTATTGGGTAACTTAAATAATTAATAATCCGTGTTTCTACCGCGAACACTAACAACACAAGAACATCGGTTTGGCATACTCAAAATGAGTTCATCCAAATCACGCTGTGGAATGGCCGCCCATGTTCGTTGCAACAACAAAAAAAGGTCTTCTTGCGACTGGATACCCTCCATATTCGGCAGAGCTCTTCTCTGTAGCATATCCCATGCATGCTCAATCGGGTTCAAGTCTGGCGACTGAGCAGGCCAGAGCAGGACATTGATGTTAGCTGCGGCGAGAGTCTGTCTTACAACTCTTGCGGTGTGCGGTCGTGCATTATCATGCATTAACTGAAATAAGGACCGATTTGCACTTGTAGAGGAACGATGACGTCAGATACAATCGTCTCAGCATAAATTTGAGCGTTGAGGTTGCCTCTGATCCAAATCAACTCAGTTCTTCCGCCGATCTAAATACCCGCCCATACCATGATGGTTCCACCACTATAAGGATGGACTTCCTGGCAGGATTTTAATCGCTGTTGGCGTCCAGGGGTTCTCCAGTGTCGTATACGTCTTGTATCCGGTCTCATACCAAAACGAGACTCATCAGAAAAGCACACGAAACGCCATTGTTCTTCTGCCCAATTTCTGTGTTCAAGAGCCCATTGATATCGAATCCTACGATTGTGCATTGCTATAGGTGGTACCCGTAGCGGTCTTCGGGAATGAAGGTTCACTTCATGCAAGCGGTTTCTGACTGTTTGGTCGCTAATTAAGTTCCCTGAAGAGTGATGAAGCCTCACGGCTAACATCATGGCGGTTATTGTTGGAGCTCTTCGAGTTAAGATTTGAATGTATCGGTCTGGTCTCCGTGTGGTGCAGCGATACCGTCCTCCATGGCGCTCAGCCACGGTACCAGTGCTTCGGTAACGTGTCCAAAGTCGACTGATAACACTCTGACTTGTATTCAGAGCTAAAGCCACAGTACGTTGCCGGGAACCAGCTTCTATCATTCCCACGGCTCTGAGCATTTCTTCCCTGCTTAAATGATGTCGCCGCTCCATAATAACGTTGGTTTTAATCAGTAGTAGGGAAACAGTAGCACTAATAATGTCTTCAATGCGTTGTATGTTTTTATAGGGAAAATATTGACAGCTGATTTTCATCTTTTACTCGAATTTGATTAACAGTTCCTGTTTCAAATTATGAAATGCACCAAAAAGGATCCATATAAATTTATAAAATCATAAATTTATTACAAAGCCACATCTCAATCTCAAGAAATCCGCATAAAAATGCTTGATCCCTAGACACTTTTACACTAAGCGGAAATATCTAATGTCCCTCTTACTATGACGAGCTTATAAAGAGTCAGACAGAGAATTCTACTCCGAGTAGAATTCACTGCCGTAGTCTGTGTTTTCTGATGCTGATGTATGGTAGTCGAGACTTCAAATAACATAGATTTACATCATTTTTGTATCTTACCTTTGTATACTACCCAATGTTTCCATATAAGATTTTCTAATTTTTCAGCAATTACCTTCAGTGAAACGTTGGCGGTGCCCTTCACTCTGCTCATGAGTAATGCAGGGAATTTTAACACAGAGTGCTAATTCGTTATCTGCTCAAATAATCAATTGCTAAGCTGGGTATGTTTCTGAATGACAGCGATGTGGATGAGTGAGTACTTTGGCGTCTTAGAATATTTTATTTGTATGCACTAATACGTGAATAGCTAGTTATTATTGAAGTCTTCTTACTAATATTATAAATGCGAAAGTTTGTGAGGATGGGTGTATAGTTTGTTACTCTTTCACGTAACAAGTAATGAACAGATCTGAATGGTAGAGAGAGAGATATATATACAACGTGTAATTTAAAGGGTATATACGAGAACATACCAAGTGCACGGCTTCTTTGGATGATAATAAACGATATGGCAAGGGTTTTCTAATCCTATGTGTACATGTGTGGAACTTATTAGAAATTTCAATACATTGATACCAGAGACCGAATCTTTCAAATTAAGAAGAACGAAGAGAATTATCGTGTTATTGCATGGTTATTGCCAAGTCACGTGGAAAGTTATTAACCCTCATAGTGCTGTGACAGGTCTGTTATGATTGGCATTCAAGAAACATATGAAACCGATAATTTGGTATCAATTTTTTGAGTCACTTATTTTGAGCTGAAACTGTGCATAGAGTCTCCATACCAGATGTTGTCTTCAGTCCTTGTGGATAGATATAGGGTTTCCGTTACACGTTGTATATACTCTTTATTGTACACCATAACAGATAACAAATAAGGACTTAAGAACTAAAAAATTGGTCAAGTGCGAGTCAGACACGCCCATGAAGGGTTCCGTAGTAACTATGCCAAATAACTTCTTTTTTTTCATAATGTTTGTGGATGAATTACAAAGTTATATTTGCGGTTTTAGAAAATATGCTGTAACTCAAAAACTGCAGACCCGATCTTGTTCAAATTAATTTTGGTTGAAAGTTTACATTAATATCTACAGCATATATTTTTTTTTAGATTTTTCACTTCATTATTATAGTAGTTAGAGGGGGATACACACATTTTACCACTTTGGAAGCGTATTTTTTTCAATGATTATCTTTATGTAAAAGTGGTTTTAGAAACCTCAATGTTATTTTTAAAGACCTGTCTATAGATTCTGCACACGCATAGGTTTCATGAAAAAATATATTTTCAGTCTCAGTTCCATGTCTGGGGACATGGAACTGAGACTGAAAATATATTTTAAATATTTTTTATTTTTTTCTTTTATTCGGAAAGCGGTTTACAGAATACATCTACCTACCAAGTTTCACATGTATTTATTGCCATTCGGCTACGGAACCCTAAAAAGTAAAAAGGGTGATACAATGGACGGTCTTATATCGCTGAAATGAATTAAATTTATTAAGTAGTTAGTTGACATCCTGGAATTATACATAGGCTACTTTTTATCCCGGAATTCCCACGGGACTGCGATTTACGCGGGAAAATCTTTCTACGCAAACGAAGTCACGGGCAGCAGCTTGTACTACATATATATGTATATATTGTTGCAGTCTCGCAAAAAATTCAAGAATTCTCGCCCTTATTACATTTAATTGAACACACTCTGTACAACTAGATCATATTAGTCATGGAACAGCAAACAACAGTTACAGATCTTATTATTGCCACACCCACAAACCTACTAGACCACTCTTAGGTAAATATCATAATTACACACCATTACACGGACTTAGAAGGTTACTATACTATTCTATAACCTTATTTCTGCACTGTTTGTATGTCCTACTTACCTGCATGCAGTTTAACGTGTGCACAAGACACAGATTGATCGTGTAAGGTATGTAAATTGATTGTAATAATTAGACTCTTTTTAAGTTTTGCAAGAGAGAAAGAGAGAGAGAATTAATCGATGAATTATGTATTTGGTCCATGATATATAGTTGACTAATAAGAAATAGTCTGAAAACACAAAAATATTTCGTCACATAGGCGTAAATAGGTTATTGTAAAATTTCAGGTTTGAATTGGTAAAGAAGAAAAAAGAACTGACAAGACTTTTGACAGTTTCTCTCTTCCAAGATTGATTTTTACAATATGTACCTATTAAAACTGAAAACTTAATTTAATATGGATCTTAGAACAAGTAAGATAGAGTTGGCTAAGAATATGTGTGACAGGATTTCCTAGGGACCAGAGAGAGTCCACAATTGTGTCTAGTCTATCTCAAATTAAGTCTTTGTCTACTTTTGCGGTAGAGATTTTTTTTATTTCTATAGATATTATAAATTAGATTATAAATGAACAAAAAGAATAGAGCCTTTCTCTCAATACAAAATGTCGTGTAAAAGCTATTACCCAGTGCCTCATTATTACGACTAGTAAGCAAAGAACTAGTATACACTTTGCATATTACTCGGTGTTTCATAATAACATAGGTATTTGCATAATCGCTCTTATAAGGATACGTTAAGATCCGGTAAAATTGAATTAAAGTGAGGACTGGGTAATGTGGCGCAATGTGGGTGACGCCTGTGTACTGGAACTGAACATTCATTATGTTGAGTGACATTGGAGATTTTTTATTCTTTTTATTGTTGATAGGCTTGCGTCTGACCACCATCTCATCTGTAAATTGTTGATGTTAAGCGATGATGTGGTCGAAGATGAAGCACGCTTGCCTAGAAGTAACCTATTCACTCTTGACTTAAAGATTCCCAGGTTAGAACTATCAGATATTTTCAAATTTCTCCTGCTCTGGTTGGAGCGAAAGGGCGTATCAAACTTCTAGTTTTACGGTGTTAGGGGCATCAGCCCAGAATTGTTGCCAGTTTTCAGTGTAACTGACAGCTGAATAACCAGTTTATTACATGCAGCAGGTTTCTTTATGACCTCCAAGACTCATGTAACTGGATAACATGAAACTCCTTGACAAGACTGGTACTGGTGAATACTGTATGAGTTCTGACTACCAGCGGCTATGTGTCTTCTGGTTTCAGGCTTAACGTCATAATTATGGCTCCGCAATGGAACGTTTTTTTACTGCGTGCGTCAAAGGCGATGTATTCGAAATGGTATAATTTTCAGGTGACAAATATAATTTGGATATTTATAATAATCTTAGTTTCAACGAAGAGGACCTTCAAAAATTAAATAATGTTTAATGTTGTCAGTAGAAAAAATTTCAAAACAGTATATTTCGATGGGATTACTCTACTCTATATACTCTAATCTATATAGTACTGTAAAGTAATACTATCAAATATAACGGTTGTCCAAATTTGCACATTATTGTTAGTAGTAGCGTTGTAGGTATGTATGTCGACATGACCTTGCACTGCGGTCAATTGGGTCTGACCTAGATTTTGATCCTTTTTTTTTACAAACAGGTCAATCTTCAAGGCTTACTAAGGCCAGTCTACATCCATATTTGTCAATCAACGGAGGATCCTCGATATGTTTATGGAGGTTCCTCCGTTAATTGCGGCTATCATTTGTACATATTTAACAGTAAATACGAATAGGAAGTCAGAAGCCAGAAAATCTTGGTTCAGAGTCAGATAGATAGTCGCTACATGTAAAACACTAGAACTCAGATGCATCTCCTTAGACTGAAACCCAACCCCAACCCAGATGATGATTAAAATTTTACAAATTCTTTCGTATGTCGTAACAAGGGTGTAGCAAACCGACAATTTCGAATATGTCTACTTCTTCGATCGATTATATTTGTGGTCTAGTTAGCAAAATTGGCTAATTACTGACGATTATTGAAACAGATAAGCTGTTCGTACGTAATTATCACCAGCGATTTAGGTAAGTGCTCTGTAATTGGTGGTCTGTTCTGGTAAGTGTTCTTTAGCGTTGTTTCGTGATTGGCGGTTCCGGCATTCATTAATGACAATTTACTACCTATCCTTTATTTTTAACATGTAATTATTAGACCAACTCTCATTTATCTCTGGGTGCCCAGAATCATGATTTGCTCTTTTGTTATTTTTTATGGGGAAAATCATTGAAATGACTCCTAGGCTGAGCTCTGAGTGGAGCGGAAGGGAATGTCCGACTTCTACTAACTGAAAACCTACCTTGTTCCTTCAATTGCCCTAGCATATATTTTTAGCTAATATTTTCAATAACCTGTTCACTGCTGGTCTCTAAAACAATGCTATAGTTCTGAAAGCCTTGAACTCTATATGTCCTGCTCAAGTTTTGTCTTAATCATCGGCATAAGCATATATACATACATTTTAGTAGCAACATTATTCTCAGAAACTGGCTGAAAAAGAAAGACTGCCATTTCTTCAAATACTTGTGTACATCCGCACAATAAGATGGTCTTTGCAAATAAGTAGTAATAAGATTCTTAGTTTTAAAGTACTATAATGAACTAATAGCACTAGTCTGTATGTGTTTTTACTACAGCTATAGTAAAGGATCAGTGTCAATCCCAGGAAGAAGAATATACTGTAGGCCCTGAACGGAAGACTTCATTGGAACACAGCTAGTGGAAAATACTAAGGGAGAAATAAATAGGAAGCTACACTTTTATTCAATGACATAGGAACATATCTATTTGCAAAACGTGACAAAAACTATTGTAACGCTTAAAACTGACTAATGGCTGTTTGATAAATGGAGCGAGAAATCAAAGAGAGCTCACACGCATACAACGGATTGGTACGGCTAGACCGAGAGGCCAACTCGACAAGCAGTTTCACACACTCTTATCACGAACAGCTATGGTTGATAATCCCATGTTTCGTCGGCAAATGGGTTTGGTAAATAGATTTGTGACGTATGATGGACGCAATGCCACCGTTGCCAAAGTGCATGTAAGTTGTGTGCAACAGTGGACTATGGATACAATTATCATTCCTTTATAATTAAGATTTTTTAACTATAATCGATTAGACGGAATTTCAGTTTCGTAATAGGTGATTTTCAGGGTTGAACGAAAGAAAGCCTTTAAAGGCAGATTGTTTTAGCGATACTGTTTCTATCGTGTAATTAAGAATTTGGTTTTGAGGAGTTCGTGGCCAAACAATAACAGCCACATGGTTCGATTAAGGTTAAGTACCGCTTTTCGTGTCGTTGTCGTCAGTCTGTGGATGGTGATCTTAACAAATCGAGATGATCTAGATTCAATGTACTTTCCGAGGCACCGAGGGATCTCGACGAGATCCCTCGATGCCTCGGAAAGTACATTGATCCCGGTTGTCATGTATACATCTTTAACAGTAGTTATGGGTAGCCTGAACACCTGAACCCAGTCTTGCCAAGGGGTATCATGATGCCCAGCTATTGGGTTGTGTAGGTCAAATAGGTACCGTACAATAACCGACCCCAACATATTGTTACGAGCTGGGGTTCGGGATAGAAATAATTACGCCAATTAATCCAAAATGAATACTTTAATTTAATAAACACAAAATAAAAATTAACACAATTATTCGCTCCACAATACTTGTCACTTAACACTTAAATCGCACTGAAATTCACTTGTAGGGTTCGATTATATCGCCTCGTATCTTGTAATAAGACTGTCGTTTGCGTTCCTCTGCGATCTATTTATCTACCCCGGTCTATGAGTTCTAGAACATTCTTGTAAAATCGACTCACTGCCTATACTGCCAAGAATGTTCTAGAAGCTACTTGAGATACTCAGTACTGCTACTTTCCGCCAGATGGCGTTAGTGTCTCGAACGTATTAGAAGTCGGTCGAAGTTTCTCGATATACTCAGTACTGCTACTCGCCGCCAGGTGGCGTTAGTGTCTCAAACATTCTAGATGTCGGTTGAAGTTTCTCGACGTATTTAGCTAAGCGACTGGCGTAACAATATGTACTTGGGAAAAGGCTAAGTAGATAATTCATTAAAAATTTGGTTATTACAAAATCGGTGGATAACATCTTTTTGCCGTTTTAGAACAATTCTTTTATAAGCCACTATCAGTTGCTAGCGATTTCGTTCGCATGGGAAGTTTTTCCCGTGTAAATCCCGATCCCGTGGGAATTTCGCAAAATCCCATCTTAACAAGCATATACGTACTAAAAGGAACCCCCATGCAAAATTTGAGAGCCCTACTACTTGCAGTTTCTGAGATTTCGTGATTAATCAGTGAGTGGTATTTCGCTTTTCAACCGACGACCAAAAGAGGAGGTTATCAATACGACGCGTATATATATATATTTTTTTAATGTATTATCACCGATTACTCGTAGACGGCTGAACCGATTTGGAAAATTCTTTTTTTGTTTGAAAGGGTATACTTCAAAATTGGTCCCATTGTCACCAGGTCAGGATCTGATGATGGGATCCTGGAGAAATCGAGGGAACTCTTCAAATATTATAGGCACACCTATGGCGTTTTGGGTATTTCTTATAGTAACTTGTGCTCTCAAAAAATACCATTTGGGGAAGTGGAACTGATGATGAAGACCACAGATGGCCGCCGAACCTACTCAATAATAAGTATTTCGTGGATTGCGCTTCGAATACTTGAATATGGATGTTAAGTACTTTATGTTCGTCACAATTCATATGGTGATGTAGAGCTGATGGTGAAGTACCAGGAGAACTCCTCAAAAATTAACGGCCCAGCATTGGGAAAAGCAATATTTTGTAAAAGGTAGTTGACATTTAGGCTCTTTTAATTAGGTAAATTAAAAATCAACCAACTAAAAAGAGTGAAATAAAAACATTTTACCAAAAAATTAAACCGACTCCCAAAAACACTGCAAAGTGAAAAATAACTTTAATTTCGGAAGTCGGTGCCAAAAACGAAAATACAGCCAACCATTTAATGAAATTTCCGAACATTTCATGGAATGATCATCATATAAATGGCCATATCGTGACGAAAGCAACCTATTTATCGACATTCTCAACTGACCACTTGGTATATTGGTAGTGGCAAACTGTGATAAGTCGCGCGCGAGCCGAGAGAGCGAAGCGAGCGGTGCCGCGGGAGCGGCTGGCAAGCGCTACATCCAAATTGGCCTAAGTTACTTGGCTATTTAGTATTTTTAGTGCTAGCTTAACAAAATTTATTGTTAGTTGTCACTTAGTGTGCGTAATCTCAGTTAAATAATAATCATTAAAGTATTCCTTTAAAAATTTATTCTTACAAGTGTGAGACACAAAAGTTCAAAGGGTTGCAATAAAATTGTTTGTAAATGGATAGATTATCACCTGTACTAAGATAGGTCGACCTATTTCTGGGTGGTTTAAAAAAAAACCACGAAGGCTAAGGCCCTAGCCTTCTAACCTAACCTATCCGAGTTGGGGTACTCTGAGTCAGGGTGTTAACCACAATAACGTTTTTTATTACATTAAACGTTTTGAATAAATAAACAATATACATATTAAATGTTACACCAAATGGTAATTGATTACATAAACGTTATATCAAACAACGTTATACTAATTAAGTTTTAGAATAAATAAATAATGTTATATGTAAAGAAATTATATCAACAGTTGGTTATATCTCACGTTGATTATATCTTATTAGACCAAATGAGTTTATTTATACGTTATGAGACGCACCCAGGTGGATAATCTAACTATTTTACGATATGATCACTAATGGTTGGCCAAATCATGAAGTAGTCGTGCGTTTAACTGTTCATATCGTCAAACGATGCGTATTCAATATCTGGCAAGACCACATCATGATGTCGGTCGATGTTCTATTTCATGAAATACAATCATTTCATGAAATGGTTGAACACTTCATGAAATGATTAATAGTAAGATCTGGCCACGACATATCTACATACTAACAAGGTTAGCGTTACTGCTATCCACCAATTATTATCAAAACAATCTATAGAAGAACGATTTTTTACAAAAACGATTGCTAAATAAAGGCATTAATTAACTTGTATACAAACCATTCAATTTAAACTAAACTGCAAAGTAAAGTAAAAGTAAGCAATAAAAAATTGTTACTCAGCCCTGTGGGCCGGTGATGAACCCAAGAGGTTCAGCGTTGAACCCCAAGGGCTGGCTATTCCTCTGGCCAGATACTAGTTATAAAATACTATAGCTATCAAGGGAAGTATCACTGGAGATCATAATTAGTGTAGATTCGCTTGAATGAGCATTTGCCCGCAAGTAAAGTAGTAAATTAAGATCTTACAAAATAATGAACAAACTAGAACGCAAGCTGGTTCAAATCCGATTTTCGTTTGTTTTAGATCCGAACTAAATAGGATTCAGATTTCAGATTCAGATTCAGATTTTTTTTTTTAGGTACCTACATATATATTTTATTGCTTCGCGTTTCGTAGGGCTTAAGTATCAGTACTAACTTTAAATTAATTTATTTCCTCTCACAACTAACAACGCATTTTCTGCTCTACAGAGCCATGAGATATTTTATCTCACATGCGTCACTGGTTGCGTAAAAACCTGTGCAATGGAGTAAACGCCACGGTTTTAACGTGCACACTATGAATGAATGCTTCCTCTCGATAATAGGACATTGTGTGACGTAATGCGGTTATTATTAATACGGATATCATTCTGATAGTGCACTATCAGAATGATATCCGTATTGCATAGCTATTGAGATTTGTTGTGGGAGCTGACATAGCACTATAACCTGCCAATCTGGACATTTTTCTGTTTTGAGAAAGGGATGAAGCTATACGTCTTTTATAGCACCATCTCTATCACACAGCGCAATCTAGAACATTTTATGACGTCATAATAGTGTCCCTGACTTTTAGAAATTTACTATCCGGTTTGAAAGTTTAGGGCTCTGCTTACTAATGAAAAGGAAACAGAAATCAATTACTTCACAAGTTACATTTTGAATAAGCTACAAGTTTCTTAACGAAGTGGCAGATGACGGTGTTTCCTGTATGTCACTTCCGCTGAAAGGAAATGCAGAAGCAAACAAACCTGGCTAGATTTTAAAGTTGAGTTGCAATTTTATTATATCTAACTGGCGACTCGCCCTGGTTTCTGGCATAAAGTGAAGACTGTATCAAAATCCACTGTGAGGTGTAGAAAAAGTGGTGAGAAAAATATTCAAAAAACTCCTCTCGTTATGGGTGGAGTAGATGAAAGTGTCAGACTTTTACTGCCTAAAAACCCATCCTGTACCTTCGTTGCCATTGGGTTCAGGGGCCGCAGTTGCGGTTTGGATCTTCCCTGATTGTACGCTGTACTTACGGGTTCGATTCGCTCGCCGGAACAAATGTTTTTATTTGCTGCAAATATTTGTTCAGTGTGTTTGTTCAAATGCAACCACTATACAAGTGAAAATTCTTACTGTGGGGCATTTTAAGTATTGTTAGATGATGACAATATTCTGTTAAAAATTTGTTACCGGACTCCTTGCTGACCTAGACCCCAAAATATTTGCGAGCAAGCAAAGAGGCGTAAGCTGCACTTATTAAAATTAATTTAAGGAAAAATAAGATGGCCACGATAAAAATTACAACTTAATTCACACCATTAATTTATTTTGACGGTATGTTGATAAAGTGTGAGGAATTAATATGACTGCGGGGTATCAACAATGATTTCGAGTCGTATAGAGAGGAAATTACTTGCAGGCGTGTCAAATCCTTATTTGGATTGTTGCATCGTGTAGTTTTGATAAGAACTTGTATCGGTTGGAATTTTTTATGGAATTTATGCTACCTTGATCTTTATATGTTCTGGAGAATGCTTGACTGATATTTTGTTTTCTCAATACGGTACTCTTTTTTGTATCATAGTAGAAAGTCACAAGTGGAACTCCTTTTTTTGGGGGAAATCATCCACCTCCTGCTTTGGGTGGAGTGGAAGGGAATAGCAGAAGTGAAGGGCAACTGAAGAAATAGGGTGGATTTTAGACCTACATTGTTCCTAAAGTTGCCTTTGCGATCCGGGGCTGCGGTATCTCGTACAACGTTCCCTCAACCCCAATTATTGGCCCTATCAGGCTCCGTTATTGGTGCTGATTGCTCTTAAGACTCTGAACGAGGGGTAACTGAACTACATTTTGTTCTTTACCATATTTATAGTTTAGGCTTAAGAACTGCAGAAATGGGCTACGTCTAAACTAATTTTACCAACCCCGTTTTATCATTTGATTACAGAGGAAATGTATTGCGCCATCGTTACATAGTGGACATCCCTCCCATACGCACTAAACGTTTTGGTAATGCTTTCATTGTGCGTACAGCTAAGGAGCGGCATTCCCTGTCAGAGTTTATGTTTCCTGAAAGCTATAACAAGCGTTTTTAAGTCAACAATGAATAGTTTACTTATAATTAGTTTACTTCTAAGCAAGCGTGCTAGGCAAAATGGTGGTCAAAGGCGAGCCTATAAACAATAAAAAAGTCTTTTGCGTAGCTACTATAAATAAACTGATTAAAATTACCCTTTCGTTTTTTTTTGTCATAAAAGTAAAATATTTTTTGGTCTTGTGTGTATCAGTTTCATCGATGTTTTAATAAGATCGTTCCACATTTTATTGTTTTTACAGCAATAAAATGCGGAATAAAACGACTCGCGGATATAATGAAATGTTGTTATGAGATAAGCAATCAGGGCTTTGTATGAGAGAAAGATTTAATCTGTAAGCCGTCTGATCTTTGATTAAAATGTATCATACTCGTAGTATGACTTTTTGTATCTTGAAAAATTGGCCATGTGCGAGTCAGACTCGCCCATGAAGGGTTTCGTAGTAACTATAATAAATATAATTTAATATATTTATTTGGAAAAAAAAACTTAAAAATTTCTTAAAACTAGTTTATTTACAATTTTTACAACTACGCCAAATAACTTTGTTTTTCATAGTGTTTGTATGAATTACAAAGTTATCTCAAAAACTGCAAACCCGATCTCGTTCAAACCAATTTTGCTTGAAAGATTACATTAAGATCTATAGCATATATATTTTTTATATTTTTCACTCCATAATTATAGAAGTTAGAGGGGGGGACACATTTTACCAATTTAGAAGCGTATATCTTTTAAACGATCAACTTTATTAAAAAGTGGTTTTAAAAACCCCAATATCATTTTTGAAGACCTGTCTATAGATACCACACACGCATAGGTTTCATGAAAAAAAAAAATTCAGTTTCAGTTCCATGTATGGGGAGCCCCCTTTATTTTCATTTATTTTTTCATAAAATCGGAAAGCGGTTCACAGAATACATCTACCTACCAAGTTTTACATGTACAGTTTTAACAGTTTCGGAATAAAATGGCTGTGACATACGGACGGACGGACAGACAGACAGACAGACAGACAGACACACAGACAGACGGACAGACAAAACTATAAGGTCGAAACTATAAGGGTTCCGTTTTTTGCCATTTGGCTACGGAACCCTAAAACCATAAAATATTATATTTTTTTTCTTCCTTCCTCTCCACGTTTTATGTGGAGAAGAGCACCAGGCACAATTCCAGACTTCAGACTATTACTGAGAAATTCCAGGTAGAAACACTTTATTGTCCTTTTTCTGACCCGGGAAATGAAATCAGGACTACAAACAACTACCTTGAGTAAGTTCATTATACGTTTTAATAAAGTAGGTAAAGTTTTGTTAAAAGTACAAATAAATTACGTAAAGCCATTAACTTATGTAAATTCGGTAGTTGATCGTAAGTCGTGTGTGTGATCAAGATTGAGAACAAATAGATAAGGTTGTGACTTATAGTCAACAAAATGATTAGTAGAATATTAATTTTATACCTTCATGGTTCTCAAATGATTTGATGACTATGGTTTGTATGGACCTCTAAGTTTGTTCGGTTTTTCTTCTCAGGGTATAGTCCGTTAGGAAACCCTGGCCTCATCTAGTTTATATTGAAGACAAAATAATGTGTAAAAGTGTTATTTATAAACTAACTTCTGCCCGCGACTTGGTTCGCGTGGGAGGGTTTTGCCACGTAAATTCCAATCCTGTAAGAATTCCGGAATAAAAAGCAGGAAGAAATGTGTTATTCCAGGATGTCAACTATATACAGAGTTAATTATTGTAAAACACCGAAAACCTCTCAGGACTATGTTACTTACATCATAATCAACAACTTTTGCTCTATGACTTTTAAAAATAATAAATAAAAAATATTTTTATTTTTGTATAAAAATCTGGTGAACTAAAATATGACGAATTTTTAAAAGTCATAGAACAAAAGTTGTTGATTATGATGTTAGTAACATAGTCCTGAGAGGTTTTTGGTATTTTACAATTAACCCTGTATATACTCACCAAATTTCATACAGATCCGTTCAATTGTTTTTGAGTGAAAGAGTGACAAGCATATACATACATCAATACATCTGTGCTCACAAGCTATCGCATTTTTACACTGTAGATTTGCAAAATAAGCAAATATTTTCTCATTATTTCATTTCATTATTTAAATTATTTATAAACTATTTCCAAAAGAAACATAATTATTTCATTTCAATATTAATAATGTGGGCTTATTGTGTCCCACTAAAGGGCAAAGGAAGTTCACTACCTACCTTCCACTTTATCAGATACGGACTTCTCTTCCTGGGCCTAGCAATACGCAGGCTCTTGTAGCTCGGAGCCTAATAAGTAGCTTCTTTTGTCCAATTCTGTTTCGTTTCCATTTTATAATAATAATAACATATATCCTTTATTATGGGCAACTAAGCCTTGACAAAACAATAAACACTTAAAAAACCAAAACTACTTTATATGAACAGACGGCGTCGTATTGTGTAGCGTGGTATCGAGTAATCTTTCGCGAAATCATCGATACACGACACCGGTCGCCCAAAATTCCTGCTTGAGGAATATCTCCAATTGATGAGTAGGAACCCGCATTATAAACGATTTAAAATTCAATTCATGACACGATTTTTACTCCTCAACCCTCAAAGTCCAGGTGGTCTTAGCTCACACGTACTCCAAGATTTCCTCAACCTTCGTAGCGTAGTGCAGCCTGGACACGTAGAGCTACGTCGTTGGTACAGCTGCACGTAACTGGAAGTTTGAATTTCAGCTTGGCAACTGTTATACTCACGTCTGCGATTTGAAAAATACTAAGATTTTATTAGAACGGTTCAGTTACAATACTAGCCTCGACAGATTTACCTGCTGTGACATTTTTACCTGCTGTGCTCAAACAGGGTCACCTACATTATTTTCCTCTATCGAGTTCTATAGTCATACAGTTTCCATTCATTCTGTAAATTCATTCAAAATTTTAATACTTTATAACGGACTCACGACTCAATAATTCTGGTTGTGTTCATCCAGACGCTATAGAAAAAGTACAATTCTATTAAATCTTTTGTCATAATACTTAAATGTAAGGGTTTGAAGTCGTGACATTCATGTCGTTTTGTATTTTTTTATATTTATTTAAGGAATTGCCGATTCCATCGTAATCTAATTCGACTAACGGTACACTTACAATTAAGAATTATAGTTTAAAAAAACATGCTTATAGCTTTAGCAGCTTCAGATGAAGGAGATGAAAGTATTTCATGAAAATCGCCTATACTAATTCTACTTAAGTTTCAGAAGCTCTCATTCTGTATCGTACCGGACGCATTTCATTAACAGGTGGTGCACGTCTTCAACTATGCCACACAAATAGCAGTTCGGGAATTTGACTTTTTCATTAAATACGCGATCCTGTTTAATGAGACGTGACCGGATCTTCTTCACCACGCTACCGGTATTAGATGTCGATGCTTATCTTTGGACCAATATACTACCTGCACAGCTCTTTTATTGACCTCATTATGATTCTACAAAGTGCAGGTGGACATGACAAGAGGTGGGCCATATCTTGTAAAGGGACTCCACAGTAGCATTGCATCTGCGAAAGGTCAACGGAACCCCATTTGCCCAGATTGTATTTACAGCTGCCAACCTGGGCCCGCTATTACTTAAGTGATTTCAAGGTTGGCCACTGCAGCTCGTGTCCGAGTGGTAGGTGTTCTTCTGGATTGATGAAGTGTGGAGGGATGGGGTGTTATCCTATGTTTATGGGGAATGAATGCTAATAATATATAAACCAACATCCAAACATCCTCACAACCTTTCACTATATATTAAACTAGCTGCTGCCCTCGGCATTTCAAAAGACTTTATCTTCTTCAAAAGATTATATCTGGGAAAAAGTACCCTATGTTCTTCTTCAAGGTCTAACCTGTATCTGTATCAAATTTTATCAAAGTTAGTTACCTGATATTGACGTGAAAGTATAACAGACAGACAGTCAGAGTGCGCTTTTGCATTTGTAATTATAATATTATGTTACGATTAGTAAGATTTACTGTATTTCCTGTCGACTATAAAGCGTCAACAGTCTAATAACAGGTGTCGGACTTGTGACCGAGAGGTCGCGAGTTCGAAACGAACCCATTACACTATTGCAGTGAACCCACTCCAGACACAAGCATATTTAGCTTAGTTGGAAGGATTAACAAGATTGCTAGTAATGTGAATTTTACCCACTAAGCAAGTTAACTTTAAAAAAAAAACGTTACATTTAGTAGTATTAACTGTATTAACTGTTAAAAATAAAGACTGCTCTACAAACTTTTACTTACTTATAATTTCCACGTATTATAAATACGAACCGGTCACTACAATTGGTACCTATCCGACCCTTGACACTTGGTACCGTTTCAGAGTGTCCCACGATGGGCAGGTGCTCTGAATGCCAACAGTCATGGCACCGCGGGCGCATTCTCCCGGCCGAAGGCAAAACCCACTGGTCAATTGTTTCGCCGACCATACCCTTTTTGTGTGATAAATACTCGTTGACTTAAATAAAGATCTTTGTTGCTGTCGGTATATCGAGATTCTTTTGTTTGTAGGTACTAAGTACCTTTGTTCTTTGTTAATAATTCGCGTCTCTGGAATACAGATTATTTTAATATGCTGGTGTGAATTTGAATAGGATGGAATTTTATAAACAGGTGGATATTTAGGGTTATTTATCCCCGTAATATGCCAATCTATACATATAAATAAATGTGATATGTCTGTCTGTAATTTCAAAATAACTTGGTATTCTCAAGTACTTATAATTATTTACACGATATAAAAACACAAACCACCTTTTCTAAACATGTTGTCTTCTGTTGGTCTGTCTTTCTTCCTGTTTGTCAAGGTTGGCAAACTCTGGAATAACTAAACTGATTTTAATGGAACTTTCACTGGAGGTTTTAGGGCCAGCCCTATACATTGGTAAAGGGTTTTTATCCCAGGATAGGGATTAAATGAAACACAGGAAAAGCTTAAGACGTGAACGAAGTCGCGGACACAGCTAGTATCCAATAGTAATAATTTATGATGATTTTAGATTTATACGTGGACAAACCCGGAGCCTGAGGTTTGTAGATAAAGATGTTCATTTCTCCGGCCTTTTATTATTCGTCCATTATTTCTGTTAATGTGCATTACAATAAGACGTATAATTTTATTGCTTCTTGATAGTACTTTAAAAATGGTTTATTCCTGTTACTGCCGCATAAAATTACATTCAGAATATTTTCGAAGTTACATTTCACAAAAAGTTCAATGAGTAGTTTTTTCCCGCTCTAATATAGTTCACACGATCGATCTATTAAACTAAACTACCGATTTATCTCCATTGACAGCAAACACTTTATAGAAATTAGTCGAACGTCTAGAATCCATTGTAATCGATCACTCACCTGACAGAACCAATTCACTTCACTAAGAAAGAAAAATAAAGTCAGCGAATTATTATAGGCCAGTTAGAAAATATAACACAATAAGGTTACGGTTCTTATTCTATTTTTGTTTTAAACCCCGGTTTAGATAGCAATCGTTAAAATATTAAATCTAAAAATATTTTTGCAGTAACTCATAATTTTGTTGTGCAATTTCAGACATAGCTTAGATTTCAACATCTACATCTGTCTAATCTTTTTCCAATTATTATTTTCTAATCTTATTCCAAATATTTAGGGTCAGCAAGTATTTTAAATGGAACAACTACTTGGTGTCCGGGGCACAGAAAAATCTCTATATGTTCTCCACGGATCGACCTCGGCGTTGATTGACCTTGACATTCAATACGTACGTCTGTTATTACTTAGCCACGAAATCCTTAGATTTTAAATAATGTTATTAAACTAAATATCTTCATGCAAAGGTGATCGACACTTTTATAAATCCCTTCTTATTAGGCATCATTGTAATATCTATTTCGGAGGGAAAACTTCAAATGACTCCTACAGCTCTGGGTGGATTGGCAGAGAGTTTCAGACTTCTACTGACTAATAAGCTACCCTGTTCCTTCAGGTGTCTTTGATTGCCGGGGCCTTGGTATCTCGTTAGAATATTCGTAACAGCCTAGACCTTTGTCGTACAATTACGTTGTTTTTTGCACAAGCTCGTCTTTAAATTTCTAACCATGATTTTAATACATGAGATTCAGAATTTACAGTTGCGACCACGAGAAAAGCGCCGAATCAATGAGTTTCGTATAAACAATTCAACTGTCTAAACTTTGACGTGACCAGAGGGAGGCTCATTCATTGCCCAAAGAATAAGCATTTCCATTCAACGTGGCAATGCTGCCAGTCTTCCGGGGACTATTCCGGACGACAGCGATGTGGAGGAGTACTTTGACGACGGAGTCTATTTTTTAAGTACATAGGTTTAGCAGTGTTTTTATAATAACAATTATTTGAAGTTCAAGTTTCTATCTATACACTCGTTTTCAGTTTTATCATCACATTCTCAGTTTTATCATATATATACATAATTATGTCCTTATAGCAAAACCGACCATGACATGAACGGACCATTCATAAAACTGTCATTCCATGCAATGGTTGCTCTTCTGGTCTTAAGAGCGCTTACACCTTACGAAGTTTCATACAAAACAATCATGGTTTTTTTCTTGGATATTAAAGAAGCAATTTTAATGACGCTTGGTAAATTAATACCTATACAAAATACCCAGTACAACTAGTTAGTTATTAACTTTCTCAAAAAAGATCTATAACTTTCAGTTTTCTATAGTTTTTATGTATTTAGACCTAAGTGTCTCATGTATATACTAACCATGATTAAAATCGGTTATTTAATTTCCAAGAAAAAGGCCTTGAAATTTTGTATGAAACACTCTAAGGTGTAAACGCTCTTAATAGCAGTACCTAAGTGTTGAATTAACTTATACGGCGAGAATATCTACATACTTTTGAACAATAAATTCATGTAAACACTGCATTACAACACAAATATTAATAATTTTAGACATTACAAAAACTTATTACTCACACACTTGTGCAACTAAAAACTAAGCGTTAATTTTAACAACGCGTACAATTGGGTAATAATCTAATTATTCACGTTTAGACGTGTGTTTTTTTAAGCTAGATCTCTTAGATTATCGCAGGTAGACAATCAGGTGCATAGCAGTCACGATTTGTGCGAAAACATTTGACATTTGGAAGCCATTTGCGGAGATCTAGAATGTTCGTATGTAGATGTAATAGAAAAATCAAGGGCGTGTTCGATTTAGAGCAGTCGTGTTTAATAGCCAGCGGGTTTGTAAGTGTTATTGTTTAATTATTTGATTGATTTTTTGTTGTATGTTTAAGGAATGCCAATTTATTGTGTGGTCTTGTTATTATTTTGATACGATCTGTTTGTTAAACTGATCTTGGTTCTAAATGGTCTTTCGTCGATTGTTGATAGATAAAAGTATATCCTTAATGATATTTTTATGGAAATCATTAGGCGATTTAATTAATTAGGTACTTAAGGCTTTATTTCTTTGATACAGCCTTCTACAAGCCCTCATACATATGAATATAGTCGGAAAAGGATATATATATACTAATATTATAAAACGGAAAGGTTTGTTTGTTTGTTTAAACACGTTAACCTTCGAAAGTACTGGGTGGATTTGGTTAAAATTTGTAATGGAAGTAGCTTAAAGCTTTTTACCCAACTTAAGAGGAGTGGGGGATTTTTAACGTGATTTAGCCCACGGGAGCAAAGCCCCAAGTGACTGCCAGTATACAGATAATTATAACTGTATGTAGGTATATCGGAATCAGGATTCGAAACGGCGACCTTTGGTGTCGGAAACCAACGCCTAAGGTGTTAAATGACTTGAACTTTCGGTTGACTGTGATTAATGTAGAATAGACTAATTTAGTTCTTAACAAAAAAATTAGAACAAGACCAGAGTTTTTACAGGCACTCTTTAATAGGTATTACTGAAAATTGACACTTATGAAAAAATTGCAACCTGGCTTGGCTTCGCATTCTGCTAATACACACAAAACCTTCATAAATTATACACTACAACCTTCCTCAGGAAACAATTTATCAGTTGGTGAAACTTGCATGAAAACTGTTTATTTGTTTTTGAGTTTATCGCGAACAGATAGTCAGACAGAAACGGTGGGAGACTGTTTTTTTGCCTCGTTGAATATCGATGCTTATTTCACAATGAAAATAACAATTCCAGAATTGTCTAATGGTCACATATCGGTCCTTAACCAAACATTACAAGTCCAGTTTAGCCAACTTCAAAAAAGCCGGAGTCTGTGTTTCCTGATAGTAAACTGGTGGTCTTTAAGTCAAGAGTGAATAGGTTACTTCTAGGTACCTAAGCGTGCTCCATCTTCGACCACGTCATCACTTACCATCAGATGAGATGGTGGTCAATCATAAGCCTGTCTAGAATAAAAACTAAGGAGGTTGTTCACATTTTATTTGTTTAATATATGTATTAGGTACTAGCTTTTGCCCACGACTTCGTTCGCGTGGGAAGGTTTTCCCGCGTAAAATCCCGATTCCGTGGGAATTTTGGGATATAAAGTAGCCTATATGTTATTTCAGGATGTAAACTATCTACTTGCCAAATTTCATTCGGATCCGTTCAGTAGTTTTTGCGTGAAAGAGTAACAAACATCCATCCATCCTCACATACTTTCACATTTATAATATTAGTAAGAGTAAGAATAGTAAGAATAAGAATATTAGTAAGAAGTAAGATAAGATAGTAAGATGTTTTTAACCCTTAATAGGGCATGGGCAAAGTGTGGATGTTTGGAAAAAAACGCAGTCAATTTGGCATTATGGGTATAGTGTTGTAGGATTTTAAATCATTTCATCCCCAAGTGTGAATGTGTGTGTATTTCTGTCCTCATCACACAAAAATCAGTGATCTGTTTGACAAAACATTGAAAGTAAAACTTTGACAGCTTCTTTTTTTACTTCATTCGTTTCGTAAACAAGTTTTGGCTCATGCTCATAAAGAAAAAATGACAGTGACATTTTGTGAGAACAGTTACACATTTGACCATTTACAACAAAAAGCTGATGTGGGAATAGTGTTCATCTTGCCCTATTAAGGGTTAATGTTTCCGACCGGTCATAACTTTATGGATTATGAACCGATGTTTGTATATAATAAAAATCACTTATCTAAATAATGATATTGGATATTCTCATGACGATCATGGATGGAATTTTTTTCACAGTTACAAACACGATGCCACAGAAGCAGGCCTTTAACTGTCGCCGCAGGGTCGAGCTGTAATTAAACGTAAAAAATTACTCTTGCAATAAAAAATATTATCCGTAATACAAGTAATAATGTGGATTATATGATAATATTCATCATTTGACATTTGAATCAGAGGTGTGTCAAATAAAACGCGTTCTTCCTTATAGTTACGAATACTTGACAACAATCCTTCCTGGTATCTTCCGGGTAGGGAGATCTAATTACCGAAGTTCGTTGAAAAAGAACTACGTGGCACTTTTTGCAGAATGTCCACGATCATACCAGTGCATTTTGGATCGAGCCGGAAAGGTCACTTACGAATATCATTTCATATAACATACCTATTGAGAATTTCAAGTGGAAAAATAAATGCAAAGAGAGTGACGTAAATTTTATAGTCAAATACCTTATTCCTTTTTGTGAATAAACAAATACAGTATTTTCCGAGGACCTCGAAATATTCTGACTATCTTTCAAAGCATATAAATATGTTGTATATATTTATTTATTTAAACTTTATGCACATAGGTACAAAGGCGGACTTAATGCCGTAGGCATTCTCTACCAGTCAACCATGAGTGGTGAAGAGATAGTGTGGAAGGTGCAATATGTACGTGAAAATTATATTGGAAATAATAATAATAATAATAATAATAGTGATAACACAAAATAACCTAGTATCATAAAATAGAAATCTACATAAATAATATATATGAATAAATACCTATATAAATACATATATACTTAAGAAGCAAATGAAAATTAAATGTGGAAATTCTGCTTACTGGTGTTATAGAAATTGGATCCGCAATTTCTTTTTAAATGCGTGCATATTCTGCTTAGCCTTTTGCTAACTGAGTTGAAAATGGCTTTTAGTCTAACCGAGTGCAGCTGAGTACATGAAGCGACTATAACTGAGCTCTAAAACCCAGTATCTGGGTAATATGACCCAGCCTGACCCTTTGCTGCCCTCCACCAACGACCCCGCTAATGCCCAGGCCCGTACTCCACAGGGAGTGCCCTTATCGTGCGGTCGTTTAAATGTAAATAATTAGTATGTAAGCCCTGGCTGGGGGCCTTTAAATTTTAGAGGCCACCACAGGATTGTCTGGTTAAGTAGTAACCAGCCTTAGTGTGCTGAACTACGAGTGGCCCTATAAAAAAAAAGTATCTGGGTAACACGTTTCAAATTAATGAAACTAAATACTTATGGTATCTTATGCGGTAACAAACGTTAGTTTTGGTAGATCTTTCTGTGCCAGTAGGTAAAAAAGTATTTCTTTCCCGCTTGCAGCAACTAATTTGTTTAATCATGTGTTTCTGACATATTTGGGCAAAGGCTAAGCGGATACTTTTTAAATTAAAAAAATGTTTACTTAAGTATAAATATAAATTTACTTTGAAATTTGAAATATTTATTATATACTGATTCGATTTTCAAAATTCATTCTAGATAAAAAGCTGCACTACTGCCAGTAGTGCACGAGTACCATAGGCATTTTTTATCATAAAATACTCCATAGTATTCGGATTCCTTAGCTCAATTCCGCTCGAAAATTTAAAAAAGCACAATTGATTCGTAGTCACATTGACTCTTGTATTATTATTATTGTCAAAGAATTTGTTTGTTCATAATTCATAATTTTTAGTATTTATTCTTAACTGAAATCCTTAATTGAATTTTTAGTTGAGTTTTATTTGAATTTATATGTTTTTTTTTATTGAATTGATATTGTAATTATTTTTTGCTTACCTACTCTTAATTTTTTTATTGGTTTTTGCAGTCATTTTACTTATTGTTAAACTTTAAAACTATTATAAAAACATTATGTATCACATGTTTATAACCAACTTATCAGTCCTCTGTGAGTGTTGTGCATGCCTTTAAGTAACTTGTTTACACAGGTCTATTAATGTATGTTTATCTGCATATAAATTTGTAAATAATTTGTTGGTGTGCCTTGGAAATAAATAAATAAATAAATAGTAACTAGTACCCAATCGAATTTAGTTTGTTGACAAAGACATACTTTTTCTATAAACAATAGTCTGATGATCCATGAACAACAATTAAATAAAAATCAATTAACCTGCCATGTCTCCTTACTGACCTTACCTAACCGCTTGTCCCAGTGTTAGCACCACTGATAGACGATAAAAGCCCTTATTACATGGAAATAAAGGTTCTTTGAAAATATCAACTATGGTGCGTTGGACGTGGGTGTACGAAGGCCAGGGAACGCTTGGGAGTGGCCATCTGTCAAGCTCTCCGATTGAAATAGTCGGAAGAGCGATAAATGCTTTTAATTTTTGACTGGTACTTAAATAGAGTCCGATTATTTTGACGCGTTTTATCACGTTGTTTGATTTATTTGTTGAATGGAAAATTTATAGCTTAAGGTTCAAATTGCATGTTTGTGTTTCTTCCTGTTTGCATTGGTAATGAATAATTGGAAATAATGATTCATACTTAACTTTTTCTTAGCATTTTTTGCAATCTAGCATTTCAGTCTCTGATTCTGCGTTTTGGTAATTTCCTGTGGACTTTGATCTTCCTATGTTAATTCAAATTCTTTATTTCATACCTACTTATTGTACGTATGGTTGTCAACTCAGAAAATATATTTACAAATTTAATTTGATGCACTTAACTACATATTCATACACAACGCCCATTAAGCATCAGACAAGTCGTCAAAATCGCTGTCACTGGGACAAGTGCCTTGAAAAAGTATCAATGACAGCATTGCCACGTTGAGTAATAATTCAAAATGTTAACCTAAATATCTCCCGATCGTCGTACTCAATAAATAACTCCTATCAATGACGAGAGCATACCGACTAGATAGGTCCTAAGTCAGTCAATCCTGCGCACAATGGAGCGAATACCTGCGCACTCGCAGGACAATTAGGCTAAATATTTGGGGCCACCCACTCTTGATAGTTAGGTATCGTGGTCGCACTGTCACTTGCGAAGGGTACACGAGGGGCGTGGTCGCTGCTCGTGTAATCATCGGGATATTTCGTATTAAGTCGGTCATCAATCTGTACTATATAATATTATAAAGAGGTTATATTACCTCTGTTTGCAAGTTTGTATATATGGGGTAATCTTCGGAAGAAATGATCCAATCAATAAAATAATTCATTGGTTACTTGTGAGTGCTAAAGGCTATAAATTATTTAAATCTACGCGGACGAAATCGCGAGTCTATAGCTACTAATTTTATAAAGAGTTAAAATTTGTTTGTAAGTTTGTCTGTAAATCGGTAATCTGCAGAACTAACGAAATAATTCTAAAAACTCTTTAATTGGTAGTAAGGTACATTGTGGGTGAGTGCTATATGCTACAAATTATTTAGAAATCTACGAAGTATTAGTTAATTAATAAAGAAGTAAGTTCTATGATTTTTTTAAGCGAATGCAATGATATCATTTTTAGCAAATAGATTGAATTACGGAAGTTACCAATCAAGAGACAATCTATATTAGTCTGAAAGCAAAAACTATTAAAATGTCAATGTTTCACATAAATACAGAAACAAAAAGCTCGCCAGTTACCACTTCCCACATGTTTTAGCTGTGCAAAAGAATCAGAAAAAACTGGCCAACAACGCTTTCATCTATTAACTTGAAAAGATTTGTTCCTGAAAAAATGTTTCGTCACATGGATATTTTATTTATTACGAATGAGCCCGCTCTTGAACTCGATAAGTGTAAGATGAGGTCTACGATCGAACGAGCGAGCCCAGAAAATGCCTATTCACTCTTGCTTTAAAGGCTGACGGATCATATGTGGCAGGGAACACAGAACCCGCAGAGAGTTCCACACCTTGGCTGTGCGCACAATGAATGTTGAAGAAAAGCGCTTAGTACGACAAGACGGTATATCGACCAAGTGTGGATGGTATCCTGCGGTACGTCTGGTAGACCGGTAGTAAAAGGGTATGAATTATTATTTGAATACATACTTTTTTCTTCTTTTTTCTCGTAAAAGACGCGCTGTATAATTTAGTTAGGTCACCAGCCTCCGGTCTTAAACTTTGCGGTCTATCTTTGTCCATTTTAATTAATTTAAAAACGCAAAGGTACCTACGTAAGCGATACTATTTGAAAATCTAATTGAAGAGCAAAATATAATTATTATATTCGATTCCCGGGTCGGATACAAAGTTGTATTGGAATTTAATAAAGGAATTTCTCAGTAGTATGCCTGGAGTTTGAAGGTGGCGGTGTGATACCTCTGTGCTTCGGAAAGTACGGTAAGTCGTTGTCCCGGCTGTCGTTTAGACATCTTTGACAGTCGTTACGGGTAGTCAGAATCCAGTAAGTCAGATATTGGACTAGCCAAAAGGTATCGTGTTACCCAGTTACTGGGTTGTGGAGGTCAGATAGGCAGTCGATCCAAGCCAATCCCGACACAGTTGGAAAAAAGCAGATGATGATATTTTTATAGTACAGACGCCAGCACATCAAGCTACAACAATCTGTCCTTTAATAGATTTTCAACTTTATTGGTAAAGAAATTAGGTTCAAGGTTGTTTGGGAAAATTTGACAGTTTCGGGTAGCTTCATGTGCTGGCTTCTGTACATATATTATATCTTTGAAAGATATCCAGAGATTTCCGGAGTCTTCGGAAAAAAATACTATCATTGTTTTACAAAAGAGGCAATTGGATATTTTACCATAAAATTTACGTCACTTTTCCTACATTTATTTACCACAAATTCAAATTCTTAATTGGTACATGTAATATGAAATTACATTCGTAAGTGATCTTTCCGGCTCGATCCAAAATGCACTGGTATGATCGCAGACATTCCGCAAAAAGTTCCACGTAGTTCTTTTTCAACGAGCTTCGGTAATTAGATCTCCCTACTCGGAAGATACCAGGACGGATTTTTGTCAAGTATTTGCAAATACAAGGAGAAACGCGTTTTTTGACAAACCTCCAATTCACCTCACCTACTGGATTTTGGAGGTCAGATAGGCAGTCGCCTCATGTAAGGTTAGACTGAAAACTGACCTCTAACAAAGTTGCGAAAAGGCTGAGCAAATGATGAATCCATGATGATACTCTAATGTATTCATAGTAAGTACCTAAAGTAAGCTAGCTCACAATCATTATAGTAAATAGGGTACCTACGCAGTATAGTCGTGTTACAGTGCAAACAAAAAACATAGCTCTTTTTAGGGTTCCGTAGTCAACAAGGAACCCTTATAGTTTCGCCATGTCCGTCTGTCTGTCCGTCTGTCCGCGGTTTAGCTCAAAAACTATTGGTACTAGAAAGTTGTACTTTGGCATGAGTATACACGTTAATGACGCCAAAAAAGTGGTAAAATAAAATTTTGAAAAATACAATTGTTTAGGGTACCTCCCATACATGTAAAGTGGGATGATAATTATTTTTTTTCGTTCTTCCCATAGTGTGGGATATCGTTGGATAGGTCTTTCAAAAATATTAGGGGTTTGGTAAGACCGTTTTTTGATTAAGTAAACCGTTCGTGACTTATCAAGCTATAAATTACCAATTTTCGTTAGAGTCAAGTGTCCCCCCCATCTATCAACTAAACGGTTGTAGTTAGAAATTCAAATATCACGGCAGTAGTACCTATATATAACGAAATTTAAAGGAAAACTATCACACATAAGTGGGCTTTACACGTTTACGAGTAATAGTCGACCAATTGTATTTGACTCGAAAATTTCGAACAACTCTATAGAAATGTCGATAGATGGCGCTAAGCGCCAGTTGTATCGTGCTAGCTTCTTGTGACGATTGAGTGGTGTAGCTCTGTGTCCGTATTTAAATTCAAAACACCGGCTATGACAAGTTTTATACAAATCTCTAAAAAAAATTAAAATTTTTCGTGCAAAATTGTCGGATCAGGTGAGGATTTGTATAGGAAGTCAAATTAGTTAGGTAGTCATGTTTGGCTTTTAGTTATAGCATGGTACGATCAGTCAGCGAATACGACACGCACTTGGCTGTTATAAAAACTACGGAACCCTACACTGCGCGTGGCCCGACACGCACTTGACCGGTTTTTTGTTTTAATAATAGTCAATTTTATTGTAGTCAGTAATCAGTCACTAAACTTAATTAGGTGTTGAGTTCTAAGAAGTAAAGGTTTGGCGAGGTAGAGATTTGAAATCATCGGAAAATTTGAGACTTTTGATGCCTACACATTCCACTAAATTTTACGACTATTCTTTTACGGTGCAGGCTATTCGGTAGTGGAATGCATTGCCGGTGTCAGTAAGACAAGCACAGTCACTCGCTGCTTTTAAAAGCTCGGTTGCCAATCATTTTCTTTCAAATTTATGATTATTTCTTTGTTTTTCTTTTATATATATACTTATATATTTCAATTTGTTTTTTTTCCGTTATGAGTATTTGTAGTACACTAATTTAGCCCTCCCCAATTTCAATTAAAGCTTTTGAAGTCCTTCCAAAGGTTGTCTGGAAGATATCGCTCTCAGCGATAAGACCGCCATTGTAACCAAAGTTATAGAAATAAGGTTATGTAAGTGTGTTCCAATTTTTGGTGTACAATAAAGTATATTCTATCTATCTATCTATCGGCTCTCTAGAGTCTTCTTATTAAGTTTGGCTGTAAGAGTAATCTAGAAAATTGGGTGAATTAGCAATTGGTCCTCACAGTTGGTCAAGTTTTGAATTACTTCTTGCACGATGGTTGGAATTTGAAGCATGATGAATGTGAAAGAGAGAACAACAAGACGATAACATCTATAATGTATTTTCTTTCTTATCAAATCAAGACCGACGAAACGAAATAAATCTGTGTTATCTGAAGACCGTTTTTGAAAGTGGTAGCTGTCGTCACCCATCCTAGTACCTACCGTGGCAATTGTTGCTTAACCTCGCAAGATCGACCCTTGCAGCTATTATTCTTAAGCCAGTTGTAAAGTACTCATGTTATATACATAATTATCTTTTTCCTTCACCTAAATATTGAGATACAATTTTTCACTAATTGCCGAGCTAACACGTAATGATATGCAATGTATTCACATCGCAGGCTCCATTCATCATTATAACATGAATTATTCATATTTTCGTAAAATTTCCTATGTAGTAGTGCTGAATTATACAGGTAAGTATTATCTTTTGATACTAAGTATATTGGTTTACATTAGATGTAAACTATCCAATTTATCTATGGAAGCGTCAATAGCTTAATGGCTAAGGAATCGGCTTTGTGATCGAGAGATCGCGGGTTCGAACTCCACCCACTACTGTCGTGAACCTAATCTAGACTCAAACATATTTAGCTTAGTTGGAGGAGTTAATAATATTCCTAGTAACATGAATTCTTCCCACATTGCTAATTCCCTTTTACAAAAGAAAATGTGGGTTTTAATTGCACTTCTGCTCCCTAAGGGATGTGCAGCCTATGAAGTGTTGCACAAATGACCTCTTCTATGTGCTGATGGTGTTTAATTGGGTGGCGCCATGGCGTCTCTCTAGCCACTCCTTATATTGGGTACTTATCGCGGCGATTGAGATGGATCCATATTCTAGACTTTACGTAGGTGTTCAATTGTTGATAGAAAAAACAAACGAAAAAGACAATAAATTATACTGAGGAAATATACCGCGTTATCATTAGTGCAGGATTCCGTTGGAAACGAGAAGCTCTAGTCAATTAAGTTATTTCATTGAGATAAACATCCCACACACCTTGATCTTTTCCCCAAAAGTTCAGGCGCTATTTGAAGCTTCCCCCGAAAACAAATAAACCTCTACCTTTTTTGTTGGTTAAAACATCATCAAATGGTTGGAGTGGAAGGGAGTAACAGACTACTACTGACTAAAGACTCACTTTTCCTGAAGTTGCCCTTGCTCTGGAGTCGCAATATCTCGTTAGAAAGTCCCGCAATCCCAGCGAACACCTTCGTCTAATCGTTCGGGAATATAGGATTGATATTGTATTATATCCTGCTTGGATAAATACTCCCAAATCCCAAATGTTTCCATTATTTATTTGGGGAAATAAAGAAAGATTTAATGATCAAGAAAAAATTACCTTTAATCTATAGCAATTTCCATATCATTGTTAATACTAGCCATAATTTATTGGAACAAAAATACATTGAACAACAATTATTGTGTACGAAAAAGCCACATTAGTTAATAACAGTGTCGCAGCTATTGACACCCACCTTCAAGAGGGAGACGACATCATTCCAGTTGATTACTAGAGGGCAAATAATACAACAAAAAAAACTGAAAAGAAACTAAACTAAAACGAAAAAACAAACCAAAGATAATTTAAAACTATTAAGGCTTGTATTCATGCCAATAACCTTGACCATTTGGGCGGAGCTAACGACCCCTCTCCGCGCGTCACTCCGCGCAGCTCTCCGCTACCCGCATGCAACAGAAAAGAGAGGCGCGCTCGGCCCGCGCTTGCGCCGCCAGCATGCGTCGTCGCTTCGCCTAGTCTCGGCACAGAGTATCGAAATCACAGAAGGTCAAGTCATCGTGAAAGTTAAATTCATTTTTATTTTTACCGCATCAAAAGTGGTCAAATTTTGTTTTTATTTATTATCTATTGATATAGATGCACTTTGAGTATGTACTGTAGAAACTATACCTCTATTATAGATCAGCCTGACTCGAAACATGAGGTAAACAACTTGATGTATCTTTTTAACTTAATTATATATAAATAAAAATTAATGGCTAAATGTGTTGCTAAGCGCAAAACTCAGGCATGGCTGGACCAATACGGATTTTTTTTTAATATTCGTTATAGTCTGAGGAAGGTTTCTATTAAGAGAAAAATGGTAGGTAGGTAGGTAAGGTAGGTATGTAGGTAGGAACTTAGAGTAAGGTAGATAGGTAGTATAATTATTACTAGTGTATGTCATATTATTTGTTACATTTTTTATAAACAAATAGATTATAACTAAAATTCACTGAAATTTAACTTTCTTTCACCAAGTATTTTTATTCTTTTGGTTGGTTGAACTTCTTCATCCTCATTTATTTCTCCGTGTTCACATATATTTATTTTTAGAAATTTTGATAGCCATATAAAATCTTGTTCTATGTTTTCTTTTCGTCCTTCTTCGTTCTCGTTTTCTTCATTTTTCTTATCCATCTATTTTTCTTTCCTTAGTTCTATTTCCTTCTCTTTGTCGTTTTCTTCTTTCTCTTGTACATTATCTTAACTCTATCTCTCTATCTCAACTGGCGGCTTCGTCCGTACGAAGAGAAACCGGTGCATATCGGCTCAAGCCAGGCCTCGCTCAGACGAAGCGCACACACGCGCCTTGCTTGTAGTAGTGTACATATCATAGCGCAGTTGTATGAAGCTTACCCTCTGTCCGTTTACTCTGTGCTATCTACTTTTATGCGAGGTAAGTAAAGCGATAGTTTATAATGAAATATGTAGATAAAACTTTAAACTTACCTTGATAATAAATGTATAACCCTTTTGTTTGTAATATTTTTTTAGACCTCTCTTCATTCGTTTCTGCTTATTCCCATGTTTTACAAACTAAATTTAAACACTACTAAAACTGTAAAATACTATGAGTTTATACACTAACACTACTTATAGATACATAGAATACTCTTTAACTTATAAACATGAATCAGAAATAAAACTTATTGACGAATCGAAAGTCGGTTCTATTTTTTGATAATAAGTTTTATTTCACGCTTTTTAGTGGGTCGGTTTGTAATTTATCTAGTTACAAAAGCCAAAATGTCAACTACTTATCGTCTTTTACAAAATATTGCTTTTCCCGGTGCAGAGCCGTTAATTTTTGAGGAGTTCTCCTGGTACATCACTATCAGCTCTACTTCACCATATGCATTGTGACGAGCATAAAGTGCTTAACATCTATATTCAAGTAATCTAATCGCAATCCACGAAATACTTATTATTGAGTAGTTTCGATGGCCATCTGGGGTCTTCGTCATCAGTTCCATTTCCTCAAATGGTGCTTTTCGAGAGAAACTAAACAAGGTACTATAAGAAATACCCAAAACGCTATAGTTATGCCTATAATATTTGAAGAGTTCCCTCGATTTCTCCATGATTTCATCATCAGATCCAAACGTGACGACAATAGAACTAACTAGAATGTATATTCTTTCAAACAAAAAAAGAATTTTCCAAATCGGTCCAGCCATCTGCGAGTAATGAAGTAACATCATAAAAAAAAAGTTCAAGACGAATTGAGAACCTCCTCCTTTTTATAAAGTCGGTTAAAAAGCTATTCCACTATTTACAAAATTAATTTTTGCAGTAATATTTTACGATATTATTTCGTAGTGCTTGAGCTCTCGCAACGCGACGTACGTCCACCTAGCAACACGATGCGCCCCGCACTGAATTTGTGGACGAGTGCGGGGGTGATGTAAACGCAGTCTTTAATTGGACGCATTTTTAATTTATTGTAATAAAAATAATACATATTTGTAAAAAGTAACAAAACCAAATTATTTTCATTTGTATTGGAAAACAGTAGTATATTTTTTATACTCTTTAGATAAGAAATTAAGGAGTAAAATGGTTTCATCTCAATGATTTGGAGGTGATTTGGCATTTTTTTTTCTTATTATGTGATACCGATAGAAAAATTGTGGCTAAACCAAATTACGGTTTATATCATGTAGATTACTAACAATTTTTTTCATATGTAATTTCTCTGTAATTGCCGACGAAAAGTTGCTTCATCTGAATGCTTTTTTCAAGCTTTTTTCGAAAGAGCAACCTTAATAACAGGGGACTATAATAATTTTGTGCAAATGGGAGTGATTTTTTTCTATCGTGACTCTCCAAAAATACTGAATCGCCTTTCATGTATCTAGCATAGAAGGACAGACTATAATTGGGAGCTAAAAATGGAGTTATCCACAATTTAGGAAAATATGTTCCTACCTTCACATAGGCAAACCTATCGCAGATATTAGTAGCTAAATAAAATCATATCACTTGGCTTTACGTAGGTGTTTAATTGTTTAAACAGGAAAAATAAACGAAAAAAAGAATACGAAATATACTAAGGAACAATACCGCATTATCATTAGCGCAGGATTACGTTGGAAGCGAGAGCCTTAGGTCAATTGAGTGACACTTGGCTGAGTGCTGTGCCTCTCATATCGAGAGGACACTTAAACCCATAAAGTTTTTCAAATTGAGATAGAAAAGGTTTAACAGTAAGCGATCTATTTTAGACACTTAATGAACATAATGAGCCGTTTGATTTTATTTACGGATCATGCAATTATAAAAAAAATCATGCTAATATCTTCATTTCAATCAATAAATCATCTCTTTAAAAGCACCGATTTCGATTTGAAAAAGAAATAGAACCGTTTAATTAAAAATAAATTGATTGCGAGTGCAACTGCCCATTTTGTTATTTAAAACAATAATAGCAGGCGATAAAAAAGAGTTCGCTATCTATTAATAATTAGAAAGTATGAATGAGTTAAGTACATGCAATGTTAAGAATGTTTAACACACGATCTTATGCTAACCAACGAGAAATTAATTAAAACTCGATTTTAATACGAACTTCCTTCAGAACGTCTCACTTTAATATTTTTAAGAAGTATTCTTTTACCCAGTAACTGGGTTGCAGGGATGACTCCCAATCCTGATGTATAAAATACTGATATTACCTATATATTAATTAGGATTCAGATTGATCTCAGAAGGTGAAACCAATACTCTAGCTGGTTTCATGAACAATAATAATAACATCGGATAGTGAGGTTTTTTTTTTAAATGTCCCTACAGTAGGTATTTTTCTTGAATTATGACTGCAGTTTTATAAAACAACTAGACCCGGAACTGGTAGCCGTAGAAATGGTAAGTCATACAAACATTAGTTCCGGTACGGCAATCGAACCCACGACACGCAACGCAGCAGCTAATCACTCAACCACTGCTCTAACTATGTCATCAAGGTCGGTACTGGTCAACCACCACCTGTAGCCATCTACCAGATTTTATAGGAAACTGTTATTTCAGAGATAAAATGCTACAATATCTCAGGTGCCTGTAATCACACCTTTGGCTGTTTATACGCTTAAAAGCGATGCACATAAACTCTGCCTAGCACCAGTAATAGAAACCACGGCAGCCGGGAGCAATGTTACATTCAACCTGCCGTACGAGGCACGGAGTAATCTTGAACCATCCACGGAGCAACCTCAATGTTATTGATCTAAATATATCTCTCCTTCGTCAATAATTGACAGTCATTTTCCTATCAATTGCTGTGTGGTTGTTAAACATCAACCGTTACACAAAGGCTAGGGGCCCCTCACTGAATGGGCTGTGTACTAAACAAGTGGTCACCACCTCCCACTTTAAACAACGACGCTATCTAATTTTATTGTTACAGCAGACAAGTCTCTGTATCACCAATCTATAGGGCTACATACTATACTGGACAGAAAATAAACTTTTGAAAGCGAATTGTTTAAATTTCTTGACCTGTCGATCGATTATATCCTTTGAAATTGTCATTTATAAAAACGTAAAAAAGTTGTGTTGTACTATTTATTTTAGAAACGTGCTCGTTGAGGAAACATTAGAAAAAATGTCATAACTGTAATAAACTGCTTGTTACGATATTTGCATAGGACATTTTGTTGGTCGCTTTTTATTGGAAAAAATAACTTTTTCTTGTAATCATTTCTTTACGTTAAAGAATTGATTACTGAGTCCACAACATTTTTTTGAAAATAACACCAATTTTTATGACGGAAATCGATTCAGAAGCCAATTCTGAACCAACTACTTTCAGGAATTGCGTTTATTCTGTTACACGTTGTATAACGGCGTAAAATAAAACTTACATTATTTTATTCAATGTGGTGTTGCTCAGAAAATGGCTACGCGAATCAATGTTACATCTTCATAGTAAAGACATCAACGCGTGAGCATTAACGTAAGTATGTGGTTTGTAATAATTCAATTCGATATTTCCTTTAGAACTGTTAGTTAAATATTAGTAACAGCCATATGACTCGATTTAAAAGGTCTTCAGCGCATGTTTGTCAATGGGTCAATATCTTAAAATATCTATATTCCGGAAATCACCCGGCTTTCATTTGCACATCTTTGACAGTCATGCTAAAGGATATCGTCTTGCGGAGTAACTGGATTAAGGAAGTCAAATTGGCAGTTGCTCCTTATAAAATACTTGTACTTAACTGCGCCTGGGTTGGAAAAGTCTAAGCAGATAATGAATCAGATATTTTTCTAAGATTTATAGAAACGTGTAATTTAAAGGGTATATACATACCAAGTGTATGGCTTCTTTGGATGATAACAAACGATATGGCAAGGGGTTTGTAATCCTAAGTCTACGTGTGTAGAACTTATTACAAATACCAATACACTGATACCAGAGACCGAATTTTTCAAATTAAGAAGAACGAAGAGAATTATCGTGTTATTGGCAAGTGACGTGGAAAGTTATTGACCCTCGTAGTGCTGTGACACGTTTGTTATGATTGGTATTCAAGAAATATATGAAACCGATAATTTGGTATCAATTCTTTGAGTCAGTTATTTTGAGCTGAAACTTTGCATAGAGACTCCATACCAGATGTTGTATTCAGCCCTTTTGGATAGATATGGGGTTTCCGTTACACATTGTATATTTTTTAAAGAATATAGTTAATAACTGTTGTAGACAGAGAGACAATTTTAGTATAAAGTAGTTTCACGTACCACAATCTCATTGATTACAATGTTTTAGGAATAGTTTTATTGGTGCGTACACTTAAGTAGTGGAATTCTCTGCTGAAGTCGGTTTCTTGGTAGCTATAACCTGGGAGTCATTAAGTCAAGAGTGAATAGGTCACTTTTGGGCAAGCGTGTTTCATCTTCGACCACATCATCGCTTAACATCAGGTGAAATGATGGTCAAAAGCAAGCCTATCAACATTTAAAAAATATATATATCTATCTAATTCCGCGTTGAAATACGAATTTCATGCAAAACATAATTAAACAGCTACAGTATCTACTACATAACAACATAATCAAACACGCTTATATATTTTTCCTTACTTCTATACATTCTAAATACTATAAAATATACCACAAAACATGCACTTACTTGGCTGAGAATTAAATTTTAAGGAGACTATACAGATCATCTACATCTATTTAGCTTTTCCCAACCATGTTGGCGTCAGCTCCCAGATTAACTGGATGCAACTGAGTACTAGTGACTGCCCATTTGACCTCCACAACTCAGACACTATACGGATCTTGTTGTTAATTTAGACGACACGCTTGGCGTAGAGGTTGAGCGATTGGCACCTGTGCTGCGTGTCGCCGGTATGGTTCCCGCACCGGAATGAAGGTTTGTATGGCCTACAGTTATTTGTTCCGGGTCTGAGTATTTGTGCAAGTGAATTTAAATATCTACAACGTGTAATTTAAAGGGTATATACATACCAAGTGCATGGCTTCTTTCGATGATAACAAACGATATGGCAAGGGTTTTGTAATCCTAAATCTACGTGTGTAGAACTTATTACAAATACCAATACACTGATACCAGAGACCGAATTTTTCAAATTAAGAAGAACGAAGAGAATTATCGTGTTATTGGCAAGTGACGTGGAAAGTTATTGACCCTCGTAGTGCTGTGACACGTTTGTTATGATTGGTATTCAAGAAATATATGAAACCGATAATTTGGTATCAATTCTTTGAGTCAGTTATTTTGAGCTGAAACTTTGCATAGAGACTCCATACCAGATGTTGTATTCAGCCCTTTTGGATAGATATGGGGTTTCCGTTACACATTGTATATTTTTTAAAGAATATAGTTAAATAACTGTTGTAGACAGAGAGACAATTTTAGTATAAAGTAGTTTCACGTAACCACAATCTCATTGATTACAATGTTTTAGGAATAGTTTTATTGTGCGTACACTTAAGTAGTGGAATTCTCTGCTGAAGTCGGTTTCTTGATAGCTATAACCTGGGAGTCTTTAAGTCAAGAGTGAATAGGTCACTTTTGGGCAAGCGTGTTTCATCTTCGACCACATCATCGCTTAACATCAGGTGAAATGATGGTCAAAAGCAAGCCTATCAACATTTAAAAAATATATATATCTATCTAATTCCGCGTTGAAATACGAATTTCATGCAAAACATAATTAAACAGCTACAGTAATAATAATAATAATATTCCACAACTTTTTCACACAACGCTATCTAGTCCCAAACTAAGCAGAGCTTGTGATATGGATACTAGACAACTGATAAACATACATATATATTTCTAAATACATACATATTATAGATAAATTACACCCAGACAAAGAACAAATGACCGTGCTCATCACACAAACATTTGTCCTAGGTGGGAATCGAACCCACGACCTTGCGCATAGCAGTCAGGACCACTGCCCACTATACCAACGGGCCTGTCAACAGTACCTAATACATAACAACATAATCAAACACGCTTATATATTTTTCCTTACTTCTATACATTCTAAATACTATAAAATATACCACAAAACATGCACTTACTTGGCTGAGAATTAAATTTTAAGGAGACTATACAGATCATCTACATCTATTTAGCTTTTCCCAACCATGTTGGCGTCAGCTCCCAGATTAACTGGATGCAACTGAGTACTAGTGACTGCCCATTTGACCTCCACAACTCAGACACTATACGGATCTTGTTGTTAATTTAGACGACACGCTTGGCGTAGAGGTTGAGCGATTGGCACCTGTGCTGCGTGTCGCCGGTATGGTTCCCGCACCGGAATGAAGGTTTGTATGGCCTACAGTTATTTGTTCCGGGTCTGAGTATTTGTGCAAGTGAATTTAAATATCTACAACGTGTAATTTAAAGGGTATATACATACCAAATGCATGGCTTCTTTGGATGATAACAAACGATATGGCAAGGGTTTTGTAATCCTAAGTCTACGTGTGTAGAACTTATTACAAATACCAATACACTGATACCAGAGACCGAATTTTTCAAATTAAGAAGAACGAAGAGAATTATCGTGTTATTGGCAAGTGACGTGGAAAGTTATTGACCCTCGTAGTGCTGTGACACGTTTGTTATGATTGGTATTCAAGAAATATATGAAACCGATAATTTGGTATCAATTCTTTGAATCAGTTATTTTGAGCTGAAACTTTGCATACAGACTCCATACCATATGTTGTCTTCAGCCCTTTTGGATAGATATGGGGTTTCCGTTACACATTGTATATAGTAAATGCACCCGAATAAAGGTGAAGTTCCTAGTGTCAGGACTGTCAGGAAGAGATACATTTTTTTTTAAATTCTAAGTTTGATGTGTTCCGCTTTCACACAAAAAAAGCTAAATTAATTTTATGAGCTTTTATCATAATATTAATGAACTTTTCTCTCTCTGGAGCCCTGACCACCGGTAGCTTGGACCCTATTCCCGATACCAGTGGGCTACTATTTTACATATTTTTAAATGGCATTTTTAATAGGAATATTTAAAAATATAATTTATAAAGGAATAAAGGATGTAAATAGATGTGATCTTAGAGAAGGACATAGGTTACCTTGTTACCCTCAGGGGTTACCCTGTCGCGAAAGTAAAACCTGAAGAAGTTAATGAGAGGGTTAAAGTAATTTTCTCTACATTTGGTTCTTTGATGTAGCGTAAATGAACAAAGTAAGAATATCACCAATTAAATAGGATGAAGTGGGCGTGAAATTAAGCCAGCTAAGAAGTAGCAGTATGTTATTTGTCATCATCATCTGGTTGCCTTTTCCAGCTACGTTGGTATCCGGTTCTAGTCTAACCGGATCCAGCCGAGTCCTAGTGTTTTACATACAGTGACTGCCTTACTGACCTCCGTGACCAAGTAGCTGGGTAACACGATACTTTTTTTTTCTAATATGATATTTTTTAATTTTATTATTTCGTCAATAACCTAATGTATAAGGTGTAGGACTTGTGATCGAGAGGTCCCGAGTTCGAATCCCACCCATTACACTATTTTTTTTTAACTCGTGACGTCCCGATTACAAGTCTGACACCTTATCCATTAGACTATTGCAAGTCTGACGTCAAACTTTCTGGCTTCTGACTACCCGTAGCTATTGTTAAAGATGTACAAATGACAGCCAGAACCTTTAGCTTAACGTGCTTTAAGCACTGAAGAATGTCGATATGTTTTGTTGATAACCCATCCACGGAACGACCTCGACATGCCTTACTTAACCTTCAAGATCAATCTGTACGGTTGTTATTGAGCAAAAGCTCCTCAAAGTATGATGTATGCGTATTTAATGGTATCGAAATAATTACCTGCATAAAGTTTTTCGAAATGTCATTTTTGAAGTGAAAACTTCTTTAGCGGCGTTGTGCACTTTTTTGTAATGGGTAAAAAATGTTAAACTCGCGTCAGGACACGTGACCTGATCGAAAATTCGTAAGACGGACGGAGAGTAGACAGCCGGCGCGGCGTAGGAGAGGAAGTATCCCCCTCTCTTTCTACGGCGCGGCGAAAATGTATGCCTGCGCAAACTTTTTAATGTAATATAAATTGTCATGTTTGTGTACGATAACGCAATAAATAAATATTGTATTCTACCACATAAATGATAGTACTTTTATACTGATAATTAAAGCAATTCGTGCAAAATTATTCCCTAACCATTCCAAAATATCAAAAATGCACAACGTTAATATTCAAGTTTTCACTTCTGCCGGCACTCCCGGAGTGCAACCCGTCGTTTTTTTTTTTACCCTGACCTAATTCTACTGTCCTCACATACAAATTTGCGGGCATCAGCTGATGTGAAATAGTAACATAAGTTGCTACACAGAACAATGATAAATTATGCTAATGCATAATCATGTTTAAAGTATTTTTTTTCTACAGACAAGATTCTTTGTATTCCTTATCTTTAAATTAACTTTTTCATCTTTCAGTAAGAATGTTTTTCAACATTTAAGTGATTTATTTACACTGATTTGAATCTTTGATTGATTTAGTTTCTTATAATTGTTATCTTTCGTTGGTTTGCTCAATAAAAGAATATATACAAAAGGGGAAAGATTTCATTGGGCAACAAAAATTATTCGACTTCGCTGTGAATGATTAAAGGGTCCATTATTATTTCAAATTATTTATTTAGTTCAATTTGCTATTAAATTCTGCCAATTTTTTTCTGTAATGTAGGACTTGGTATATTTGATTCGAGATCTGCCCGTTTTTCTTTTTCGTATAGAAAGCGTTCTGGGTGGAGCGAATGGGAGTAACAGATTTGACTGTTCTTTCAGTTACCTTTGCGATCCGGGGCCGTTATCTCGTTAGAATTGAATAAATAAATATTAACTTTATTCATTAATAGGTGTTGTATTACAACAAGGAAATACAGTTACATCTTTATTAATATTATACAACGTGTAATTTAAAGGGTATATACATACCGAGTGCACGGCTTCTTTGGATGATAACAAACGATATGGCAAGGGTTTTCTAATCCTATGTCTACATGTGTGGAGCATATTAGAAATTTCAATACATTGATACCACAGGCCGAATTTTTCTAATTAAGAAGAACGAAGAGAATTATCGTTTTATTGGCAAGTGACGTGGAAAGTGATGACCCTCATAGTGCTGTGACACGTTTGTTATTACTGGTATTCAAGAAACATAGGAAACCAATAATTTGGGGTCAATTCTGTGAGTCACTTATTTTGAGCTGAAACTTTGCATAGAGACTCCATACCAGATGTTGTCTTCAGTCCTTTTGGATAGATATGGGGTTTCCGTTACACGTTGTATATTGTACTAGTTTCCGTCCGCGACTTCATTCGCGTGGAACGGTTTTCCCGCGTAAATCCCACACCCGTGGAAATTCTGAAATAAAAGTCTATGTATTATTCCAGGATGTCAACTATCTACTAACCGAATTTCATTCAGTTCCGGTCAGTAGTTTTTGCGTGAAAGAGTAACAAACATCCAGCCATCCATACAAACTTTTGCATTTATAATAAACCGGCCAAGTGCGAGTCGGTCTCGCGCACGAAGGTTTCCGTACCATTATCTATAGAAACTGCAAAACATCGCATTTGTTGTATGGGAGCCCCCCTTAAATATTTATTTTATTTTGTTTTTAGTATTTGTTGTTATAGCGGCAACAGAAATACATAATTTGTGAAAATTTCAACTGTCTAGCTATCGCGGTTCTTGAGATACAGCTTGGTGACAGACAGACGGACGGGCAGACACCGAAGTCTTAGTAATAGGGTCCCGTTTTTACCCTTTGGGTACGGAACCCTAATTAGTAAGATAAGATATACTCTGCACTACACTTATATAGCTGTTATACTGCTTTTATCCATTTCTTTCTGGGTGGGAAAATTATCAAATGACTCCTCCCGCAGTGGGTGGAGCGGAAGGCAGTGTCAGACTTCTACTGAATAAAAACCTACCCTGCTCCTTTTGTTGACCTTGCATTCCGGGGCCGCGGTGTCTCGTTAGAACAATTCCCGCAACCCCGTAAGTACCCTCACGCGCTCAGCCTCCTCCTTCGCTAGCATGACTGCTTCGCAGAAGAAGGCGACTGCATCCCATTCCCTCTCGCTCCGCACCAAGGTCTGAACCAAGGCCGGGAGCGAAAGGTCACCGCCGCCGATCGCCTCCACGAGGACCCGTGCATGGGCGGAGCACCGAGCTCCGCCCATGCAGGGCTCACCTCGACTGTATGCTCCACCATGTCCTCCGGGTGGTCCTTACAATGACGGCACCCGGGTGTGTCCTCCCACTTTATCCGAAACAGGTACCTCCTGAAACAGCCATGTCCGGTCAGTACCTGCGTCATGCGGAAGGTACTCAAGCCATTCCTCAAAGAGGGGACTTAGGCGTGCCCTGCTTTAATCCTGCGATGAGGATAAGCAGTTGCCACCTTCCAGTGCAACATTCCCGCCACCTCAACAAAGACTTACTCAAAGTATAATATAGTATATACCTACTTACTCTGAACTTTTCTGTCTCAATTTCTCGTTCAAAACATTACTTACAGATAAAGACTAGACCGAAATGTTAGCCGTTAATTTTAAGGTATGTGCCGATTTTAGTCTACATTGTTACCACGTTTACCTCGCTGTGCCTACTAAAATAACCTAACGCCGATAAACTCAACCGATAATTTCCTTAAATAGAACTTAAGATACCATGATAACAGTTACGTACAAAATTTCACAATTTTTTCGCACAAGTTTGCGAAAGTTAGTTTTAAAAAATATTTTTCTATAGTGTGCGAAATTATGACAGTAGATGGATTTTTTTCAGTTCGATTGATGTTTGATGACATCAGACTGTTTAAAGTGACCAAGCACTCTGAAACACCCCACATAAACCAATACTTAATGTACAATATTGGTTTTAACAACATTTCCTAACCACAAAACGTATCTAGTTATGTGTGGCAACAACAAACAAGTAACAAATGGCAATATAATAAGAGTCTGCCATTATCTTACTCAACGGGTGCCCCAGCCATCCTTTATCTCCATTATATAGTTTATTGACAGAACAAATGTATCAAACTACCAGCCACTGAATCAGCATTGTCAAAAACCAAAAGAGGAGGAACCATCACTTCATCAGCTTCTGCTCAATTTCTTTTTAAAGCGTTGCACCGGAAAAACGCGTGCCCATCTTACAATTAAAAATTTTACAGCATTGCACTTGCTCGCCACTTAATTGTTTCCAATTACGAGCCGCCAAAGCGGGGTGCTCCATATATAAAGGGGCTGACTGTGGCCAATCGTCATTCCGACTTGGAAGGTGGTTGCATTCACTCGTCGCTTACTTAGGCGAAAATTTCTAGGCGAGTTCTGTCCAACAGTAGCGCTTAAGTTAGTTCGTTTGAGATCTCTGAACCTTAGTAATACACACAGTAATCATGCAGTCTATGGTGAGTGTTCTATTTTTTATTTAACTTTTTTCCCTAGTCCAATTTTGATCTTACACGGTTTTTGAAAAATCTTTTTTTTTTGAGCTTTCGTGTACTTCAATGTTTTGACATCCCACGCTACTAATCTTTTGAAATTGTCTCTTTATATTATTATTTGTCAACCCCTTAGGACCTTCTCCTGAAAAATCGAATAATACATTTTCCAAATCGCATAACATTCCATTATATTTTATAAGACATAACAATCCCATAGAAAGTCCTATCCATATGATTTTATTTTTTTCTTCACTAACAGTTCAATTTTCTATCCTATTTCTTACCCATAACTCTTAAGACCATTATAAATCCTAAACAAACTAATAAATACATGTAAGGAAACTATGTCTCACTTACTTTCACCCCTAGAAAATTTAAATATCCATTCCATACGACTTCCCTTTGAGATATAATAAGATGTATAAACTTTATTTGCTTATAACAATACTCCGGCACAACTGACGTTTCCTTTCAAACCGTAATCAATTGAGGAAAGATCAAAATTAACGGAAAAGTAATCGGTTCTATGTTTAATTGTCTATGGTGTAAAGATTTCCGCGTTTTGAAGGCCCAATCTTAAAACTGACTGTTGTTTATAACAAACTAACGATAAAAAAATAACTATAATAATACTAGAGGAATAAATCTATAATACACGAAATTATAGAAAGCAAAAGTGAATTCTTTTTTCAAGTTTGCGTCATAATAACGAATTTATATTTTGATAGAAATGCAACACTAAAAGGAAAATAAAAGAGCACTAAAATCGATTGTACAATAATTGACGATAGTTTTTGCTGCTATTACCGAAAATAGTGCAACAGCTTTGTGTTATTTAACAGACAAAAAATTTCACGAAATTCATTCTTCAAAATGTACAATGAAAGAGGAAAAACTTCTAAGAAATGTAGCGCGCTCATCTGAAATCAATCATAGACTGTTTACCTAAGACTATAAAACCTCTTTCTTTTATTTGTCAAAATAAAAACAAAACACACGTAAATGTTTTGCGGCTTGTCAATTAATCGTCGCCGTCTATTATGCAAATATCAAAAGTTAAATATTAATACATACAAGTACATTTAAACAATAGATTAAGCCCTGCCCACAGTGCCCACATTATGTCTGATCAACTCTTGGCTTCTTAAAAGCATAGATAAACATCACGATTGTGACCCCAAAATAAAACAAAAAAAAGTCTCGCAGTTCGACCGTCTACGAAATTTTCATGCATTATTCTTACTTTTCTATCCAATTACTACTAAAGGTTTAAACATCATTTTGGGTCTCCCCGCATTTGTGAATGCTCAAAAATCAAATCATCTGTATATTGTTTTCACATTGAGCGATTTGTCTATCTGTAGGTACTTGACTTCTACTAACCATAGACATATTGACCAGCAAATGAAAAGTGGAAACCTATTTAAGTTTGACCTTTTTAAAATAATCATAGTTTTTCTTGGCACTTTTAAAATGGAATAAGAAAGAAATATTCTTCATACTTCGCAATTATTGCTACGGAAGAGTCACTAAAAAGGTCTAATTATGTCAAGGACAACATTAAACAATGTTATGTGATGATTAATACATGTACCCGTTTTCTAAGCTCGCCTACGTCGAATTTGAATATTATATTGTTGTTCGCTGCTTCATTAGCTAATCGTGTGCTACAATCACTTTACGCTTAAAAATAATGAATCTAATACAGTAAGCGATTTTGTTCATTATACATTTATAAGATGAATGTGAGCCATTTTTGTTCGAGACGAACATTTTCTAAACAAAAAGATACAAAAATACAGTCCGAAAACAAAAACAACAGTATTTGTTTTGACAGTTAGTTTTCGCGCCCAAACTAATGTCAGGAGGTCGCACATGCGCATTGGGCGGGCGCGCATCTTTATTCTGTTTTACAAACGAGTGGGCGGCATTAACATCCGCTCATTACTACCCGTAATTGGCCGGAATCAGTTATGGCAAATAGCCACTTCGATTTGTCTCTCATTTGAAATTCAGCTATCAGCGTTACGTATCCAAACAAAAAACCTATAATAGCTATGTTTATAACATTTCATAACTCCATATAGTTTAGTGCAAAAAGGTTTTTGTCGAATAAGCGTAACCGCAACAAAAAGTCGTGCGATACCCATAGCAACTCGAGCACGACAAATTTCTATTTTCAATGTCCCTTTTTTCTATGACCTTCGGTGCCACATGGCCACCATAACACTTCCTAACGCCCTCGGCTTCCTCTTGCAACATCTAAATTGCAATAGCTGGTTGTGCACCAGTTCGCCGAATGATAATTCCGATCTATTGCAAAATGGCGCCTTTTGCAACAGAATGCAAAGGCGAGTCGATATGAGACCCACGCCCACAAATTACGGCCGCGCTCGCTTTGTCTGATGTCCTTAAATTTTCTTTAATAACAGAATCTGAGAGACTGTCCCTAAACTAGTTCAGCTATTAATTGCTTGGTGTTATTACCTTTGGCTGCTCCGACGAACCTTACCTAATGATGTCATCGTTAAAAACACCTTGCTTTAAAAAAACTTTATACCAAATTTTCAAATTTAGAACTTCAGATTAGAAAAAAAAAGAAGTGACACTATTTCATTTTGCAAACCATTCCAAATTCAAATAACGACATGGCTACCAAATGGACGCATATCTAAATAATAATAGTTGTTAATCTAGACCTTTCAGCCCTCGTGCGGCCTAACGTTGCGCAAGAGACGATTGTTTATCAAACAGTTGTAGTTAAATACTGCCGATCACTTGTCCAAGTATTGGGTCGCGAACAAGTGCTGAATTACGATTCACATACATATTAATCTCGGGTTTGGTTCGATCGAATTCATTATTGTCATAGTTTAACGTTGATTCATTGGTATTCGCACCAAATGCTTGGTCATTCCTACTCAGGATTCGATACTGTAGTTTGACGATAAAGATATTCCGACTTTTAACACTTACTTGATGTTCATAATGCCAATTAAAATAATAAATGCTCCATTTATCTTTGCGCCTTTAGTTTTATTACACGTATAATTAGCACCAAGGTCGCTAATTAAAATATCAATTTCAATTTTATGCGTTCAACGCTCAAGAAATTGCACTTAATCATTAAATTGAAGTATTATAAATTATAATCTATTCAAGTATGTGGGGGATTTAAACTGCCGTGTCTTAATTTATGAAAATGTTTTAAAACTGGCTAAACAGGGCGTAGTATTACGCTAAACACTAATTCAAATGAATATTAGGTTTCATAAGTTCTTCGCATTAATAATTTTGACCTTAGATAAAGCAATTAAATACAAACTGTTTCATTTGCACAATTAAACGTTTGAAATTAGAATGCAATAGGCTCTGAAACAAAAAAAGAACCATTGTCTCTGATAACGCTCGAATTGGCCACTTTCTATTTCGTTTTAAAAAGTTATTTTGGAGCTTACACGTTGTTATAGCGGTCTGCGGTTTCATATTCAGTATCAATATATAGTATTACGTGTCTACCTGTAGGTATTATTACTGGTAGAAACGCGATACGGATATAATAAGATCCAAGTAAACCACATTCGATCGCGTTTCGGCTTGTGGTTAGAAAATTAAAAACTTTGTAATACGTAAAACGCACGATATATTTTTAATTGTAAGTTGCGTTCGGATTTCGAAATTCAATATTTATAACTCAGGTTTGCGTACGTGTCCTCCATACATGCTTAATTTTAAACTTTACAAATATTGATACATTTAATTACTAACGAGTTTGAATTTGGATTGACCCATTTGCCTTTACTATAAAATGTTCAAAAAAATGCTTTGACATTTCCAGATAATAAAACAATGGCTTAATTTTATGTTTTAATTATTGTTACGTCTAAACTAGGTATAGGGAAGAAGGAAATCGTCAACAGTACCTAACGTAATTAATAAATATTAGACGCGGTGCAATAATTCCTTTGCCTATTACGTCTCTAATATGTCATGTTCGACAAATGATCACAGCAGCTGTGGCACTAATTGAACAAGACTTTTCATTAACATTCCAAACATAGCTCGGATAAAATAGATCAGTAATCTTAATTGTGTAAAGGACCTTTTTTCTATAACAAGCCTTATAGAAAAAAGGTCGAGCTATAAAATCATAAAAACAAACAGTACTTACTGGCTGTATGTCTAATCATAAAGACCATGTTCGATTTTTGAAAAAAGAGAACAGCCAGCGTGCGGCCCTTTGTAATGTAATCTATGGCGTTCGGTATCTGTTTCTTAATGCGATATTTATTGTTTGTCCATTTTATTTAGCGCTTTTGTTGTTAATCCGTCATCTGCAATGTAGGCCTTAGCCGGTGCGTGCCACGCCTTCAACATTACGCGTAACTAGTTAGCTTCAAGCAATAGTTTTGCAAAACACCCTGATTTCTGTAAGCTACTTTACGATCGCGCGACAGAACTGTTGAGCAGGAATAGTAAAATTAAACGGTGTCTGTGTTAAAGCTTTTCAAACTAATTGGGAATCGATTGAAATTCTGTCGTTTCGTTCAATACTAAATACTGGGACATTAGTGTTTCTGATTCCACGATGGAACTGAATCGTTTCAATGCATCTATGCTAAGAAATATCGATGTATCGTCATCAAATCAACTCTATCCATATCTTTGAATCGAAATTTTCCATCCTAATTTATTTCGACACAAAATTTCTACATCAATAAAAATGTTAATCCATTATTCTGTAACTAGTGTTGCTAAGAAACCACTTAAACACAATTAACAAATTCACACGCATGAATTCGGCATCCATTTTGAAATTAGGTTCACGATGCAACATAACGTTGTCTTGACACTTGTGTGACTGATGTTACCTTCGTGGGAAGATAAATAAGAATTAGTTTGATATGACTTAAAAGTTTGATGAAATCGTGCTTGGCAATTGTTTTGGAATTAGCGCAGGTATCTGAGGAGCTTGTGAATAAATCGCAATCCTTTAAGTTTGATCGTGGATGGGTGATGGGTTTTAGAAATTACAGTCGAATGACAGTCGTTGTGGAGTTCACATAGAGAAATAGGTATTCTCACATAGAATTCATGAGATAAGCATATGTAGGTATATCTTGACGTAAACTTGACAAGATAATTCAATGTTCATGATAGATCTAACATATTAATCTTGTTGTAGTTTCGAATTAATCCATTTTAAAAGCAACGTTTTGCACTGATAAGAACTTTACATAACTTGTCTGTAAATTATTGCGTACCATTACTGAATTTAACATTTCGAAGACATTTATAAAACACTTCATGGCAAATCAGAACATTTTCGATTCCAAATTCTAATAAGGAAGAAATCACTTTCTCTCGCCTTTCATAGACAATGTAGACCTATTTTGCAGTTTCGCCTACCAGAATACCTATTTGTTTTTTTGATTGATTTGTTTACTTCAAATACATAATATAAGAAACTACCTAGTGTATATTTGGCAACATTTCGATAGCCGGCGCTCGTCCGTGTAATAGATATAATAACGACATGTCCAAACTGACTGTTGAGTGTTGCCACTTTTTGCGCTGAGCTCAGTCAAGCGTGAACTATAATGGGTCAGCCTGTATGCAATTTGTGCCCGGAACTGTAGCAGACGTGTTTTGCCATATACAAACATCCCATGTTTTTGATCTTTATTTGGATTTGAAGCGGTGATAAAAGGCTGTTGAGTTACTGTTCGTTTTGGAGTTTCTGGAACAATGTTTTAGGCTGAATAAGTTCAGAAAGGATTTTAATCATTAAAATCCTTTCTGAACTGTTCATACACCACAGAACGGTCCCTTTTTAGGAGGGATAATCATTAACTGACTCCTCCCGTCTCCCTCTGCAGCGGAAGGTAGAGTCACACTCCTGCTGACTAAAAAACGCACCCTGCTCTCTCTTTACTCTTGTTCCGAGTTGCGGTATCTCATTAGAACATTCCCGCAACCCCGACAGGTGCAGAACTGTCCCCTGTTTATGAAATGAGTAACAAAACCCATTAACGAAAAATCTTATGCGTGTTTAATTGCCTACGATTTGGAGCCCTCTTTATCGCCCAATAATCCCATAGTGCAGTAACCGTGAGTGAGCTGTTGTAAGCTGTCTAATTATGTTCACGTGTGAGTGATTCCGTACAGGTGGCTCGTGTCTCGTGGCTGCGTAAGTGGCTAGGTTTCGGAACGGCCGCGTGAAACCGCGAAACTCTTGGCTACGCTCCGATAACTATCTACTCACAATGTCAGGCAAAAACTGATCAATTATAAACATATAAAATGTTCATTTGCTGTTTTTCTAGCAAGTGTGTAGCGTTGTTTTATTGGGTACTAGCTGTGCCCGCGACTTCGTCCGCGCGGAATAGTGACTTTCGGCAGCATTTTTAATTTTTCACACTAATTATTTTGAAAATAAGTATTCAAGTCCTTTTTTCTAATCAAAAGTCTAAAAAATAAGTTTCAAGCTTCTAGCTTTAAAAATGACGTAATTTCCATACTAACTTTCATCCCCTATTTCAACCCATTACAGCCCCCCCAACCCCTAAAAGCAGCCTATGTCCTTTCTCAGGCTCTACACTATGTCCGTGCCAAATTTCATTTAAATCGATTCAGTAGTTTAGGCGTGATTGCGTAACACACAGACAGACAGAGTTACTTTCGCATTTATAATATTAGTAAGGATTCTCGAAGTTTTATTGTAGTAGATAGGTACAGAATTAACAAAGACTAAATACGTACGTAAACATCATCATTCGCTTAGCCGTTTCCAAACTATGTTGGGTTAGACTTCCAGTCTAACCGTCGATAAATCATGACAATATACCTCACGATTTATTTTATTATTCCACCATTCAACAGTTTATCATAGTAATTATATTTTATGACATTCCCAGTTTAATGCTCCAATTAATGCTGAATACCGTAATTGGTCTTAAATTTCATATATCCAAATACTATTCAAGAATAACTCCCCGATTAGGTGAACCACACCTTTACACAAATTATATTTCAATGGCTGGTAGTCACATAAACCTAATATTTTAATGAAAGTGTGGTTGACGAGAGACTGGCATCCACTTAAGTCTACTTCTTCTTTTTCTTCTTCCTTGTTTAGGTAATGTCGGCTTTCCAAATTAATCGGCTTGCTTGGAAAGTTAAAAATGTTTAGAAGCCGGGTCATGCTAGTCTACTCTGAAGAGGGAGGCTCCTACCTCTTTTTCGTTCCGGGATGTTTAAGGCACTTTTGGCCACGTTGTCATTAGGTCTAGGCCATACGACTAAGACGACCACTTACTCTTACTAAGCGCAATGCAGTGTAGAACATACGTCATATAATTTTCAAGTTCATCTGTTTTTACCTGTCTCCCAATCTTTACAGATTATCCTCGCAGCCACCCTCTGCCTGGCTCAGGCTTCGTTCTACGCGGGCCCACCAGCGCACGTTCAGCTGAGCCCCGACGGCAAGTTCCTGCTGGACACGCCCGAGGTGGCGCACGCTAAGGCGGCCCACGCCGCGGCTCACGCGCAGGCCTCCACGTCCCACGGGGCGTGGGCACCCGCTGGTGGCTACATTGCCGGACCCGCTTACGGTGCTGGCGCGCATTATGGCGCTCCTGCCGCTGGTAAATATTTCACTATTCACTTAGAATCATTAAGGAGATACTAGATCCTGAATCGACAACATAATTTAAAGTTGGTAACTAAACTTGTAACTCTTTGATTAATGATAGGCGTGTTTGACCACCATCTCACCTGATAATAAGTGATGGTTAGGTCGAATATGATGCACGCTAGAAATAACTTTTTCACTCTCAACTTAAAGGTTCATATACTCCGGCAGGGAATTCTACTCCTTAGCTATATGCACAATGAAAGTATCCCTAAAATGTGTTGTGCATATGGGTGGGATGTCCATTAAGTAACGATGACAAATCGTCGTTCGTCATACAGTCCTATGATGAAACGGGCTTGGTGGATATAGAAATGTGAATAAGATACTTGGTGGGAACTGTCTTGGTCTTGTGGACTCAATAGTTTTGTAGCCAGGATAACGCATACGTGAAACAAAAGAAGGTTAATAAATCCAACTTCCTCTCACCAGGTCTTCTGAAATACGGCCCCGCCCCCCTGGCGCATGACGGTCGCGTGGTAGACACCCCCGAGGTGGCCCACCTTAAGGCCGCTCACATCGCGGCCCACAGTGCGGCTCACAGTGCGGCCCACGCTAACGCAGCCCACGGCGGATACGGCCACGCCGGTCTGGCCCATGGAGCGGCCCTCGCCCCCCTTGCCTACGGTGGTCTTGGACACGGAGCGGGTTACGCCGCTGGTTACGGCAAATGGACTGGCCCTCAGGTGATTATATTTAAAAAAATTATAGGGTTTTAGCATAATAGTCCTCCTGACCGATATTGGCTACGGCGGCCAATCTCAGCGAAGATTAGCCAACAGCACAAGTATGAGCACAGGCACGGGTGCACTCTTTGTTCCTTTACACTGTTAGTCTAATGGGACGGGATGGGAGGAGAAATTGATTAACATGCTGTCCTAGGCACACACAGGGTACACAACTTCAACATCCAAACTGCAGACTGAGATATTTTTGGCAGAAAAATCCAACAACATTCCGACGCAGGAACCGAGATTTATTGCTCAACAGTCACGCTTGCGACCATGAGACCATGCAGCAGTTAAAGCATAAGGAGTTTAAGCAGAGCTGAGGTGGTGTACGACACCTGCATCTATTCTACATCATTCTGCTTTCCTCTAGCTATAATGAGCTCAAACTAATGACATTTTGTTTCTCCCCAGGCCCACATCCAGTTGACCCACGACGGCCAATACGTGGTAGACACCCCTGAGGTCCAACACGCGCGCGCCGTGCACCTCTCCCAATACGCCCACGCCGCCCACGCCGCCGCCGCAGCCCCCGAAGAGCCCTGGGGCCACCACGGCGGCTGGCACTAAACCCTACCTCCGACCCAAGCTAAACACTGCCTGACACTATTTTTTATACAAAACAACCAGAAAAAGCCAAAAAAAATGTTAAACTGTATAAAGTTGAATGTGAACTGTGTATAATAATGCAAACTCTTGTAGAACGAACTTGAAAATGTATTAATAAAAAAATCTAATAATTTTATTTTATTGTTTTTCTTATACATATTTTATATAAATGTATTTAAAATATCTTATATAGGTACCACCACTTAAATAAATCTCTAAAGAAAATTTATCTAAAATCATTCTAATGGTCATTATAAGGGTTAGGTATATTTTCTCACCTGTGTAAATATCTTATTTTTGTCTTTCAACAACAGATTGCATTTCATTACACTTTATTGATCTTCATGGTATTTTGATCAAGCACGTAGGTTACTATATCAACTGTTTCTACGAAAATCAATAATCCGTTATTACATTTAATCGAATAGTCATTTAGTTATAAAAATACTTATTGTTTGTTTCAGCTATCTACATAATTATCGTATAACACAATTTTCCCTTTATATATCAAGATTTTCTTTAGGTTCCTCAATAGGAACCTAAAGAAAAGCAGTTTTATACTAATTTAAACTGTAGGTCCAATTACCTACAGTTTAAATTAGTATAAAACTGCTTTAATACAATAATCTTTTCTAATAATGGTAGCCTTACACGCCAGAGTATGCATTATAATTTTAACCTTACAACTTTAAGCCATTAGTTAAACCCTAGCGTGTATATTATAAAACTAAACAGTTATTAGTGCATGTACCTACATTTGGTTATGCCTGTGGGTTATAAGTATCTTTATAACCATCGTACTAACAATAGCGTAAGTAAAGTAGCAAACACTAAGCACAATTTTCGAAAATTTCTGTAAAAAAACTTAGGAAACTTAGTTGAATACGAAGTGGTTAGCCAGCTAATTTCGAAAAAAAAAAAGCACCAAAGTGTAAAGTAATATATGAAAAGCACCGTGAAAAGATTAGTGAAGTGAAATGTCATTCCGATTGACGCTAAAAAATTGACAACTTACTTCATTCTCAATTCAAAACATAAATTATTACCGTGTGAGATTATCACAGAAAAGCACTAACTACTGTCAATCCATATAGTCAACTTGCACTTGAAGAATAGGAGAACAGATACTTAGGGCAACTAATCTTTTTTTTTTTGGTGATACACGTAGGAGCAAACAAAGCCCCCGTTATTCCCTTCATGTTAGGTTTCATTACACCAACTTACATAAATAAGAACCACGCGTAGCGGCCTCATACGTCGACTCCCTAAAGTAATTTAACCCCAGTATTAGTTCCAAACAAATAAGTTATCAGTACATTAAAAAATATGTAGATAACCTTAAACATTAATCTTATTGCATAATTATTATATTAAATGACGATTACATGAAATGAATCTATTGTGCTACATTTGCTGTAACATATACATTACACTACACTACATACTACAATGAAAATTAGGTGTTATATCATACACACACTTTCGGTGCATAACTAATCTACAAAACTTATAATAAGTAAGTATGTATGTAATCCATAATGATATTGAAAATGAAGTGGGCACAAGACAGTAACTAACAACCCATTAGAGTTTTATTTCTTTCACTTCTTCGGTGTTCTTTTTAGATTTAACTAGTTGTTTTTTTTTTTATTAAAAATAGGTTCGCGTTTGACCACCTGAGATGGTAAGTGATTATGTGGTCGAAGATGGAGCACGCTTACCTAAAAGTAACCTATTCACTCTTGACTTAAAGACTCCTAGGTTATAGCTATCGGGAAACACAGACACCGGCAGGGAATTCCACTCCTTAACCGTACGCACAACGAAGGTATTCCCAAAACGTTTTGTGCGTATGGGTGGGATGTCCACCATGTAACGATGGCGCTTCGCCGTTTGTCTCGTAGTCCGATGATGGAACGGGCTTGGCGGAATTAGACTGTAATTCCATCGCACACTCCCCGAAATGTAACCGATAGAAAACCGATAGACTTGGGATTGACACTATTATCACCTGCTTAGCCTTTTCCCAACTATTTTGGGGTTAGCTTGCAGTCTAACCGGATGCTGTTGTGACTAAGTATTTACATGTGAGTGACAGCCTATCTGACCTCCAAAACCCAGTTGCTGGTTAATACGATACCCCTTGGCAACCTGTGTCAGACGTTCTGGTTTCTGACTAACCGTAGGTAAAGACTATCAAAGATCTACAAATGACAGTCGGGAGAATCTCGATATCTAATACAATGCGGCCGTTCTAACTTGGCGAGTGTGAAGTTAGGCTCTGCGAACTTTAACGCTTGTGCACTCGTACAAAAATAAAGGTTTTAAAAAAATTAATGCAATTAGCAGTTGTTATTCCTGTTAACAACTGTTATTGGTATTTATTTTTTTAAAACCTTTATTTTTGTACGAGTGCACAAGCGCTAAAGGTCACAGAGCCTAACTTCACACTCGCCAAGTTAGAACGGCCATACTGTAACTAATATTATCTCATACTATTATCTCGATTAACTAATCATTATTATTTAGCTACGAGCTACTTACCCACGCGCACGAAGTCGTGGACAGAAGCTCGTAAGGAATACAACAAAAAAAGAATTATCGAATGTCGTGCAATTCTTCCGAAGTTATGTGTACATATTTTTAAGTTTCGGTGATTCATTTTTATGGCCAAACGCGAGCCTATTCTGAAAAAAAAAACTCAGCATTTGCTACCACTTTACATCTACTAAACCCAACTACGTACATAAATACAATACCGAATACACTTGGGCGTCACAGTATTCCTCCTAATCGCTGTCATCCTGAAACGTGCCCAGAAGATTGGCATCACGTGGCAATGATTAGTCTTTAGGCAAAGAAGGAGCCAGCCCTCCGGTCACGCAAGATCATCAGTCGTTGAGACGAGTCTTTAAATAGGTGATGCTTACATGCATTTTTGCGTACAAAAGTAAAGCAATTTCGATATTAAAAATTATGTCTAACAATTTTGCTTAAAATTACATAGCCATATACTTTGTACTACAAGCTCAGTTACACCTAAACGTCGGTTCCGATAAGCTTTACAATGTTATGCATACCTAATGAGAACTTAAGCGGATCTTATTTTATTAGTTTAATCCAGTTTGCAAATAAATAATGGAATATACACTTAAACAAAAACTACATATACTACTCCAGTTTTGAGCAATATATAACTAGATTAAGGGCTTTGAGACTTAATATGGCATAATAGTTCCCACGAAAATAGATTGTCGAATAGTTCGTCCTACGTACTTTTGCTTGCAAAGGTCACGAGTTTCATTACCTTGTTCGATGATTTAATAGGAGCAAAGGGTTCATGGTTTAAAGTCTCAAGATCAGGTAAAATAATGTGTAGTTCCATTGATCTCAAATAAAATGATTTTCGGCATCATAACATACTCTCTTCTCTTTCCATACCCTTTACTCCTCGTTCTAAGGCACTAGGACTGAAAATGGTTAGTTGATTTTTATAAATTCAGTCTTCACATTTTTTGTACAACAGATTCAAGAAAAATTGAAAGTCACCATTTATTTAGCCTTTTTTCCAACTAATTTGGGGTCGACTTCCAGTCTTACCGGATACAGCTAAGTATTAGTGTTTTATACAGCGTGAAATTTAAATGGTTGTTTTCCCGCGGCACGACGGTTACCCATCAGTAGTAGTATCGAAACATACAGTTAAGCTTAAAAGAAAACCAATGTTTTTTTTTTCCAATTATTAAAAAAAATATTCATAAACTCGAAAGCGCGAGAATCATTAGTAGTTCAGTAGACGTAACGTAGGTACCTACTCGAAACACGCACTGCCGCGTGCTGCCAAATAAGGAAAAAGTGATTAATAAATGTTCAGAGCAAAATAAGCTCTCACGCATGGTTATAATGCATTAATTACACTGCGCCATTTTTTTTTCTAATATTTTATTTGCTTATAAAACGATTGTATTACCAAGACAAAGCCATTTCAATTCGGGAAAACAACCATTAAAATTTAACGGTGTATAGAACAACAGCCTATCTGGCCTCCACAACCCAATAGCTGGGTAACACAATACTCTTCACCAGTTCAGTGTCTGATTTTCTGGGTTCTGACTACCCGTAATGACTGTCAAAGATGTCCAAAGATGATAAGAAGATGTCAGCCGGCACCTACGGCCTAACGTGCTTTCCGAGACAAGGGTGTCTCACCCCGCCAACTTCCAAATTCCGGGCTACTACTGAGAAATATTCTTCTTAGCATTCGTGATTTAAAAACTATATCTCTATTCAAATGTCGATTAAAAGAGTATTACCTTTCCTCTTAACTGTGTTAATTATTTATGTATACTTATATTTGTATTATATGTTTATATATTCTAACATCATCATTTATTGCATCATAAGTATGTGTAGGTATATTTAATATTTTAGTTTTAGACTTCACATATTCATTTATTTCTCTTCTTGTTCTCACACACTATTGTCTACATTTCTTTTTCACTTCTCCTTTCGTGGGTCTGCTGGAAGAAATTTCTTAAGAAATATTTATTTATTTATTTATTTTATTATTTATGTACACACAGTAAAATACATTAAGATAAACATAATTATAATATCTGAGTACAAAGGTACTGCTTATTTCTAAATATGCAGTACCCTTGTACTTAAATATTAAATTTAGTACTTCTGGTTCGTCCGGGGAATCGAACCTGAGGCCTCATGCTCAGCAGTCACGCTTGCGACCATTAGACCAACGAGGCAGTTTACATTTTATACAGCCATTTGAGGAATAAATCAAATCAAATTATTTCATTTCACATGGGCACTTCTAAAACGTGAAGCTAGTGCACAATTCACGGGCACGCCGCAATTACGGCGGTAAGACCCCTCTTTGAGGAGTGGCTAGATCGGCGTCACGGCGTCCTGACCTACCGCATGACACAGGTCCTCACCGGACACGGAAGTTTCGGGAGGTACCTGTGTCTGATGGGAAAGGAAGAAACGCCTGGGTGTCACCACTGCGAGGGTCACTGCCAGGGTATGGAAAAGTAAGAGAACAAGAAACTACATAGTTAGTCTTTTCAAAACACAATAGATTTTACAAAAATATGCAGATAAGGAATTTGACACAGTTAAAGTTTAGATATACGGAGGAGGTGAGCAATAATAAAATATTGGATGACCGCTGCTGTCATACCAGTAACTTAAACATATAAAACTTATCTTTCTAATGTGTATTGTAATTGTTTCTTCCCAATAAATGTTTAAATGTAACGTCTTTTTTCATTATTATGCTGTTTCATTAGACGACGACTAAAATTGTTTACAATTACTCTTCCAAATGAACTACGTATGTACCTACAACGTGCTTTTGATAAAATAAAGATTTATTAAACCTTAACCTAGGCTGTTGATAAAAGATAGGTAGTCGGTGCTATAAAATGTAAATACTTAAGCTAAATTAGATTAAACTGGAAGAATCTAAACGTAGTTAAGAACAAGACCGAATGACTTATACGAACCTAGAGTGAGAAAGAGATACAGAGAATGAAAGCATTTTTTCTTTGCTTCCCCGTTTCTTCGACTTCAATTCAAAACTAGCTCTCAGTCGATAAATCATCGCATAGTCCATTACCTACATAATTGTTATACATAACACGACAATAAACTAACACGTATTTTCAAACCCACTAGATTATCTATAAGATATTATTTGCTATGCAATATGTTTTCCCTCGTAGCTGGTTATCTGATAGAGTTACGTTTAGTCTTATGTAACATTGTATAGCTTTCCGAAAGGGCGTGGCAAAGCAGTCTTAGCAACTGAACTAGATACTTGACGTAAGAACCAGGTACTTATTGAACAAACCCCCTGTAGTTTGATTTAATGTTGGTTTAGAACAGCGGAACATTGCTCGAGAAATAAAACTCGGCGCTGACAGAAGCGCCTGCTAGAATTCTAATAACAACAGTCGTTCTAACCGATTTTGGCTACGACGGCCAAACTCAGCAGAGATTAGCCATCTGCGCAGGAGAGACTATAGTGCACGCTCTGTTCCTTTATAATCATATCCTGATGGGACGGAAATTCGACATGATTGGATAGAGATCAGCCGTTGGTCCAAGGACTTTTTTTTTAGCATGGTAAAATTATCAAATAAGTCCTCCCACCCCGGGCAGGGTGGGAGGGACTGTCATCACTACGCGTTACTAGTTCAACCACCTGGTGCGATCACTACGCGTTACTAGTTTAGCCACCTGGTGCGATTACTATGCGTTACTGCTAGTTCAGCCGCCTGGTGCGAAAACAACGCGTTACTAGTTCAGCCACCTGGTGCGATCAATACGCGTTACTAGTTCAGCCACCTGGTGCGATTACTATACGTTACAGCTAGTTTAGCCACCTGGTGCGAAAACTACGCGTTACTACTTCAGCGACCTGGTGCGATCCTGGAGTATATCGGTTTCCTCACAATGTTATCCATCACCGTTATGACAGCAGTGGTGATTATACATATAAATTACAAAGTAATATGACTGGCGGGTTTTGAGCTCACGATATACGACTCGTAAGTTGTCCCTGTTACTACAGAGCCACTACTGCTCTACGTACGACATATAATAAAATTGTAAAAGGTTCCTTAAAAAAGCTGGCGTTGGATTCTCAACGCGATAATCAGCACCGACAGGTTCAAATACACCAGTGTAATGATTCAGCTACAAAGAGCAATCAGCAGCATTGACGGGTCCCGATAGGGCCATTGCCTGCCGCGGTCGCGGGAATGTTCTAACAAGATACCACGGCCCCGGAACGCAAAGGCAACTGAAGGAACAGGGTTTTTAGTCAGTGACTGTCCGACACTCCCTTCCGCCCCACCCAGAGTGGAAATAAGTAAGTAAATAGTTTAGTTTTCGCGTCACAGTACAATGGAATTACACAATTTGCACATCAATATTAAAAATACATATTATGGGAGACCGTTGCTTAAGCTAGGGTCATGGCTTGTATTTTGGGGCAACGGGCTCCTCATTAGTTGTTTAAATACAATTTTTTTTAAACTATAGGTCAACTACGCTGGAACTAGCCCAGTGGTAGAGTACTCTAGTGTTTTGCTTGCTCATGGTCTTGGTCTAATTTTGTTGTACTCCTCAACAGTTTTTTTTACTGAACTTAGAAATTTCAAGTCTCTGGTGTTCGTCAAACTTCATTGACCTGACGACGGTACTTTCTTGTCTCAAATCTTTATCTATATTTAAAGTAATATTATGAAGCGGAAAAGTTTATTGAGTTAAACGCGTTGACTTTCAAAAGTACTACGTGTATTTGGATGAAATTTGGCATGAAAGTAGCTTGAAGCTTGAGAAAGGCAACCCGACTGCAAGAATAGGAGATTCATGTTTTTATCGTGGTAAGTCAACGGGAGCATAATCCCGCACGACTGCAAGTATATGTATAACTAGCTTGTGCCAGCGGCTTCGCCCGCGTGGGAAGTTTTCCCGTGTAAATCCCGATCCCGTGGGAATTTCGCAAAATCCTTTCTTAGCGGATGCCTACGTCATAACATCTACCTGCATGCGAAATTTCAGCCTGATTCGTCCAGTGGTTTGGGCTGTGCGTTGATAGATCACTATGTCAGTCAGTCACCTATTTGTGATATATATTTAGAAGATATTATATTATAAGTTAAGTCTATTATATTACACGTAATTAGTGATTATACATAAACACTGTGTCTGTTATATATGGACTAACTCTCCTGTCGCAGGTTTTTAATAAATAAGTAGCACCTTTTTTCTCTTTTGTCTATTTGTGTTTATTTTTTTAGCGTTATGTGATTATATAAATACATTTAGATCCAAATATACCTATTGAAATTCAAGGCGCTTCCTTTTTAGACGGTAAGAAGATGCCGTAGTAGGTTATTTCTTTTTATTCCCTGCCGGAGTATGTGTTTCCCGATAGCTATAACCTAGGAGTCTTTAAGTCAATAGTGAATAGGTTACTTATAGGTAAGCGTTCTCCATCTTCGACCACATCATCACTTATGGTGATGAGATGGTGGTCAAACGCGAACATATTTTTAATACTCTTTAGCATTTTCTATAGAAAAATTGTATAAAGAATCTGCTAATCATTGATTAAACTAAGCATAGGTTAATAAGTTTTATGGATAAGGCAGTTAGTGTAAAAATAACTCGTCAATAAGGAAAATAGAAGGGAATTGTCTACACCTTGTATTATATTTTATTCATTCGTCTCATGAGCGCCTTTTAGCCGTTATGACTGAAATGCGTAAGCGCACATAAAGAGTATTATTTTAAAGCAGGCGCTATATCTACGAAAATATTTTACGTCCTGTTCGAAATTCGACTATAATTTATATGATTTCAAATGTATTATTATATAAAAATATTATAACTCCTTCTCCTAATAAACTTTAACTATGCTAAATGTCGTACTCGTATATACGTCGTACTTTTTACCACAACGATTTTAGGATTATTTTCTAAATAATCCTAAAATGATTGTAACAGAGTTATGATTATTATGATATAATATGTTTATTAATATGGGGCCACCCATATTAATAAACATATTTACACAAAAGTGCTTATGTGAACTAAAATTCAACTACATATATCGGTCTTCTAGATTTGAAGTAAATTAGCTATGACCTACGGTCCATCAAACTCCCGTGTAATCCTATTCAATTCCTTCGGTTTTGTTCGGACTTTCTGTACTCTAAGTATATGTACTCCATAACTATTTTTGAACTCAATGTTCGTCTTCTGTGTTCTCTGCCACTTATGATCTTTCAGCCTTTAAAGCTAGAGTAAACAGGCATCTTCTGGGCTCGCTCGTTCCATCCTAGACCTCATCTATCGCTCAGGTACCATCAGGCGAGGTCAAGAGTGGGCTCATTCGAAAAAAATCGAAAAAATACGTATTAAATTTTCCAAGAGTTGGCCTACATACCCGGAAACCTTAACTATATTTTATTGTCGAAAAAAGCAGCTATTTTCACTCTCTGGCCCTCAGACCAAAACCACATGGATCTATTGTTCCGTTTTGAGATGCAACAAAGAAAGAAATAACAAAAAATAAAATAAAAATAGTATATACTAGCTTCAACCCGCGACTTCGTACGCGTGGGATGGTTTTCCCGCGCAACTCCCGATCCCGTGGGAATTTCGGGATAAAAAGTAGCCTATGTGTTATTCCAGGCTGCCAACTATATACTTACCAAATTTCATTCAGATTCGTTCAGTAGTTTTTGCGTGAAAGAGTAACAAACATCCATCCATCCTCACAAACTTTCGCATTTATAATATTAGTAGGATAGGATGTATAAGCTGACGAGTGCAGTACATGACCTGGTTTTTTTAAATAAATGCACTTTCTTATTGTTTCTAAATAAGTATCTATTTTAAATCCTTATCAACTTGTTTGTTGCTGACGGATACCTATATCTTTTATTTGTAACTCGTCATATTACACTAATATTGTAAATATAAATAGATATCTAATTGTTACTGTAGTTAACTTCAACTTTTCTTTATCACATGTAACATTTATGCAAAAAAAATAATCTTAAAAAAACTAAAAAGTTAAATATAGTACCGTAATTAAAGTTGCAAGTAGTAATATTATTATTAATTGTTTTGTTACGGTTGATATCCTATATAACGTGTGACTACGGCTTTTATTTTTGTTCTGTTTTTGTTTTTCCAGTAACCTTGTTTATTTCAGCATCCTGAAAATCTTGTTTCATACTTTTTCAGCGTCGATTTTTTTGTCGTAGTCGGGTTTTAGTTTTTTTACTTTTTAAACTATTTTGGTGTTAAATCACTGTGCTTCTATACCATTTACTTTATTTTTTATAAGTTCAAGTGAAGCCCTTTCAAATGACACCAAACACGGCGTATCTATCTTATTTTTATTTTTTACACATGATTTTTGTCCACTAGAGGGTGCCACTTTAAATTTAAGCAATGTTTTGGAAATGTGCATGTGACGCCCTTTCACTAACCACGATGTGTTTATCTTATTTTTATTTTTTAACACAACACTTTTTGGGCGCTAGAGGGCGCCACATTGGGTTTTGTGACACGTCACGTAGCCTATGTTCAGCGGACGGTCAAGACGGTTCTAACGATACCGCTTTTGTCGAGTTCCGATAAGTAGCTTTGGAGCTATGAGGGAACAGATGAACATACACACATACATACATACATAGCCTGTCAAAATCATAACCCTCCTTTGGCTTTGCCGTAGTCGGGTAATAAATGATTGAGTATTGAGTATTAAATTGTTAATTTTAGTTATAAGGCAATGCTTGTCTTCTGGCCAAAGTAAAAGAGAGACTTTTTTTTTCAAGGGGAAAATCATCAAATGAATTCAGACGTTCTACAGACTAATAACTCACCCTGAAACTTCAGTTGCCCTTTCGTTCCGGGGTATAGAGTATTCCAGTAACTCCGGCAGAGGAAAAACTAGGATTTGGGAAACTGGAAGTGTGAACTAGCCTTTTAAAATTTTGTTTCAAAGGTCTGTAATCTCAAGGGTTCCATGGCCTCTCAGAGATTGTAACATAACACAGAGAGCCTGTAACATTCCTATTATAAAAGGTAACATTTGCTCTCTGCTCCTCAGGACATGAGGATAATTAATAGTAATAAATTGTTTATTGTTCCACAATCCTTACTTAAGTGTATTATGAGAAACTCCCATTTTTTTTGGGGAATTGGGAATCATCTAATGACTGTCTCCCGATTTGGACAAAGCGGGAGGATGAGTCAGATTTTTGCTGACTAAACCCCATCCGTGTTCCGTCATTTGTCCTTCGTCTTCCGAGGCCGCGGTAACTCTTTCGAACAATTCCGCAAAGTCAATCCCATTAAGTTATTAACAATATTTGTGTTGGGACCGACTCTCTTCTCCCCCTATTTTACAAATAAATGAAAAGAAAATAGTAGTTACTTTACTATGTGCATGACAGGTTTACTCTAAATTACTGATAAAGTGGCCTTTTTCCATGATTCATGTTTCTGTTAGTCCTCATAACACACTTGCCCGCATATTTAGAGCAAACTGACACTAAGGACAAATGCATCTGTCTGTCTAGTCTAAATACCAGTAATATTGGAAAAACTATCTAAGAGACGCCTCGGAAACTACAGTTTTAATAACTATATTTTATTTCTTAATTTGTTCAAGCGTATACTCATAAAACTAGCCTAAAACGTGATAAGCTACGTACAATGATTCCGTAGTGACATTCATAACGATTAAAATAAGAAGAAAAGCGTCAATAGCCTGAGGTGAAGCTGAGGTATCAGACTTGTAATCGAGAAGACGCGGGTTCAAACCCTACCCATTATAATATTGCCGTGAACCCACTTTTAGCTTGGTTGAAGGGGTTAACAAAATTGCTAGTAATTCTTCAGTTTTGTTTTAGAAAGCGAACTAGCAATTTTGATCTTTGCTAGTTTTCTTTATAAAAACCCATCCCATTCAATAATGGTGCTAGCTAGGTTTTATTGCTCACTAGCAGATGCGCGGGAATTTGCTCCCGTGGGCATTATCACGATAAAAACATTACCGTCCTTTTTTTGCAGTCGGGTAAAAAGTAACCTTCCTCAAGCTTCAAGCTACTTTCGTACCAAATGACATTGGGAACTTTTTGCCCCGCTTTTCAAAAAGTGGCGGACACAAACGAAACCTATCACAGATGATAGACACTATTATCCACTTCATTGCCGTGCATTTTTTTTTCCTGTAATATATGGGAATATTGAAAAAATAAGGTTTCAATACTTTAGTATTTTTACTTTTACACTTCACATTACACCTAAAAAAAATTAATAATATCATTACAAAAAATGGACGAGAAGGAATACATAGCTATTATTGTTCCTGTATCCATGGCCGCCGCACAGTGGGCTGTTGTGCACATATTGCGAGTATGATATACTATATTTCATGGGCCAGACATGAAGATGTCAATCTTGCGCCAGCTGCCTTTTTGGACCATAATATTATCATTGATTATGATGAATAATAAAAGCCTATTATTATATAACTCCTCTTTTTATTTAGCCTTTATTCAATCTGGTTGTTTAGACTTCATTTTTTTTTATTAAAAGAACCCCACACTAGGAATTTCTCCTGCATTGTGGGTGCGTTTACAAACACTTAAACTCATATACACAAACAGCTAGACCTGGAACAACTACTTGTAGGTCATCAAAGTACCTACCATTACTACTCGTATATAATAAACAATTGGTGATGATGATGATTATTAATTATTTAGTAGGGCACAAAATATATCTTGATATTGTCAAAGACAGTATAAGTATTATTTTATTAATATAAGTTCAGTACTGTGTTTTTATATTTTTTTAAATAAATAAAAAATAACATTCAGTGAAAAAATAAGTAAAATATATAACTTTTTATTAGTTATTCTGCGATGCAAAACAATATAAAATGTAAAAAAATCAAATCATTTTAGACAAAAATATTTCCAACTTAGACTCATCATACCTCAGAATTCCCATATGTCACAACATAGCGCTTTAAGTAAACATACCTACAGGTCTAAAGCTTTGAAATAAAGTACGTTTCATATTTGTCCGACGTGGGGATTTTTCCCATAGTAAAGTTCCCAATGTCTTTTCATCCAAATCTACCCAGTACTTTCGAAGATAAGCGCTTTTAAACAAACAAACTTTTCCGCTTTATAATAGTAGTATAGATTCGCTTGCTTGGAAATATGAAAATATGAAACTGTTCCGTGATAAAAAGTAGTCTATGTGCTATTTTAGACTTGATTGAATAAGTACATCTAAACTTTCGCTTTTCTAATAGGTATTAGCAGAGATGGATAGCCTTCCGCACAAATGCGTCTGATTAACGCGACCTGTACATAAAGACCCGACTCGCCACTATGCGCATGCGAAGAGTGCTTCGGACACATCGCCAGAAAAGAAGGGCACAATCTGGAGCAACTGGCGGTCACGGGTTAGGTTGACGGCACGAGGCCAAAAGGACGAAGTCCTTGCAGATGGACAGATCAGATCCGTACAACCCTGGACGCCAACCTGCGTAACGTTCTCCATTCTACCAAGAACAAGAACAAATGGCGGGATACCGTCCGGCAGAAAGAGTTTCCGCAGATAGGGAATCACGACCCTGATCAGTATTGAGGAAAACGACGCGAGGAGGAGGATTGGTAGAGAAGTATAATTATATACTTCGATGACTTAGTGTATTTTGCTTGTGTTGTTTTTAGGGTTCCGTAGCCGAATGGCAAAAAAACGGAACCCTTATAGTTTCGTCATGTCTGTCTGTCTGTCCGTACGTCCGTATGTCACAGCCATTTTATTCCGAAACTATTAGGACTATACATGTGAAACTTGGTAGGTAGATGTATTCTGTGAACCGCGTGCCGATTATAAGAAAAAAAAATATAAAAGTGGGCTCCCCATACTTGGAACTGAAACTGAAAATATTTTTTTTTTCATAAAACCTATGCGTGTGTGGTATCTAAAAATGACATTAAGGTTTCTAAAACCACAGTAGATTATAGATTTTTGAATTTGAATTTTTGAAGTGGTAAAATGTGTGACCGCTATCTACTATAATAATGGAATCAAAAATTTTAAAAAAATATATACGCTGTAGATCTTAATGTGAACTTTCAACCAAAATTGGTTTGAACAAGATACAGCGTTTTTGCGAGCAGTTTTTAAGATACAGCATATTTTCTAAAACCGCAAATATAACTTTGTAATTCATACAAACACTATGAAAAACAAAGTTATTTAGCGTAGTTACTACGGAACCCTTCATGGGCGAGTCTGACTCGCACTTGATAATTTTTTTAATAATAATTATCTTTTAATAAGTATAGAATTATCCATAGATTACCTGCTTAACATTTTGAACCTTTGTACTTTGATGTCGATCTGTGAACTTCGAACTTCGCAAATGGATCTCTGAATTGAAAAATGTTTTCAGCCAATAGTTGATATTTTTAAAAGAAACCCTACAAGGTGGAATTATACACGACTTAACAAAATAATCGTCCTTTACTGTAAATTAAAAAAAACATATTCTAGATAATAGGTCGCGATAATGTTTTGAAGAAATAGCCTCCGGAACATAAGAGTACCTAACTGAAGAAACGGAGCGGGTTTTTAGCCTGTAAGAGTATAATACTCCATTTCACTCCACCCAGTGGCAGAAGCCATTTGATGATTTTTCCCCGAAAAATAAAACAATAAAAATAAAGGTGTTGTTGGTAACGCCTTTATTTTGATTGTTTTCTATTTTTAATTTATATAATTATAATAAAAAATAAACTGAAATAAATTTATTAATTTATAATCATGTTGGATCTGACGATCATCGCGAAAATTGACGGTCTGTGAAAGTTCTTACAATAAATATTCACTGTCACAAATATTATTAGCAACCAAACTAACCTAAATATTTCATTTCATTTCAACCACTGTCAACTACTTTGTCTGAACAAAAATTAAAAATAATCTCAAGAGAACATATCCCTGGCATTTAAAATATTAATACAAGTCCTTAATACAAGTTATGTAATTAACTTAGCAAGGGTGTTAGTTACGACACATTTATATACTTATGTAATTTTTCTACTATAACAAAATTTTAAGCATATGTAAATGTTAAATAGCTTATTTACTAACATGTGCAAATAAACAGTTTATTGCATATCCTATTCCAAAACATGAGGCTCTGAACAACTGATATTCTGTCAACGGCAGCGACGAATAAAACGAAAAGAAAAGAATGGGATTGACAAACGCTATGGAAAACTAATCCCTTCTAATATTGTAAATGCTAATACGTCTAAACCACATAACTTATTTAATCAAATTTCGTACAGAGATAGACTAAAACTTGAGGATGGAAACAGGATGCTTGATATTATCCGACGCAAAAACAGTTCACGCGACCGATGCGGCGCAGTGTCTATAGCCTATTATAATGTTTATAGCCTACGTGTGATAATCCGTTTAGCCATTTATATGAAAAGGTAACCGACATATACATAGACCCACTGTCATTTAAATTTATATTTAATACTGTGCTTGCGACCTAGTTCGCGTAGAGTTACAAGACACGTCTTTTCTCGTGGAAATTCTTACGGGATCAGAAAACCGATTTCGGGAATTCCCAGGAATATCGGATTACAAAGTACCGTCAAACGGGGTGAATAGATAGGTATTCGAACTTTGGTAACGATTTTCGTAATGTTGCAGAATTGATATCCATCTTTTAAAGCATGTATTTATTGAGTCTTAGGCCAAATTATTGAAATATATTTGTTTGTATTCGGATATGTTTGTAGTTAATAAAAAAAGACACAAAATATACGTGATTTCTAATTACCAGCCATCAGGGGACAATAAACACACCTGAGGGGTGATTAGAAAAATTTCGTAGGGCTGCCTCATTGTAGTTTCCCTAAATATTTTTTTAGGATAAAGGAAAACAAACTCGAGTCTTTAATTATTAGTTTAAAGTAAAATTATAATTTCAAATAGAAATCATCAATGATAAAAATTAATAAAACTGTTATAAATTTAGAGAGTATCACGAACACAAAACTAAAAAAAATGCACTTGACTTTAAAATAATTTTCTTTATAATAAATCAGTCAAGAATTATAAACAATATCATTCAAAATCAACAATTAAGAAATAAATAAAATAATTTAGAAAATTAAAAACGCTTTAGGTAACTAAAAGTGAAATTTGAACTGTAGATAACCACTACAAACTTTGTGGCAACCGTGTCATAATCATGGCTAATCACCCCTCTTTCGTAACTAATCACCCCTTTGCTGTGTCTATTAACCATATTTGCGTGCCTACTAACCCCTCAGGCGTGTCTATTCACCCCTTTCGTGTATGTAATCACCTCGAAAAATTAAAGAAAACAAGGCTTACGAAATAAGATCAATTTTATATAATAATGCATATTCTTACTATTATTTATTTATTTTTTATAGTTAATTAAAACGGTACAACACCAATTACATTAATTAATATAGAAATATAAATACATTTAAGATAAGAATAGTAATAAGTAATTGTGATTGAAAATTGAAATTACATAAGATAAAATAAAATTAAAATTAACATGGAACAGTAGACACTCTTGCATACTTCCTCTCACAGAAGACCAGACATGCACGCATAATTTTACTCCATTCGTCAGCAAACACATCATATTCAGGGTTGGTAGTCAGGAGGGCATTGAGCATTCTTAGAGTGCGACATACTGGGGATTCAGCTCTGGCGACAGTTTTGGAAGTCGGTGGAGCAAACAAATTGTGCAAGCGGTTCTGACGGTGTCTGATGTACTTTTCAGGCACGAATAGTCGGCAAAAAAGGCCATGGAGCTCGGGACAATTGATACGTCCGCTCAGGGTCTTGTAGGCTACTGTGAGCTGATCAAAGCCTCTCCTTACCTCCAAAGAATTACAGCCTAGCATTCCTAAAAGGTAGTTGGTAGGGTACATGTAAAGGGAAGAAGTGGTATAACCTTTTGAATAGGAACCTCAGGAAGGTTTTCTGAACCTTTTCTATCATTAATGTTTATAACGGCACTGACCGTAATTTGAAGATAACTTTAAACTATTATGACCAAAATTCACCAAAATACGGAGGTTCAAACTCACTCGTACATAACGACTTGTTTTGTTGTCAACTTTGAGATTGAGTTTTTGACATTTTTAGCGATGCTGCCACAAATAAAAAGTGGCCAGTCTAAAGCCGGCTCTTCACGTTGGCCAACACAGTGGCGAATGTAGTGGCCAATGCCAATTGGCCAACGTGTAGATGGGGTGTTTGTGCACCTAAGATGAACAAACACCCCGTCTACACGTTGGCCAATAGGCATTGGCCACTACATTTGCCACTGTGTTGGCCAACGTGAAGAGCCGGCTTTAGACAAATTACACCAAGAAATGATTAAAGTTGCGGGTTTTTTATTGGGGATACCGAGTTTGCCATAAAAAACGTTAGAAATTATTCCAAGATTTATTTTCTATACCCCCGTCAGTTCGATTCACCCCGTTTTACGGTACTACTATATTCTAGCGAAAATCTCATTGAAATCGGTTTTGCCCGGACAGATCAATGGACAAAACACACAAACATATAAATATAACATATTGTGAAATCACAAACAGAGACTACAATTTTGTTTATAACTAGGAGTCGCACGAAGCGTCGCTCCCGTGGAATTTATCGCGATAAAACCACAACTCTCCTTCTTTTGCAGTCGGGTAATAACTTTATAACGTTCGTCAAGCCTCAAGCTACTTTTATGCTAATTTCATCTAAATCTACACAGTACTTACGAAGATTAGCGAGTTTAACCTTTTCGCCGCCAACGTACACAAAACGCATTGCCTCGCCGAGCGCCAAGCTATAAATGTATAACTAAATATACAGTAAACAGTAGTGATGGGGATATCGTCATATCGATGAATAAGATTTGTACGCGTAAAGTTAAGATTTAAAGTTGATTTTACGAATATAAATAAAAACTGATTAAATATTTCCAGATTTGTTTTATTTCACAGTATCCTTAATAAGAAAAACAGTATAAATTATGAGTATCAACGAAACTAATACATAACTCAATTAGAACTATAAGGAATGGGGTACATCTCTATTTGTTTCATGATCTCATTCTTTAACTTCATATCTAGTTATTGGCACTGAGGGCACGTTGAATTCGATTCTGATCAGGGATGGAGTCTATGGTCTTTCTTTCTTCTATTTTTGTTTATTCCTGTGTTTTTTTAATAACTTCAGGCAACGTTTTTTTACCGTAGGTATCTAAGTGGCAGAATTTTTAAAACAGTTTGCTAGGTAATTCCCCTTTCCGCATAATAATATGACCAAGTAGATATAAGCACAGAATAGGTACATAAATCATAATATCTACAATATAACGTTACGTTTCATCCATTTAGACGATTTTTATACGAATTGCAATTAGGTTTCATTTTTTTTTCTTTGAAAAGAATTTCTAAAAAAGTTAAAATTACAGTGCTTTCATACACTGTATTTACCATAATAGTGTATAGAGTACAAAAACAGTACCTAAATCTACTGTAATTACAGTGCATCTGGAGATACTGGGCTCACCGAACATTTTACGTACTTATTGAATTCCTACTCTTTGATGAATAAACATTATTATTATCATCCAGTTAGACATACCTCAGAATTATCTTCTGGTTCAATGTTCTCCACAAAATACTCAGAGTCCGATTCCACACCTTGCAAAATTTTAAGAAGTTCGTCCGAATCAAGTTCTTCACTCATTTTTCTATTTGTTATCAAGTGAAAGAAAGAAAGATGCGTGCGCGCGAATCCGATTTTGTGCTGCACTATGCCAAAGTGACCTTGACAGCCGCACGCCTATGACGTCACTGACCAACTTCTATAGTAGTTCGTGGCACTCGGTGGCGCACAGGGGCATAGACGACCAATTGTTTTGTAGAGATGGGAAAATAACTATCGACAAGAATTGGTAACAACTTTAAAATTACGTATCGGCATCTACCTGAAGGTCGAAATTCATCTACTATCCTTTGTAGTGAAGTAGATAACTAAGTTCATATTTTATTGACCTCAAATGTTTTCGATATTCGTAACTTTCTGTATTTATAAATATTTCAATGGTGAAATCAACCTTTCACGGCACATCACTGGCCAACTTGATATGAAGTGATTGGCGTTCTGAGGAAAGTAACAAAATTCGGAGTTTCTGTTATTGCCGATTTTAGGACAAACTAGGGCTTATTTTGTGTAGAAAAATAAAAAACAGGGTAGTAGACAGTGCTATCTTAAATAATAAAATGAAACAAAGCTTTTAAGCACAGTAAATTTATTTTAATAAGATAGTTAAAATGAACAACTTCTATAGAAGTTGTGGCGCTGGTGGCACGAAAATCCCGAACTTCTATAGAAGTGCTTGGCGGTGAAAAGGTTAAACAAACAAACTTATCTGCTTTATAATATTAAGTACATAGTACATATAATATGTATATAGCATATAGATGGCGTAAGGTGTCGATTACACTCCCACCGTTCCCAGGTGGTTTCACCCGCATGCCAACTAGGTCGCTGGTGTAGAGTAGGTTTAGGCGCAGAACGTCAGAAACGCAAAATGACAGATTAGCGAATTGTCAGGTGTTAGTATTTTGTCTCAAATGGTCAGAATCGCAAAAAGACAGATTAGCAAAATGACAGGTTCGCAAAAAGACAGATTAGCAAAATGACAGGTTCGCAAAAAGACAAATTAGCAAAATGACAGGTTCGCAATATGTCAGATGCGAAAAACGTCAGAAACGAAACAAAAATAAACAAAATCAAATTAAAACAAAAATTAAAAAGTGCATATTGCTCAGCAGTTTTGGACAAAAGTTTTAAATGCTTAGGCTGGAATTCCTCATACGCTGACGTCGTCGCGTCGGTCGCGCGTACGAGTATACATTGCGTTCTATATAGCACCATACTGCGACGCTGACGTCATTTCCGACAAGGATTTAAAAAACACTGTTTATTTTGTTTGTTTAAAAAACTGGGAGACTGAAATATTCATTTGTAACAATAAGATCATCGGGGAAAAATTAGGTATGTAGTCTCTTTGATTCACACAAAGAGATTTAAGTCTGGCACAAAACAAAACATATTCGAAATTATAACAGCATACATTGATGTCAATAAAATTGACATTGGCTATGACATAGAGCTACCAGCGTAGTCTGAATCTATACCCAAATTTAAACTTCCCTTTGGTTTTATCAACCGACGACAAAAAAAGGAGGAGGTTATCAATTCGACGCGTATATATTTTTTTTATGTATGATCACCGATTACTCGAAGACAGCTAAACCGATTTGGAAAATTCTTTTTTTGTTTAAAAGAGCATACTTTGGAATTGGTCTCATTGCCACCAAGTCAGGATCTGATGATGGATCCTGGAGAAATCGAGGGAACTCTTCAAATATTATAGGCACACCTATAGTGATTTGAGTATTTTTTATAGTAACTTGTGTAGTTGCATTCGAAAAGCACCATTTGTGAAGTGGACCTGATGATGTAGACCACAGATGGCCACTGGAACTACTCAATATATAAGTAGGTAGGAATAATAAGCATTTCATGGGTTCCGCTTCGATTACTTGAATATGGTTATTAAGCACAATAGTTAAGCACTTTATGTTCGTCACAATGCATATAGTGAAGTGAAGCTGATGGTGAAGTAGCAGGAGAACTCCTCAGCAATTAACGGCCCAGCATTGGGAGAAGCAATCACTTCATATCAAGTTGGCCAGTGATGTGCCGTGAAAGGTTGATTTCACCATTGAAATATTTATAAATACAGAAAGTTACGAATATCGAAAACATTTGAGGTCAATAAAATATGAACTTAGTTATCTACTTCACTACAAAGGATAGTAGATGAATTTCGACCTTCAGGTAGATGCCGATACGTAATTTTAAAGTTGTTACCAATTCTTGTCGATAGTTATTTTCCCATCTCTACAAAACAATTGGTCGTCTATGCCCCTGTGCGCCACCGAGTGCCACGAACTACTATAGAAGTTGGTCAGTGACGTCATAGGCGTGCGGCTGTCAAGGTCACTTTGGCATAGTGCAGCACAAAATCGGATTCGCGCGCACGCATCTTTCTTTCTTTCACTTGATAACAAATAGAAAAATGAGTGAAGAACTTGATTCGGACGAACTTCTTAAAATTTTGCAAGGTGTGGAATCGGACTCTGAGTATTTTGTGGAGAACATTGAACCAGAAGATAATTCTGAGGTATGTCTAACTGGATGATAATAATAATGTTTATTCATCAAAGAGTAGGAATTCAATAAGTACGTAAAATGTTCGGTGAGCCCAGTATCTCCAGATGCACTGTAATTACAGTAGATTTAGGTACTGTTTTTGTACTCTATACACTATTATGGTAAATACAGTGTATGAAAGCACTGTAATTTTAACTTTTTTAGAAATTCTTTTCAAAGAAAAAAAAATGAAACCTAATTGCAATTCGTATAAAAATCGTCTAAATGGATGAAACGTAACGTTATATTGTAGATATTATGATTTATGTACCTATTCTGTGCTTATATCTACTTGGTCATATTATTATGCGGAAAGGGGAATTACCTAGCAAACTGTTTTAAAAATTCTGCCACTTAGATACCTACGGTAAAAAAACGTTGCCTGAAGTTATTAAAAAAACACAGGAATAAACAAAAATAGAAGAAAGAAAGACCATAGACTCCATCCCTGATCAGAATCGAATTCAACGTGCCCTCAGTGCCAATAACTAGATATGAAGTTAAAGAATGAGATCATGAAACAAATAGAGATGTACCCCATTCCTTATAGTTCTAATTGAGTTATGTATTAGTTTCGTTGATACTCATAATTTATACTGTTTTTCTTATTAAGGATACTGTGAAATAAAACAAATCTGGAAATATTTAATCAGTTTTTATTTATATTCGTAAAATCAACTTTAAATCTTAACTTTACGCGTACAAATCTTATTCATCGATATGACGATATCCCCATCACTACTGTTTACTGTATATTTAGTTATACATTTATAGCTTGGCGCTCGGCGAGGCAATGCGTTTTGTGTACGTTGGCGGCGAAAAGGTTAAACTCGCTAATCTTCGTAAGTACTGTGTAGATTTAGATGAAATTAGCATAAAAGTAGCTTGAGGCTTGACGAACGTTATAAAGTTATTACCCGACTGCAAAAGAAGGAGAGTTGTGGTTTTATCGCGATAAATTCCACGGGAGCGACGCTTCGTGCGACTCCTAGTTATAAACAAAATTGTAGTCTCTGTTTGTGATTTCACAATATGTTATATTTATATGTTTGTGTGTTTTGTCCATTGATCTGTCCGGGCAAAACCGATTTCAATGAGATTTTCGCTAGAATATAGTAGTACCGTAAAACGGGGTGAATCGAACTGACGGGGGTATAGAAAATAAATCTTGGAATAATTTCTAACGTTTTTTATGGCAAACTCGGTATCCCCAATAAAAAACCCGCAACTTTAATCATTTCTTGGTGTAATTTGTCTAAAGCCGGCTCTTCACGTTGGCCAACACAGTGGCAAATGTAGTGGCCAATGCCTATTGGCCAACGTGTAGACGGGGTGTTTGTTCATCTTAGGTGCACATATTCTATCAGGTACCTCTATCTATGTTATCATTAACTTTCAAAATATTTTTTTACAGAAATAAATCTGTGCCCCCGATCAAACAACTATTATGTGCCCTTCGATTTTATGCTACCATAATTATGTGTCTACGTTTTATTTTCTCAGCCATTGTTATTAATTTAATAGGAATAAAATCCAGACAAACACTGGCAAAATAACCACACAGAAATAATGATCTAACATCAACCGAAATGTCACTGTCAAAGATGATACGTCTCAAAAAGTCAAAACTTAAAAAGAGGCACTGGAATTTCGTTAAACAGCCAAACAATTTTGTAAATTTTTTAGTTTTTCGGTGTTGACATATTGTTTTGTAACGGAATCGTTGTTATAACATGTTCCTAATGTAAAATATTTTTATTTTGTTCTGAACAATTGTAAAAATGTAACTTAAAAATGTTGTCGGTAAAAGTGCGGTTTTTGGATAAACTATGACAAAAAAATCTGTCACTTAACAAAGTAGCCCCTAAGTAGGTGTCCCTTAGCATGGTGAAAATGAATTAAGTTAAGGGATGCATTAAAGGGGTACCTTAGCCTAAGGGATCCCTACCAAGGGTATAGTTTAGGGGCTGTTGGTGAAAACGGGCATTAGACTCTTACTGACTAAAAACTACCCTGTTTCTTTAGTTGCCCTTGCATTCCGGGGATGCGGTATCTCGTTAGAAGTCTGAATTAGAAGTTGAATTTACCAGGAATAATTGAAACTACATGGCCAGCAATTGTTTCACATACCCGAAGATCCTAACCCATTAGGTTTACACACACTATGATGTACATTGTGTGTGTAATAACGTAATCAGGGTTCTGTGAGCAAAGGATTTTCAATTCGGCATTAAAAATTCCTGTTACTCATGCGGTCTTAGTACTTTTTATTAATTTCTTTTCACAGTTAGTTGCAGTTTTGCGACATTTTTTATTGACTTAATTTTGAATTAAATAAAGATTAAACTAATGCTCAAACCAATAAAACCCATTTACCACTCAAATAGTACCGACAAAACGTGAACTTCCGATAATTATTTAGGTTAGTCCTACAGACAAAAATTATGCGTGCTTGCTATTATTTTGTAATAAAAAAAACTATTAACTTGTTGTTAACAATTTTCGTCATAATTATAAAAATAACTTTATTTTAAAAATTACGAACGGAACCCACTGTAATTTTATTTCCCTACCAGGAGAGGAATAAATTCCGAAGAGATGTATTGAAATGATGTTTTGGGTTCAGTTGAACTTTAATTGTTACTAAATCCTTTTTCTATTCTAAGTTCTAATGGCAAATAATAATGTTTATTTAAGCAATTTGTGGTAGGATGCACGTAAGGATTCCATTTTTATTATAAATTCAATGGTACGAGCTGACGATTTTTCGAAACAATAAGCAACTCGATTCAATAGTAAGGTGAATCGAATCTCCTGGATCGTATGTGTAAAAAATATTAGGATAAGGGCATATAAATAAGTTCATATTTGCCCAAAGTATTGTGCTGACAATCATAAACAGCGAATAGGTAGGTTTATCTATTTCAAACAAGATTAATTACATAATATTTAACTTGTCCGCATTGTTTATGTTAGCACTAAGCAAAGATTGAAACATTTTACGGTTTGATAGAAGTTCTTATTTCGAATGACATAGCTGTATTTAATAAATTAATCGCTCGGCGTCGGTCGTATTCTGTATTAGTTTAGTTAGTATTGTTATGTTAACCGACTACATCTATAGCTGTACCATCTGTATGAAAGTCATTGAATTACGCCGGAAAGGTTATCAATTATTATTTATTAAAAGTTTAGACGTACCTACCTACCTGACTGGCAACTGTAAATATGTCATAAAATAAAGGTGTGTTAAATGTTATTTAAAATTTTGATTACGATTTTTAATGAATTTTAGAAGATCAATTCAAGAGCACGGGATTCGATCTGTGAATTGAATAAATAGGGGGGGGTGGAAGATTACTTTGTAAATAATAATTATCTACAAAGTAATCTTCTACAAAAGGACAACTACGTAAAAAACCAACAAGTGTGTAAATGATACACGTGACAATGCAAGCAGGTTTATTTAGATAAATTTGATACCTAGACTAATTAATTGTATTGTAGCTAGTTCCCAAAAATAATCAAAGTTTAGGAAAAGTCAGTAATAATATTTTGTAAACAAAAAATAAAACATGCGGAACCTTTTATTCAGAAATACCAGGAGTAAGAGGTTTATTTTTAAATACAAATAGTTCACTGACACCGATCAGCTGACTTAGTGCTAGTAATGTGCTTATTTCAATTTGAAAAGTTCGGTTTCTGGTATCAATGTATTAAAAATTCTCATTACTTCCAAACATATAGAGATAGGATTAAAAAACCCTTCCAATATCGTTTGATATCACCCAGGGAGGCCATGCGTTCAGTATGTGTATGACCGCTTCGTTACACGTTGTATATAACGAAATTTAAAGGAAAACTATCACACATAAGTGGGCTTTACTAGTTTACGAGTAATAGTCGACCAATTGTATTTGACTCGAAAATTTCGAACAACTCTATAGAAATGTCGTATGATCCAAATATACTAACAAAAAGACGGAAAGATATCATAGCACAGGTTCCACATACTAAAACAAAATTTGCTGCCATTCAGTACAATAAACTATCATGTCAACTTTATAATAGGATAAATAAAAAGATATATATATATATACAATAAACAATTACATGACTGTAAAAAATAGTAACAAATTGGATAAGGACACTGAATTACGCAGAAACTGAGGCACTATTACAACACACAAAATGATACACAAATACACACACACACAAACACACACATACAACAAACAAACACGCACACCATCTCGCATACACCATACACACACAAAGAAGAATACTGTTTATATCTAAGTTAGTCAGTAAATTTATATTGCTGTAGAAGAGCGGAGTCTCCTAACACAGGCATTACTTGCTTAAAAGGAGGCTCCAATCACTAACTAATTCAAAACTTCTTGGTTATAAAATAACTAATTTGTATTTGTATTTTTGTATGTCGATAGATGGCGCTAAGCGCCAGTTGTATCGTGCTAGTTTCTTGTGACGATTGACTAGTGTAGCTGTGTGTCCGTATTTAAATTCAAAACACCGGCTATGACAAGTTTTATACAAATCTCTAAAAAAAATTAAAACTTTCCGAGCAAAATTGTTGGATCAGGTGAGGATTTGTATAGGAAGTCAAATTAGTTAGGTAGTCATGTTTGGCTTTTAGTTAGAGCATGGTACAAAACGATCAGTCAGCGAATACGACACGCACTTGGCTGTTATAAAAACTACGGAACCCTACACTGCGCGTGGCCCGACACGCACTTGACCGGTTTTTTGTGTATAAAAAGCTCGGTGCCCCGTTAAATAAATAAAAAGTATGCTTTAAAAAATTTAAAATTTGTTTAGGGACCTCAATAGAATTCTAAAGACCTATCTATAGATATCGCAAGGTTCAAGGTTTGAAGATTTTTTTGCATGAAAAACGTACGAGTATGTACTAAGTTTCAACTGTGTTGTTCTAATAGGTTTGGAATAAAGTGGCTACGAGATACGGACGGACAAACAGACAGACATGACATCAACATTATACAGTATTGAACAAGGATCCTAATACAGTAATTTTTGATAGTGTCGCACTCGTGGCTAGAGACAACCCGACTGAATTGGAACATTATAATAATTAATACAATATTTTTTACCAGATGTCGGGATAACCCTAATGATTATCCTAACTATAAAATCCGCGATAATAAGCTATATCGTTATTCTCACTCAATCAATGATCTTAATGAGGATTTTTCATGGAAAGAAGTTCCTCCTGCCTCTGAGAGGCTGGACTTTATCAAATCTTCCCATGGCTTACTAAATAATAACCCACATATTAGTATCTTTCTACGACGGGTTTCTTTCCATCTTTTCTGGTTTTTGGCCGTGAAACTATAACATGTGGTTCTCTTTATACTAGCTGCCCAAACCTGGACGAAATGCTTCTTCTTCAGGGTCAGTACGGTTTTAGAGGAAAGTGGCACGTCAAAGACTTTAAAGTTTAACCTTATATCAGTTCTGTTTTCATATTTAATTATATTTTAATTCGATTTCGGAAAATTTACTTATTGTCTTAGTAAATAATATTCCTAATTTAATTTCATACCTTGAATGGCTTATTATAGTTGCCTTATTCTCTCCTTGATGTATCATCCTAGCGATAGTTTTAATTTTCATTTTAGTATTAAGTTTCTGTAAATACTTCACAAGGATTATCTCCTCCAAAAACTTTTGGCATAATTATTCCACCTTATATATATTTTTTTTTTGGTGCGAGCGGTAGCATAACTTGTAAAATAATCCGTAGTGCACTTTTATATTTCTTGAAGCGCGGAGGCCTTTGTACCCTTGAACCTTGTTTCTCGACTTAAAGCTTGAAGACTTTTCTTAAGCAAAACTTATAAATATTCATTTAGTTTTTAACGGGTTTTAAAAAAGGTGCGGGTTACGACACCTAATTAAATAAATAAGCCTTCGTAAATCTTAAAAATAATTCCTTATGGAGTATGCGTCATTTTATGTGAACCATATTCCCTAAGCATGTTGGTGATGTATGATTGAGTATGAAAGGGAAGGGATGAAAGGTGTTTGAAAGAGCAAGGTCTTATTTATAACCCCAAAATTTCTCAGTTAATATTTTTCTAGATTTATGGGGTAACTTAGTTTAGTTTTAAACTGACTGTACCACTGTAAATATTCATTTGATTTTTTTTATAGCTAATGTTCTCCTATTGTTGCTCTGACTGCCTCTTTATTGCTAAAAGTTTTTTTCTTTGTATTCAAAAATTAGTACCGGGGTTTTCGGGGTAATGTAATGTTTCCTTTTTATAGGGCTTTGATAGTTACGTTATAACATCATTATTAGTTTAGAATTTCATAATAATCTGATATTAAGCTATTTTTTATACAATACTTTGTGTGTTTACGTTTTTGTAAAGTCATTAGTGACAGGATTAGTTTTTCTTCTTAATTCATTGCTGGAGTTAGGTTAGGTCGCATATATAACTGATATTGTACCTCGTGATAAATTACTTTTACTTCTCTTTTCATTCTGGAACCTCAATTCAAAAGCTGAAAAGTGGATTTAATGAGAGAGATGACTGGGGAGAGTCAGTCTACTAAAACATAGTGTATTACATTCTCTTTGCAGTCTACGCCTGGAACTCAATCAGTGAAGAAGTCGAGTAGTAAGACGGATTGGTCCTCCCTTAACACACGAGCCGTGGCCCGGACCTCCAGACATCCTCTTCGCTCTTCTACTGAGGCCATCTGACTGAAGGCCAGCCGCCCTGCAGCCACCTTTTCGTTCTGCTACTGGGGCCATCCGACTGAAGGCCAGCCGCCCTGCAGCCACCTCTTCGTTCTGCTACTGAGGCCATCCGACTGAAGGCCAGCCGTCCGCAGCCACCTCTTCGTTTTGCTACTGAGGCCATCCGTCTGAAGACCAGTCGTCCTGCAGCCACCTCTTCGTTCCGCTATTATCATCCGCTCCGCTTATCATCGACTCTCCCGTCATCTCTTGTGCCTTAGGGTTCCAGCAATTTTGTATAAATTCTTTCATAAATCCTGTTTCATTTTTCCGCACTTTGATTTCTTTCCTGGTCATCTTCCTTGTTAATTAGTTATTGCAACCTTACAGTTCCCTCTACCCAGGGAAACTGTATCGTTACAATGTATACTCATTCTATTCTATTCTATGCTATGCTATGCTATTCTATGCTATGCGATGCTGTGCTATGCTTTGCTATGCTATGCTATGCTATGCTATTCTATTCTATGCTATGCTATTCTTTGCTATGCTATGCTATTCTATTCCATGCTATGCTATTCTAAGCTATGCTATTCTATGCTATGCTATTCTATGCTATGCTATTCTATGTTACGCTATTCTATGCTATGCTATGCTATTCTATTTTATGCTATGCTAACGTGCATCCGCAGCATGAATGAGTTAAAAATCAATCTTTTTGAAGGTTTTCCGTCATCATTATCTGCCTTTTCCCAACTATGTTGGGGTTGGGTTCCAGTCTAACCAAATTCAGTAAAGTAAAGTGATTTACATGGAGCGACAACCTATCTGACCTCCACAACTCAATAGCTGGGTAGCACGATATCTGTTGGCAAGACCAGTGTCCGATTTTGCTGGCTTCCGGCTTCCGACTACCCGTAACGACTGTCAAAGATGTCTAAATGACAGCCGAGACCAACGGCTTAGGCGGCGTTTCCACCAGAGATGTGTGAGGATGCGTAGCGAGGGATGTGTTTGTAAAGAACCAATAGAATCACTTTATTTACCTCGCCTCGGTCAGCACAGCACTGGTGGAAATGGCTCAGCGGAGTTAGATTTTTGCGCATACAAAACAAGCGAGGGATGTGTGCGAGAGATGTGTTGCGAGAGATGTGTTGCGAGGAATATGTGTTGAGAAGGATGTGTTGCGAGGTTTGCGCATACTCGCACCACACATTAATGCGCATTTTCACAGTTCCGCTACAAATCCTCGTAGGCACATTTTCATTGCACAGCTTTGGTGGAAACCCCCACACATTTCCACAGCACAGCTAGACATCCTCGCACGACACATTTCCATCGCACATCTCTGGTGGAAACGAACGTGCTTGCCTAGGCACGGAGGAATCTCGATATGTTAATATGGTCACCCGTCCACAAATAGATCTCGGAAAGCCTTGGTTAACCTTGAAGATCGACCCGTGCGGCTGTTATTATTTAGTCACAAGCTCCTTTTGAAGGTTTCCCATCCAAAACAAAAAAGGGTAGGTTTTCCAAGCTATTCTCACGGCTAACGGAACTATGGATGATCAAGCTCAAGTGGGGGATTGCTAGTTTCATTAGTATGAAATTAGTGGTCACCCCCATTGTAATACCTTTCTTAAAATGCCTTTAGGTACGTTGATCTAAATTTATTCTGGATTTACCACAACGTAATCCTTTAGGTAGGGTCGTATCTAATCTCGTCTCAATGTGATGTATAGGTCTCGACGATGCACTTAAATGCATTCTAAAAGGCCCATTCAAATGTCAGATCAGCGAGCGATTTGCAATTAGCTTTTTTGCGAGAATTAGTGATTTAAATTAGGCTACCTATACCTACTTCGGGCGTTGTCGATGAATCATTTTGCTTATGCCAGAGGATAATTATTTAAATACAGAGGAAGTCGTGGCTAAATAATAATAGCTGCACAAGTCGATTTTCAAGGTTAAGCAACCCTTGCCAAGGTTTGTCTGGGGGTGGGTGACCATCTTAAAAATCGAGATTTCTCGGTGTCTCGGAAAGCATGTCAAACCGTAGGTCCCGGCTTTTGTTTGTACATTTTTGACACACGTTACAGGTAGTCAGAATCCCTAAAAGCCGACACCAGACTTGCCAAGGAGTATTGTATTACCCAACTACTGGGTTACACAAGGGCAACTAAAGGAAAAAGGTGGATTTTTAGACATTTCCACATTCATTTTTATGCTTCACCCCGAGGGAGGAATCGTGAGATGCTTTTTCCTCCGAAAGAAAAAGTATAAAATATGACAGAATCTTAAGGGCCTATACTACCAAATGGCTTAGCATGATCCTTCGTTATGTCGAAAATACTGCAGCAATCATTTTTAAATAAACTTATGGTAAAGTTGAGGATTAACTTTAGGTACTATGTTTGACGAAAACACGATTCCATAAAATTTTCTTGATAGAAAAAAAATCCAAAGTTACCCCCAAACCGAACAATAAACCGCTAGTATTTAAAAATAACTTCAAATTAGATAATGAAATTTTGCATATTAATTGAACTAACTATAAAGCAGGTCTTATGTTATTTACTTTTTTAAATTACCATTATTTTCACCGTAAAAAGAAATAAACTAAATTATCGATGTCTTGGAGTCTTTTCCCTGCCACCCTGTCTCGCTTGCTCGCGTGACCGCGACCGGTAGTGTGCGAGCGAGATAAAGAGTGAGAAGCGCTGAGGTAGTATAGGCCCTTAAGAAGCGACTCGGTACCCTTGGCTGAGTTTTGGGAAGTACAAGTCGTTCAATATCAAGGCTTGAGGGAACAGTTACCTCAGACTTGTTTCAGAACGAAAACAGGTTGAATTCACTTTCTCTGCTGGACTCAGAAAGTGTACTCGATTTAAATTGCAACGGTATGATCACTGCAATAAAAAGAAAGAGAAAAGACGCAATATAATCCCGTTGACCTTGTTCAAACGGGCGCACTCACAGACACATCACAGAGAATGCCCCGCGCACCCCCTCATTTGAGGGGGTGAAGCAGATGAAGTGGGACACGAGTAGTCCCGCCTACTGCGGGGTGCACCGCGCGAATTTCGTCGATGCGTGTTTTTCATTACATTTAACATCGTAATTTCGCGGCTGGTTTACAGAGCTCGAGCGGTCCAGTGTGTCACCGTTCGGGTTTCGCGCCACGTTTCCGCAGCGATCACCAAGATTGAATCTCATGCGCGGTACAGCTTTTTGCTGTCTTATTTATTAAATATTATGTATTTATAGATATTTACATATTTTCGTGTTGTTATTATTTTAAAATATGTGCATAGTTTTGTTCTCTTATTTTTTATTTAATTCATTAGGTTATCAAAAAAAAACTTTTTTGCAAAAAAATAAAACCGACTTCCATATCAAAACACTACAAAGCCAAAAATAATTTTAATTTCGGTAGTCGGTGTTATTGGTTTTGTATTTTCTTTTTTTTTCACACCGCCTTCCGAAATTAAAATTATTTTTGGCTTTGTAGTGTTTTAATATGGAAGTTGGTTTTATTTTTTTGCAAAAAAGTTTTTATTTTCGCGCTTTTTAGTGGGTCAATTTGTAATTAATCTAGTTATAAAAGCCAAAATGTCAACTACAAAAAAACTAAAAAAGCGCGAACAAAAAACACAATATAGAGTAACCGAAAAGATCATCAATGTAAATATTTTTTTTAGACTTTTGTTGATTTTTCAGAAACGGCTTGTTCGATGTCGATAAAATTTTCATGGGACCATTTGGGAAGTATACCCTTTCCAACAAAAAAAGAATTTTTCAAATCGGTTGGCGAGCGACGGAGCTATGCCTGAACAAACATAAAAAAAAAAAAAACAAACAAACATCCGAATTGAGAACCTCCTCCTTTTTCAGAAGTCGGTTAAAAATAGAACCGACTTCCATATAAAACACTACAAAGGCAAAAATAACTTTAATTTCGGTAGTCGGTGTCATTTGTTTTGTAGTTTCTTTTATATTTTTGACACCGCCTTCCGAAATTAAAGTTATTTTTGCCTTTGTAGTGTTTTTATATAGAAGTCGGTTCTATTTTTTTGCTAAAAATTTTTTTTCACTCTTTTTAGTGGGACTGTTTGTAATTTATCTAGTTACAAAAGCCAAAATGTCAACTACTTATCACCTTTTACAAAATATTGCTTTTCCTGGTGCAGAGCTGTTAATTTTTGAGGAGTTCTCCTGGTACATCACCATCAGCTCTACATCACCATATGCATTGTGATGAGCATAAAGTGCTTAACATCCGTACTCAAGTAATCGAATCGCAATCCACGAAATACTTATTATTGAGTAGTTTCAGTGGCCATCTGTGATCTTCATCATTAGTTCAACTTCCCCAAATGGTAATTTTCAAAAGCAACTGCTCAAGGTACTATAAGAAATACCCAAAACGCTATAGGTGTGCCTATAATATTTGAAGAGTTCCCTCTATTTCTCCAGGATCCCAACATCAGGTCATGATTTCGTAACAATGGGACCAACTAGAACGTATACCCTTTCAAACGCAAAAAGAATTTTTCAAACCGGTCCAGCCGTCTCCGAGTTATGAGGTAACATACATAAAAAAAAAGTTCAAGACGAATTGAGAACCTCCTCCTTTTTTTTGAAGTCGGTTAAAAACAATAATTTTTATTCCTATAGATATTTTATTTCAGAATCAAGAATAATATAATGAAAAAAAAAAACATCCAAAAAGTTTTATGGTGGATTCTGAAGAAAAATAATATACAGGGTGTTACAAAAGAGTTTCAACTAATACCAAAGGAGGTTATTGTACTCATAATTATGAACAAGTTTTACTATGGCACCAGCTCTGAAATCGCAATAAAAACAGCTGTTTCAACTATTTTTTTCCAAGTGAAAAAACTTTTTGTATAAAATAGCAGTTTATTTTCGTTATTTTTATTTTCGCAATATACGGTTTATAAGAATACAGCGTGTGAAGTGAACATACCTACGGATGCGAGGAGAGACGAATGAAAGGGTGGGATACGGACTGGGTGGATGGATGGACAGGTGAACGAACAGGAAGGATACATAAAAATTAAACAAGCTAATTATTATAATTTTATTTTGTGATTTTTTGACGTATTTACGCATACGGAGCGCAATGTTTGTACACAAATTTTGGAAAAAAATTACTCAAGTCACAAATCTTCAAAATTTAGTTTTCTACTACAACAAGTTTTGTTTTTAGGCATCCAAAACAAATACTGCCTTGTATGTGCTCGTGCAGAGAAAAAACAAACTGCTGCACCGGAACAGTTTGCTTTCATTCCATTTCGCTTTTGTCTTTTTTGTCACTTTTATCTCTATCTGTATTTTCATCTCTATTTTTTACGTATGCTTCACGAATTTTCATATTTCTTGAAATTCGGAGATCAAGTATCTCAGGTAAAATACAGTCTAAATAGAACTTTTTCAATTTTTCTTTCATTTCTCTTTCCCAAAATGTATCACCTCTTTGAATGATTTCCGTCTTTTTTTTTTTGGGTTACGTGTAGCTGTCCTTGAACTTGGTAATACCAAGCATGTTTTTTGTTGATGGCTAGTTCACTAGTTTTTGTTTTTTTTTGCCAGAAGTTTACTTTTTTAGTTTCAATTGCTGCTGCTAGGCCCATTTTGTGGGCTGTCAAAGGACACTTTACTTCAACAACAGTATTTTCTCCAATTAATCCATCAGGCGTTGCACCCAAGAAACATAGTTCTTGGTCTATAAATAAACCACAGGGTCTAATCGTTTTGCGCTCTTGTACAGCCAATTGTGCAAGTGCGATTTTTTCATTCAATTGGCCATGTCTAATAGATTCCACGTGGTCAATTTTGTTCCGATAAAGAATATCTTTGACTAAATTAGCACATGGTGTATTAATACGCCTTTTTATAACTCTGCCGAAATTGGATGCAGTCAATAACGATCTTCTCATCTCTAGCCATTCTCCACTATCACTTTGTAAAACAGTTTTTCTCTCAATTGTTGCTCGTTCCAAATCAGACTTTTTAATTTTTTTCATAAACTCGTTTTACAGTTTATCCAGTATTTCTACCGGCATATCGGGCTTTTCACAGGACTGGCCATAATCCTTATCGTCTTGTTTTTTACTGAAAACAAGCCTTCTTTTTCTTTTTATATATCTTTTACTAAGGAGTTTTTGTTTCTTCTTTCTTTCTTCCCACAGTTTCAGTTTGCCTCTTGGGCTCTTATTGGTAATTTTTTTATAAAGCTTCGAAAGTGCATTTTCTTCATTGAACGACACTGCTGACGCAATGCATCGCGTCTGATATGAGTTTTTGAGGGAAAAAATAACTCTTTTTCCTCCTACATATTTTGCTATGATGTTATGATAGCGTTCTACAACGTTACTGTCCACGTCATGAAGTAAACTTCGAGCATGGCCAGCAATACTTTGTATCATTATACTAATTCTCTGCCACAAATAACTTAGCTGAAAGTCACTTGGAACATCATTTTGCTCCAAATCTCCCGCTTTTTTGCAGAAATGTGTTTTGCATTCAAGGTGGTTTCCAAAAGCGTGATGATGTGCTTGTAAAATGTCCTCAAATAATTTTTGCTCTTCTGGGCAGGGATAATTTTTATTTTTTTGTATTGCTTTGGTTATGCAGGATCTCATGCTCAAAACTCGCGATATGGTCAATAATTTTCTGTGACTTTTTAAATATTTGGTTTCAGTTTGCAATGTCATCATTTTGTTACAAAAATTCCTCAGTAAATGATTTCTGCATTCTACTTTTTCGACGGTAATATCAAGGTAAGGTCTTGCCTGCAAAATTTTGGAATAAGTACTTGAGTCACCATCAGATATTAGTCGTCCGTAAATCAAACCGGGGGTAGCTAATGACTGCTTAAAACCTTCCACTATAATTTCGCTCTCCATTCCTGTGGACGGACCGGAATAGTTTTTCGAACATAAATGTTCAGGCACTGTTGTTTTTTTCTTTTCGGCACGATCAAAATGGTAGCAATATTTATTTCGGACTCCCAAATATAAAAGTTTGCCTGTTTTTCTACCTATGATTGCAGCAGCGCCGGATAAAGCTGAATATTTTTTTTGTACGACCTTTTACCGTACACACCATCTGCTATCACATCTATGATAGGCGTACCATTCTTTGTGACCCTGCCTTCTGCTATAGCCATAATTTTCTCTTCCTCAGCTGCTTGATCCATGGACTGTTGTGTCAGTTGCTGCCAGTTTTCCGACAGTAATTTGTGGTTCTTTTGGTATGTTTTTTGGGAAATCATTGGCAAATTCATGGCTGATGAAAATTCTTGTAGCTGAGAATGACCACAACCAATAGAAATTGCACCAGCTACAGCACATGTATTTATTGATAAACAATTATCATTGTCGTTAATGATAACAAATTGTTGTTTACACATTTTACATAAAAAAGTAAATTTGGAAGATAAGCCGTGAAGCTTTTCACCAACTAACTCAAGAGAAGATAGCCCGCAGTCTAATGGTCCGTGATTTGAGATCTCACACAACTTTAAAAAAAAATAGGAAACATTAATAATCCTGCGTCCAATTTGTATGTTCTTTTTAGGAGTATAGTTTTCCGTCTGTAAAAATAAATGAATAATTTTTTTATACCATAAAACATTGTTTTAACTTAAAATAATTTTAAATAAGTATGTTTTCACGGAATAACTTACTTCTGCACTATAATTTAACCCATCAGTTTCTTGGTTTTCAGGTTGGACATCACAATGACTTTCTTCAGTAGCACTAGCCACCTAAAATTGAATTATACCATTTTTATTTATAAAACTAATTCTACACAACTCGCAAAATTATGTTACTGTAACGTGCGGTAGAAGTTTTGAATATTACCTGTGTATTAAAGGTTTCTTCTAGTACTTGCTCAGATGAATATGTACTTTTATCAATAACTTCACGACCGTGATCATTCTGTGATGCCACAGTTTCCAATCTAAAAATACAAAAAAATTGTGGTAATGAAATTCATTACAAATTAAAGCGGGACATTATTTACCATGTTTGTTATTTGTTTCGAGTTTCGATTGTGAAACAACTGAAAAAAATTGGCCAAGTGCAAGTCAGACTCACCCATGAAGGGTTCCGTAGTAACTATAATAATATAATATAACATGTATATTTGACAAAAAAAGACCTTACAAATTTCTTAAAACTAGCTTATTTACACTTTTACAACATTTTGTTTCAAGACCGCGGTTTATTGATATGGGCAGTAATGTGCATGACAAAATATCTGATTGATCTGAAAATTCAGATGTTGCTTATTGTCATACATAACTAAGTAAGAGAATAGGTATGTACCTAACTATGAATGTTAGTTGCCTAATCTTTTATTTGTAGCTCAACAATTTTACGAAATGAATACAAAAAATTGGCCAAGTGCGAGTCAGACTCGCCCATAAAGGGTTCCGTAGTAACTATAATAATATAATATAATATGTATATTTATTTGAGGAATAAAAAAAACCTTAAAAATTTCTTAAAACTAGCTTATTTACATTTTTACAACTACGCCAAATAACTTTGTTTTTCATAGTGTTTGTATGAATCACAAAGTTATATTTGCGGTTTTAGAAAATATGCTGTAATACAAAAACTGCTAACCCGATCTCGTTCAAACCGATTTTGGTTGAAAGTGTATATCTACAGACATATATTTTTTTAGATTTTTCACTCCATTATTATAGAAGTTAGAGGGGGGGAGGGAGAGACACATTTTACCACTTTGGAAACGATTTACTTTATGAAAAAGTGGTTTTAGAAACTTCAATCTCATTTTTAAAGACCTGTCTATAGATATTACACACGCATAGGTTTCATGTAAAGAAATATTTTCAGTTTTTAGTTCCATATATGGGGAGCCTTCCATGTATGGGGAGGTTCCATGTATTTTAATTATTTTTAATTTTTTTTTTCTCAAAGTCGAAAAGCGGTTTATCGGAAGACGGACAGACGGACGGACGGACAGACAGAAACAGACAGACAGACATGACGAAACTATAAACAACAAATACAGGGTGGCAGGGACATCTACGCGCAACCGCTTACCATGGATTCAGTACATGATTCTGGACCCCCCTGCGTTGATAGTTTTCGTCGGCTTTTTCTTAATTTCATAAAATTACGAAAAATCCGACGCAATAACAAAACAGTAAATTCACTTATTTCAAACAGTAATGTAAACAAAACTTGAAAAGGCTACCTGATTAGTTATGTTGATCTCGCAAATTAACCCTAGCAAAACAGCTGATCAGGTAGCTCTTTCGAATTTTATTTACATTGCTGTTTCAAGTGAAACAAGTGAATTTGATATTTTAATTAACAATGATTTTATATAGTTTTCAGTAAAAAAATACTGAAAATCCTGAAAAATTAAAAAAAAACGACGAAAGATTCCAACGCAGGGGGTCCAGAATCATGTACCGAATCCCTGGTAAGCGTTTGTGCGTCGATGTCCCTTCCACCCTGTATATTACTTGTGCCAAAATATAGTAGTAAATATCCCGTTTTAAGACAGATTTAGTGACCATGTCAATTTTAAAACTGCGTGAAAATGTCAATTCTAAATTTTCTAGTTCTGTGGTTCAGAAGTTGGTACATTTTAGATTTCATTTTTTAGGGTTCCGTAGCTGAATGGCAAAAAACGGAACCCTTATAGTTTCGATATGTCTGTCCGTCTGTCTGTCTGTCTGTCTGTCTGTCCGTCCGTCCGTACGTCACAGCCATTTTATTCCGCAACTATTAAGACTATACATGTGAAACTTAGTAGGTAGATGTATTCTGTAAACCGCTTTCCGATTTTAAGAAAAAAAAAATAAAAAAATATTTAAAATAAAGGGGGGTCCCCCATACATGGAACTAGAAATGAAAATATTTTTTTTTATGAAACCTATGTGTGTGTGGTATCTATGGACAGGTTTTTAAAAATGATATGAGGGCTTCTAAGACCGCTTTTTCATAAAGTCAATCGTTTAAAAGATATAAGCTTCCAAAGTGGTAAAATGTGTGTCCCCCCCTCTAACTTCTATAATAATGAAGTCAAAAATTAAAAAAAAAAATGTCTGTAGATCTTAATTTAAACTTTCAACCAAAATTGGTTTGAACGAAATCGGTTCAGTAGTTTTTGAGATACAGCATATTTTCTAAAACCGCAAATATAACTTTGTAATTCATACAAACACTATGAAAAACAAAGTTATTTAGTGTAGTTGTAAAAATGTAAATAAGCTAGTTTTAAGAAATTTTTAAGGTTTTTTTTATTCGTCAAATAAATATACATATTATATTATATTATTATAGTTACTACGGAACCCTTCATGGGCGAGTCTGACTCGCACTTGGCCAATTTTTTGTATTCATTTCGTAAAATTGTTGAGCTACAAATAAAAGATAGGCAACTAACATTCATAGTTAGGTACATACCTATTCTCTTACTTAGTTATGTATGACAATAAGCAACATCTGAATTTTCAGATCAATCAGATATTTTGTCATGCACATTACTGCCCATATCAATAAACCGCGGTCTTGAAACAAAATGTTTCTTACTTTGTTTTATTCTTTATTATAGCCTAGATAATGTGTCGATACTTACTCATTGAAAATAACTTCGGCGTTGACATTTTCGACTTTCTTTCTCCTATAAAAAAAAGAAAACGTTTCTTTTTTTATTCAATAAAATATTTACAAAAATATCTAAATATAATATAAAAGTACTTTCAATAAAATAGAAGTGACAAAAAGACAAAATAAGACCCTAGGTTTGATCCAGGACACTGGCGGTTGCCAATCCGATTCGCTAATATACACGCTAATAGAACTTAGGAACTGTCATGAAATAACTGACCGTATTCGAGTAAAATAAAGTGCTCAATACTGAGACGGTTCCAATAATGTGTCATAATATTTTAGAAATAATTAGTAATCTAAAATATTCTTATAAATAGTAATCTAAAATATTCTTACCTTTTAACATCGTTCATATGTACGGCGTTTGATTTATATGAACTTTTTTAATCCTTTTAACTGGCTTCACTTTATTTCCCATATTTATAAAATAAAATTGAAATCAAGTTACGCTATTTTAACCTGAAGTATTTTATATTTACAAGAAAGAAGATTATTTATAGAAAATTGATATAAAAAATGAATTTATAAATAAAATAATGAATTTACAGAGGAAACTTTACAATAACTACAAACAATTCCGAGTCGAAATAAATCGGCGAGAAAAGCGACACGTCCATATAGCAACAGGCGTTGGCCGGCACTGTCGGTACACAGGCGTTTACGCACACATGCGTACGTATTATATTGCGAAATAATAATACGCGATTTACAGAAAATGTATTGATTGGATTAAAAAAATAAAACACTATTTCGTTAGTATGTTTCTTGTTGAATAATTTGTCAAAAAATCAGAATGATCGTATGTATTTTAATATGGTTTTTATTCGTTAAAAGATTTTTTTAGAGGTATCTTTGTGATTTTTTTCTATGAATTAAAATTTGTTGTATTATGTTTTCAACACACTACTTAACTAGATTATATCCTGAAGAATATCATATATTTTTCTGATTGTGTTAACTGCAGTGAATCATATACTTTAACGCATTATAAAACTCGCGTTTAAACCTATTTTCGCGTCTGGAGGAGCCTTAATGAAAATAATTTTACTAATTAGACACAAAGCTGTTGAAAGCTGGCGCTAGAGTCAAAAGTTTTATATTAGTGTAAAAAAGTAGGCTATGAGAATAGTCAAAAATTTAATCGTTATCGTAACTACTAAGAATTCTGGTTTCGTACACATTGCAGAGGTGAGGAGTAGAATTAACAATAATGTTTATTTATAAGTGGAAGTGTTTTTTGTAGGGAGGTAAAAATATTGTAGTGTAAAAAACTTTTTACCAAAAAATTTAACCGACTCTCAAAAACACTGCAAAGTGAAAAATAACTTTAATTTCGGTAGTCGGTGTCTTTAGTTTTTGTATTTTCGTTTTTGGCACCGACTTCCGAAATTAAAGTTATTTTTCACTTTGCAGTGTTTTTGGGAGTCGGTTCAATCTTTTTGGTAAAAAGTTTTTATTTCACTCTTTTCAGTTGGTCGATTTTTAGTTTACCTAGTTAAAAGAGCCTAAATGTCAACTACTTATAACCTTTTACAAAATATTGCTTTTCCCAATGCTGGGCCATTAATTGTTGAGGAGTTCTCCTGGTACTTCACCATCAGCTCTACATCACCATATGCATTGTGACGAACATAAAGTGCTTAACATCCATATTCGAGTAATCGAATGGCAATCCACGAAATACTTATTATTGAGTAGGTTCGGCGGCCATTTGTGGTCTTCATCATCAGTTCCACTTCCCCAAATGGTACTTTTTGAGAGCAACTGCACAAGTTACTATAAGAAATACCCAAAACGCCATAGGTGTGCCTATAATATTTGAAGAGTTCCCTCGATTTCTCCAGGATCCCATCATCAGATCCTAACCTGGTGACAATGGGACCAATTTCAAAGTATACCCTTTCAAAAAAAAAAAGAATTTTCCAAATCGGTTCTGCCGTCTTCGAGTAATCGGTGATCATACATAAAAAAAATATATATACGCGTCGAATTGATAACCTCCTCTTTTGGTCGTCGGTTGAAAATAAATGAATTACTTTCAATTACTGACTGGCAAAAAGACTATTATCCCAAGTAAAAACTTGGTTTGACAACTGTTGATTGTTCATGTCACATTACCCTCAAGAAAAATATTTATATGTATAATCTATGGTTAACTGATTACTTGGCAGCATGGTCTAAGACCTTAGCCTGTTCCGTCAGGAACTAATCTACTTAAACAAAAAAATGTTCATGTCACAGACGCTTGTATATTGTGCCTTGTGTTGCTCTCGATTGTTTTCCGTTTTCTTTAATTTTCACTTGACCTGGACATAACTTACAAGTTCATGACTGAATTTCTATTATTCTCGGACTTCTCGAACAAAAATTCTTGCACAAACTAATTCAGAAGTTGTCGCCGAGTTAAACAAGATATTTTTCATTTAAAGACGCAAAAATTTAATCTCACCTAAATTAATGTATGGGTGGCTGCCATTGTTTTTTATATGAAATGTAAAACCTCTTAGAATATCGTACTTAAATAAAATATAAGTATTCCATGCAGTTGCTTATATTATGTACATGTACTGAATTCTTTTTTTTTTAATACAAAGAAATGAAATAGTTTACCCGGTAACCTGAAAATTCCTGAAACATGAAAAGGAATGATCTTAATTTTTTTGTACACCGAACATAATTTTATATTATATACGTAAGTAATGTATACTAATATTATACAGCAAAAATGTTTGTTTGTTTGTTTTAACGCGCTAATCTTCGAAAGACCTGGAAGCAAAAGAACTCCTTCTTTTTATGGTTATGTTTTTATCGTGACAAAGTGCACGGGAGTGCTAGTGAAAATAATATGTGTAAATCCCATTTATTCTAAAATATGAATAACATATAATTTACTCTTTCCATAATTTATGTCATTTTATTTACTTGTACACTAACCACATAGTGGTATTTTTAACCCAAAGGTTTACTGGTAGAGAATGCCTTGTTGCATTAAGTCCACCCATGTACCCACTATCTATTGTACATAAAGTTTAAATAATTAATACGTACTTAATCGTATTATTAAAAATGTGAAAATTTGGGTGTTTGTGTGTCAATGGCGCAAAAAGGACATAGGGATTCTTATGAAACTGGGCATATATATACAGGATAAGACATAGGTTACTTTTATCCCAGAAAATATCTGAAATTTCTACGCGAACAAAGTCGCGGGAAGTAGCTAGTGTTAAATCCATGTACATAATGTAAAAGCAAGTATAAATCACGTTAGCGTGTGTGGAAGAACTCAAAAGACTTTTTTTTTTATTGATAATAGGCTTTGACCACCATTTCACCTGATGGTAAGTGATGATGTGGTCGAAGATGGAGCATCCTTACCTAAAAGTAACCTATTCACTGTTGACTTAAAGACCCCTAGGTTATAGCTATCGGAAAACACAGACTCCGGCTGGGAATTCCACTCCTTAGCCGTACACACAATGAAGGTATTCTCAAAACGTTTAGTGCGTATAAGTGGGATGTCCACCATGTAACGATGGTGCATCGCCGTTTGTCTTGTAGTCCGATGATGGAATGGGCTTGGCGGAATTAGATTGTGTAATTCCATCGCACACTCCCCGAAATGTAACCGATAGAAAACCGATAGACTAGCAACTCGTCGTCGATGTTCAAGGCTCTGGAGCTTTGATTCGACCAGTGTATCGTTGCCAATGAGTCTTTTGGCCCGTTTCTCAATAGACTCAAGCGCATCCAGCTGGTACTTGGCAGGTCCATCCCAAAAATGAGAGCAGTACTCCATACACGACCTAACCTGGGCTTGATAGAGATTGAGCAGCTGTTCGGGTGTGAAGTATAGTCTCACCTTTGCTAGGATTCCCAACTTTTTTGATGCTAATTGAGCCTTGGCCTCGATATACGGGCCAAAATTGAGGGTAGAAGTTAGTGTTACCCACAGAAGCTCGATATTATCGGTTATCGGCACGGTTACATCACCCACCCACCAAAAACCCACCCTGTTCCTTCAGCTGCCCTTACGTTCCAGTGCCACGGTATCTCATTAGAACATTCCCGTAACTCCGGCTGGCCATGGCCCTATGGGGCCCCGTCACTATTGCTGATGACTCTTTGAGGCGCGCGTGAAACACGACGCGCCTGCAACGCGGGCCTGGTCCTTATCGGATGGTGAGCTAACCCTGCTCGCCGTCCGCAAGCTGGCGCCTACCGTGGCTGGAGTTGGATTGGTAATCCCCGACGTCTGGAGCGTCTCCCGCGGAGCGTCTCCCTCACAAGTTCAGCAAATGAAAGACATCCTATGAGACAGTCTGTAAAATTATATTTTTTTCTTTTTAGTGCAGGAGTTTTTGTTTTTAATTCGGTTAATTTATTGTTATTTATGTTCGCTTCTATATATTTAAAGATATAATATAATTTATTGAAAGAGCTTTGTGTTTTTAGAGCTATATTATAATAATATAATATAGCTCTAAAGAGCAAATAAATTTTAAACATTCAAATTCATCTTGTTGCATATTTGCATGGCAATACACATAGTACCTATAGCGGAATAGTGTTGCACTAAAATACATGGCTATATAATTTTGTTTAACCTACATTTTATGTTTATAATTACTTAATTATAATTACAGGAACATGAGTGACAGAAAAAGTGCTTTATTTAAGCGACATAAAATTAAACTGTAATATTCTTTTTTTTTTTCGTGGTGAAAATCATAAAATGAGGAGTCATTTGATGTTTTTCGCTGTGGTCCACCCTGGAGCAAAGGAGTGTTAGACTCCTGCCTACTGAAACCCCATTCCCTTCTATTGTCCTTGCATTCTTGGTATCTCATTAGAACATTCCTTCATAATAGCTTAACTTGCTATAAACGAAATAATTTTCTGAATCGAATGAGAACCTATGGGTATAATCAACGTTTTACAAACAAAAAATATATCTAATATAACAACGTTTTTTAAATCAGTGACTTATAAAATCCGTGAGAAAAGATAATCAATATCAAATTTACAATCGGTCTTTTTAAAGAGCAGTTCGTACCTACTACAGTATCTATAGCAAATAATAGTATGTTATTAACATACCACTTAAAGCTAATCCTTACTCTAATGACGATGACGCTACAGATTTTCCTCATGATTGATGTCCGTTAGAGTATGCCACGATCACGATCAACCGTGTTGGTTATCCCAACGAAAGAGAAAACCCGGGTTTTCCATCTTTTTGTACCAATGTATGGGTTTGTTCATGCAAACTGGCTATTTTGTGACGTCATGTTAGATGAGGTTATTAGATTAAATCATTGTTTCTTTGCGGAAGATGTTCATAAATCATAGTAAATACTGGTTTTTTCACGAGTTGCCAAAGAGATAATTTATGCGTCATTATTATCTGGCAAGCCTTTTTCGTGCGTATGTTGGGTTCGACTTCTAGTTTAGTTGAACGCCGCTCAATAATCAAGAACTTTACGTATAACGACTGTCTATCCGTTCTTCACAGCCCAGTTACTAGATAACAGGCTAGGTTTGTGGGACTTTCGCTAAGTGTTCCTCGGGAGGATGATGGCATTGGTATAGTGGACATATGCTACGGTAGCCTAGATGCCCTGATAGGTGTTGTACGGAGACCGGTTTCTCCTAACAGGTAATAATTATAATAAACCCCTTCCTCTATCCTAATTTGCTGTGCCCGATAGGGTCCCACAATGATTTATAAACTATGAATATTTTGTATGTGCCTACCACCACACCAGAGGAAAGCCCCGGAACTGGCTTTTGCTGATGGTGGTCCCCAGGGTGGTGGTGGTCACCATCACACAAAGGGACCCAAAAAAACTCTATTGCTCGGCTTTCTGAATCCCAGGATTAGATGTCTTATCAACACAGTGTTAGTAACAACATTAATTAAAATCTAGTGTTAGTGAAAACAGACATTAAATTACTACACGGTGTAGAGCTGCATCCACCTTTGCAGCATAGAGGATACACTGAGTATAAAGTTGGTACTGCCGCGAACTCGTGCCATCAAGGAGGCATATCTTTTGCGGATGATAGCATTGTAGCTATTTATTAAATATTCGCATCTGCATACATCCTAGATGCACTACAACGCCACGGCAGCTTCAACAGTATTCCCAGCGTATATTGGGTAGGTCGCTGAATACTCGCTGAGTATTTTTTGTAATTGATCCAAAGGCTACATGTGTAGGAGGACTAAAGCTTTGAACAGCGTTGCTTTAGCCGAGTTCGTACATCGTGCAAACCTACGATCCAACATGTTACACCGGACAGCCAGCGACCTACGTTCCCTCTCTATGTCACAATTATCTTTAAGATCTTCAGTGGTCTAGTGGCCCAAATATTTAAATTTGTTTGAGTGTCTAGGATTTGCTACAGCATGGATAACTGAGGTAATAGTATAGTCGAAATTGTCTTGGCATAGTACAAAGTTACTGAAAATATTTTGATAAGCAGGAGCTTGCAGGCCCGGCAAAAGAAAGGGGAGGCTATTGGGTAGCAGTAGGTGATTTAGGGTGGCACCAAAAATTGAGATTAATTACCTGTACAAGGTATAACTTTCTCCTGGCGGGTTGCAGCAATGTTCTAACGAGATACCGCAATCCCAGAACGCAAGGACAGTGAAGGAAAAGGGTGGGCTCAGTAGAAGTCTGACACTGCCTCCCGCTCCATCTAGAGCGGGAGGCGTCATTAGATAATTTTCCCACCGACAAAAAAGGTGTACTTACTTTTTTAGTTTTAGGACTATGTGAAGAATAACCTTGTAAATAAAATATTTAGGGTAAACAGTACAATGATTGGCATTCTAAGATGATCTTCAACATAATGTAGTGACTTCTATGTTATAATAATATTTTTTTATATATCTAATGTTTACCAGATATAAGGTAGATAAACGTAAATTATAATGAAACACATTGGTATTAAAAAATAATAGCTTTATTGCTTAAAAAGTAACATTAAACTTAATTCTATGTTATTGCACAATCATTGGCACTGAAGTATAATTATTGGCACAGTGAATTTGGTATAAAGATTGACACTAATATCTACCAATGTAGGCACACCTTGCTGTCGCGAAAAAAGGTGAACCTACGTACATAAATATATTATCTCATCCATGGTCCATTAATAAACTCACCTACCTAATCATCTTCTAATACTTTTAATAGTTCTTCATTTGTCATTGGTCTCAATCTATTTTCTTTAACTTTTATCTTATCTTTTCTGGTTTCCCTTGAATCTCTGAAATTTGCAGGTTCATTTAAAATAGGTCCTTTCTTTAATTCTTTTTTGACCATTTGTACGTGTTCCGATTCCTTAAAGCTTCTTTCATTTTCAGCTTCAACTGCATCTAAAATTGATCTGTTTTTTATTTACTTTAGGGTAGTAATATTTGCAGGTTTAACTTCGATCACAGGTTTTATTTTTAATTCCCTTGTATATCCTCTTTCTCTTCAATATCACTTGAGATTCTATTTGCAGCTTTAATCAAGACATTTGATTGGATTACAACTTTTGGTTTGATACTATCAGAGTTTGGTTTACTTTTCTTAATTAACTTTAAGTTTTTGGCTTTGTTCTTTTTATTTATAGTTTCAGCTTGTTTTTTTTTCCTTGAGTAATTGTTTCTCTTAGGCTTTCTCTAGTCTTTCTATTCGTTTGTTCTCCTTTTCTTGTATCTCTTTCATCTTTTTTGTTGTTTTTCTAGTTCTACAGCTTCCCAATCTTTACTAGTCAAAACAAAAGAGCGATGTTCTGTACCAGCTCTTTGTGTTTTAATTGGAGTCTTCGGTAACTTTAAAAAATCTTTTATATTTTGTGCCTTTGTTGGGACTTCGATTGGCATATCATCCACTAGTACCCATTTTCCGCCAATAAGCTCTATACTTTGACGACTGGTGGATAGAATAGGTATTAAATTTATTGGCGTTATACAGGATGCTAAAGGTAATTTTTCAACCACCTGATGCTGGAGTTCAACATGCTCTCCACCTATTTCGTATCCTGAGGTTTCTGAATAATCGATAACCATCGTGTTTGCTTTATAAATGCGAGTGTCTTCGGATTGAGGTTCATGGGACAGTTCTGGTTCATTTAGCAAAAGTTCTACATCTGTTGGCATTGTCGTTAATTCATTAAAGGCTGCCATTTTATTCAAATCTTCTGAACCATCGTTGTTTTGTTCATTTAAATTGCTCCTGTCCTTGTGTTGTATTAGTTCCATAGAAGTTGTTTCTATTATTTGCGACAATGGCTCTTGTGTTGAAATTTTTGGTACGAGATATTTATACAAGTCATGAAGCTTTTTAGTTTCTATTGATTTACCTACCATCTGATTCTTCATCTTTCTGACTAGCTGTGGTCCAACAATTTCTTCAAATGTCTGACAGTTAATACTTGTAGAACAGTTGTCATCCAAAATTTCTTGTCCTGGTTTAGAGGGCATTAAACATTTTGTATAGTCCACTTGATCTGGATTAAATGGGCATAAACCACAAGCTTCAAAACCGTTTTTTAACGTCATCTTGTTTAATTTGGGTAAAAGCTTCGCCAATATAGGAGCAACATCTGTTAGTAAGGATTTGGTTAAGTTATCTGTACGCTATTCTAGGACTGCTTTACGCCACATTACTTTTACTGGGCGAAACGCCGCTACGTCTGCTGGTTGCAAAATCCGTGTCGCGTTAGGGTATAGAGCTATAAGTATTATACCAAGATTTTGACAAAGTTGAGTAAGCTGAAGTGTTGTGTGGCTTTTATGCCCATCTAAAAAAGAATTACTGGAAAAGTGATATTCCTCTCCATTAGCGCTGGATGCAGAACATTCTGTATGTACTGGATGAAAAGCTCGGCCTTCGTCCATCCATTATCTGACAAGCCAATGCCCCACTCGCTAGGCACAGACTTTTGAATCTCAGGTCGCATTCTCTTTAAGGGGTAAACAATCATAGGAAGTGTTGTTACAACATCCGCCGAAAATGTAAACATTACGGTAACACATGATTTAGACTGAGCGTGATCTACCTCATACACATTTTTGGTTCCTCTTAAAGCGATAACTTTAGTATTCTTTGGACATAAAATATAATTAGTTTCATCCCCATTGTAAACTCTAGACGGATCACTCAAAATGTTAAAAAGATCATTTTCTTTCAGATATTCTTCTACTTGTTTAAACCAATTTCTAATTTGTTTCTCTGACAAATTTGAGCTTGCTGAAGTTACAGCCTCTGATGTTCGTATAGAAAGCTCAGGATGCCTCTTCAAAAATAATTTATACCATCCATCGCCTGGTGTATTGTCTATAAAACTGTTTGGTCTGGGATGTTCATCCAAATACAGTTTGACACTCTTTACAACGCCCTCTTTACGCCGTGGAAATCCTTTTCTACAAGCTGAAATTATCCATTTAACTATCTCTTTTTCTTCTGCATCAGTCAGAACTGTATCTGGACCAGGTCGACTTTTAACAAATAAGTTGGATAGGCGAAACTGCAAAGTTGCCCGTGGGATATTAAATTTATTTGCAGCAGTTTTCTTACCCATCCCATTTTTTATGGCTTGCAAGGCTTTTTCTACATCTTCTGTATATGCTTTTGAATATTTTTTTCCAACCATAACCTTCGGCATCTTAAAACCGTCTAGGTACCTGAAAGTGATGAAAAGAAGAGGAAACCTTGGGTGGGTATAGTCATTGGCACAACAAAAAATATATAATGATTGGCAGTGCCAAGAATTCGAATAGAAGCGAAATCAACCTTATTTAGCAACCCAATATGGTCTATTTTGATGAAAATGTAATTTAACTAAGAAATATAACACATGCCACCAAAAAAAGAAAAGTACAATCATTGGCATCCGAGCCAATCACTGTACCACTATACAAAAAAAAATATAGTGATTGGCACCAATGAAATGACCGGTACGCTTATTTTTTAACACTGAAAACAATAAAAATAGCAAGATATACCCTAATTTAACAATATCAAATATAAATTGACGTAGAAACTTACACAAAAATCACATTTTCACGTGCACTTCTATCCTTCAGTACTAAACTTTTTGCAATAAAATCAACACGATCACGACATCTTGATTTCCGTTAAAACTCACAAACAGCTTTGAAATAAAAATGGCTGACAACAGTGTTGCCACTATAGAAGATTAGATATTCTACCCAATAAGGTATTGCAACCGTAAATAAACACAAATTTTCTCTTATTATCTGGATTTTTAAATCAAAGTGCCAATCACTGGGGGGGTGCCAACAATAGTATGGTTTACCCTACCTAAAAACTTGGTCGAGGAAGTTGTGGTTTTAACAGATTGCATCTAATTCTGGTTAGATGTTTTTAAGATTAACTTCTTGTTTATACCTGTAATTTGTAGACTTATGAATCTAGCGGAACATGCATCTAATGTGATGTCAGTAGGGTTACCAGTTTACTTGAATAATTTAATAAAACTTCAGCAACACAAATGCATAAAGGTATTATCATGCCTTAAGGATTCCCTACCAGGCAACTAAGGGTGGTGAAGAGATAACATGGCCGGCCATATAATTCTTGATTATAATATACCTTTCACTACATTTTATATTATTATAAAACAAAGTCACCCGCAGCCTCTGTATGTGTGTCTCTGTGTATGAATGTATGTATATGTGATCCTTGCAATGATCTCAAAAATTACTCAGCGGATTTTCATGCGGCTTTCACCTGTGAAGAAAATGATGAAAACAAATAACGACTATACCATTGTCAAGGCAAAGGCAAGGCAAAGGTACAGTCCTTATTTGGTTATGTTTCTGTTATGGTGCGTAATAAGCATAGATCGGAATAGGTAGAGCTGTTTTATGTACTTGCCATAGGTTAGAATAATATGGATATCCCCCGAGTCCCGGGATTTGGTTTTTAAATTGTAAAATCATAAAAACACTATTCTCGCCTTCGGGACTATTGAAAGATTACACTTCCTTTCTGGCGGGTAAATATAAGAAGGACGGGATTAAGGATAGTATAATAAATAGATAAACTTGATTCATTAAACCACATATCTTTTTTTAAGTAACAATTTATTATTCAAGAATCAACAATCAATTAAACATTTTTATTCTGAAGTTGTACAAAAACATATTACCATACAAACTATTTATTTTATACATATTGACAAAAATAATGAAATTCAATAAAATCCCGAAGTATCAGTAGGAATCCCGCGGAATATCCATGTTAACATCAATCTACCTATTCCGATCACTGGTAATAAGAGTACTTTTATCTATCTATCTTATTATCTATATATTATCTCCACACTTCGTGCACTGTGATGCTTTTCTGATGATGGCCAACCGTCGGTAAAGCCAAGTCACAATTTTTCACTATATGTTCTACAGGAGTTTCAATGATTTGGGAAAATGTAACGGTCGGGCTAGTCCTAAAAACTTAATTTTAAGTAAGAATTACATTCCCTGTAATACAGAGTTTTATATACAAAAGAGCTGGTGATCTTAGTTTCAGATATTTTATCACAGTTTTTGTCAAAACTTCCGTGCAATTTGAATAACAAATGAACACATGTTAGTTACGTGTCATGACGTTAGTTAATGAGTCTTTGTGAGTATGTGGATGAATTAGACGGATTTTATGAATCGCCTGTATGATTTTGTCCGTGAAAAAACCTTAAAAATCTGAGTTACATTTACTGTTAGTATATTTTAAAGTCCGTAAACAGTTACGAAAGAACAGTCTAAAACTGTTTGATAAAGCTGACTAACTTTAGCATTATTTATGTATGTATCCTTGAGACTACACTAGTTAACAAATACGCTGAACTGAGGCGGTTTTAGTCACGTTTTATACCAATACATACTATGGTGGTATGGGTGGCAAAAAGTGCTATGGGGTTTTTCTAAAGACAGTTTTCAGTAGTAGCCCAGAGCTTGGAAGTTGGCGGTGTGAGAGCCCCGTGCCTGGGGAAGCACGTAAAGCCGTTAGTCACGGCAGACATTTGGATGTCATCACATTTTTTCTACAGTATGGAGTACTGCTCTCATCTTTGGGATGGATCTGCCAAGTACCAACTGGACGCGCTTGAGTCTATTGAGAAACGGGCAAAAAGACTCATTGGCAACGATACACTGGTCGAATCAAAGCTCCAGAGCCTTGAACATCGACGACGAGTTGCTAGTCTATCGGTTTTCTATCGGTTACATTTCGGAGAGTGTGCGATGGAATTACACAATCTAATTCCGCCAAGCCCGTTCCATCATCGGACTACAAGATAAACGGCGATGCGCCATCGTTACATGGTGGACATCCCACCTATACGCACTAAACATTTTGGGAATACCTTCATTGTGCGTACGGCTAAGGAGTGGAAATCCCTGCCGGAGTCTATGTTTCCCGATAGCTATAACCTAGGGGTCTTTAAGTCAAGAGTGAATAGGTTACTTTTAGGTAAGCGTGCTCCATCTTCGACCACATCATCACTTACCATCAGGTGAGATGGAGGTCAAACGCGGACCTATTATCAATAAAATAAATAAATAAATACAGTCGTTACGGGAAACAGGGAAATCAGACACCGATCTATCCTTGGGATATAGTCGCGGTGGGGTATCGCTATGTAACAAACTTTAAATAAAATAAATAAATTAAATATCGATTCTGAATTGGCGATACCCCGCCGCGACTATTTTATTTTTTTATTTTTATGGGATGTTTCTTAAACTACTTATAAGTATTTTTTTTTTGCGTTTTTGTAATATAGTACACGTCGTTCCCTTTCAATTGATACGCCACTTGGGTATATTTGACAATATTCGATGAATCATTCCCACTTTCGCCGCACATATCTAGTAAATGGCTGAACCGATTTTGACAAAACATGTCTAAAAACTACTGCTGGAAACCTGCTTTCTAACAAAAAAAAAACCGCATCGAAATCGGTTCACCCGCTTAGAAGCTACGGTGCCACAGTTAGATACACAGATACACACGTTAAACTTATAACACTCCTCTGTTTCCGTCAGGGGTTAAAAAGGTGGTGTAATTAAACTTAGGAATTTAAGAAGGTCAATTATATTAGATAATTATTTTTATAACCACATTATATATTTATTCCACTAACTCCCAAAATACAAGTTTGACTTGGTACATCATTTATTATGTACTGATCTACAACGATAAAAAAAGGATTTTTGTGTTCATTTATTCAGTTTTTTTAACTATTATTTTATTTGTTCTTTATCAATGATAGGCTTGCGTTTGATTTTACCTGATGGTAAGTGATAATATGATCGAAGATGAAGCACGCTATTATTTACTTAATACATAACCTGATATCTATAACAACATTTCAAGAACAAAGTTGTAACTATGCTACAATCTCAGTTATCGTTCATGACATTTTTAATGGCACACCAACATAATAATTTCACAGTATTTAACGATTATATTTAAAGCTCTGATCTCAATACTTCAAAACAGATATATTTACTTTCTCTCAAGACATGGCTGTAAAATGTTTTTGTACTTGCGGCGCGCGGCGTCCCACAAGGTATGTACCGTTACGGCTCGTGACAACCAAACAAATTCTTTTGCATCGAGTAAATTTTTTTTTTTTTTTTTTTTTAGGTAGGGCCACTTGTAGATCAGCACACTAAGGCTGTGAGTCTACTTAACCGGACTTTTCATCGAGTAAAATGTTACCGAAACATTATATAGTAGTCCGGAGACTTTGAAGGTACTACAGTCTTTCGAATGAACATTATCTCATGTTCATCTCACAAAACTGACAATGCGACATGTTATATGTCAACAAATGACATAATTGTCCAATTAACATGACATTATCATCATTTGCTTAGCTTTTCCCTATTATTTAGCTTTTGCCTGTTGGTCTGGTGGTCAGTGACCCTGACTGCTATGCGCAAGGTTAAGTGGGTTCGATTCCCACCCAGGACAAATGGTTGTGTGATGAGCACGATAATTTGTTCTTTGTCTGGGTGTAATTTATCTATAATATGTATGTATTTAGAAATATACAAAGTGTAATTTAAAGGGTATATACATACCAAGTGCATGGCTTCTTTGGATGATAACAAACGATATGGCAAGGGTTTTGTAATCCTAAGTCTACGTGTGTAGAACTTATTACAAATTCCAATACACAATACCAGAGACCGAATTTTTCAAATTAAGAAGAACGAAAAGAATTATCGTGTTGTTGGCAAGTGACGTGGAAAGTTATTGACCCTCGTAGTGCTGTGACACGTTTTTTATGATTGGTATTCAAGAAATATATGAAACCAATAATTTGGTACCAATTCTTTGAGTCAGTTATTTTGTGCTGAAACTGTGCATAGAGACTCCATACCAGATGTTGTCTTCAGCCCTTTTGGACAGATATGGGGTTTCCGTTACACGCTGTTGTATATGTATGTTTATCAGTTGTCTAGTACTCATAGCACAAGCTCTGCTTAGTTTGCGACTAGATGGCGTTGTGTGAAAGTTGTGGAATATTATTATCATTATTATTAATATGTCGGGATCGACTTCCAGTCTAATCGAATGCAGCTGAGAAACAGCCTATCTCTTGTGTCGTATAGTCTTGTGCCTGCTCGGTCATTTTGGAGATCGCTCCGTACTAGTTCATTTCGGACAGTGAACTAGTTCATTCTATTAGTTCTAATAGCTCTATTCGGTCTTCGTTCCCTCTCGGCGGTCCTTAACTCCTTTAGAGCACAACGCGGACCACAGAGCAAATACGCTCTTTAAGTAGGTACTATCAAAGACATCGTATTTATTTATCTCTGTATTACCACATCGTAAACAGCTGACATTATATTGGGATTATGTATAATTTACAAAGAGATATTTTTTACCATTCAAATGTGAATCTGAAATGGTTCTCATTCATTCAGACACAGAATGAATTCGTATAATGTTTCTGTCAACCAATCAGTGACTGTATTTCATTTCTTGTTCGAACATTAAGATCGCACGGTTTAGAATGTACGAGTACGAAAAGAGCTATTAGACCGATTACAAGCCAGCGTTCGGAAACGGTTCTTTTAGTACAGTGCAAAGATTCGGCACCTATTCGTTCATCGTTCACGTACTACACAAGACTAGAGGTAATAGTCATTGTGAGACTATCAATGAATAATAGGTACAGATAGGATGAGTCGCTTATGTGACTTGATCCATCAATAAACCTTAAAAAATCGAGTTACGTTGACTGAATCGACTTACTGTTACTCTAGTTTGAATTTAGAATTTTGAAAAATGGTACGATAAAACAGCCTAAAACCGTTTGATATCTACAGCTGTCTTGACTTGGACATTATTTATTTATTAAAACGACCTTAGCTCAGCAGTGAGAGCGTATAGGCAAAAAAGTTAAATAATTGATACTGCACTAGTTAAAAAACTTTTTAGCAAAAAAATAAAACCGACTTCCATATCAAAACACTACAAAGCCAAAAATAACTTTAATTTCGGTAGTCGGTGTTATTGGTTTTGTATTTTCATTTTTTTTGACACCGCTTACCGAAATTAAAGTTATTTTTGGCTTTGTAGTGTTTTGATATGGAAGTCTATTTTATTTTTTGCTAAAAAGTTTTTTTCACTCTTTTTAGTGGGTCGGTTTGTAATTTATCTAGTTACAAAAGCCATAATGTGAACTATGTTTCACCTTTTACAAAATATTGCTTTTCCTGACGCAGAGCCGTTAATTTTTGAGGAGTTCTCTTGGTACTTCACCATCAGCTCTACATCATCATATGCATTATGACGAGTATAAAGTGCTTAACATGCATATTCAAATAATCGAATAGCAATCCACGGAATACTTATTATTGAGTAGTATCGGTGGCCATCTGTGGTCTTCATCATCAGTTCCACTTCTTCAAATGGTGCTTTTCGAGAGCAACTGCACTATTAGAAATACCCAAAACGCTATAGGTGTGCCTATAATATTTGAAGAATTCCCTCGATTACTCCAGGATCCCATCATCAGATCCTGATTTCATAACAATGGGACCAACTAGAAAGTCAAACGAAAAAGAAAAATTCCACATCGGTCCAGCCATCTTCGAGTTATGAGGTAACATACATAAAAAAAAAAAATCGTACAAAACGAACTGAGAACCTCCTCCTTTTTTGAAGTCGGTTAAAAATGCACGATATAAGGGCGACTACATGGCAGGTACGATTTAATTGAAAGACAAACAGAAAAATAAACAATAGTAAATCATTATTATCTGCTTAAACTCTTCCCAATTATGTTTTACGTTCTTTCCGAGGCATGGATTAATCTGGATATATAACTTAACCTTGAAAATCGACTCGTGGTGCTTTTATTCTTTAGTCACCAGCTCCAACAAGCTTAAATATTCATATTAAATATCTTTTTAATAAAATGAGAGGTGACAATCTTGCAATAATACATTTCTTTTGTACAGACGCCAGCACATCAAGTTACAACAATCTGTCAAATTTCTTTAATAGATTTTCAACTTTATTGTTAAAGAAATTAGGTTCAAGGTTGATTGGGAAAATTTGACAGTTTCGGGTAGCTTCATGTGCTGGCGTCTGTACATTTTCTACTTTACGACACGGCGCTTGTCACGTAAATTGGACGATTGTGTATTTTGGAATGTTCTATGTTTCTTATTTCTATCGTAGGCTATATCTGTCGGGCCCGACAAGGACATTACCTACGCAGCTGCAGGATTGTTTTAACGAGATAATGCGGCCCTGGAACCTAAGGGCAGTTGAAGGAACATGATGTGTTTTTAGTCAGTAGAAGTCAGCCACTCCCTTTTGTTTCAACAAGAGCGGGAAGAGTCATGAGATGATTTTCCCACCGAAAGAAAGGTTATAAAACACTTGAATTTACTCAACAGTTTTCAAAATACATATCGGAATTAAACTGTCTTTTTTTTTCAAATCTACATGGCCAGATTGGCCAGCCAGATTTACATGGACAATGTTCCAATTTTGAATAGTTTAAAATTTCTTATTTCAATTAAAATCCCATTCCAAACGATCGATGACCAGTAGTAGTCCCGTTAAATAATTTGGAAAACCATTCGTATGCAAATCGATTCGTGTCACGTCTCCTTTGTGTATTGAATATCCAGTTTTTACGAATACAAATACACGCAGAATCGATATTGTGGTTTGATATTTAAATATCAACAATGTAAGCATTTTTTGTAAGCTATTAAAACTCATCTTGAACTTGAAAGAGATATGTTTTCATTGACTCGGTTCAAGGCACTATTACGTATGTATGTATGTTGAGTAATTTGCATTGGAATTTATTCGTACGAGGTGTAAATTTGAACAAAATCGCTGTTTTTATTACTCGTTTACTGATAGTATGATTCAAGATAATATCACTTCAATAGATGATGCTGGACTGATACATATAAATAGACGTCTGATTGAATCTCTTCATAGCAGAAACTGCAATGTACATATTTGAGTCAGGGGAGGCCTAAAAATCATTATCATCATATTTCATACCAGCTTCTGCTCATGGCTATGCTCACGTAAAATACATTTTTCCGTAAAATTTTAGTACTTTAGCAACATAGGTTATGTTATTTATAGAAAATGTAGGTTTATATTGGTGAAATAGTTTATGAAATCGGTCCAGTGGTTTTTGATTTAATCGACTACAAACAAAAAATATCTTTTCTCTTTATAATATAAATTATATAGATATATAGTTCATACTAGGTTCTATATAAACACTTTTTGAACGTCAACATATTTACATGAAGACAGTTTCCCTAGCCGCCTGCGCATCACCACTTCCTAGTGTAACAGCTGGGAAAAAGAAATTGCTCCAACAATATTTTTTTTTATTGATAATTGGCTTACGTTTGACCACCATCTCACCTGATGGTCAGTGATGATGTGGTCGAAGATGAAGCACGCTTGCCTAGAAGTAACCTATTCACTCCTGACTTAAAGACTCCCAGGTTATAGCGGTTAATCTATGTATATATAATATTTTATGTTTGAAGAACTTCAATTTATTTAATACTGCTGGACTTGAGTTCCACCAAGCGTCAGCGTCGCCAGATGGACTTTACTTCTTCGTTCCAGAAGACATCCACGGTCCTAATCAGGTAACTGTTCCGTTTTCAATGGTTTAATATTTCTACTGCATCTTTAATATTTAGTGTGTGTCCCTGCGACCTTATTACCTACGCGGTTTCTTCCGCATAAATCCCGGACCTATGAGAAAATCGTTTCAACTGTGCCATTAGCCCAGACTTGAACAGCAAGAAGTGTTTTAGTATCGTGTAAATAAAAACTTACAAACTTATTTGGAAATAATAAAAAGTTTATTTGCCAAATAATGGAGATTAAAAGATACAAAAACAGAGCACTTAAAAATTAATAATAAATAAATAAATAATAAAATATTTATTCAAAATCTTAAGGTAAATATTAATAAAAAGATGAATGACCCTCATGCTAGGAAAATTCTGTGCATAGCACAGAAGAATAATGGATATTCATTTGTTCAATATACATACGTAAATCGAAGATGACACTAGATCACAGACAAACAATACAATTTTAGTTATATGTAAAGATACATTTCGCACTCACATCCCTCATAACAATAAACTAGTAAATCAATGATCCAAACCCGTGAAATTTTCATTAAACAGACATACATGAAAATCAATTGCAACATGTAGAAATGACGCAGCATTTTGATACAATATTCTTCTATTCTGTAACAGGCGCGCGGATATGCCATGATATCCGGAAAAGCCAATTATGAATGGTTTTGTATTGTTATTTCGTGGGTTGCCTAGTTTCCGCGTTTGTTCGCAAGTTTGACGGAAATTAAATGGAGTTGTTCCGTGTGATTTCCTGAAAATTACACAGTTTTCCCGCTTGCGTTTCCTTTCACTGTTCCTGTAAAAACTACAATCTTAACCGTCATTCAAACTTTATCAACAAATCTACAGTGTAAAATACTGTAATTCAGCTGCATTTAGTTGGAATGAAAATCGATCCCAATGCAGATTAACATTAAAAGTTAGGTCACCCGAGAAATAGAGAAAACGGTTAAATTGCATTTTTGTTTTCGATAATATTAAACTACACTACCACGGGTGGCAGTCAAGGTACCTATGATAATTAAATAATTTACGTTAAATTCTGTCGAAGACGAAGGTTTGGCACAGATGACAATATTAGTAGGGCCGTTTAGCTTCTTTTAGTCATGTTCATCAGACTTTGTTTTATTGCTAATGAGCCCGCTCTTGACCTCGATCCAGGGCCGGATTAACCATTAGGCGGGGTAGGCAGCTGCTTAGGGGCCCCGCATCAACTAGGGGCCCAGGCCCCGTGCACGCACCAAGAAAACATGTTTCTTCGAACGAGAATTTGATGTGCGTGTGAACTTACGGACCTCCCGTTATCTCACAAAATACAAATCGTTAAATTTAGTAGTAGAATTAAAACAATTTTAGAACAAATCTGTGAAAAAGTAAACAAATATATTTAAAACCACAACCCTTAATGTGCGTTTCCTCAGTTCACACACGATTTGGTCTGTCAAACTAAGAAAATGGGCCCCGAGAATGCCATTGCCTTAGGGCCTCTGACAGAGTTAATCCGGTTCTGCCTCGATCACACCTGATGGTAAGTGTAAGATTAGGTCTACGATCGAACGAGCGAGCCCAGAAAATACATATTCACTCTTGCTTTAAAGGCTGATGGATCATATGTGGCAGGGAACACAGAAGCCGGCAGAGAGTTCCACACCTTGGCTGTGCGCACAATGAATGTTGAAGAAAAGCACTTAGTACGACAAGACGGTATATCGACCAAGTGTGGATGGTATCCTGCGGTACGTCTGGTAGACCGGTAGTAAAAGGGGGATGAAGGGACAACAACACACAGGCTAAGATGACTGGCACCAATTTTCAATGTACAGTGTAGTCGTCGCCTTTTTTTGTCTCACCAAAGAAATTATATAACCATAATTATTTTAGTTGCGATTTCTGTTATTTTTAACTCAGACCCTAACCATAAAACACATATTAAATGTTTAGTGCGTTTAATTTGTCACGACTATTCCCGAAGATGAACGACTGTTTCCGAAGATTACAATCGGCACTGATCTTGCTATTTATAGTGTACTAGCTTCTGCCCGCGGATTTGCTCGTGAGAAAAGATTTTTCTGGTATAAATGTATCCTGTATAACTCAGGGATAATGTAGCTTTCTATTAGGGAAAGTATTTTTAAAATCGGTTCAGTAGAGAGCTTACCTTCTACAAACTCAATAACTTTACCTCTTTATATTATAAGCATAAATAAGTTTGGCACGGTATCAAATTTTTTACAAAAATGAATCTTCCGACATCCTGTGACTCCAAGGTCACTATATCACGTTTAAGGAAAACAAATAGGTACTTTGCTTTGTGTTTTTATTGTGTAGCATACAACAATCCGTCTCTATTAGGATAATACCCACTGGAAATTGGCAGTTACATATACCTACAGTAATTGCTTCCTCAGATCTGATGAGTCGTAAAAACTATGATATAACCATTAGCTAAGTTATAAAATATTCAAATGCGGAACGAATTGATTTCATACAAACTCATATTAGGAGATTATGATTTAAGAATGATATTAATTGGAAAATCTTATAAATATGACGAGAGGTATATAGAAAACTTTTTGTTACATTCTTATAATATACTAGCCTTACGCCCGGGGCTTCACCCGCGTGGACTACACGGCGCTATCCCGCGTGAATATGATGTTTTTCCAGAATATAAAAGATCTTTGTCCTTTTCCAAGACTAACTCAATATCTGTACATTTTATTCAAATTGGTTAAGTAATTTAGGCGTGAAAGCGTTGTAGACAGACAGAGTAACTTCGATATTATTTCATCAATGGAAAATGCTTATCACTCTAAACAACTTTTTCTAAGGCGTTATATTTGTAGCTCTTATAGTTTTAAGGGGGCTGCTATGGTGTCACATTAGGATTTCAGATCTTCGAAATCAATTAGAGCCTATATGTTGCGTAGGCCATTGCGTAGAGCTACATAACAAAAACATACAAATACCGCCCAGTAGTTTGACAATGATGAACAACTTTAACAAACTCAACTCCTAGTTTCACGATTAAAGGTACCCTATAAAGATAGCCTTTCCCAAGGTATACTCTAACTATATCAAATTTCATCAAAATCGGTTTCGTAGCTTGGGCGTGAAAGCATAGAAAACAGGCAGAATTACTTTCCCATTTATAGATAGACACACAGACATATATTATGTTGACATGTTTTTAAAAAAATATGACATCTTAATCACCGTATTCACAGGGCAATCATATGCATCTATTTATGTAAATGTAAGCTGGATAAAACAGAGAAAGGTAAAAAATCACGGGATCAATCGAAAACTTTCGTGCATGGCTGTCAACGGGAAGTGTCCAAAATACTTGCAGAAAAACCCAGTACTCTGGTTACGTTAAGAGGTGACTTGCTGATATCACAGAAAACCCGATAAATACTTAGTCCCAAACGGCTTAAACACCTAATAACATTTTTGCATTTGCTCCGTTTGAGGTTTTCGACCGTGGTAGGAAGATGGAATACCACAACCGTGTTGATACATGTTTCATCACAAACCTATGAAATTATGGTCAACCCGTCTTTATTTTTATTTATTTTTATGGGTGGGAAAATCATCAAATGACTCCTACCGCCGTTGGTGGAGCGGAAGGTAGTGTCAGACTTCTACTGACTAAAAACCCATCCAGCTTTTGTTCAGTTGCCCTTGCGTTCCGAGGCTGCAGTATCTCGTTAGAACATTCCCACAACCCCGTATGGTCAACCCGTCTAGCCTCTTCCCATCGTACTGGTATGAATCAATAGGACAATTTAAATGGATATATATCTCTTCATTTCTGGACACTGATTACCGCCTATAATGAGGTACAGCAAGCATGCGTATACCCAAACGGGTTTTGGAGCTTTCTGGTTTCTTTATTAATTGTTACATTTTAACTTAAACGGTTATATCTTTTGATCAAGTTTACTAACTAGTTTATTTTATTTGACAATCGTACACTCAAATATTAAAAAAAAAAATTGATGTTTGATTCAGTTTGATGTCTCTACGTGTTCCTACGAAAAATGATATGACAGACAGATGGAAAACGAATTCTAATTCTTCGTTGTCCATGTCTGTCATTTTACCTGACTTCTGCTTTTCCTATGAAGTTACAGAACCATAAAAATTAAAGACTAGTATGGAAACGGTGACTACCAAGCAGTCTCCTAATGTTTTTACTAAATCTAAATATAATGTTGATGTGGCTTGGGCTTACCGCAGCCTTGACTGGTAAAAATAAATAAAAGTGCATTACATAGATGTGAGAAAATTACTGAATGAACGCTGTAATACTCGTAAGTCGTAGTCCTTATATATCTCTAAACTCAACTAGGTAATCATATTCCGTACAGTGTGAGACGGGCGTATGTCAGTGTGGTGCAGCGAGATTTTCTCTGTTTTTTTTTTTTGAAGAGAACTAACAATGTGAGAAATATATATTTTTCACATCGTATTGAATATTAAAGCTAGGTACTGAAAGACTTTATATGTAAATCCACTCCTGGTCGTTTGGTTGGTCTATAAGATCCTTTTTTTGAAGAGGAAAATTATCAAATGTATCCTCCCGTTTTGGTCGGAGAGGAAGGGAGTGTCAGACTCTTTTTCTTTTATTACGGATGAGCCCACTCCTCGCCTGATGGTAAGCGATAGATGAGGTCTACGATGGGGTGAGCGAGCCCAGAATATATACTTACACTTGCTTTAAAGGCTGCAAGGCCATAAGTGACAGGGATCACGGAAGCCTACTGACTAAAACCCAACTCTGTTCCTAAAGTTGTCCTTTACAGCACATGGATAGAAGATGCTGCAACCCCGGCAGACATTATGTCATCGCTGCTAACTGTTCTTTGAGACTCGGGAGTCAAAAAAATACTTAAGGGGAACAAGATTTTGCAAGATTTTTTTTTCAGTTCTCGCCGGAGTTATTTTTTTTTTACTTGTATCTCCGGATTTGTTCCTACATCTGAGCTCAGGTACCTTTTTTCTGGGTGGGAAAATTATCGAATGACTCTTCCCCACTGTGGGTGGAGCGGAAGGGAATGTCAGACTTCTACTGACTAAAAACTCACCCTGCTTCTTTAGTTGACCTTTCGTTCCGGGGCCACGGTATCTAGTTAGAATATTCCCGTAAATCCGGCAAACAATGGCCCTTTTGGGCCGGGTCAATGCTGCTGATGACTCTTCGAAGCGCGCGCGGAACACGACGCGCCGCCTACCCGGGCCTGGTCCTTACCGGACGGGAGGCTAGGGCTCAGGTACCCTATTGGTTAATACAACACCTATACAACGTGTAATTTAAAGGTTATATAGTGCACGGCTTCTTTGGATGATAATAAACGATATGGCAAGGGTTTTCTAATCCTATGTGTACATGTGTGGAACATATTAGAAATTTCAATACTTTGATACCAGAGACCGAATTTTTCAAATTAAGAAGAACGAAGAGAATTATCGTTTTATTGGCAAGTGACGTGGAAAGTGATGACCTTCATAGTGCTGTGACACGTTTGTTATTACTGGTATTCAAGAAGAAGAAACATTTGAAACCAATAATTTGAGGTCAATTCTGTGAGTCACTTATTTTGAGCTGAAACTTTGCATAGAGACTCCATACCAGGTGTTGTCTTCAGTCCTTTTGGATAGATATGGGGTTTCCGTTATACGTTATATATAATTGCAAATAAGGTGGTAACGAGTCGGTCTCGACGGACACAATGTATTCATATGGAATCATATGGAATACGTTAGGTACTAGTTTCTATAATTACGATTGTACTATGGTTTGATGTGAATAGCAGGTAATTACGCGCTCTGTTTGCTATTTTTATTTGAAAATCGCTTCAGGTCATACATTACATAACGTTGCTATGATAATAACAGACAGACACTCAGAGGTATCCCTATGTACATATTCCTACGTACTTGTTTATGAATTAAGTGTGAAGTTCCCTCTCTAATTGAGGTAATGGGTGGTGTTTTGGATGTCACATGTCTTCGAATGCTCGGTTCTTAGACATGACCATATTCCCAATAATAATAGGGCAATTATACAAAAATGACAAATAATTTTATTTTGCTTCTAGCTTTCCACTTATATCAAGTTATATTTTTTAATTATTATTTAACTGTTCATTAATCTTATAATATGTGAAATGCTATGCTGGTACTAAAGCAATAGCTTTAGCAATTAGTAATACCTAGCAAGCCATTGCAATATTAGTAAGTTTTTTTTGTTATGTTTAATCTCTACTTTCACGCTTATTGTTTAATGCATGCCGTGGCAGCCTTTAATTAAGGCTACACTATTGTTTGTAACAATATTTTAATTTTTAACATGTTTATTGGTGTATGCTTTGTTGGTTGTCCTTAAATATTTTTTTTTTTGCTGTCAGCTTTTTTTTTTACGCAGAAATAATATATGATATATGAAGTTTGTGCCTATGTGTATGAATATGCAGAACGAAACATATTTATAAGTAAATGAAATAATGAAAGCTAATATTATTATTGTAACAATTAAATAAATTATTAGCACTTTTTGCCCGACCCGGGAATCAAACCCAAGCTCTATTGCTGAGCATTCTCACTCAACCAGTGAGATAGTTTTTTATTTATTTACTAGGTTTTATTTTAATTATTTATTTTATTATATTTTATTTAGTCCGTCACGTAGTTCAACAAAAAACATTGGACACGTATTTTTTATTTTTTCACGTGATTGAAAAATTAAGACGATACAGTGAGTTGAAATTTCGCGTGACGTCACACCTCGGTATAATTCTTAGCAATGTGTGACGTCAGCAGCCCCCACTCCTGTACTTTGAAGCTATCCATCTTTGTGAATTTTTGTTGATTTGAAAAAGCAAAACATACGTGACCAATATTTTTTGAAAATCTACCTAATGGACTAAATAAAATAATTATTTTGTAACACTGGAAACTACCCTATTATCTTAAATGACTAATTATACCTACTTATAGCTATTACAATATGTCTACCTATGTGCAGAAATCGAACGGTTCTAGTAGATCTTATCATACACATATATATTCAGCAATATCCTTTGCGTAGCAATCATAACCTTTATAGTGCACATCCTACAAACTACAAACTAATACAGTTTCCCACGAAACCGGTTCAGCGGTTTGGCTGTTATGATAATTCCAAAAGTGCTTAACACGTTCAAACACATTTTTTGTGTGATAAACAGACAAAGGTATCAGGAGCAGGTACAGGTATCGGTTAGGAAAACCTGTCCTGCAGTTTACAAAAGGTACTCAAATAGACATTTTGAAATTTGGAAAAACCCAAAATGACAAACAAGCCCGCAAGTGAATTTAAATAAGTCTATAAGAAGACGGTGCTGTCATCCTTATCGAGAAAAATGTAGGTCATTTAAGCGTGTAAGCTGACTCATTCCTCACGAGTGCGTCGTGTTCCACGCGCGCCTCTAAGAGAAGTCAGCACAAATGACGAGGCTCGATAGAGCCCTTGACTGCCAGGGTTTCGGAAACGTTCTAACGAGATACCGCGGCCTCGGAACGTAAGAGCTACTGAAGGGACAGGGTGAGTTTTTAGTCAGTCTAACACTCCCTTCTACTCCACCTAGGATGGGAGGAGTCATTTGATGATATTTCTCCGAAAAAGAAAACCCTTGTCCTCAGCTGGCATTTGTACACCTTTGACAGTCACTACGGATAACTAGACACTACAACGATCCATATAAAACAAAGTACTCAGCTGTGTTTGGCAACTAAACCTACTACTACTACCTAAACTACTAAACCTACATAGTTTGCAAAAGGATAAGCAGATGATAACGATGATGAAGCATTTTAGGTGATTCAGTCCAGAATAAGCAGAACTTTATGTTAGATTGCACTGCAGATGTATTTCCATGAATCAGTAAGCAAATAAGAATACAATCGTGGTCACGATAGTTGGTCATCACTTGCTTAGATAAACAATTGTTCTTGAATGCTTGATTTCATTTCATTTCTTGAACAAGTAATAGTAATTAACAATATAATAGGAAAATGGGTAGCAATATAACATCAACACTTTGATTGTATAAAATAAAAAGGTTCTTTAGTCCGAATATTTCAATTGAATTCAAGCATTCCAGCAGAAGTAAAATCTAGTGGCAATTTTAACCTCAAGAAGCTGATTGTATGCGCCAAAGTAGACGGAAATGGCCTCGTGGACGCAGCCCAATACATTGGTCTGACCAGATCCGCACTGCTCTTTAGTTCACAACGACTTCCACACAGCCAGAGGTAGAAAATATTGGAGAAAGATCAATAGAGAGAAAGTGATGCAGAAGGGAGGTCACGACCTTTAACCTCTACTGGGGAAAATGCCATACTGATAACTGAAACAAAACATTACGATGCTTTTGAAAATGATACTTAACGCGTAAGCGCAGCTTACATCCCAAAACCTGGAGTATGATAAAACTCGGGAAAGAAAATTTACTAAATCAAAAACGAATTTATAAGCATTTTAAAGTCTATGACAAATAGAGATACCATCAAATGCGTAAGACTACATGCATTACTTGCTAATGACTAGCAAGTAATGCCATAGTGCCGTCGCTTTGCATAACGAGAATATTGTACTTTATCGATAACATTTTTTTACTTCAGTTTTTGATACTAGCCAAATTTTTCCATACTAAGAATTTGCTTCTAGGAATAGGCTTTTCTACTCAGGCCCACTTTTCAAAATATTAGAAATGCAACCCAGAGCATTAATGAGACGACCAACAAGGAAAGTATTAAAAAAAAGTCCCTGGTATGTTAATAATCTATTTGCATAGATTATTAACATACCAGGGACTTTTTTTTTAGTATTAACTTTTTCTGTCATGTCTCATGCGGGAAATCTTCTGTTATCATAAGTAGGTTGATAGCAACAAGGCTTGAAATATGGGGGCTAGTAGAGTCCAAGGCGTTATTGTAAAGATTTGTTCACAGTCAAAATATTCATTGACTTTCTCCAATTCCTATTATATTCCATAGGAATATGGCTATGGATGGCCATTAATATAAATGATAATTTTTCATCCGTTGAGCTTGGCAACTGAACTCATTCCGTTTGTTGCCCGTGGTACTTCTGGTGGTACTACCAGTAGTACCACGGGTAAAAAAAAATTCCCGTGGTACTACCAAGCAGTCTATAGTACTACGGGCAAAAAAAAACTGCCCGTGGTACTACTAAGATTAATGTAAAATATTATTATTATTTATTGTTGTAAATTTAAATAAATTTAATTAAGTTAAATAATAAAGTTCAATTTTATTATTTAGTAGCTGTGCGCGGTTTCAGCCGCATATAATCCTACTATTTACTAATATTATGAACATGTTTTTTTTTCTGAGTATTAATGAATACATGATAAAATTTAAGAGTAAGTTAATCACCAAAGTTATTTATTAATTTATTATATTGTTAAGAATAGATTTAGAGTACTTCGGCATAGAATACTTTTAGTCCTATTTTTGTTTTCGTATGTATTTGTTTTCCCTGCATCCGAATATAGATAGGTAGAGCAACTTATAAGTAATTGGTCATGTGAAAAATAACATTCCTTTTAAATTTATGCTGACTTGTTTGAATTCCGAACCTACGTTTCTACTAACTAAAATTACAAAGAATCGATAGGATAAACTTGCTAATCCAATAACTACAAATTAAAATAAATAAACATCTATAGACATCTCACCTAGTAATACTTAACCACCTATTATATTAAAATTGATTCACTCTATAAAATTTTAAATAAAAGAACAGGAAGAAGAACTGGCCTGTTGGTCAAGTGGTCGCAAGCGCGATTCACGCGTGCCAAAAAGAGCTAAAATATAATCTCAATAGCAGCCCAGAGTTTGGAAGTTTGCGGTGTGATACCACCGTGCCTCGGAAGGCACGTTAAGCCGTTGGTCCCGGCTATCATTAGATAGCTATCAATAGAACATAAAAAAGAAACTTTAATAGGTAGTAAACACGAAAACTGATATATACACCTACTCGTTAAATTACTTAATTTAAATAAAAAACCTATTTATTGACATATTATAAAAAGAAATTGAATTGTGCCTACACAACGTTAAGAACCGTAAAAATATAGACTACACACTTATTTTATAACTATATACATAAATGATACCAAAATAAAACAAATACGAATAAACTAACCTACATTATCTAACAAATTATTGAAATGAAACACTGTTCAGCAAATCTGCAAAAGTATCAACAATCCACGCGCCCGTTCGGTAAATAACGTTGTTGAATAATTATAATTTTACATTTTCTCTTAAACGTTGCGCCCAAATTATATACTGTATTGTCGTACAATCGTGGTATTGGCTTATCACTACTTCAATTTTTTCTTTTAATTTTGATAAAGCGATATCTATCGTATTTTATGCTACGTTGGGTTCATACCCGTGTGATGTCCTTTGCAGTATCAGCTGGTCCTATAATGAAATAATCAGTAACTAGTTTTTTATAATTACATATTAAAGAATTAGTCACGTACGTACCTACTTTTATAGTTAAACTTCCAGAGGACTTTGACTTCTTAAACATACAACACCTCCATATCGAAGAATCATTCTTGTAATCTTTTAATTTATAGTACTGATGACCATCATCGCCAATAAGAACATTGCCGCCCTTTCTTTTAATCATTGTTATTTTAGATTCAGCTGTTTCATGACTGTTTCACACATTTTCGCGGAGTTGATACAGCATCATCTATATCTGACCTTTGCTAGAAATTTGTGTAGCTAATTAATTTCAAAATAATTATTAATGTTTTATGAATCTTGAAGGGGAACGATCATAGATGATACATAGGAACGATCTAGTACAGCAAATAATTTGAACTTGTAATGTCACCAATGTTATTTTCTTACAAAAGGTTTTACAAAAATAAATAAAAATATTAGTAGTACCAGGGGTAAATTATTTTTGGCCGTAGTACTACTGGACTGCTTGGTAGAACAACGGGAAAAAAAAAAATTGCCCGTTGTACTACTGGTAGTACCACCGGTAGTACCACGGGCAACAAATGACTCATTCCAGTTATAAATAACCCTTGTTTCAGTTGTAAATGTCTGTAATTATGTCTTCTTTTTTTTTTGTTGATAGACTCATGTTTGACCACCATCTTATATAGAAATAGTTAAGTAAGTATAAATACGTATAATTTAAAGGAGTTCAAAGTTGCAAATGTTTGTTCATAATTATTGTAATAACACAAGAGTGGAGAGTCACTGAATCCCGAAATACGAGTTCGTCTCAGTTTGGGAATCAGTGTGCTATATGTAGTTGCTACACTGTATAATGATTAAATCATATACCTACATTTTGTTATATATTTACTTAAATAAAACTTTATTTATATTTATCTAACCTATTGGAGGGCAACGATACGGTCAAAGATGAAGCACGCTTACCTGGGAGTAATGTTTTAACTCTTGACCTAAAGGCATATGTCTATAGCATCAGAAAACACTGACTCTTGCAGGTAATTCCACTCCTTAGCTGTACACAAGCCAATAAGACATGTTAGCGACGTATTTTACAAAATTATAATGATTAATATTATCAACATTTGAAAATTGCTTCGTATTATTCGGCGTATACATATATGTACATACATATATGAAGGTACTTATTTAAAAAGATAATAGTTTCCGCCTTAATTTTGTGACTTTTTAGTGAAATAAAAGTTCAATAGGACATGAACAAGTTTGACGTGTATTAATGACTAGTACTCACGCGGGGCTTCGCTCCCGTGGATTTTATCACGGTAAAAACATAACTCTCCTTTTTTGCAGTCGCATAAAAAGCCTATAACCTTCCTCAAGCTTCAAGCTACTTCCATACCAAATTGCATCCAAATCCACCCAGTACTTTCGAAGATTAGCGCGTTCAAGCAAACAAACAAACAAAAAAACAAACAAACAAACTTTTCCGCTTTATAATATTAGTATAGATTTCCATCAATCCGATATAGTCCCCCCTCTAGTGAAGACTTATACATACTTACTATAAGTAAAGCTTCATAGTTTAAAGCTACCTTTGAAATTAACACCACCAAGCCAATCTGTCGTTACTAACACTGGTTGTTTATTTATCGATAATAACAGATATAATATTATAGACTCAGAATAAAATGATAATCATTTTCATTTGCTTAGCCATTTCCCAACTAAGTTGGAATGGGCTTCCAGTATAACTGGACGCAGCGGAGTATTCGTGTTTAACATGGAGAGTCTATCTGTGTTAAACACTAATACTCCGCGCTGCATCCGGTTGAACTGAAAGGTGTAACCGGATTAAGGGAGGTCAAAGTTAGATAGGCAGTCGCCTTTCTGACCTCCACAACCTCTTTTTTTTTTCTGGGCGTGAAAATCATCAAATGACTTCTCACGCTCTGGGTTAAGCGGAAGGGTGTGACACCCTGTTCTTACAGCTGCCCTTAAGTCCCGGGGCCGCGGTATCTTGTTAGAACATTTCCACAATCCCGGCGAGCAATGGCCCAATAAGGCCCTGTCACTGTTGCTGACAGTCTTTGAGGCGCGCGTGGAACACGACGCGCCGGGCGACGGACGGTGAGCTACCCCCGCTCGCCTTCCGAAAGCCCGCGCCTACGGTGGCCGGAGATCGGCTCGCGGACCTCCACAACCTAGTAGCTTGGTAACATGCAACCCTTTGGACAGACCAGTGTCCTTTTCTATCTTCTAACTACCCGTAACGATTGGCTAAGATGTCACACGATGACAAAGGCTTAGCGCGATTTCCAAGGCTCTGGAAGAATGGCGATATGTTAAAATGGTCACCCACCCACTACCCGACATCGCCTATCCTTACATAAATTCGAAAGTAATTCTCTCTGTCTGTGTGTTACGCAATCACGCCTAAACTACTGAACCGATTTTGATGAAATTTGGTACGAACATAGTCTAGAGCCTGAGAAAGGACATAGGCTGCTTTTTAATGTGAAAAAGGGCTGTAAGGGGTTGAAATAGGGGATCAAAGTTTGTATGGAAATTACGTCATTTTTAAAGCTAGAAGCTTGAAACTTATTTTTTAGACTTTTGATTAGATATTAATAAATACGACATTCAAGTTGTGTATGAGTTTTATTTTCAAAATAATTAGCCTAAGAAATTAAAAATGCTGTTTTAGTCATTATTCCGCGCGGACGAAGTCGCGGGCACAGCTAGTATTATATATATAACTAGCGACCCGCCCCAGCTTCGCACGACTGGAATGTAGGTATCAACAACATTCATGTATTATACATATAAACTTTCCTCTTAAATCACTCTGACTGTTGAAACTGGCTGCTGTTGAAGGACTGGCTGAAAATTGCATTAAAGTCTGTTACTGTAATTTAAAAGATCTAAGCGTACAGACAACGGGAGCGACTTTGTTTTATGTACTATGTAAAGATGACGAATGTCTGAAATAAATAATTTGAATTTAATTGAAATGGCCAATGTACGAGATACCGTGGCCCCGGAACTTAAGGGCAACTGAAGGAACAGGGTGCGTTTTAGTCAGTAGAACTAGAGTAGTCTGACACTCCCTTCTAATCCACTCAGAGCGGGAAAAGTCATTCGATGACTTTTCCACCCAGAAAAAAGGGGTTACTAAAGTGCGTGCCATAGCTCGCTCATACAAAAACACACCGGTTTTCAACAATGTATGATCTCGAGTGTGTACTAGCCCTAAGCCCAATCGTCTCTTCTCCATATAAACAAAACGAGCACGCCGCAGTGCGAGTGGTTGAGCGCGCATCACCCCACGTGCGCGCATCTATCTACACGCGACATTTATTTATTTATTTTAAATTATTTGTGTATTAAGTGATTGTGTTCGCTGTGATATTTAGTGATAGGAGTATTTAAGGTGAATATTAATTTTGATTTATTTCAATTAAATGGGCAAGATGAGATAGGCTGCTATTTTTGGAGACTTTAAATTTCATGAGGAATAATAGATATTTGCCCAATATAATAACAGTGATTATTAAATATTAGTAACTGTTATTCGCAATTTTATTCAAAAGAAATTCACGTGAGAAGTAACCAATTTGCTATTTCATACTACAGTCGATCTCTGTGCCAAATTTTATCTAAATCCGTTCAGCCGTTTTGGTGTAATTGAGTAACAATCATATATCATTTAGATTTTCACATATATCATTTTATTAGTAGTATATGTATTATTTAAACAGGAAATAAGCACACTGGAATTTCGCATCATTGAAAATGACGACATTCTGTAGAAGATTCCATCTTCTTGTTAATTCAAGAAATTAGAGTTATAACATATTTTATAGAATAAACAGCTAATAAAACTATTTTTCAACTTAAACCCACCACGATAAAAAAAAAATAATTTAAATTTTGCTGCGCGTGAGCATGAAGACATTCATGAGGACTTCCACATCCACACTTCCACAGGAAAAAATAAATAATGAAGCTAATAACGCTAATGAGATGCAAACCTCAAATATTTTGGTACCAAATAAAACAGGACAATCATGCCGTGAGAAAAGTTGTAAAAATAAATCAATGACCTCTAAAAACATCCTTTTCATCTTTTGTACAAAATGTTTACGCTAATTATCTTTAATTTTAAATAATGCTTGCATGTGAAAAGCAATTATGGATACAATATAATTTATCAAAAGACGTACATGAATAATATAACCTAAACTATCTATTTTTTTTTCTTACTTTTAATGATTTAGTGGGTTTTAAAACATTAATTTTAAATACACTGCTATACCTATGTACATTAAAAAAAACTTAACTATCTAAATTATATTAATATTAATTATATACAACGTGTAATTTATAGCGTATACATACCAAGTGCACGGCTGCTTTGGATGATAACAAGCGATATAGTAAGGGTTTTGTAATCCTATGTCTACACGCATGGAACTTATTAGAAATTTCAATACATACCAGAGACAGAATTTTGTAAATTTAGAAGAGCGAAGAGAGTTAACGTGTTATTGACAACTGACGTGGAAAGTTATCGACCCATCATAGAGCTGTGACACATTTGTTATAATTGGTATTCAAGAAACATATGAAACCGATAATTTGGTACCAATTTTTATGTCACTTATTATTTTGAGCTGAGACTGTGCATAGAGACTCCATACGAATGGTGAATAAGTTGTTGGAGAGCCATAAATAAATAAATACAAAATGTTGTCTTTTGATTGTATACTAATATTATAAAGCGAAAAATTTGGTTAATTAAATGATGATGTGGTCGAAGATGGAGCACGCTTACCTAAAAGTAACCTATTCACTCTTGACTTAAATACCCCTAGGTTTTAGCTATCGGGAAACACAGACTCCGGCAGGCAATTTCACTTTTTAGTTGTACGCACAATGAAAGTATTCCCAAAACGTATTCGTTTTGTGCGTATGGGTGGGATGTCCACCATGTAACGATGGCGCATCGCCATTTGTCTTGTAGTCCGATGATGGAACGGGCTTGGCGGAATTAGATTGTGTAATTCAATCGCACACTCTCCGTAATGTAACCGATAGAAAGACGATAGACTTGTAACTCGTCGTCGATGTTACAGGCTCTGGAGTTTTGACTCGACCAGTGTATGTTTATGTTTTTATCATGATAACGTCCAAGGGAGCGAAACCCCACGCAACTGCTGGTATATACATATAGTATTATATACAGGGTGGCAAATTAACTCTAGCAAAACAGCTGATCAGGTAGCTCTTTCGAGTTTTATTCACATTGCTGTTTTAAGTGAAACAAGTGAATTTAATTTTTTTATTAAACTCTCATTCGGTTAGATAGAAACATTGATTTTATACAGGTTTCAGTAAAAAAATTGCAGAAAAGCCTGAAAATTTTAGAAAAAGCTGACGAAAAATTTCAACGCAGCAGGGTCTAGAATCATTTATTATTATACTGAATCCATGGTGTAAGCGTTTGTCCCTACCACCCTGTGTATGTACGTAGGTATTGAAATAAAGAAAACATGGAAAGTGCCACCCGAGTAGAATCGTAAAAGTGGAATAAGCGAAAGTTACTTAGTATTGTATTGCATTGGACATGTCCAACTGATAACGTGCAGACGGTCATTTAAAAAGCAACGGTTTCAACTTATGGACAATTTTCACGTACGTCAGGAGTAACACAGATATAAACCTACATGGTTCTCATATGAATTGAACAGAAAGAATAGGGTAGTTTCCTAAAATATTTTATTTAGTCCGTCACGTAGTTTAACAAAAAACATTGGACACGTATTTTTTATTTTTTCACGTTATTGAAAAATTAAGACGATACAGTGAGTTGAAATTTCGCGTGACGTCACACTCCGGTATAATTCTTAGCACTGTGTGACGTCAGCAACCCCCACTCCTGTACTTTGAAGCTTTCTATATTAGTGATTTTTTCTTGACTTGAAAAGGCAAACAATTCGTGACCAATATTTTTTGAAAATCTACCTAATGGACCAAATAAAATAATTATTTTGTAACACAGGAAACTACCCTATTGTAAGGTTTTTAAAAGTTGCGAGTTTCATTGTTCCCTTTTTTTTTTTTTTTTTTGGGTTGGACAATCATCAAATGACTTCTTCCGCTCGGGGTCAGATTTCTACTGACTAAAAACCCACCCTGTTCCTTCGGCTGCCCTAAATTTCCGGGGCCGCGGTAACTCGGTAGAACTTTCCCGCAAAATGCCCATCGCCCTGGGATGGGCTATAGAGTCTGTCGTAATCTAGCTACACCAGAGACTGAAATGGCACTTAAATACTCTTCAACGCGGTCTCGAGTGTTGCAATTGACCCCAGAACCAACTAAGAACAGAAATAAAAAGTTGTTTAAAAAGCCTAAAAATCCCGACTGCACAACTGAAATGCAAGAATCAAGCACAGTGAATAGGCATTTTCTGGGCTCGCTCGTGCGATCGTAGACCTCATCTTAGTTACTTACTTTACACTTACCATCAGGTGTGATCGAGTTCAAGAGCGGGCTCGTTCGTAATAAAAATACATACATACATACATACAAGATACGCGCGAAAAACATAACCCTTCCTTTGCGGTCGGGTAAAAAAGGATTCGATAGAGACATGGAGTCTCATTCTACTGAAACCCAATAACCATCAACGATACAGTCCTATTTTAATTAAATTACATCAAAAATACATCAATGTAAGTAAATTGAACGAAAACCATAGATCATCTGAGTATTTTTTACCTTCTTTATCAAATCTATTCAGAACTTGTGTGTAAAAGATCGCTCTTAGTGATTAGAGGCGCTCTAATCACTAAGAGCGATCTTTGTTATAAATCACCCTTTAATTGTTTTAGTTTATCAAATTAAGGCGTTTGATTTGATTTAATTAGTTATTTATAGGTAATTGTGTACAATAAAGTGTATATATATCAACCTCTCAAACTTTCATTCATAATTATCATTCAATCATTTTTTCGACTGTTCCCCCAAATAAATATAATTTTATTTTTATGTCAACTTTTAGTTGGAAAGGAAATTTATGATCCTTCTTTGGTTATGTTTTGTTGTTATTGTGTTATGTGTGATGTATTATAGTCAGATTATTTTACCTAAAAAGAAAAATTTATGGAAAATATATCGAAACAACCATATTTATATATCAGTTGGAAATACTCTGGCAATCGAAAAAATCTGCCCTTATTTTTTTAAATTATGTTTGTTGTTATCTTGCACTTAGATACATTTCATCTCCACCAGCCGTGTAAATATCCATCTACATACCTATTAATCTATAGATACTTTATTGTACTCTAAGAATAGATACAAGAATTTATGCAACAAAAATACATTGGCTCATACCGTTCAAGTTTTTAATTTAATGGAGGTTACAGTTATCGTAGTAAAAATGTACCGTTGTATTGGGTTCTGACAGGATATATTTTAATGTATATTTCTCTATATTATTAACGGCTTCTAAACTGTTTATAAGTAGCAATGTGAGACCAGTTTCCGTAATAGTAGGTACGTTGTCATTAAGATATCGAACTTGAGTCGTCCTGACATAAGACAAACCCCACCATTTCACATACATGTTTTTATCCAAACAGGTTATTTAAACATAGAGAAATGAAGATTTACGAATATATTTTAATTTTATGTTTAGGTTTTTATATAAATTTAAATATTTTAATGCTTTACAAACAGTTTTTTGCGTATATAAGGGACAATGACCCAAAGCGCAATTATATGCAATTATTACGACACAGTTGGTGTGTCGTGGGTTCGATTCGTATACGTAACAAATATTTGAACAATCAAATTAGCTTAGCTGTAAGCGCCGTTCGATTGAGATTATTCCTGTTGTTGTCTCGTCTGAAGATGATGAAGAATAGTTACTAAGGTAGTATATTTCCATGTTACTTTAATACGATTTTACTTAAGTTAAGTGACGTAAAAAACTCATGTAAGCCCTTCAAAGTCCAAACTGTAACAAATTTTGAAAAAGCGCTTATTGCCCTAAAAGATAGTAAAGTTTCAGAACTAACCCTAATCGACCACATCATCACTTACCATCAGGTGAGATGGTGGTCAAACGCGAACCTATTCTAACTAAAAAAAAAAAAAAAAAAAAAAAAAAAAAAAAAAAAATTAATGACCCCGTTGCATTAACCGAACAACTAATAAATCAAATACAAAACTGCCTAGCAGAAAATTCGATTACTACATTAGTTCCAAGAAATAACCGCATAATTAAACCGTGGATAACAAGGTGCATATTGCGCTGTATACAAAATAGAAATAGAATGCAAATAAAGTTACGCTCTGATTCTACAAATGCTATCCTAAAAATTACCTATAGAAGATACAGAAATTACTGCAATAATTTAATTAAAAAACTAAGAACAAAGTATGATAAAGAACAACTATCAAAGGCTGGCAAAAATACTAAACAATTGTGGAAAACCATAAACAACATCACTCATAGTAAATCGAATAAATCTCAAAATCTAGAACTTTTAGAAACAAGGTCCACCCCACATGATTCAGTAAATTACGTAAATAATTATTTTCAAATATTGGGAATACACTTGCAGAAAATATTTTCGCCAATAATAATACATCACAAGTTCAGGATAGCTTGAATAGGGCTACTGGCCAGGTTTCCTCATTTGGACATTAAGAAACAGATGCGACAGAAGTATATGACATATTAATGAGTCTCAAATCCGAAAGTGTGCCAGGATGGGACAATATACCTACAAAATTTCTTAAAATAGGTCATGAAGTTGTTGTACCTATAATTTCTCAATTAGCAAATCTGTGCTTTAGACAAGGAGTCTTTCCACGTCTATTGAAACAAGCTCTTATTTCACCTGTGCACAAGGGTGGGGACAGAGACAATGTAAGTAACTACCGGCCAATATCTTTTCTTCCTGGTATATCAAAAATTTTAGAAAAACTAATAAACACTCGATTAGTAAAGTACCTTAACAAATATAACATAATATCCAGTTCACAGTACGGTTTTCGACAAGGATTATCGACTGAAGATGCAGTTTTAGCATTGACGTCTCATTTTGTTAACCAAGTGGATACCCGTAAAAAGTGCCTAACTGTTTACCTTGATATAAAAAAAGCCTTAGGTACTGTCTCAATCCCCATTCTTGTGAGCAGTCTAGATGCTGGAGGCATTAGGGGAATTCCTTTGTCTATGCTTACAGGTTATCTTAAAGATAAGAAACAACGTGTTAGGATGGGAAAATATACGAGTGAAGAGGCAAATATGTATTTCGGTGTGCCCCAGGGCAGTGTGTTAGCCCAACCCTATTTCTAATTTATATTAATAGCCTCTGTGACATGAGACTTGACAATGGCCGTGTATTCTCCTATGCCGATGACACAGCCGTAGTTTTACTGGAGACACATGGGAAACTGTGTATACATCTGCTGAAAAGGGTCTTGTCAGGATTGCCGATTGGTTGAACTCCCATCTATTGTCATTAACACATCCAAAAAAAAATACATTGGTTTCACCAAATATAATAATACCCAACCGGGGCCTGATAATTCTCTTAGGATTCACAGTTGTCACACGCTCTTGAGCACAAATAACACTTGTTCTTGCAATGAAGTGGAAAGAGTCACTAACATTAAATATCTAGGTGTTATTGTCGTCCCACGCCTATCTTGGCATACACACATAGAAACAGTCATGACCCGAATTAGAAAACTCATATGGATCTTCAAGACCTTACGGTACGTTACCTGTAAAACCCTTTTAAAGCAGATTTACGTCTCACTAGCTCAGTCAGTCCTAGTTTACTGTATATCAGTATGGGGAGGGGCTACCAAAATGAAATTTCTCGAACTGGAGCGTACACAACGGTCTCTCCTAAAAGCTATGTTTTTCAAACCATTGAGATTCCCCTCTGAAAACCTATACACACTCAGTGGACTACTAATGGTTAGGAAGTTGTATGCCCTAAGGGTTATTTTAAAACTTCACAAAATACTTCCATATGGCTCTGACTCTACAAAAAAGAGAAGGAATTATTTATTATTATTATTATATACTTTATTGTACACCTTACAATATTTCTATAGATACAAAATAATTAAACTAGTGTACAATGGGCGGTCTTATCGCACAGGGCGATCTCTTACAGACAACCTTTGGATGGACAAACTTAAAGGAGACAGATTAAGGGCTGTCAGTGTACAAACATATAATTGAACATAATAATATAAAATACATACAATACCAAAATTATATACTAATAAATATTACATGTATAATTGAGAAAGAAGGGGAAAAGTTATAGGGAGAGGTAATGCTCCTTCACCATTCTTTTGAACGCTGGTAGCGTTTGAGCACGCCTCACTTCTATGGGTAATGTATTCCACAAACGAGCTGCTTGTATGGTAAAAGATTTGTCAAAGAAAGAAGTGGAATGCATACGAATACTCAACTCTAGATTTTCCGATGATCTCAAGGATCTAGAATGTGTGTCACAGAGGAACTGAAAACGTTCCTTAAGATAAAAAGGAGTGAAAGGATTAAATAGCACATTATAAAGTAGAGAAAGTAAGTGAAGATTCCGGCGAAACTTAATAGGAAGCCATTTGAGCTGAGCACGGAAATCAGAAACGTGGTCATATTTGCGCAAGCCAAATATAAACCTGATACAGAGATTTTGAAGACGCTCTAGCTTGTCCAAATGGGTTTTGGGTCAAGTCGAGATAGCTGGCATCAGCATAGTCCAGAATAGGGAGAAGGAGAGTTTGTGCAATTGCAATTTTAGTGGAGATGAGAAGAAAATTACGAAGGCGTCTCAAGGAGCCTGCAGACGCAAATACTTTACGACTAACTTCCTGATTCCTGTAATTGTTTAGTCCAAGAAAGGGTGTCGTCAATGTGTATTCCCAGGTTCTTCACAGTGTGACTGAAAGGTATGACGGTGTTATTGAAAGAAACCTGGGGAAGTGCCGTCCAATCAATCCTGGAGATAGTACGAGAACTAAAATAATAATAAATAATAAATCTTTATTGACATAAAATGAGGATACAAGACACTGTGAAGCCTCTGAATCCCAAACTAGGTTAGAACCTGTATATCAGGAATCAGCGCCTTCTTCCATTTTTCTGTTTTAAATGTCAAAAACCGTGTTTACAGAGTATGTTTACAGGTATGAGAGCATGCAAAAAATAACAGATTTTAAATTAATTAAATTAAAATGAAATAGTTTAAAATAAATTACATTGAATTGGATTAAATTAATAAATTATATTTTATACATTAGTATGAATTATATAAGTGTATAGTGAGTACCTACATGCATGTGTGCTTGATTGTGTGTGTGTGTGTGTGTGTGTGTGTGTGTGTGAGTGTATGTGTGTGAGTATGTCTCGTAAAAATATATATGGTATATCCACAAGTTATTGCAGTAATTTTTCAGTTTCCTCATAGTTCTGCGTAAGAAGCCAGTCTCTAAGCCTAGATTGGCATTCACGCAAGGAGAGGGGGTAAAAATTTAGAATATTATTAATTTTATTATATAGATGCACCGAAAGAAAAGCCTTTTGTCTTCTTCCTAATGCGGTACGACATCTAACGCAGTTAAGTACTTTAATAATTTTACGTTTGTTGCTAAATTTTGTTGGGTCATAGGGAGTACAGATGTGTTTACTGGTAATTATATTGTAAATAAATAGCTGCCTTACAGTAAGAACTTTGCAAATCTCATAAAGTGTTTTAGTAGGGAATCTATACGGCTTACGAGTCATAGTTTTAAGCAGGGATCATTGAGCTCTCTCCCAAAGGATAATATGCGTTTTACATGCGCCTCCCCAAACACCGATACAATAACCAATAACCGACTGAACCAGTGCATAATATACAGAACGAAGAAGATCTAAATTAGCCACGTCCCTAAGGTTTTTAAACGCCCATATTAGCTTTCTTACTCTTGACGCTATCATGTCTATATGCGGCTTCCAGGTTAACTTCTCGTCTAATAATACTCCAAGGTATTTTACTGCAGGGATTTTAGTAATCGTTTGGCAAGAACACTGTTGGTTTGTTGAGAATTCGCATGTGTGAATAGAAATCTCACAGTTCGGCTGCTTTATACGAGAATTACTAAATTGCACTAACGATGTCTTAGCGACATTTAGGGTCAATAAATTAAATCTTAGCCATTGTTGAGCCCTGTGAAGTCCCTTTTCCGCATTTTGTCGTACTTCGTCCCAAGTCTCCCCCTGAAACACAAAAGCTGTGTCATCGGCATACGTAAAAATTTTGCCTTTATGGAGTGACATTTGACACAGGTCATTTATATATACAAGAAAGAGACTGGGACCGAGTATACTGCCCTGAGGGACACCGCAGGTGACAGCAGCATCAGAACTAACATAATTACTAATTTTGACTTGTTGCTGACGACCTGTAAGAAAATCAGCAAAAATTTTTAGCACCTTACCGCGTATACCGTGTTTTTCTAGCTTGTCCACAAGAATAGGGATCGAGACAGTGTCGAATGCTTTGGCAAGGTCGATAAACTACCAACAACAATAACCTGAGTCTTAGCAGGGTTGATTTTCAGCCCAAACTCAGCGCTCCAGTCACCAATTCGAGCAAGGTCCATATTAATAGCTTTAATGGCATCAGCTAACTCTACGAGTGGAGCTTGGGTGTAAATTTGGAGATCATCAGCATACAAGTGGTAGAAAGAAGATAGTCGTTGAGTGATAGCATTTATAAAAAGTACGAAAAGTAAAGGAGATAAAACGCCACCCTGTGGCACACCGGCAGAGGTATCACACCAAGAAGAAAAGGAGTCCTCAATGGAAATACGCTGCCGACAACCAAACAGGTAACTACGAAACCAGTCAATTACCGATGGAGATATGTTAAACGAGCGGAGAATGCCAAGCAAAATGTCGAAGTCAACTGTATTAAACGCATTACTAAAGTCTAGTAGTGCAAGTACAGTTAATTTCCCCATCTCCATGCCAGACCTTATATCGTCCGAAATATGTACGAGTGCAGAAGTAGTGCTGTGACCAGGACGAAAACCAGATTGGAAGGGATTCAGAAGATTGTACTTAGAAAGGAACGAGCTAAGTTAAACGTAGCGTCAGCTAAATCAATTTACGCTAAAAGGCAGTATACTAGACTATCTGCAAATCTATACAATAAAATAAATAAGATATTAAACATTTATCCTATGACTAGTAGAGATTGCAAAAAAAACTTTAGTACAGTGGCTACAAAGCAAGGCCTACCACGACCTAGAAGTTCTCTTGCAAACACAAAAATAATGTAATAAAATAATGTAGACAACATACGCCCACTTTACATGCAACAAACGTACCCACACATACATACTTGCACACTATCACTCACACTCTTACATTCATATACACCCACACACACACACAAACAAAACATATTATCATAGTATCTTTTATTCATTTTGTAATTACAGTCGAAACCTGATATAACGCCATTGAAGGGACTATATAAATCCGGACGCTATAGCCGATAGTTGTTATAAGCAATACATACATACAAATTATACACAGATAGACAAACATAATTATATGTATGATTATTTCATGTTTTTATTTTACAAATATGTAGTACTAGCTTCTGCCTGCAACTAATTAGTTCGCGTCGGAGGGTTTTCCCGATCCCGTTGGAATTCCGGGAAAAAAATAGCCCCTGTGCTATTCCACGATATCAACTACCTATTATTTACTAAATTTCATTCAGATCCGTTTAGTAGTTTTTCTTGCAAGAGTAACAAACATCCATATATACATCCATCCTCACAAACTTTCGCATTTATAACATTGGTACTATATTTATAGGAATTCATTTTAAAAAAATACAGTGAGAAATCAAAATGATCCTTCATAGATTAGAATAAGTTTGAATTATACATAAAGTTTTGTTTTACGGGAAAAAATGTGACAATTGGTCACTATAGCCGATGCTTCTCGATAAAGTTTCGTCGTTTTAAGCGATATGTCGCTATATCCGATGTTGTTATAAGCGGTAAGTTTACTTTATTGTTTATATAAAGCACGAGTAAATAGGCATCTTCTGGGCTCGCTCGTCCCATCTTAGACCTCATGTATCGCTTACCATCAGGCGAGATCGAAGTCGAGAGTGGGCCCAACAGTAATGAAAAAAAAATATATAGGGTTTCGACCGGGACCTCGCCATTACGTCATAATAACCGATGCGTCGTTATAAGCGATGTCGTTATATTCGGTTTTGACTGTAGTTTTATTTTTATTTGTATTCATATTAATTATAGTTTCAAACCTTATCATTCATACTATGTCAGTTATGAAGAGCGGGGCCTCGTAGCACAGGTGTTTCAAATACTTAAAAGGAGACCCCTGCGTAAGATAGATTGTTTAAGACAAATGTGACGATGAAATGAAATAAATTATTATTAAATTATTACCTGAGGGCGTCACATAAAGTTTAAATCCTCAAAAATAAAAAAATATACTCATATCCGAGTTATCAGCCAAAAAAATATCTGATTGCTACAACCAAATAAGGGGTTATAAGGGTGGGCGGGACTCATCATCTTCGGACGAGACAACAAAAGGAATAATCTCAATCGAACGGCGCTTACAGGTACGCTAGTTTGATTGTTCAATTATACCTGTTGTTGTCTCGTCCTCGATGATGAAGAATAGTTACTAAGGTAGATGTTCAAAGACTTTTGTACAATCAGATCTTTTTAATAAACTTCTGTTAAGTTATAAGTAACGTAAAAGTTAAAGCTTAACTTAATAGACAATATTATTTACTTAATAATTAATCTTTGTTTAAGAGCGAAGAATTGCTTCTGTGAAGCTTTCGATACGTACAGGTCTGTATAGAACCTAGCGAAATAAGTCAAGCTGTCAGTCCAGCCAGCAGTTTTTCGGATCTCGTCGATCGAGACACCCCTCTGAAGTGCTGCCAGAAGTAGACACATGTCGAGTGCTGTGTGCGGAGAATGTGCTAATATTTATACCACTTTCTTGCAACACGGACTTTATCCAACGGCTAATTGAACTGACAGTTACAGGTTTATAAGGTTTTTTATATGATAAAATAGGTTTTTAAAATGACTTCTAATATTTTAGTGACTTTTAAATAATCAATAACAGCCTTAGCTGGACAGACATGTGGTCGATCTGTGAAAAATAGCAACTTAATAAAAAGTTGCATTCTTTAGGTGTAGATGTTTTAAGTATTTTATCTACGTGAATTAATACAAAATCAGACTCAATTTTAATATGATCTATACCAATGGCACGTATTGTTTGGTCCCTATGGCCTGTAGCTAAAACTAAAAGAGTTACAGTCTTTTTGAACATATTTCTAAATTATCACAGGTTGTATATTTGTTTTCCATATAATTTAATACCTTAGACACATCCCATGTGTAATCATATTTAGGCTGACTTGGCCTTAACTTAAAGAAACCTCTAAACAGTCTTTTAATATTGCAATCTGTGCCAATATGAGGGCCTAAAAGTAGTGACAGGGCAGACCAGGTAGAATTCAAGCTGCCATATGACTAGTTAGATAATACATAATTTTTGGTATTATTAATTACTAGGTTTAATGCACTTAGCTGGTTTACATAGCAGTATGTCATCCAATCCTTTATATAAGGGGAATATTGCTTCAGAGTATTGTTCGAGATTGAATTAATCATTATATCTGTAGCTTCTTGTTCTAAGCCTGCCTCAAGAAAGCTGCGCCGCAGAGCTGTCCTACCATCAATTTTAGGCTACCATGTAGATGATAAAATGATCCGGAATTACATAACTTTAGTAAACCTTTGTTTGGTTTAAATAACAATGGCTTACTAAACTTGTTAAGTGTTTTTGAAAAATAGGATAGCATGGTTGCGCAGGCCAATCTGGTACTACCATGATACCTATAGCTTTATTCACTATAATTTTTTCAATAGATTTAGAAATCATTGAAAACGGGGGAAAACCATAAAAATACATTTTTGACCAAGAAAATGTGAATGCATCAACTTTGAATGCATCAGGATTAGGGTGCCAAGACACATATTTTTCACATTTTGTGTTTATGCGTGAAGCAAACAAATCTATATCAGGGTTTCCAAAACTATTTTAAATATTTGTTACCAAGTTCCCATTCTGTATGACCTAATTTCTTTCGCGACTCAAAATCTGCAATTATATTATTCTTAGTATTAATGTAAGAGGCATAAATCCATATGTTTTTTGATTCACACCACTGCCATAATTGATTTTGAGATATTGTTCAAATGTTAGTGTTGGATCCCACCTAAATGATTTATATATGATATTGCAGTGGTGTTGCCAATTCTCAATAGTATTTCACAATCATGCTTGTCTTTAGCTATTGAAATTCTATGTTTAAGTTTTGAAAGTAACTCTAAACATCTCTGTCTTTTGTCCTGGTCAATTGAAATTATCATATCTTTATTGTTGAAAATAAACCCCAAGAATTTGTATTCTATTTTAAGGTATAATAAATTTTTTTTTTGTAATTTGCTAATAAAACCCAGGTTTTCAAAAAAATGAAGTATGTAATTTACTTGATTTTTACATTCTAAGTAAGATTCTGCAATGATACAGGTATCATCAAGGTATTGTACCATTCTTATTCCCCTTTTTCTAATCACAGAGAGTATGGGTTTGAATATTTTTGTAAACAGAAAAGGGGCTGTGCAGAGGCCAAATGGTAGGACTATAACCTGGTATAATTTTCCATCAAAATAGAATCGGAGGTATTTCTGTAGTTAAAGTCTATGTTTATCATAATGTTCTATGTTCATTATAATAAATTATATATAACATTTTTTAAATCAATTGTGGCCATATAATAATTTTTCTGTATTAACTTGCAAACTCTACGGTAATTTTCTAATTTGAAATGGTCAGGCAGCATAAATTGATGTAGTTTTTTAAGGCTTAGAATAAAACGGTATTCTCCATTTGGTTTCTGTACTAAGAAAATGGGTGACCAAAAGTGGTCCTTTCCCTTTCCCCCTCCACCCTGTTGGTTTTCGCTCTTCATTTTGTAGAAACCCGAGCGTTTGTTTCCTAGTCGGGGAGGGTCCCGCGAGTTTAAAAGTCGTTGATTACGAACGTTGCAGTTGTTTTGTCTAACAACGGTTGTAGAACCCAGATCCTGTGCAGACCTCTGGACTGCCTTCGCCACCTTGATCCTTTCAGAGAGGCCTTCACCGAAAAGGAATGCATCGGGACTTCCTTCTAAGAAGTCCTTCAATTCTTTGTTTATTACACTTAAGACAAGAGCTCTTCTGCTCTGAGTTTCACTGTGTAATATTTCACATAAAATCTTAGCCGCATCATTAAATCTTTTTATTCCATCAACTTTATTATAAAACATAAAACTTTCCAAACCACAGCCAACAGCTGATAGGGCAGCAGCTACATTTTTCTGTCTGTATTCTATAATTATGTCTCTTTTCTTTACCGGCTCCGATACGCCAGCTGACAACTCTGGATTCAATTTTGGAGGCACCTTTGTGGGTATGTTATGAAAAGGGGCATATTCTTTTAATAACATAGCCTTGTCTTCTTTTTTCAGACCTTTATTTAGAATAGGTGTCCAGCGCTGCATAATCTAATTATGAGCTGGAGGCCCATTTACAGGCTCCGCCTCCACAGCACCCATGGCAGATCAATATCAATTTCAATATGTCCAGTCTCTTGCTGCTTTACATTCAGCTCCATTATGTCATTTGGTGCTGTTTCAGGGGCTTTAGATAAACCCCTGAAGAATTTCTAAATCTTGGATATTTGAAGGTTCACCATTGTGGTGATTGTCAGGCTGTTGTATTATATGCACACTAGGAGACAGGGTGTGGCAGACGAGTAAAAGGTGGGCGGCTCCAACACCTTGGTGACTGGTGTCGCAATCGGGAACGAGCACTTGTAGACCGGTGTCGTGATCGAGAACGAGCACTTGGTGACCGGCTTCGTGAATACCCTGTATCTAGAACAATGGGGGATATTAAACTTTTGCCTTGTTATACGATACCCTGACAGTATAGCAAAAACAGAATAATAAAGTGGCTGAATTGCAAGATCACTCAATACACATTAGGTTAAGTTGTTCGATACTCTGACAGTATATAGCAACAACACCCGCCACGTGGGACTTGCGTGTAAAAGTAAAAACCTGTTTTTTAAGGTTGTTCGATACTCTGACAGTATAGCAACAACAATATATGACTTGCTAGCAGAATTGACCTAAGTTGTTCGATACTCTGCCAACAACAACTTTTTTGTCAATTTGCAGTTTTCGGTTACCGCCAACCTACCACTAGAAAAAAAAGTTGTTCGGTACTCGTATCAATACAGCAACAACTATCGAGTTATGTATTCATTTTATGGATAAATTCACTTTACCTCTCAATATTAACAACATACAGAGCACAAATTTCTGCAAAACTACATAATTATAAAGTTTTGTAAGGTAAATTGGCGCCAATGCTTGGCGTCAATAACTAACCTTTGGTTTTTTTTTTCCAATTTTTGAATATGTCTCTTCAATTTCCTTAATACTCTGTCCTAGTCTTGGGTAGTTCATGAACGATGAACGAATAGGAACCGTATCTTCATATTGTACTAGAAGAACCGTTTCCGAACGCTGACTTGTAATAGGTCTAATAGCTCTTTTCGAACTCGTACATTCTAAACCACGCGATCGTAATGAGCGAACGAGAAATGAAAGAAACGTTATACGAATTCATTCGATGTCTGTGAATGAATGAGAATGGGAGAGAATAGCCGACGAATGACGATGCTACCCGAACCCGACCGACTGAATTCGCAAGAATGAGATAAGATGCGTGTTATTTCAAAGGCATTATGTCTAATTTAGCTTATCACCCGAATACGCGAGACATGTCTAGTGACCGCTCACTGCTGAGAGCAAAGACCGAATAGAGCTATTAGAACTAATAGAATGAACTCGGGCACGCCGCAATTGCGGCGGTAAGACCCCTCTTTGAGGAGTGGCTAGATCGGCGTCACGGCGTCCTGACCTACCGCATGACGCAAGTCCTCACCGGACGCGGAAGTTTCGGGAGGTACCTGTGTCTGATGAGGAAGGAAGAAACGCCTGGGTGTCACCACTGCGAGGATCGCCCTGAAGACACAGTAGAGCATACGGTGCAAGACTGCCCCGCTTGGGCATAGCACCGACGTGTCCTCACGGCGGCGATAGGCGGAGACCTCTCGCGCCCGGCATTGGTCGAGGCCATGCTGCGGGGCGAGATGGAGTGGGAAGCGGTCGCCTCCTTCTGCGAAGTAGTCTTGCTATCGAAGGAGGATGCGGGCCGCGTGAGGGAGAGGATAGCGTCCTCCCTCCAGCCCAGCCGCAGTGGTAGACGCCCACGGCGTCGGACGTCGGCTGACGATCTCCGGCCACCGTAGGCGCGGGCATGCGGACAGCGAGTAAAGGGCAACTCGCTGTCCGACCATGGACCATGCCCGGGTCGACGGAGCGTTGTGTTCCACGCGCGCCTCAAAGAGCGTCAGCAAGATGACGAGGCCCCCCCTATAGAGGGCCGAAGCCTGCCGGGGTCGTGGGACTTATCTCATTACCGTGACCCCGGTACGTAAAGGGCTATTGAAGGAATACCGTGGATTTTAGTCAGTACAAGTCTGACAGTCCCTCCAGCCCTGCCCGGGGTGGGAGGACTCATCTGATGATTTAACCAAGTTAAAAAAAAAAGAAATAGAATTAACTAGTTCACTGTCCGAAACGAACCAGTACGGAGCAATCTCAAAAATGACCAAGCAGGCACAAGACTACTGTCCATGTCTTTGTGTTTTATCATTGTTTTACAAAACAACTGTAAAAAAACACTATTTCACACTAAGTAAAAAAATATTTTAGTGGGAGCGGTGACGCCTCACAGTGACATAAACGAATGGAGTCCACAGATAATAGAACGATGAGCTGGGAATGGGAGCGTCCGGATAAGAGTGTAATTTTTATTTTTGAGGATTTAAACTTTATGTGACGCCCTCAGTTAACATGGAAATATACTACCTTAGCTAACTATTCTTCATCATCTTCAGACGAGACAACAACAGTTATAATTCTTTGAACTACAGGTGTATATACACTATAGGTGTTTCGAGCCTGGTTGTTTGTGAGTTTATATATTTGTAATCGCATCCACGATACAGAAGTAATTCTTAGACTAAGACAACGTTTTGTATTTAAAAAAACATATGTGTACCAATATACTTTTAAATAACATTAAACTATGCTGATTTTTTATTACAAATAAACCAATTCGCGGAAAGTAGGTACATACATACGAGTATTATGTATAATTTTGTTCGTTGCCTTTTTCGTAATTCTAGTGGTCGAAAATTCTACTTCTGATCTTGCGGTTGAAAATCGATTCTTAGGTATAATGTGATTGCAGCAGGAATAATATATATTGTTGTAGTCTCAAAATTTGAATTGTCATGTGGCAAAAATAGCCGTATTACAAGGAATCTTAAATATAATCACTGTTTAAAAAATCGGAGTGTGAACGAAACACATATTTCCTCTTCCACCAGGAAATTGATTCGTAGTGAAAACATATGAAGAAGCTTTAGTGCTCTTAATAAATAAATATCGTTAATCGAATGCACTAGAAGTAATTCAAATTTAAAAGCACCTATATTGATGATACTGTTGGCTCACTGGTTTAAGCGATTGACCTGCTGTCCTACGTATCGAGGATTCGTTTCCCGCATTGGAACAAATGTTTATATGACCTTCAAATAGTTGTTACGGGTCTGGGTGTTGCAAACGCGCTCACTATACCTCCAGGAGTAACTCCTGGTGTGGGTATGTGGGACAATGTTGTTTTTTGTAGTTATAAAAAGTTTCGATAATTCTTCTTTATGGTGTCTGAGTCATCATTTTTTGTAAATCTTCAAATTGAAACTAATTTGTGACGTAATAACATGAGATACTATCTAGCAAACAATCATGATTCGTCTTTAAATAAATATAGGAAGCACTTGCTTTAGAAGTGTTAGTCGCATGTTTACCTATACATGTTTGTTATTTTGCAAATCTATAATATAAACATGACGAAACAGATAGGTAATTTATTTTCAATGTCATGCCAAAATCCACGCATAGAATAAACTTACTGTCAACGACCCAAAAGTGTACAGTCTCACTGTCAGTTAATGGTAAAATCTATATCTGAATAAAAAAATAAAAAAAAATTGTTGAGAAATAGTTTATAGTCTGCAATAGCACAATGGTTTTTATCCCGAGATTTTCCTGGAAGTCTCAGGCAACATCTAGTGCTGCCATAAAGTCGAAAGGATAGATAGATAATAATTTATTGTTCCAAAATACATAATACAGTTTTTCCACGAGTTTTGTCACGACATACAAACAAAAATGCAACATGGTATCAATCATAAGTGGAAATGATCACCTGTGTCCTATGCTAGTTGAAAAAGAAACAGTATTACCGGAGACAGTGCCTTTCATTACGAGATAAACTAGATTATATATGTGCAAGCTGATGAATTTTGGAAAAAATAATAAGATACAAGAAGGTTAAAAACAAGTTGGTATAAAATATAAGAATTAAAATTAATTAACTAAAGTATATCCTATACTTTATAGTAAACTAGTTATGAAGCTAGTTATTTTTTTTTATTACGAATAAGCCCGCTCTTGACCTCGATCACACCTGATGGTAAGTGTAAGATGAGGTCTACGATCGAACGAGCGAGCCCAGAAAATGCCTATTCACTCTTGCTTTAAAGGCTGACGGGTCATATGTGGCAGGGAACACAGAAGCCGGCATAGAGTTCCACACCTTGGCTGTGCGCACAATAAATGTTGAAGAAAAGCGCTTAGTACGCCAAGACGGTATATCGACCAAGTGTGGATGGTATCCTGCGGTACGTCTGGTAGACCGGTAGTAAAAGGGGATGAAGGGATTAGGTTGTGGAGTTCCTGCGCATACTCTCCGAAGTACAATCTGTAGAAGATAGACAGGCAAGCAACGTTTGCCGGTGAGCCAGGCTGTGAAGCTTGCCTGCCAGAACCTCGTCACCTATGAGCCTTTCAGCTCTGCGTTCGATCGAGTCAAGTGCAGCTAGCTGGTATTTGGCTGAGCCATCCCACAAGTGACTGCAATACTCCATACAGGAACGGACCTGTGCTTTATATAAATTCAAAAGCGGTCCAGGTGTGAAGTATCGCCCCACTTTCTGGATGCCCAGCTTTTTTGCTGCAGTCTGAGCTTTAGACTCAATGGTTGAGCCGAAGTTGAGGTCAGACGTCAACTCCATGCCCAAGAGCTCCAGGCGGTCAGTAATAGGTACAGATGCAACTCTGAAAGTAAGAGACCATTCAAATTGGTTCCTTTTAGCGGAGAAAAGACAAGCCTGTGTTTTTAAAGCGTTGAATTTGACCATATTGTCATCGCCCCATTGGAAAACGAGATTTAAGGTCAAATTATAAGAGGGTTGTTAGGCCAGGATAAACCTGTATCACAGGAGTTCTTACGCTACGGTATTGTAGAAAAAGTACGGTGTAGTAGTAGATATTATTCATGTTTAATCATTTCTCTGGCTTCCATTTCGTTTTCGGAAAATAATTATCAATCCCTGCCGCAAAACTATAGACTGTAACTTACCGAGAGTACTGTACGGCCGACGGTTCTTGGCGACTCCGAACTTCGCGCAGAAGGTTGCGCAGTAACTCTTTTTAGGAACCAAATGGCGACGTTCGGGGGGCGGTGATCTAGGCTAGAGATTGACCTTATGTAAATACAATCGACCCTTTAATCGATCAAATATCGCAATCGATAGTTTTAGTTAGAATTTATTAATTTTTGTTTATATAATATATTTAAACGAAATAAGATTTACAAACATAGTGATTTTTGTCGTTAATAAACGAGATTTCGACATTAATAAAAAAAAAACTAAAAGAAAGTATTTTCTCAATTGAAAGTCGTGATTTACTTGAATATCAATTATCTATTAACGACTGTTTGAGAAAATTTCAATATAATTTCAATATAAAACCTCAATATAACATTGAAAATAAATATATTTTTGTGATTTGATTTCAATCGATTTGAAGAAAATCGATTAAACATCACCCTCAGGCACGCCAATTGGACATCCCGTTTTGGTTACTTCGTAAAGCTTCGTGCTTATTCGGCAATACTCGTTACACGGTAATATGTCTGTTCGACCCCAAGCCCAGCCAACGGTAACTGGTATGTCGAACCGTCCGCGATTACGCGGAGCCTAAACGTTGCTTAATAATGATAACAAAATGTACCACTAACCTGATTGCTGGGGACGCCAAGTTCGACCTTCAAAGGTCATGCCCTAAGTGTGGTTGATGTATGTAAAATGGGGTGAGTAATTGAAAGGTGTGATGTAAGTCAAGTGTTGTAGAACGTTCCCAAGGCGCCGATATCCCGATGGCGCGGTTCCAACTCAGCATCACACCCGACTCGTTCCCAACAAACGCGTGCCACACGAGATGACGCAATAAGGCGATATGTTTCAAGAAATATCACTGGATTCTTGTTAATCCGAGACTACAAAGTTCAATCACTCACTGAACACAATTAATCTGTTCATATCTCGTGAGATCCAATACGATTTACAGCAAATTCCGCGTGCCGGCCGACCGACGACAAGGCGGCGTATAATTCAACAAAATCCCGGGGTGTTCAACAAATGGGGAATACACTTCAACAATTAGATTATTCGCGACCCAATTATCGGTTTCAACACGCGAATCCAACAATATTTTACCAATTATAATTAAATCAAGGTCCCAAACGCGGACGACATTTTTTCCAAGCAAAGTCAATCTGTCAAGTCAGAGAGGTTATGTCAAGTCAAAGACAATAGAATGTTGCCACACCAAAAAGAGCGTTCAAAATTACATTTGGGACGCAACATCTACCCCCCCCGGACGGGCCTACCCGTCCGCTAATCAATTGGAAGTCTTGACAAGGTTGCAAATTCAACACAGCTTCAATGCGGCCAAATACCGTAGCTAGTTCATTAAAGGTGAGAACGGTGTCTCTCAACAATCTCCGCCAGCGTCCCTTTGCCGCTTTCACCGCGGCCCCAAAAATACCCCCCCAATGGGGGGCAGGCTGGCGGGTCAAACAACCAAGTGACCCCTCGGCGGGCCAAACCATTACCAATATCAACCCGGCTCTCATCAAGGAAGGCGTATAGCTCCTTCAAATAGTTACTTGTACCCTTGTAATTCGTACCGCAATCAGACCTAATCAACGAAGGTAACCCACGGCGAGACACAAATCTTCCCAAGTCGCCTCAAAGGCCTCTGTCGAGAGGGAGGTTACCAGCTCCAAATGTACTGCCTTGGTTGACAGGCAGACAAACACACAAATAAGCCCCAACAATCTTGCTATTACGAAGGGTGGACGTCTTCAACAAAGGGGGACCAACAAAATCCGTTACGACGCCAGCAAAGGGCCTCGCCTCATTGACGCGATCAGCCGACAAAATCCAAAATTCTCGCTGCAGAATGGCCAACAGCGCATTGCAACCGGCATGCGAGTTCTTAGTGTGACGATCAGTCACCAACAATTGTACCAAGTTCAGTTACAACAAGGGCAGGAGCACCAATTTTAGGGTAAGGACAACTCACAAGGGTGACCTCAAACCAGGTCCTTCCCTCAACAGTGGTGTCAGCCGGTTCGCCAATCCCCCAAATCTTGCCTGAAAGGTCGTTCACCTTCAGGCCAACCTGTCCCGCTAACCAAGAAGACAAAGGCAACCCCGGACTCCCGTCTCCAAAATGGCACAGACCACAATCGAGTCACCCAAGGGTCCCCAGACCGTGACCGAGGCCGTTGGCAACAAAACCGTCTTGATCGGGGGGGTCCTTTAGCGGGCAGGCGTCAATCTCTTAGTGATGCCTGGGCGGCGACCGATCGCCGCTTCCAGGCTGCCTTCGTTCACGACGAGGCCAACAATCAAACCATTCGTCCGCGCGGTGTCCCAAGCCGCTCGCCATCACTGGAGGGGCATATCCCACCGAATGCCCGAATGGCGGAGGGCGCGACTCCAGCCGGGGACGTTCCGCCAACGGAGGGGAAAGGCAGCGGCGCCGACCCGGCCACTGCTGCCTAGCAGCCAATGCGCGTTCTCCCTGACGAGGGAAGACCAAATGGCGCTCGTGGGGCTCCCGTTCAACTTGCGCGGGGGGTGGAGTGCGGCGTACAGAATCGCGGGTCTCAGCCCGGTGCTCGTCTCCGGGGTACCCCCCCCTGCGCGAACCCCCCTCAGAAGCTGGTCTGCTGGAGCGGTTCGCGTTGGCGCACAAAATCTCCAAGTGGGACCCTTCACAAATTCTACACGGGCGGGGGTCGGGGCAGTCCCGATGGAAGTGGGCCCCCAAGCACGAAAAGCACAAACGGCGTGCGTTGACAATACGGCGGCGGGCACTTACGTGCAAATTCAAAAAATCCGGGCAACGCGCCATGACATGCCCCGTTGCCTTACAAAAGTCACAATGATGAGGACTCCGGGCACCATCAAAACGGGGGGCGGGGCGAACATCAACAGGCCCCCTAGCCCGAGGACTCCGGGCGCCAGCCAAACGGGGGGCGGGGCGATCATCAACAGGCCCCCTAGCCCGAGGACTCCGGGCGCCAGCAAAACGGGGGGCGGGGCGATCATCAACAGGCCCTCTAGCCCGAGGACTCCGGGCGCCAGCCAAACGGGGGGCGGGGCGATCATCAACAGGCCCCCTAGCCCGAGGACTCCGGGCGCCAGCAAAACGGGGGGCGGGGCGATCATCAACAGGCCCCCTAGCCCGAGGACTCCGGGCGCCAGCAAAACGGGGGGCGGGGCGATCATCAACAGGCCCCGTAGCCCGAGGACTCCGGGCGCCAGCCAAACGGGGGGCGGGGCGATCAACAACAGGCCCTCTAGCCCGAGGACTCCGGGCGCCAGCCAAACGGGGGGCGGGGCGATCATCAACAGGCCCTCTAGCCCGAGGACTCCGGGCGCCAGCCAAACGGGGGGCGGGGGGAACATCAACAGGCCCCAGGGCCCTAGTCCGTCCCTGGTCTCTGGGCTGAGAAGGTAGTGGGGGTGACCCCGTGGCGCCACGAGTGTTATCCGCAAACCGACACTCGTCTTCCAAAAATTTGAGGAGGTCGTCAAAGGGGGGAAGATGGGTGGCACTATCCCCACCATACTTCTGCTCAAAACGTGACCTCAACTCCGCGGGGAGCAACTGCAGCACTATGTGCACCAACAAGTAGGACCAATGTTCTACCGGTAACTCCAAGCGTCTCAAAGCGTTGGTCGCTGAAACCAACGGGTTCAGCAAGTCAGTGCGCAACGTCGACGTGCTGACAATGGCCGGTAGCCCCAAAATTTGGTCGATGTGCACATCAGCCAGGCAGCGCTTGTTCTGATACCGTCGGGAGAGAAGCTCCAGAGCGGTCGGGTAAGAGGAATCCGTCACCGGCAAGTGCTGCACCAAGGCTCTGGCTTCGCCCTCCAGGACAGAAAACAAATAGGCCAGCTTCTGGGCAGGTCCGAGGTCCAAGCGTGCATCGACAAGACTCTCAAAGAGATCTAGGAAGCCCAGCCAGTGGTCCAAGCGACCGTCAAAATGTGGCAGCTCCAGGGTGGGCAGCCTACTCAATAGTCCAGGGCCTGCAACAACAGGGGTCTGCGGCTTGGCCGCATCAGGCACCCGGCTCTTCAAAATTTCCCGCGCTCGCAGACATATGACATCCCCCAGGTGAATAATCTGGTCATAGTCACCCAAAATCCTATCGCGGGCCGTCTGATCCATCACCCCCAAATCCACGTCCATGATGTACTCGTTGAAGCGCGTGAGCGCAGCATCAGCTGACTTGATCCTCTCAATCACTTGCCCATACCGAGCAAGGGTGAGCTCTTCCAATTCCACACGCTCAACAGTTGCAGCTGCCGATGTGAACCATCTCAACTGTGAGGTCAATCCCGCAGCAGCCTCCCTGACTGCCCTTAATGAGGCCATTGCAACAATCAAATATTAATACAAAACAACAATCAACAACCAACAATCAAATATTAAACAAACAGCAATGACTTGCTAGCCGACCAAATAGTTTCAACAAAATAAAAATTCAAATTCAATTATTTCAGGTCCAAATTCAACCCTGTACTTATTCCAAGTATGAATCTAGCTTGGTACAGATGGCTAGTTACAAAATAAATAACAATTCAATGTATAATACAATGCTGGATCAACCTCAAATTAAACATCAATAAGCACAACAATTGTCTGTATAATATTGAGCCGGAGAATGTCTATCAACAATCCAATAATTACTATAAATGCAATAACCAATACACACAATTCAAGTCCTATTATGTTAGACTATGTGTAATTATTATTTAGATAACCTTTCAAATTCAGATCAATGACATTCAATTATTAATTGCCACCAATACCAAACAACTTTTACAACAATATACCAACTTATGTACCAAATTATGTACCAAATTATACCAAATTATACCAATAATTCCTAATTTCACAAACAAATCTTGTTTGTCAGTTCAATTCTAAGGGGCTAGCACTACAAATTACAGTACAAACCACAAGTACTATTTGAGCCCGGCTGACAAAGCAATATTCAGAACTTATCGAGTTACAAGCTATGTTAAGTAATTGAACCAAAGCTACTTTCAACAATAGTCAAAACTTCCAATTAAACCAGTGGATCTTATATTATAAGAACCACGCTCTGCTACCAATTTGTTCGACCCCAAGCCCAGCCAACGGTAACTGGTATGTCGAACCGTCCGCGATTACGCGGAGCCTAAACGTTGCTTAATAATGATAACAAAATGTACCACTAACCTGATTGCTGGGGACGCCAAGTTCGACCTTCAAAGGTCATGCCCTAAGTGTGGTTGATGTATGTAAAATGGGGTGAGTAATTGAAAGGTGTGATGTAAGTCAAGTGTTGTAGAACGTTCCCAAGGCGCCGATATCCCGATGGCGCGGTTCCAACTCAGCATCACACCCGACTCGTTCCCAACAAACGCGTGCCACACGAGATGACGCAATAAGGCGATATGTTTCAAGAAATATCACTGGATTCTTGTTAATCCGAGACTACAAAGTTCAATCACTCACTGAACACAATTAATCTGTTCATATCTCGTGAGATCCAATACGATTTACAGCAAATTCCGCGTGCCGGCCGACCGACGACAAGGCGGCGTATAATTCAACAAAATCCCGGGGTGTTCAACAAATGGGGAATACACTTCAACAATTAGATTATTCGCGACCCAATTATCGGTTTCAACACGCGAATCCAACAATATTTTACCAATTATAATTAAATCAAGGTCCCAAACGCGGACGACATTTTTTCCAAGCAAAGTCAATCTGTCAAGTCAGAGAGGTTATGTCAAGTCAAAGACAATAGAATGTTGCCACACCAAAAAGAGCGTTCAAAATTACATTTGGGACGCAACAATGTCTCAGTCACACGTTAGCATCGGTGTTGTGTTCGTGTCGCTATCTCTGTCTTACGTGCAGTCGGTTACAAATCTTTTCGTTGTTACTTTCGTTAATTTTTATTATTGTTATTTTTTTATGTTCTTACTTTCGCTAATTTTTATTATTGTTGTTAAGTTATTGTATTATTTTGTGCAAGTGTCAGCTGGCACTTATATTATTAGTTAAATATGCCACCAAAGCACAATAGGGTTTTAAATCGCCAACAAAGAAAATTTATTTATTATTTAATGCGGTATATGAAAAAAGAAAAAGAAGAGGGTGTAAAAGATATGGACAACGTTTATTTAAGAGTTGCTATCGCAACTGGAGTGTCCCAACGCATAATACAGCGGATTGCAACTGAAGGTAATGCTTCGGGTTTACTTTCGGTATTCCGCACGCCTGGTAAAAAAAGGCCTAGATCAAAACCTATTACTGATATAGATAATTTTGACCAAATGTAATAAAAAGATGCATACATAACTTCCACAAAACCGAAAAAGAAATGCCGACCATAAACAAATTACTAGCCAAACTCAAACGGGATATAAATTTTCAAGGTGGTAAAACGAGCTTAAAGACAATAGTCAAAAACTTGGGTTTCAAGTGGCAAAAGACCGAAACTAATAGAATGGTTCTTATAGAGAAGACCGACATTCGCCTGAAAAGGATTTTGTACTTGAAAGCAATGAAAAAATACAGGGATGAAGGGCGACCAGTTGTATTCACTGATGAATCATATGCTCACTCATCACATACAAAAGGTAAAGCGTGGTCAGATGGTTCCGCTCAAGGACTAAAGCGCCAAACAAACAAACAAATACACAAACTTTTCCGTAGTATAATATTAGTATAGATAGGTTTATAAAAAAATGGTAGTAACAGTTTTCTTCACGAGTGTACATGCGCTAAAGTTCGCAGAGCCTATGTTCACACTCGCCAAGATCCGTCGGCCGTATAGTACGCACAATAAGTACAGGCTATCACCACATAAGTATATAATAGTACTTACCATAACGAACGGCAGCACCGTTATGCCCTTAGTAAAGTTACGCATCTTATGTTGATATGAGCAGTCTAGTCTCCTTTGTGGGTAGATTACCTATATAGGTGGTTTATACGCAAATGCCTTAGTTAAACGTATATACAACGTGTAACGGAAAGGGTATATACATACCAATGGCACGGCTTCTTTGGATGATGTCTGACTGCAATGCAAGAAAAAAGCACGAGAATAGTTGTCGACCCGTAAATGTGTGTGGATGTAAGTTTGTATTGTTGAGATGTTGATTAACACGGGTGAAACCGCGGGGAACAGCTAGTTAAGTATTGTGAAACGGCGGAGCTTACATTTGCAGGAAAAGTATTAACTTATCAGCATATCAGCACATGCTGTCAAATCAGACATAGCAAGATACCGAAATAACGTATTTATAATCTCGACGCTTTTGAAATTTGATCAAATTTTAAATCTTTAATAAACACGCATACCTTCTATTCGAGAGAAGACCTTTATTACAAAGTTAACACCTGTATATTTACGACCTTAACAAAATTAAGTGTAAAAGAAAACTAATCAATTGGTTTCAAGAGTTAAATTACCTTGGCACTGAAAAGATACAAGCTGTCTCTATGTAGATAATGTCATGGAGAATTAAAATACCAAATTGACTAATATTATAAATGTCAATAAATCAAATATGTTTATTTATTTTTTTAAACTTATTTCACGTACTCACACCATACACACTCAATTATACACGCACCCACATCCCCAAATAAAACTAATCTCACTAACAATATATTAAAATTTAATATATTTTAATAATATATAAATAAAATTATTAAATGGTTCCTGATCACTGCTATAGCACAGAAGAGTTAAGCAATCTAACGGGTGGAAACCTGAAATGCAGATTGCCTACTGGGGTTGTAGGAATGTCCTAAAGTGATACCGTGGCCACGGACCTCTACAACAGGCAATAGGGTGGGTTTTTAATCAATAGAAGTTTAATACTCCACCATGGGCAGGAGGATTCAAATAATGATTTTCTCTCCGAAAAAATAGACCCCAGGTTAGTTAAGGCACGCACCACTCTCACACTATATTCACAGTATGAAATGTCTTCTTATTTATTTTTAAATGTACCTATATTGTGGCGAGAAAATAAAAATTATGCACACCATGTGATTAGCATAGTCAATCATCTTGAGAAATCAAACAAACACAATTTTCCATGTACATATTAAGAATTATACATTAATAATATTGGTGAGGATTAAACCAACTAACTATATTCATTTTTGTTTCAGTGCATAAACACACAAGCTTACAAAATGATAAGAGATCCAGAGGTGAGTTGATAAATCTATGTCTATTTTTTTTATTGTTTATAGTTTTGCGTTTGACCACCGTCTCATCTGATGGTAAGCGATGATGAGGTCGAGATGAAGCACGCTTACCTAGAAGTAGCCTACTCAATCTTGATTTAAAGACGCTATCAGGTAGCTATCAGGAAACACAGACTCCGGCAGGGTATTCTTTCCTTACCTGTACGCACAATGAAAGTACGTTTTAATATAAAAATCGATGTACATATTAAGTGTGTGAAAAACCCAAAAACCCAAACAGTCATAAACTGTAAATAGTGTAGAACTTCACACCCTTGATAACTCGTTTCCTTTTATGTGTTTAATGACTGTTTTATGTGTTTAATGAATGTAATGCAAATATTATATCTCACTAAGTACATACTTGATACTAGGAAACGATGCGCGCGAATTCATATCGAACGTGGTAAAAAGTAAAAAGACCGGTCAAATGGGAGTTGGACTCTCGGCGAGGGTTCCGTACAAACTTATCTAAATATTTAACTTCAATATTACCCACCGAACTGACTACATAATACATATTATGTATTTACGGTTTGCGATTTTTTCCTTTACTTGTGCTGTAAGACATAGCTTCATGTTAAATTTCATAATTCTAGATGAAATGTAAGTACCTACCCCATTGATTTTGATTCTATGTGAAATCGTAAAATATGTTACATAAATGATTACGTTGACTTACTGATTACAAATTTAATATCTTAGCGTGTTAATTCGAATGGTCTTGATAGACAGACGGACAAAAAAGTGGCCGCCCATAAGGTTTTCTTTTTCCTTTGGAGGTACGCGGAACCCTAAAAACAATTTATTATTTACATACTAAGTAATTTGTTTGTATCTACCTACGGTAAGAAAATGAAATAAAGAAACATACGTGAGTGGGTAATTATAAAATCATTATTATGGGAACTTGTGGTATCAGCAGCTCATCATCACGATGTTCTCGAGAAACCGCAGAACAGTTCTATACGTAACTTTTTGTCACGGAAATTGATTCATAAGTGATTTACTTAATTGAAAATGATTATTTCTCACACTCAAACTTAAATCTTTCATTTCAAACAAGCTGATCCGGCGAACTTCTTACCGCTTACGTTTTCATTCTTCTTCTTCTTCTTCTTCTTCTTATATCTTTTTATTTATTTTTTACAAATGTTGTCCTAACAACAACAAACACGATAAAAAGATACATGCTTAAACACATTTCAGCAATTAATTTATAACAGATAGGTAAACCATATTCATGTTCTGATAATTAATTGTCAAGGTCGTTCCAAAGCGAAAATGAAGAAGAATGGGCAAGAAACTCCACGGAGACTCTTTTAAATCATGTTGTTTAGGTACTAAAAAAATTGTGGGTATGTAGTAGCTGTAGTTTGGCAATTTAATGTGACTTTCAATTTAGAATTTAATTTGACCTTTAATTTGGGATTTAATTTGACTTTAAATACTAATAAAGACATTAAAAATTAAAAACACTGTTAAACCTAACTATGTACATTAAAAAAAAATATAATGTAGGCGAAAATAAAAGGGAAATTATAGGGCATCGAAAAATTCATCAACATCGCTATCAATGCGAAAAGTGCCCAGAACACTGGCCGCATTGCCACGTTGAATGGCAATGCTGATTCTCTGTCCAAAGAAAAGGCCAGCCCTCTGGTCACTTGTGGAGTCGACTAAACGTTTGCTGATGTCACGAAAGAGTCGATGCGCACTCGGACCCCATGGTCCCAACGTTTCAACCCCAAACGGCTCAAACATATAGCACCCAATTAGGTTGTTGTATTTGCGCCGTTTGAGATTTTCCGCACTTGCAGCTGCCGCCCCAGCACAGCCCGCCGTACTGAGAAGATGGGAAGGCGCAAGGGTGTCAACACAAGTAGCATCCCACACCAAAGGCTTACCCAACTTCCAAGGCATTATAGTCATCCCGTCTGGTCTCTTCCCATCGTCGCGTGCCAAGCCGTTAGGTTCTAAAACAGATGGTACTCCAGCGGTGACAAGAGCCCGACGGATGATGTCATTTATGCTGGCATGCCGTGCTATCCGGCCAGAGCTTCTGCTGCAGGAAAGGCCATGATGTCTGAGGCGGTCGTCTGCCGCACCACATTGACAGCGATGTGGAGCACCGCTGGGAGCACCCAGACGAAGACATGTAGCGATCCGGAAAGTGTTGTCACTTAACATAGTACCTATATTAAGAGAAGGATATATATTATGTTATATTTGGAAAAATTATTTGACTTTTAATTTGAAATTTAACTTGTATTTAATTTGATAATTTGTGATTTTTTATTTTATTAATTTAATTGACATTTAATATATCTTTGAAACTTTTGGTAAGTATGTAAATTTCTCCAGTTGTATTTAAAACTAGGAAGCTGAGCAATTGTTTGAATATGTGTATTTTTATTTTATTTTATATGGGTCTTGGACCTGAAATAAATGAATTTTATATTATTTTATTTATTGAACTGAACACACATGTATACAACGTGTAACGGAAACCCTATATCTATCCACAAGGGCTGAAGACAACATCTGGTATGGAGACTCTATGCACAGTTTCAGCTCAAAATAAGTGACTCAAAAAATTGATACCAAATTATCGGTTTCATATGTTTCTTGAATGCCAATCATAACAGACCTGTCACAGCACTACGAGGGTTAATAACTTTCCACGTGACTTGGCAATAACACGATAATTCTCTTCGTTCTTCTTAATTTGAATGATTCGGTCTCTGGTATCAATGTATTGAAATTTCTAATAAGTTCCACACATGTAGACATAGGATTACAAAACCCTTGCCATATCGTTTGTTATCATCCAAAGAAACCGTGCACTCAGTATGTATATACCCTTTAAATTACACGTTGTATAACAATTCATAATCATCACGAACGTGTTCGATACTTGGGGTCGGTCTTCCAGTCTAACCAGGGGCAGCTGAGTATTAGTGTTTTACATGGATCGACTGCCTATCTGACTTCCACAACCAGGTAGCTGGATAACATGATACCCCTAGACAAGACAGATGACAGATTTTCAAAGATGCACAGATGACAGCCAATACATACACAGATGACAGTACAAGGCTTAACATGGAACAAGGAATCGAGAGTTAGGTAGGATTAGTAGGTCCATACCTACCTCGGCAAGCGATGTTTAGCCTTATAGATATATATATATATTTAAACAATATTAAAAACATAAATAAAAAGATTACAAAACGCTCGTTATCAGTAGGTTATCACACGTTACGTTAATAGCCCATTCAATGCATTCATTTCTCTAGAAGTCATCAATCTGCAATTATGTGCTGGCTAAGTTGAGTTTTGAATGCATTGAATGAGTGTAGATTTCTTATAGAGGATGGTAATTTTTCATAGAGCTGTGCTCCTTCAAAAGTTATTTATCCCCGAGTTCCTTCAAGTATTCATGAAAGAAAGATTACAATTAACTTGTGGTAGTTAATAGATGATCCACTAGCCGTGTTCGTCTTTCCTGAAAACCTTGATCTTCACTGACATTAAGACTTCCTCAATGCCATAAATTTTGCCGAAGACTACCGAAGACGAAATGTCAATTGTCTAGAACTGTTGTTTTGTTAACTAGTATGAACTAGTCAAAATATCGTAATGCTAGATTTATAACAAATCAACACAAAATTTGAGATCTTTTAGTTATCCTATCTTGAAATTCTATGTGATTATACGTAACTTAATACTTTCACTCATAGATTGATAGAGTAAGAGGTCTCATCTCGCATCTGAGGTGTCCAAATTCAACCAAGTGCAAGTTGGACTCGAGCTTCATACTCGAGGGTTCCGTACAAACTTATTGAGTATTTGTATAAGTTCGATAGTATCAAGGTTACTAAAGATATTTTCTTTTATATGTGCTGTAAAGAATAGCATCTTGCCAAATTTTATGATTCTAGGTAAACGGGAAGAAGATTATGATTTTTACAGCTTAAAGAAACCCTAGACTGATATTATTTTCAATCTCTATCCTTTCTTGATAAAAACGGTCTTGACAGACATGTACGGACAGACGGTTACATCATATTTATTAAAACCAAGAAGGTAATTTGAATCACAGTCTCATTCCGGATATATTCCATCAAAACCTGTTGTACATCTTCGACTACTCCGGTGAATTAACCTTCTTCATCAAAAACCAAACAATATTTTTAATGAATTTTGAAATAATAATCAGAAAAGCGGTATTATATTTACGGCTCATAGAGACGCTAGACGAGGTACTTGGGGTACTTGATATTATTTTTAATATATCGTGTCTTTGTCGAATTTGTTTGAAAGAAAAATTAAAACAAAAAAATATTAGTTAAAAATTAATTATTATGCCAGTTGATTCTTTGATATGGTCCCATTCATACCCTAGAGTTATGGGATACAGAAGGTACTGAAGGGTATTAGTTTTGAAAATGAATGGGTAAATGGATCGATTTCATGCTGGAGGCTGGAAACTTACTATTTTTAGTAGTACTCTATGCTTATCTGCTAACGAAAAAAGAACCCTTTTCAGTCATCATAAGCTCTGCGTTTTTATTTCTGTTTCGAACTATTTCATGCCTTTGAAATAGAGCAAGCAAGCAAGCAAGAGCAATTCAGCTTCATGAAGAACGTACTAGTCTATGTTGTCTAACAGAAAAAAATCCCTCTTTAGCAAAATCCTACGTTCAAAACAAAACCTTCACCTTAGCCTACAATGAAGCCGACGTTTTTACTATCATATTCAATAATTGCCTTCTTGTCACTGGTACTAGATGGTAATCTTCGTTTACCACTCAATAAGTAGATGTCATTAGAAACAATTAACTCTATGTTAACCCTTTGTTTGTATTGTGACATTAAATTCTTCCGTTGCGTGCGTTTTTGTTTCCTCGTTTTATACAGATTTCCGTGTTTTGCTCAGAGGTCAAGGTCATGTCTCTTATGATGGGACATGGGAAAGCCTTGTGTGACCTTGCAAAATAGCAGCAAAATATTAAGTGAACTTCAACTTTCCTAGTATTCCATACCATAAAAAATAACATGAAAAATCAAATGAACATCTTCGTAAATTTTAGATATTTTTTTTTTTTTTTTTTTATAGGTAAGTCTTAAATTACATTAATCATCATCAATAATTACATTCAGGTTTTTGAAACCATTTTTCTTGAAGTCAATTTAAATTTATTTAAATATTTATTGAGTAATGTTAAGAGAAAATGTACTAAACCTAACTACCTATGTACATAAAAAAAATAAAATAAAGAAATAAAATAAAAAAGAAACAAGCTTAGGCGTCAAAGTACTCCTCGCTGTCGTCCGGAAACGTACCCAGAAGACTGGCAGCATTGCCACGTTGTATGGCAATGCTTATTCTTTGGGCAAAGAATGAGCCGGCCCTCCGGTCACGCAAGGAATCGATCAGCCGGTGAGATAATTCCTTATAAAGGAGACGCGCACTCGGGCCCCATGACCCAAGCGTTTCGACCCCAAACGGCACGAAACTGTAATTACTAGAAAGGTTACAGTATTTGCGCCGTTTGAGGGCCTCAGCAGTCGCGGCTGCTGCACCAGCACAGCTCGCCGTACTTGGAATATGAGATGGTGCAAGAGTGTCGACACAAGTTGCGTCCCACACTAGAGGCCTACCCATCTTCCAAGGCACCAACGTCATACCATCTGGTCTCTTCCCATCGTCACGTACTAAGCCGCTTGGTTCTAATATCGCAGGTGTACTGGCAGTGGCAAGAGCTCGACGAATAATGTCATTAATGCTGGCGTGCCGAGCTATGCGCCCTGCACTCTTGTAACAGGACAGACCATGGTGCCCGAGGCTGTCAACAGCTGTACCGCAGTGACACCGATGTGGAGCAACACAAGGTACGCCTAAACGTAAACAAGTAGCGACCCTGAACGAAGCGTCATCCATCATTGTGCCAATGGTGGATGACGGGAGTGCTTGGAGCCATAGACCCGACTCCCATTCTCCCACAGCCAACAGACGAGCTCGCTCAGCAGTATTCGAAGACGTATTAATTAAGTTATTCCGTAAAATATTGCAGAGCGGCGCGTCCCATAGTCTTTGGGAAGACAGGTTGTCGGGCAAATCCGTGTTGGTACAAGTCATCTTCCAAGCGTTCAAAGCATCGGACAAACACGGTACATCAAAATTAACCAGTGAGAGAGATAAAATTTTCCTGGTCAAAGAATCCGTACCGTGGACCGAGGAGAGAAAGGCTGGTAAACTGATACTTGAAATTTTGCGGACGCCGAGACCACCCATGCGAATGGGAAGTGTGGCTTGCTGCCACGCTCGGTCATCCAAGGCCACATTTAAAATGGAAGATAGTGTGTTTCTTATAATTTGGTCAACTTTTTCCAAAAGTTGAGGGTATTTCCAAAGATGAGATGAGCGAAGGCTATATGTTAATTTGGGTCCAAAGCAACAGTATCGAATAAGTGTAAAAGCCGAATGCATGCTAATTTTGAAAAGTCTTTCCGAAACATCACTAAAATTTTGGATCTTTTGCTCAATGAAAGTTGGAAAGGATTCATCAAAAATTGGAGAGCCTAAGAGGTGAAGAGAACTTTTGTCAATTATTTTAATATTCGGTGCTATTGTTTTAAATTTTGCTAAGGTCGTCTGTCTGTCAGTGGTGTGGGGGAGGTAAATTTCACATTTAGAAAAGTTAAGTTCCAAACCTATGGAACTAAATTTATCCTTCAAAAAAGTAAAATCTTTTAACACGGTGTCTACATCACCTCCTAGGGTACCATCATCTAAATACCAAACATTAAATTTGGAATTTAGTTGCCGAATGATAGGGTTTATAGCCAAACTGAAGATGACAGGCCCAAGAGGGTCACCTTGTTGGCAACCAACCGCTGATTCCAAAAGATTTTCCTTATAAAGTAATTTAGACGGGTGCCTGTAACATTGATAGATAAAACTGTAAATTTTGGGTATTTCTTTTTTAACTTCTGCCAACAAGGTGTCCCTGTTCACGGAATTGAAGGCATTCTTGATGTCAAACTTAAGAATGACCTCTCCTTCATTAGAATTTAGGAATATTTTAGATATAAGTTTGTAATTCTTTTATGCCAAATAAACCAAATAAAAAATAAACTGAAAAATCATTTCTTTAAATTTTTATTTGGTGTTGTTGCGCCAATAGGTACAGAGGTAGGTATAAAATAAATAAGACGTATATATTTCACCACAATTATATAAAATATTTTAACAGGATGTTATAATTACTTAAGTACTAAATACAGTGTTACTTTATTCGCTAATTACAATATTCAAGGGTGGACTGGAACCTTAACTTGGGAAACCCTGTATTTCAAGACTCTAAAGTCACTCAGGTCTATGCCTAAAGATTTTGCGACAATTTGGTTTAACTATTACGGTTTATTAAATATAGGTAGGTACGTCGCTCACAGACATTACGGATGGATGTCAGAGGTTCCGTTGTTTATCCTTTGTGTACAGAATCCTCAAAATATGGTAGAAGCTCAATAGTTTATTTTTTAATTTTTTAATCATAATTAGGTTTTGATTATTACTCATCACATTTAACCAGTAATTTAATAAAGTTCTAACATCCATGTTTTATTCGCAGGCTTGTGGCTGCCCTATACGGGAAGTGGGTCCCTCAATGGTATCTTCCTGTCCAAACCAGTTCTTGATGTTCATGACGATTTTGGAAGCCTACATCAACGGGCGCTGCGACCTGGCCGACCCTTGCAACAGAGTGACTAGCAGGGACCAGCCTGATGATAAATATGACTTTGTGGTGATTGGCGGAGGAACGGCCGGCGCTGTCATGGCTGGGAGGCTATCGGAGAACCCTCAGTGGAAGGTACGTACAGTAACACCAGTATTCGAAATTAAAAATCAACTCAATAAGACAAGCCATAAGCAGCTTTATCTTGTGCTAAGTTACAGAATTTCTTAACCGTATTAATTAACGTTACGGGTACATTGTTATCTAGGCGGTGCCTGTATCTTGGAGACCGGAGTTGCGTTAACAAAAAAAAAATTATTAAAATACTTATTCTAAACAAAAATATCAAACGTGACAATGTCATAACGAAACAAAAAAATATAGTTACAAAATTTCCTTAGAATACTTACAACAAAACAATTAAAAACTTTTTAGCAAAAAATAAAACCGACTTCTATTTATGGAAGTTGTTATTGGTTATGTGCTTTCTTTTTTTTTTGACACCGCCTACCGAAATTAAAGTTATTTTTACCCGACTACGGCAAAGCCAAAGGAGGGTTATGATTTTGACAGGCTATGTATGTGTGTATGTATGTATGTATGTATGTATGTATGTATGTATGTATGTGTGTATGTTCATCTGTTCCCTCATAGCTCCAAAGCTGCTTATCGGAACTCGACAAATGAGATATCGTTAGAACCGTCTTGACCGTCCGCTGAACATAGGCGACGTAACGTGTCACAAAACCCAATGTGGCGCCCTCTAGGGCCCAAAAAGTGTTGGGTTAAAAAATAAAAATAAGATAAACACATCGTGTTTGATATCATTTGAAAGGGCGTCACATGCACATTTCCAAAACATTGCATAAATTTAAAGTGGCGCCCTCTAGTGGACAAAAAATCATGCGTAAAAAAATAAAAATAAGTTAGATACACCGTGTTTGGTGTCATTTGAAAGGGCTTCACTTGTACTTATCAAAAATATTGCTTAAATTTAACGTGGCGTCCTCTAGCGGACAAAAAGTCATGTGTAAAAATAAAAATAAGATAGATACACCGTGTTTGATATCATTTGAAAGCGCTTCATTTGTACTTATCAAAAATATTGCTTAAATTTAACGTGCCGCCCTCTAGCAGTCAAAAAGTCATGTGTAAAAAATGAAGTAAATAGTATAGAAGCACAGTGATTTAACACCAAAATAGTTTAAATAAATAAAAGTAAAAAAACTAAAACCCGACTACGACAAAAAATCGATGCTAAAAAGGATAAAACAAGATTTTCAGGATGCTGAAATAAACAAGGTTACTAGAAAAACAAGAACAGAACAAAAATAAAAGCCGTAGTCACACGTTACATATAGGATATCAACCGTAACAAAACAATTAATAACGTGACGTGTGACTACGGCTTTTATTTTTGTTCTGTTCTTGTTTTTCTAGTAACCTTGTTTATTTCAGCATCCTGAAAATCTTGTTTTATCCTTTTTAGCATCGATTTTTTGTCGTAGTCGGGTTTTAGTTTTTTTACTTTTATTTTTGGCTTTGTAGTGTTTTGATATGAAAGTCGGTTTTATTTTTTGCTAAAAATTTTTTCACGCTTTTTAGTGGGTCCATTTGTAATTTATCTAGTTACAAAAGCCAAAATGTCAACTACTTATCACCTTTTACAAAATATTGCTATTTCCGATGCAGAGCCGTTAATTTTTTAGGAGTTCTCCTGGTACTTCACCATCAACTCTACTTCACCATAAATGCATTGTGACGAGCATAAAGTACTTAACATCCATATTCAAGTAATTGAATCGCAATCCACAAAATACTTATTATTGGATAGTTACGGTGGCCATCTGTGGTCTTCATCATCAGTTCCACTTCCCAAATGGTGCTTTTCGAGAGCATCTGCACAAGCTACTATAAGAAATACCCAAAACTCTATAGTCCATGATTCCAGCATCAGATCCTAGTGTGATGACAATGGGATCAGCTAGAAAGTACACTCTTTCAAACTAAAATAGAATTTTCCAAATCGGTCCAGCAATATCCGAGTTATGAGGTAACATACATAAAAAAAGTTCAAGATGAATTGAGAACCTCCTAATTTTTTGAAGTCGGTTATAAATAAAATGCGGCTTTCTTAAAATACAAAATTTATATTAAGCAGAATTTAAAGATAGCTGGTTAATTAAATAATGGGTATGCTTTAAGGCTAGGTAGCCGACTGGGATATTAAAACAAACCTCAAACGCTGGAGATACAAGTAAGTATTTATCACATTCTCCTCATACCGATTTTACTATATTATAAAGGCCGAAATTAGCGTTAAATATTAAGGAATTAAGGATTGTATTAATTTGTCATGATATTGTGTTTCCATTTTAAGTTCAATGAAAGATTTTTCCGTCAAAATGTAACACCTATTTTTTATGACGGAAATCGATTCAGAAGCCGATTCTGAACCAACCACTTTCAGGAATTGCGTTTTTTCTGTTACAAGTTGTAGAAGGGGGAAAAGGGTTAGTTGTTTAGTATACCTAAATTTAAAAAATAACAAAGACATATTATTTTTGTAATAAAATTGTGTGTTGTTTATCACTCATAAATATGACTACGAAATGTATATAGGCAGGTATATAGATTTCATTGTCTGAAATCGCAATCTCTATAAACATACACATATACATTGGCAAATCATTTGCATGCACCAAATCGTGTTTCTAGGCCTTTGAGCGCGACAATGGACAGCATTCGCGTCAATTTCACGCTAGAGCCTATAAACTGGCAACTATTCATTGTTTGAGGTACTTCGGTACCATAGAACATATCAATGCAAGGTCGCAGATCTTTGTCTAACACTGACGTCTTCCTTTATTACCAAGTTTGATTATTATTTAGAAAAAAAAGGGAACTAGCAATGTAGAAACGACATTACTAGCAATCTTGTTAACCTCTCCAACTAGGAGTAGTTTCTGCCCTTTTTTTTTAATTATTTTTTTTTTATTGAAAATAGATTCGCTTTTGACCACTATCTCACCTGATGGTAAGTGATGATGTGATCGAAGATGGAGCACGCTTACCTAAAAGTAACCTATTCACTCTGGACTTAAAGACTCCTAGGTTGTAGCTGTCGGGAAACACAGACTCCGGCAGGGAATTCCGCTCCTTAGCCGTCCGCACACTGAAGGTATTCCCAAAACGTTTTGTGCGTATGGGTGGGATGTCCACCATGTAACGATGGCGCTTCGCCGTTTGTCTCGTAGTCCGATGATGGAACGGGCTTGGCGGAATTAGATTGTGTAATTCCATCGCACACTCCCCGAAATGTAACCGATAGAAAACCGATAGACTTGCAACTTGGCTTCACTTGGGTGAGAAATTAGTCCGTATCACTTTGCAGCTCTCCTACCCATCATTTGCTTAGGCATTTACACACACACTTACACTTGCTGAGTATTAGTGTTTTACATGATGTGACTGCCTACCTGACCTAAACCTAGTAGCTGGGTAACGCAATACTCCTACGCCAGACCAGTGTCACATTGTTTGGCTACTGACTACCCGTAACGATTGTCAAAGATGTCCGAATGACAGTCGGGACCAAGGGCCCGAAGCACGGGGGCAATAGCACCTTTTGCGCTACCCGGGAATCAAACCCGAGATCTCATGCTCACTAGTCGCGGTTGCAACCACTAGAACAACGAGGCAGTTCTTTGCAGCTCTACTACTTTACACCAAAAATTACATCAAACTAATATTTTAATGTAGTGCTGAAAGCTAATATCTAATAATTATAATCTCTAATATAAAATTATAGTATCGCTAGCTTTTGCCCGCGGCTTCGCCCGCGTAATTTACACTTTGTCAATAATTCTTGTTGGGTGGTTAAAAACGCATATAATATTTAAAAAACCATCAACAGGGTCCATCCATCCCCAAAAAGAGACAGACAATTAGTATTTAAAATTTATCTTTTTAAAACCAAAAACGTAGTTTACAGTACATTTTTGTAAACTACGTTTCTGGTTTTCCCGTCCTTGGCTAAAACGTGTCGACTTTGTGAGCTTGATATTCGTGAGCACGCCACATAAAGTTTATAAATAATAATGTACACTACATGTTTATGGTCATTGCGAATACTGCTTTTAGGGGAAATTTGAGTTTTTTGAACTGGAATCGGTCGGGATTATTGGAATGCGAGGAAAAATAAGTTTTCACCGCTTACTGTTCCTGTCATAATTATTGCTTGAACAACATTGCGTCCAAGGTGTGCAATTTGTAGTCGCGTGCCATTATAGAGCCTTGGTGCGTCCAGATTATGCATCAACAGGACTGGGACACCAAGTTTAAGCCTCAAATTTTCCAGAGAGTTGAACTCTACAGGGTACGACGTCACTTGCTCAATATCCATGACGTTGTCGACGGACAGATACTCGACAACATCACAATCCACATGAGACATAATCTTTTCGTTGATCTGTCCTATAATTCATTAGTCGGTGCCAAAATTGCTCTTTCACGCAGCCATACTCTATCCCTCATAATTGTTTTTAAATCCGAATAAACGTGGTTTATTAAATTACCTGTATCTTGGACTATGTTACAGAATTCAGAGCTCAAATAAATCATCCCGTTGATATCTGTTGCCACACGATCTTCTCCTATTTTCAAAAGGGCAGCCGCATATTGTCCTGATTTAAAAATAGAAACGATTCGTATATTAACTTGATTGGTTAAAATTTAAACGATACGCTTGGCGTAACGGTTGACTGGTGCATGACCCCAGCCCTAAACAAAAATTTTTATGGCCTACATGTAGTTGTGTAGTTTAAAAAAAATTGTTTCGAGTGATTCTTGAATACGCAATTTGAATGAATTGGGAGAGGGGGAAACAAAGTTCCAACACCCGTTTTAGATCCTTAAGGGATGATTTCTGGGATAAAAACCGTCCTATGTCTTTTCCATTGTCTAAAACTATCTCCATACCAAATTTCATGTAACTCAGTTCAGCAGTCTAATGTGTGTGGGAAGGGCGGGGACATTATTGATTCCGTATACGAAATTCCAACACCCTTTTTTCATCCTTTGGGGTCTTCGTTCGCTTGGGAGGGTTTTCCCGTGTAAATCCCGATCCCGTGGGAATTTCGGGATAAAAACTATTTTATGTCCTAAACCATTCCCTTGCCAAATTTCATTAAAATCATTTCAGCTGCTTAGGCGTAAAAAGGTAACAACAGACAGACAGAGTTACCTTCGCATTTATAATATATGGTATGGATAGTGTATGTATTTAAAGTATGGATAAATTTTGCCCGCGACTTCGGTCGCGTGGGAGGCTTTTCCCGCGTAAATCCTGATGCCGTGGGAATTCCGGGATAAAAAGTAGCTTATGTGTTTTTTCAGGATGTCAACTGTCTTTTTACTAAATTTCATTGAGATCCGTTCAGTAGTTTTTGCGTGAAAGAGCAACAAAATTACAATTCGAAAACTATCCCACGGGAACCTTATATCGGGATAAAAACAATCCTATGTCCTTCCCAGGGTCCTAAACTATTCCCATGCTAAATTTCATGTAAATCGGTTCAGCAGTTTTGGCGTGAAAAGGTAACAGACAGACAGAGTTACTTTCGCATTTATAATATTAGTATGGATAATATCTACATTTACTGTGCGGACGACTAAAATTTGGAACTCTCTTCCGGCTTCTGTGTTCCCTTGTACTTATGAACCAAGGATTGAGTGAAGAGGGACCTCCTGAGCTCACTCGTTCCATCGTAGACCTCATCTATCGCTTGCGCGTGGTCGACGTCAAGAGCGAGCTCATCAGTAATAAAAAATGTTAGTTCAATCTTATAATTTAAATAAATTGTGGTCAAATATCGACACCTGGGTGTCGACTATATTTATCTAACACGTAACATACAATAATTACCAAACCACAACTTTTTCACCAAGCCTAATGAAGATGCTTAAAAAAAACACGTGGAGTGAACGGCGATGTTCATAAAAAAATGTGGGAAAAACCTAATCAACTAGTCTATGGGAATTATACATGGTGGGCGTTGCTAGTTGCTAAATAATTATTACGTGTGGATCTTTAGATTCATAGTCAAATAAATACAGCAGAAATATAAAGGGTTAGAAATTAGGTAATGTGCGTCGACGTACAAAAAAATACCTTTACGAAACTAGGCTAAAGTTATACACCCTTTTTTTTCCGGCTGGGAAAATCATCGAATGTCTTCTCCCGTTTTGGGTTAAGCGGAAGGGTGTGTCAGATTTCTGCTGACTAAAAACCCACCCTGTTCCTTCGGCTGCCCTAAATTTCCGGGGCCGCTGTAACTCGGTAGAACTTTCCCGCAAACAAAGTTATACACCCTAGAATTTGCATTCTAATAGCCTTACCTAGAGAAACAAACTTCATCTGTCATCTTCCCTTCAAACTTAACATGCCTATGATTTACTTTTAAACCGAATTGCGTATGATACAGCATACTCGTAATATATAGGTTCCTTTATGTATCTACGTTTAACATTTGACCAAGAACTTGAACAGACTCTTCGCATCATCACTATGTGGTCGGTTCGAGTTTGAGGCTCCAAAGTCAACATATGTTGGTAGGCTTACCTAGCAAATATTATTGTACCTACCTAGATAAGTACTGTACAGTAAGATATGTGCAAAACATTCGCTCGACAAGCGTGGTGATTGACTCCTTACTACTGTTGTATTTTCTGATAGCTATAACCGAGGGGTCTTTAAGTCAAAATTGAATAGGTTACTTCTAGGCATCTTCGACTACATCATCGCTTACCATCAGGTGAGATAGTGGTCAAACGCGAAACTATAATGAATAAAAAAATTTTACCAAAAAATTAAACCGACTTTTAGTTGGTCGATTTATAATTTACCTAGTTACAAAAGCCTAAACTACTTAGAACTTTTTACAAAATATTGCTTTTCCCAATGCTGGGCCGTTAATTGTTGAGGAGCCTGGTACGTCACCATCAGCTTCACTTCACCATATGCATTGAGACGAGCACATTGTGCTTAATAACCATATTCAAGTAATCGAAGCGGAACCCATGAAATACTTATTATTCCTACTTATATATTGAGTAGTTCCAGTGGTCATCTGTAGTCTTCATCATCAGGTCCACTTCACAAATGGAGCTTTTCGAATGCAACTGCACAAATTACTATACAAAATACTCAAATCACTATAGGTGTGCCTAAATATTTGAAGAGTTCCCTCGATTTCTCCAGGATCCCATCATCAGATCCTGACTTGGTGACAATGGGACCAATTTCGAAGTATAATACCCTTTCAAACAAAAAAAGAATTTTCCAAATCAGTTCAGCCGTCTTCGAGGTGATCATACATAAAAAAATATACGCTGCGACTTGATAACCTCCTCCGTTTTGTTTCGTCGGTTGAAAAAAGGCTCTACAGTAAGGGGCGAGTTTCCTTGTTAACTACAGCGAGACACAGACAACTTTCTACACTGTAACGTATATAATATATAGCTAGTTATATTATTCTTTACATTTCATCTCGGCTCTAAGGCTGGTAATCAACCTCATCGTAAGACGTGTTAGAGCCCTAGTCGACGACGGCTCGTCGTGTTCTACGCGTGACTTAAAGAACAGTCAGTAGCAACGACGGGACCCAATATGGCCATTACTAACAGGATTGCGGGAATGCTCTATTCTAACGGGATACCACGACCCGAAATGCAAGGGTGACTGAAAGGTCAGCGTGAGTTTCTAGTCAGTAGAAGTCTGATACTCCCATCTGTTACATCCAGAGTGCAAAAAAATTTGATGATTTTTCCCCCGAGAAAGAAAAAAAGACATTAGAGTGGACGGGCAAAATCACTTCCTTCTACGTGACTAAAAACCTAAAATATGTTATTACTGAGTAGATAATTACTAAGTAGTAATTGTTCAGTTTTTACATAATCCGGGGTTGCGGGAATGTTTTAACGAGATACCGCGGTCCCGGAACTTAAGGGCAGCGGAAGGAACAGGGTGGGTTTTTTTTCAGTATAAGTCTGACAACCTTCCGCTTAACGCAGAGCGGAAGAAGTCATTCGATGATTTTCGCACCTTACAAAAAAAGTTCTTTACACAATGAATTTTCGTGGTTACCAAATGATGTCATCACTTATGAGAGAACCAAAACATAATAGTCATTATTACAATTTAATGCAAACTCATGTATTACATAATTCCTCGTTTTACATAGCTAACTACGTTAATTAACGTTTTAATTTACCGGAAAATTATTAATTAATCTTTTGTAACTGTAAGTACTGTGTTCTTTAAGCCGTTGTTAATGGTAAGTTAATTGTCGGAAGCTTTGGGCACCCAACCGATGGAAAATATAGAAGTACTTATTCGACAAACACGAACCAAGCGATGAATTTAATTTTCTTTAGTTTTTAACCACTGACGCAAAAAGAGGGGGGTTATAAGTTTAGCCGCTATGTATGTCTGTCTGTGGCACCGTAGCTTCTAGCAGGTGAACCGATTTCAGGTTTTTCGCGGTGGTTCTTAGATATGTGTTGTTTAAATCGGTTCAGCCATTTACTAGATATGGGGGGTGAAAGTGTGGATCAATAATCGAATGTTGTCAAATATACCCAAGTAGCGGAAAGGGAACGACGTGTACTATATTACAAAAACTGTCCATTCCACGAAATTGGTCAAATTGATAAAAACTATGGTAGGTGAAAAACTGAAAATAAAAATTAAATTAAAAGTTTGAAAGCCCCCACGCATGAAATACTTAGAAGTAGTTTGAGAAATATGCCTTAAATAGTAAAAAAATAATGGTTACGGCAGGGGTATCGCCACTTGGAATCGATATTTAAAGTTTATTACATAACGATACCCTGATTTAATTTGTTTAATAGGGACCAAGTTGTGAAGAGTGGAACAAAAATAAAATAAACCAGGTTGTGCCCCTAACTTCTGGGACTTCAAATAGTGCACCCGTCTCTTGGTTAAATCTTTCAAACTTTGACAATCCAATACTGGAAACAAGGATATGATCAGCATAACAGTAGGTAGTATAAAATACACCAACAATTTATAGCCTTCAAATAATATTTGATCTAGATTGACTATTCATTGGTCAGGGTCAGTCTACCTACCTACATATGGATATTCAGAACCCAAAGAACTTCTATTAAATTCTTATAAAAGCTATATTAAAAATATCACCGTTTATGCGCATAAACCACTATAAAAACAGTCAATAGAAAAAGAAACGAATAATTAAAACAAAGAATTATTATACCTACACAAAAATATATTTATTTAACCATTTATTTAATCAATCGAAATCACAGATCTATGAACCAGACGATCTTATTTTTCGTATAAGGCATACATTCTGAAAATCTAGACAGTTGACTTAAATTAGTATTACTTTTTGTTATCTTTAGGTCCTGTTATTGGAAGCAGGAGGCGACGAACCGACGCAGTCAGGGGTTCCATCATGGGTAACAGCATACTGGTCGCGAGATGACACGGATTGGCAGTACCACACGGAGCAGCAAGATCGAGCCTGTCTGGACGATGGCGGGAAGTGCTACTGGCCTAGGGCGAAGATGTTGGGTAAGCTTTCGTTGCGCCTGTCGCGTTAAAGAATAATCTCTCAGCTACCGACACATGTTTTTCTTTGTTCTTATTTATGATTGGCTGGCGGTTGACCACTAGTTTGCGAGGCTTAATTTTCGCCAGCACAATCCTTACAGACCCTTCCGCACGCCCCAGGGCGGAGGATATGCATAACGATTTACATATCGAGAAAAAAAAAGGTTTTCTTAAGCCTTATTGGTCTGGAGCTAAATAAAAATAACCACACGGGTCAATTTTCAAGTTTAAGTACCGCTTGCCGAAGTCGATCTGTGGATAGGTGGGGATAAACATATCGCCACTTAATATACATTTTTAAATTGACATGATTACTAACAGTATCATAATTGTAACTTAAAACGGGAAACGTACCATGTGTATGCGGAAATTCGAAACACTTCGACTTGGAAAGCATTTTAAGCCGTTAGTCCTGGCTGTAATTTTTACACGTTTGACAGTCGTTACAGGTTTTCAGGAGCCAGAAAATCTGACACTGGTCTTGCCAAGGGGTTCGTGTTACCTAGCTAGCTGGGTTGTGGAGGCCTGATAGGCAGCCGATTCGTGTAAACAACTAACTATTACTCAGCCGGTTAGACTGGACAGGTTCTGAATATCTAATGACTGTTAAAGATCTCATAACCAGAGTGATAACCAGTAAAAACAAAACCTCGATCAACTTACCTCGAGCAAACAATTGGTGATCGAGGATTTTTTTTTGCTGCATCATAGTATAAAGTACTAGCTTCCACCCGCGACTTCGTGCGCGTAGAAAAAAAATTGGCCAAGTGCGAGTGGGACTCGCCCAAGAAGGGTTCCGTGGTAACTATAATAAATATAATATAGGTACTTAATATATTTAATTAAAAAAAAACGAAAAACCTTAAAAATTTCTTAAAACTAGCTTATTTACTGTTTTTACAACTACGCCAAATAACGTTGTTTTTAATAGTATTTGTATGAATTACAAAGTTATATTTGCGGTTTTAGAAAAGATACTGTATCTCAAAAACTGCCGACTCGATCTTGTTCGAATCAATTTTGGTTGAAAGCTTACATTAAGATCTACACTACAACATATCATTTTTTTAGATTTTTCACTTCATTATTATAGAAGTTAGAGGGGGCGGGACACACATTTTACCATTTTGGAAGCGTATATCTTTTAAACGATTAACTTAATGAAAAAGTCATTTTAGAAACCTTAATGTCATTTTTAAAGACCTGTCTATAGATACCACACACGTATAGGTTTCATGAAAAAAAAATTTTTCAGTTTCAGTTCCATGTATGGAGAGCCCCCTTTATTTTAAATGTTTTTTAAATTTTCTCTTAAAATCGGAAAGCGGTTCACAGAATACATCTATCTACCAAGTTTTACATGTATAGTCCTAATAGTTTCGGAATAAAATGGCTGTGACATACGGACGGACGGACAGACAGACAGACGGACAGACATGTCGAAACTATAAGGGTTCCGTTTTTTGCCATTCGGCTACGGAACCCTAAAAATCCCCCGATTTTGAAACATTCTTCATTAGTGCTCCGCTCCTATTGGTCTTAGCGTGATGATATATAGCCTATAGCCTTCCTCGATAAATAGGCTATCTAACACTGAAAGAATTTTTAAAACCAGAACCGTAGTTCCTGAGATTAGTGCGTTCAAGCAAACAAACAAACAAACAAACTCTTCAGCTTTATAATATTAGTATAGATTATACTTAACTACCAACTTATTCCCTCCAGGTGGATGCTCCGTAATAAACGGCATGATGTACATGCGAGGCCAGCCCGCAGACTACGACGGCTGGGCAGTCAACGGCGCCACGGGCTGGTCCTGGTACGAAGTGCTGCCGTACTTCTTAAAGAGTGAGGACAACAAGGAGATCGGAAACGGAGTGTCGGCGCAGTATCATAATCGGGGAGGACCACTGCCAGTACAGAAGGTGAGAGTAAATCAAAGACCAAAGTTCTGGGTACCCAGCGTTTTTGTCATGCCAAGAATTGGAATCAAACGTTTCAAGATTCACGAGCCGTGTGCGCGACTTGTTCGCATGGGTCTTCTTTCCCGTGTAATTCGACAAACCTCTTGGGGATTCCGGGATTACGAGAGCCTTGTTCCCTATAACTTCCTCTATCTCCCAGTGAAAGTACTTAAGACATCATAGTTATATTGAAATCACAAACAGACACTCAATGTTATTTACAAATAGGTATAGATAGAAGATTAAAATATTATTATAGGTATCTAATTTAAATGCGTAGGTCTTGGCAACAGGGCTTATTACAATTGTGAAAGTTTTTTTATGCCTAACTTTCGTTCTATCGCGTCTTAGATATTAGGGAGATAAGTATAAACAAATCAAATGAATCAATCATTGCCTTGAAGGTCTTCTTCTGGTCGACGTTGTTGATTCTGAATTCCAGGAGTTGCTGTTGGTAACAATATTGTCACCACACCACTCACGTCAACTCCTATGTGTTCCATAATATTCTTCACTATTTGTGTCAACCACGACTTTCATGTAGCCTAAGGTGTAGATGGACGGTCCATGAAACTTTATCTTGTCAAATGTATATTAATGTACTAACTCTCGTTTATTTCTTTTTAGTTCCGTCACGCACCTCAGTTCGCTCACGACGTGGTGTCAGGAGCTATTGAGCTAGGATACCCACCAACCAGCGATCTGAACGGGGAGACCAACACCGGCTTTACCATCGCTCAGGCTCTCAATGAGTAAGTAATAGTTTCCACGTCCAATTCCCACGAGGAGTATAGGATTCAAGATCTAGGAAGACAAGATATTGCAGGGAATTTTTTGAAAGCAAAAGATCGCGTAGTCGTTTACCAATAAGGTAGAACAATCAAGCGCTAGGCTCGTCTTTCTCTAAATTCTACGTGTTTCGTCCAACGTGAAATGGACCGCACCTTTTTGGTTGGCAACATTATTCTATTGTCTTTGACTTTTTTTCACTTTTGACATATCCGTTCCTTGTAAAACTAATTGCCGGCTTGTTGAGATTGATTTATTGGTTTTGTGGAAAATCGAGTTGAATCTGCGCAGTTAAAGATAGATTAATCGTGATCAGTGACTAATTGTACTCTAGAATCCCGAATTGAGTGGAAACCTGCGATATTTTGAACTACCACGCCGAATGTCGTCAGCCTGTCTGACACGCGAGATTTGCTAAAAGTAATTGTGCTGTGATGCTATCTGGACCACGCCATCTGAAGACCGGCGCCTTGTGAACGTCCATGAACACTTGACCATCATTACACATTTCACTTACTCACTTCATACTTACATACATACCACACGGACGTGATCAAAAAGGGTCGTATCCTGGCGTCCCAGCTCAGAAGGTAAGTGGTAATATTAGGTACTGACTGGCCTAAGGCCATTGGTTGTAAGCAACGTTTAGGGCTCCACGATCCGTGGACAGTTCAGACCGTCCAGTTACCGTTGGCTGGCTTCTTGTAGTCTTGAACAAATTGGTAAGCAGAGCGTGGATTTTACATTAAAATAAATCCACTAAGTAAATTGGAAGTTTTGAACATTGTTGAAAATAGCTTTAGTTTAATTACTTAACATAACTTATAACTTAATAAGTTTTGAATATATTACTTTGTCAGCCGGGCTCTATAAAGTTGTATTTGTGGTTTGTACTGTAGTCCCTGTTGTATTGACAAGTGGGATTTGTTTGTGAAACTAGGAATTATTAGATTGTATTTGGTTCATAATTTGGTATTTGTTGTGATTAATAATTGAATGTCACTAGTCTGAAGTTAAAAGTTTATCTAAATAATAATCACACATTTGTTAACATAACAAGACTTGATCTGTGTGGATTGATTTATTGCTTATAGTATTTATTGGATTGTGTATTATACATTCAATTGTCATTTATTTTGTAACTAGCCATCTGTACCAAGCTAGATTCATACTTGGAATGAGTACAGGGTCGGATTTGGACCTGAAATAAATTGAATTTAAGTTTTATTTTGTTGAGATTGCTCGGTTGGCTAACAAGTCATTGTTTGTTTAGTTAGTGAATTTTAACCGATTGGTATTAATATTTGATTATTGCAATGGCCTCATTAAAGGCAGTCAGGGAGTCTGCTGCCGGATTGGCCTCACAGTTGAGATTCACATCGGCAGCAGCAGCGGTTGAGCGTTTGGAATTGGAAGAGCTCACCCTTGCTCGGTACGGGTGCTTGAATGAGAGGATCAAGGCAGCTGATGCTGCGCTCACACGCTTCTGCGAGTTCATCATGGACGTGGATTCGGGGGTGATGGACCAGGCAGCCCGCGATAAGATTTTGGGTGACTATGACCAGATTGTCCACCTGGGGGATGTCATAAGTCTACGAGCCCGGGAAATTTTGAAGAGCCGGGTGCCTGATGCGGCCAAGCCGCAGACCCCCGTTGTTGCAGGCCCTGGACTATTGGGTAGGCTGCCCACCCTGGAGCTGCCACATTTTGACGGTCGCTTGGACCACTGGCTGGGCTTCCTAAATCTCTTTCAGAGTCTTGTCGATGCACGCTCGGACCTCGGACCTGCCCAGAAGCTGGCCTATTTATTGTCTGTCTTGGAGGGCGAAGCCAGAGCCTTGGTGCAGCACTTGCCGGTGACGGATTCCTCCTACCCGACCGCTCTGGAGCTTCTCTCCCGACGGTATCAGAACAAGCGCTGCCTGGCTGATGTGCACATCGGCCAAATTTTGGGACTACCGGCCATTGCCAGCACGTCGACGTTGCGCACTGACTTGCTGAACCCGTTGGTCTCAGCGACCAACGCCTTGAGACGCTTGGAGTTACCGGTAGAACATTGGTCCTACTTGTTGGTGCACATAGTGCTGCAGTTGCTCCCCGCGGAGTTGAGGTCACGTTTTGAGCAGAAGTATGGTGGGGATAGTGCCACCCATCTTCCCCCCTTTGACGACCTCCTCAAATTTTTGGAAGACGAGTGTCGGGTTTTGGATAACACTCGTGGCCACGGGGTCACCCCCACTACCATCTCGGCCTAGAGTTCAGGGATGGACTAGGGCTAGGGGGCCTGTTGATGTTCACTCCGCCCTCCGTTTTGCTGGCGCCCGGAGTCCTCATCATTGTGACTTTTGTAAGGCAACGGGGCATGTCATGGCGCGTTGCCCGGCCTTTTTGAATTTGCACGTACGTGCCCGCCGCCGCATTGTCACCGCACGCCGTTTGTGCTTCTCGTGCTTGGGGGCCTACTTCCATCGGGACTGCCCCAGCCCCCGCCCGTGTAGAATTTGTAAAGGGTCCCACCTTGAGATTTTGTGCGCCAACGCGAACCGCTCCAGCAGACCATCTTCTGAGGAGGGTTCGCGCAGGGGGGGGGGTACCCCGGAGTCGAGCACCGGGCTGAGGCCCGCAATTTTGTTCGCCGCACTCCACCCCCCGCGCAAGTTAAACGGGAGCTCCGCAAGCGCCATTTGGTCTCCCCTCGTCAGGGAGAACGCGCGTTGGCTGCTAGGCAGCAGGGGCCGGATCGGCACCGCTGCCTTTCCCCTCCGTTGGCGGAACGTCCCCGGTTGGAGTCGCGCCCTCCGCCATTCAGGCATCCGGTGGGATATGCCCCTCCAGTGATGGCGAGCGGCTCGGGACACCGCGCGGATGAATATTTTGAATGTTGGCCTCGTCGTGAACGAGGGCAGCCTGGATGCGGCGATCGGTCGCCGCCCAGGCATCGCTAAGAAATTGGCGCCTGCCCCGCTAAAGGACCCCCCCCCCCCCCCCGATCAAAACGGTTTTGTTGCCAACGGCCTCGGTCAAGGTCTGGGGACCCTTGGGTGACTCGATTGTGGTCCGTGCCATTTTGGACACGGGAGCCCAGGGTTGCCTTTTGTCGTCTTGGTTAGCGGGACAGGTTGGCCTGAAGGTGAACGACTTTTCAGGCAAGATTTGGGGAATTGGCGAAACGGCTGTCAACGCTGTTGAGGGAAGGACCTGGTTTGAACTCACCCTTGTGAGTTGTCTTTACCCTAAAATTGGTGCTCCTGCCCTGGTTACAACTGAACTTGATTGGGACGAGCCACTTCGGGAAACCCTGTTGGAAGACTGGCTCCAATTTGTATCCGCACTCCCTGCGGTGCTTCTTGTGCGTCTCCTAAACCACGTTGCGCACACTTTGGGTGGAACTGTTGACATTCGGGCTTCTTACGCCTGGACGGACAGTCAAATTGTTTTGTGTTGGTTGAAGACGTCCGTCCACTATTTGGAGGTCTTTGTTGCGAATCGAGTGTCGCAGATTCAAGGTTCTGAAACGCCTTTGATTTGGAGGCACGTGCCTGGTGACCTGAACCCGGGCGACGTAGCCTCACACGGGTGCATGGCCCCCCACTTGATTGCTCACCCCCTCTGGTGGGGACCAGACAGGCTGACTCGCCCTGAGGACGATTGGCCTCGAACGCCAGTCTTGATGTCGGATCCTTTGCCCGGACTTAAGGTGTTCGCTGTTGGGACGAAGGATCCTCCGTTTGATCCTGATTTTTTGTTGAATCGATACAGCTCCCTCGACAAATTGTTGAACGTTACCTCGTGGATCAGGCGTTTTGGCCATAATTCTAAGAATCCAGAGGACAAGCGCCTCTCACCAGTTCTCTCTCCTCAAGAGCGACAGGAGTCACTCCTCCTTTAGGTCCGCTCTGTGCAGGCTGCACACTTTGAGAAGGAGATCGAGGTCTTGAAGTCTGGTAGGGTTGAGTTGTCGGGAGCTATTAGTAAGCTGAATCCCTTCTTGGATAAGACGGGTCTTTTGCGTGTTGGAGGACGGTTGAGGCACTTTAGCCTTCCTTATGGGGCCCGTCACCCCCCTTGTTGCCCAAGGAGGGCCACTTGGTTCAATTGTTGGTGACTGATCGTCACGTTAGAAACTCGCATGCCGGTTGCAATGCGCTGTTGGCCATTCTGCAGCGAGAATTTGGATTTTGCCGGCTGATCGTGTCAATGAGGCGAAGCCCTTTGCTGGCGTCGTAACGGACTTTGCTGGTCCCCTTTTGTTGAAGACGTCCACCCTTTGAAATAGTAAGATTGTTAAGGCTTATTTGTGTGTTTTGTCTGCCTGTCAACCAAGGCAGTACACTTGGAGCTGGTAACCTCCCTCTCGACAGAGGCCTTTGTGGCGACATTGGAAAGATTTGTGTCTCGCCGTGGGTTACCTTCTTTGATTAGGTCTGATTGCGGTACGAACTACAAGGGTACAAGTAACTATTTGAAGGAGGTATACGCCTTCCTTAATGAGAGCCAGGTTGACATTGGTAATAGTTTGGCCCGCCGAGGGGTCACTTGGTTGTTTGACCCGCCAGCCTGCCCCCATTGGGGGGGTATTTTTGAGGCCGCGGTGAAAGCGGCAAAGGGACACTGGCGGAGATTGTTGGGAGACACCGTTCTCACTTTGAGGAACTAGCTACGGTATTTTGCCGCATTGAAGCTGTGTTGAATTCGCGCCCTTTGTGCCCGCTCTCTTCGGACCCGAATGACTTGGAGGCTCTAACCCCGGGCCATTTCTTGATTGGACAGCCACTTGTCGCCTTGCCGGAGTACCCCTTTGTTAATGTGAGCCAAAATCGGCTCTCGCGGTTTCAGTTGGTGCAACAGCTCGCTCAGAACTTTTGGAAGCGTTGGAGCTTAGAGTATCTGCACATCCTCCAGCAACGCGTCAAGTGGACGGATAAAACTCATCCGCCCAAGATCGGAGACCTCGTCCTGATTAAGGATGCCAACCTTAAGCCTTTGTATTGGCGCAGGGGGCGCATTGTCAATTTGGTGGCTGGTACCGACGGGGTCCCTCGTTTTGCTGAGAAAACCTCAGCAAGGTAGACGGATCCATCATAAAGAGAGCGGTCGCAACTTTGTCAAGGCTTCCAATTGATTAGCGGACGGGTAGGCCCGTCCGGGGGAGGGGGGGGGGTAATGTTTCGTCCAACGTGAAATGGACCGCACCTTTTTGGTTGGCAACATTATTCTATTGTCTTTGACTTTTTTTCACTTTTGACATATCCGTTCCTTGTAAAACTAATTGCCGGCTTGTTGAGATTGATTTATTGGTTTTGTGGAAAATCGAGTTGAATCTGCGCAGTTAAAGATAGATTAATCGTGATCAGTGACTAATTGAACTCTAGAATCCCGAATTGAGTGGAAACCTGGGATATTTTTAACTACCACGCCGAATGTCGTCAGCCTGTCTGACACGCGAGATTTGCTAAAACTAATTGTGCTGTGATGCTATCTGGACCACGTCATCTGAAGACCGGCGCCTTGTGAACGTCCATGAACACTTGACCATCATTACACATTTCACTTGCTCACTTCATACTGACATACATACCACACGGACGTGATCAAAAAGGGTCGTATCTTGGCGTCCCAGCTCAGAAGGTAAGTGGTAATATTAGGTACTGACTGGCCTAAGGCCATTGGTTGTAAGCAACGTTTAGGGCTCCACGAACCGTGGACAGTTCAGACCGTCCAGTTACCGTTGGCTGGCTTCTTGTAGTCTTGAACACTACGATTCTTACGATTTCGACAACACAGAGACTTGGTATAAACAACGAATCAGTTACATTTCTGAGGTTTATTTAAGTACTTGAACGCAGATTGATTCAATAACAAAAATGAAATGATCAGATACTCAATCAGTAATATAAAAAATGGCAGATACTATCAGTATGAAACTAAATGAGCTAGTTTTTAACCATGCCAGGGTTGTGAAAATGTTCTAATGAGTTATGGAGCCCTGAAACAACAAGAAAGGAAGGAACTGGGTTGGATTTTAGTCAGTAGGAGTCTAAAACTCCTTTCTACTCCACCCAGAGCGGGAGCAGTCATTTGTTGAATTCCCCCATGTAAAGTTATTTTTTAACCATTTCCACTTTGCAGTGGTGGAACCCGCTACTCAACAGCCCGCGCCTACCTCCGGCCCGCCTCAAAACGCTCCAACCTACACGTAATGCTCAACACGCTCGGATCCCGCGTCATTGTTGACCCGGTCACCAAGAAGGTCACCGCCGTTGAGTACATCAAGGATGGGGTCACGAAAACTGTTGGAGTTAACAAAGAGGTGAGCTTTTTTTACTACCTACTATGTACAATTGTATATAACTTTCCTCATAATAATATGGATATACTCAAAAATAATAAAACCAGATTTAACTACAAGTTTAAGGGCCACTTGCAGCAACACTTTAAATCGAGATTTAATGTAACAAAAACTCGATTTAGGTCTAAATCTGATTTAACGTCTTGCTCACTACTGATTTAGCTTAAAATTACGATTTAAATGACAGATGACGTTATTTTAATCTGTTCAAATTATATTGATTTGTTATCAGATGATGACGAGGTAATCGTGCAGTATTTAGAAACCCCGTTTTTCTCTCGAAAAGTCTATACTGGAAGTGATTTATTTAATTTAAGATTGATTTTGAGTTAAATCTAGCGTTAATAAAATCGAGATTTTAGAAATTTTGCTGCAAGTGGCCCTAAGTTATGTAAAATGGTACATTTATAGGATGACTCGTGTGTCTGTCCGATCTTTTATAACAAACAATTTGCTCTTCTGGATACCCGTATCTAATTAATTTTTAAGACTCAATCATGGATGCAATGTTCTTAGAAAAGAGAATTGTGCTCTGAAAGAGAATGGACTTAATGAAAGAACTTAAATAATTTACATAATTGTGAAATATTCTTAAGAAAATAGAAGTGGGTGTATATTACAGCAAGATATATAGGATGTTTATGGATCCAAGTAAGATGTTATGAGAACATGACTACATAAGTCGGTCGAAAGCGAGAGATCGAATTTATTTTTCATTGAGATATTATTATTATTATAAGATTACTAGCATTGTGGGTAGAATTCACATTGCTAGCAATCCTGTTCACCACTCCAATTAAGCTAAATATGCGTGTGTCTGGAGTGAGTTCACGTCAATAGTGTTATGGCCGTGAACCCACTCCAGACACAAGCATATTTATATGCATACTAGTACTCACGCGGGGCTTCGCTCCCGTGGATTCTATCACGGTAAAAACATAACTCTACTTATTTGCAGTCGCGTAAAAAGTAGCCTATAACTTTCCTCAAGCTTCAAGCTACTTCCATACCAAAGTTCATCCAAATCCACCCTGTACTTTCGAAGATTAGCGCGTTCAAGCAAACAAACAAACAAACAAACTTTTCCGCTTTATAATATTAGTATAGATATACAGCAAAATTTTCTTCACGTGGGTATAGATTACAGCAAGATATATAGGAAGTTTATGGATCCAAATAAGGTTTTATGAGAACATGACTACATAAGTCGCTCAAAAGTGAGAGTCCGAATTTCTTTTTCATTGACATATTTAAAAAAACGAGATTGTTAGTTTTGTCGTAACAAGCTCAAACCTTTCTTATTTGTAATGTAAAATGTATTTGTATCTCCAGGCTATCCTCACAGCAGGCACACTAAACACTCCTCAAATCCTGCTTCTCTCCGGAATTGGACCTAAAGAGACCCTTGACAAATTCAACATTCCAACTATCATGGACCTACCAGGCGTGGGTCAAAACCTACAGAACCACGTCGGAGTGTCACTGGACTTCACGCTAACTAAAGAACCTATGGTCCCGGATCTGAACTGGGATGTTGCTACTGAATATTTGTTGAGCAGATCCGGGCCTTTGTCGAGTACTGGCATGTCTCAGGTGAGATTCAACCTAATGTAATTTTTTTCAAAACTATGGAGTCCTAATAATGTTGATAAATGGAAAGCTTGAAGAAAGCCAAAGAATAACGCAATACATCCATCTTGTATGTATTGCGTGTGGAATGATAGTAAGTCCAACACTAGATAATATAAAACAGAGAAATGTTTATTCGAATACCACCACCGCCATTCGAGTACCAAAAAATTACTACAATACAAGTTAAATAAAATCGTTTGTTTTTTAAGAATACCTACACGTGTGTAATGTGGGTAGAATTCACATTACTAGCAATCTTGTTAACGAGTGTACGACTAAACGCCGACAGACACTACGTCGATCAACCCCTCCAACTAAGCTTAATATACTTCTTGAAGTCTGGAGTAGGTTCGGCAATAGCGTAATTGGTGGGGTTAGAACCCGCGACCTCTCGGTCATAAGTCCGATACTTTAGCCATTTAGGCAATTGACGCTTTATACAACGTGTAACTTAAAGGGTATATACATATCAAATGCACAGCTTCTTTGGATGATAACAAATGATATGGCAAGGGTTTTGTAATCCTATGTCTACATGTGTGGAACTTATTAGAAATTTCAATACATTGAAACCAGAAACCGAATCTTTCAAATTAAGAAGAACGAAGAGAATTATCGTGTTATTACCAAGTCACGTGGAAAGTTATTAATCCTCGTAGTGCTGTGACAGGTCTGTTATGATTGGCATTCAAGAAACATATGAAACCGATAATTTGGTATCAATTTTTTGAATCACTTATTGTGAGCTGAAACTTTGCATAGAGTCTCCATACCAGATGTTGTCTTCAGCCCTTGTGGATAGATATAGGGTTTCCGTTACACGTTGTATAATTGCGCTGAGCATGTCTACATTGAAAAGATTAGTCACCAACTCGGCATTTGATGGGCAAAATATTCAATTCAATTTCAAACAAAGCTTGAACTTTTCCTAATATACGTTCCTACAGTTGACAGGCAAGGTGAACTCCAGGCTAGCATCAGCCGGAGGTCGTCACCCCGACGTGCAGTACTTCTTCGGTGGCTACTACGCATCGTGCGGCGACGGAGTCATCATCGAAACTCGGACGTCAGACGATACTGCCGAAAAGAGGCATATCTCGTAAGTGTTACTTTCTTCATGAAATAGGCTGATGTTAGAGAGTGGTGAGAAGGCAATGAGTTGGACATACCGATAATATCCCAACTTCCTAAGTAATATTATAAATGTGAAAGCATAACTGTGTCTGTCTGTCTGCTACGCTTGCACGCCTAAATTACTTAGGTACCCGATTTGAATGAAATTTGGAGTTGACCTTGGGAAAGGATAATTATGTGAGCTACTTTTTATCCCGGAAAAACATCATATTCCCGCGGGATAATATCGTGTAATCCTCGTGGGTGGAAGGTTAGTTATTCAATATCTTCTCTTCTTCACAAGTATTGGTTGAATGGTAGTGACCTACGGCATTAAGACTGCTTTTGTACCTTTAAGCGTGTAGTGTTGGTAAATAAATAAACAAACAGGTGGTTTTTAACCTTAGAGCATTGTGAACATTATGATGCGACATTCTTCTGTCCGCGGCAATCAAAAGAAGCCCTCTAACCACCTTCATACTAAAAATCACACCGATCCATTTCTCCGTTTTGACGTGATTGAAGGACAAACCAACACAACATTTATTTATTTATTTATTAAAACTTTATGCAACACAAAATGTTCAAAGGCGGACTTAATGCCATAGGCATAAAAAATAAACTAAGTAGATAATATATTCAAAGTAAAAATCTTATTACAAGTATATATATACATAAATAAGTAAAATAAACTTACATACATATTTATCATAATACATAGGTACTAAATATATTTTATATATTAATAAAGTCAGAAAAAACCGGTTATGAAAACTCCGTTTCCACTATTTGTTTTGAAAATAATCCCGCAATTTTCTTTTAAACGCATATTGACTGGTGGCCGTCCTAGTATCAAGATGTAGTGCCTCCCACAGAAGAATAGACTGTATACAACGTGTAATTTAAAGGGTATCATACATACCAAGTGCATGGCTTCTTTGGATGATAACAAACGATATGGCAAGGGTTTTGTAATCCTAAGTCTTCGTGTGTAGAACTTATTACAAATTCCAATACCTACACTGATACTAGAGACCGAATTTTTCAAATTAAAAACGAAAAGAATTATTGTGTTATTGGCAAGTGACGTGGAAAGTTATTGACCCTCGTAGTTCTGTGACACGATTGTTATTATTGGTATTCAAGAAATATATGAAACCAATAATTTGGTATCAATCCGCGAGTTGACAACTTTGTAAAAATTGTTTGAAACGCTTCAAAGCGCTTCATGTGTACTCGTAAAATAATATTTTATTCATTACTTAACCTTACAATTAAAATATAAGTATTTTTTTAATTTATTAAAAAACTATGGCCTAAATCGTGGCATTGTGGTCACGTGACTACGTATGACGTCACCGTTCAAAAAACAACTTTCCTGGCATTTGGCACATGAATGTACTTCGGGTATTTTATGATATTTTACTCTATTATGAACGTGAAAAATTATTATCAGTGCTGTGCAGTACCTTGTTGTGGGAATACTATCATAAAAACGCCAACGAAACTATTTATTCATGTCCCTTTAAAAAGAGATATTTGCAAGAAGTGGTTAGAACTTCTGTGTCAAATCCATCCAAAGGTTGTCTGTAAAAGATCGCTTTTAGCGATAAGACCGCCCATTGTATCACCCTTTTTAGTTGTTAAGTCCATATTTGTTTACTGTTCTGGTGTACAATAAAGAATATATCTATCTATCTGCTTTTTAGAAAAGACAAAAAAAAGGAACTCATCGAACAACTATTACAGGACGATAAGGCAAATGAACCAGAAGAGAGAGAGTTAGTTATGAAATGAAATGAAATATTTATTTGTAAATTGGTTATAAATAATACTTTTACACGTCATGTTTTTTCTAGATGAGGCCGGTATTTCCTAACTGACTACTCCGAGAAGAAACACCGAAACAAACTGCCTCTGAGTTTGTCGTCAACGTCTCTTTTAAAGTCCAGACAATTTGTGTTTGTATATGAGAAGCATGTAGGTTCATGTCTTTGGTATTCTTTTGAGGAAATAACCACGCAAATTTGAGTGGACCTGTCCAGACAGTGCAAGCAGTTAGTTAGTTATTCTTTTCTCATTTTGTCTAACGCACCAACCAAAGATAACCAGTCAGCTGTCAAAATATTGAACAATGACGTTTCGTTTTCTGATTGGTGTTTCTAATCACGTGACTCACAGATAAAAAGTCTCATTTTTCTCAAGGGAAAATAAAATAAATAATTAATAATCTTTTCTTCATTTGTACTATTTTGTGCTTCATATCAATAGATTTACATAATTAAATAGTTATTTTAAATTTTTAAACATACTGTCAACTCGCGGATTCTTTGAGTCAGTTATTTTGTGCTGAAACTGTGCATAGAGACTCCATTCCAGATTTTGTCTTCAGCCCTTTTGGATATATATGGGGTTTCCGTTACACGTTGTATAAAAAGGAAGAATGAATAAAATCAGAAGTATGAGAAGGAATAAATATCTTTTACGTTTTGTTCGAGGACATATATACAGGCGTGACGGATTCTTCCTGAACTGATATAAACCCAAAAATGTAGTCCAGTAGATGATTACCATTATACCAACCAATTTCATCATTAAAACATTTTTCCTTTACTACTCAGGATCTCCGCAGTAGCCCTGCATCCACGCAGCCGAGGATTTGTGTCTATCCGCTCAGTAGACCCATTGCAGCCGCCAGTGATGCAGCCCAACTATTTTTACGACGATCACGAACTCAATGTGCTCGTTGACGCCGCGAGAATCGCTTATAGGCTTGCTAACACAACAGTAAGTTATAACTGAAGTATTTTCTTTGCTCTACTTATCAAAAGAGTTGGTTAAAGCAAATGGCCTAAACAAAAAAGACACTAAGGTGCTTAGGGGACTAATTAGGTATAATCCTAACAGCTAGTCAGTTAGAAATGTCTACAGAATTCTAATTACCTACTATAGAGATATTTAATATCTTATCTATGCAAATTCTGACATAAAATGTATGATGAACGCTAAATTAATTGCCTCCTATTTTATCCTCTTTTAAAAGCAGGAGACACAGACTTACTAACAATCTTATCAAATTGCAGATTCTCCGGGAGAAATACGGAATGATGCCCACAATGGGGCATGGCGAAGAGTGTGAGGGCGGTGGTTGGGACCCTACCGATGAGTTCTTCAAGTGTCTCGCGAAACAGCATACGGCCCCCGAAAACCATCAGGTGGGCACCGCCAAGATGGGGCCAGAGTCAGACCCCATGGCAGTGGTGGATATGCAGCTTAAGGTGCATGGAATACAAGGTAGGTTTTTTGTTTTAATATTTTAATTTGAATACGATGTACCATTATTGTCAAACCAGTCGGTCAGCTCTAATAATAAATTGTATTTAAAGCCAGGCCAGGGCTTTATCTTACAAACAAGGCGACTGCACGCTAATGGAGCTTAGGGCGTCGCTGGAGAGGGCAACTAGGGAAAGGCTGAATCGGATCATTGGGCTACCTTAAACGTTAACGTTCCTAGTAATACCTATTAATAGGTAGGTAGTACCCAATGATTTTTCCTGTAACACTATCCAAGTTTTGTATCATCATCAAATGACTACTCCCGCTCTGAGGAGAGCGGGACTGTCCGACTTCTACGGACTAAAAACGCAACAGGGTGCGTCAGGTCCGTCCTTCAGTTGCCCTTGCGTTCTGGGGGGTTATCTCTCGAGAACATTCCCGTAGGCAATACCCCTATCGGGCCTTGTAATTATAAGTGACGGATCTTTGAAGCGCGCGTGGAACATGACGCGCCGTCGACCCGGGATTTGTCTTATAGGTACTTTAATTTGTATTTTGTTTTACAGGTCTTCGTGTCGCAGATGGTTCGATAATGCCGACATTGACTTCTGGTGAGTGTCTCATAAAATGTAAGTTTTCTCTTTTATTTACAAACAGCCCATACTGAACCTCTTTTTTACTACAGGTAACACTATGGCCCCCATAATAATGATAGCGGAACGTGGCGCAGAGTTCATTGTGACCCGCCACCAGTTATCAAAGAAGACTCCCGGTGAACTGGACAACCGGTTCGGTCAAGACTCGCAGAATTCTGAAGATGTTAGTGGAAATTATGCAAGCCACGAGGAGCCGCATGGTCAGGGATATGGCCACCATGAGTAAGTAACGTGTCAATAATAAGGTTTTATATAGTGAATGATATATCTGATAAATAATAAAGTAAAAATAACAATTGTAATTATTCTCCCAATAACGTGACCACTGATGGGACCACAGAACAGTCCGTGGATGCGACACAGGCCTACACCCTATGAGAGTGAATGACCCGTAATACCGCGCGGACCCAGTGCGTTGGTATATTGGTATAAATTAAACAATGTAATGCTCCATGCGTGCTTCAACTCTTAAGTTATGCTTGTAGCCCCTGACGCACCACGGAAACTCCACTCTCTATAAGAAATAATTGTAAGAATGAAAAAACTCGACTGCAATCTCTAACTAAAAAGTTCGAAGCACGTCTCTTTTCAAGCGTTATGATCGCATGATATCAGAGATGAATTCTTGTATTTTTCTTATATTATACTTATATTATAAATAGGTGTTTGTAATCTCTGGAACTAATGATCCAAATCTAAAATTACTGCATATTTGTGAATGCTACAAATTATTCCACGCGAACAAGTCGCGGGCGAAGTGCTAGTATGTTTATTTTCCTGCTAAGTATCGCCCGATTCCATTTTGTAATAATAAGCAATCCACATACAAACGAGACTGTTATTAAGACGTGACGAATTAATTAAAGGAGGAGCCAAGCCGGTTGCAGATGCAATGCGCAAGCTCTGCATGGAGCGATTATAAGGTCCCGTAACGTATAAAACGCTTTGGGAGATGACAAACATGCTTAAATCAACTGCACTGCATTTGGTGCATGGTTTTCATTTATTACAAGCCTTCTGCTTACTGCTCGCACTACATCAATACTTATTTAAGCCTATAAATTAAAAAAAAAAGTATTGTCTGAGCTGCCAGCCGAGTGCGGAAAGTTATATGGAATCTGTTTTCCATACTAGAACAATAATTATTGATGCGCTATCAATCTACCAGCCCAACTATTTCGGGGTCAGCTTTCATTCGAATCAGGGTTTCAAGAAAAACTCACACCACCAGTAAGGCGCCTATAAAACGAGAGGTCTTCCAAAGAGTATGCAATACACTATGTTTTAAGGTCTTCTTTGACGTAAGCACGACATTGACGTTAATTTTGACAGATATAAAAAAAAATAACAACTATCAAATTGACGACGCGCGTCGCGTTTGACAGGGGCCCGGACCTGAGTGCTGCCATCTGGTGAACGTTATTTCATCATTTTGTTGCAGTTAAATAACTGCTGAAAGGAACCTATTTGGTCCTTCCGCGAGGCACACGATGTTATTCCTCTCTTTACTGTTTTTAGATTGTTTCTTGCACATTCTTCTCCATAGAGTTTTTCGCCTCGGAACGTGCAACTAGTTTAATTCCTTTAACTGACCAACCTTAATCATTTAAAAGTGCCTGTAATGTATTTAAAATAAAAGCTTTGACTTTGTATCATTCTGTGTGTGCTTCTTTGCCAGTGTCTGCTATTTCTCTATTAGGACATCAAAGATTAAAGAGCAGCAACGAATCAATTAAAGTACAATTATCACGACACCACGCCGCTTCTATCCTGTGATAGAAGCGGAAAAAAGGGGATAAAAATATTCCCTGCTCTATAGCAGGGAATATTTTTATCCCTTTTTTTTTAAAGATAAGAACTAGCAATGTTGGTAGAATCCTATAACTAACAATATTGTTGACCCTTCCATCTAAGCTAAATATGCTTGTGTCTGGTATGGGTTCACGGCAATAGTGTAATAGGCCAACACCTTAGCCATTAGGCTTTTGCCGCTTGCCATTTGGCCGTATCAACTGAGCCGTCTTGTCTATGTTATAAATTCCTTTGTTGAAACTAACGATATCATTTTCCCTCAGTTGGCACCACGGCGGGCACATAGGCTATAACGGGTACCCGAGCTACCAAGGGCCCACAAAGCAGCCTGAGAACCAAACCAACAAGAATTACCGCTGGGAGCAACGGTGGAAGCCATGGGAGAAGAACAGGCAGCCTGATTGGCAGACCAAGAACCAAGACTGGCATAAAAACTGGCAGAACGACAAACAACAGTCGCGGTAGATTACAAATAAAATACTTTATTTGAGAAAATACTTCGTTTTATTTGTAACTGATTGAGATATCTAAGTTTTAAATTAATTTAGTCTAGTTCATTTCTTTTTTCCATTTCGTTTCCCTTTTTTCGGTACTTCTGGTTCTGGCTCAGATCTGTAAGAGAGAGATAGCGTTAGATAAGGATTTGCGAAAGTGCTTGCGGAATAATGTTGTATATGTGGTCCCTAGTTCAGAGGCTGAGCGAGCGGCCTGCCAGCAGACATTTATTCATTCAAATTCCAATACGCACAATATGCGCTTGCCCGACATATATATATATATAAACTCAGATTCAGATTCAGATTTATTTTATTGTTTGTTACAGGTAGAAAATTAGTTCTTAAAATTATTATTATGACTAGTATCACTGTAACATACCCATAAGGTGTACAATATTTTAAAATTACAATTATATTTCATGTTACATTATTTAAATTTACAATTATATGTCAAGTGTACAATATCTACATTTACAATTATATAATTATGTCAAAAAATAATAGAAAATAAACAAGGAAAAATAACATTAATTGAAAAAATAGGTTCATTATACATGCATCGATTGTCATTTGTCAAAATTAAGCATTATTATAATATTAAATAAATTTTAGTCTAAACATTTGTCATTTAAGAATTCATTGATTGTGTAATATACTTTCTGTATCAGTAATTGTTTGAGCTTGTATTTAAAAGTAGGCAATGTTTCAATATTTTTAATAGAGTCAGGTAATTTATTATAAATTTTAACACCCATACCAAATATGCTTGATTTAAACTTAACTGTTCTGCACTTTACTACCCTAAGTTCATTTTTATATCTAGTACTTCTCATTGTCTCGTAATTACTGATATCTCGCTTTGTAATTGATGCTGCTTCCAATATATATATTGACGCTAGGGTTAAGATTTTTAACCTTCTAAATTCCGGTCTGCATGAATCGGTCTGTTTAAGCCCACATATACTTCTGATGCATTTTTTTTGGGCTTTGAATGCAAATTCTCTATTAGTAGAATTACCCCAGCACACCACACAATATTTAAGTGTGGAACCTACATATGCATGATAAACATTCAGTAAAACATTTTCATTTATAACTTTTCGTAGTACATGGAGAGCATATGAATACTGGTTAAGTTTTTTGCAAACATCATCCACGTGCAATTTCCAGTTTAGTTCAGAGTCGATATGGATCCCTAGAAACTTTGTGTTATTGACCTGTTTTATTGTTTTGCCTTTATAGTTTACATTGATTTTATTTGAATTTGTATTTTTATTTGTAAAGGACATATAATTTGTTTTAATAATGTTTATTTTTAAATTATTCATCGTCAGCCAGTTGATAATATCTTCGAGAGATTTATTCACTTGTAATTCAAAATTTTCTTGACCACTATCAGCGAAAATAGCCGTGCTATCATCAGCAAACAATATAATTTCCTGGTCTACAGATCTTGGTAGGTCGTTAATGTAGATAATAAACAGAAGAGGCCCCAAGATACTTCCCTGGGGGACTCCGAATTTAATAAGTTTAGGGTCTGACACGTATGTATGTTCGAATTTTGTTTTTTTATCTATTCTCGTTATATGTGTCATTTGAAACCTGTTTGATAAATAAGATCTAATAAGATTTAAGGCATTTCCTCTTATCCCGTATCTATCTAATTTATTAATTAGTATATTATGATCCACATGATCAAAAGCTTTAGTCATGTCCATAAAAATAGCTGTCATTTGTTGCTTGCTATCCAAACCCGTCATTACTTTCTTAAGAAAATTAAAAAGAGCATCGCTAGTAGATCTTCCTTTACGAAAACCAAATTGTTTATTAGTAAATAAGTTATTGACTTCAAAGTAGTTATATAAATTGTTATATATAACCCTTTCGAAAATTTTTGCTATCACTGGTATTAATGCAATAGGCCTGTAATTACGCATATCCTCGGAATTATCTCTTTTGAATAATGGCTTTATAATAGTTATTTTTAGTTTTGAAGGAAAAACTCCACATTCTAGACATTGATTGATAATATTACTAATTACTGGAGCTATGTGACTAGATACTCGTTTAATTATTGTCGTACTTATATTATCATACCCTGTACTATTGGTGTTGTTTAATCCTTTTATTATTTGATCTATTTCATGTGGATTTGTTGGCTTTAAAAATATAGAATTTGAGTTTTTATTATATGTTAGTGATTTTGTCACTGAACCTCTGGAAATGGACTGAATTTCATCAATGAAGTAGTTGTTGAATGATTGTGCTATTTCCTTGGGCAATGTGACTGGTTGGTCTTTCACTTTTATCTGTGTAATATTTTCTTCGGAGTTACTGTTTTATAATTATTTATTATATTCCATATTGCCTTACCCTTGTTTGTAGCTGAATTAATATAATAATTGTTTTGGACCTTTTGGGTTTTTTTAATTATAATTTTAAGCCGTTTTGAATAATTTTTAAATTTTGTTTTATCATTTGGATTCGAAGTTAGCCTATACTTCCACAACAATTGGCGTTTGCGTTTCGAGCATATTCGTATACCCTTACTTAACCATGTAGGCTTCTTTGCAATTGGTATTTTTACACGTTTTTCAGGGAAACATAAATCATAAAATAGCTTAAATAAATTATGAAATGAGTCAAAGCTTTTTTCAGGGTCTTCGTTAATGTAACATTCAGTAAAGCTGAGATTCTTAATACATTCTATAAATTTTAATACGTTTTCTTCAGAATAGTCACGTTTTATTTTAAACCAGTGTGTGATGTAGTAGCTTTTTTTTACTGGACAAGTCAAAAATTGTGCTGTATGGTCAGAGAGTGAGAGTTCCAGTACTTTTGTTTTTGAACCTCTAATATTATGTGCTATATTATCAATACAGGTCATACTATTAAGTCTAGTGGGTTGATTTATTTTTAATGTTAGGTTAAAACTTAATAATAATTGTTCAAATTGCCTGGATACTTTGTTTTTCTCAAAAGTGTTAATATTAAAGTCACCACATAATATAATTTTTTTGTTTCTGTACGATATTTTACTTAATAACTCAGTTAGTCTAGAAAAAAATAGATCTATATAGTCACGTCTATTTTTGGGTGGTCTATAAATGCATATTATTATAATTTTGTGGTCCGTCAGTTCGATACCACTACATTCAAAAACATTTGTGATACTTAAGCCTTTGGCTTCTGGAATAGTTTTAAATTTGTGGTTAGACCTTATCATTATACACGATCCCCCATGGCGGGTTTTACGTGAGAAAAAGTCTCCTAATACAAAATTTTGCAATTTAAGCATGTTAGTATCATCCACAGTCATATTATGTTCGCTTATACATAAAACGTCAATAGGATTTTCGTTATTGTTTTTACTCAATGAATACAAGTGTACATTTAACTCATCTAATTTAGTAATCAAACCATTTATGTTTTGGTGTAGAATGTTTAAATGTTTATAGTCGAAAAAAATCGTTATTGCTTTGAGGCCTATTATTTTGTTGATTTGAATTTTCATTATTTTCTGTTTGAGTACATTTGTCAGTATAAGTTGGAGCAGTATCAATGTTGAGCTTTTCTATCGAATACTTATTAAAATTCAGTTTATACGCAATCCGTAAAATCTCCCTAAGTGACAACTGAGATATATGTATTGCTAAAGAGCTATAATCTGGTATAAACATCGAGTAATTCATCGCTATGTATGTTGCGTGAATGAATTGAGAACAAATAAGTTTAAATTCACAATTTAACTTCTTTACATTCAAATGTGTATTAAATAATACTTCAGAAACGATAACATTAGTATTTTGTGTACTGTTTAGGAAACTTATGAGGCTAATTTGGGCTTCCACTGGGTTTTTATCGTTTACTCCCCCTAGTATAAATACAAAGTCATTTTTGCCCAATAGATTTATGTCTGATTTTTCAGTGCTTAAAACTTGTTTTAGTGTTGCCCCTCGCTTCCAAAAACACATTACTAAAAATTTATCCCCTAATAACTTCTGAAGGACTCTCTGAAGGAAGCGTCCCTGCTGATCAGCAATAATAATGACTTTCTTCCTTACATTGTAGCATTCCACGTTTGTAGATTGATTTTTGTTGGTTTGTAATGATGATTTATTTTGTATGGTCTTCTGTTTTGTAACGTCGGAATTTACTTTGCTATTTTTCTGTTGATTTGATAATAATTCATTAGTCTCCATTGCGTTCTGTCTCAAATTAATGATCAATCCCTCAGTACATTCCAAGTCAGAACTATTTTCAGTTGTTTTCGTGGTTTCCGAGATGTTTACTAGTTCATTGTTATTTGTTTTTTGTGTTGTCAATGCGTCTAATTGCTTTTTTCCTGTTACAGGCGTTCTATTCTTGTTTTGACTAGGTTTACGTTTGTATTCTGAGCGCGGAGTTAAATTTCTTTTATCTGTAGAATTTATGTCCTTGTACGCATTAATTATTTTTATGTATTTCTGCAAGTCTGTTTTTAATCTAAAATTTTCTGAGTTTAAATTTTCTATTTCTTGGTGAGCGCTCTGTAAATAATTTGATAATATTTTAACTTTTTCTTGAAGATCAATAATCGTTTGACTGGAATTTAGTGATGTGTTTGGTAGACTCATCATAGTCGTATCAAAAAGGATTGAATTTTCTTGACTGATATCGTTCACAGAGCTTGATTTAAATAATTTTTGGCTTCGGAAAGTAACGTGTTCATCCATATTTATAACTTGTCGACGAAAACGACGATGAACTAAATGATGGTAGGTTTAAGAACTTTTCTACCAAGTAAAAATATTTATTATGTATGGCAACCCAGTTTATGTTCATCAACTCTCCACCAGAGGCCAAAAATGGCAGTAGTAGTACCATGGGCTAGTTCTTTTATTCGCCACAATCGAGTATTGGCGTTAGTTGTAGAGTTATAAGTAGAGTTCAAGGTCCAATTTTAAAAAATATTTTCTTAACTGTTTTTAGATTTTATAGAATTCACAAAATATGATTAAATGTCCAATTTTAAAGCTTGATTTTTAACTTAGATCACTGTTGGTCGTCACAATGTTAAAAGGGGTGTTATTACAGGTTCATGTTACTTGTATTTATTGATGTTTAGCACTCAAGTTTTTTTAACTCAACCAACAGCTATTGCACATCTGCTGGTTGCCACAAATAATGTCACTTGAAGATTATAAACAGTACATTCACTTCCGCAACTATTTATATCACTTAGTTTAGTAATTTTATTATTTACGAATTTTAAATACGCGGGCCACTTATACGACACCAGTGTTGCCAGCAGTTTTCCAAACTCGTATAAATAAATGACGAAAAAATAAATGTCGTATATCCCGCACCATTCACAAGTTAAACCGGTGGCATTCATAATCATATACCATCACACTATCATATTCGAAACCGAAATAACGTGTGATTGAATGGAAAGATTTAACCGCCCTTTTTGCCCGTATTTTTTTATCAAAAAAGTTCTTTAATTCAACTAATTATTTATTAGAGGAACCATAAAGCAGAAGTTATAATCAGATGACTTACTCTTCGCTAGCATCAGGTGTCTCAGGAATAGTGACGTTTGTTTTAGAATCACGCCGGGTTTCTGCCAAATCGCCCGAGTCATTCAATATTGATTGTACCTGGAAATATATTTTGAAATACATAATTAATTACTATAAAAATCAGTATTTATTTTACATATTTGGCTGGGTCAATTATATTTCTTCCCTGAAATTGTTGTAAATACGCTTACTAAACAGAGCCGACCACACGTCTCTCAATTACGAGTCGTAATTTACGACGCATCGTTCGATGCGTGGCGTGTATGTTGGTATTAAGTGCAGTAAGTGTAATGAAACCACCAGCAATGGACGCTAACATTTTTATGTTTATCAGTTGGTACTACTGGCAAGTAAGGTGCCAACAGTTTGATTAGGCATCATTGGTCCTATCCAAAAAAAAGCCATCATTTGTAGTAAATTAGAAAATCGATTCAAGTTAGTAGTAGTGTACCTCAATCTTGCACCATTAAAAAGATATACATTATTAATGTTCCAAAAGGAAAATCTCCCTTGATCTCTCTGAAGGCAGTTGTTGATATAGACCAACCAGTCAAACTCAACCTTTTTAGGGTTCCGTAGCCGAATGGCAAAAAACGGAACTCTTATAGTTTCGATATGTCTGTCCGTCTGTATGTCTGTCCGTCCGTCCGTATGTCACAGCCATTTTATTCCGAAACTGTTAAGACTATACATGTGAAACTTGGTAAGTATAAGTCGCGGCACGAAACTTTAGCGGTGACCGTTATTGCGCAGAAGTAAAAATTAAGGTACCTGGGGGGGCTAGCGGGATGAAGGGCGGCCGTGCGTAGCGCCGATTGGCTCTCCAGCCGCATTATGTTCCCCGCGCCGATACGACGCTCCGCGCACATCCCGTGTACAGTCGCGTCATTAATTGTATTGTTATTGCTGTTATTTTTTGTTGTTGTTTTTTGTTAAGTTTGAATTTGTTTGTTTAATTAATTTTTTAGTTTGTTTGTGACTTTAAAGTGAATATACCTAGAAGAAATACTGTTTTGAAAAGACAGGCAAGGAAAATGGTTTATGACGTGAATTGCTTTTTAAAAAGGGAATCTAACGAATTAATTGATTCTTTGAAACAAATTAAAAGTGAGATTGACGAAGCCACAAATACTTTACTCAGTCATTCGGCTACAAATACTTTACTCAGTCATTCGGACAGCATTACTGTAAATTTGAGAATGGTTCTCTGTAGATTCAGACTCACTGTAGATTCTCTGATTCAGATTAGACTTAAATCTAAAATAAAAATTTTCAAATTAACAAATAATGTTTTTATTTTTATACTCCCCACAAAACTTGTTAAAAATTATATCTTAGGTACCTACTATAAATCCTTGGACATTGGCATTAGAGATAAACTATTTATTAAAGTATAGGTAATATTATTTGCATGCGCGACAGTACTCATGCGCAGCTATCCTCTACATTTCGTTCAGCGCTAGACCTACTATTTGACATTACATGAAAATAATGTCATTAACGTTATTTAGCTAATAATTGTATTACGTGCGCGACAGTACCCATGCGCAGCAATCCCCTCCGCGTATCGTTCAGCGCTAGACTTACGTGCCGCTACCTATAGATGTATTCTGTCAACCGCTTTCCGATTTCAAGAAAAAAATGAATAAATATTTAAAATAAAGGGGGACTCGCCATACATGGAACTAAAACTGAAAATTTTTTCATGAAACCTATACGTGGGTATCTATAGACAGCTCTTTAAAAATGACATAGGGGTTTCTAAAATCACTTTTTCATAAAGTCAATTGTCTAAAAGATATACGCTTCCAAAATGGTAAAATGTGTCCCCCCCCCTCTAACTTCTATAATAATAGAGTGAAAAATCTAAAAAAAATATGTCTGTAGATCTTAATGTAAACTTTCAACCAAAATTGGTTTGAACGGGATCGGGTTAGCAGTTTTTGTGATACAGCATATTTTCTAAAACCGCAAATATAACTTTGTAATTTATACAATTACTATGGAAAACAAAGTTATTTGGCGTAGTTGTAAAAAATTTAAATAAGCTAGTTTTAAGAACTTTGTAAGGTTTTTTTTTCGTCAAATAAATATACATATTATATTATATTATTATACCTAGTGACTACGGAACCCTTCACGGGCGAGTCTGACTCGCACTTGGCCAATTTTTTTTTTACAGGGGGCCAAATCACGTTTCAGTCACGAGAGCCCGGGCCGCAAGCAAAAAATATTTAGGTTTTAATTAAAACGCAATTTCTAGTTATTAATGAAAATAAGTAAAAATATTTTTTTTTTACTTTTTTTCATTAATAATTTGAAATTGCGATTAACAAGTAAGTAGTTTTCAAAACTTTTTCAAGATCTGGCTTGTCACTACTACTACGTGCTAATGCTAAGTCGATCATCCTTCAATCTTGCACATCATCCAGATGAGAATCTGTAAGTTTGTTTCTGAACGCATTCTTGATGTATTTAATTTTTCAAAAACAAGATTCGCACATATAGGTACTTAGACCCAAAGAATGTAAGTACAACGTGGGCACATCTTTGGGCGCTTTTATATTTTTGGAAACGATACTTCAAAACTGTTTTTAATTTTTTCTTTAATTTAATATGGTTTATAAATACAACAAAGTTATAAATCAGGTGGGTCAATGAAAAACGCCTGGCGGGCCGTATGTGGCCCGCAGGTTGAGTATAACTGATATAGATGTATCTCAATCTACCATGCGCGTGCACAGGATTATGACAGGGTATGCGGCGGAGTAATCGGTCACAAAAACTTTTTCTTTTATAGATTTTTAGCATAGCCACAGCCACGCATCGCCACCATGCTACGATGCGTGGCTGTGGCTATGCTAAAAATCTATAAAAGGCAAAGTTTTTGTGACCGATTACTCCGCCGCATACCCTGTCATAATCCTGTGCACGCCCCTGCAATCTACGTCAAAAGCCCACATAAAGTTTGACATCCCGAAAACCTTTAGCTACCCTAGCGCCTCTAAATGCGAATTCAAGCGCGATATCCCTTCAATGCGCAAGAAAATTAGTATGTTATTTATCGGTCTACCCTAGCCTTTTTCTATCGTTTTTTTTTTTTTTACTGTGGTAAAATTATCAAATAAGGGACTGTGTGACTTTTACTGACTAAAATCCACGGTGTTCCTTCAATAACCCTTTACGTACCGGGGTCACGGTAATGGGAGTCCCACGACCCCGGCAGGCTTCGGCCCTCTGCAGAGGGGGGGCTCGTCATGTTGCTGACGCTCTTTGAGGCGCGCGTGGAATACGACGCGCCGTCGACCCGGGCATGGTCCATGGTCGGACAGCGAGTTGCCATTTACTCGCTGTCCGCATGCCCGCGCCTACGGTGGCCGGAGATCGTCGGCCGACGTCCGACGCCGTGGGCGTCTACCACTGCGGCTGGGCTGGAGGGAGGACGCCATCCTCTCCCTCACGCGGCCCGCCTCCTCCTTCGGAAGCATGACTGCTTCGCAGGAGGCGACTGCTTCCCACTCCCTCTCCCCCGCAGCATGGCCTCGACCAATGCCGGGCGCGAGAGGTCTCCGCCTATCGCCGCCGTGAGGACACGTCGGTGCTCTGCCCAGGCGGGGCAGTCTTGCACCGTGTGCTCTACGGTGTCCTCAGGGCGACCCTCGCAGTGGTGACACCCAGGCGTTTCCTCCTTTCCCATCAGACACAGGTACCTCCCGAAACTTCCGTGTCCGGTGAGGACCTGCGTCATGCGGTAGGTCAGGACGCCGTGACGCCGATCTAGCCACTCCTCAAAAGACGCCGCAATTGCGGCGGTAAGACCCCTCGGTCTTACCGCCGCAATTGCGGCGTGCCCGAGCCTTTGGGGCGACTTTTAGTATAACATTCAACGACTGCCTATATCACCTCCAAAAGCGTTTCCACGACTGGTGACAGATTTTCCGACTTTGTATATTAAGTAAAGATTGTCAGAGATGTTAAAAAGTCTGCCGAATCCAACGGCTTATCGTGCTTTCCAACGTAACGAGAAGTCGTTGTATAATTCGGCAAGCGATGCGAACATTAACCAGTCGTCAAAAGCCATTCGCTATTAAGCAGTAACACATTAATTACAAATTACTCTTTTATAAATAAACTAGCTTCTGCCCGCGCCTTCGTCCGCGTAGAAGTCGAAAATATTCCACGGGATCCCGTCCCCGACTTGCTTGACAAAGATTATAATAGCTCGGCTAATATGCATGATATAATAGTTATTTGTTATACAAGATTGCAAAGTTGCTTTTTAACCGCGTGCTCAATTTTGACGACCGAGCAAGCGAAGGATTCTAAAATTGAATCACGAGTGCAGCGAGTGATTCAAACATTAGAATCCTGAGCGTTAGCGAGGGAATCAAAAGAGCACGAGGTGAAAAATCTTTGCACTCGAGTGCAACACGTAACTTTTCATCCCACCTCAGCGAGGAAATGACTAAATGCAAAAAAAAAAAATGGCGCGCAAAGCAAATTAAAAAAAAGTTAGTACACCAAGAAGGTTCCAAAGTCTGAGTTTTTAACAAATTAAAAAAGTTGTATGATAAATTTGGCCCCATGGAGGTAGAAGTAAATAGGTTTAATGATGTCTTGAATTCACAAACATAGTACACACGATGTTCTAAATTCAATTTACTTTATCCTCTAGCGGATAAAAACGGCTTTTGCACTCAGATATCGAAGAGCAAAAATACTCTTTATACTACACCTGCTTGGAAAGTACCTTGATACTTTATCAAATTTACGGTAGAAAGTACGTCATTGCATATCGAACAAATATGCGGGGAGAAAACGCATCTGAGCGGGAGAGAAAAGTGTATGAAAATCCATTTCTTACGTAGTTTTTCTTTTTTAATTTTGGGTATGACTATGCGCCGGTAACCTAAATATCAAAAGCCAAAAAGTTTTTACAGTGAGTTTTTATTTCCAAGTTCGCAAAATGACACTGGCCACTAGCTGTGTGTTGGATGGTGTCGGGCTGGCAGTGCGACCCTGCGGCGGCAGGATAAACAATTTGAAAAAAGAACATATGAAAATTGCAGACGCCATTGGCGCCATTTTCAATTTGTGTGTTGTTTGAGGATTCAGTTTTCGTAGAAAGTAAAATAAAACTATCAAAATGATAAGTAGTGATAGTGATGATGAGGCTCGTAGGTGTAGTATAAAGCACTATGTACAAAGATATATAATAAACTACAGATACGTTGTCCGCGCTCTAAAATGGCAAGTTGAAATCAAGGTAAGTGCCTCGTGTCTGTTTAGTTACGCACGAACCTGTGTCGCGATCGCTACACTACACATCTTAAGAAAAAATGTGTTTTAAAAGAAAATTAGGAAAAACGCATGCCTTTGTGTGTTTTCAGACGTTGCACTAATTATACTGCTTCCGTGAGAGGTCAAAATGTGTCATTTCATAGGTAAATATCAAATACATTTTTTATTTTTATTTTTCTACACGGCTAATGGCGGCTAGCGTATGAATGAAGTCAGTCACGTGACGTTAGGGGGAGGTCGTTAACTAAAGATGTATATTCATCTCTCTCTAACATCAGGTGTACCTAAAGATGGGATTTATTTTCTGTCCCTTTCTTTACACGTATTAGATAGTAATTCTCTATGTGTGTGTTTCGTGCCGTTTTTGAGACGTGTTTTGTGGGAATATGACGCGTCTATTATTATACGTCATTCATCATCACTCGAGAGAAAGTGCGATTCCCGATCTCGGGTGTTTTAAAGGTTTTCAAAAGGTGTTTCAAACGACACCCTCGACGGTAATCGGTCACTTTCTCCTCTCGGTGAACAATGTACTATTCCGAGATGGGGGGATGAAAAGATAATTTATAGCCTATAGCACTCAGGGATAACGCAGCTACATGTAAGCGAAAGAATTTTCAAAATCGGTTCGGTAGTTTCAGAGATTACCACATACATACAAACTTACAATTTACAAATTTTACCTCTTTTCTCTTTTTAGTATAGATTAGCTGCTGTCCAGCTGGAAATTTCGCCTGAAATAAACACCTGGATTACACATTTAAGTATAGGTCTCGGGTTTGATTCGAAGTTTGTGGTGTGATAACGTCCGTGCCTCGCGGCAAGCACGTTAAGCCGTTGGACACGACCGGAAAGTGATTTCATCGGACAATGAGAGAAAAGGAACAGAGAGAGAGCACCTGTCCCTGCGCACATATTTGTACACTATAATTACGCCTACGCAGATGGCTAATCAATTATGAAATTAGCCGCCGTGGCAGAAAACGGTTAGGAGGACTATCATTATTAAAGTATAGAGAGCCTTTATAGGGATACTTACAAATTCCTGTTCATAAACGATGGTGTGTAGCATGGTGTCATCCGAATCGTCTTGCATAGACCGTGTTGACCCAGCGCTGCTGCGGCGCGAGCCAGCTGACGAACGCGTCGTGCGAGCGGACTGGACTGGCTTGCTGGGGCCTGGACATTTATAGTATTGATCAACGACAAGTATTTACTAACATTTAACTTGTAGAAAAACTTCAGGATTGCGAGAATTTTCTAACGAGATACCGTGGCCCCGAAACGCATGGGCAACAAAAGAAAAAAGGTGGGGTTTAAGACCAGGCACTCTAAAATAATTATCACACAAGCTCCGCCCCCGGGCACCCCGGTTAGGCCGTTGTATGCTAAACGCTTTAAGCAGCAGTAATAAAGTTGAATATCGCGTGCGCTCGTTTACCATGTTCGGGTTCGGAACTATATGTCGTAAGTCTCAATTCTTATAACTAAAAAGTAATAATTGATCTAGAGAAAAAATATCCTATATTTGGATAATAAACTATATTTTTATACTGTCAATACTAGTATTAGACATAAAAGCCAAGTATTCTTGATTAAATTTTGAATAATCTTTAAAAAAAAAAGTATAAAAAAAATAAAAAACCCGACTGAAACCTTATACTAAGGGACCCATTTGAGTTTGAAACTATAATAATGGTATGGGCCCCGCCTGCTTCCAACTTTTATTTAATTTTAAATGGGCTTGTTTTTATTAGCTTTTCAGTTAGTTTTAGTATAAGGTTTCAGTCGGGTTTTTTAATATTTTTAATACTTTTTTTTTATTTCCAGCTGTTTAGTTTACAAATGTGAAAGATTTCTCAGACGATTTAGTTCTTGATACGTGTTTTTTACGATTTGTCACTTTGAATTACTTTTAACCATATAAGTTGTATATATGTTTGTAATCACCTTTTAAAACCCTTTATTTTGATACCCCAATCGATAGGTTTTGAAAAAAAAAAAACTTTTTTGAAGGCATAATATGGCGCCAAAAATCCGCCATTTTGGTTTTTTTTTATATTGATACTAGTACTCACGCGGGGCTTCGCTCCCGTGGATTCTATCACGGTAAAAACATAACTCTCCTTTTTTGCAGTTGCGTAAAAAATAGCCTATAACCTTCCTCAAGCTTCAAGCTACTTCCATACCAAATTGCATCCAAATCCACCCAGTACTTCCGAAGATTAGCGCGTTCAAGCAAACAAACAAACAAACAAACAAACTTTTCCGCTTTATAATATTAGTATAGATACCCAGTGTCACTTTCACAGTCAATACAAATCTAACGATAAACCCTCCTTCTGGCGCAGTCGGGTAAAAAAGACATGATTTTCGATTAAAAAATGAACCGAGCGAAAATGTTCCAATTACTATACGGCCGACGGATCTTGGCGAGTGTGAACATAGGCTCTGCGAACTTTAGCGCATGTACACTCGTGAAGAAAACTGTTACTACCATTTTTTTATAAACCTATCTATACTAATATTATAAAGCGGAAAAGTTTGTTTGTTTGTTTGTTTGTTTGCTTGAACGCGCTAATCTTCGAAAGTACTAGGTGGATTTGGATGCAATTTGGTATGGAAGTAGCTTGAAGCTTGAGGAAGGTTATAGGCTACTTTTTACGCGACTGAAAAAAAGAAGAGTTATGTTTTTACCGTGATAGAATCCACGGGAGCGAAGCCCCGTGTGAGTACTAGTGTACTAATAAAATTTCCCTAAGTACAAATAAAATAAATATCAAAAAACATCGAGAAAGAAGACTCCAAAATTATTATATAAATTAAAAATTCAATTTCTAAACCTCACCTTTCGATAATGGCAAATTTTAATCACGAACACACACAATATTATTTACACTTAATACTTTTTATACATATACACTAAATAGGTACTTTTTATATATTTATAGGTTTTCTTTTTATAATTTTGTAACCGACTGCACTTAAGACAGAGATAGCGACACGAACACGACACCGATGCTAACGTGTGACTGAGACATATTACCGTGTACCGAATATTGCCGAATAAGCACGAAGCTTTACGAAGTAACAAAAAAGGGATGTCCAATTGGCGTGCCTGAGGGTGTTGTTTAATCGATTTTCTTCAAATCGATTGAAATCAAATCACAAAAATATATTTATTTTCAATGTTATATTGAGGTTTTATATTGAAATTATATTGAAATTTTCTCAAACAGTCGTTAATAGATAATTGATATTCAAGTAAATCACGACTTTCAATTGAGAAAATACTTTCTTTTAGTTTTTTTTTTTATTAATGTCGAAATCTCGTTTATTAACGACAAAATTCACTATGTTTGTAAACCTTATTTCGTTTAATATATTCTATAAACAAAAATTAATAAATTCTAACTAAAACTATCGATTGCGATATTTAATCGATTAAAGGGTCGATTGTATTTACATAAGGTCAATCTCTAGCCTAGATCAGCGCCCCCCGCACGTCGCCATTTGGTTCCTAAAAAGAGTTACTGCGCAACCTTCTGCGCGATGTTCGGACTCGCCAAGAACCGTCGGCCGCACAGTACGTAACTGGTCTTAGACATGTAAAGAAAAATATCCAATAAATCAAATACTAAAGTTCCATTTTGATTGTATGCGTGATTGTTTGAGAATATTAATGCAAAGTTACATACAATTTAGGGAGCCTCGTCTTAAGTCTGACAATCGTTTCCGCTTACCCCAGAGCAGGAAGAGTACTTTGATGAATTTCAATTCGATAAAAGACCTAAGAAATCTGACTCTATTGCTAAGTAATAAGAAAACAGTGATATTTAACTGACCTTCTGTAACTGACTAGTTTTAACAATTACGGTAACTAATACTTTAGAAAAAATATCTATTGTTAGTTCCGCCAAGAACTAGATTAATTACATGTTCAACAAGAATAATGAATTAACACAAGACTAAGACTCTCTAAGATAGGAAATGACCAGATGATTTTCAGCCGAGAAAGTAGGACATTATATTTAGTGTTCCTAAGGAAAATCCCGCGGTCGTTCACCAACTAGGAAGATTGATCCAGCGAAAGGCTCGTCGTTCCAAGGGCCTCAGATATGAGACACCGACATAGAGGGAGAGAGACATGTAATGTATACCTTCTTTCTTATACACAAGAATTAAGGCTAGAAGATAATCCACAACTGGCTCCTGCCAGTGTCAGTGTTACAACTTTGAGGTAATTAAGATAAACGTGAATAGGTTACTTCTCGGCAAGCAAAAACTCGATTGTTGACAGCATCATCGCATTCCACGTCCACTTAAAACTAACTTCAACCAAATGTGTTGTTTCTTTTTTTAGCTGTGACCTCTATAATAGGCTTCAGAATCTCACGTCACACTACTACCATACGATGTACTTTGTGCAGTAAGAAGTTCCTATCAATAAATAAATAAACGTTCAATAACATAATCTAAGTAAACTAACCTGGCTTCTCTTTTGGTGCCTTTTTACTCTTCCCCTTTCCTTTCGAAGATCCATTCGAGTCTGTGCTGGAACCGGACTGCAAACTTCTCGTGGATCTTCTTACTGTGACGTTGGACACATCTAAGTCCGAAAGAGGGGACGAGAACTCGTCAGGAGTAGCCGACTTCCTTGGTGACAAGCTAGCTGGCTTTTTGGATTTGGTTTCTGTGGCTTTTCCTTTCGAGGCTTTTTCTTTCGCAGCTTTTTCTTCGGCTTTGGCTTTTGCTGGAAATTAATGAATAAATTAATACGTGACTTTCCCCTCTTTCGTTTATTTCCTTAAAGTCCACCCAAAGGTTGTCTGGAAGATATCGCTATCAGCGATAAGACCGCCATTGTAACCATTTTGAACAGAATTGTGAATTAGTTGTGTTTAAATTATTGGTGTGCAAGTGTGCAATCTATACAACGTGTAACAGAAACCACATATCTATCCAAAAGGGCTGAAGACAACATCTGGTATGGAGTCTCTATGCACAGTTTCAGCTCAAAATAACTGACTCAAAGAATTGATACCAAATTATTGGTTTCATATATTTCTTGTATACCATAACAAACGTATCACAGCACTACGAGGGTCAATAACTTTCCACGTCACTTGCCAATAACACGATAATTCTTTTTGTTCTTCTTAATTTGAAAAATTCGGTCTCTGGTATCAGTGTATTGGAATTTGTAATAAGTTCTACACACGTAGACTTAGTAGGATTACAAAACCCTTGCCATATCGTTTGTTATCATCCAAAGAAGCCATGCACTTGGTATGTATACCCTTTAAATTACACGTTGTATACGTGAAGCAAAAACTTTGTACCCATTTTTACGAAAAATTACGTGGAAGGAGATTGAATTTTGGCACAGTTATAGTTTATATGAAGAAGGTGTGCAGAAAGCTAATATTTTTATTTAATTGTATATTTAAAATAATTAAAATCATAGTCATTAAATTTGACCACTTTTACTAGTTTTCACCCGTTTTCACCGCGGTTCATTTTTACTAGTGGGCCACACTAGTAAAAATGAACCGCAGAAATGTATGTGCGCGCATAACTTCGTAATGCCTGCAACAAATTGGATGATTCTTTTTTATTGTGTGTAACTGTCAGGCCAAAGTTTGTACTGAAATGAAAAATTTTATGGACAAACTCGCGGACGGGAGCTAGTTACGTATCATTACAATCATACCTCTATCAACATCTACTAAAGAACGCTGTGATCTGCTTCTCTTGACGCCCTTCTCGTTTTCTTCTTTAGATTCCTTCTTATTTTTGCTAGTCTTCTCTTTAGCTGGCTTGCTGGAGTCTGAGCCACTGGTCTGTCTCGTTATTGATAGTTTTTTCTGCTTGCCTGTAAATTAACATGTTTCTAATGTTAGTGGAACATTGAAGTCAGAGACATCCTAGGGAAGATAAAAAGAAAAGGTATTATTTAATTGTGCTCACAAATACACGCACTTATCTGGTAGACCATTTAAATAATAAACAACTAAAAAATATAATGAGTAGAAAAAATATAACAGTTTTGTTGCCATGTTAATGTTGTGGGGATAGAGGTTTTCCGATATCATAACAGACAGTGCTTTTTCAGTCTTAATGCAAATGGAAGAAAACGGACAAAATAATGTATAAATACAGACACAATACATATTCTGTATATAAATACTAGCTGTTTATTACCCACGACTTCGTTAGCACGATTTTTCATAGAATGAAATCGGTTCAACGGTTTAGCCGAGAAAGAGTAAGAAATGAAAATATTACCTAGTATTGATTAAAAGCCTACTAATATTACTTTAATATAAACCTACTATTACATATTGGATTGGCCGTAGATCATCTCAAACTATTTGTTACGCAGACACAATCAACATCAATCAAGAAGTCCATATTACGGTAAAATAACAACCAAAAAGTTTAAATAAGAATTTAAAGTCAGTTACCCAAACAAAAGAAATTACACATAGGAAAGAGATTTAATTTAAAAGAATACATAATCAGCCTATAAGATTCCCACTGCAGAGAAACAGGCCTCCTTTATACGAGAGGGAATGGGCTCTAATCCACCACACCAAGCGGACCCAGTGCAGGTTGGTGGTGGCACGTCTACAAATGTTTGGTCCTAGAACATGCCGGTTACCTCCCAATGGTTTCCAGCACCGTTTTCAAAGTAGTGGCAATGATATAAATTACCCAAAGTAAAGTCATGACTGGGTTCTAACTCAGGCTACAAACTCGTCATCCTGGCCCTAACCACTGAGCCACTTCTCTTACATTACCTACATAAGACATTTTTTCTAACTATTGTAAGGGGTCTTTAAGTCAAGAGTGAATAATTATGTCACTTTTAAGCAATGCATGCTTCATATTCATCCACATCATCGCTTACCATCAGGTGACATGGTGGTAAAACGCGAGCCTATTAACAATAAAAAAAAATTACACAATAGAGCAATGTTATGGTCCTATTGTGACGTAGACATGGAGATTATAGTAGCAATAAGTACAAAGATCGAAAGCTGTTACTTTTCAATTATTTGGCTGTACTTTTAAGCTACTGCATAGCTTTTATCCCGGGCTTTGAGCGCGGCGACCGAATCAAGAAATTCCGTAACGAAAATAAACCTAACACCCCCACTCCGACCGGCACAGCGGAGCGGCATTGAAAGCCGTTCATCGTCTAACGTCGTTTCAGTTCGGCAGACTTCGGCACGGTGTTTGTGTGCGTGCGACTAGACGTATGCGTGTAGACTAGCTGCTAACTGCTCGTAACTGAATCCACAAGTGAGTTCGAGCCCGCGACTAGCTCTGAATAACCTACGTGTATTGTAAGATAATAATAGTAGATTTTACAACAAGTGCACAAAACTAACCATTTTTATCCGAGATTTTAGGCGAGGGCTGATAGTAAAGTCGAGGATAAAAATGGTTTTGTGGACAAGTTATAAACTCTGCTTTTCACTTCGATTGCGAGGAAATAAAACAGTAGTATAACATAACATTTCTTTAATTAAAATTCAAAGTAAAATTAGAACTGTTTTGAATACTGAAGGAAATTGTTTTTTCTTTTCTCCAATTTACAAAATTATCGTAAACTTTGAAATATTTTTCCCGAGACTTTGGCGGTAATATCTGTTGCATAACTCTCTGTGCATTAATTTCCATAAGCGTATTAGGAGAGACTGTTAAATCCTCTTCTTCACTGGACATTTTTAACAATTTTAGCAAATTGAAGAAATTAATAAATGCACGAAAAAAGAACAAGAGCTGTTTCCCGCCGCTTTATTTTTTTTTAATCTTACGACATTGCAGACCTATACAACCTATTATTAAATTAATTTTGTAATAATAATTTTCTTAAATCAACTAACCTACCGTACTTTAATTAAAATTTTTATATCTATTATATCTTAAAAAACACATAAGGAAAATAAATTAAAGTAAATATTATATAATAACAAATTCTATCTATGAACTTCTTATTGCATTTGGCTGTATGGCTCATTTTCTTTGCCTTAATATAATACATTTATGAGTAGATACGTTAATGCCCTTGTGCACAAAATTCGATTTTGTGCAGCCTATACCCTGCACAAAGAAGCACTTTCAGAGCATGACAAGTGAAAAAATATTTTAAACAATATTACCTTCTCATTTATTCAACAAAAGAAAAAAAAAATGTTTTCTTATCGGTCACCACGCTCAAAAAGTGTAACTTGAATTAATATCAAAGAAAAAAAACTGCCTAATAAAATAAATAAATAATTATAGTTGCATAAGTTGATAAAAATGCTATGCAATCGCTTTACCGCGGCAGTCCCTGAGTGCCACACTCATTCTTTTTAAATAATAAAAGTTGACTGCATTAAGTGATAAACCTGTATTTATGTATTTTTTTTTATATTCCGGATGAGCCCACTTTTGACCTCGATCTCGCCTGGTGGTAAGCGATATATGAGGTCTACGATGGAACGAGAGAGCCCAGAAGATGCCTGTTCACTCTTGCTTTAAAGGCTGAAACGTCATAAGTGGCACGGAACACAGAAGCCGTCAGAGTTCTACAGCTTGGCTGTGCGCACAATAATCGTGGAGGAGAAGCGCTTGGTACGACACACTTGTAAAGATAATTGTATGGTTAATACTTCAGAGAGAATCTTCATAGATTAAACATACCTTTAGTAACTTTAGCTTTCTTAACAGGCGACACTCCACTACTGGAGTCGGACGGTACATCTGTCGGTTCTGCAATGGCACCAACTTCGGTTTCCGAGGATTCTCTCACAGCTCGGCTACTTTCTGCTTGAGGCTGGTCTAGAAAATAAAAGCCATGACTGTTAAAGAGATATAGGTGGCTCTTAATTACTTGCAGATAAATTAAGTGAGTGTTCACAGTTGAACCGTACTATGCGTTTCAAATGCTAATAGGAATTTCAATGATCTTTATCTGTCAACTGTCACTCAAAAAGTACGGTTTGCAAAGAAAAATTAATGGCGAAAAATAAAAAAACGGTTTATTTTACTTTGTTTAACCAAGTCTAGCATCAAATTTAAATATAATATTTAATTATTTAAAGTCATTATATTTTTTTTAAACAGAATTTCTTTTTTTTTTCATTGTTGGCACTAATACTCTTGAAAATAAAGAGAACGCGTAGCGCAAAGGCCAAGAAGTAATGTCAAAATTATTAAAACTTTATTTTATTTTATTTTTGACGATAGGGTCGCGTTTGACCACCAAAATATGGAAAGGGAATCAGTTTTGTTTCGCTCAATATTTGTAAATAATTTAATAAATTCTTGTTTTGTTCACTCTACCCAAATGGTTCGATTTGACGGCTAAGACGTCACAATATCGCTCTAAGTTTTTCCTAATAGCTGTTGAAACGCACTGTACAGTACAGTGTGATTAGCGTAGTAATTCTTACCTTCTGAGATTCTCGACATGACGTCAGTAGGGGATGTTTCGTCTATTTCCGGTTCCTCTTCCACTGTTTCATTGACAACCACGTGGGTACTTCGTGCTATTGGCTGAGCTGAAAAAGTTAAGTGAAGAATTTAACTCGGGTCGCTTTATAATTTTTAATCATTTTCTAGATCTAAACTGCAATTTATTGGGTCTAATTATAATAAATATTTTTACACGAATAAGGGTGCGTTTCCACCAGAGATGTGCGATGGAAATGTGTCGTGCGAGGATGTCTAGCTGTGCTGTGAAAATGTGTGGGCGTTTCCACCAAAGCTGTGCGATGAAAATGTGCCTACGAGGATGTGTAGCAGAGCTGTGAAAATGCGCATTAATGTGTGGTGCGAGGATGCGCAAACCTCGCAACACATCCTTCTCAACACACATTCCTCGCAACACATCCCTCGCAACACATCTCTCGCACACATCCCTCGCTTGTTTTGTATGCGCAAAAATCTAGCTCCGCTGAGCCGTTTCCACCAGAGCTGTGCTGACCGAGGCGAGGTAAATGAAGCGATTCTATTGGTTCTTTACTAACACATCCCTCGCTACGCATCCTCGCACATCTCTGGTGGAAACGCAGCCTAAAGGCTTGGCCGTTTCGCTATCATCATATGGGACTAAGGTGTGGGTTAGGTATACGCAGAAGACTTACAACGCTCTGCGCATTCAGTATAATAATGTGTTGAGAATACTGTTGGGGTTGCCTAGATTTTGCAGTGCATCAGGTAGGTTGCTGAAGCTGGGCTGGATGACTTCTATGCCATCATGTGCAAGCGATATGCCTCGATGCTGTAGCGATTTAGAGTCAGTACCAACGGTGTCCTCGCCACCTTGTCGGACAAAATTGATGGTCCTTTTCTAGGGAGGGTGCGTGTACATGTAAAAGCAGGGGTTCATGTGTCAAATTAATGTTTTTTGTTCTGTGCTGTTTATATTATTTATTATATATTATTATTTATTATATATACACCATAACGGTAAAACAAATAAGGACTTAACAACTAAAAAGGGAACATTATGGATCTTGTCTGAAATATAATTTTAAAAATATTTATTTATTCCACACAATTGTGCTTATAACATTTTACATTTTGTACGTTTCGTTAACGCACAGAATTTGAATAATAATAAAATAAAGTGGGCAACTGCGCCAGCTAGGCCAAGCCTGGAGGACGCAGTTTGTATTATGTACCAATCAGTTCGATTTTTTTTTATTACGTATGAGCCCACTCTCGACCTCGATCACACCTGATGGTAAGTGTAAGATGAGGTCTACGATCGAACGAGCGAGCCCAGAAAATGCCTATTCACTCTTGCTTTAAAGGCTGACGGGTCATATGTGGCAGGGAACACAGAACCCGCAGAGAGTTCCACACTTTGGCTGTGCGCACAATGAATATTGAAGAAAAGCGCTACGAAACGAGTTAAGCTGTGATTGCTGTTGTGACCGCTACCTGGATATCGGCGCCTTGGGAACGTTCATCCACACTTGTCTTTCACCACACGTTACAATTACTCACCCTCATATTACATACAAACCACACTTGGAGCGTGACCTTGGAAGGTCGAAGTTGGCGTCCCCAGCATTCAGGTTAGTGGTACATTTTGTTTATCGAAATAAGGCCTAAGAGCCTACCACAACGTAGGGCTCCGCGTAATCGCGGACAGTTCGACATACCAGTTACCGTTGGCTGGACTTGGGGTCGAACATTCTGGTTTGACCAACCAGATTGTTCGACCCCAAGTCCAGCCAGTGGTCCAAGCGACCGTCAAAATGTGGCATCTCCAGGGTGGGCAGCCTACTCAATAGTCCAGGGCCTGCAACAACAGGGGTCTGCGGCTTGGCCGCATCAGGCACCCGGCTCTTCAAAATTTCCCGCGCTCGTAGACATATGACATCCCCCAGGTGGATAATCTGGTCATAGTCACCCAAAATCCTATCGCGGGCCGACTGATCCATCACCCCCAAATCCACGTCCATGATGTACTCGTTGAAGCGCGTGAGCGCAGCATCAGCTGACTTGATCCTCTCAATCACTTGCCCACACCGAGCAAGGGCGAGCTCCTCCAACTCCACACGCTCAACAGCTGCAGCTGCCGATGTGAACCATCTCAACTGTGAGGTCAATCCCGCAGCAGCCTCCCTGACTGCCCTTAATGAGGCCATTGCAACAATCAAATATTAATACAAAACAACAATCAACAACCAACAATCAAATATTAAACAAACAGCAATGACTTGCTAGCCGGCCAAATATATTCAACAAAATAAAAATTCAAATTCAATTATTTCAAGTCCAAATCCAACCCTGTACTTATTCCAAGTATGAATCTAGCTTGCTAAGGATGGCTAGTTACAAAATAAATAACAATTCAATGTACATACTGTGCAGGATCACACCAACAATTAAATACAACAATTGAAGTATAATATTGAGCCGGAGAATCTCTATCAACAATCCAATAATTACTATAAATGCAATAACCAATACACACAATTCAAGTCCTATTATGTTAGACTATGTGTAATTATTATTTAGATAACCTTCCAAATTCAGATCAATGACATTCAATCATTAATTTCAACAAATACCAAATTATGTACCAAATTATGTACCAAATTATGTACCAAATTATACCAATAATTCCTAATTTCACAAATAAATCCTGTTTGTGGTAAAATGTGGAAAGTGGAAAGCGGTACGACAAGACGGTATATCGACCAAGTGTGGATGGTATCCTGCGGTACGTCTGGTAGACCGGTAGTAAAAGAGGGATAAAGGGATTAGGTCGTGGAGCTCCTGCGCACACTCTACTATCTGTTGAAGATAGACAGGCAAGCAACGTTTCGCCGGTGAGCCAGGCTGTGAAGCTTGCCTGCCAGAACCTCGCCACCTATGAGTCTTTTAGCTCTGCGTTCGATCGAGTCAAGTGCAGCTAGCTGGTATTTGGCTGAGCCATCCCAGAGGTGACTGCAATACTCCATACAGGAACGGACCTGTGCTTTATATAAATTCAAAAGCTGTCCAGCGGGCCTAGACAAAATCCATTTTCTGTAAGCGTTAACGCCAACGGAAAAATTAAATTGTATGGAGTTGACATTTGCTAACCACATGCCACGTGATTGTCACGTGTTAATAAATGTCAACTCCATACAATTTAATTTTTCCGTTGGCATTAACGCTTACAGAAAATGGATTTTGTCTAGGCCCGCTGGTGTGAAGTATCGCCTCACTTTCTGTAGGATGCCCAGCTTTTTGGCTGCAGTCTGAGCTTTAGACTCAATGGTTGAGCCGAAGTTGAGGTCAGACGTCAACTCCATGCCCAAGAGCTCCAGGCGGTCGGTAATAGGTACAGATGCACCGCTGAAAGTAGGGGACCATTCAAATTGGCTCCTTTTAGCGGAGAAAAGACAAGCCTATGTTTTTAAAGCGTTGAATTTGACCAGATTGTCATCGCCCCAGTGGGAAACGAGATTTAAAGTCAAATTCGTTCGCTCTACCATGGCCTTTCTAAGAGCGGCTATTTCGTCCCTACCAGCTCATGTACATACCCTGTATATACAATATATGTGATATTGTATTTACAGGGTGTTTGGCAGAACGTTGAACATACGAAAATGGTGGGATAGGCAGGGTCATCTGCTACTTACTCAGCCCTAATTTATTTGGCCCTGGATATTTTAATTTTTTTTGCTTTCTTCTAGTTTCACCACCTTCTTAACTTTAAAGTGTAATTTTTATTAAAAAAAGGGTAAGACAGGCAACATTTTGTTTTTTTTTTAATCCTTAATGGTGGCAGATTCTTATAAAACGATTGTTTTATTAACATGTTAGCTAGAAAAAAAAATTATGAGTCCTCAAACTTACAGAAAAATGTAAAAAATACTTAAATCTTAATTTCATCTTGCATTAAAAAAAAAACAAATAGTGATTGAGGAGTTCCAATTCTAGCAAAACATCCCCAGTGTGTGACCTTTTTAATGGTATGTAATTTGCTATCATAAAAAAAAACTAAGAGTTATTTCATAATTTTATCAAGTAGGAAATTTTTGACGAAATTCTACCTTTACGGAAAGTGAAATGTTTTGCGAAATCTAACACTGCAAGGTTGGTAACAATTAAATGATTGATTCTTTTCTTCCTCTGAGTTCAAAATCTATAACCCAACCAAAGATTTTGCCCTATAAACAACCCTTATATCTAAAAAAAAGCTGGGTGAACGATGTATAAAGGTTTTGGTGGTGACTGATTATTGAAAAATTACACTTTAAAGTTAAGAAAGTGGTGAAACTAGAAGAAAGCAAAAAAAAAATATAAAATATCCAGGGGGCCAGGGCCAAATAAATTAGGGCTGAGTAAGTAGTGGATGACGTACGACACTAGATAATTATGCGTAAGAACTTAACTGCTCGGGAAGATACATCGTGCTTTAACTAAGAAAAAAAATCATAAATTTCCTGTGACTAAATTATTGCTTCTAATGACCAGATTTTTGGTGTGTAGCCTGAAAATGATACACAGTAAATGTGTTTTCATTTAATGCCTCTCGCTTTTATCAACGTTATATAAGTATTAAAAAAAACAAGTTCACTTACGCAAAGATGACGTAGTCCTCCCAAGCGGTGCCAGCGAATCTTCCTGCATAGTAGCGCCTTCCGTCACACCTGTAAGTACAACGATATAAAACATTATTTTTTATTTGTATGTTGGACTAAATCTGCACTGTTGGCAGTGGACAGAAAGCAGGAGGCATTGTAAAAGTGTTATTTAGAACCAATTTGCAAAGATAAATACTTGGCGAACGCAAATAAGTGAGGTTAGTCGAAAGGAATTAGATTGTATAATTCCATCGAACACGCCCCAAAATGTAACCGATGGACTTGCATCTCGTATTCCATCTCTGACAACAATAATCAACTGACATAAACGAAATTTATCTGTTCTAACATAGAGTATCTATTATGATGTCAGAACAGCTAGCTATCATATTGTCAGACTTACCACCAAGGACCCATTAATCGGATTAAAAGGTTAACCGGTTAGACGTTTAACCCATTTGTTTGATTAACCTTTATACGGGTTAACCTGTATACTATAAAGGTTAATCTATAAAATATTGCTGATTAATCTGAATGAAAGAGACAGAACCTGTAAGTTGCACAATCTCGGCTGCGTCGCGGTATCTTACGTCACACGCGGCTGAATGTTGCTCAGGTTTATTTGTCGCTCTTTTGTTGAATTTTGCACTTATTCAAAATTATGTGCGTAACCACGCACAGTGGAATGAAAATGTTTGGTAGGTAAGTGTATGGTGAACATTAAAAAATCAATGACAAAAGCAAATTGAGAAATGTAGGCAGGTAAGTAGGTAGGTGTCTTTTTAACCGACTTCAAAAAAAGGAGGTTTACAATTCGTCTTGAACTTTTTTTTTTTATGTATTTTACCTCATAACTCGGAGACGGCTGGACCGATTTGAAAAATTCTTTTTGCGTTTGAATGGGTATACTTTCTAGTTGGTCCCATTGTTACGAAATCAGGATCTGATGATGGGATCCTGGAGAAATCGAGGGAACTCTTCAAATATTATAGGCACACCTATAGCGTTTTGGGTATTTCTTATAGTACCTTGAGCAGTTGCTTCCGAAAAGTACCATTTGGGGAAGTTGAACTGATGATGAAGACCACAGAGGGCCACTGAAACTCCTCAATAATAAGTATTTCGTGGATTGCAATTCGATTACTTGAGTACGGATGTTAAACACTTTACGCTCGTCACAATACATATGGTGATGTAGAGCTGATTGTCAAATACCAGGAGAACTCCTCAAAAATTAACGGCTATGCACAGGGAAAAGCAATATTTTGTAAAAGGTGATAAGTTTTTGACATTATGGCTTTTGTAACTAGATAAATTACAAACCGACCCACTCAAAAGAGTGAAAAAAAATTTTTAGCAAAAAATAGAACCGACTTCCATATCAAAACACTACAAAGGTAAAAATAACTTTAATTTCGGAAGGCGGTGTCTTTGGTTTTGTATATATTTTCGTTTTTGACACCGCCTTCCGAAATTAAAGTTATTTTTACCTTTGTAGTGTTTTGATATGGAAGTCGGTTCTATTTTTTGCTAAAAAATTTTTTTTAGTAAGTAGATAGACGGTAGAACAGGTTAGGTATCTTTTTAACCGACTTCTAAAAAAGGAGGAGGTTCTCAATTCGGATGTTTGTATTTTTTTTTTTTTTTTTTTTTTTTTTTTATGTTTGTCCACGCATAACTCCGTCGCTTGCCAACCGATTTGAAAAAACCTTTTTTTGTTGGAAAGGGTATACTTCCCAAATGGTCCCATGAAAATTTTATCGAAATCGGACGAGCCGTTTTTGAAAAATCAAAAAAAGTCGAAAAAAATAATTTACCTTGATGATCTTTTCGTTTACTCTGCATTGCGTTTTTTGTTCGCGCATAACTCCGTCATTTACGAATCGATTTGGAAAATTCACTGACCCACTAAAAAGCGCGAAAATAAAAACTTTTTTGAAAAAAATAAAACCGACTTCCATATCAAAACACTACAAAGCCAAAAATAATTTTAATTTCGGAAGGCGGTGTAAAAAAAAAAGAAAATACAAATCCAATAACACCGACTACCGAAATTAAAATTATTTTTGGCTTTGTAGTGTTTTGATATGGAAGTCGGTTTTATTTTTTGCAAAAAAGTTTTTATTAGGGTTCCGTAGCCAAATGGCAAAAAACGGAACCCTTATAGTTTCGACATGTCTGTCCGTCTGTCTGTCTGTCTGTCTGTTTGTCTGTCCGTCCGTCCGTATGTCACAGCCATTTTATTCCGAAACTTTTAGAACTGTACATGTGAAACTTGGTAGGTAGATGTATTCTGTGAACCGCTTTCCGATTTTATGAAAAAAAAAATTAAAATAAAAGGGGCTCCCGATACATGGAACTGAAACTGAAAATATATTTTTTCATGAAACCTATGCGTGTGTGGTATCTATAGACAGGTCTTCAAAAATGATATAAATGTGTCTAAAACCACTTTTTCATAAAGATAATCGTTTAAAAGATATACGCGTCTAAAGTGGTAAAATGTGTGTGCCCCCCACTGTAACTTCTATAATTATAGAGTGAAAAATATGAAAAAAAATATATGCTATAGATCTTAATGTAATCTTTCAACCAAAATTGGTTTGAACGAGATCGGGTCTGCAGTTTTTGAGATACAGCATATTTTCTAAAACCGCAAATATAACTTTGTAATTCATACAAACACTATGAAAAACAAAGTTATTTGGCGTACTTGTAAAAATTGCAAATGAACTAGTTTTAAGACATTTTTAAGTTTTTTTTTCAAATAAATATATTAAATTATATTTATTATAGTTACTAAGGAACCCTTCATGGGCGAGTTTGACTCGCACTTGGCCAATTTTTTTTATTTATTTTACTATATTTATTGGTTTAGTTTGTTCTGTATATTACACACCTGAAAGGTGTTCCGAGGTGGGAATGTTTTACCCGTAAGTATACAACATTATGTTTAGTATATGCGAAATGTGAATATAGTTCGTTCGGAATAAGTAACTAAATCGAATCTAATATTTTATAAACCTTTTTTGTTTGGACACTTAGTAGCATATATACGCAATGATACGGCGCACAACACAGGTCACGCAGCACGCCACTAGACGCGCACGGCGCGACGCACTATGGGACCAACCGGTATTTTCCATCTCAAAATTAGTTGGGACAAAAGTCGTGTTTTTGAAACTGTTTTGATTGTTTTACATTCTAAGATGATAAAGCCACCCGATATAATAGTAAAAAAAAAATACAAAAAATTTTTAGGTACATTAAATTACACCCAAACTTAATTTTCAAGTTGAGGTTTCCTTGTTACCGATGGCTCCCGATGTCAAGTTAATGACATGTTTAGATACCTTACCTATTCAGTAATACAAAAAAAACCTGCGTCATTGCTGCGCCATTTCGAACTAGAAGCAAAAATGTCGACCTAAATATATTTTCACACGATATTTTTTTGCGGGAACCATTTTAACCACACGTATGATAAAAATCATGTTGCATAGTTCTTATCTATTGTTGTAATTATAATAAGTATTAGTGTGAAAACTGTTTTTATCAATTTTCTTATTGGTTTTGCACAAGTTACTGAAACTAGGGTCCTATAAATACTCGGGTTTGCAGCGTGTTCATCAGTGTCCGGATACCTTCCTTCGGTAACTGTGAATTTGCTGAAAAAAGTTTAAAATGAGTGAATTTGTGTGTTTTCGACGCGATATATGTGCTCAGATAATAAGCGGGAAAAGTACTTCAGTTATTGAAAATATTTGTTGGACAATTTCCATTTATCAACAACAGATGTGAGCACGGTTATGCAAAGTATTCAAAGAAATTTGATTACGATTTGTAACCAAAAATGGGTGAAAGCTCAAAGAAAACAAGATTGCTTCGAGAGCCAAAACACAAATTGGTTAAATGGCGAGTTTAGAGTACGTGAAAAAAAAGAAAATCCTGACGTGTTCGGAGAGTACGAAAAAAACGTAAAAACTTGGAATTACTCCAGGAGTATGGAATGGGACATGTGCATTACGCTTATGTTCAAGGTTTACGATCTATGGGTGAAAATGATGAAGCTTCGATTGTGAGTATTACGAGAAATACAGAAAAGGAGGAGAAAAAGTCATTTTACGAAGTCCAGATGGTGTACCTTCCCATACCAAAGAAGAAGCATTATGTATATATATTGAAACCGATCTATCCAAAGCTCAATATTCCTACCTGAGGCTGAGACTTGTTGAGAAAAACTTATTTTCGGTATTTCCATCATACCAAATTTTGGCTGAAGCAAAGAAGGATTGCTATCCTCTTGCGTCAAGCATATCCGTAACGAATATAAGTGCTAAAGTGAACCTTCAAGAACTCTCAGATCATACTGCCTGTCGTATTTTAAAAATAGACTCGGTTTCGAAAAAGTTCACCCGTCTCAAACTGTATAGCAAATGGGGTTGCGATGGATCCTCGGGACAAAGTGAGTATAAAAAAGTTTACCGGAAGAAAATGAACAAATATCGGATGCTAATATGTTTATAGTTTCACTTGTACCATTGAGACTAGTGGATGAATAAAGTAAAGTAGTTATATCGCAAAATCCAACATGTTCTTCAGTTAGATATTGCAGACCCATTTCTCTGGAATTAGCAAAAGAAACTCCTGAAAAAACTAGAGCTGTTGTAAGTGAACTTGAAGCAAAAATTAATGAATTAAGTCAAACGCGAACGCCTGCAGCAAAAGAAGGTAACATGAGTAAGACATGAGCTGTTTATGACAATGATCGACGGGAAAGTTGCTCAAGTGTTAACGCAGACTCCATCGAGTGCTTCATGTACTGTTTGTGGAGCAACTCCTAGACAGATGCACAATATAACAAAAGTAACTGCAACAATTGAGAATGAAGATACGTTTAAATACGGGCTGTCTACCTTACATGCTTGGATAAGATGTATGGAAATGATTCTGCATATTTCTTATAACCTAGGATTTGAAAAGTGGGCTGAATCGACTCCAGAGAATAAAAGATCAAAAAAGAGAAAAAGAAGCACGTTCAAACTCGCTTCCGGAAATTGCTTGGTTTACACATTGATAAACCTCGTCAAGATTCTGGAAACAGCAATGACGGAAATACGGCAAGGAGATTCTTCCAAACCTATCAATGTTCTGCAGAAATCACGGGTATCGATGAAGAGTTGATCAAGAGATTATACATAATTCTGTAAACTATGTCATCAGGATTTTCTGTTAACGCAGTAAAGTTAGGTGAATATACGCTGAATTTGCTTGACTTCTGTAGACTTCCTCTGTCGCTAAAGTGCGTATGATTATAATGCCGTTTTTAATATATTGTACCTTTATGCCCATAAATGCACGGTGACTTGGCCGTTGACTTCGATGTATTAACTAGTAAAAAAAAGTGCACAGAGTATGTTCAACGGCCGCCCGGCCGGTTACATAAAATCTAACTATATTAATAAGGAAATCACAGTAAAGATCCTTAGACTTGGCTTCGCTTTGCTTAGAGATTTCATTACTTTTTATAGAGAAACAAGCAGCTTAGGCGAGGCTTGGCTAATTTTTTACAGGATGTTTTGGTGGGATTTTATATTTTGTACATTGATTGTGTTAGCTTGGTCCTTATCTTGTAATGCAAAACCAGTAAGCAACATAGGCGCCGAGCGCTACATCTAAGCTAACGACCAATAATTGATAGGCACGCGGTGCCGTCCCACTGTGCAGCCACAAAATAGATAGGTTCAGAAGTCAATCTACATAAAAAGCGCGCTCGAGCAACGCACTCATAGACACCGCTCACGGAGATGATATCTTGGCGCAATGCAGCTCAATGCGAGCGCGGGTACCTAATAATAATAATACCAGCTGTTTGCAGCGAGAAGAAATGTACCATAATTCCGTACACAGAGAGTTAAGATTGTTTTAACCGCCGCGCGGCCCACGAATGTGTTAGGGTTGTACCCATAAATATAATATTATATTTCTATGGTTGTACCTATGCTGATATTGGTAAAAAAACGAATGTTGTAGAAAAACAATTCTTTTTTTATTTGTTGATTAAATATGTTTCAGTTTAATAAAATGATAGATGCATTTTTTTCCTTCCCTGATTTCCCGATTATATAAATTTTAACGTCTAAAATATCCGAAACCGCGTAAATAATTGTAATAAATAATTAATCAAAATGGAAACAGTAGCAAAGCGGAGGAAAATCAATTGTTTTTAGGTCGATCCATTATGACGTTGTCAAAATTATTTAAAAAGGTTCAGGCAGGCGTGCGGCAACCCACTGTCGGATGTACCGACGGCGATACGCGAAGCGGTAGGCATATAACACGTGGCCTTGAGCGAGTGACGGACGCCTGGTTTTAGGCATACTTAATCAGATCACTATAAGTTCACGTAGGTATAAAAATAAAAAAAAAACATGTGGGCAATTCACACGTGGTAGAAGTGAAACCTTCAATGTTGGCTTTTTTTTTTCATATGAATTCCTGTGTCTGTCTCTTTTTACTGTCACTTTTTTGTTTCATAAACTTTCAAATCACAACGATGCTAAAGAAGTTTTGACTTCAAAACAGGTTGGTAATAACGCTACTTATGTATGTGCTAATTATGAGATCAAAAAATTTTTTAGCAAAAATTAGAACCGACTTCCATATAGAAATTAAAGTTATTTTTGGCTTTGTAGTGTTTTGATATGGAAGACGGTTCTAATTTTTGCAAAAAAAAAATTTTTCACGCTTTTTAGTGGGCCGGTTTGTAATTTATCTCGTTACAAAAGCCACAATGTCAACAACTTATCACCTTTTACAAAATATTGCTTTTCCCGATGCATAGCCGTTAATTTTTGAGGAGTTCTCCTGGTACTTGACCATCAGCTCTACATCACCATATGTATTGTGACGAGCATAGTGTTTAACATCCGTACTCAAGTAATCGAATCGCAATCCACGGAATACTTATTATTGAGGAGTTTCAGTGGCCATCTGTGGTCTTCATCATCAGTTCAACTTCCCCAAATGGTACTTTTCGGAAGCAACTGCTCAAGGTACTATAAGAAATACCCAAAACGCTATAGGTGTGCCTATAATATTTGAAGAGTTGCCTCGATTTCTCCAGGATCCCATCATCAGATCCTGATTTTGTAACAATGGGACCAACTAGAAAGTATACCCATTCAAACGCAAAAATAATTTTTCAAATCGGTCCAGCCGTCTCCGAGTTATGAGGTACTTAACATACATTAAAAAAAAAAAATTGTTCAAGACGAATAAAATTGAGAACCTCCTTTTTTGAAGTCTGTTAAAAATAACAAAGTTCTACTAAGTACCTACGACAAACGACGATATGTACAAGTACAAACACACTCACAATTCAACCGTGTCGGTCGGTGAAATGCGCTAGAATCGAAATATTATTTTTAATATTTTAGCGTCGAACATTAGTCAATATTAAAAACAGTATTGTGCAACATTAATAGGGCTCAAAGTTCAATGCATTCTACGCGGTGACTACGAGAGTCATGTCGGTACACGATCAAACACCGCGTGGTAGTTATCTCTGTCACTTTCTTGCAGATGTTTTATGTGCTAAAATGCACCTTATGTCGAAACCGGTTCTTATAGGCTGATTAACCCTATAATACGGGTTAACCTTTATTGAGGGTTTTGTAACCTAATCCTAAAAATTAACCGGTTTAAAACCCTCATACGGGTTAACCTTTCGGTCCCTGCTTACCACAGACAATGATAAAAGACTTAATTTTATGAGGCATTTCTTGATTGAAATATGATTTACTGAACCTGTATGTGACATTTTGTTGAGGCTGGCTCGCTCTGCCGCTTCCAAAGCACCCAAGTATCGCGTTAGGTTACGGCATGCCTGCTTGTCTGGTATTTTCTGGAAAGCATTGGAAAATTTAGGATTTAGATATGAAATATAAAATATAATAAGAAAAAGAACATTAGAGACTACTAATTAATAAAATAAAATATAATAAAACTAACTCAGTTATCTGCTCTATTTTCTCTATCTACTCTATTTTCAGGATTATTAGATTTTATTTCAATATCTATACTAATATAATAAAGCTGAAGAGTTTGTTTGTTTGTTTGTTTGCTTGAACGCGCTAATCTCAGGAACTACGGTTCTGATTTGAAAAATTCTTTCAGTGTTAGATAGCCCATTTATCGAGGAAGGCTATAGGCTATATATCATTACGCTAAGACCAATAGGAGCGGAGCACTAATGAAGAATGTTTCAAAATCGGGGTTTTTTTTTTTCCACGCGGACGAAGTCGCGGGCGGAAGCTAGTCAAAAATATAAATAACTAGCACTTCGCTCGCAACTTCGTCCGCGTGGATTTCGAAATCATTTATAGTCATTCACGAATAATGCTTTGCCACCAATTAAAAAAATTTAGAATTTCATCTTCACCAATTTTACCTCTACCAGTAAGTATAGAAAGCGGATAAAGCATATAAGGGTAAGTTCAGAGTTATTGGTAAAATACTAAAAACCTCTCAGGACTATGTTAGTAACATCATAAACAACAACTTTGCTCTATGACTTTTAAAAATTCTACATATTTTTGTTCATCAGATTTTCATACAAAAATAAAAATATTTCAATAGAACGTTCTAAACTTTACGCAGTCTGAGAAGCAAAAGAAAACGCTAGTAATGTAGGTAAACTGATAGTACAGCGGAGGAAATTAAAGTCATTGAACAAAAGTTGTTGTTTATTATGCGAGTAATACAGTCCTGCGAGATTGTTAGTGTTTTACCAATAACCCTGTATAGAAGATAGCTTACTATATAATAAATAAACAAAACATTGCGCTTTAATCCTCACATGTTATAGGCAAAACAGCTATATTGTGCGCGCAAGTAGAAATTTTAATGAAATATGCAAGCAGTATGATCTGGATCCTATCACAACTAGTGTGAACTCAGCCAGAAGGTGATTTTTCAGTTTTCTCCATTTTTTCAAGTAGTAGTGGCTATGTTATGCCGTTGCCTCATTGCAATCAAATCTATATATACATGTAAATAAAATAATAATCTTACAATTTGTGGTCATAAGTCCTGAACCCAGTAAGGCTCTAAGTTATACATTGAGTAATTTTACGTTATCACCATTGGTCTTAATGCGTTAAAGCTAAGGAAAACGGCCATGTCCTTTTTTTTTCGGTGGATAAATCATCAAATTCCGCTCTGGGTGAATCGGAAAGGAGTATCTAAAGCTAACCTAGAGTAAAGCTAACCTAGAGTTAAGCTAGAGCTGAGCTAAGCTAAGCTAGAGCTAGAGCTGAGCTAGAGCTGAGCTAAGTATGAGCTGAGCTAAGCTGAGCTAAGTATAAGCTGAGCTAAGTATGAGCTGAGCTGACCTAAGCTAGGGCTGAGCTGAGCTAAGCTAGGGCTGAGCTATGCTAGAGCTGAGCTATGCTAGAGCTGAGCTATGCTAGAGCTGAGCTAAGCTAGAGCTGAGCTAAGCTAGAGCTAGAGCTGAACTGAGCTAAGCTGAGCTACGTAAGAGCTGGATCTAAAGCTAAGCTAGAGCGAAGCTAAAATATTGTATTAATGTAGGTATTCATTCATTCACATATTCTTTCTTATCGGTGTGCGTTCAATCAATATTCAGTCATCTGAAAGCTTAAGAGCCATTAGACGTTTTTTCGCAAATTTCTAAGATTTCAATCGCCTGCTTTACCATCTTACGTCATACTTTGAATTTTTAAAATACATGTCTAAAATAGATCAATTATTAGTGAAGTGTTTCGTCGTTTCACATTTACTTAAAACATGTGCATCGCTTTGTGGTGAGTAATCTCCCAAAAGTAGTTTACTAAAAAATCATAGTAGAGTCAACTTCAGATTCCGGAATCTATGACTAATGTTCACAAATTCAGGTGAAAAAAATATGGATAGTATAAGACATATACTTGATTTGTAAACTAATGTTCAATATTTAGGAGTATTTATTGCATTATTTAGAAAAAAAAATAAAAACTATTGTCTATTTTTAGGTGCTGTAGCGCAAATTTGTCGCGATTATTCGCCTTTAATAAGGCGTAATTTCGATAAAAAAAATTACGTCAAAATAAACTTTGTTCTGTGAAGAATTCAAATAAATAGTTTTTATGACAATGCGATCATGTAATTTAGTAATAACATGATTTTAAGAACGCTCTAAATTACTATATATTACGTTGCCCAAGCTAGCTGCATTTAAAGACCGGTTAAGTAGACGCACAGCCTTACTGAGCTGATCTACGAGTGGCCCTACCTAAAAAAAAAAAAAAAAAATAGCTGCATTCAGTACGGCGCGAGCGCCCTCCGAGGTAGGACGTATGTCAATTTTTTCCGCGTCCCGACAGTCTAGCGCACGTATTGAGAACGCTAACTATACTACGACTACGCGGGTTTTGATACTCGTAATTTTTTTTGTAAGAAATATTTTTAGTGCTTTATACGTAATTGTTTTAGCTATGGAGAACAGGCACGGTGTGCCATTGTGTCAAAAAAGGGAAACGCAATAATTATGCATCATTAAAGAATGCACATGAAGCAAGGTACATCGTTTTTAACCGACTTCAAAAAAAAAAGGAGAAGGTTCTCAGTTCGTCGGATTTTTGTATGTATGCTCCCCGATTAATTGAAGACGGTTAGACCGATTTTAAAATTTTATTTTTTTGTTTGATAGGGTATACTTTCTTATTGTTTCCATTGTCATCACGTCAGGATCTGATGATCGAATCATGGAGAAATCGAGGGAACTCTTCAAATATTATAGGCACACCTATAGCGATTTGGTTATTTTTTGTAGTAACTTGTGCAGTTGCTCTTGAAAAACACCATTTAGTGAAGTGGAACTGATGATGAAGACCACAGATGGCCACCGGAACTACTCAATAATAAGTATTTCGTGGGTTGCGATTCGATTACTTGAATATGGCTAAGCACTTTATGCTCGTTACAATGCATAATTATGGTGAAGTAAAGCTGATGGTGAAGTACCAGGAGAACTCCTCAAAAATTAACGGCTCTGCATCGGGAAAAGCTATATTTTGTATAAGGTGATAAGTAGTTGACATTTTGGCTTTTGTAACTTGATAAATTACAAATTAAAAAGCGTTAAAACACTTTTTAACTAACTTTTTGGAAGTCGGTGTCCAAACACGAAAATACGAAAAAAAACCGACGAACGAAAGCAAAGTCGGTTTTATTTTTTGTTTAAAAGTTTTTTGCATTTATAATATAAAGTAATACTTTGATGTAGTCTAAATTTAGGGCTACCAACGTTTTGAGAAAAAAATCACAAATAATCACAAAGAAGCACTTAAGAAATTAAACCCTAACTGTTGTTCAGTACTGTAGAACTATAAATACAATTTAACGAATGTCATATTTCTTTATTGATTTATTTTTAAACCTACTTAAAAAAAAGGAGGAGGTTCTCAATTCGACTGTATTTTTGTAGTAGTTTTAGTAGATGGCTGGACCGATTTAGAAAATTCTTTTTTATTTGAAAGGATTTACTTCAAGGTGAGTTCCATTATCATCAAGTTAGGATCTGATGATGGAATCATGGAGAAATCGAGGGAACTCTTCAAATATTATAGGCACACCTATAATAAGTATTTCGTGGGTTGCGATTCGATTACTTGAATAAAATTTCTAAACAATTTATGCCCGTCACACTGCATATCGTGAAGTAGAGCTGATTTTGAAGTACCAAGAGAACTAAACGCTATCGTCCCTGCATTAGAAAAAAAATATTTTTCAAAAGGTGACACAAATTTGACGTTTAGGCTTTTAAACTGGGTAAATTACAAACCAACCCACTAAAAATCGACATATAATCAAACTTTAAAAATAAAACACTGCAAAGTGAAAAAATACTTTAATTTCGTGAGTCGGTGTCTTTGGTTTTGTAGTATCGTTTTTGATAATGAATTCCGAAATTAAAGTTATTTTTCTCTTTGCAGTGTTTTTTTGTAAGTCGGGTTTATTTTTTAATACAAAGTTTATTTTATTTGAGATAAAATAAATAAATAACAAGATACCACGGCCACGGAACTTAAGGGCTGCTGATGGAACAGGGTGGATTTTTAGTCAGTAGAAGTCTAGCACTCCCATCCTCTACCTAGAGCGGGAAAACTCATTTATTACATTTTCCACCCCAAAATAAAAGATAAAATAAATTTTATTGCAATCGTATTAATCCTGTAGCTTTAGACCTTGGGCTTGATGATGCAATGTAAGTTTCGAACGCAAACGTAAATATTATTTGGACTATTTATTTATGTAGTTACTTCAATTTAGGTGTTGAACCGAATGGTCGTCATCAAGCATTGTCTTTTCAGTTACCCTTCAGAGTGACTGTGTAGTTTCTAGTCTATTCAGTGGTAAATTATTATATCTTATCTTAAATTTTATAGGAATAACCACCCGTTGCATTAGACATCAGACTTGACGATTTAGCGGAAGTTTAGAACTCAATAGTAAATACTTTTTGGACTTTCTATATTTCTTTAGTTCTGAATTTAGTTAATACGAAACAGCATTACTTATATAAATAGGGTCTTCTACAGCGTGCCTTTTGTTTGGGACCCGGTATTTTGGTAATATTGAAAACGCCATAATCATAGAAAGATAAAGTAGGTAGGAAGTTATCAGAGCTCGAATAAAAGGTACCTGGTAAAAAAGCCGAAAAATTTAAGATAATATATGTAAATAACGGCGAAAGTCTAAACTATATATATGAAACAGCACCAGTGTATAATCATATATACAACGTGTAATTTAAAGGGTATATACATACCGAGTGCACGGCTTCTTTGGATGATAACAAACGATATAGCAAGGGTTTTCTAATCTTATGTCTACATGTGTGGAGCTTATTAGAAATTTCAATACATTGATACTAGAGACCGAATTTTTCAAATTAAGAAGAACGAAGAGAATTATCGTGTTATTGGCAAGTGACGTGGAAAGTTATTGACCCTCGTAGTGCTGTGATACGTTTGTTATGGTATACAAGAAATATATGAAACCAATAATTTGGTATAAATTCTTTGAGTCAGTTATTTTGAGCTGAAACTGTGCATAGAGACTCCATACTAGATGTTGTCTTCAGCCCTTTTGGATAGATATGGGGTTTCTGGGCTAGTGACGTGGAAAGTGAAGACCCTCATAGTGATGTGACACGTTTGTTATTATTGGTATTCAAGAAACATATGAAACCGATAATTTGGGATCAATTCTGTGAGTCACTTATTTTGAGCTGAAACTTTGCATAGAGACTCCATACCAGATGTTGTCTTCAGTCCTTTTGGATAGATATGGGGTTTCCGTTACACGTTGTATATGATTGCATAGGTAGACAATTTTGAACGTACAAAAATCTTCAGATATGTAGTGCAACAACTACTTGTCTGAAGATAAACTAACTAACTAACTTTAGGGTAATATATTTTAAACATATATATACGTATAATGGAATATACATGAACCCTTAAATGGGGTAATTGTACTCATTATTATGAACGTGAAAATCATCATCAGCTGTAAATAAAGCTATAAATTTAATTAAATTTAATTTAATTTAGCTGTAAGCTATAAATTTTGTCCAGTTATGCACACTTATAAATGAACGAGGTCGTCTATTCTTTTTCGCAATTTTAAGGTTGGTCCCATAGTAAAAGATATTCATAATGATGATTACAATTACCTCTTTTCCAGTTTTACGTATGTATATTTCATTACAAAGTTAAAATTCTGAAATGCAAATTTTTATTTTTTAGAATAATTATAAAGTGCATGGAAGGCGAATAATAGATTGTCAGTACTTTTGGAGTCAATTAATCAATATAAGCAAACACAGTGAAAAGTTCGGCTACAATATGAGCTATTTAAAAATAGAAAAAGAGAAACGGATGGGTCTCATATCCAAATTTTACTTGAAATGTAAGATGTGTGTATCTAGCTTTATTCTGAAAACTTCAGACCCCAACACAACTGAAAAATCTAAACTCAATCAAGGCACGGTATATGGTTCAATTATGACAGGAATACATATATTTTTGTATAGACACACCAACACTTCTTCTTACTTGTAACCTATTTGTAGAAATAAATATCATTTACAATTAACGTAAAAAATAACCTTCCTTCTGACAGTTTATTAAAAAATAAATATCGGAAACTACAACTCATAACTTACGTGCGTACGTACGTACGTACACAAAAAGTGTGATTTTTCTTAGTTAAGTAACATCGATTTTACACTTTTGAGTTTAATTTTGTTGAAGTCGGTTGTCACACAACTTCCATTTTTCTTTTAAATATATACTTTAAACATGTCTTTCATTTTTTAAATCTTAAGTCATTTAAGTAATCAAATCTCTTTCTTATAAAGACGATTATAACAGCTCAAGATTGTTTAGTCTGACTCGACACTCTCTCTACACTATTAGTGTTGTTTATGTGTGCATCGCCACGCAAACATGCCGATTTTTACCTAAACTCGAGCGTTCAAATTTTGAAAAATGGCTCTTAAAGTAATAGCACTTTGTTAACATTTTTTAAGCTCTTCTTGACTATTTCCATTTTTTTTTTCAGTAAGTAGGTATTGAATGGTGTTAATATGATACTGAAGAGCTTTGACGATTAAATTTTTAAGGGATGTTTCTTCTACTTATAAGTATTATTTGCGTAGGGAGTTTTTAAATTTTTAATTTAATTTTTATTTTAAGCTTTTTAAACTTTTTCACCTACTATAGCTTTTGTCAATTTATCCAATTTCATGGAATGGACAGTTTTTGTAATATAGTACGCGTCGTTCCCTTTCAATTGATACGCCACTTGGGTATATTTGACAATATTCAATTATTCATCCCCACTTTCACCGCCCATATCTAGTAAATGGCTGAACCGATTTTAACAAAATATGTCCAAAAACTACTGCCGGAAAACCTGCTTTCTAACAAAGATTAACCGCATCGAAATCGGTTCACCCGCTTAGAAGCTACGGTGCCACAGACAGATACACAGATACACGCGTTAATCTTATAACTACACAACAGAGGGGCTGTTTCCGTCGGGGGTTAAAAATTAGCGTGTTGCTGTTTGTATGCTTATAAAGTTATTAAGTCAAAACGTGAGGACTTGTTATTGGCTCTTTGGCGACTATGTATTCCTCCTTTTTTGTGTTTTCATTAGCTGTAAGTCCTCCATAAACTAAATAAATAAATAAATGGGTACTAACCAGACACAGGTCTCGTAGCATGTGTGCTAACTCGTGCGCGAGATGAGCGTCTCTCGGGGTGGCTAGTAGAGCTAACACGCGGCAAGCCAGTCCCAACTCCGGCGCATTTGGTCGCCGCACGATGTACTGACTCAGCACTAGCGCCATGCCGCCTTGACTGTCCGACATCTAGAGATCACAGATAGATAATAATCTATATAATACAAATGAATCGCTAAATGTGTTGCTAAGCGCAAAACACGAAAACGGCTGGACCGATTTGGCTGATTCTTTTTTGTTGTGTTTGGTTTTGTCAGAAGGTTATTATGAAAAAAGAAAGTAGGAAGGGTCTCAAGGGTAGGGGTAGGGGTAGGGTAGGGTAGAGGTAGGGTAGGGGTAGAGGTAGGGTACGGTACGGTAGGGTAGGGGTAGGGTATTGGTAGGGTAGGAGTAGCGTAGGGATTGAGTCGGATAGGGGTAGAGTAAGGTATGGGTAGGGTATCGGTAGGATAGGGGTAGTGGTATCGGTTGGGTAGGGGTAGGATACCACGCTAATGAAGTCGTGACGGGTCAGCTAGTATAAAATAAAATTTAAAAAATTAAGTAACTCCCGACAGCCTTGAAACACCTGGACAGATCTTGATAAATTGTAGCTAAGAACCATCTCGATCACGTCAGCTTTCTCATAAAATAAACCGTACCACAATCGGTCCATTCGTTTCGGTCACACAAAAACACGTCAAACTTATAACACCCTTCATTTTGAGTCGGGGATTAAAAAAAAAAATCGAAGCGTCAATAAAGCTTTGGTTTCCTAGGAATGCGGTGCCGTCATATAGCGGCCGTAATATTACGGACGCAAAAAGGCAGCCGTCATTACGGTGACGACATGTGGAAAGTTCCACGGCCGTTTTAACACACTGTCCGCTTCATCGTTATCTGAAACGTTCACGAAACCATCTGACACCGACAAGACGGCCGTCATGCAAATGGCGGCACCGCTTTTGACGTTACGGTGTCAGTTACCGCTCTCTAGGAAACCGCGCCATTTTGTTTACATAGACAACGTTCTAGTGACGTCATTCACCGCTGTATTACGGCCGCTATATGACGGCACCGCTATCCTAGGAAAACAAAGCTTTACTGTTACATCTGTGTCACTTATGTTATCTCAACTATGGTGGGGTTCTAGTCTAACCGGATGCAGTTGAGTATTTTATATAACAACTACCAAACTTCCACAAGCCTGTAGCTGGGTAACACGATACCCCTTGCCAAGACTTGTCTTAGATAGTCTGGCTTTTGACTATCCGTAACGCTTGTCAAAGATGGCCAATGACAGCCGGGGCCAACGGCTCAGCGCGCATTCCGAGGCGCGGAGGAATCTCAATATGTATAGAATGATCACACTGTTATAACCCTTATTACAAGGCAATAGAGCCTAAGTCAGCTTTTACTTATTTACAGTGTACTTTTCCTTTACTAAATTACTTATGTTGCATTTTTAATCAATGCACTGAAATAATATGGATAATTGAGTTAGTTAGATTCTGCACGCGGTCGCGTAAACTAGTTGCCCAAATTAAGGGAGTAATTAAGAGGGACATTGTTAAAATACAAGTATCCAAGAACTTGTATATCTGTGTTTTTATATTGTGGTGAATTAAAGTGGTTCCGGTAGAATAATTGTTTTTTTTTTTTTAAAGACAAACGGGGTCGGCTTAAACAACATGTTGCTTCACCTTGGATATCGACCCGTTCTAATACCACTATATTTTGTTGATAAGCTCGCGTTTGACCACCATCTCACCTGATGGTAAGTGATGATGTGGTCGAAGATGGAGCACGCTTGTCTAGAAGTAACCTATTCACTCTTGACTTAAAAATCCCTAAGTTATAGCTATCGGGAAATACAGACTCCGATAGGGAATTCCACTCCTTAGCCGTACGCACAATGAAAGTATTCCCAAAACGTTTTGTGCGTATGGGTGGGATGTCCACCATGCAACGATGGCGCATCGCCGTTTGTCATGTAGTCCGATGATGGAACGGGCTTGGCGGAATTAGATTGTGTAATTCCATCGCACACTCTCCGAAATAACATATTCACTCTTGACTTAAAGACCCCTAGACTATAGCTATCAGGAAACACCGACTCTGGCAGGGAATTCCACTCGTTAACTGTACTTACTGTCACTTATATACATTAAAGCGTCAATAACCTAATGGCTAAGTTGTCGGATTTATGATCGAGAGATTGCGATTTCGAACACCGAACACACACTATAGCCGTGAATCCACTACAGACACAAGCATATTTAGCGTAGTTGGAGGGGTTAACAAGGTTGCCAGTCATGTAATACCCACAGAACTAGTACTTTAAAAAGTTATTTTAAATTAATCAGTAATTATATTTTCAAAGAAAAAAGAACATACCTCATGATTGACCCTGGTGAGTGATACTATGAACCTGACAACTGCCTCTTGATCAATCTCGGCCAACGGCGAACTGGAAGGAGCGTTAGCGAGCGCCCGAAGTGTAGGTAAAGTAGCTTTCTGTAATACAAAAATTGGGACTTAATACTTATGGCATAAAGGCTATAAAATGCTAAGAAGATGAACATGAGCATAATATGATTAGAGTACAGGTAAAATGATTTGATATATATAAATTATTTTACACTAGCTGTAAACGTGTCCTAAAACATCGTCTACTGTCCAGTATGAGCCCCATAAAAATCAGTTCATCCATTCCAGAGATTACCCCGAACAAACACAGAGACAGAGACAACATTTTTAAATTCTTCGTTTTTTTTTTATTTATTTAAAATAGGTTCGCGTTTGACCACCATATCACCTGATAGCAAGTGATGATGTGGTCGAAGATGGAGCACGCTTACCTAAAAGTAACCTATTCACTCTTGACTTAAAGACTCCCAGGTTATAGCTATCGGGAAACACAGACTCTGGCAGGGAATTCCACTCCTTAGCCGTACGCACAATGAAGGTATTCCCAAAACGTTTTGTGCGTATGTGTGGGATGTCCACCATGTAACGATGGCGCTTCGCCGTTTGTCTCGTAGTCCGATGATGGAATGGGCTTGGTGGAATTAGATTGTGTAATTCCATCGCACACTTCCCGAAATGTAACCGATAGAAAACCGACAGACTTGCAACTCGTCGTCGATGTTCAAGCCTCTGGAGCTTTGACTCGACCAGTGCATCGTTGCCAATGAGTCTCTTGGCCCGCTTCTCGATAGACTCAAGCGCGTCCAGTTGGTATTTAGCAGATCCATCCCAAAGATGAGAGCAGTACTCCATACACGACCGAACCTGGGCTTGATAGAGGTTGAGCAACTGTTCGGGTGTGAAGTACCGTCTCACCTTTGCTAGGATTCCCAACTTTTTTGATGCTAGTTGAGCGTTATCCTCGATAAACGGGCCAAAATTGAGGGTAGAAGTTAGTGTTACCCCCAGAAGCTCGATACGGTCGGTTATCGGCACGGTTACACCTCGGAAAGTAGGAGCCGGTTCGAATTGCCTCTTTTTTGCGGAGAAGAGACACGCCTGGGTCTTAGCTGCATTAAACTTGACCAGGTAAATCGTGTAAATCACTTGAGAAAACAATCATTTGGACATCACAGTCAGAAACAAGAATTTTATTTATACCTACAGCGTAGATTTATAACTAATGAAAGGATTAGTGTAAAATACTTGTATTTGTTCTTGTGCGCCATCCACGGTAGTAGGGAACGTTTGGAAGAACACGCCAATAGTTTGTCTCAGCATATCTTCATCAACTGTAAACCGGTAAAATAATAATTCAATAAAACGCATACAATTCATAAGCCTCAACCATAATTAGCCAATGATGTTTCCATAGCTGGGGCATAGGCCTTCTCTCAATGAGAGGTTATGGGCCGTAATCCACCACGCGAGCACAACGTGGGACAATGAACACGGCGGTACTGACTGACACATCACAGGTCGTAGGTTTGATCCCAAGCTTTCTTTGTGCAACGTTTATTATAACCACTGCACTCCACGGTCAAAGAAAATATCGTGACAAAATGTCTTAGGATAAAATAATTGATTTGATGACAAACATATGATATTCTTTTGTCGTAAGGTTTTCTGTGCTGAATGTATGCAAGTAATTTCAATCATATTTAGGATAAAATAAAGTTTAATTTAGCATACCTGTGGCTGGATTGAACCAGAGAAGCAGAAGTCTGCTGAGTATGGCTGGAGATTCCAGGTGACCTAAGTGTAGAAGACGACAAAGACCTTCCACGATGATCAGTCGGTACGCTACACACTAGAAATAAAGTGAAAAAACTTTATAAATGACAGATGGACTGTATTGTAGCCGTCGAATTAGGAATGATATAGAAATATAACTCTCTAACGAAGCCCGCTAAAACATGGTTCCAAACTCATACCACTAAACTGATAATACGAATGCAACACGCGCACAAACAAAACAAAATACTTTGCAAAATTTATTTTCTGCGCATGGATCAGTCAATTCATTCATTTGGGGCGCTATTTTATTTAGTAAGATAATGTTAGAGTGAAACTGAAATATGAATCAAGCGAGTGCGAACGAGATGGATTGTTTTGTGACATCGAGCGGCGAGGATGGTGTTATGCAGTATGCAGTAGGAGTCAGTCATTTATGATGAACTCAAATATTATAAATTAATATTAAACTTCTTTACATTAAGTTTACAAAAAGTGTAAAGCTTCATAAAAGGGAATGCCCGTCTACCATATAAAAAAATTCCTGAAATGCACAAGAGTGAAATATACACCAAATTTTACTACAAATCGTAGGTAACTCATTACAATTTCAATAATTATCAAAAAAACTAGGTAGAAGTCAGTTACAAACCTTTTTCTGAAATATTGGTCGTAATAAGTCTAGGGTTAAAGATGCCAAGTCATCGTTTAGGCGGGTCCAACCTAAGTCCGTGTTTAAAAATGGGTATCGTGTGCACAACTAAAATCAAAATCTTTGAAGAATTACCATAGTCGTTGCTATACCATAAAAAAACAATCCGTACGTAACTCAATTCGCAAGCGCTATTGTAGAATCAAGTAAACAAACAATCGAAAATGCAGTAATGTCAAACTGTCAGTCTGTCAGTAGGTAAGGCAAAGGAGATGTGATTCATACAGCCTACGATACGTTTTCTTTTCAAAAAATATTTGATTTTAATTAATATTGACATGCATATATTATTTTTTAGATTTATGGTACACATAAGTCGAATTATATTAAATTAATAATTACTGTGCACTAAATCTGCAAACTAATTCGTTAGGAATTATTTTACGATTCCTGTTAGGCTGAATGCCACTTACTAGTGTCAAATAAATACTGACCTCCAATAAAAATAAGAATGAATTAAACGGATATATTAACGGTTAAATATCTGTGGTGTCAAAGTAAAAGGGGATGAGTCAGAAATGAAAAATGAGTTAATTACACAGTTGGCTAAAATATATTATTACGTATAATGGTAAAAAGGAAATGAGTCAATATAATGCTTTTTTTATTTCGTGCATCTCGAAAATCAAATATGAGTCTAGTCATAAATAGCAAAAGCTAAAAAGTAAAAAAGAGTTGTGTCTAGTTATCTTCTTATAATAATCTTATATAATATAATATAATCTTATATAATAATCTTATATTAAATAATCTTATATAAGTAAATAATCACGTATGTAACGTGATTATTTACTTATGAAATTAGGTATAGTGAGATAAGTCGACTCGTGCCTAAATTCGTATTCGTCGTTTAGCGTTAGTTGCATTTCGCGCGCGAACTTGACGTGTTTTTACCTGTGCAGCTGTGTAAAAAAACCTAAGTTTTGCTTTACGTGTGTATTTGAGTGTTAAAGCCCATAGAAATTAATAGGATTAACAAGATAATGTCACTGGCTCTAAATGAAAGTCCCATTGAACGTAAGTATGATAATTTTATCATACTTACTTTCAATGGGACTTTCATTTGGAGCCAGTGACATTATCTTAGCCTGAATGCCGAAGTCCTGATAAACGTGGATCACATGCTCCTTCTAATAAGATAGGGGATGGTGCAGTACAGGCAGTTAAAGATCATATTAATTCTTATCCATTATATGAATCGCATTACAACAGAAGTCAAACAAAAAATCGTTGTTTACCAACAGGGTTATCACTAACAATAATGTACCAAATTTACAAAGAAATCCAATCCCGTACCATACACCTATTTTGAAAATGTTTTTCGTACCATGGGTCTATCTTTTAAGAAACCTTCTTTGAACACCTGCAATACATGTGACGCATACAAGATGAAAATTAAACTAGCTTTGCCGCCAGATTTTAAAGAATGAACTTAAAATCCACCATTCAGAAGCTGATTCAGGTTATTTTTTGAAAAAAAAAAAAAGGACAAACAAGAGTCGAGCGATGTTAAAAGAGCTTATTGTTTTGACCTCCAGCAATGTCTTCCAACCCTTTTTTTAAAGACAAATATCGTTTTCTACAAACGGCTGCTGTGGACTTTTAACTTAACAATTTACGATTGTTATAGCAAAAAAAGCTATTGCTACATGTATCAAAAGCTACAAAAAGGGCAGTCGTGCTGACCCGGCCAACTACAGGCCTATTTCAGAGCGTGTACTTAATAGTAAGCTCCTGGCATACCTAGAAGCCAACGACATCCTCAGTGACCGACAATACGGCTTTCGCAAAAACCGGTCAACTGGGGACCTTCTAGCGTATGCCATTTATACCTGGAGTGAGGCCATTGAGAAGCACGGGGAAGCACTTGCTGTTTCCCTTGACACCTCCAAGGCCTTTGATAGGGTCTGGCACGATAGCCTTATTGCTAAGCTTCTTTCCTTCGGTTTACCCACTCAACATTGCGTTTGGATTGAAGACTTCCTGAGAGATCGGTCCATTCGAGTAGTCATTGATGGCTGCCCGTCTGGCCAATTGGCAATTAATGCCGGGGTCCCTCAGGGGTCTGTTCTCTCAGCAACTTTATTTTTGCTGCACATTAACGATCTGCTGATTCCCGGTACCTTTGGGTATGTAGACGACAGCACAGTTACTGAGAGATATGTGTCCAGCGCGCGAGCTGGTGGGTCACAGATCCAGTCTCTCCGTGAGGACATGGTCGGGCGCTTGAACTTGTCCTTGATGGCTGTCTCCGAATGGGGCGATGCCAACTTGGTCAAGTTTAATGCAGCTAAGACCCAGGCGTGTCTCTTCACCGTAAAAAGGAGTCAATTCGAACCGGCTCCTACTTTCCGGGGTCTAATCGTGCCGATAACCGACCGTATCGAGCTTCTGGGGGTAACATTAACTTCTACCCTCAATTTTGGCCCGTTTATCGAGGCTAAGGCTCAACTAGCATCAAAAAAGTTGGGAATCCTAGCAAAGGTGAGACGGTACTTCACACCCGAAAAGTTGCTCAATCTCTATCAAGCCCAGGTTCTGTCGTGTATGGAGTACTGATCTCATCTTTGGGACGGATCTGCTAAATATCAACTGGACGCGCTTGAGTCTATCGAGAAGCGGCCCAAGAGACTCATTGGCAACGAAGCACTGGTCGAGTCAAAGCTTCAGAGCCTTGAACATCGACGACGACTTGCAAGTCTATCGGTTTTCTATCGGTTACATTTCGGGGAGTGTGCGAATGACATTGCCATCACACGTAAAAGAAGTTATTTTTTATTCCGATACGTGTGGCGGACAAAATAAAATGAAACCTGGTTTGCTAATAAACCACAAGTTTTTAGTTCCCGGACATACGCATACGGAGTGCCAATCTGTACATGCACAAATCGAACGACAGATAAAAAGACCTTATATGGCTATACATTTGCCAAGAGACTGGTACAACTTAGTCAGAATGACGAGTCCAAACATTTCTGTCGTGGTAATGGATAACGAAATGTTTTTAAACTTCGCTAAACTGTAGAAAGGCCCTTTGCAGCTACGAGAAGTAGTTACATCTGGTGAGAAATTCATATGGCATGATGTAAAATGGTTTAGATTTAGTGGTGAACATGAACTAAGTGTAATTCAATTATAAAAATTAGACAATTTGACAGAGTTTAAGGAGACTTCTTTCTGTCGAAGGAGCAAATCTAGTGAATTTTTGAATCCCGAGAAATGTTATGATTGCCAAGTGCCTATAAAAACGATATCTTAGTATTCTTCATTTAATTGATAGTACTTGACTTGACTTCTATAATAAATTAGCTCAAACACACGAGATATAGATCCCGATAGGTTACAGTATTATGTTAGGTATTTTGCATTTATAATATTTTAATTCCATTTATTTTTTATTTTTCTTAAAAGCATTTATGATTGATAAGTGATGACGCAAAAGAAATTTGCTTGCAATAGACGTGTCATGGTTTCTGCCTACCTCAATGGGACACTGGTGTGATGATTTATGAATATGTAATTAAAAACTCTCAATATTTAATACTCAAATAAATAATTAATAAAGGGACGATTCATTATAAGATTCTTTTTATTTTATTTTTTGTTATGGAAAAAGGAGATATGTCAGTTATTTTAATAATTAGTAAATAAAAATATTTTTCGGATGCATATAAAAGACAATTAAATTAATAAATGAAAATTAAAACAGATTTGTATTAAGTATTTCTATATGTTTTTGATTAAACTGCATTTATCTTATAAAACAAATAAGCGTTTTTTTATTAGCTCCTGGTGAAAAGTTGTGTTATTAGACTCATCCCCCTTTACCTTGACATCACAGATATAACCGTACAAATAGGTACAGCTGATTTTTTAGCATACGATAGCCAGTGCGTGACGAATATATGTCTTTGTTACCAAAATGTATGGAGCAAACCCTACTGGCATTAATTGGTAACCAGTCATCCTCCCTTTTTTCTAAGCGGACTGCTGCAATCCACTATAGTCGTCGAATCTCTTTTTTGGGGAAACTAAAATAAGAAACACTCAGGCAAACCAATCCATCCAATTTATAAAACTGTTCTTAATATAAAATATATAATAGTTAGGTATTAAAAGCTGGCTGGCTACCTGTTGCATAATACTGACAACTCGTGGTTGTCTATACGAAAATAAAACACGTAATTATTTTACTTACGAGTGATAAGCTATCCCAGTTAGTATTTTATTTCCTTCTTTCCGTCTTTTACACCACCTTACTACGCAGGAGGTCATTTTTATCCCTCAGAAACGAGCTTTTTCTTGGATTTTTCACTAATCAAGATGATTCTGGCGTCTGTCACTGAGCGCACATCAGACTGAGAGGCGCTTTGATTGTATTTTTTTCACCCCGCCTACTTGATTGTGTTTTGCGTGGAATCATTTTTGAGCGGAGTTCGTGTTCTATATCATTCCTAATTCGTTGATTGTAGCAGCTAAGCTAGCTAAGGGCTTCGTTAGATTTGGCATCGATTTGCAAAAGATATTCAGCAATAAAAACATGCAATGAGGAGATTCCAAATTCAAATTCACAAGTTCACATTTTAACAAAGGAAACTGCTACTAAGGGCCACTTGCAGCAACACTTTAAATCGAGATTTACTGTAACAAAAACTCGATTTAGGTCTAAATCTGATTTAACGTCTTGCTCACTACTGATTTAGCTTAAAATCTCGATTTAAATGACAGATGACGTTATTTTAATCAGTTCAAATCAGTTGTTCTTTCTGATATTACGTGACAGATTTTGAGTTAAATCTAGCGTTAATAAAATCGAGATTTTAGAAATTTTGCTTAGTAATGAAATTAAGCATATAGGTACTTAAAAGGTTTATTTCCGCTGTCCACACCCTGCTTTTCACAAGATGGACTGTGTCACAATTTTTAATAGTTCACTGAACCCACCAACTCAACATACTCTTTGTTAATAACCCTGGCGAAGAGCGAAAAAGAAATAAACAAATCAAATGATTCCTCCTACTCCACCCAGAGTGGAACGAGTCATTTGATGATTTTCCCTCGAAAAAAAGTACTAAAGCCTAAGTTCAGTTCAGTTCTAAGGGGCTCTTCCTCATATTTTGTTTGCAGTTTAACGGTAAAAATACTCACAGTGCTATCCATAATCTTTAGAAGCAGTTCGATGACGGTGCTGTGTGTTGGTGATATTGATATTGCCGACTCCGAGATGCTGCCTGAAAGAAAAATGCTAACTTTACCATTATCACCCAATCAAACATAAAAGTAAGAATTTAACGTTACTGCCTACCCGTTCTACCTGAACTTTTTAGCGAGTTGGAGATATGTATAGATACATAGATATACTCTTTATTGTAGACCGTAATAGAATTAAATAAGGACTTAAAAACTACAAAGGGTGTTACAATGGGCGGTCTTATCGCTAAAAGTTATTTTATATGCAACGCCCACCTTATAAGTGGGTACTGCATATACCTATGCAAAGGTTGTCTGTAAAAAATAGCTTTTGTGGTTGTTGTTTCGTAATTGCCTCATTGAAGCCACACAAAGCCTAGTAATATAAAAAGTTGCAGTGTCTTAAATACATACCCGAATATCTTACTTAAAAGTCCGAGTTTATAAACAGCCCTTGTAAGACAACAATGAAATGGACAGACTTTTTGTCACCCTATCATAAGAAAAAATAATAATGTACCGTAATGAATATAGCGAATTTCAGTCACAGTGGCCTATCGCAACGTTGATTAGACAAGGACGCAGTACATAATTATATCTCGAAAAAAGTGATATATCAAACGCAGAACAAACGGCGATTCCCTGTCGGAGTCTGTGTTTCCTGATAGTTATAGCCTGGGGGTCTTTAAGTCAAAGAGTGATTAGGTTACTGGTTACTTCTAGGCAAGCGAGCTTCAAGTGCGACCACATCATCGCTTACCATCAGGTGAGATGGTGGCCAAATGCGAGCCTATAATCAATATGCGTATAACAATACCTATAATAATATTAAGCGTATTAAAGGCACATGAGCACTGAGGGCGTTTCAAACTGCTGACTGCTACTAAGATATCGTTCCGCAAAATCTCTATTACTGGGTTTTTCTTATATTTGACATAAGACTGAGTCAGAACAATCGGCGACACTACTCCCATTTTCAACCGACGACAAAAAGAGGAGGTTATCAATTCGACGCGTATATATATATATATATTTTTTTTTTATGTATGATCATCGAGTACTTGAAGACGGCTGAACCGATTTGGAAAATTCTTTTTTTGTTCGAATGGGTATACTTCGAAATTGGTACCACTATCACCAAAGTCAGGATCTGATGATGGGATCCTGGAGAAATCGAGGGAACTCTTCAAATATTATAGGCACACCTATGGCGTTTTGGGTATTTCTTATAGTAACTTGTGCAGTTGCTCTCAAAAAGTACCATTTGGGGAAGTGGAACTGATGATGAAGACCACAGATGGCCGCCGAAACTACTCAATAATAAGTATTAAGTGGATCGCGATTCGATTACTTGAATATGGATGTTAAGCACTTTATGCTCGTCACAATGCATATGGTGATGTAGAGCTGATGGTGACGTACCAGGAGAACTCCTCAACAATTAACGGCCCAGCATTGGGAAAAGCAATATTTTGTAAAAGGTTATAAGTAGTTGACATTTAGGCTCTTGTAACTAGGTAAATTAAAAATCATCCAACTAAAAAGAGTGAAAAAAAAACTTTTTAACAAAAAATTAAACCGACTCCCAAAAAACACTGCAAAGTGAAAAATAACTTTAATTTCGGAAGTCGGTGCCAAAAACGAAAATACAAAACTAAAGACACCGACTACCGAAATTAAAGTTATTTTTCACTTTGCAGTGTTTTTTGGGAGTCGGTTTAATTTTTTGTTAAAAAGTTTTTTTTAACTTTCAGTACCAAATGTTGAATTATTTAATAAAAAGATCTTATTTTTTGTTCTAATTCTGATTTATTTATTTGCATCCGGGTGTCAAAAAATTATCACCTACAATTACCCCCGTCCCACTACCACTAAAGCGAAGGGAATCTGTGTATTATTAAGAAATCATCTTACCATCATCGTCAGTAACACTATGGAATGTGCTTCGCTTCTTCGTGCTGTTAACCGTGGTATCTTCCGGACTGTTTTCATCCTCGAAGAGACGAGCGCCGTGCACACAGAGTAGGTCCACGATACAGCGGAGAACTGTGGATACTGTGATCTCGTTCGAGGTGTCGATTAACTGGAGATAAGGTAGTCAACAGTTAAGGGCCTATACTACCTCAGCGCTTCTCACTCTTTATCTCGCTCGAGACAGGGTGGCAGGGAAAAGACTCCAAGACACCGATAATTTAGTTTATTTCTTTTTACGGTGAAAATAATGGTAATTTAAAAAAAGTATTTAACATAAGACCTGCTTTATAGTTCAATTAATATGCAAAGTTTCATTATCTAATTTGAAGTTATTTTTGAATACCAACGGTTTATTGTTCGGTTTGGAGGTAACTTTTGAATTTTTTTCTATCAAGAAAATTTTATGGAATCGTGTTTTCGTCATACATAGTACCTAACATGAATCCTCAACTTTACCATATTATTTATTTCAAAATGATTGCTGCAGTATTTTCGACATAACGGAGGATCATGATAAGCCATTGGAGGTAGTATAGGCCCTTAAGTACTGTTTTAGTTCACAAGCGTCAATAGCATAATGGCTAAGGTGTCAGACTAGGGATAGAGAGGTTCGAGTTCGAACAACACTCATTACACTATTGCAGTGAAACCACTCATGACACAAGCATTTTAGCTTAGTTGGAGGGTTAACAAGATTACTAGTATAATAATGTGAATTCAGTCCTCATTGCTAGTTTTTTTACGAAAGAAAATGTTTTCTTTACCTTCTTTCTATACATTAAAGTTATTCTGGTGGCTCGAAAAGCCGTTAAAGGAAGATTATAGATAGTTTTGCAGTTGCTTTACAGGAGATTTTTATATACAAAAGTATGTAAAGTAATCTGTGTCCTACTCCAATATACAGTATGTTAACTAACAGAGGGCGTTCCCGTTATCCCCGTTATATTATTCCCGTTAATAGTATAGCATCCATACATGCTAAAAAAATATTACCATTCGAAAACAAAATGTTTTTTTTTTATTTTAAAATACTAAAAATGTTAAATTGATACGTAAAAGAAACACTGTACACGCGTACTTGAAGGACATTATTACGTATGTTACAAGATTAAATAGGCGTGTAAAACAGGCAGACAGACAAAGTTACTTTTTCTTATTTAATATAAGTAAGGTAAAATGAAACTACTATTCTAGGAATAGGGATAGTATAGAACTACCGTCGATTAGAACACTGTATGGAAGAAAAACAATTCAGTTTGAGGGAGCGCAGCTTTATAATAAGTTACCAAAAGAAATAAGGGACTCCACATCAATAAATATATTTAAAAATAGGTTAAAGTTGTATTTGGCCAACCAGCAGTAATAGACTACTTAAAAAATGTACTCGATAGATCGAACGACAATGTTTATATTTAAGATCTTTTTTAATGTTAAGTTTCTCATATTTAAGTGAACTTTGTATGTTCTTTTTGAGAAATAAATTTCTTTAAACCGAAAATGCGTAGATTGATGCGGACCTACGTAAAAGCCACGTAATATGCATAATTTAAAAATAAATTGTACCAAAACTCCGACTACAAATGACGACAAAAACTACAAACATAACACAGGTGCTTTGAAAGAGATGATACAAAAGATTTAGTGCCGTGCGCGTGAAAACATAGTGTAATATGAGAAGAGACTGTATCAATATGTCATGCATATTATTTAGTTTAGCTAAAATACCCTGATCGCCAAACGCTGAGGCACTTATGCTTAACTGGCTAAAAGAATAACAAAACGATCACTTACTAAGCACGTTTAGTATACTCACATTAGCGAAAAAGAAGGCTTTGTTTTCTTTAGCAAACTCCTTGTCCAACATTCCAAATAGAGCAACCGTTTCGAGGGCAGTCTCAATGATTTCTGGGTTTTGAAATATGTCCACCTAAAACAAAAATGATATCAACCTTTATTACTTTAACTGATACAGTGGAGCAACAAAGAAAATACTTTAAAAAAACTTTGTGTCAAAAACCTAACCTCAAAAAACGGCTTAAAAGACACAATCAAGTCAATTTTCAAGCTGTTCTATAACAGTACTTCAATCGCAGATTTGATCATTGATTGATTGATTAGATGACTTGAGTGGTTGGCGAATAACCCCTGTTATGTCATAACTCGGGAGGGGCTAAGACTCACCAGTGTACTGTGGCAAACTGAATCTATGAGTTATTCCTATAGATAACGTACACAGCCATATATGAGTCTTGATCTGAATTAGTGAGCTGAGAAACATAATGTAAGCAGGCACTATCATAGGTTTAGTCATTCAATAGACTTTAGGGCCCCATGTACTTCAGTATATGTATATACATCAAAATCAGTTCCCCACTTCGGTAGGATTAAGTTCGAGCGAGAAAAGAATGTACCTCCAACTCATTGAATATCATCTGCATGATTGGTGTCACAGTCTTCAGTTGTGGCGTGTCCAACGCACAGTTCAGTATCGTCAAACACTTGGTAAGGGTCGTTGCGTCCGATAGCTTCTCTTTTATAGGCTGAAAAGCAAAATAAAAACTTCGTATCAAAAGTAAAATCATATAAATTAGGCTGGATATCATTACTGTAAAACGTAAATTATTTGCAACAAATAAACAATAGTGTTTATGCTGGTAAAAGAAGTGGCGCACCAAACTCCCCAGCAAATTGCAGTCGGGTAAAAGTTTATAACTTTCTTCAAGATTTAAGCTACTTCCATACCGAATTTCATCCAAATCAACATAATACTTTCGAACATTAACCTCTCAAGGACCGCCATTATTTACGTCAACCATCCGTCAAGCACCGCGAGCAGGCTCTTATCGTAAGCGTAATCTGACCCCGGTCACAAACGATTTTAAGACTTATCTTTACTACAAATACAGTTTTAAATCGGTTGGGGTTAGGTGGCACAAATTTGTGCCAGCGGGGCTCAACTAATACTTGTTTACTGGCACGTTTTTGTGCCGCTGGGGTTCTAGAGGTTAACGCGTTTAAATAAACAAACTTTACTGCTCTATAATAATACTATGTATCAGTACAGATAAGAAAAATACACTAAATAAAATACCACATGTTAGCTGCATAATACCAACAACTAAATATAAATAAATACGTATACAAGGTGTAACAATCATAATTTTAGATTAGATAGAAGATTAAGCGCAATACCTCTGACACTCCAATTAGAATATTAAATTATAAGTCTAAAACAATATCCGTAACTAAATAAATTGAAACCAAACCTAGACATTTTTTATACAATAGTTATCCTTACTAAACGCAAAACGTATGTGCGTCATACAATATCCTTACGCAGACGCATACACTCATGCAATGTTAGCGGCCGACACGCACACGAGCAAATTTCCTTGAATTAAGGATTGTATTAATTACTCATGATACTGTGTTTCCATTTTAAGTTAAATGAAAAAAGATTCCGTCAAAATGTAACACCTATTTTTTATGACAGAATCGATTCAGAAGCCAATTCTGAACCAAGTACTTTCAGGAATTGCTTTTATTCTGTTACACGTTGTATAATAAACTACATCAGAATCGATTCATCTATTAGGTACCCATAGGCAGACAACATAATTTAGATGTGTATTGCATAAAATTCACGAAATCAAATAAATCAATCAAGGTCTCTATCCAATCCGTGTGTTTACTTAATAAAATAAAAAATATCACAATGAATTTTATGGACGATCATTTGCGTTAGAAGAGGCCTCGACACTATATAACACGATTATGTGAATACGGAATATCTTGTTAAAAAAACATCGTTTCAATCATTTGATTGAAACGATGTTTTTTTAACAAGATTAAGCTATTGAACGAATCATTTTAGCTTTTGTAACTGCCTCCTTTAGTAGGATAACCCTTATTTATGAATTATTCTATAAATTGTTAACATGACAAAGAATTATTGCAATCACTGGATGCAAGGATTACAATAAAACTGGATAATTTATTAACCCATATGTATAATTAATTTATAATTCCAAATACTAAAATATAAAGCTCATTCAAATTAAAGTTTACAATACCTCCGCGACTTATTGAGAAGAAAAATGCGATACGCTGTGAGCGCGGGTACAGGCGGACGACCGGACGTGTTATTAGTTAATCGCTAGAATTTAATTGTACATGTCAAAAGAAATTTAACTTAAGGTGATACGTAAAAAATAAGACATAGCTCGAGGGGCGTAGCTTAACGGAAGACGCGGGGAGCACCCCCGCTAGAATACATTGCAAACTCGAGCGCACGCTCGCGGTGAGTTTGCGATGTAGTTTGTGTGTTTTGATGTTTTAGAATAGAGAAGGCACGGAGTCGCCAAAATCAAATACATTTCTTTTTAATCTGAATTAAACTAACTTATTCATTAAATTGTTAGGTATTTAGTGTTTTACTTTATTTAAGAATGACAAAAAATAATATAACGTGTGTAAATGCACAGACCGTAACAGTAAATGATCATATTGACCTAAGAAAAAGAACTACTAGTGTAGTAAACAAATTCTTACTATGATTTTATTTAATTAATTTACTTAAAATGAGTAGTAACAAAAAGTTGCTTCAAAACTACGCTTTTTAACACGCTTTTATTAGGTCGACCTGTATGTAACTAACTATGTAATGGAATCTAAGGCAACTACTTTAACCATCTTCCAAGGGTCGTAGCGTAATGAAAATTAGCAACTGTATGTAGGTCTGATGACAATACAATAATATGGTACTGTCGAACTGATCTAATGATGGAGCCGGAAGATATGAACTGGAACTTCATGATGGAAAATCGTATCATAGCTGTTTTGGATTTCTTAGAAAAGTCTTGTAATGAACTTTGACCACGATTAGGTTTCAAGGTCTGATGATGAAGCCGGAAGATAGGCAGTGGCATTCCATGATGGAATATCGTATCATAGTCGTGTTTGTACTTGTGAGAAAAGCCACGTATTGGACTTTGAACACGATCAGGTTTCAAACAGGATCAGGTTTCAGGATAACAAACCTAAAGAAAATCCGTTATCGGTTTTCTTAACCTTTTTGTCAACTTTTTGTGATGTCACTTTCAAATCCTCTGGGGTGATTGACCGTTTAATTGTTCACTACTCGTGGGAATAATATAAAAAAAGAAACAGCAACACAAAGAAAACGGAGGCTACAAAAAAAAAGGAAAAGCGCGAACAAATTTTTTGTTTTTACGTGCACTTATAAAAGCGTGTTTTTCTAGTGATTTTTAAACTATTAATTTATTATTAATTAATTAAAGATTATTCATCCAATTAAATTTTTTGATGGATATTTTCTTACGAATAAAAGTCAGAGATTTAATTAAAAATTACTAAAATCTATAACTACACTATTTTCTTGGAATACATGTCTGTCGCCTTCATTTAATATTTCATCAGAGACATTTCCCCCGCGTGTTTTATTTTCTTTGTTTGTATCCTTGCCCCTATTTTTATTAATTACATATTCTGGATCACGGATCTCTCATGTACCGAGGATCTACCAGTCATATCATTATTTTCAATCTCTATTTCATATGGTAGAGGCTCATCATCTTCACTGACCTCTAGTGAATGCACCAAATCATCGTCGCGTATTTCCCTTTCCGTGTCCAACTGGCGACATCGGTCTCGCGAAATACACACGCTTTTGTATTACTACACAATTCAACCAACCCGTGCTCAACTCGCGTCAAATGAGTACGTTTTTGCGGTCAAGCAACGTTAAAAGAGGTTTTACAAAATAGTGTGCAATTGAATTGAACACGGTTTTTTAACTGGTCTGTTCGAAACAAATCCGTACTGATTTAGCGGGGTGCGTCTCATATCATAAAAAGTTATTTGGTATATTTTCATTTCAATAACGTTCACAAGATAGTGAGTTATACCAACTGTTGATGTAATTTCTTTAGACATAACATTTATATACTCTAAAACTTTTTTCGTATAACGTTATTGGATATAACGTTTATTTAATCGAAAATCATTAAGCCTATCGTTTAAAATCTATACTAATATTATAAAGCGGAAAAGTTTGTTAGTTTGTTTGTTTGTTTGCTTGAACGCGCTAATCTTCGAAAGTACTGGGTGGATTTGGATGCAATTTGGTATGGAAGTAGCTTGAAGCTTGAGGAAGGTTATAGGCTATTTTTTACCCGACTGCAAAAAAGGAGAGTTATGTTTTTACCGTGATAGAATCCACGGGAGCGAAGCCCCGCGTGAGTACTAGTATATAATATTGCGAGTAATTTGATTGAGCGTGCTGCGGAAGCGGCGTGACAGAAACGAATTGCTGCGAAACCGATTCCACGTCTGTTCCATGACTGTCCTACCCCTAGAGTGTTATTTAAAATCGCGTAGGCGCGGAGGGGCGAGGCGGCCCGCGAGGTGAGGAGCAGGTGGTTTTAACACTCGCCGCCGCGGCTGAGGCTAGTCGGCGAAGCCAGCCAGCAAGCCGCAGCCGCGGTGGTGAGCGTGAAACACATCTGCGAGGATAAGCTTGCATGGGACCGCCGGAGCCCTGCAGCACCGGAGCCGTGACAGAAACTATGCCTCTAGTTTCTGTCACGGCTCCGGTGCTGCAGGGCTCCGGCGGTCCCATGGTCAGTAGAGAAGTCTCTTGGTTTAAAGAGCATCACTTTCAGTACTGCTCGTTGTCAGTTATGTTTAATTTTTAAATAATTTATAAATATTTGATATTTAATAACAGGGCTTTATCTATGAATTCGCTGTTTTGCCGTACTGGCAATTTCAAATTATAATATTAAATCATATACTGTCCTCTTAATCTGTGTCATGGATACTGTGGAGTTTTTTTGCCGGTTTTTCTCCCTAGAAAACGACCAATTTCAAACCATGCACTAACTTCTGACGTATTTTAAGTGCCCATGTGGGCCTATGTGAAATAAATATGTTGAGTTTGAGTTCAATAATCATATTGTTTTGGCTAATAATTATAATTTCAAATTAATTTTATTTAATAATTTGGAATTCTTGTTTCAAAGTTTGGCATAACCGTGCCCCTTGTACCTACGGCCCACAACCTCAACGACGTTTACAAAACGAACTCTAAAAATGAATGCACCACCCGTTATTAGTTTGCTCGTGTCCGATCTGGAAATTTCGACCTGAAAAATGAACCCTTTGGTTGTCGATGACGAATTAAAGGCGATTGTGGGAGCTGATGACACCCAATCTGCGGCTGAATTAGAAGCAGCTTTCAACGCTAGTATCAAAACAATATTGGTTTACTTGCGTCAAATTGGCAAGGTAAAAAAGCTTGACGTCTGCCCCACGAATTCAGTGATCATCACCGCGAAGGACGCCTCGAGACGTACCTTGCACTGCTTAACAGGCACACAAACGAAATAATTTTGTTGCCTGCGGTGAAAAATGGATCCTGTTCGACAATCGTAAGCGAAATTCAAATTACAATTTAAAGGTTTTTATTTATTTATTTTTTATTTTTAGCACGTAGCACGATATTAAACGTTACAATTTTTGTTTTATTTATGTATTTAATACACTACACATTAATTAATATTAGTTTATTTACCCTCGTCCGTGTGTCACTGCGGGGTGCCAACTGAAAACCAGCGCTGGGTGTCTTTCGCCCAGCGAATGCTGAGTTGGTAACCCTTTCGGTGTAGACATGCTCAGCGAAATTCTTAATGTAATTTTTTATTTTTATTTTTATGTTTGTAATTTTCTGTTGTTGTGTGTGTTTATAACCGAATAAATGGTTTTCAATTTCAATTTCAAAAAAAAAAATTGGTTAGATCCTGGATTAGCATCTAACGTTTTCCTAAACGAAAACTGACCCCTAGAAAAGTGATGGTCCCTGTTTGGTGGTCTAACCCTGGTGTAATGAGTTATCTACCAAACAGGATGAGCATTACTGCAGAACTGAACACAATTATGGAGAAGCTCGCACATCTCCAACCAGCTTTGGTCAATCGCTCGGCTCCGCTGCTCTTGCACGACATCGCGCGTCCTCATACTACACAGCAGACGGTCTACAAGTTACAAGAGCTGGTGTTGGAAGTTCTCCGCCATCTGTCGTACTCACTAGACCTTGCACCTACAGACTTCTACTTTTTCCTGAATTCTAAACTTCTCGGAAAAAAATCAACATCATAGAGGCAGTAAAAATGCCTTTGCAGAATTTGTTGCCTCCCGTCCAACTGATTTCTTCAAGAAGGGTATCAATAAGCTACCAGTGTGTTGGAAAAGATGCATCGATTGCATGGGTGATTACTTTGATAAATAGAAATAAAATATATAGAAAAAAACACGATGACTGATTTCATGAATAACGGCAATATCATTGGTAATGGCTTTCAGTATTAATATACCAGACGTACTACAGGGCACCATCCTCACTTGGTCAATATACCACTTTATCATACTATGTAATTCTCCTCTACATTTATTGTGCGCACTTTGTCGGTCGGACTTCGGTCGGACTTCGACCGGTCTTCGAATCGGTTTGGAACTCTCTGTCGGCTTCTGTGTTCTTTTCCACATATGACCCGTCTGCCACCTTTAAAGTAAGAGTGAAAAATCTCCGGCAGATGCCTTGCCACCACGAATTTTGGCCCTGGCAACGCACTTTCTTTCTATTTCATTAAGAAAAAAGCAGAAGAAAAATATTAGTTTAGTCCTGTCAAATTAAGATATTCCATAGACAATTTTAGACTCGATTAAAAAATTGGTTACTAAAAATACGTCAATTTACGTCAGGCGCTGACTAATTTGACAGAAATAAACTAATATTTTCTGTCCTTTTATAATGAAATAGTAAGAAAAAGATGCACTGAACTTTAGTTTGTGAACAAGACAATCCGCGCCAATGTATTTCTTTCTATCTTAATAGGAAATAAACAGTTTACTGACTAATTTTTTTCCAAGAAGTTAGTAGTTAGACACTGTTGATCATCCAAATTTAAAAATTATAATGGCGACTCTAATCTTCTGTTTTCCAAATCACATGTAATATCCGAGGTCTGCTCCGGCGCTGTGATTTTGTCTCTGTAAAATAAAACTGGTATGTAAATATTAAAAAATAGGGAACCCTCATAGTTCGTCATGTCTGTCCGTGTGTCCGTTCGTATGTCACAGCCATTTTATTCCGAAGCTATTAGGACTATACATGTGAAACTTGGTAGGTAGATGTATTCTGTAAACCGCTTTCAGATTTTATAAAAAAAAAAATATTTAAAATAAAGGGGGGCTCACCATACATGGAACTGAAATTGAAAAATTTTTTTTTTTCATGAAACCTATGTGTGTGTGGTATCTATAGACAGGTCTATAAAAATGACATAGGGGTTTCTGAAACTACTTTTTATAAAGTCAATTGTTTAAAAGATATACGCTCCCAAAGTGGTAAAATGTGTACCTCCCCCCCCCCCTCTAACTTCTGTAATAATGGAATGAAAATCTAAAAAAATATATGTCTGTAGATCTTAATGTATACTTTCAACCAAAATTGGTTTAAACGAGATCGGGTCAGCATTTTTTGTGATACAACATATTTTCTAAAACCGCAAATATAACTTTGTAATTCATACAAACACTATGAAAAACAAAGTTATTTGGCGTAGTTGTAAAAAATGTAAATAACTTAGTTTTAAGAAATTTGTAAGGTTTTGTTTTTCGTCAAATAAATATACATATTATATTATAATAGTTACTACGAAACCCTTCATGGGCGAGTCTGACTCGCACTTGGCCAATTATTTTCCGTCATTTTACGAGCATGATCCCTCAGGCGTTCCAAATGTCGGTTTTTAGGGTTCCGTAGCCGAATGGCAAAAAACGGAACCCTTATAGTTTCGACATGTCTGTCCGTCTGTCTGTCTGTCCGTCCGTCCGTATGTCACAGCCATTTTATTCCGAAACTATTAAGACTATACATGTAAAACTTGATAGATAGATGTATTCTGTGAACCGCTTTCCGATTTTAAGAGAAAATTTAAAAAATATTTAAAATAAAGGGGGCTCCTCATACATGGAACTGAAACTGAAAATTTTTTTTTTCATGAAACCTATACGTGTGTGGTATCTATAGACAGGTCTTTAAAAATGACATTAAGGTTTCTAAAATTACTTTTTCATAAAGTTAATCGTTTAAAAGATATACGCTTCCAAAGTGGTAAAATGTGTGTCCCCCCTCTAACTTCTATAATAATGAAGTGAAAAATCTAAAAAAACCATATGTTGTAGATCTTAATGTAAACTTTCAACCAAAATTAGTTTGAACGAGTTCGAGTCAACATTTTTTGAGATACAGTATATTTTCTAAAACCGCAAATATAACTTTGTAATTCATACAAACACTATGAAAAACAAAGTTATTTGGCGTAGTTGTAAAAATTGTAAATAAGCTACTTTTAAGAAATTTGTAAGGTTTTTGGTTTTTTTTTTTCAAATAAATATATTAATTATATTATATTTATTATAGTTACTACGGAACCCTTCATAGGCGAGTCCAACTCGCACTTGGCCAATTTTTTCACCTTTCGTTGTCTTTTATACTTATTCCCCATATCGGTAAACTAATGTTATATAAACATTGTTCACTTGTCAAATATAGATAAATAAAATCAGAAAACAACACTAAACAACAACTATTTCGATAAAAAATTATAATCACGGTTGCGGGAGAAATCGACACAGGTCTCTCACTGACAAAGGCCGCAGGCGAACTGGGCGGGCATAAGAAAGTGACAGAGTCTATTACTTCCACGTGCGAAAAAAAGAGAGCGCAACAATACGCTGGAACCAAAATAAAACAACGTAAGCGCCAAACCAAATAAAAATTGTTTAAAAATAAATTAAGCTATGTATCAAAAAATATTTTCAGTCAGAGTTTTCAATTACCTATTATGCACATTTTGAATGCAATTTTGAAATGAAATTCCTTAGGATTTTAGAATTATAGTGAATAATAAAAAAGAATAGAGGTCTTTTCGGAATCAAATTCGACGGAGCAAATTTAACCCAATTGCGTTTTCCTTCGGTCAAAGTATTAATGAAATAGTCAATAACATATTACCAAAAATTAAATCCATACTTGCTGGAATAGTGAAATAAATGGTGACGAAAAAACCCCTAATTTATTTTGGTATCGCCTTAAACTCAAGTGTTTTATGTGATAAACTTGTTAAGACTTCGACATTTATATCGACGGTGTTGAAGCACTTCACCCCTACGACTAAAAGAAACCAGCTCTTATTTTTTTCCCGCTCGACCAGGTGAGCGCTTACTTATTGCGATCGGCCGTAATACCACAGACATACATCATGAGTGTAGTATGCTCACCTATTGGAAGTGGCATTGGCAAACTGCGTTCTGTATCGCAACCTGACTTTACAAAGGAACAGGATAGGTCGAAAAATCCACGTCGTAACTGCAAAAGGAAAGAGCCCGAGGATGACAACACACAAATGGAAATTGCTGAACTACGGAAACAAATGGATCAAATGATATCTTTGTTAAAAACTTTTACCAGTAATCAGGAGGTGAAGTTAAAGCAAATAAGCACTGATATTTCTTCAATAAACTCTCAAATTTGTGATATTAAAAACATGACTCAAAATATAATATCTGAACAACACATATTAAAAATCGGATCTCGAAAATATGTCAAAAGCAGCTAAAATAACTGAAGCAAAAGTCATGCATCTTAAGTCAGATGTAAAAGTACTAAGAACTAAGATCCAGCAACCGTTGCATAATTATCTGGACCAATCATCAAAATTAGAAAATGTCATAACTTCATAAGTGAACTACAGGAGCGGAACCTAAGGTACAAAAACATTATTATTGCTGGAATTCCCGAACCAAACATAGAAGGTTCTTCAGAACGGCGTAGTTCTGACATGAATGAGGTGAATAAAATTGAACAAACTATATTTAAGGATTGCGCAAAACCAGTCAAGACTATTCGCCTAGGAAGGTATGCCTTTGATAATTGTCGTCCTATTAAAGTTTGTTTTGCTCATGAAGAGAGTGCCAAGTATATACTGCAAAACAAGAAGACTGTGGGATCTGACACTATCAAGATATACTCAGACCAAACGCCACAACAACAAAAATATTTGAAAACTCTGAAAGACCCAGAATGGGGAAACCAATCATACAATAAAGTACATGAAAAGCACTCCAAAAATTGTTATGAAATTGACAAAAACTGGAACCCGATCAGCAACCTTAACTCCACCCCATCATAAAAACCAACAACTACCAGATAACACACAACTATAAAGATATCATTACTTCCAAAAAATCTTTGAAATGCCTGTATGCTAATGTGCGATCTATAGTTAGCCAGGTAAATTTTATGAGTTAGCGTATGTGGTTAACTCTTTTCGTATTGTAATACTGATAGAAACATGGTTAAAATCGAATACTGAAGCTGAACAATTTCAATTAACCAGATACACACATTACTATAATATCAGACCTAATTCAAGAGGAGGCGGAGTGTCAATTTTCGTACACAATAGATAAAACACGGTCTTATAGCATGCAATACATGAATGAAAATAACTTTCTCTGGGTACACATCAGCAAATTCTGTCTGGATATTGGCGCTATATATAAACCACCCCGTACAAATGCAAGAGACTTCATGAACTTCTATTCATCACAGCTACAAAACAAGAATAGATCCATCGTGTTTGGAGATTTTAATTTTAACCTACTGAGTAGGTTAAAATTAAAATCTCCCTCTTAATCTCTAAGTTAAGAACCTTCTATTAACGAATACAGACAAGTTATACGAGAAAACGGCTATAAAATGATGCACAAAATGAACAACGAATATTGCACGCGTCAAACTCCTACAACCGAAACTCTGCAAGAAAACGGATTTCATTTTGCTATCAGAGATACACCAATTTCAGACCATAAACAAATCTATTTTGAAGTACAAAACCAAATTCATAATCCTGTGAAGACAATTAAATATAAGGCAGTTGAATATAGTAAATCATTTAACACTGTTAAAGATACCGTGAGTATAAATGCTACAAATACCTACGAGACACTATAAAAAACCCTACTAGACTGTATCCAAGCAAGTCAAATTATTAAGACCAAACTTTTATATTCGCCAAAAGGTGGTTGGATTTTTTTTTTAATTACGGATGAGCCCGCTCTTGACTTCGATCTCGCCTGATGGTAAGCGATAGATGAGGATTGGACCAAAAATAATAAAAGAAATCTATGGAGCAAATTAAAGAAACAACTTACCGATCAACTTAAAGCATTTGTTACTATTTGAAACCAAACAATATCCAAAACCAAAAAACAATATTACCTAAAATAATTCAATGAGTGCGCTAATAAATCTCTGAAAATGTGGAAACTCTTAAATAGTTTATCTTGCAATAAAGAAAAGGAGACTGGAGGTGTATCAAAGCTTAATATACACCGTGAAATTTTAGTTATTTCACTCGTCAAACCACATTTAGATTATTTTGTCGAGGTATGGGGCTCAGCTACAAAAACCAACCAACAATATATTCAAAGAACACAAAACAAAAAAATAAAAGCCTTATTTAATTACGATTTCCTAACACCAACTAATGATTTATATAAGGAAACTAAATTACTCAACATTTATTTATTTATTTGTTCCATAGTTCACACACATTATTTACATTTAAGTTGGTGCCAACATAAACTCGTTAGAGTTTTACCGTGCACCAAAAACATCGACTACATAATTTTACAATCTTAAGAAATACTTGTTCAAATAATTAAATTACATTAAATTACATTACATATAAGCTAAAAAAGTAACAGTTATTTACTACAACTAACGAGCACACATGGGTGACCATTCTGGCCGGCCGTCTTTATAACAAAAGTGGTGGTGGAAGACGATACAGGTTGTTCCCAGAAAGTAAAATGTTTATTATTAATAGTTAATTTTTTCTTAAATAAGTTTTTTGTTTCGATGTCAGGTGTTATTCTTGATTCTTATAATATATTTTTAGGTATTTATATTTTGTATAAAATATTGTGTTAATTTGTTTTTTATGTTTCTCCGAGTCACTTGGTCCCTCAATGGTATAGGAAGTTGGTTTATAAGGTGGTTCATATGACCCATCCATTTTGGACACGGGCCTGTAGTCTAATCTCAATCTATCACACACCCCGTTTATGTGCTCCTTCCAATTAAGACAGCTATCGATGGTAAATCCTAGGTATTTTTGGCTATCTACGACATCTATGGGGTCACAGCTGCAAGACTTGGCTACTTTATTAAGCCAATTGTCATACAAACACTCATGACTGTGAGCTGTTAATTTAGGTAAGGAAGGGCTTTTATTTTGACTGGAACTAATGTACATTAATTTGGTCTTACTAGCATTTAATACAAGACCAGCGTCGTGAGACCATTTTGTTAGCAAGTCAAAGTCCTCTTGTAGTTGTCTTTGAGCATCACTAACACTCCGTCCAGCAGCTATCAGGCAAGTGTCGTCGGCGAACTAATAGATCTCACATTTTTTTATGACATTAACAAGGCTATTTACATAAGTGACGTAGTGCAATAGCCCAAGGACCGAACCTTGCGCTGTTCCTTCCGTTACGATGACTGGTTCACTAGTCGCGTCACTGAGTTTGACCATATATTTTCTATCATCAAGATCCGCACCAGTCAAGTAGTTTGCCTCTAATTCCGCTGTCATGAAGACGCTCTAATAACCGGTCATGTCTGAGCGTATTGAATGCCTTACTATAATAAATACTACCAATACGTGCTTTTTTCATCTAGGTGATTATAGATACTATCTGTGAACGTTGACAGCAGCTGAGTGTTATTCTTTTTGGATGAAAGCCTCATTGTTTATCAGTTAATATTTTGTTTTTTTTTTTTGTAAAATTCGTGTATTTGTTTACATATGTATTTTTCTATTATCTTATCAATAGTAGGCAATATAGTAATAGGTCTGTAGTTCTCGTAATCCAACCTGCTTCCTTTTTTGTGAATCGGTCTGACAATCCCAGTTTTAAGTAGGTAAGTATATGTGGATACTTGCATGTTTGTATGCATAGATTAATTAAGTTAGAAATCACTGAGGTGATTTTTGTACACAACAATTTGATATCTATAGCTCTAATTCAATCTATTCCTGGGGCTTTATTATTGTTCAAGGACATAATGTTTTTTTTAACTGAGTCAGGCTCTGCAGGTTTTATATGCATACTAACGTTCGCTGGAATTGTGTACTCTGTTTTATTTAGCAATGGTATTGTGCACTTAGGAATAATTAATTTTACGCTTTTATCAAAAGTGTGTGCAAAATTGTTAGCAATGTCTTTAGAGGTTAAATTAGATTTATTAAATGAATTCTGTATAACATGATCAATAGATTTTTTTAATCTTCCTGTAATTCCATTAAGTATTTGCCACAGTTGTCTAATATTGCTCTTATTTAATAAAATTTTGCCCTTTATACTATTGTTTCTAGTTTTATGTATTAAAGTATTTGCATAGTTTCTTGATTTATTATATTTTTAACCGACTTCAAAAAAGGAGGTTTTCAATTCGTCTTGAACTTTTTTTTATGTATGTTACCTCATTACTCGGAGACGGCTGGACCGATTTGGAAAATACTTTTTGCGTTTGAAAGGGTATACTTTCTAGTTGGTCCCATTGTTACGAAATCAGGATCTGATGATGGGATCCTGGAGAAATCGAGGGAACTCTTCAAATATTATAGGCACACCTATAGCGTTTTGGGTATTTCTTATAGTACCTTGAGCAGTTGCTTTCGAAAAGTACCATTTGGGGAAGTTGAACTGATGATGAAGACCACAAGTAGGCCACTGAAACTACTCAATAATAAGTATTTCGTGGATTGCGTTTCGATTACTTGAGTACGGATGTTAAACACTTTATGCTCGTCGCAATACATACGAGTATGGTGATGTAGAGCTGATGGTCAAGTACCAGCAGAACTCCTCAAAAATTAACGACTATGCATCGGGAAAAGCAATATTTTGTCAAAGGTGATAAGTTGTTGACATTATGGCTTTTGTAACTAAACAAACCGACCCACTAAAAAGCGTGAAAAATCTCTAAGCCCGGCGAAGTTTTTGTTATATTTCTTTTACAAATATCGCACTTAGACATTTTTATTAAGGCTGGGGGTATTCGTATAAGTTAGCTTAGCGTCCGCGCGTGCGTTACGTATAGTAGTCATAACACTATTCATTCACAAATAAATGTAAATCATTACAATTATTTAAAAAACTACTCAAAGAACATATCACACAACAAAAACAATAAACCAAAATATAAATATCGACTACGCTCAGTGTAATAACGAACATGGCACTTCTTGTCAAGTGTCCACTAATTCTGTGTACTTATTAGCTAATCAATTGTTCTATTATTTTTTCTTGTTTTATAATAGTCTTTTGATTGTTAAATAAAGTTGAAATAATTAAGTTTAGACTCTGTACTACGCTCATCAGCAACTTTACGTTTAGATTTAAGTTCCTCATGTAAGTGAATACCATTGTAATTCTTTTGAGAAATAAACATCCTTAACTGTAAAAAAATTACAATGTCTCGCGAATTATTATAAAGCTACAGTCTTTTGCGGTGACAGATATAAACTTACCGGTACAGTTACAGGCGCAGGAGCGGGAGCCGCCGGTTGAATGGACAACTCATCTAGTTTTTTCTGAATGTCTGCCACCTAGAAAAACCAATCAAAACAAATACATTTTAAGTAGTCTAAATTATTGTTTGCTATTAAATGTTTGATAAAATCGATGTGGCCTACGCAAATGGCAGTACGGCCGGACAGTTTATTGAGCTGCTTAGAAATTCTGAGTTGATCTACACAATCACTAACAAATCCATGCATAGTCTGGACATATTACAGTACCAATGCATCGCAAGTGGAGCTGCCGTTGTTGCGGGATAGTTCTAAAGTAATACCGCTGCCCCGGAACGACATTGCAGTGCAGTTGAAGGAACAGGATTGATTTTTAAAGTCTTGACACTCCCTTTCGGTCTACCCAGAACGGGTATATTCATTACATGTTTTTTTTTTCCCCACCGAAAAAAAAAAGAAAGAATGTTGTCTATACCTTGGCTTTGCATTCTGCCGCTAGTGCGTAGTTCTGGTCTCTGACGGCTTCCTCTTGCGCTTCGATGGCGACGTTCAATGATACACGCAGTCGGGCCCTCTGTGAAATGATAACTTAATTGTTTAACACTTTCTATGTTTGTCTATAACTCTTGATAAGGATAATGTAATTGTTGATTGGCAACACGGTTGGCGATTATTGCACCAACCGTTTCACAGGTATTTAGAATTTTTTTTTTAATTTATGTCCTATGAATAGTCATTCTAGATTACTTATTTATTTACACTTCATGCACAGTTTCAAATGCATATATAATGCAGTAGGAATTTTGTAGCAGTCAACAGTCGGTTAAGAAATAGCATTGTAGTTGCAGTAATTATGCGTGGGAATTTGATTTTTCCCTTCATTGAAATACTGGCTTAGTAAGTTCGGTTACAGTAGACGTCTCATAAAAAAAACAAAAAATAATTACTAGTCACACACTATGAAGACAAAGTAAATAAGGCGACAAATAACAATATGTACCCCGTGGCTGCGCCATACAACTCCAGTTCGACAAAATGTCACACGGCTAGAATTTGCCAGACGCTGAATTTCAACTGAACCTTACTTACTAACGGAAATCAGTTCCGTGAATTGTAATTAAATTAAAAGTTATATGAATATAAATTTATGAATGTAAATTACATGGAATTGTGTATCTGTAATAAAAGTTCTTACAAAAATTTATTTCAGGCACCAGTCTATCACAAAGTCTCCCATTAACACGTTCGCTGACAGTACGTCGTTAGGCGGGAAATTAAAATAGTGCGTTATGACAGTACGAGGGACGGGCCACTTATTTTTAAGAGTACGTCGTGGAAAATTCTACTGTCGTAATGTGGTGTCAGGGTAAGTGCTCACTGTCAGCGAACGTGTTAAAGTTTACTTTAATGCATTAAGTTACTTTGTGTAGAGCTCGTGGCTAAATAAAAAATAACAGCCACCCGGGTCGATCATCGAGGTTAAACATCGTTTGCAAAGATTTAATAAACTATAGATGCGTTGTCCGCGCCCTGGAATGGCAAGTTGAAATCAAGGTAAGTGACTCGAATCTGTTTAGTTACGAACATGCGTTGCAATCGCGACACTACACATCTTAGGAACAAATGTTTTAAAAGAAAATTAGGAAAAAAAAATGCCTTTGTGTGTTTTCAGACATTGCACTAATTATACTGCTTTCGTGAGAGGCCAAAATGTGTCAGTTCATAGGTAAATATCAACAGAAATACATTTTTTATTTTATTTTTTTTAACACGGCTAATGGCGGCTGGCGTATGAATGAAATCAGTCACGTGACGTTAGGGGAGGTTGGGGAACTATTGTACCAGTTTTTTTGTGTTGTTAATAATTACTTATATTGAATGAATATAATATTTTTATTATATTCCATGTTATTTATATTAACTATAGTGTTTATTTACATTTTAGATTGCCGACACAGTCCACCCCTATATATATAATTATGATAAGCCCCTATGGTATAATTTATGATTAAGTTTTTTATGTTTGTTTTATAATAATTGCAGAAGTTACTTCGTGTGGAGAAAATAAAAACCGACTTCCATATCAAAACACTACAAAGCCAAAAATAATTTTAATTTCGGTAGTCGGTGTTATTGGTTTTGTATTTTCTTTTTTTTCACACCGCCTTCCGAAATTAAAATTATTTTTGGCTTTGTAGTGTTTTGATATGGAAGTCGGTTTTATTTTTTGCAAATAAGTTTTTATTTTCGCGCTTTTTAGTGGGTCAGTGAATTTTCCAAATCGATTCGTAAATGACGGAGTTATGCGCGAACAAAAAACGCAATGCAGAGTAAACGAAAAGATCATCAACGTAAATTATTTTTTTCGACTTTATTTGATTTTTCAGAAACGGCTCGTCCGATTTCGATAAAATTTTCATAAAAAAAAGAATTTTTCAAATCGGTTGGCAAGCGACGGAGTTATGCGTGGACAAACATAAAAAAAAAAAAAAAATACAAACATCCGAATTGAGAACCTCCTCCTTTTTTAGAAGTCGGTTAAAAACATCTTATGCTATACTATATACTAGCTTCTACCTGCAGCTTCGCTCGTGTGCTTATGCATCAGATGTTCCAGTTTCCGAAATCAATTAAAGCCTACATGAAACCCAAACAGATTTTTGAAGGAAAACTATGTTTGACCCTGGATCTTCAACTATTCTCATAACAAATTTCATCCAAATTGGTGCGATTGTTTAGCCGTGAAAGCGTAATAAACAGACAGACAGAGGGCAGAAAAACTTTCGCATTTATAATTTTATAGTATGGATGTACAGAAACAATTTCTTTCTGCTTTATTATATGTATATAATATATGCTTATAGGGTCTTCTTCGTGTCGATGCTCAAACGTCTTTGGACCAGTATGTTGCTACCTGAACAGCTCTGGTATTGGGCTCGTTAAGATCCTGCAGGTGGCCGTGCACGATGGGCATGACTATAAGTGGGCCATATTTTGTACAGACTGACTCAAACTCAATGATTATTGGGTGATTTGAATATATCATTAGAACTTAAAATGGTTTATCCACAATGAAATTTTTTAAGTTAACATAGTCACTGACAGTATCATTAGAACTTAAAACGTATTAACCATGTGTATCTTTTGTTTCGAGTTTCTGATATTTAGGGCCTGAAATTCAGTGGTTCAAATGTATAAAAGCGTAAAAAATTCCTTAATAAGTTCACGAGTCGACACTGTGAGTTTTGTGTCGGGAACAGAATCCGAGTGTTTAATGATACATGTGACAGTGGTAGCGGCGTCATCACAAAAAAACGAACAAGAAAGAGGGTAGACCGACTCGTCTGCTCATAAATGTCCACCCGCAGTTATTTCAGTACATCCGTAATCATGGCGCTTGCAACAGTGCCGATATATTAGAATCTCGAAACAAAAGAAGTTCTAATGATACTATTTACAATGTGTATTTATTTTTTCGAGTTTCCGATATATACCGATTTGAATATATTTACCTGCAGCTTCGCCTCAGTACAATCCACTTGCGCCGGCGGTGGGGGCGGCGGTGGCGGCATCTCGGGCTCCGGCGGGTCCCGCAGAGCCTGGATGACGCCGTTGATGACCTCCATGCGCCCTGACACCTCGGGTACCACCAGCTCCAGAGCCGATACGAAGGCGCGAAGTACATCTTTGTTCAGGAGCCCGTACTCACCTAGTACAAGAATTACAGTTTAGTTCGGTCATTGATAACATAACATAGCTAGTATGCCTTATATAATTATAATAGGTAATTGCCGTTTTGCCGTTTTGCCGTAGGTACTGGCCATTTCAAATAAAAATATAATTTTTTAGCTAAGAATTCTAATTCCAAATTAATTTTATTTTAAAAACAATTCTTTTTTCAAAATGAGTCACTTGTTTAATGGATAGCGTTCTGTTTTGTTCGCATTTGAAAATTTTTCGTTTCATGGATACGGTAAAAAATTAATTAATTATGGAATACGAGTACCACCGCGGCAGCAAAGCGGCACAAGCGGCACGCAACATCAACGACATTTACGGAACGAACATTACAAACGAACGCACCACCCGTTATTGGTAAGCCCGCTTAAGTTCTGAAAATTTTGACCTGAAAATTAACCCCGTGGTTGTCTGAAAACTTGGTCGACAATGACGAATTGAAGGCGATTGTGGAAGCTGGTGATACTCAATCTACGGCTGTATTAGCAGCACCTTTCGATGTCAGCATCAAAACAATATTGATCCATTTGCGTTTAATTGGCAAGGTAAAAAAAGCTTGACAAGTGGATGCCCCGCGAACTCAATATTCGCCAGCGCGAAGCACGCGTCGAGACTACAGAACACTATTGAACAGGCACGCAAACGAAAGAATTTTGAACCGCATGGTTACCACCAGCGACGAAAAATGGATCCTATTCGACAATTGCAAGCGCTCAGTCAGTTGAGTTGAGGCAAAATTATTGGGAAAATACTACGCAGATGATAACGAATATTTCGCCATCTTACCTGTAAGAACATCAGTAATCAGTGTCTGTAGCGCGGCTCTCCCAGCGGGATCAGTAGCATCGTAAACTCGCAGCATTGTGCCCAGTTCATGCAGCACATATTGACGCGTACTGAACCCCACCGGGTCTTCTGTCTCTGACGGACACGGCGACTCCACGATACTGTGTGAATAAAGGAATCGATGAAATAGTGACTCAATCAGGAACCAGAATGTCTGATACCAGACTTGCCAAGGGCCAACTTCTGGGTTGTGGAAGTTAGATAGGCAGTCGCTGTGTAAGACATGAGTACTCAGCTACATATGGATAGATTGAAAGCCACCCCAACATAGTTAGGAAAAGGCTAAACTAATAACATAAGGAATAGTACCTATTAGTACGGTTCATTTTTATTTAATAGACTAGCTGTGCTCCACGGTTTCGCCCGCATTAGTTTGAGGAAAAGCGAAAATTCTTAAATCTGTTATTTAAACACGAGTTTATTTTTGAAAAATAGTTGAAGTAGCCTATGTTTGACCCTGGATTTTTAACTATTCTCATTCCAAATCTCATCCAAATCGTTGGTGTAACCGTAAAGCGTAAAAAACAGACAGACAGACAGACTTTCGCATTTATAATATTAGTATGGATGAATAACACAGTTGTAATTTAATTCAATGCTATTTTTGGTGCTTATTCAATTTAAGTTCAGTAAATAGTTTTTAATATTTAGTATTTACTTTTAGATCATGCTCATCTTTACCTTTACGTTTTCCTCAGATGATTTTCTTCATCGATTAGAGAGCAATGGTGATGAAACAAATTACACAAAGTAATGTGCCTGACGTGGTCCGCGAACCTACGACCTGCAATTTGCAAGTCGGGCCCGTAACCACTAAACCACCACTGCTATTTCTTGTTAAATCTACTTACATACATTTCAAAAACATCAAAACAGTATCATTAGAATACCGAGTTCATTCGAGATCATGGCGCTGGCAACAGTGCCGTAATATCGGAAACTAGAAACAATAAATACACATGGTAGATACCCCGTTTAAGTTCTAACGATGTTAGTGACCATGTAAGCTTAAAAACTTATAAAATTAAAACAGGTATCCAAACTCACGCTCTTATATAACCAGTAAGCACAACCAAGTCCGGCAGGATAGTCTCCAGAGTTTCATCATCGTCGATTTTCTGCAGGTGCTCCGCAAGATGTCGCCAGTACCAAGCTGTTTCCTTATTCAGCTTTTCGGCGGGAATGAGGCGAAGTGTCTTGTCGGTTGGAAGCCATTCTAGCAGTTCGGAAATCGGAAGGCGTCTAGGAGATACAAATTATGTCATGGTTTAGTTTCGTCATCCCACTCGTCGCTTTACGAATAAATACTTCTTCATGCGTACGGCTAAGGAGAGGCATTCCCTACCGAAGTCTGTGATTTCTGATAGCTATAACCGATGATAGATATAATGATATAGATAGGTTTCAAGTACATTTAAAAAATTGTTTATTGTTACAACTAAGTGGAAACGAAATGTAACGGCGGTGATGCCGTGATTCTTGGTTTGTTGCATATGAAATGTTCACGGGCTGAATGCAGAAAATTATATCATTTGAAATGTCTCAGCTGGTTGGAGGTTCAATACGTTACATTCACACAGGAATTTTAGAACAAATGGATATGTCCGGAATGTACATGCCCTATCCCGAAGAAAAGAAATTCTGAAACACCGGTCAGAGGAAGCACAACGATGGATAAAACGTCTACACCAAGCTACGTAAACACTGATTGCGGCACTTGTAATACAAAAGAGGTTTCTATGATTGAGAATAAGAATCAAGTGCTGGATGGACTACGGCAATTTCGTTTAGAGATCAACGGGCGCCTGGAGTACCTGGTTCTGAGAAAAAGAAATGTTTGCATGTATGGCGTTTGCAGAAGGGTACTAGTGTGGAAAATTTAGAAAAGTAAGTACGTGAAGAAATTATATGATGGAGAAGTAACGGCAAAAATAGAGCGAATTAAACAAAAGACAGATAGAGATTATGCTTCCTTTATTATAGGAGTTCCAGAGAGCAAATATGACGTATTGTGTCAACCAGAAAGTTGGCCTGTCAGCATTGAGTTCTGTGAATGGGTGTGGTTTCGGAGACATACCAATAAATCAAAACCCCCGGAGTAAATGGGTGGAGATATTTATCAAAACGTCAGGGGTCTTCGCACAAAATTAGACGATTTTTATGCTGGAGTGCAAACTTATTCGCAATAACGGAAACAGGATGCAATAAATATATCCAGGACGCAGAATTAGTACCGCCTGGATATTCCATAATAAGATGTGACCGTGCGGACGGGCGCAAACACGGAGGCGCTTGTCTCGTGGCCACACCGGACTTCGAGCTGCGGCAAGTGTCTCCACGTAGTTAAGTCGTTATCGACAATCAGGTGTTTGAATTAGTTTGTGCATCAGTGTACCAACGTAATAGACTGTTGTTTTTGTTATGCGTTGTTTATATCCCACCTAACAGTAACGAAACTGAATACATGATTTTATTTAGTTTTATTGAACAGTTCTGTAAACGGTATAATAATGTAGTGGCCATGGATGATTTTAATTTGTATTCTTGCCCAGTGAATGTAAAAAACTATTTTGAATGTTTTCAAGCATATTGTGGCTTTACTCAAGAGCAACAAAGTGTGCAATTGCAATGGTCGGCAACTGGATTTAGTGTTGAGTGCATTCAATGAGGCTGAACAGAACGTGTCTGTGGACGAGTACCACCCGCCGCTCGATGTGATGGTTAGTTTACGTCACAGGCTGGGCATGCAACCCGACTCATCTGTACCGGCCGCGGGTACATATCGACGCCTTAGAGTGAAACCTCGTAAGTGAAAAAGGAGTAACTTTTCAGGAAGAAGAAAAATCTGCGTGCTTAAAATTTTTGTACGGTTTCTTTTGTTTTTTTGACGTGACAACGTCTTATAATTCGATGAAGCTGGCTGCACGCACGAAAATACATGACTCATGCGGCGTTACTTCGCTCTGAGGCGTTCCATTCTTAAATGGAACACCTCAGAGCGAGGTCAGCAGGCTTGAAGTGCAAGCGAGAGCGCGGAACGAGCGACAAACAGGCACAATCGGCCTCCGCGTTCGGCAGCGTTCGACATCTGTCTCTCTCCTACTTGAGTGAGCGATGCGTCCGCGTGGACAGCTGCTATACAATAATACATTTACATGTTTTCGTCAAGTATGAAGTGCAGTGAAAAGTGAATGTGGTGTCCATTGTTTATAGCAACGATAATTCTTTAATTCTTTCGATATTAAATATACTTTAGCAACGCCATTCGCGCAGCCTATGATCGCTGCTTTAAAATCGAAAGCACAAAAAAAACGTGAGTACAGACAGCGTATCGCAGCATCTAGAACTCCTGCTCAGGCGGCTGCTGCGCGAAAATCAAAAAACGAAAGACAACGCAACAACAGATTACGCCAAGCTGCTAACTTGGCTATTGCCATTGGTTCTCTTGAAGCGACAACTACATCTTCATCTCGTTCAGGGGCAGAGTCGAACAATGCTACAACAAAATATCTATCAAACAAATAAAATTAAAATTTTCTTTTGAAAAATGAAACCATTCCTCCATCAGTATTTTCTTATGACGTTGTCACGTTCAACTATCGTCAGTAAACCGACTTTACAGACAACCGATTTTTAGGGTTCCGTAGCCGAATGGCAAAAAACGGAACCCTTATAGTTTCGACATGTCTGTCCGTCTGTCTGTCTGTCCGTCCGTCCGTATGTCACAGCCATTTTATTCCGAAACTATTAGGACTATACATGTAAAACTTGGTAGGTAGATGTATTCTGTAAACCGCTTTCCGATTTTAAGAGAAAATTTAAAAAATATTTAAAATAAAGGGGGCTCCCCATACATGGAACTGAAACTGAAAATATTTTTTTTCATGAAGCCTATACGTGTGTGGTATCTATAGACAGGTCTTTAAAAATGACATTATGGTTTCTAAAATGACTTTTTCATAAAGTTAATCGTTTAAAAGATATACGCTTCCAAAGTGGTAAAATGTGTGTGTCCCCTCTAACTTCTATAATAATGAAGTGAAAAATCTAAAAAAACCATATGGTGTAGATCTTAATGTAAACTTTCAACCAAAATTGGTTTGAACGAGATCGAGTCAGCAGTTTTTGAGATACACCATATTTTCTAAAACCGCAAATATAACTTTGTAATTCATACAAACACTATGAAAAACAAACTTATTTGGCGTAGTTGTAAAAATTGTAAATAAGCTAGTTTTAAGAAATTTGTAAGGTTTTTTTTTTCAAATAAATATATTAAGTATGTTATATTTATTATAGTTACTACGGAACCCTTCATGGGCGAGTCCGACTCTCACTTGGCCAATTATTTTTATTAATTTATATGTAAATTTAACCCGTTTTTACATCCAGAACTGTTCGATATTATGTATAATATAAAAAACATTATACATAATATCGAACAGTTCAGAAATGCATAATGTATGGCCTGATTACGCTAAACTGACGACGCGATGCGAGTGTTTACGAGGTTCTCACTTACTTTCATAGATAGCGGTTCGAGTATCGAATGAACATATCAGTGAGATCAGGATGTGCGTTGCTAGGATTGCTTTCAGGAAACGCAATAAGGATTCAATTCAATTCAGGATCCCGCAAATACCGAGATCCTGCGGGATTGAAAATTCGTAGTCTCGCAAATACCTAGATTGAATTCAGGCTGCGGGATTGAAAGCCCTAGGAATGCTTCACTTATATGTCATTTATTACAAAAATAAATAAATTGTTGTAATACTAGAATAGGTACACTATCGCATTAGGTTACCCGTCCTGTAATGGTAGATGTAAAGTGGATAATAAATGAAATAAAATAAAGTCACTTCTAGGCAAGCGTGCTTTAGCTTCGACTACATCATCGCTTACCATCAGATGTGACGGTGGTCAGATGAGAGCCTATCAACAATAAAATACGTTTTATGTGTCAAAAGAGACATGAATGTAACTGTAAGGAATATTCCTACAAAAAATCGCGGCCCCGAAACGACAAGACAGGACGGCACAAGACGCGTTTTTATTCAGGAGGAGTCTGATACTCTTCACCTTTCACCCTTTTGACCTTTTCAAGGGTTTACAATAAGTGTCATGTCGTATTTTTTTAAGATCTTTGCGCAATTTGGGTAGAATTCACATTACTAGCAATCTTATTAACCCCTCCAACTAAGCTAAATATGCTTGTGCCTAGAAAGCCGCACTCTCGATCACAAGACTGACACCTTAGCCCTTGGGCTATTGCTGTCTGTATGATATGAAATGATTGGACATGGTTTTTTTTTTCATATTTCGAACGAGTCAAATTACATGGGACTTTGAATATTTTGAATAAGTAGTAGAATGTACTACGATTTGTGTGTAATAGACTCGCTTAATTTACACCGCCGCGGAATGCAATGGAAGCGACTTTTGCAACGAAATTGTACATAGCATAATGAACTTTACGTCAATTGTATAACATACAAACTAAATAGGAGCCAAAAATTTACCTACGCGCGAATTTTTTTTTTTTTATACTATTGTCATAAACTTCATTATGCTATGTAGAATTAAAGTCGCTTCCATTTCATTCCGCGGCGGTGTAAATTGAGCAGGTCTATTACGCACAAATCGTAGTACATTCTACTACTTATTAAAAATATTCGAAGTTCCATGTAATTTGACTCGTTCGAAATATGAAAAAGAAACCATTTCCAATCATTTCATATCATACAGACAGCAACAGCCCATGAATGTATCAGGAGGGTCGATCCCGAATAGGGAATGAGCCAAGAGATTGATTGTGTAATGATGATTAGCTATAACTTGGGGGTCTTTAAGTCAAGACATGCACCATCTTCGACCACATTATCACTTACCATCAGGTGAGATGGTGGTCTAACGCGAGCATATTATCAATAAACAAAATATGCTAATACAAACGAACTCACTTAAATAGCGATTCCAACAGTTTCCCGGCAACATACTGCGAGTCCTTAGCGTCGTGAGCATTGTCCAGGCGTATGGCTTTCAGTAGATCCACAATATTGCCTTGGAAGGTACTCAGCCAGCCTGGGATCAGAATCTCTTCTACCACGCGCCGTACACGAAGACTGCGCTCTGTCAAACCGACCTGACGGTAGAGAAAACGAATAGTTAGCGTTTTAATTGGCAAACAGTACTACCCTACCCTGACATTGCTTACCGATGTACCTGCGCAGAAAATGAATTTTCGCGCCGCGCTTTTTTTCCTTTACCGCTATTGGTCGACAGCTGCGGCCATGTTAGCGTGCGACGTGTGATGCGTGAGTGAAACGGAACTAACAGCTGCAGTGTATTATGAACCTTATAATAGTGTTTTAAGGTTGATTGTAAGTTTTAAGCATTTTTTCGTTAATCTTCGGGGCCATACTTTCTTTGCTGCGCGAACGAAGATTCACGACGCGCCTATCAGTTGAGTAGCACTGTACCAGGTTTGCGAGAATGTTCTAACACTCTGGACTACAAGGTCAACTAAAGGAACAGGTTAGGTTCAGTTCAGTTTTAGGAGTCATTTGATGAGTTTCTGTTGGATGTTCAGAAGTGTTCTTTACATTTTTGTTCCCCTAAATGGTAGAATACGAAGTCGCTGTCTACCTGTCTGGTCCAAAGCTTACTGCATTTAATCACGCAAGGTATTTTGATACTGTTCTTGTTGAATATTTTAAGGTTTGTGTAAATAAATTGTACCAGTGCGAGATGGAGTGAGTCGTGAGACGCTGTTCCTATACTGCATTAATGCTTGAACAATTAATTTTCGGCAGAATACTCCTAAAAATATTTATTCAGACTCTTTTGACAAACTTAGATCACCAGTTTTAGGTAGCATGAAGAATCAGTGTATTTACAGCAAATTTTTTTTTATAAGTAAAATAGAATTAGAAACTTATTCTGACAGTGGACAGTATTCTGTTCGTCTTTCAAGAACTCTTAGGTTTAGTAATGCTAACGCTATGATGTCATGGCTTCTAATTAGAACGCTGTCTGCTATAATCAGTTTACCTTGAGCGTGAGCACTCTCTGTCGCACCCTGAGTTGAGTAACATTGATAGCGGCGATGTATAGGAAGGCAGCGCGACGCACTGCCTCGTCCACGTCACACAGTCGCTCCAGCACGAAGGGGACGTTGCGGCTGCATTTAGCGATTGACATCACTATGGCTCTGGAAATAAAGAACATTTTTAAACAATTGGAAATGATGAAAGGTAAGAAGGCATCAATTTATAATAATAATTCAGTCTGTAATGTTTCCACTGCTGGGGCACGGGCCTCTTCTCTATGAGAGGGTATGAGCCATTATCAGTTATGCTGGCCCAGTGTGGAATGGGGAATGCCACATACTGTTCTCCGGTGAACGTTTTGAGAGCACGAATTTGAAAGGCATCATTAACTGAAATAAAATCAACTTTGACTAATCTAGTGCCTTAAGACTGACTGTTCTTCACCATGTCACAATAAACTGGACTGCTATTATTAATATTGGACCGAACTAACTTATTATATTAATTTTGAATGAGTCTGCTAATGCTAGGACCAGGAGGCTGAAGGACCGCTGTTTATTTAGGATTGCCAATGGAATTAACAAAGTTACATAATTATGTATTAACTAGCACTCCTGCTAGAATTCCTGAATAAACCCATATTCTCACAGATCGGGATTTTCACGGGAAAATACTCCCACCCTATAACCTCCTTTATTTTCCAGTGAAAATCACATCAGCTATTCAAGAAATTAGCCCAGACAGACAGAAACAAAAAGAAAATTTAAAAAAAGTTGTTTGTATTTTAGTACTTATTGTGTAAATACCTATAATCACTTGAGAAAAATACAGTTAGTTTGAAACCACAGACAGACCGTTTAATTTTAAATATAATACATATGCTATATAGATTTTGTTATCAATCTGTCTGACCAATCATCATTCAGTTCTTACCTTCTGACAGATGAACTAGGATCACAACTCATATGAAAGCGGTAAGCTCGAGTAACTTCGTCATCTTGTTCCATCGGGTTCTGCAATCGTTGGAGAGCGAGAGCGGCGCGACAACGTACGGCTCCGCGTGTGTCTTGTAATCTTTGCATCTGATGATAGACAGAATAACATTAATTATCTATACATACTAGCTTCTGTCCCGCAGCTTCACTCGCTTTTATAGATTCTTTTCACTTAGGGGTATGAAAAATAGATAGTAGCCGATTCTCAGACCTACTGAATATGCATATAAAATTTGTTAAAAATCAGTAAAGCCGTTTCGGAGGAGTAAGGTAACTAACATTGGGACACGAGAATTTTATATATTAGATTATAATACATATTTATAATAAAACAGTACAAAAGTGTCTGTACATTTAATATTTTTACAAAAATAATAATAGAGAGGGGTTACGATACAGTAATAGAGGTGAATTTATAAAAATCTGTCTGTTTGCACACGCTAATCTCCGGACCTACTGGATGGGTTTTAATGAAATGTGGTAAGTAGATAGTTGACATCCTGGAATAACACACAGGTTACTTTTTATCCCGGAAACCCCACGGTATTGGAATTTACGCGGGAAACCCTCCCACGCGAACGAAGTTGCAGGCAGCAGCCATATATAAATACGTTTTTACGTTCTTCACGTCAAAACAGAGCAATGGATCGATGTGATGAAGGGTTGGAGTGCGGCACTCGAGGGAAACAAACAGAATCAAGTAACTTATAAAACCATTTACCGGGCTTTTACTCTATGTATCTTCAGCTAAGAGATAAAATTAAAATCTAATCTTTTTCATTAAGGACACAGGGACAGACAGATTTAAATTTATCCTTTGTGGGGATGAAATGGTTAATAGTTCTTTGTACCTTCTATTTTGTATAATTTATTATTCTCATATCTTAATTAGCATAACATTTAGTACTAAATATCAAACAAGTATAAAACATTTTTTTAATAGAACAAATTATGAATGACTTTCAAGCAAACAAAACCACTAAAAAGCGAAAAATAATCCCAATTACATATTTAACTTTTTTTTATGCACACAAGACTGCTTCATTTGATATCTCATTTGAAGTCAGTATCAAGCCACAGATAGTAAACAGTACAGGTAGTAGAACTATATCTTACCTGTGAAGCCAGCAACTTGTCGCAAAGATCATCATCCAATGAGGCATTATCTCCGAGAGCAGATAGAACAGCCGCCAGCAGCTGACTAGCTCGGTACCTCACTGACTGACCAGACACACATTGACACTGCAAATAAACATAGTGACATAAATAAAGCTGGAGGCAAAGACAATATTTTTTTCCACAGCAGTTACTGCCTGCATTCATTCTTGCGTTATATTAGTTTCTAGTAGAAGGTTGTGGTTTAAGTAATAACACCAACAGAACTCCTCGCTCTTTGAGCTAGGTTATGCTTGCCATAGTTGGATCATGAATATTTGACCATCAGGATATTTGATAAAAAATTCTCTCTGTTTCAATGAATAAATCACACTAAGACATTAGACTTGTGATGGTTATTTAAGTAAATCATTGTGGCACCCAACATTTATAATTTAAAATAAGCTGGGCGAACTTAACACCTAACAAAGTCTTTCTTTCTTAGACTATAGAATATTATTTCCAAAATCATTAATCATAATCATACTCACATCAAAAATTATATCAAATATGAACAGTAAAAATTCTTCCTCATCATCTAGTGAAGTGCAGAAAGTGGCCACAAACTGAACAACTCGGTCCACATTTGCACTGGTATCTCCGAATGTAAACAAATATTGTAAGGCATTCTTGAAGCTCTCACGAAAACTGTCCTCATCCAGCTGTGAACACAAAACAATATCATAGGTGAATATGCAGTTATTTTTAAGTTGAATGTTATTTTATCTCAAATGAATTACCCGACAGTGTAAGCAACTGTGTAAGCTTATATTCTTTTAAATAAGCACTTGAATATGTTCATAAGAAACATTGAAACATATGTCACTTAAATTTTATAGTTTTCTCATGTATGGTCACTTACTTTTTTTATACAATAATTAGTATTTACTTTTCTCAATCTGTAAGTGAACTGTAATATTCTGTTTTGAGGAAAAAAGCAAGTTCACTTTAAAGACATCTATATAGATGTCTTTAAAGTGAACTTGTTATTTTCTCACCCAAAATAAAAACTAAAGCAGTTTATGGTGTATCGTTAATAATAGCTGGACACATAAATAGATAGAATATACCTTGTACACCACAATTAAAACAAACCAATTTAACAATATTGCTTATGCTATTGTTACAATGGTACTCTTATCTTTTGGCAGACTTTTACAAACTATAACTAAATAAATGTTTTGAGTAATTGGCTAATGCTAGATGCAAGTAAATTAATTTGACAAATGCACTTACCAGTCATTTGTAGATTTGCTTTAGCAATAATAGTTACCAGTTATAAGTTTTGTATAATCTAATACATTTATTAGAATCATATTTTGTATCTTCACATGATAAGTTTTTCGCAAGCTAAAGGAAAGGTACTTATAGGCTTGCATTGTAATTCAAACCAGGAAGAAATAATAATAAATGAACTTAGGTATTGTTAGCTATTTATACAACACACACACGCAAGCATATAGAATTTTAACAACAAATACTTAATTTTATATAACTCAATAGTTTATATGAATTAAAATTTAGGCTAGCCACTGCTGTACCAAGGAACACCGACTCCCATAACACTCTAGCTTGGGAGTCAGCAGACTCACATTTTGTATATTTTCGGTTCCAAAAAAATGTATGTACAAATTGACTATAGTTATGTTTTTGGCTGTTAATATTAATTTTTATTTATCTCAGGCACAGTTACAGTAAAACAAACTTTTATCGGAATCGTTTTTCTTGATTTGGTAGTGTAAAGTTGTTAGTCTTACCTTTTTATACAATTTGATCATTTCCTTGACATATTTCTTGTGTTGAACAACATTGTATTGTACGTTTTGAAATATTTTGAACATTGTTGGATTGTTACGGGGATTTGGCTTTACCGCGGTCACTGGCTGCAACACTTCGGCGTCGGTCGGAGGCATTTTAATAATTACCAAGAGGACTTAGCAAAATACACTATAGTGAAATGCGTTTTATGTAGTTTTTACGAATAATACACAACAAATATTACCATACCGTACACTTTTCGCGCTTTCAACCGTTTTGTTTTCGAACATTGACATTTTAGTAAAATGGTTTGACTATAGGGAGGGCGATCTGAAATCGATTTATGGATTAATCGACTATTTGGTTAATTAATTTTTTAAACTGATATGTAGTACTGAACCGAAAATTGAATTAATATTTACGCTATAAAACCAACATTACATTTTTTTGTTTTGGTAAAAGCTATAAAATTATATTCTACTTTTTATTAGTTGAACTTTTCGGTGGTTAAAGGGCTACTTACTCAAAAATCCGGGATGACTTTGTGCTTAGTTTCCTTCACCTTTCTTTAATCAAAAAAAGAAGTTAGGTACGTAAGTAAGTAGGCTTGAGAGCTGTTGTTTTTAAAAAGCTTACATTATAAGCATTGAGAACTATTTTTAACAAATTTTCTTACATTTTTAATGTAACTAATACATTAATTTAGAAAATAAATGTCTTCGTTTATACCTGATTAGTTATTTATTAGTTAAGTTTCTATAAGTTACTAGAGACTATGACATAATTAATATGGTAATAAAAAGAATAGTTATCATCAATTTCCTTGAACGAAAACATGCCCTGATATTACAAATAACAGATTGTTTATCATGGTATCCGTTTTGTTTTTCATTATATAGATTTTTAATTTAAATTTTACATTGTAAATGCAGAGAAAAAAACGTTTTTTTTGAGGAATCGATCTTTTAGAAAGTGTTTTTATTTGTTAATATCTATATTTAATCTATACTAATATTATAAAGCGGAAAAGTTTGTTTGTTTGTTTGTTTGCTTGAACGCGCTAATCTTCGAAAGTACTGGGTGGATTTGGATGCAATTTGGCATCGAAGTAGCTTGAAGCTTGAAGAAGGTTATAGGCTACTTTTTACCCGACTGCAAAAAAGGAGAGTTATGTTTTTACCGTGATAGAATCCACGGGAGCGAAGCCTAAAATATACATCGATGTTTTTTCCGATGTAATAAATCGATCGGTTACATCGATGTTAATACGATGTAATATACAAATGAGAAATAATGTACACCTATAAGGTAGATTTTTGAGGAACCAATTAATGTAATAAGATCTCATATAAATATGTATCCAAAAATCACATTAATAAAATGAATTGAATTGAATTGAATTGAATTGATGTATTGATAAATACATCGATGTTTCTAAAACATCGATTGTTTTCGCAATGACATGTTTAGGCTTTAAAGAAAACTAGGTAAGTAGGTACAAGGAAAATATCTATTAAAATTCACAATCACACAGCCAACACAACTTTATTTTCTTTACATATTTCAAATGTTTTTTTTCAGTGCTATGTAAAAACAAAATTTTCTTAATCTTTTTCCCTTCAATCGGTTTCTTTGCTCAGTCAAACCTAGCCCTGCCTGTGAAAAAAGTCTTTCTGAACGGACAGATGTGCCAACCATTGTTAAATACTTAAAAGCTATTTCGTATAGCTTCGGGAATTGTATTTTATAATCCCTCCAGATTTCTAACGGATTTTCGTTCAGTCTTCCAACAGGAGTTCTGAGATAAACTGAAAGTTCGTCAGACAAAACATCTTCAGATTTGTTACTTTTCCAGTTATGGTGTACTTACTTATGGTGATCACTCCATAATAAAAAGGTGTGTTCATTTTTATTGGATTTGTCAGAATCGGATTCAGGTTCTTCATTGCTTTGCAATTTCGTTTTCATCAAATCTTTAATTTTCGATACAGCACATTGCAGTATATCGTTTATGACACTACGGAGTTCTAAAAATCTTTTAACATGTAATATATACTGTTCCAACGAGTGACCACGCTTTGTATTAATTTTGTCCCAGCAGGAAAATCCGCAGCCATAGCGGTAGCTTTACGCAACTCATCACTAGCAATGCAACTCTGTTTAAACCAAGTTACTATTCTTTTTACTTTAGAAACAATGTTTCTCCACTCAGTACACATCATTGTGCCCTCAGCACAAAATTCAAAGTATGGGTAAAACATGGGATGTGTTTCCTTCTACCGAACGCTAAGTCAACCGCCTTAACTATATTCGCTGCGTTGTCAGTAACAACAGCTGTCACATTCTCTAGATATATTTTCCAGTCTTGGCAAGCCTTTAATAGAATTCCAGAAAGATAGTCTGATGTATGTCTTTCATCTAATTCGTACACGCCTAAAGTGACTGAATGTAGTTTAATGTCTATTCCAAAATGCGCTGTGATGCCCAAAAAACTTTTCATGTTTAAGATATCCGACCAAATATCCGTTGTTAAGGTTATATCTTCTATAGAGGACAACATTTTTTTAATTGTTTCTGAAATTGCTTCATATTTTTCGTCCAACCTGCGTCTTAGGTCATGTTCATAGTACATAGTTCATAGTGTCATAATTTGCGTATTCGATGCATCGAATGAAAAATATCGATATAAAGTCGATGGTGAAGTATTAACAATACATCGGTTCAGTACGATGCATCTTTTTTTTTTTTTTTTTTTTTTTTTTTTTTGGTTTTGGCATTGCACTATTCGTGCTTATTGCCATTGACAATATTATTTGATCAAAACGTAGGAATCAATTACTCGCGAAATGATAAAATAATACAACAGGAAATTTGGAATAGGAAAGGAGATTAGTTTTATTCAATAAATATAATAATTAATAATAACAACATAAATGGAAATTTAGCCCAACAAAGAGTCCGACTCGGTGCATAAACTAAGAAATATGCATGATAAAATAAGTACGTATAAAAAATAAAAAAATATGTATAATTATATTAAATTATTAATGCTTAAATAGCTATATCGTTATTTACAAGAAAAAGAGCTATGGTTTTATAAATATCTACATTAAAATTAAACAAAATACATGAAATAGAAGTGGGAAAAGGGACTCGGAGGGAAACAAGGCTTTGGAAAAGTGAGGAGTGGTCATAAAGGGGGCAGCAAAAAATAAGGTGGTTCAGATCTCCCACTTCAGCGCCACATTCACACGCAGGGTTCTGCACAATGCCAAGCCTGGCAAGATGAGAAGGAGTGCATACGTGGCCCAATCGCATACGTATGAATATTGTTGGGATCTTTTTGCTTAACTTGTACTTGCTAAACCAAGGTTTCATAAAAATTGATGGCTCAATAGTACGATAAAGTTTCCCTTTCACTGATTGCCCGGACCAAAGCTGACCCCAGGATTCCTGTAGATAAACCCTGGACAGAGCTGCCAGATCTTGGGAGTTATTTTTGTACGGAAAAAGGTCTCCACACAATACGGCATCATTAGCTAACTGGTCAGCTCTCTCATTACCCAGAATGCCACAATGTGAGGGTATCCACGCAAAATGCACTGAATACCCCCTAGTAAAACACCTAAAAAGGAGTTCACGTGTTTCAAAAATAATATAAGAATTATGAGAATAGAAAGTATATCTGGCCAAAGATTGTAAGGCACTCCTTGCATCAGTTAAGATGAGTGAATTCCGTAAGCCCATCATTAGTATATACTCGACGGCTTTGAATAGACCGTAACATTCTCCCGTAAATACAGATGATTCGGGGGGAAGCTTTATTTTTTGAATAATATTATATTGGGAGTGGTATACACCTACACCCACACATGAATCTCTTCCATGCTTCGAAGCATCTGTAAACAAGAGCTGATAACCCTTCCAGTCTCTATCCATATTAAAGTTGAAGTTAATGTTCTGACATACGTCATCACGGTAAATATTAAGGTTATAATGTATGTTTGGTGACATAATTAATGAACTGTAATTACAATGAAATATAGGAAGAAATTGCGACTGATGACAGGGAGCTTCAATTACATTGTATTTTCTAAAGCTTTTAATTAAACACGGAGTAGCTTTGTGCCTCCAGTAAGTGGATGAAATTACTTCTTCCGAGAGAATGGAAAGTTTATTTCGCAAAGGATGATAAGTAAATTGCAAACACCGAGCCATAAATCTATCAGCTAAAAATTGACGTCGTAAATGAAGTGGAGGGTCTCCACATTCCACCTGAAGACAATTAATAGGACTGCTTTTCATTGCACCTGAAACTACTCTGAGTGCCTTCGACTGAACACTGTCCAGTTTCTTAAGACCAGCAACATTAGCAGGTTCCAGCAAAAAAGTCCCATAGTCCAATACGCTTCTAATCAAGGTGTTGTATAGTAGTTTTAATGAAAAAGGATGTGCTCCCCACCAAACACCAGAAAGACATCTAATTATGTTGATATTTCGTTCACATTTAGCAGCTATATAATCACAGTGTGGTAAACCAGTAAGATGTGTATCCAGAATAAGGCCTAAAAATTTGACCTGATTTTTAACAGGCATTGGGATATTATTATACCTTACTGTAACTATAGGAGGCTTACGCATTCTAGTAAACAGGACAATGTTGCTTTTATCAATTGACAGGTGCAGACCATTGGTTTCTAGCCAAGTCTTCAGTAAGCTTAGAGAAGAGGTTAAGGAAGTACAAATATTCACAACAGAATGACCAGGTAAATAAAGAAGTAAATCATCTGCATATTGAAGGACTTGTACTGACTCATTTAAAGAGGATTCCAAATCATAAGTGTAAATATTGTAGAGAATTGGACTAAGTACAGAACCTTGAGGGAGACCTTTCCATACAAGACGGGTAAAGGTATACCCATCAATATGAAGATTTATAGATCTCTCTGAAAGCATGTTAATTATGAACTTAGACAACATTGTTGGAACTTGTAATGAATTAAGTTTTTGTTCTAGGATTGATACCAGGACATTATCATAAGCAGAACTAATATCCAGGAAAGCAGCAATTACAGAGTTATTAGAAGAGAAGGCTAAGCGAATATCAGTTGTGAATACACCAAGGCTGTCCATCGTACTTTTACCCTTCCTAAAACCAAACTGTGATGTAGCTAGCAAGTTTTTGCTTTCCAAATACCACTCCAAACGATTCTTAATAAGATGCTCAACAATTTTAGCAAGAACTGTAGAAAGTGCAATTGGTCGGTAGGAAGTAACATTAGAAGGAGGTTTGTTTGGTTTCAGAATGGGAATAATTGTTTGAGACTTCCAACTTGATGGAATGTTTCCAGATATCAAAGCTGAATTGATGAGATTTAAATATATTAAAAGAACAGAGTCAGACAGGTTAGCTATAAATGAATATGGTATACCATCTTCACCAGGAGCTGAATCCTTAACATGTGAAAGGACTCCTTTCAACTCACTTAATGTAAAGAGAGAATTCAACTCAGAATTAGGAATAGGAACATAGGGAAAATGCATTAAAGATCTCTGTTCTGGGACTGAAGGAGGAGCTAAATGATCCATAAACTCATTGGCTAATTCTAATGGCAGTTTTGAGGCTGTTGTGTCATGGAATGCTGATCTAAATCGCCTAATATTTTGCCATACTAGAGATGCATTAACCTCTGGTGAAATAGATGCACAGAATCTTTGCCAACCTTCAAATTTCTTTTTCCTAAGGAGCTTACGAGTTGTACGAGCAGTTTCTAAGTAAATCTCAAAATTTTGACGAGTCATAGTATGATCATATTTTTTTTCTGCCTCTTTTCTTTTTCTGATGGCCTGAGTGCACTCAGCATCCCACCAAGGTGGTGAAGGAATTCTGCCTGTAGCACCATTCTTAATAGGGAAAGTATTATCTGCCACCTCTATTAAAATTGTTGTAATTTGATTAGATAATAACTGAGGATCATGTAGTTGTAAGGAATTATTTAAAGCAAGGATTCTTTCTTCTACACAATTTTTGTATGTATCCCAATCTGCATTTTGAAGTCTATACTTTAATCGTGGTGTTGGATTGCAAGCAGCTGGTTTTTTATATGGAAAAGAAATTATTAAAGGGTAATGACCACTACCATAAGAAGATGTTAAAGGAGACCAGGTTAATGTTGATGCTAACTCAGGTGTGCAGATTGAGAGGTCAGGGGCACTTATTCCCTCATCTGGACTTGTTTGGCGTGTTGGGAGACATGTATTTAAAATACATAAATTATTCGAGTCTAGAATTTCCAATAACTTTTCCCCATAGTAATTGGAACTAGAACTACCCCAGGACTGATGTTGTGTATTAAAGTCACCCATTACCAAAAATGGTTTAGGTAAAACTGAAAGAAGATTATTTATTTCAGAAAGAATATTTACAGTGGGACGAGAATAATATATACATACTAAACATATTTTATTTACAATAGCAGCGACAGCAGATATATCGTCACTGAGACTTGGAAGAGGAAAAGGTTGAAAAGACAAGTTATTTTTAATAAGTATGGCGACACCGCCATACCCATCACTTCTATCTGTTCTTAGACATGTATAGCCAGGAATTCTAAAAGAGAACCCTGGTTTAAGCCATGTCTCACAGAGAGCGACTGCAAAGGGATCATATTTGTTCAATATGTAGGATAGATCAGATTTTTTATTCAAAATGCTGCGACTGTTCCACTGGACAATCTTGGATAGATTTGGATCCATTATTAAGGTTAAATAAGTTAGACAGCGTATCAATTACAGTGGCAACGTTGGACGGTTCAATGTTATTATTTTTAGATAAAGTATTAATTAGCATGATTATTAAATTTAAAATTTGACTCTCATTATTTGTTGTTTTATTTTGGAATGCGACACCATTCCCTGACACAGAAACTTCATTATTGATTAATGCTTGATGAGCTGCGCGGTCATAACCCTTAGTTGTTTTTGGGGGATCCCGAGGTTTAAAGAATACCGTTTATCTATGTGAGGAGACAACTGGTGTATTACGTGACTGGGGCGAATTTTGTGAAGAAAAATAATTTTGAGAGGTATGTGATGGGGCAGATGTTACCACATCTGCATATAATTTTGAGATTGGTGGATGTAGTTTCGACGCTTCAGCATACGACACGCAGCTATGGGCCATATAATGCTTAATTGATTTTTGTCTTTCAAATTCTGGACATTTTTTATTGATGGCGTAGTGAATGCCACCGCAAAGACAGCATTTACTATTACTCTCGTCTTCAATACTGCAAGTGTCAGCAGAATGCTTCTCCCCACACTTGAAGCACTGAGGGTTCGACCTGCATTGTACCTTTGTATGGCCAAAACGACAACAATTGAAACATTGAATTGTTGGGAATGTATACAATTCCACTGGCATGGAATTATAACAACAAAACACACGTTTTGGTAAAATTTGTCCGTCAAAGGTGAGCACGACTGTTTGGGATGGTTTCCACACAGGGGACGGTTCGTGTACTTTATAGTTTAGACGCCTTGCTTTGATGACTTTCCCGCATCCAGCGGGAACCGATATATTTTCCACTATTTCCTCCGGAGACCATTCGGTAGGTACGCCTTTAATGATTCCAATACGGCACACATTTATCGATGGAACAAATGCTTTCAATTTCTCTTTGGCCAAACTTGGGTCATTTATAAAAGAGTTAGCATCTACGTAACGAGAGAAGCTGAGCGACATTCTGTTTCGACCGATGCGTTTTAGAGAACCGTTAATGATATTGTTATATTTGCGATTTTTCAGGAAGTGCCCTAAAGTTATTGGGTGCAATGTCTGACTTGAGTTCTGTGCATCAACTATTTTCTGTATGTGCACGACGTATGGCGACAGGTCTGTGGCTTCGTACAAAGCCCTAGCAACCTGTGGCGCCTTCTGAGGAAGATCTGAATTGAGGTTTTCAGTCTGGGGGCCATCGCCATCCACAGGACGTGGAGTGGCTTCTTGGTGAACTTTCATTAAATTTACCGGTAGTACGTTTGGACTCAATGTGACTACTGAATCATTATCACAATGACAATTTGTCTCGTTATTTATTGTTGAGTGACCATTTCTCCTTCTTTTATTACAATGTTTACATATTTTGCGTGGAGCTCGAGCCCTTTTCCGCTCCGATCTGGTGATGGACGAGTCTGTGTCCATACTGGATTCATGTATGGTAATATTATGCCCAACCGAGGGGACTGTGCCCCCCGGATCAGGCGGTTCATTGTCCATTGTGGCCACTGGCCAGAAGTATATATACAAAAAAAAGACTTACCCCTAAATATGAAGAATTCTAACTAAAAACAATTAAACTAAGTAATATAATGAATATTTACATATATCTACACAACTTATCTCCAATCACAAGCGTTTTTTTATTAATTTTATGAAAACGAAAGAAAAAACACGCCCGTCAAATTCGGAGATTCCCGCGCTTTTCAAAACGATGCATCTTATATACATCGAGTGTTTAAAATACATCGATGTATATCGTCCATCCCTATTAGTCGATTCCATAAAATACTATTTTCGATGTTGCCAGTCGTAATTCACAACTTAAATGGACGTAGTTAAACGAAAAGGATCCAATGATCCAATCCACAACATGGTCAAAAATGACTTAAGTGCACCAAACTGATGCTAAATATCAATACTATCAGCCAGTAAAAAAGATCCCAGCAAAAACAACTGTCTTTCACTTTTTATCCATTTCAGAACCAAGCCACAAGAATGGCACGTCAAAAATAAAATTCACCTTTAACAATCCAATCTTCCTGGTTCTTGACCAGTATCACCAACCGATTACCTAAGTAAAACGAGTCAAGGAGTGTGGATTCTTTTTGCATAAGTACAATTTGTTCATCACCGACACTTAATAAAAACACTAAAACGATCCACCATGCTTGGAATTTTGTTTTAATACAAATAAAATAAAATAAATAAATAAATATAAATACCTAAATAAAATAATTAAAAGAATCCAGAATGCTTGAACCCTTTTCGGTAAATTGATTTTCATTTATTATTCCAATAAATCTGTCAACGAAAATGACTCTGAGTCATTGATTTAAATAGTAAAGATACGGTCGTCAGAACATTTGACGGACGCGTTCGCCCTACAAAACACACTAGCGCCATCTATTATAACTAAGATGTCAATCGGCGTGGTCTGCTCCTAGACGTAGCCTTTTAAGAGCGGGGTGTGGTAATTTTCGAGGTAAAAAGAAATAAAAAAAAACCTTTTAGTTTTTGAATTTTATATTTGTTGTACATAAAAACACTACAAAGCCAAAAATAATTTTAATTTCGGTAGTCGGTGTTATTGGTTTTGTATTTTCTTTTTTTTCACACCGCCTCCCGAAATTAAAATTATTTTTGGCTTTGATATGGAAGTCGGTTTTATTTTTTTGCAAAAAAGTTTTTATTTTCGCGCTTTTTAGTGGGTCAATTTGTAATTAATCTAGTTATAAAAGCCAAAATGTCAACTACAAAAAAGTAAAAACGCGCGAACAAAAAACACAATATAGAGTAACCGAAAAGATCATCAATGTAAATATTTTTTTTAGACTTTTGTTAATTTTTCAGAAACGGCTTGTTCGATGTCGATAAAATTTTCATGGGACCATTTGGGAAGTATACCCTTTCCAACAAAAAAAGAATTTTTCAAATCGGTTGGCGAGCGACGGAGCTATGCCCGAACAAACATTTTCATTTTTTCACAAGCGCGTGAGGTGCAAGCACCTCACGCGCTTGTGAAAAAAAAAAATGGGGGGGGGGGGTTATGGGGGGGGGGGTTGTAGAAGTATTTCGATAAAAGCATTGCCCCTCTAGATGAATCTGAAAAAAAAGTGTTCCATGTCTCTTAATTTCCGAGATCCGCCTAAAGGGGGTAAAAAGGGGGGCGGGGGGGGGGGACTTTGAATAATGGTTTTTACTTTACCGAGCCTCCTCTACACGAATTCGTAAAAAAAAAATACGGGTCTCGTAGTTTCCGAGATACGATAGGGAGGGGGGAGAAGGGGGGGGAAAAGGGGAGGTTTGGCACTTTTGCTGTAGGTTTCAGAGTTACTTGTTTACGAATCTGTCAAAATATACCCACCTCCCTATCCACCATCTGGGAGAACAATTATGTCAGTGAGTCAGTCAGTGGTAATTTAGCTTTATAAACATAGTATAATTATTAAATCTTTTTATTTCATCGGCTGCAACGCGCGCCGCTGCAAAGTTATGTCGCACTTTTACGCGGCTTCGCGTTGTCTATTAGGCATGGGTAATATCGGGTTTACTCTGTATCAAATCGTACCTATGTATCGGTTTTGAATATGGGATATCGCATCTATATATTTCAATATCTATATATCGATGGGTCCTATGTATATGGGCCAAAGTGCAAAATTACAACTTTACAGGAGAGGCTTCCAAAGTTTTCATTTACTATAACTTCAGATTGATAAAACCGAAGTTTACGAATCTTTGCTTGTTTGCTAAGACAACTATCCTCCTCATTCGTACTATAGTATTTTATATATACATATATCAGTTTTTTTTTACGTCACATTGGCCCTTCTATGTTAGTTTTTGTTAAAATTATTTTTCTCTAAAAACACTTTAAAAGGGCCAATGTGTCATATTGGCCATTATACGCGTATTACGTTAATTAGCATACGTTATATATTTTTAACTCATAAAATCAAGTAACAATTGAAGTAGTTGATAATTCATTAATTAGAATATAAGCTATTTAGATATTTAGTCATTTATGTCACATTGAGACTTATACGTTTTACAATCGGCTTACCTACTAACTCAATTTCAGTTAGATCATTTCAATAATTAAAAAACACGCAATAGTTTTATTCATTTATTGAAATAAAAATTCAAGTAGCCTTAAAACTACACTTATGAAAAAAAAAACAAAAAAATAATAAGTAAGAACGAAACTTTTACTGAAGATCTTAGTTTGATTAACAAAATAATATACCTACTTCACATTATTATTTTCTCAATAAAATTACAAAAAAAATGACAAAATTAAAAACCTATCTTGTGTAAATAAACTAAAAAAAATCTCTGTAGTATAATTAAGTAATAAAATCAACAAAATCAACATTAGTATTTTTTTTTTGTTAATTGGTTCGCGTTTGACCACCATCTCACCAGATGAATGAAGTGATGATGTGGTCGAAGATAGAGCACGCTTACCTAAAAGTAACCTATTCACTCTTGACTTAAAGATCCCTAAGTTATAGCTATCGGGAAACACAGACTCCGGCAGGGAATTCCACTCCTTAACTGTACGCACAACGAAGGCATTCCCAAAACGTTTAGTGCGTATGGGTGGAATGTCGACCATGTAACGATGGCGCATCACCGTTTGTCTTATAGTCCGATGATGGAACGGGCTTGGCGGAATTCGATTGTGTAATTCCATCACACCCTCCCCGAAATGTAACCGATAGAAAACCGATAGACTTGCAACTCGTCGTCGATGTTCAAGGCTCTGGAGCTTTGACTTGACCAGTGCATCGTTGCCAATGAGTCTCTTGGCCCGTTTCTCAATAGACTCAAGCGCGTCCAAATTGTATTTGGTAGATCTATCCCAAATATGAGAGCAGTAGTAGCTCCATACACGACCGAACCTGGGCTTGATACAGATTGAGCAACTGTTCCGGTGTGAAGTACCGTCTCACCTTTGCTAAGATTCCCAATTTTTTTGATGCTAGTTGAGCCTTAGCCTCGATAAATGGACCAAAATTGAGGGTGGAAGTTAGTGTAACCCCAAGAAGCTCAATATGATCGGTTATCGGCACGATTACATCACAGAAAGTGGGAGCCGGTTCGAATTGGCTCCTTTTTGCGGAGAAGAGACAAGCCTGGCTATTAGCTGTATTAAATTGGACCAAGTTGGCATCACCCCATTCGGAGACAGCCTTCAAGGACAAGTTCAAGCGCCTAACCATGTCCTCATGGAGAGACTGTATCTGACCCACCAGCACGCACGCTGGACACATATCTCTCAGCAACTGTGCTGAGAGAACCGACCCCTGAGGGACCCCGACATTAATAGCCAATTGGCAATTGGCAATTTAGCAGTCATCAATGACCACTCGAATGGACCGATCTCTCGGGAAGTCTTCAATCAAAACGCAAAGTTGAGTGGGTAAACCGAAAGAAGGAAGCTTAGCAATAAGGCTATCGTGCCAGACCCTGTCAAAAGCCTTGGAGATGCCAAGGGAAAAAGCAAGTGCTTCCCCGTGCTAATTCTTAAAAAGTCTTCATTAATTTTCTTCATTATCGCTTTCATTAATTGACGCAATGTTAGATGCTACTAAATTTTCATAATAACTGTGATATGCAGGTGGGATAATATTTTTTATTTCACTAAATTCCGACTTCTAGACAACTTAGCGCGATAATTAGATGTAATCTTTTACTTATTAAACTAAATTGTAACCCAAAAACACAACAATTACTATTTGTATTCATCACAGTGCGGCCGTTGCTCCATTCAATGTATTGTCAAATCAGCTGATTGGTCCAAACAATAAATAAACGCGCGGCAACTCCCCGCGTATTAGTCTCTAACTACTATTAGGACCTTGTACGTTTAAATTCATGTCACATACGCCGTTATACTGCAATAAAAAGTCGTGTTTCTATGCAGAAATCTTTTTTTTTTAATAGCTCACATAATTCTTTATATCGATAAGATGCGTTTACCATAAAAAAGTCAAAATGGCCAAATTGTTAGTTTGGCCCCTATACATAGGACCCATCGATATTGGCTGAATCTGTGTGGAACTCTGAAACGAAACTGCTATGTAAGATACTGTGATTTTTAGGTTTCGGTTTTGCTCGATATATTTAACATCTTATATTTTTACATCATTATATTTTATTTGTAACTGTATACTCGAAATCAGTGAATGTATTTTTTGTGTAGTGTTGACACTCCAGCGCGCATCGAAGACGCGTATCACAATATCAATTTGAACCGAATATCATAGTGCGATACCGATATTGTGTGGTGTTTTTGTTTTATGACTCATCATACCAACATCAACGCATTAGATACGCGGATACCTGATATCGCACCTCCGCTCAAATAGTGTCACAACTCAAAAAAATTGAAAATCTTTTTTATTGTAGGTACTATTGGTTTCAGAAAACTTTAAAATGTTATCTCAAATAATGTCATGTAAATAGTTTGATTATTTATCCCTAGATGACGCTAGTGACATTATATCGCTAAGTATAAGAACTGTCTTACCAAACATAAACAGTGTCACGTCAGCGTCACTGCTTGCGCAAGGTGGTCGTATGTCTGAATATTGTATAGAGTGTTGTTTGTCGATTAATGTCGGTACAAGTGATGAGCCATTTGGAAATAATCTGTGTGTTTCTTTAATAAAAGTGAAGTGTGTCGACATATGACAGTTTATTGAATTGAGGTAAGTCAAAAGTCATAATATTTATCGAATTAAGACATTATATGTGATAAAAGTTATTTTATTAACTTTAAATTTTATTTCGATAAAGCGTTATTTTTTATATTATATTTTTTTTTGTCCTTAGATGGTTGTGTCTACAAATATATACTATGTCCAGATCAAGCAAAATATTGTCTTTATGCCTAGAACCGAATGGGCAGCATGTTCCAGAAATAAATGAATCGACCTTTGTACCAGATGGTACTCAAAAAAATAATTTAGAAGCAATGCCTGACATAAGCTGTAACAAAGTAAATGTTTATTTAAGTAAAATTTCCGAAAATGAGTCTTGTTTGCCACCTAAGCCGATGTTAGATCTAGAGCTAGAAAGTAATTCTAATAAAAATGAAGAATGTGTGCAAGATTTGCCTGTGAAATATAATGTTAATAACAACAAAGCACGCATTCAAGATAGCTCTACTGAGGAGGAAGAAACATGATTCAGTTAAAGATCCAAATTATAACACAGCACGCAAAAAGAAAAACAAGGTCGTTCTTCATCATCGACCACTATCATCATCGAGTACTTCGAGTTCTTCATCATCCGGTCCAAGTTCATCTTCATCCAGCTCGTCCATTACAAGTAACAAATTTAATGCAAAACCAAGTGACGACATTCACGAAGTCCGCCCATCAACTTCACAACTATCAAATTCCGACGAGAATCACCCCCAGGAATAAAATGAGGGGTCGGAAGAAATGTTCACGTAAGAGACGGCGTGTTGAACGACAATGGAAGCAAAATGTGGCTAAAGTTCTCAGAAACTCAGGATTACCTTATCAAACAAAATCGCGACGAAACATTCCCAAAAAAAGGTATTAAGGAAGGTTGTGGCGAACGTTGTAGTCTGAAGTGCAGTTCTTTTCTTACCAACGAAATAAGGCTTCAATTGTTTGATTCTTACTGGGCTTTGCAAGATTTAGAGAAACAGAGGCAATTTATACATAAGCTTAAAAGACCTGTAGAAGTTAAGTACCGGTATGTCAAAACACTAAAACCGCGAACAAACAATTATCTTTTTCAAGGTTGAAGGAAGAGGATTTGTAAAACTATGTTTAAAAATACGCTGGATATTAATGATAGAACAATCAGAACTGTAACAATAAAATCTATTGAGGGTTCCTGATACAAAGCCAGCTTAGACTTGTAAAATAAAGATTAAGGAGAATAAAAAGACTGATTTAATGACTTTAGTACAAAATAATCACATTCCAAGTTTTTATGCTGACTTTTTCAACAATTTGTAAATTATATTTAACTTAATTAATATGAATAAGAGTTTTAATATTAAACTACTTTTTTGATTGATGTTAATTATTGCTAACAACTGTTGATCATTGCTAATAATATTATTTTTTTATTGATTATGTTTTAAGGAAGAAAGTTCAGTATTATGTTTGAGTTATAACGTTTATATTTCTGTTTTATTTCTTAATACGTTTTTTTAAACCTCTTTAGTTAATCAAAATTCTGTAAATTATTCGTTTTTATGATCCATAAAGTGTCACAACTCAGAAAATATTTTTTTTTTCGTCTTTTCATGATACTTACTACACCATTTTGTAGATTTTCAAAAACCATTTTAACTTACTTAAAAACGTATTGCAGTAATTTTGTTAGTTTTTGAGTTATGACCCGAAAAGTGAAAAATAAGTATAGTATAAATTTCAAATCCTATTTACTCGACAGTTTGGTTTTTTGACTTATGACACTATTTGAGCGGAGGTGCGATATATAGATTCAGTGCCGTCCGATATATAGGATTTGGATATTGTACCAATATATAGGTATTGTATCTATATACGATTTGTATCACCCACTCCTATTGTCTATGCTAAAGATTGAGACAAATAAGAAAGAAAATTGTTTTAAAAAATGTTAGAAGTTGATTTAATGACATATTTTTAACTTACCGGTGATATGAAATGTTATATATTTTTTATTGTGCTTTATGTCGTAGTTCACGCAACCCTTCACGACACAATTTGGCATTTTTGCTTGTAAAACTGACGACCCCTCCCGAAGATAGCCGATCGCGTTCTAGTTCACTTCGATAAAGGTAAGACCACTTTGGGACCAAGTTCGAGGCGTCATTATAACATGCGGTCCGCCCAGTCCTTACGAAGTATATATGTCAATGCTCAGAGTGCTTGGTGCCTTTTTATTTGTTAGATTTTTATCCAAAGTCTTGTGCTCTGGAGTAATTGTTGTGGCGGCCAAAACCGTAATATCACAATAGTATTAATGCTAAAAGTCGTTTTGGACTCCCATCCCACTTTGAAAACAATAACCTTTAATTATTTGGAGTCGGGGCATACATTTTTGTCAAACGATACTGACTTTTCGAAGATAGAGACCATGCTGAAATATCACGAAAGGATCTATACCGAGAAGAATATATTATTAATATCATTAAAACATGCAAAAGGAGAAACCCGTTACAAGTCTTCCGGATGAAAAAAAATGACTTTATGAGCACAAAAACACTAGAAAAAAAATCCAGTTAATCGAAAACTTTTTATCTACTTCATCGTTTCCTCACTGCTGAGGATCGTGACTCCGTAGATTGTCAACAGCACGTCTCCATCGGTTGCGGTCGGTGGCCCGGTGCAGTGCAACGTTGACGGGGATACCCAGCTGCTCGAATATATGGTTCGACCATCTTTTCGGGCTACGGCCTCTCGTTCTTTTACCCTCCTCCTTACCCGTCATCATCAGTCTTTCAAGACTGTCATTGTTCCTGCGAGCAATGTGGCCAAAGTATTTTAGGTTTTTCTGTTAGCAAACCTGAGACAGTCGCTGGGCTTCTTCAATGTTGAGTTCTTTAAGGACAGAAATATTTGTGCGGTGAGCTGTCCAGGGAATTCTTAGCAAACGGCGCCAACACCACATTTCAAAGGCGTCTATTCTCTGTCTGTCCGCTGCTTTGAATGTCCATGTCTCTGTCCCATAAAGAAATATGGAAAATATGAGAGTGCGGACCAGGTGTAGCTTTGTCCGATTGGTTATATTTCTGTATCTCCATATCTTGTTTAGTTGAGTCATCGCCGTTTTAGCCATACCGATGCGTCTTCTGATTTCAGATTCGCAGCTGCCTTTATTAGTGATTGCAGAGCCGAGGAATTGGAATTTCTTTACTGTCTCGTAATCCTGCAGCAAAGTCGTCGGTGCTAGAGTCGCAAATCGGTCTATAATCATCAATTTTGTTTTGCTTTTGTTAATGGCGAGACCCATGCTCAGACTGACTGCCTCCAGTCGGTTCATCAGTTCAGCCATTTCCGTTTCACGCGACGATGCAAGTAGAGTCGTAGTCGCCTGCGTAGCGAAGGTTTGATATTTTTTGTCCTCCTACTTTAAAACCACTACTCCACTCCTCCAGAACGCGTCTCATTATGCTTTCTCCGTACATGTTAAAGAGCAAACGGAGAAATCACACATCCTTGGCGAACTCCTTTTTGGAACTTAAACCGGTTAGATGTGACCTCTCCTGGCGTTACAGTGCCATCCTTACATATACAGGGTCTTTCATTAAGCGTGTCCTATCTTTAAATTTAAATAAAACAAAGTGTGTGTGAGACATTATCGCAATTATTAATTTATTTGAAAGATATAGTGATGCCATTATGTGTGGAATATTCAAGTATCCGCCACGGCTTCTCTGGGTGGAGCGCATGTGAGGTATCCAATTTTCCACGACTTTTGCGTATAAATCAGGCTGAATTCGACCTATGGCATAGGTTATGTTGGCTTTGAGGGCCACTGTGGTTTGTGGTTTATTCGCATATACCTGCGACTTAAGAAAACCCCACAAGAAAAAGTCTAGCAGGGTTAAGTCACAAGATCTCGGTCTCGGATTTTTCTGTGAAAATTAGGGTCAGTTGCTAACTGCTCCAGTGCCCATTCAACGAACACACGTCATTGTCTATGGTCGTTTACCTTCAATTCCTGGGTGAGTTGAATTTTATACGGGTGCAGGCCCGTCACGACGCAAAATTCGCCAAGTTGTGGTCTGTGAAAGGCCGAGTTCTTGTAAGCGACGCGAAATCGACTGCCTCGGATTCTCCTGCACACTCTCACGGACAGTGGCGATGTTTTCGACAGACCTTGCATTTCGTTGACGTACAGGTATTGGTCGATCATTTACCGAACCAGTGGACTCAAATTTATCCACCACACGACGACGAATAGTCCTCTCGGTAGGACGATTATGGCGACCTTAAAATGGGCGAAGTGCGCGGTGCGTTGCCCGAACAGAACACTCATTTTTATAAAACAATTTTATCATTTGCACGTGTTGTTGAATGCTATAGCTATCCATGATGATTTGGCAAAACAGAATGAATAAATGACAACCAATTTGACAGATGTAGCTTCAACAAGATGGCCGCTACTAACTGTCAAAGTTCGGACGTGCCTATTGGAAGACCCGTTATAAGTTGCGGATGAGTCTGATCAGATGAGAAAGGAAGCCGGATGCAGCAAGGACTTCCCATTTTTATTTTAGTTTTGTTCATGTTTAATGTAACATTTAAAGATGTTAATCTTTATGTAAACAGATTTCCTCTCTATACCGATATAAACGACATCTTTATTATTATATCCTAAAAGAAATGGAAGACTGAAAGTTGATTATGGTGAAGTATGTTTATTAAAATATAACAAAGTTTTGAGAGGTATTTTTAAAGATTTTGTTTTGTTGATTTTGAGATTTTGTTTCATTAATTTTTTGATGTTTGTGTCATGTTTAAGGTATTAGGCTATATTAAAGTTCTTAAAACAAAATAAATGTATTTATTTCATAAAATAAGGTTTTTTTTTATTCCATAAAATTAATTTGTGGGGCGTTTTAAAGAAATTAAGATTAGAGCATGCGCTATGGAAACTATAATTTAACGAAAAGGATCCAACCGTATAAAATTACATAAACCTCGGAAATACAATACTACGCTTGAATATACTACCTATTAACAATAAAAAAGTTTTATTATTACACACACAACATCATACTTTCAATTAATTTTAAATTATATAGGTACCAATGAAGAAATATCTTTCAAACTTCAAACGTCAAATATCTCTAAAGTGCCTTTGTGTGGATTGGATCATTTTCGTGTAACTACGTCCAAATATGATTGTTGAATTTGATTAATAATTATTTATTGTATTACTCAAAATGTTATGTTATATTACTCAAAGAAGACTGAAATAAATAAATAAATATAGCAACTAAATACAAACTGTACAGTAAGTGGTTACTAGGCATTATTTGTAAATTCGTTTCTGATAACTTAGCCATCTGTCTTTCTAATTTCTGCCGCATAGCAGCAGTGCATCCACTATCGTCTTTCAGTTTGAAGAGAAAGGGAGCCAGTGCAAAAAGGGACGATGAAACATAAAAAATAAACTTCTAAAATGTTTGTCACTTCAGCTGCATTACTTTTACGAGGGTAATTTAATAAAAACCTTGAACAAAATATTGAAACGACTTTAAAACAAACAAAAACACTACTGCACTACAAAGCGAAAACATACTTTAAAGATTTTTACCTTGAGTTTCTAATTCCGTTTAAAATAAGGGCAGGTGGACTCACAAGTTGGTTATTTTTTTTTCAAAAACTTTTTATTATATGCTAAAAAGCATATAATAAAAGCTTTTTGAAAAAAAAAAGTCTCTTTCTTTGTGTTACTTGAGATACCTACATACAGTTCGCACTAATCCACACTAGGCTTGCCACGTAAACTGGATCAGTCGTTTTGGGAAAATCGCGGACATACAAACATACCTACTAACCTACATATATGTATACATACATACTGTTCGAATACAGAACCTCCTTTTTGAAGTCGGTTAAAAAATTTAACAAATTCATGAAGGTCGATAACAGCTGCGCCTGTTGCTCGCAGTTACAAAACTACGAACGGCAGCCATCTTATATGGCCGGTTTTTTTTTCGCAGTTAGGGCAGACTTGCCCTGTATGGACTCATAGGTTTCCAAGTCAGTGAGAGAATGCTATAGACACCGGCAGAGCGTGTCGCAAAAAAAGACAAAAAATAAGTACGTCACCGTATTAAGGGTTACCGTGTAAGGAATCATTTACCCCATAATTAGTGATAGAATTAAAAATAAGGACGTTAATCCTGGAAAGGGACACTGCTTTATCGATTTTTATCAGTAGGCAGGTATAGTATAGACATGAGATGTGGGGAAGACATGCTGCCGAACTCAAATATTTGCGATAAGGGTAGGAGAGTGATGATGATGTACTTTAAACTGCCATTTTTATGTGATAGTATGTACTAGCTTTGTGAGCAAATAATACAACATATTTATAATTAGCTTTTATTGATTGTACAGGTTATTGTTGTCGAACATACTTACTCGTAAGCCCCAGGACTTATAAATTGCACACAAAGGGCGAATTCGTGTAAAGATGGTGAATATTTTCTACCAGTGGGGTTCAACATTTTTTGCAAGAAGTCTCTACTAACAGGGTCAACAGATTCCAATAAATCCCCATCTTCTTCAGGATTCTCTGTCTACGTTTTACTCAATTCGATCTGATAGATAGACAAGATGGCGTGAGTACCGTGTTCCTGCGATTGAAAGTTTTTATTAGCGGCTCTTCTTAAGGAAATTGTTAGTGAGGGGAGTAGAGAGTTTTAACTATAAACCGGAGCTGCTTTTTTTTACTCAGAATGTGTTTTGTTTGTTGGATTAACCATGAAATTAAGAAAGTATAGAACAGTGTTGTTACTCCAGAGAAGTCATATTTATTGATATTTTATTGATGTTTATAACTGGTGCGCTGTAATTGAATAGTACCAATAATGGAGAAATGTCGAAGCTTAATTTTTCTTTTGTGTATTTAGATTTGAACTTATTTTACTCTAATTATTATTATAATAAATATAATATTGATGTACTCCAGTAATGGATGTATGTGTCCATTATTGGGTATTCTATAGGAATCCAGTTATGGACATTGATATAAAATTATACTTATTCTTTGTTTTAGAAATGGCTCCTAAAAAGATTATACACCTCAACAAATGGGCAGGGCTATCGAAGCAGTAAAAAAGGGGTTAAAAATATCCGAAGCAGCCAAAAAGTTCCAGGTACATTTTATTTTTTATTTTTTTTGCGAGGTGGAAATCCTCATGGATGTCCTCCGCCCTGGGGCGGGCGAAGGGGTCTGTCAGATTCTTACTGACTAAAACCACCCCGTGTTCCCTCGTACACATGCGCCGGTGGCTGCGGGAGCACATAAGCATTCTTCAGCGCAGCCCCCGACTAGTGCCGGCCCGCCTCGCGGCCCCGCCTTGGCGGACATCCCCAAGTCCGCCGTCCCTGGACCAATTTAGGGGGGCCGCCAGAGGGCATTGTCTGCCCTGTGTCGACGCCCGGTGCGCCTTCTGCGGGTCGGGAGAGCGCTCAAGATCTCCCTCTCTCTTTCCGCAGCCTCCTTCTGCGGGTTGGGAGAGCACTCAAGATCTCCCTCTCCCTTTCCGCAGCCTCCTTCTGCGACATAACAACTTCGCAGAAGGAGATCACTGCGTCCCACGACGCTGCGCCGCCGGCCATGGAACGTATCACAGCCGGCAGCGACAGGTCATTTCCCACTTCTGAAACGAGGGCACGGTGCGGCTCCCCCAAGCTGCACACTCTGCAAGCGTATGCCATGCCGTGTCCTCCTGACAATGGACGCAGTGATGACACCGAGCGTCTGGTTCCCTGCCTATGCGACGCAGGTACTCCCGAAGCAGCCGTGCCCCGAGAGCAACTGCGTCACCCTAAAAGATAGGGAGCCGTGCCTCCTGCCAAGCCAGTTATCGAGCACTGGTCGGACCGCCTCGATAGTAAGTTCCATGTACCTAGAATAACCTTGCACAACAAAGTTACTGGTAAAAGTCCGATTGAGTGCTCAATGGGGCCCAGCATCATTTTATGTAAGTAAGAAGAAAATATTTTAGAAATCTGGATCAAAGAAATGTCAGATAAACATATCCCTGTAACAAATGAGGATTTAATAGACAGTGTGCAACGTATAATAGTCGACAAAAACCAAGACACCCTTTTCAAAGATAACAGACCTGGCAAAAAATGGTATTTCTCATTTGTGAAACGACATCTTACGATTGCTGAACGTGTAGCTCAAAATGTATGTACAACATGAGATAATGTTACTCTAGAAGACATCGAGAAATGGTTTTCGGAATTTGAAAGAGATCTCAAAGATAGAGGTCTGATTGATATACTGAAACATCCTGAAAGGGTCTTTAACACAGATGAAAGTACGTTTTTCGTAAATCCAAAACCAGGACATGATCTTGCTAGAAAAGGAGATAAAAATGTGTATGCATCTTCAGGTAACGATAAAGAGAACTTAACAGTTCTGGTTACAGGAAATGCTGCAGGTGAGTTGGCACCTACTTCGGTTGTGTTTAACTATTCAAGAATACCGTCACTAGTGTCGGAAAACTTCCCCGATGACTAGGCCATTGATCGCTCAGAAAGTGGATGGATGTACTCAGCGACATTCTTCGAATATACTCGTATGAGAAACGTTTTTCATCCTTGGCTGATGAGGAAAAATATTGAAAAGCCAATTATATTTTTTTTGGATGGACACAAGTCACATTTAATTTTGCATCTGTCTAATTTTTGCTCTGAAAATGGTATTGAGGTCATAGCACTGACCCAAAATTCTAATGATTTGTTAATTTTACAACCAATGGATTTGGCTGTATTCAGGCCTCTTTATGGCGGGAATCAGTAAATCATTGGAAAATGCAACATTTGTGACAAGTCCTTAAATAACAACATTTTGCTCCACTCTTGAAGACAGCCGTAGCGAAAATTTCTGCCGAGACAATAAAAGTGGGTTTCGCGCGGGAGGACTGTACCCATTTGGTCCAAAGTACGTTGACATGACCAAAATTAAGAGTCAAAATCGAAAAAAGTTTGAAGACTCTACATACCAAAATGGCTTTTTGAAAACATTAGAAAAAAATAATTGAAATAATTTTGTCTAACGAAAAACTAAAATTATTCAACGATCTTTATTACAAAAGTCGTCCCGAGCTAGAAAAACGTTTGCCTAGGGAAGATATTTCTCTATACTTGATTTGGTCCAATAGTAAGCAAACTGACGTAGTAAATGAAGATTCTTTAAATCTCGTATCAGCAACGAATAATCCAAATGCCAATGATTCTCCGAGTGAAATCCGAATAATTCCAGTTTCGTCTTGTAATACAATTGATTCCGAACCCAGCACTTCTTCACATACCAATTGTTTGTCCAAAGAACAATCAACATTCACAATCTTGTCTGATAAGTCTAATCCTGCACTAGAAACTAATAACCCAAATTTCAATGAGCCTCCTAAAGAAATCCAAACAATTCCCGTTTTGTCTTGTAATACAAATTACTCCGAACCCAACACTTCTTCACATACCAATTGTTTGTTCAAAGAACAGTCAACATCCACAGTTTCGGCTGATAAGTCAAATCCTGCAATAGAAACTAATAACCCTAACGAGCCTTCTAAAGAAATCCAAACAATTCCTGTTTGTCCTGTAAAACTAATTTTAATGATTCAGAACCCAGCACTTCTTCACAAACAAATTGCTTATCCATAAAAACTTCAGGTCTCAATTCTTCGAATAAGAAAATATAAACCAAGGAGTTATACCAGATACTGATAATTCTTTACCAAAATGAAGTCTCAAAACACCTATGAAAACGGTTAATTTTTACACTTCAAACTATGTGATTCTATCTCCTTTTAAACGAAACTTATTTTGGCCTGAAACTGATGAAACAACGAAACATAAGAAACGCAAATTGAAAGAGAAAATACCATTCACAGTAACAAACCCTGCATGGATGGCCTATCATACTAAAAATGAAGAATAGAAAATTAAACAAATAGAAGAGAAGGAATTGCGCGCTAAAATGAGAGGAAAAAGGGCTCGAGAAACTTAATAAGAGGAATAAAGTGTCTTAATAACAAGCAGGTGGGACGGCCACTTGAATTATCTAATTATTATAAATATAAAAAAATGGGAGGGGTCACGTTTGCTTATCACTTTTTTAAATGAAAACTTAAATGCAAAAAAAACAAGAATAAACAAGCACTTAAAAAAGTGCTTGTTTCTTAGCACTTTTTTAAGTGCTTGTTTCTTCTTGTTTTTTACAATTAACAAATGACTTATTTTGGAACAATAATTTCACGTTTATAAAATATAATTAATTTGAATGTACGCCCCGGGCCTCTGGTCCTCGGGGGCCTCCAAAAGTTGCAAGTTTCCATGATCGTAAATAAGCCTTTGAAAACGTACTTAGTACCTACTTAAGAGGAAGCTTGGGGCCGGAGGCCCCATACACAAATAAGTAGGTACAGCCTGTACCGGTTTACATTTTTAAAATTAAAGTTACTATTACTGCCCTATCTTTCAAATACCCAGTTTCGTAGTTTTTTTACTTTCATTAACTTTAAAACACTACAGCCATTATTATACGCGATACTAATATTCTTTTATATTGAAAGCGTCTAATACTCGGTCGGGGAATTTCTGTCTTAGCGGGGAACCCCTGAACGAATGAACGAAGTGTATTTTTTTGCTCACGTAGTTCTCGTGTGCCTAAATATATCGAAATAACCACACACCTTTTATTTTAAAATTAATTTAATCTCGTAATCATATTTAGTAATAAAGTTAGTTTAGTATCGTTTTTGACAGCACCCCTGATGAAAGTAAAACAGATGAAATGAGCCAAATCATTAGATACGTTCATATAGAGAATGACATCATGGAAGTACGAGAATCTTTCTTGGGTTTTATTTTGATGTCTGGAAACTGCTGAAGATATGTCGAATGATATTCAGGAACAGCTAGAAAAAGATGGACTTGATATTTCCTTGTGCAGGGCTCAAGGTTATGACAATGCAGCATCAATGTCAGGTTTTCATCGAGGTGTCCAACGGCAAATCCGAGAAGTCAATCCAAAAGGTCTTTTCAGTCCTTGCCGAATCATTCTTTGAATCTTTGCGGAGTCCATGCATTTTCATGCGTTCCTTCTAGTATCACATGTTTTGGAACAGTAGAGAAATTATATTCATTTTTTTGTCATCTACGCAGAGATGGCAATTGCTTAGCGAAAAAACAGAAAAAAGTTAAAACGTTTTTCTGATACTTCCTGGAGCGCACATTACGAGTCAGTAAAAGTAGTCAAAGAAAACATAAAGCCTATTGTGAATGTTCTCGAACATTTTCAGATCAGGAGCAAGCTTGCTACTACTGCCGGCTATTTGTGATTTTATCTTTTTGGCCTATATACAATTTTGGCTCTCGATACTGGAGGAAGTTAATTTAGTTCAAAAATACAAATAAAATAGTAAAATAAATCTATATAAAACGTTTTGTTATATGTCTATTTGATACTCCTCATAAAACTGAAAAATGTCATGGGTGGTCAATACTTTTGGCCAAGGCTGCATTTACAGTCTCCAAAAATGACTCTGGATAGAAGACTTGCCAAAATAAAAGCCCTGTATGAATATTTAGTGACCGAACGAACCACAATTGTAGACAATGCTGTAATTTTTGGCACTATAAAGTGTAATGATGTAGATATTAGCATCGAGAGACGAGGAAGAAGGAAGGTAAAAAACTATGGCGGATGAACTAGCTCATGATGCTGGACTATCGATTCAAGATGAAATACGTCGGTAAATTTTTGAATGCATAGACCGATTTATACAGGAATTGCCGCAACGATACATGGCTATCAAAGAAATAAACAAATTTTCCAAATATTTGAAACAAAGTCAGTCAGTCAAGTCAGTGGTCCTGACTGCTATGCGCAAGGTCGTAGGTTCGATTCCCACCTAGGACAAATATTTGTGTGATGAGCACGGTTATTTGTTCTTTGTCTGGGTGTAATTTATCTATAATATGTATGTATTTAGAAATATATATGTATGTTTATCAGTTGTCTAGTATCCATATCACAAGCTCTGCTTAGTTTGGGACTAGATGGCGTTGTGATAAAAAAAAAAAAAAAAATGTTGTAGTTGTGGAAGCTTATGCTGGAAGCTTTCAGATGGCGCTCTGGCTGTAGCACTGAACAATCTGGTAGAAATTTACAATGAATTTGACAAGGATCAGGTTTTACAAGAAATAAAACGGTACCGCAGGCATGTCCATGCTACCGATACGAGTACGGACGTTGCATCTAGATGGACAACCCAAGAAGTTTTACAATTTATAATAAAATGGGACTTTACTAAATCCTTGCCCTGTACATGGCTTATACTTCAATATTTCTCAACCATTTGCATCTCGATTGCATTATGCGAGAGATTTTTTTCTAAACTGAAACTAATAAAAAATTACCTCCGATCTACAATGAATCAAGAGCGACTCTTCAATCTGTCTGTGCTTTCAATTGAAAGAAAAGTTTCAAAAGAAATTGATATCACTGCAGTTATTGAAGAGTTCAGTAAAATGAAGACTCGAAAACATGATCATAAGGTTTTTGTTACATACCTATGCCTTCAATTTTACATTCTTACATACTTGCATAAAATACGTATAAATAAGTAATTTTTTTCTTTTCTTTTAAAATGTGAAATTAATAAAACTGTTTTTACATTAAGGACCTCATTCAACTAAGCCGCCCCAGGCCTCTGACGGGGTTCGTCCGCCACTGCTTCTGACTCCCCGTAACGACTGTCAAAGATGTAAAAATGACAGCCAGGACCAACGCCATAACGTGCTTTCCGAGGCACGAAGGTTTGTAGTATATCACCCATCCACGGCCCGCCCTTGGAAAGCGTTGTTTAACCTTGAAGATGGAGCGGCCGCGCGGCTGTTATTATAATTAACTACGAGATCTTCCTTTGTCTATTATTAGGTACGGGTGTGAAAAGATACCTAACGAAGCAGTGAGTCATATTTATTTGACAAATAAGTGTAACACTGTCGTTTTAGAAACCAGTGGCCAGCTGTCAGGGTTTCCCCAGATTGGTCCTAGTTTCGAGGACGTCAGAAGGCGTCTGTGGACGTCCGGTTAAAACCCGGACACTTATTGGATGCCAAAAAGCACGACCTCTTAGGTGTTATTTTCCTATGGTATTTCTTTTAATTGTTTTTGTTATGATGATTAGAATATAATTATAGAATATAAAGAGACTATTTTAAATGAAATATTTTCCCAGGGTGTCTGGGGATAAATTGGTGGTTTAAATTGTCGACTGCGTAATTTTCATACAAAAGGGCCCCTAGGTACAAAGGTTTTGCTTCACGTATTAATATAAAAATATGAATGCTATTATTATTATTAGGCTGTGGAATACTCTACCCGTGTCAGTATATCAAACAAAAACCCTTCTCCCCATCTTATTTCATAAATACTTTTTTATTTATGAAAAGGAGAACCAATAGCTAATCTACATTCATTGGAGAGGTACACGTAACTCGTAATATGGTAAAAGATCTCTCTGTCTCTCCATAAACGGTTATTTTACGTTACGTATTACTATTTTTTTTTTAATATTCAAATGATTCCTCTCGCTATGGATGGAGCGGGAAGGAGTGTCAGACTTCTACTGACTAAAGCCCACCCTGCTCCTTCAGTTGCCCTTGCATTCCGGGGCCGCGGTATCTCGTTAGAACATTCCCGCGAGCCCGTAAATGTTTTGAGTACGTAGTTTGTACAAGTCTGTATTTTCTATTCCGTGGTACAAGTAAATAGTACACCATGGACTACCCGCGTATAAATTTTGTCGTTCCGTATCAAAGCCATCTAAAGGTTGACTGTAAATTATCGCTTTTAGCGTTAGGACCGCCCATTGTATTTCCCTTTTTAGTTGTCAAGTCTTTATTTGTTTTTGTTATGGTATATAATAACGAGTATATCTACTTATCTACCTATAAAAATATTGATGTCTTTGGTTGGTGGGTTCCCATTTGTGTAAAAATATTTAGGATCGTCAGTCTAAAGTTGTACCTAAGCCTGTGTATATCAAAACCAGAGATTGAAACGCCAACGTTGTACACAAATTAACAATAGTTCGAGAAGTAGGTAAAGGGTATAAATGCATAACAGTGTTCCTGGACCTTAAAAAGCGTTTGACACCGTTTCTGTTCCCATTCTTGTGCAGAGGCTTGAAGCCATAGGAATAAGAGGTACAGCTCTTTCCCTCTTTGACAGCTATCTTCAGAGAAGAAAGCAACAAGCTAAAATAGAAATCTCGTACAGTGAAGAAGAAAACGTTGTTTTTGGCATCCGCAAGGGAGCGTGCTCGGCCCAACGCTATTTCTGGTGTACATGAATGACCTATGTAACCTCAGGGATAGCGGTGGGAAGATCTTCTCCTACGCGGATGATACAGCCGTTGTCTTTTCTGGTCAATCATGGGAGATTGTGCACCAAAAAGCTGAATGCGGCCTAACTATTATTGGAAACTGGTTAAAAGTGTACCTTCTAACCTTAAACATCGCTTAAACTAACTACATCTGCTTTCCCCACGTGCTAAATTTAAACCAGGTCCAGAATTTAATATAACGATCCGCGACAATGTGATGAGTACAGACCTAAATCGAAATTGTCAAAATGTACAACGAGTCACCTCTACTAGATACTACAATTGATGAGTGATAAACTATAATTGATGAGTGTTTATCGTGGCAGGCACAGATTGATGCTAATATCTCTCGTGTAAGAAAATTGATATGGATCTTTAAAACTCTACGCTATATAATGCTTCAGAACATGCTTAGTAAAATTTATATTGCGCTGGCACAATCTATTACAACATACTGCATTCCGGTCTGGGGAGGAGCCGCCAAAACTAAGTTACTTGAACTCGAAAGAGCTCAGCGGTCACTTTTAAAGGTCATACCAAGGGCACGGCTTCTTTGGGTGATATCAAACGATATTGGAAGGGTTTTTTAATCCTATCTCTACATGTTCGGAAGTAATGAGAATTGTTAATACATTGATACCAGAAACCGAACTTTTCAAATTGAAATAAGCACATCACAGAAGAGATTTAACGTGATATTTGCAAGTAACGTGGAAAGTTATTGACCTACGTAGTGAGGTGACACGATTGTTATGATTTTAATTTAAGAAACTTACGAAACCGAAAATATGGTATCAATTTTTAGAGTATTTTATTTTGAGTTGTGACCCTTCCAATATTGTTTGATATCATCCAAAGAAGCCGTGCCCTTGGTATGTATATACCATAAAATAAAAAAAATAAAAATAAAAAATAATAAAGAAAAAATATAACAATGGCGGTCTTATCACTGAGAGCGATATCTTCCTGAATCTCGGAAGGATTTTACGAGCTTTAATTAAAAGGGGAGAGCTATATACTACAAATGATAATAGATGCTCGCTAATACGAGTTTTTGCGAAATTCTCACGGGATCGGTATTTAGGTACACGGGAAAAACTTCCCACGCGAACAAAGTCGCGAGCAACTGCTACTATAATATGTATAAAAATAGGTTTAGCGATATCACTACTATATGAATTTATGCATCAATGCTGGCCGCTTCATCTGATCATGATCTCTCGCGGTGGCTGGGGCGGGAAGAAGAGAGTTGTCTCTTTCTCACGTACAGCCAGAATGTGTCTTATTCAAAAACTACGCGCAATTCAGCACCTGAATACCTACAGCTTGTGCTAAGGAAACTGAACTAAAGCTTAAACTAAATTAGGTATGTATTCAACAATTAATGTAGACAGATAGCATTCTGAAAAGCTGAAGAGAAAAGAAATAAATATATAAATACTCTGGTATGTTCCAGCATAATTGCGAGAGGAGAGTAAAAAATAGGTACCTAACCTACACTATAGATTGTTTGGTATAAATGAAGGGAAACAAAATGAAAATAAAAGTAGATATAGGTACTTAGGTAGCTACAATTCTTAGAAAATTACTTACTAAGAGTAAATACCACAATGAAATATAAAATAATAAGTCTATTATTCTTCATGGTTAAATCTAATAACGTGTGGCAAACAATGGTTTTTCCACCTTTAACTGACCACAGTCCCATCCTCTTGCAAATAAAAAATGCCAAATTACCAAGTACAAGAGAAACCTACTCCAAAACCATAATAAACTACGCCGTTGCTCTTGAAAAATTAGACACTATAGGTTGGGAACATTACTACACGTTAAGTGATACAAACCAAGCAGCGGAGTACTTGGTTAATGCTATCACAGATAGTATCAAACAGTGCACAAGTTTCAGAATTATACCAAAGAAGAAAGCACCCCTCAAACCATGGATCACGACAAGCATAGTACGGTCAATTCGCAAAAGAGACAAATTACACCAGAGAGTAAAACTAAATCCTACTAGCGAACACACGGTCAACATGTATATAAAATATAGAAATACTTGTAATAGAATTATCACATTTGTGAAACAGAATTATTATCAAAATCAACTAAATTTAGTGCAAAAAAAAACATTAAAAAAACCTGGACTGTGATTAAGGACATATGCAATATGAATACCTACAACGAGACACCCCCAGAGCTGCTCACAGTTGGAAGTACTCCTAAAGATTCTCTAAACAAAATTAACGCATATTTCACAACCGTTGGAAAGAATTAGCTAGTAAAATAGTGGCGATGACTTCTGAGGGTCACTCCATGTCTTTCTCCCCCACAGATCCCTACGAAATAAGTAAAATAATATCGGAGCTTAAAACTGACAGTGCACCGGGGCATGATGGCATCAGGAGTAAATTTATTAAGTTAGCAAATCAACACCTCGTTTGCCCAATCACTCACCTCTGCAATCTTAGTCTAGAGCAAGGAGTATTCCAGACATTTTTAAAACGGCCATTGTTACCCCGATTTTCAAAACGGGCGATAAACGAGATGTATCCAATTATAGGCCTATATCACTGCTCTCATAACAAACTCATCAGCTATCTCGAGAAAAACAAATTGTTAACCGATCTCCAATATGGCTTTCGCAGGGGAAGATCGACGGATGATGCTGTACTGAGGCTTACCTCTATTATTAATGGATATGTTGACACGGGAGATAAGGTCACTGGCGTATTCCTCGACTTAAAAAAGAATTTGACACTGTTTCAATACCGATGCTTTTGTCAAAGCTGCAGAGTCTTGGTATACGCGGCCATACTCACCGATGGTTCCAGAGTTACTTGACGGGTAGGGAGCAACATATTCGGGTAAATAAGGAGTTAAGTGAAGCCTCAACATGTGGATTTGGCATTCCGCAAGGAAGTAATTTAGGACCATCACTTTTCCTAATATACATTAACAGCCTGCCCCTGACCTTAACATCCGACTCAAAGGTCCTAATGTTTTCAGATGATACCGTTCTGTTATTTCATGGCCGAGATTGGGAGCAAACTAGAGATGCAGCGGAAAGAGGTCTGGATCATGTAACTGCTTGGCTTGAAGAAAATCTTCTCACTTTGAACATCTCCAAGACCAAGTTCCTGTGCTTCAGCAAGTCTAAAGCGTCAGGTCCACACTCTAATTTTAAGTTCACTCTTCACTCCTATCCATGCAATAGAATTCGTAAAAGCGATTGCAGTTGTGCCAATCTCATGAGGGTCAGATGTATAAGATACCTGGGTGTTCAGGTGGATGACACTCTGACCTGGAAAGATCATATTGCAAATGTGTGCTCCCAAGTTAGAAAACTCATTTATATATTTAAGCCGGCGCCGAGTAAAATAACATATATTACCATAACATATATATAGCATATATATAAACATATATATAACATAACCAATAATAGTACGATAATTACCTTACAAAAATATGTAATAAACACTAGAATAAATGTGTTAGCAAATATAGTTGGCAAAATTTAAAAATATTTTATAGTTTATTAAACAAAAATACATAAAGTTGGACAAAAATCCTTACAAAACATGCTCGTGCGTCGCTGAATTTTGATAGTAAACTGTTGAATTTTTTCATAAACTTCAATTCATATTATTCTCTAATTATCATACTAAGTATAATTAACGGCTTTAACATTTCCAAAATGTCGCTTGGTTGTTTTAATTTTAATTTTTTCTTCTAATTTGCGCGCTATTTTGAACCATACGCAACGTACACCGGTCGAAAATTCAGTCGTCCACGGGAGCTCAGAGTGGTCACGTCTCATCGTGGAGCGATTCGCCAGTAACGATAATTCGCGATCTATTGTGTACGTATGTATTGCAGCAATCCGTTGAATAACATAAGTCATATTTTTTGTTTTTTTTTTTTAGTACGATTTATTATGCATACCCAACAATTACTTTTTATTTTTCAATATATATTTCTTTAACATTTATTTTTTCAATATTTGTTTTATTATGGGAAAATGTAAAAAATAAAATATTATTAGAAGCTGGCGCAAATTTTCGAAAAATAAAAGCCATTCTCATAAAAAGTACGTATTTCTATTTTGTGATGTTATTATTGCTTTTTAACCGACTTCAAAAAAAGGAGGAGGTTCTCAGTTCGTCTTGAACTTTTTTTTTTTTGTATGTGTTACCACATAACTCGAAGACGGCTGGACCGACCTGGAATATTTTTTTCATGCGAAAGTGTATACTTTCTAGTTGGTTCCATTGTTATGAAATCAGGATCTGATGATGGGATCCTGGAGAAAGCGAGGGAACTCTTTAAATATTATAGGCACACCTATAGCATTTTGGGTATTTCTAATAGTACCTTGTGCAGTTGCTCACGAAAAGCACCATTTGTGGAAGTGAAAGTGATGGTGGCGAGCAGAAGTTTTAATAAACTATCTGGTGAACATGATTTGGATATATTCAATACCAGTGCTTCTCGACTTCAACAATTATTGATGAAAAGCTTTTTTATGGAAAAGTAATGATTTGCTTCTAAATGATTTTCTGTTTGTATGTATTTGTCCATCGTGATCTATTTACTTCCTAATTTATGTTATAGGTATTTTGTAATTACCTTTCTTTTTTTCTCTTCTGCTTGTTTTTGTTTTTAGTGTTTATCAGTGGAAACTTGTAAATGGCCTTCAATTGTATATTGCTTATTAACACTGTATAAGTTAGCTGTAAGTTTCCCGAAAAGAATAAAATAAAATAAATACCCACTACCAAAAAAATACGTTACCCAACTAACATTCTGCCGTCAGATACAGGTTTCATTATAACTTTAATCTGTTCAATTGCGTAATAATTATCTCAGTTCTAACTTTAAGCGATATAAAGGAGTTCAAAAATAATTTGAAGTGCAATGATGCTTCAAGAACTGTAATGAAGGTATTTAAGCAGTTTTAAGAGTTAGAATGGTTCTAATTACAGCACATGTAGTTAAGACGTTATAGGTTTAACCTGTTTCTAGCAGCTAAAGCTATACAACAGTGCTCACTGACACCCGTTAACACTTATTGTTATATAGTGGTTGTTACGAAGAGACTTATATATATTGAGGTATTATATTGACTTTAAGGTGCAGGCATTGGTTGTTAAAGAGAGTTTGTGTAGGGTGTACTAACACAAGATATTTAAAGTGTTGAAAAACTCCTTTATGTAGTTTTAACCTGTCATATAAAATTTACTAACGCTTATTGTGTTAAGCTGGCACAATTTAAAGTCATAGAAGTTATGGTGTTAGGCACGCACGTGTGAGTCGTTATTAACACATAGAGGCAAAAAGTTTTTATATTTATGCAATAAATGGACTGAATAAATTAGATTTATGTTTAGGTTTTAGTAAGTTATAGAAAAATGAAACGATTACAACGTTGGAGTAAACAAAAGAAAAAGGATTAGGCAGGAATGTCATAAATTTTTGGAGTCGGTTAATAATGGTATGAATGACAAAAAAAAAACTAGTAGTTCTTATAATACCGGATTAGATCCTCTTGTTCCAGTTATTACGAAAAATAAAGAAAATTCACTACAAATCAAACACAAAAATAATAGTAATACGAGTAATTTGAGTCAAATTCGAATAGAATCACAACAGGGTTCCGCAGAACAAGAAAAAGAATAAACTGCAGTCAATCACGATTTTGTTGAATTTTTCGATTTCTTAACACTTAGTGAGCCCGAATGCGAAGAAGAAGAAGTAGAAAATGTAGTAAAATTGAAGAAATTACTTCACTAACAAAAAAGTAAAAAATTTGGTCCATTGAATATAATATTACCCTGTATGAGTAATATTATTTTCTTCAAAACATTTGCTGTCGATTTTAAATGAAGGCTACGTTAGTACTGAAGTATTGCTTCCAAAAGATCCACGAACAATTTTGCAAACTCCAAATGAAATTGTTATTAAAAATATTGAAGGAGGACAACACTTGCCAATCATGGTATAACTGGACCTTTAATGAAAATACTGAAGAATTCAATACTATACTTGTTGACCTCTGATAATGGAAAATAAATTTCACTATATGGTAATTTTTTTTTTTTAAATAAATATGTTATATTTGACAAGCAAGTCATCGTTTATAGGTAAGTTTAAAGAAAAAAAACCTTTTGTAATCTCTGATGACATTATAGTAATAAATCCAAATGAAATTAAATGCAAATTAGTATTGTGTGAGTCATAAAGATATATTATACTTTCTTCCATTAGTACATACACTATAAGTATTTTGTTAAATATTATGCAAAGATACCACACTAGCTCAAGACCGGGATAAGTCGAAGGTGGTTCGTGGGACAATATAGGCTCTTAATAATAATATAGTATTAATAAGAAAGCTTTTTTAATGTCTATTAAACCAGTAAATGTTCAAAAAAATATGTGATTGCACAATTGTAATGACATTATTATAATACCTCAGTGGTAATGAAATACATGTAAATATATGTAACATTTCAAAATTAAACAATTATTTAGCTGTGTAACAATCAACAAAGTTATTTACCTACCTACTAGTATTCTTATTATGTACTCGAGACTATAAATTTAAATAAAAAAATTATTTAAATTAATTTAATTTTTTTCCTTTAAATAATTTCTTTTCATATTTTCCTCTGTGGTTTTTTTGACTAAATCATCTCTTTTTCTATTTTCTTTGGAATTTTCTTATACTGAATTTTTCCTTTCCTTGCTTTTTCCCACATTTTGTTTGTCTAAATCATCCCTTTTTTGTTTTCCTCTTTATTTTCTATTATTAAAACATCTGATTTTTGTTTTTCTCTATGTTTTGTTCCACTGAATCCTTCTTTATTTCCTGTTCTCTATCTGTGTTTTTTTCAATTAAATCATTTATTTTTTCATATTACATCACGTTTTCTTCTTCATTTAACTCATTCTCATTTTCTTCATAATCATACCGTGATATTTTTTGCATTTTAGTCCCCCGCCAAACAGACCTAAAGAATGAATACTGCGCACTCAAGGACAGCGCTCATAAATTGAATAGGTACTCTGTTGAATCCTGGACAATCCTGAATAAAAAATGTTTTTAGAAAGAAAATTATTATGTTTTATATAGGTATGTATATTAGAAGTATGCAAAAATTATAGTCCCACGTTTTTAATCAAAAACTCTAGAATTATGATCAAAATCCTGAATTGAGCATGGACACACAACAAAAAAACCTACAAAATTTAGACCATTCTGAAATTATATTAGGTACCAGACCATTCTGTAATTTTATTAGGTTACCTACTATCATATATTTCTGTATTATTTTTTGGATATACTTAAAGGTTTTCATTATTCCAATAAGGGACCCTATTACAGTCAGTTTTTAAAATGTTTAGGCGCTAGTATTCTCTTGGCAAAACTAATTGTACTCGTTTAAGACTATTTTAACACAGCTATGTGTACTCAGAACTGCATAATACTCTTGACTAAAGGTGCTTTATCTCAAAAAGTGTAATAAATGACTCAGGTTATTACATAAAGCTTTAATATATATCCGCCATTTGTTTTGGAAAACTAACCTATAAATTTACCGAGTTATTTAATATTTCACTGTAAAATACTTAATCAATTATGTATACTTTTATCATTTCACTGATGCCAATGGGGCGTGCAAGTCAAAGCTAATCGCAGATGGCGCCACCACCGTAAGAACCTTTGTCACTGTCAGTTATAGTTAGATTGTGAGATATTATATAGTTATCTGTATCATCGATGGTTATCTGTGGTAATATTTTTTATTTTCATTTCATTGATTTCAATTGATTTCTGTACAATTTTCCGATTAAAGAACATAATACATGCTCTTTAATCGAAAAATTCTCAATAACTGTCTCTAATTTAGGAATTCATTACTGTTCCATAGAGAAACTGCTTTGATATTGGTAAGTGTGCTACTAGCGCCACTTTGACAGTTGCACGCCCCATTGATATATAATGCTAACAGCCATAGAGCAGGAATAAAAAAAATTGACTACTGAGAATCGTATCGTATTTTATATTCACATAAGTTTAATCTCTTTAATAAATCCTGAGCGCGTTAAAATTGAGATGGGAAACATGGTATTCTTTACCATGAAATCAAAACGGCATACTGTTTTCACTACACAAAATATGTATACCTTGGTTGAATACTTACTTTTATTATTATACAGATAACACTTCATGTCCATATTATTATGTTTTTCCACGTGCACTTAGTTCTTATTAACTCCACCGTACAGGAATTTTGAGAAGCTTAATCTACAAATTGGGGTAAAAAGTACTCAGAAAGCGATAAGATACTCGCTTGACACTTTTTTAGATAACTAATACGCGTCAAGGTATCAAACAACTACTTATAATAGGTCTAATAAAGTTACAAGTGACATGCAATGCTTAGCCGACGATTTTCTGTAACCTATAGTGTTAACCAACCCTTCTATAGTTACAAATATACCGGTAAAAGTAATAACCAAGAGTGTATAAACGGTCTTGTGCAGTTACACTAGCTCTCCAATAACACCATTCTAAAGGCTTTCTATAACCTTTACCTGCAAAATCGAGGGCCTGTTTCGTGGGTACAAGGGTGTTAGGGCACTCTATAACTCTGCTATTACACCTATTCTTACAACTTTTATACTCAAATGGAACCGATATACAACTGCTATACAGGTTGTTTTAACGCTAGCGTGCTAGTTGGGTAACTATGAAATAATCATGAAAAACCGGTCAAGTGCGTGTCGGGCCACGCGCAGTGTAGGGTTCCGTAGTTTTGATAACAGCCAAGTGCGTGTCGTATTCGCTGACTGATCGTTTCGTAACATGCTCTAACTAAAAGCCAAACATGACTACCTAACTAATTTGACTTCCTATACAAATCCTCACCTGATCCGACAATTTTGCACGAAAAGTTTAAATTTTTTTAGAGATTTGTATAAAACTTGTCATAGCCGGTGTTTTGAATTTAAATACGGACATAGAGCTACACTACTCAATCGTCACAAGAAGCTAGTACGATACAACTGGCGCTTAGCGCCATCTATCGACATTTCTGTAGAGTTGTTCGAAATTTTCGAGTCAAATACAATTGGTCGACTATTACTCGTAAACTTGTATAGCCCACTTATGTGTGATAGTTTTCCTTTAAATTTCGTTATATATAGGTACTACTGCCGTGACATTTGAATTTCTAACTACAACCGTTTAGTTGATAGAGGGGGCGGACACTTGACTCTAACGAAAATTGGTACTGGTTGCGCTGATATACGATTCTTTTCGTTTATATTTTTAATTATTGGCAACACGCATAATCGCTAATTGGTTAGACATTCCCCTTCCGCATATTATCCTTTCTCCCTTGCACTAGACCTTCGTCTATTCGAGAGTGAGGGAGAGAGACTATACCGCTCTAGAAAAATCGATCGCGTCTGGATCTTCCGATGGACAGGATCGGACCTTCAATGGCTGTCGAGTCGCGTTAGAGCACAAACGCATCGAATCGCATTCGAACGGTCGCGTCGTTTTGTGCGACCAATTCGTAGCAGAAGAACGGTTATACTGTGGTGGTGAACTGTGATCAGAGTGCTGGCAGTCCTGAATATCCTGGATTATCAAGGTTAGTGCTGCCTTTCCTATACGACGCTGGACTCTTGTCTTTTGTTCCAACCAGCGCCGGTTCCCGTCAATTGTGTAACCGAAAACTTCTAAGTCGCATACGTTGCATTACCGCCCATCCATTTAATGGTCCTTCCCGAGTCGGATAATAATCAGCACAGCCATTCCCTAGAATTCGCTAGGTATATCGTAGTTTCGTATTCGTATTTCGTAGTCAACCCCGCATAGATACTTATTTGCCAACGCGTGGCAAGTAAGTACATCGTAATTCATTACGTCGTTTTCGTGTCTTCCTAGCTAATAATCGATTAGTAAGGAATTTCGCAACCCCGCTAGTAGTTAATTATCGTTACTTGTAAATTAAATACCAATCGGTCGAGTCAAGGTTACTCGAGACCGCGTCGCGCACCCGGCCGTTATTTCGCAAAACGGTGGGTAGTTACTAAATATTTCTTATAATAATTAGTTTGATATTCATAGCTCATAAATATGGCACCGACCGATATTACTCTTAAAAGACTGATAGCAAAGAGAGATCGTATCTTTGCTCGCATGCAGAGTATTGCAGATAAAATAAAACACATTCATTCGGATGAAAGCGTTAAGGAATCATTTTTGTGCGACATCTCGTTAGTACAATCACTACGTGTGGATTTTGAAAGTGCTTTGGATGAAATTGTTATTCATGAGCTAAAATTAAACCCTGAATATGTTGTAGATTATCAATCGCTTTCTGCGTTCGAAGACTTTTTAGGGCGCATTTTACGGGCTGAGAAGAACCTGACGGCTCACTCTCATAGTGAGGTCCAAAGGTCACCTCGATTGCCGCCAATTGAAATACCCGAATTCAACGGAGATATTAAGAATTGGCCATTATTCGTCGCTAGTTATCGTAATGTCGTGCATAATAATGTTTCTCTAACAGACTGTGAGAAATTATATTATTTATTAGGTAAATTAACACATAAAGCTCGTACAATTTTCGCTGGTATTACCCCGTCTGCGGATAATTACCCACTCATTTTCGATTTGCTTTGTAAAAAATATGAAGATAGTCGACAATCGGCAACTTCATACTTAACTCAAATATTTGAATTTAAATCTATTACATCAGGTACCCCTAGTAGTTTAGAATTATTTATTGATAAGTTCGCTTCGTCGGTAGTTGCTTTAAAACATACAAAAGTCAGTGACCTGGCTGATTTTATATTATTGCATGTCGCGCTTAAAAAACTGGACCCAGACACCGTTCGTACGTTCGAATCCAATTATCAATTAAAGTCGAATGGATCCGAAATCCCATTGTTTTCCGATTTAGTTAATTTCGTTAGTGATCATATAAAGGTTTTAGAACGAACTTCGATACCTGTTGCTCGAGTCAATACTAATAAAAGGCCTTTAGATCGTAAATCAAGTAACGCATATGTGTCCAGTTCTCAACCAGTCGCTTGTAGTTTGTGTAAGGAAAACCATGACTACATTTATAAGTGTACGGTTTTTAAGAGTTATAACCCCGATCAACGTTTTAAATTCGTTAAGTCAAACAACTTGTGTATAAATTGCTTAAGTAGTGGTCATCGCGTGTCTGCGTGTGAGTCGACGTCTACATGTAAAAAATGTAGGTACAAACATCATACATTGCTATGTTTTGGAAATAGGCCTGCGTCAAATATGTCGCCGTCACGCTCAGTCGAAGAGCCGAGCGCGGGTTCGATTCCCGCGAACTCGGATGTAGCATTATGCTCAAGTGCAGTCGGCCCTTATAAAGGCTCTAGAACTGTGTTGTTGGGTACCGCACGTATCGTTATTCTAGATTCTCGTGGTCACGAACATTGCGTTCGTGCATTGTTGGACAGCGCGTCTCAGAGTAGCTTTATTACTCGCGATTGCTGTCAACGTTTAGGATTAAACATAAATAATAGACCTACTTGTTCCACTGTTAGGGGTATAGGAGGTTCGAGTAAACCCATTCAAGGTTCCGTACAATTTAAAATTCATTCTCGTTTCGATCATAATATAACTTATGATATTGAGTCGTTGGTAATAGATAGGATTACCGAACGTCTGCCAACCGCGACAGTCGACACTTCGCGACTGTCTAACTTCGAAGACTTACCGTTGGCAGACGATACATATTATTCATCAGGCCCGATTCACGTATTGATCGGCGCTTCGATTTTTCCGCACCTGCTTTTGTCGAACAGAGTTCAAGGATCGACTTCGAATTTATCGCCGCTCGCCTTAGAAACGGTCCTTGGCTATGTGATCGTAGGTGACGCACCAGCATGTACTGACGGTAATTCGACCGTATCGCATTGCTGTATCGCGGACACATTAGACTCTGCTGTCCGGAAATTCTGGGAATTAGAGGAAGTGAGTGTTCCCCCGGTATTCAGCCCGGACGACCAATTGTGTGAGGAATTTTACACCCGCACTACCACTCGGGATAGTGCGGGACGTTACGTAGTAGCTTTGCCTTTCAAGGCTGATGTCGAATCCCTTGGCAATTCGCGCCAAGCAAGTGAACGGCGGTTTTACTGCTTGGAAAGGAAGATGCAAGCTTCTCCACAATTAAGGGTCGCGTATGACAGTGTCATCCGGGAATATTTAGAAAAGGGCTACATTTCATCTACGAATCCTGATTCGGCGGGAAGTTCGTATTTTATTCCGCATCATGGTGTGATCCGAGATGATAAGGTCACAACCAAACTTCGTGTCGTTCTCGATGGTAGTTGTAAAACTACTACCCGCATCTCGCTTAATGATCTCTTGTATGGTGGACAGAACCTACAAGGGAACTTGTTCAATATTATTATTGGTTTTCGTTTGTTTTCGATAGCGCTTTCCGCAGACATTCGTCAGATGTTTCTCAGCATTGGAGTCCGAGAATCTGATCGGCGTTTCCAACGCATTTTGTATCGCTTTTCCCCGCAAGAACCTTTACAGGTTTATGAATTTAATCGTGTCGTTTTTGGGCTTAAGTCTAGCCCCTTTCATGCACTTCGAACTATTAAGCAGTTGGCTGAGGATGAGGGTGACTCCTACCCTCAGGCCAAAGATATTGTCGCTGCGGGGTTGTATATGGACGACTACGTCCATTCCGTTCGCACGGAAGACGAGGGCATTTCCACCGCTTCGGAAATGATAGGTCTCATGAAGGCTGGTCAATTTGAGCTAGTTAAGTGGACCAGTAATTCCCAAGTCGTATTAGATTTGATCCCACCCTCGCACCGCCTGCCAGTTGTCAAGGAATTCGATGAGTCCGACCAACATAAAGTACTGGGCTTGTGTTGGTCACCTACCTCGGACAACTTCGGCATGAAAATTAATACTCCCGCTCAGATTTGTACTAAGCGTACAATATTGTCGTGTGTCGCTAAAATATGGGACGTCATGGGATTTGTCGCACCTGTTGTCCTGTACGCTAAACTTCTAATCAAGCAGCTTTGGCTGTCTGATTGTGACTGGGATGATACTCCACCTGAAGATATAGTCAGGCTGTGGATTCGCTTCAAAGAAGAGCTTCCCTTGCTCTGTAATATAAGGATCCCACGTCACGTTGGTATCGTCGGCGATAGTGTGGTCACTATATTGGCTTTCGCGGACGCCAGTGAGAAAGCATATGGGGGGGTTATTTACTTCCACGTTCAAAATAGTGATGGCAATATCGTTAGGTTGTTGACCGCTAAGTCGAAGGTCTCCCCTAAAAAGGTCGTTTCTCTTGCTCGTCTGGAGCTGTGCGCTATTCTTGTGCTAGCTCAACTCATAAAAAATGTCGTAGTCGCTTGTCAAAACCGCATTATATTTCGCAACATATTCGCATTTTCGGATTCAACAATCGCTCTCTGTTGGGTACATTCGTCGCCCCATCGGTGGAACACCTTCGTGGCCAACAGAGTCTCGAAAATACAGGACGACTTATCGCCACAAAACCTGTATCACGTGTCCGGTACGGACAATCCCGCAGATTGTCTGTCACGTGGGCTCACACCTTCCCAAATCATTGATCATCCGCTTTGGTTCAGTGGTCCTCCGTGGGCCAGCTTAGACGTTTCAAAGTGGCCTGTCGTCCCCTTCAATCCCTCTTCGGTATGCGAAGTGCCCGAAGAGAAGAAACATTCGTTGCTCTCCGCTACACCAACCGAAAGATCTACTATTCTTTCTTTGGTCGATCGTATCTCGTCTTGGAGTAAATTACTTCGAGTAGTAATTTACATTTGTCGTTTCGCTAAACTATTGCCTATTGGTTACCGCATGGCGGCAGCGGATTACAACTTCGCTGAATTGCTCATACTTCGCGAGCTTCAACGCTTTTATTTCTCCACTGAGTTGGTTAAACTCAGGAAAGGCAAACATTGTAGTCCTGCTTTTCGACACTTAAAACCGTTTCTCGAAGACGGACTCATTAGAGTCGGAGGCCGTTTAAGAAACTCGGATTTAAGTTATGATGGGAAACATCCCATTCTGCTTCCAAGCAAGGACCTCGTTTTGAATTTGTTAGTCGATTATCATCATAAATTGAACTGTCACGCAGGTCCCGACCTGCTAATGTCGCTCTTGCGTCAGAAGTATTGGATCCTTTCTGCACGCAATTTAATTAGGAATAGGATCCATAAGTGCCTTCCCTGCTTTCGGCTGCGCCCTAAGCAGAGCTTTCCTGAGATGGCCGATCATCGCTCTTGTCGTATCGTTCAAACCGCTAAGCCATTCGTCCACACGGGCACGGACTACGCCGGTCCGTTTAAGGTTACGATGTCTCGCGGTCGAGGTGTTCGCTCCACCAAGGCCGACGTGTGTCTGTTCGTCTGCATGACTACACGCGCGGTGCACATAGAGCTCGCTGGGGATCTTAGCACAGCTAGTTTTATGGGCGCCTTTAAACGGTTCCTGTCAAGGCGTGGCCCGGTTAGTAGAATTTATTCCGATAACGGGACTAATTACATAGGCGCTAAACGGAAACTCTCGGAACTTCACGCATTTCTTTGTTCGAAGTACCATAATTCGGAATATGGTCATACATTAGCTATAAATCGAATAGATTGGTCACTCAATGTCCCGACGGCTAGTCACTTTGGCGGCAATTGGGAAGCTAATATTAAAAGTTTAAAGTCACACCTATATCGGGTCATAGGCGATACTATTCTGTCGTTTGAAGAATTAAGTACCGTTCTTATTCAAATAGAATCGGTAATGAACACTAGACCTCTTTGTAGGACACTCTCTAGTGATCCTTCAGAGCCGCTCGCATTGACTCCAGCGCACTTTTTGAATCTCACGCCTCTGAAATACTTGCCTGCCGAGGAAATAGACGAGAGAACTCTTACTGCTAGACACGAGCTACTAGATAAGTTAGTACAGTCGTTTTGGAAGCGCTGGAGAACTGGATATCTCCATACTTTGCAATCTCGCCGCAAATGGAACACGCCGGTCGATCCGGTCTCTGTCGGCACGGTCGTGATTCTTATATCCGACAACTCGCCCCCACTACACTGGCCTTTGGGTGTCGTGGAGGAAATTTTCCCTGACTCAACCGGAGTCACTCGTATCGTTCGGGTTAAGACAACCACTGGATCCTACTTGCGTCCCGTGGTGCGTCTTTGCCCATTGCCTAACCAGTAGTTTACTTAATTCGTCTTTAAGGTTAGGTTAATATTACTTATTAGGTATTTAGTTTCGTAGTTATAGGATAGTAATTATCGAATAGATTAGTTTTCTTGTGGTTTGCCTCACTCTTGAAGGCATCCCTTCAAGCCCGGGGGAATGGTTGCGCTGATATACGATTCTTTTCGTTTATATTTTTAATTATTGGCAACACGCATAATCGCTAATTGGTTAGACATTCCCCTTCCGCATATTATCCTTTCTCCCTTGCACTAGACCTTCGTCTATTCGAGAGTGAGGGAGAGAGACTATACCGCTCTAGAAAAATCGATCGCGTCTGGATCTTCCGATGGACAGGATCGGACCTTCAATGGCTGTCGAGTCGCGTTAGAGCACAAACGCATCGAATCGCATTCGAACGGTCGCGTCGTTTTGTGCGACCAATTCGTAGCAGAAGAACGGTTATACTGTGGTGGTGAACTGTGATCAGAGTGCTGGCAGTCCTGAATATCCTGGATTATCAAGGTTAGTGCTGCCTTTCCTATACGACGCTGGACTCTTGTCTTTTGTTCCAACCAGCGCCGGTTCCCGTCAATTGTGTAACCGAAAACTTCTAAGTCGCATACGTTGCATTACCGCCCATCCAGGTACTTTAAAGCTTGATAAGTCACGAACGGTTTACTTAATCAAAAAACGGTCTTACCAAACCCCTAATATTTTTGAAAGACCTATCCAACAATATCCCACACTATGGACAGAACGAAAAAAAAATAATTATCATCCCACTTTACATGTATGGGAGGATAAATAATTGTTTTTTTCAAAATTTTATTTTACCCCTTTTTCGACGTTATTAACGTGTATACGCATGCCAAAGTACAACTTTCTAGTACCAATAGTTTTTGAGCTAAACCGCGGACAGACGGACAGACAGACGGACATGGCGAAACTATAAGGGTTCCTTGTTGACTACGGAACCCTAAAAACGGCAATTTCATAGGTAAAGACCTAATGTCTTAGTATTCAGTTCACTATAAGTTATTCCCCCTTTTTAGTATCGGGAATATGGATTGCATCCTATCAAAACAATCTATGGCAGGCGTAGTTATTGAAATATGTAAATTGGAAAAGATTACCCTAATAATCGTGTATTAGGTAATAAGTTTTTTCTTGCCTACGCGATTTAGTGCAGTAGGAAAGGGTAAAGGGTATATGCGTGTCACATTTCATCTTACTAATGCCTAGAATAAGAATTTTTTAAGTCGTTCATAATAAATATGACATATGTAAGACTGTTTGTATAAAGTAATTTATGTATGGGCCACAAATGGCTGATATTAAATATTTAATCATTATTATTATGAACCATTGTGGACCTTTTGTATTAGGCGGTATTACATATAGTCAGCTTACTACCTTCCCAGTGCTGGGCCTTAATCTACCACGCGGGCTCTGTGTGGGTTCGTAGATATCTAATATTCCTAATGTGTGTGATAAATAAATAAATATCGCATGTTTTCAGATTTATCGGTCCTCGGTTTTGCCTGTCTCTTCACGATGTTTTCGTTTACCGTTTTGTAGATATTACAAACCAGCCGTGAAAAAAAAAGCATGAAAAAACTTTTTAGCACAAAATAAAACCGACTTCCATATCAAAACACCACAAAGACAAAAATAACTTTAATTTCGGAAGGCTGTGTCAAAAAAATAAAATAAAATACAAAACCAAAAACACCGACTACCGAAAGTTTTTAATAAACATAACGGCGAATGAAAAGTTTTTTAAAAAAAATTCTCTCATATCATTCATTTAAAAAAAATCCAAGATGGTGGATACAAGTTTTTCTCAAACATTCGATATGGGTATCGTGTAATGGATTTTTGAGGGTGGTGGTTGCAAATCTGGCATTCATTTTAAAATCCAAGATGGCGGATGCAACTTTTTCTCACACATTCGATATGGGTATCATGTAATGGGTTTTTGGGGGTGGTGATTGCAAATCTGGCATTCATTTTAAAATCCAAGATGGCGGATGCAACTTTTTCTCACACATTCGATATGGGTATCGTATAATGGGTTTTTGAGGGTGGTGATTGCAAATCTGGCATTCATTTTAAAATCCAAGATGGCGGATGCCACTTTTTCTCACACATTCGATATGGGTATCGTATAATGGGTTTTTGGGGGTGGTGATTGCAAATCTGGCATTCATTTTAAAATCCAAGATGGCGGATAAAACTTTTCTCGAACATTCGATATGGGTATCGTGTAATGGGTTTAAAATTCTATGTATTTTAATTACCAAATGTGTCGAAAAAAATAGAATTAATAAATTGTAAAGAACCAGATAGATAGCCCTACAGACCTCAATCTGAACGATAATTCTGGAAGCAGTTTTATGTCGACAGGAGCCGGGTTTTCTGGTTTAGAACAAGTTTCAGCTTTCTTTGACATTCCCTCTATGGCCGACAAATTATACGCCAAGTGCACGAGGTATGTCTACTACGGGAATTAGCCAGAGAAAAATTGGCTAAGTGCGAGACAGACCTGCCCATGAAGGGTTCCGTAGTAACTATAATAATATAATAGCAGTGGCTAGCAGGGAGACTCTTACAGAAACCTACAAAGCGCTTTGTCAGAGTGTCGTTCGCTACTGTATATCGTCATGGGGTGGTGCACTAAAAACTAAAATGCTACAAGTTGAACGAGTTCAAAAATCGGTACTGAAAGTTCTACTGTCTCGACCATATAGGCACCCTACCAGCGAAATTTATAAAGAAAGCCAAGTACTCTTAGTACGCAAACTCTTTATCTTTGAAGCTCTGCAAAGATACCATCGAGAAACAGCAATTTCACTGCCGCAAACTAATAAAAGACGTTTCCGATGTAACGTACCCAGAACAAAAACCAAATTTGCTCAACGTCATTATAATAGCATTGCTCCACGTATCTATAATATAATTCCAACAGACAATATATACAAATTAATAGCTCTCAACACTCATCGCTTCAAAAAACATGTACTGCAATGGCTAGCAGAATTCACACATTCTGATCCATATACACACACTCAAACATACCTAAACTCACATACTGACATCATAATAATTACATAGTTTGTTCCCATACATCCTAAAAAAAAAGTATACTTTCCTTATGATTACTTAGTTACTTACCTTTTTTTTCAACCGACGACAAAAAGAGGAGGTTATCAATTCGACGCGTATATTTTTTTTTATGTATGATCACCGATTACTCGAAGACGGCTGAACCGATTTAGAAAATTCTTTTTTTGATTCAAAGGGTTCAGAAAAAGGATTCAAAAAAATTATACTTCGAAATTGAAGACAGAACAGAACAGGATTCAAAAAAATTATACTTCGAAATTGGTCCCATTTTCATAAAAGTCAGGATCTGATGATGGGATCCTGGAGAAATCGAGGGAACTCTTCAAATATTATAGGCACACCTATGACGTCTTGGGTATTTATTATAGTAACTTGTGCAGTTGCTCTCAAAAAGTACCATTTGAGGAAGTGGAACTGATGATGAAGACCACAGATGGCCGCCGAAACTACTCAATAATAGATATTGAGTGGATTGCGATTCGATTACTTGAATATGGATGTTAAGCACTTTATGCTCGTTACAATGCATATGGTGACGTAGAGCTGATGGTGAAGTACCAGGAGAACTCCTCAACAATTAACGGCCCAGCATTGGGAAAAGCAATATTTTGTAAAAGGTTATAAGTGGTTGACATTTAGGCTCTTGTAACTAGGTAAATTAAAAATAGACCAACTAAAAAGAGTGAAATAAAAACTTTTTACCAAAAAGTTAAACCGACTCCCAAAAAACACTGCAAAGTGAAGAATAACTTTAATTTCGGAAGTCGGTGCCAAAAACGAAAATACAAAACTAAAGACACCGAGTACCGAAATTAAAGTTATTCTTCACTTTGCAGTGTTTTTTGGGAGTCGGTTTAATTTTTTGGTAAAAAGTTTTTATTTAATAATAATTCCACTATTTTGTTTTTTTCTTAAATTCAACATTAAATATTTTTTGTTATATAAGAACTAGAATATAAGACTTGGGAAGTCACTGTGTTCCTGAGATACAGGCTAGGCCTACTTCAGGAAACAGAGCTTCATTATATGTAATATTTTTATTGCTAATAAATATATTTGATTGATTGATAATTATTAATTATGTGGGACCAAATATTTGGACAATTTTCTGGTAACGACATTTGCGTGTGTTGAGTGATAGTATGATTGTAAACGATGAATCCTGGTGGCACTTTAGGGAAATTTTGCAAATTATCATTAGCACTATCTTGTATTTGGATTTTAACTCATATTCGTAATTACTGACTCCGTAAATATTAAAATAGCAAGTTTATATACATATATACCTACAAAAAATTCATAGCGATGACCAGAGGTACCTATCTACTTAAGGTCGTATGCCCCTTCTTTTGTTTATTTACTTTTTCTCAAAGTGGCTCTCTGTTAGCCTTGTCTAGTCGTATGCCACCAACCCTGACAAAACAACACATTCTAACAGAAGTAAGCGATAATAAGCTTTAAGTCTTTGTGACGTCACTAAGATTACCTGGGTATAGGTACCCAGCTGATGATTAAACGCTTATATCAATACCTACCTCTTTTATAATAGGGGAATGCCTACTCTCCATAGTGTCTTAGGCCCAAGATGGACATCAAATATAACTATAAAAACCAGCCAAGTGCGAGTCGGACTCGCGCACGAAGGTTTCCGTACCATTATCTATAAAACGGCAAAAAATCATGTCTTTTGTATGGGAGCCCCCCTTAAATATTTGTTTTATTTTAATTTATTTATTTATTTTTAAAGTGGATACATAACTAAGTATTCTGTGAATATTTCAAGCGTCTACATGTTGCCGTTATCAATATCGAGCAAAAACTTATATGGGAGACCCCTTAATTTATTTTATTCTGTTTTTTAGTATTTTTTGTTATAGCGGCAACAGAAATACATTATCTGTGAAAATTTCAACTGTCTAACTATCACGGTTCATGAAATACAGACGGACGGACAGCGGAGTCTTAGTAATAGGGTCCCGTTTTACCCTTTGGGTACGGAACCCTAAAAATGGAGTGTTTTAAAATCTTCATAGTATTGGATGTCTAAAAAATATACATATTAAAATTGACGCCACTATTTTAGAAATATTTAAAAAACCGTTTTATGGTTCACTTACTATATGAAAGAGTGTAGGACTGTGGGATAATTTAAGAACATTTCTTTTTTCAATGCTTCATGATGGAGTGTACCTAATATATTTTTATTTTATTAATTGTAGTTATTAGGGTATAAAAACACGTTTGCTATTTTTAAACGTCTTTCTGTATTTGCAGCCCTTGTGTAACTTGTTAGAATTATTTCTGATTCATTAGTCGCAGCTGAAGATGTTGATGCTGATTTAATCTAAACCAAAGAAGTTATGAGGGAACAGATAAACATAATATTATGTATCACTTATAATTATATATATTTTTAAAGAAAATTAGCAATGTTAGTAGAATTCGCATGACTAGCAATCTTGTTAACCCCTCCAACTAAGGTAAATAATGCTTGTGTCTGGAGTGGGTTCACGGCAATAGTATAATGAGTGGGGTTCAAACTCGCGACCTCTCGATCACAAGTCCGACACCTTAGCCACTGGGCTATTGTCGCTTTAATTCTTCAAATTCAAATATATACGTACGTACCGGTCAAAAACATCACCTCCCATTTGCTTCGACGTAGATGGCAAAAAATGCGCTGGTTATTATGTTGATGACCGTCCTGTGTTCATCAAATTAATTAATATCCGTAATATAATTTTCCAGTGAAATATGTATTCGTATAATCAACTAATATTATTTCTACATGTTATATCCATCTATTATTTTAAATTATTATGATGTTGTACACTGACAGCCCTAAATCTATCTCCTTTAATTTCTGTCCATCCAAAGGTTGTCTGTAAGAGATTGCCCTGTGCGATAAGACCGCCCATTGTAAACTAATTTTATTATTTGTATACTTAAGTGTATTGTAAGGTGTACAATAAAGTATATAATGAATAATAAATAAAAGTTGGCGTCCAGAAATTCGTGCGCATCGCTGTCCACTGGTAATGTGCCCAAAAGACTGGCGGCAATGGATGCCAATGCTTAACCGCTGTCCAAGGTAAAAGCCAGCCTTTGGGTCACGCGAAGTGTATATTCTACTATTGATTAAATAAATATTTAAAACTAGAGAAAAAAAAAACTATTATTTCTTTAACATAAAAATGTTGATTGATTATAACTTACTGTACTACGTATGTCGATTGATTATAACTTACTGTGTATGTTTGATTAACTTTTTGTCATTAATATCCAAATTATTCTAGTTATAGAGATTTATCCGGATAGTGTTTTAATAGTATCCGAAATATGGATACGAATAACGAAATACATTTATAGATAATATTATAAACCTTTATAGTTAAAATTATCTCGTGTTGAGAGAGGCACTAGGGTCACACGCTGTAATCCATACACATGTAAATTAAGGCAAACGGATGTTTGGGGTCGTAATATTAAGATCTCAATATACCATATACTTAGAAAAAAAAGTAAACAAGTATTCCACACTCCTCGTTTAAAGACCAACAGCCTTTTGAAGGTTTCTCTAGAAGAAAAGGGTACCTACAACTATAAGTTTTATTACAGATACATGAAAAACAGTTTATTAATGTGTAAAAGTTTATTGTGTCGTTTGGTAATATAATAGTATACTTTATAAATAATAATTAACTTAAAAATATTATGTACAAATCACATGATAGCAAAAATGAGTGAAAAATAAGAGGATAGGTATTATCTTTCAAGTATAAAGTAAATTAAAATTATTTATAAATAAAAATAATAATTAGATTAAAGATTTTAGGCGCATAGGTTAAAAATTTGGATGCAATAAAAATATTTTAGCCAAAAATACATCAGCAGTAATTATTTTGCGGATATTATATTATTAAAAAGCCTTATTAAAGTTACTAAAAATGACGAAAAGGAATCATCAATATAGATATTTCACTTCGACTATCTACATAAATAATTATGAAAGTTATATTTATTGAACTATCTAGTTGTAAAATAGGTAAAAGGTACCTACATACACATATAGATAGGTTTACCATTGCCAGTTTTCCTGTATTTTTAATAATTTACTTATCGTTCAAGATCAAGTTAGATACGAGATTCGAAAGTATTAAAATCCAAGTGTTTTTCAGGTTTATCAGACACTATCTAAGATTAGGGAGGTACTTATCCTAAGTACCTGCTGGACACTGCCGATTAAATCTGGCAATCTTATCAAATCAATAACAAATTACAACTGATAACAGATAACCAGAGATATCTTTGACCTATGATTATTTGTTGATTAATTTATTATTAATTTGAGAAGTTTGAAAAGTGAATCGTTTTTCCTGATGGGTATTTCAACGGTTTTCTGAGAAGCTCATCTTATAATATCATAACTTAATGAGTACACAACGGTAACATGAAAGCTTACAAAACAAAGGCCCTTTCATCATCGCTAAATCCAAAAGATTGCATCGCTAATCTAGTAGGTAGATGGTATACAAAAATAGCATTTAAGTCTGAAAAATTAATTCCTCCAATAAACCGAGCGATAAAAAGAAGGCCATGGAAAACCCGCGCGTCATTATGAAATTCGAAAAGAATGATTTGGTCGAAAGCATTCATTTTGACTTGAACTATATCCATTGTGCATTTACGTTACCAACCAGATAATTTTTTGAAATTATGAAATAATGTGAAAAGGATGTTAACGAACATTAATTTTCGACACTTGACATCCGTACAAGGCTTTTGAAAATAAAACTTGTTTCTGAGCCACAGTATACTGTTATTACCATCTAAGAAGAAGAAGATTCATAGCCTCATTACTTACTAAAAATGTTAGGAAAGTAGCATGAAAAGAGTCAAGAGGATTTAATCACTCAAGATCATCAATCAGCGAGTCGAGTTCTTTCTGCAGAGATCCAGATTCCTCTCTTTGTTTTAATACGTCGTCTTTCAAACGGTCTACGTTGGCCATGAGAAGTGCGTTGCCCTTCTTCAATGCGTTGACCCTGGTCTCGTGTCTCTTCATCCTCTTTGTGAGATTCTCCTGTTTCTTGGGTAGAGGTGCATCCTGAAAAATGGAAAAGTTTAATTTATGATAGATATATTTATTATTATGCGTTGGATTAAGAACTTAGAATAGTACAAATGCATCAATGTACCTTCACTACCCGGTCCTGGCAATTCTAATACATGTTTCAGTACTATATAATCTGATGTGATAAATAACTGTAACCGTAAAAAACACTCATAACAAAAGACCGCAAAAACGGCCAACAAACGTAGACCATATTTTTTACTTTTGAATTTTTTTTTATACATCTCCATAGACCTACCTACCTAGTATGCTTACCACACACGTCAGAAGCACTTCTAAGCTTACTCATAAAAATATAACCATATGCTAAGTATAAATTCTGAATAGATTTAAATTAAAATTCTCTGTACAAAATTCGATTATTTTGCAGAACAAGAATAAGTATGTATTTACTAATCAGTTTTAAAAATAGACATAATATTGGATGCGCAACAAAGTACTATTGAAAGCAGGAATTGAAAATTCTGTATATCATATTTACTGCTGGAGATTTAATTAAAATTATATAAAAAAGTAAATAAATTTCATATTTTCTCATAAAAAATGTAGCAATAACATACTACCACAATCTTTTATAAGTGGCTACATACATGCATCGTAAGAGTAGTCACTCTATTGGAGAACTATATTTGCAGTAATTTGTTTTGCTTTTTGCCTGATTAAGAGAATAATCGTTAATTTACTATGGTAGTAGCTTCGACAGCTAGTTTATTTTTCTATATATCTTTTATGTATAGAAATCGAGCCCTTTACTCTATTAACATGTTTCAACTTACCTCAGGTTCGCTTTCACTCTCTGTCTCACTCTCCGTGTCCTGCTCTGTTTCAGTCTCAGATTCTTCTTCCGTTTCTGATTTCTTTTCTTCTTCAGATTCCTCTTCTTCCTCCTCGTCTTCGTCATCTGATCCGCATTCCTTCATCATAGCAGCCATCTTGTCTACTTCACGTTTTAACTCCTTGTATTTTCTTTTCTCTTCCCTGAAATTGATAAATAAAGGTTTCGTTATTTAGATAAAAGTTTGAATTCCAAGGTATTTGATATCTACCAATGAAATAAAGTTTATCTCGTTATTTCTAAGTAAAAGATAACAAATTAAAGGAAGAAAGAAAATCAAAACAACCAATTAGCAGTAACTGTCTATCTATAATTCATACTGATCGGCGAATGTTGGATAATCTTCGAGTTCGAAGTAATTAAACATACGGATTATGAATCATTCGAACTTAAATTAGGTATTGGTAAAACCGACGCTTCTTCGACATTATATTTATAATAAAATGGCTGTGACATACGGACGGACGGACAGACAGACAGACGGACAGACATGTCGAAACTATAAGGGTTCCGTTTTTTGCCATTCGGCTACGGAACCCTGACAAAAGATATTCTGAATGATTGAGTGGTGTCATTGGCTTATACCAGTGACCACTCATGGTCATTGCTCGTACACATGTAACGAATTAACTTATTGAAGGACTGTTTACATTTAATGTTATAATTATTATCCTTTTTAATGATAATAAGCTTTATTCATGTTTAATCCGGTTCATTATATTAAATTGACAACATTGTAGGTACAAGTTGTTTGCTGAGAACCTTGAATTTGAAAATTATTAATGAGAATCCCCGCAGTACGGCAAGTGGTTTCCTACTATGTACAAACTCTTGTTTATAGTAGCTGCTTAACCTTTTCCCAACTATGTTGGGGTTATGTCGGTTAGGCTAGAAGTCTAACCTGAGTATTAGTGTTTTACAAGGAGTGCCTGCCTATCTAATCTTCACAATCCTGTTGCTGGTTAACATGATACCTTTTAGCAAAACCAGTATCCGACTTCCCGTAACGTAACTGTCAGAGATGTACAAAAGAGGGTTTTACGTGTTTTCTGAAGCACGGAAGAATATCGATATATTAAGACACCAGAAATCATCCATCCACAGACCAACGGCTATTTTATTTAGCCATGAGCTCCTAGTAATATTATTATGTCTTATTCTTTAGAGGAATGGTATGATACAATCATAGATGTAAGTAAGTTATTAATTTAAAAAATGCTTGTTACTGACTTCAGCGCAGCCTGTTGGTTCTTCAACGACATTTTGAAGCCCATGCGTTCCCGTTTCATATGGTCTTGCTTCTCTTTCAGATACCGGATCTTGTTCCTCATATTGCGGACCTCTTTCTCCATTCGTTTCTGCTTCTTCTCTTCGCTTTCCTCCTGAAAAATAAATGTTTGAGATTTTTTAAAAAGATTCAAGAAGTTGATTTAAAGAGGATCATGTTTTTATAAATTACACACAGTAATGGATTTTCAAAGGAAATTGCTACTGCTCTGCAATAATGTACTTGCAGCTTTGCTGACGGTTTTCGAGTAGCTCAGTAACGTCACCTTTGCTCAAAGAACATTGTAATAGACAAATTATTAGTATTTTTCAATAATATAAAATACAATTTTTACTGCAAACCACAAGCTATCTGCTTATGAAAATTATTGCTAACGTGTGAATCCCAATTATTTTTAAACTATTTCACACGTCATGTTTGCTTTGTCAATTGCCACCCATCTTTTCCCGTGGCTCGGAAAGCACGTTAAGCAGTTGGTCCTACACCTGATCTCTCTCCGGTCGTATCGAATTGCCGTCCCATCGGACAATGAGAGTAAAGGAACAGAGAGTGCACTTACTTGTGCACTATAATCTCCTGCGTAGCTGGATAATCGATTGGCCGCCGTGACCGAAATCGGCTAGGAGATCTATTATTATGTGCTGAAAACTATTAATGATGGAGTGGATTTATGTATAAGCCTGCTACGGTCCGGTCACATTGAAAAAATAAATAAAGTATCAACACAATAACTTTTAGTATAAATTTCCTCCTAAGCGTGTCGATGGATACTAAATGAATTCAGTCCAGAATTTGGCATCGTTAGAACCGTCCACCAATTCCTATAGCATGCAATAGACAGGACACGTAGGACAGGAAATTTTAGGGCAAGCAGCAGTTAACATATACTCCAGGGCAGTGTCATCAATAAATCTCCACCTGAGCAGGTTTTCTTTGCTTCGACTAACCTGGGTCCGGAATGTATTTCATATATTGTATATAGTCTTTATATAAATGATACCTTACCTCTTCGTCATCAGACTCCTCTTCTTCTTCAAAGCTATCGTCCTTGGTGACGGAGAGCTGCTTGATGGCGTGGCTCGAGCGTCGCGAACCCATGCTCGTTGGCATGATGCCCTGCAATGTTTGTATATATAGTGTTATGTTGGTAACAAGGTATGTTTGATTCATATTATGTATAAAAGTAGAGTAGGAATGAAACTATGCATGTAATTAGACGTATTAAGAAATGTAGTTTGTTGGAATGATAATGTTTTGGTGGAATGTTAATGAGAAGGTGAGATAATGATCACAAGAAATTAGATAATATTATAGGTAATAAAAGAAAACACTATAGGTATTTTTAGATACTTTCTTTGGAAAGAGAAAGAGGAAATGGACGGAAAAAGCTGTTAAATAGGGAATAAGAACCATTTCACATATTGTTTTTATTTTCTTAATATTACTACGATCTCGTTTTATGCATTTTCATAAGTTATCACTGTTTGAAAACCATACATACACTATCGTTTCTTATCTCTTATAAATCATATAGTGGTCACAAGACAGGAAAAGAGAGTGCCGTGTGGGTAAATGGGTATATTGAGATTAAGCCATACCTCATCAGCAGGTACGTTAGTGTTAGAATCATCATTCGTTTTAGCGTCATTAGTTTTAGCATCATTAGTTTTAACCTCGTTAGTTGCAGCTTCATTAGTTTTAGCTTCCTTAGCTTTAGCCTCGTTAGCTCTAGCAAGATTACTGTTAGCGTCAATTTTCTGTTTCCGTAACTTGTCAGCTTCGGGCGAGTTTACTTCAATATTTAATAATTTGCATTCTTTAGCAAAATCAAGTTGACGCTTTTGGTAAAATGACAAAGGTTCCTGATCTTCTTCTTCTTCGTCCTGCAAATTGTTAGTGAAGCAGCTATCAAGCAAAGCTTTTAAAGGTGTTAAAGAGTAAGATTAAATTAAATGCAGCCCAATTATTAATTGATCGTGCAAGCAAATCAGCGGCAACTAATACAGTAGTAATTTTATAATCTTGATTAATTTTAATAGTATACTAGTTTGTTATGTTTAATGCAATTACCTACCGACATAGCCTGTTCCAATTTCTTCTCCAACTCTGCATTCCTTCTCTTTACTTCTTCCAACTCTGTGAGCGCAGTGTCCCTATCTTCTGCAGCATCTAAGTACTGTTTCTCTAAATGGTCGGCATTTTGCTTGGTCTTCTCTACCTCCATTTTGAGGCTGTTTACTAGCCTTTCGTCATAAGCGTCAGTGACGGATATGACAGTCTTGTGCTGTTCTTGCTTAATGAAAGCTCTTTCGCGTGCTAACTCGGCTTCTAGGTTCGCTATTCTTGTCAGAAGGCGTTTGTTTTCTCTCTCTTGGGCTTCTTTGTTTCTGAAAATGGTAAATATTGAATGTATAAACCTCATAATATGCACATGATAATATTTACAATGAGCGTTCTTATTGCACAGGGCAATTTCTTATTATACAACCTTTTTGGATGGAAAAAATTAAAAAAAAATAGATTTAGGTCTGTCTGTGTACAATCATTATAAATACCTGACTGGTTATACTATTTTCGGAAATTTTACCTATGTTGAAACAAACTGTTTTTAGATTAAACCCTATGCTCAGTAATATGTTTGGTTTGTAATTCTTTGATAATTTATTTTTATTTAAGGAAAAGTGAACTTATCGTTCTGATTAACAATCAAATAATTTCCAAAAATCTAGATAGTTTTATGTAGGGGTATTATTATAATCTGATGTTGACCATGCACATCTTATCTAAGTGGACAAAGTATAATTAAGTGAAACTAATCGGTTTTAAGCCGGAATGCGGTTTATTGCAGACCGCATTGGGGCTTAAAACCATTAGTCAAATTATCTTTAGCTAGAGCTAAAGATAATTTGATTAACTTAAAAAATAAATAGCTTCAATTGTCAAAATCAATGGAACCAGTAGGATTGGTAGAAGTTGTATTTGATTCGTTACATGAATATAGAACGGTATTCGGTAGGTATCGGCGCATCATAAATGTATATCAAGCGAAACCGGAGAAGATGCGGCGGGGGTACTAGTTTACATCGAACGCTGCCTATCTGACCTCCACATCCCAGTAGCTAGATAACACGATACGATACCGCTTGGCAAGACTGGTGTCAGATTTTTTTCTGACTACCTGTCAACACTGTCAAATATATACAACGTGTAACGGAAACATCATATCTATCCAAAAGGACTGAAGACAACATCTGGTATGGAGTCTCTATGCAAAGTTTCAGCTCAAAATAAGTGACTCACAGAATTGACCCCAAATTATTGGTTTCATATGTTTCTTGAATACCAGTAATAACAAACGTGTCACAGCACTATGAGAGTCATCACTTTCCACGTCACTTGCCAATAAAACGATAATTCTCTTCGTTCTTCTTAATTTGAAAAAATCGGCCTCTGGTATCAATGTATTGAAATTTCTAATATGCCACACATGTAGACATAGGATTACAAAACCCTTGCCATATCGTTTGTTATCATCCAAAGAAGCCGTGCACTCGGTATGTATATACCCTTGAAATTACACGTTGTATACGAAGACGGGACCAACGGCTTAACGTGCTTCCCGAGGCACGGAGGATTCCCGATATGTTACGATGGTCACGCATCTACGGAAGGACCTCGGAAAGCGTTGCTTAACCTTGCAGATCGACCCGTACGGCTATTATAGTCACGACCTCCTCCTAACGCGCTTGACCACGGGCACTTATTTGTCACCTTGATATATTGTTATTACGGAATTAATACCTATAGTTATGAAGTCGTCTATACAGAATATAGATTATCTTAGATTTTTGTACCACTCAGCTGCCTTATCGTAAAAAAGCGGTTTAGACTATCTAAATATATATAACTCAAAGGTGACTGACTGACTGACTGACTGACATAGTGATCTATCAACGCACAGCCCAAACCACTGGACGGATCGGGCTGAAATTTGGCATGCAGGTAGATGTTATGACGTAGGCATCCGCTAAGAAAGGATTTTGCGAAATTCCCACGGGATCGGGATTTACACGGGAAAAACTTCCCATGCGGGCGAAGCCGCTGGCGCAAGCTAGTACTCCATACGATGCTTTAACTTGGAGTAATAGTGTAAGTATTTAGAATTTTATTATTTTCTAGTGTGATTTTGTTGATTATTGATATGTTACTAGCTTTTGACCGCAGCTTCGCACGCGTGAATAGTTTTTATTTTCAGCAAAAATAATGTACCCTGTGCCACTGTCTAGCCCTCCTACTATCTCCATACCAACATAGCTCCGTTATGACGCGAAAGAAATACTAAAAAACACATTTACTTATTTATTATTAAAGAATATCTGCCGCCCGCAACTTCATTTTCGTGGTAATTTTGCTACAACCATTTCACGGGAATCGTTCATTTTACCGGAATAAAAGCAGCTTAACGTATAAGCTGCTTTTATTCCAGATATCTCGTGGTCACCTAATGGTCGAAATTCATCTACAATGTGATTTCAAATGAATTAATGTTAAAAAATGCTTATATTATACATCTAATTACAAAAATACCTTTTAATATAGCTTTCTGCACTCCTTCTCCATAGAAACTTTAACTGTGTGTCCTCCGTAAATTTTATATTGTTTTTTAAGTGTGTTTCAAGACTGGTGTACAATGAAGTGTATTCTATCTATCTCCGTTTACGTAATTTTCATCAAAATGATACGCAGTTATTGCTACACTAAATACATAAATTCACACATATACAAAATAGCACTGTGGCAAATTTCATCCAAATACATTCTGCTGTTTTGGCGTGACTGCGTAACAAACAAACATACATACCAACCGCACAGATTCGGCTTCCACATCTACATTCTCGATTCATTGTTAGGTATGATAGAGTAAGTATCTAGTAGTTTATGCCTACCTTAGTTCAATAGCCAGTAACTGCTTGGTAGACTGCAGATCATCTCTGACCTTGTCAATGTCGTCCATCTCATCGATTTCTTCGTCTTCGGCAGGTATAATGCCAGGTATCTGAAAATATTTAGCAAGCTCTATTATCGAGATGTAACTTGTATCTCTTTTGTCTTTTTCCAAAAAGGTAAAATGACGTTGTTGGCGACAATCATGTGTTATTTTAGGTGATTAGGACTAAACTTAAAACGGAATATATTTCATGTCTCGAGTAGGTAGTTTGCATGTTTTATATTCTAATGATAATGTTAATGGACTATTAGTTTGAAAATTTATATTTAGGAAGACTGAATTTCTTCGACAAGAAGTTGATCTTTTATGTCTTTTATAATTATACAGATGTATATTCAAACATTGATAGGACAAAAGACCCAGTTATCAAAATAGCGTTGTATTTAGATTATAAAATAAAACCATTTTTTGTATGTGACAATCCTCATGGATTGACGGATGGGTCTGTTAGATTCTAACTGACTAAAACCACCCCGTGTTCCCTCGCACTTTATCGACGGGAGCTGCAGAAACACTTAAGTATCCTTCAATGCGTCCCAAGACTGACGACAGCGTTTATGGGTCCCGTATGATCAAGTAAAGAGAGTGATACAAAACTATTGCGAAACTTATTCTATTTTCTTTCTTATTGTCTTTATGAAATTCTCTTAATTCATATAAGATACATACATGTGAACTGCTAGCCTCTGCCGCAGCAAGACCGACTCCTGAGGGCGACGCCGCTAAGTTTGCCTGCGACATACTTTTCTGTACTTGCTCCTCAATTGTCATCTGTCTCCTGAACTTCCTCAATCCTTCCAGGTTCGGTTTACTCCGATCATTAGTCTTCGTTTTCTTCAGTTTTATACCCTTGTTGATCTCCTTTAGCAATGCGTTGTGCGAGTTTGGTTTTTCTGATTCGAAAATGAACTGACCCTTGTTCTTTACTACAGCTGATGTTGTTATTATTGGGCTCGATCTGAAATCATGTTATTTTTTAAATATTTAAATTAGTTTAAAAAAAGTTTTAAAGAAGCACATTTTTTATAGTTTAACAGATATTGGGTATCGAGCGAATGAATTAAACATTGTTAAAATATTGTATTTGTGACATGATTGCTATAATTTCTATCAGTAATATTCCGTAGTTTTACACATTCTTTATATTTTGGTAGAGTAGTGATTCAGCTTGCTAAGAGGTCACCAGATACGGGTTTAAATAATCTGTTACGATCACCCCTCGTTCTATATGTACCTACCATACTGTAACTAAAACTTCACAAAGAATCACTTACCTATCATTACAAACAACATGTTTCAGCTTCTTGCCTTCTTCTACCTCCTTCATCATGTCTGTCCAGTCTGGCCTCCTTCTGGGCCGGCTGCGGAGCTGTTCCAGCCTCTTTAGCTTTGCTGGATCCACTGGAGCCTTCTTGAACTCAGGAGGAGGGGGCATCTTTGGTGGTAATGGTGGAGGCATTGGAGGTGGCGTAGGTTTCAGCAAACCTGTGTTTAGAAGAAATTATGGCTTTGTGCCTGTAATGTCTCACAATCGTTGCTTTAGTCTATAAAAGCGTAGTATGATTAGTTAAAATATTATTCAGTTTATCCTTATCATGATAGGATTATCATCCAATACAATAATATCTTCAGAATGCTGTTGAGACTTCCCCGCTTCTGCAGTGCGTCAGAGATATTTGCGAAGGCACATACAGATAGGTTCCACGCCATCATGTGCAAAACTGTTTGCTGGTCAGCTGTGTGCGAGCGAGTAACAACAGCATTCTGTCGACTTTTCGATACGATTCTCTTCTTTTATGATTCATTTTATAGGAATGACGATCAACCGGGGCACGTTTCCCATAAATTGATCGTCCTTCCGATAAAGCTAGTTATAACTCATTTTGTTGTTATTATGTACTAACCCTAGCCTCAGCATTATACTAACACAATTATGTTTTTTTTATTATCTGAAATAAAGAGTTTGAATTTGAATTACGATACCCATTAGTGAACATAAGCATTTAGTATAATAAGAACTAAACTTTTTCTGTAAGAGCTCGTACTTAGTGCTGGATAAAAAGAAGTGAAAGGACAATGGAAGCCTAGAAGTTTAGCCCCTACAGCAAGTCATTATTGATTTTTGTAGTCTTACGCAATCCACTAGGGCAGGTTGAATTGAATAATCGAAGCATTTATTGTCAATTGAATAATAATCAATATGTAGTTTTATCTACCACTTTAAGAGTAGTTCAGAATAATAAGTAATTTCATTAAGCTAGATAAGGACTTATTTTGATAAAACTTAAAGAAACAGTGACTAACTAATTTATTTTCCTAGTAATCAATCCATTTCTCGATAAAACTTAGAAAAGGTGAATTTATTCATAACATTGACTAAACACTTCCAAATCTAGACAGTAGGCTCGTTAAAATAGTCTATTTGACCACGCAATGGTCACAAGTCATCACGGGTAACGTTAAATATGAATCTAATTACGAAAAGCTAATCTATGGATACCTGAATCTTCTTCTGAATCAGCCATTATCATCAGCAAAATCACTAATCACTTACTAAATAAAAATCACTAGGCAGAATCGCCTCACGAATATCACAATTTTCCTCAACACAGTTCACAATTAGTCAGGATAGTTCGGGATACACTTGTGCCGCAGTAAGTGTGCATGTTAACTGAAGTATGGGTACATTTACACCTGATCTGTGTCTGCGACGTATGCGGAACTGCACGGTACTATTTTAGGTCGCATTTAGACCACAAACTAGTCTGGTGCACAAGAGATCAAAAGGTAACGATGTTGTTAGAAGCAACACTTGAAAGAGACATATTGATGGGTGTTTTAATAAGTAGTAAAATTGAGACAGAATCTTTAGAATCTGATTAGATAGATAAATAAGTTTTAGTCTCTAACATCTTTAGCACAATTGACATGATTCAGAGAGATTTGGACGTTACTGATCAAAATAAACCTTTAGAAAAGAAAATATGCAGTAAGTCGTGTATCGTTAAGAATCTATTGGTATTTGTGAAATTCATCTGAATGAAGATTTATTACGATTTGTATTTGTACTGAAAGCATTCGCAAAAGCATAGGCGGGAACAATGATTTTCGGTTGACTACATCGATGAAATGAATTAACATTTTGTATACAGACTACAGTTTTATCTCTAAATATATTTTTTTTTTCATAAAACATATGATTAAAAATTATTACTACTACGAAAGTGTGAAAGGCAATTTACAGCGAAAATAATAATACATTTGTTAATAATTTTTGTTATTTTGGTTAGCTAAAAAGAAGACGTACTAAAATAATCCTTAAGATGATTAAAAGATATCTAAAAACAATAATCTCATTAGTATCAGACAATACGCAGTGCCAAAATCGATATAGATTGATGTCACCGCGCTTGTAATCGAATGTGATCCAGCTCTCTATTAATACGCAAGAAAGTGCCACTATGTCAATGTTGATGTCACAACCAACAGAGTAGAAAGCTCTTTGTCTATTCTATTCTTGATTTATTGGACTCATGAACTAGTCACTTATCATCTATTTTTAATAGGAACTATCGAGTAATTATTCTATCATCACTGATGCTCGATATAAAGTAGGTGATAAACGGAATTTCTATTACGGTATACGTTTGACCGATAAGGTTGTTTGTTAGCCTAATTAAGAGTAATCTTTCGATAAATAAATTCTAGAATTTACATTTATCTTATAATTTATTGATTGGTATATTATTGTACGTGTTTGATTTGCGTCAAAAATACCGCTATTATTTTGTAGTAGGAGCTTTAGTCCCACCGGCTACAGCGTTGAGTTAGTTAATACGGTGACTTGAAGCATACTTACTTCTTAAGCTTTCATTTTTAGTCAGTGTGTGACCCTTAGGCACCTCATTCAGGGTCTTGTCAATATTCTCCTTAACACGCTCATGCAGGGGGTCCCGCCATTTCTTGACGGGCACGTCATCCTTTGACGGTTGCTTTTGAATTGGAGGTTTACGTGGTGGGAGCTGAAAATGACAACATATTATGTGTTAACTTATAGGCAAATCTATTATAGATAAAATAAAATGGAAGGCAAACAACAGCTAAGTTAGGAGCAACGAGTTAGATTAATTGAAATTTTTAGGAATACCTTTGAAGTCGGTGGTTTTGTTGCCATTTCTGTGCTTTCTGATTTTTCTACTGTCTTCTCAGCTGCAGTAGATTTAGGTTCAGTTTTAGCAACAGCTGGCTTTGCTTCCAATTTCGAAGGAGCAGGTTTAGTTTCAACCTTTTCAATAGGCTTTAAAACTATCTTTTCAGGTGCTTTGGGTGCCGGTTTTTCAGCTATAGTCTTAAGCGCAGGTTTGTCGTTTGTTACTTTCGAGACGGGCTTAGTATCTTTACTTGATACAGTATTCTTACCGTCAGGTTTGTCATTTACCGTGCTATTTGCTTTAGTTGGACCATTTTTCTCGGGTCTCTTGTCTACAATAGTCACTGACTTTTCTTTAGCTTTATCGTCGATAGTTCTAACACTTCTTAGTGGAGGTTTATCTATTTTATCATTGCTTTTATCCTCAGACTTTAAGGCACTTTTCAGCGCAGATTTAGTGAATCTTGGTTTTTCATCTGCAGGTTTTGTAGCTTGGTCAGCTTGCTTTGCTGCTGAAGGCTTCACTAGTTTTTCTTCTACAGGTGCTGATACTCCGTTTTCAGCTTTATCTTTGATGGTCGACTGCTTCTTCAGTGCAGCTGAAATGATAATACATACGTGCGTAAATATATTGCATGTTTATCTATATATGTGTGTATTTAATAAAGTTCCTGTTTATAAATTGATGAAGCATATTTTTTAAACTACGTTTATGTAATAACATTTTTCTTGATGTAAGAGAATATCCTTTTCAGGGTGTCTACTTTTCAATAAATATATTTTTTTATTTTAATTATATTAATTATTATATATTAATTATTAAACCAATGGAGGCTACAAAGCCTCCATTGGTTTAATTAAAGATCAAAGCGTGATAACGCTCGATAAAAACATACGTAAATAGTACTGTGACTGAAAATTAAATGTTTAAAGGGTGAAAAACTAAAAAATGGAGTTAGAACAGTGAAATTGATTGTAGCACGTGTTTCGGCCCCGACGCGGTGCAGTTTGATGGCATTCACGGACGTAAATAAACACAGCGTTTGCCAAGATGGCGGCCTTCGCTATTTTAGCGCGATTACATGTCAAATTCCCCTATTAGCTGGCCAAGCGAATACGGAAAATTTATCGTAGGCATAAAGTTTTGCTAAATACTCTTAAACCTAGGATATATCACCTGCTTCATTGTTTATTAGAACTCCCAACTTTGTGTTGGCGCCAACTAGGTAACTGATACGATAGTTTATCGTAAAGTTTACATATAATCTTGCAGGTGCATTTTTGTTAGAGCTACCATATTGTAGTCAATATTTGGTCTTAAGCTTTTTGAGGGAAACCTAGCAAAAGCGCAAAATCTGCAGTTAGAGTTTTTTATTTTTATTTTGTGAGAAAAAGCGTCAACATGGGGAAGATCCAACCCCGCCACATCATTTCGAAATAAGTACTCTCATATAGTTTTATATGTGGTTATAACGTTCTTATAACCACAGTGCTCTTATAAATCAGCCGCTAAACCCAACATCTCGTTTATTTTGTAAAAAAGTCTCTCCTCTCTAAAAATATCGCGGATGGCGGCGCGTGCGCTCGAAATATCTCCTAAACATCGTCGACGTTGAACACGTCACGACAAACGACCGCACAAGCTTTTTCAATTCCATTTTTATTTAAACTTCTGTGATTAATAGTTTTGTTTTTAAATACATTTACTATTTCTTACATAATAGTAAAAGCCTTTTTAAGAGCTTTCCTGTTTCGTCACCGCCACCAAGTGCATTCTTTGAAATGTTTAGATTACATTCTATTTCCATTAACAATAAGCAGCGCACGCTCAATTTTCAAAATCAATTGTTTATAATATGATGTTGTCTATTCACATAACTTTAACTCAAAGCTTGGCAGGAAATATTTGGATCATTAAAACGTAATTTCCGATTTTATAGCTTTGTCCAATACTGAAACTTTTTATTTTCAATGGCACGAAGTTTATTGCTCGGTCATGTAAACATGAGAAAAAATTGCATGGAAGAAGCCAAATGCAAGTTTTAATTTACCGTAGTGACAGCACTAGAGGCTAAGGAAACTTGAGGATTGGATATATCACTTTTCAAACACAGTTTTCACGAGTAATACACTAGTAATATTCGGGCAAAATTCGGAATTATACTGTTGAGAAGCGCGTGCTTTTCGAACGATCACGTCATTCCGTTCCAAACTCCAGACTAACAAACTTGTGAACGGTTTCGGAGAGTCAATTATTCAGAATCCGTGTCTCCTGCCAAAGTTTCGGTCAGGTGCTGACGTCATCATATACTTACACATATGTAGCCTACCCACAAATAAACAGTCACAAATATTGTGCACTGTGAAATATAGCTTTCTTACGGTAGCGTCAGTAAAAAGCGTTGCAGAGGAAATGGAGATTCTTTTACGATTGAAGCATGTGAGTGTGACGATTAAAGTTGACGATGCTGATCAGTATTTCCTGTCGGGAAGTTCAAGTGTGCATGAATAACGTCATCCCGGACGTTAAGAATTTATTTAAGAATCAGTGTATGATGCACTGGTAGTAACACAGAACTTCTTTTACGTTGTACTCGCTGACCTGTATTAAAAATGAATTTTGTCTTTGTAGAAATCACCAGGCTACAAATTTCGTTAAAACAACATCGGATCCATTTCATTAACAACTTTATGGTGGTCACGTGAACTCAATATGCTGCCACCAACACAGTTCAATGACCACTAACACTTTTCCAAATTCAATTCAAAACCGATAAATAAAATTGTAGACCAACGCTCTGAATTCCCAACCAATCCACTAACCCACACGTTTTCGGCGCGGACGAAGTCGCGGGCACAGCTAGTGTTTTTATAAGTTATAATCAAATGTCATGTTTTGGGTTTGGTTTACAGTAATTAAACTAATTTATTATTTGTGTGTGATAACGTATATTCTATCTATCTATCTATCGATAAACAATACTGCTAAATCAAATAAAAACACGTAATTTTTCTAAAAATTCATCCTCAAATATAATCCTTTGTGCTCTTTTGTCTGTATATATATATGTTTTTTCTTTTGTAAGTGTCATGTGTGTACATAAATAAATAAGTAAAAGTCCTAAACATTTCACTTCTGATGCAGTCTAAACACCTCGAATTTAGTAAAACAAATAAAATCAGCTGCTACTAACTAGAATCAGAAACAAAATAAATCTTCTAGTTCACATTACTTTATTTGCAGACGCTCCCTCACCCACACAAACATACGGGATATGACGCGACGTAAGGCGCCAAATACAGATACTGACATAAAAGAAACACAAGAGATTTTCCATGTTTTCTAGACGTGTTACATGAAAATAAAATTCTCTGTAACATATATTCTAAAATTAAGTTTATTAGATACCAGATACATATATTATTTTTCCGCAAGAAAATAAAAATGGGCTAGATCAGTAAGAAAATGTCCCACTTAATATGTGAGCAATTGGGTGTAAAATTTAACAAAGAATATGTGTTTCATAAAATTTTGTAAGTCAAATGAAGGTTTTGTGTAAGTAAAAATAACTCTTATTAACCTAAACAGCAACAACTATCGTACAACATTAAAAGTCCTGTCAGAATAGAGTATTCTTTTAGCATTTGACTTCTATCGAAGACGTTGCCAAACGTAAAAACATAGAACAACACGGAGATATCTCTGATGACAATCGTTGAGACATCTCCGTGCTCTGTTCTTTTTTCTGTGTTATAACGTCACTTCCCGTGCAAAAAACTTGCATGTCACCGTTTCAGTACTCTTAGTACAACACGGATAACGTATATATATAAACTGAAGCTTTTGAATGACGATAATGACAGGATTTGTGAGCTCATGCACCAAAACAATTTCAACGTAACGATTTTTTACTACCATTTCTTCTCTACTGGGCCGACTTATAGGGAACCCCCCTACAAGGTCGACCCAGTAGAAACAGACCAGCTTAATTTTCAAGAGACACAATGGACCAATCTATAAGGAATGAGAAAAGAAGGGGAAAACCACAATAACTAACTATGAGACCACACAATATTGGTAGCGGAAAAATATTGGACTGGAACAGCTTAGGATAAGGAGAAACTAAATAAATTGGCATTCAAGTAATCTATCTAATATATATAAAAAGACAAGGCCTGGCTGACTGACTCATCAACGCCCAGCCCAAACCCTTGGACCAAGAAAGCTGAAATTTTGCACAGAGGTTTCCTTTATAATGAAGACAAGAAATAAGAAAGGATTTTTCGAAATTCAACCCTTAAGGAAAATATATAGGGGAGGAAAGTTTGTATGGAAAATTATCATTTTGGTAGTTTCTAGTTCATTAATATATAGAAAATAATTATTTCATGAATCCACACAACTGTTTGTCATCTCTTCGCGCGTAACATCTGAACAGATTTGTATGAAACTTGGTACACGGGTAGCCCATGCAATAATCTATACTTATCACACCAGAAACATATCCCATGGGTCGAATTTTTTTAGTTTGAAAAACCTAGTATTTTATAAAGTTTACGGAATATGAAAAAGGCTTTAGCATAATATTATATGTATATACATAGACTAGTATTTGCGTGTTGCGCGAGGTGCAAGCACCTCGCGTGCTTGTGGTGGTGGATTGTTCACTTTTAAAACCCCTATAATTTTGATAACATTGCGCCCCTTAAAAAGAATCTGAAAAAAAAAAAAATAATGGTGGGCGAGGGGTGAAGGGGGGGGGGAGAAGGGGGAGTTTTGAAATTTAATTTCTTAAGTTTGCTTGTCATCGCCGCTGAGTTACGCTTCACCCACTCAACCTTCGTTACGCTACGGAGGTCGCCGGCTCGCTTCGCTCGCCACCTCCCCCCTTCACTCCACTCGGTCTCGCAGGTTCAATCCACTCAGGCCCTACGTACCACCGGACAGGTTTCGACGCCTATTATAATATTTGTTCAAACACCTAATGGCTATCTCTAACCGTTATGAAGTTACAGCCTTTTCAATTTTACGGGAGGTTGGGGAGGGGAGGGCATGGCATAAAAAAATTGAAGGCCCGTTTATAGTTAAAAGTAAGAATCAACAGTTTTTTCAGTAGTAAAAATCAAAATGGGGGGGGGGTGATGGGGGGAGATGGGGGGGGGGGTCGCACAATTATTTTGACTAAAGCATTGCCCCTCTAAATGAATCTGAAAAAAAAATGTTCGAAGTCTCTTAATTTCGGAGATCCGCCTAAAGGGGGTGAGAAGGGGGGCAAGGGCGACTTTGAAAGATGGGTTTTACTTTACCGAGCCTCCTCTATACGAATCCGTAAAAAAAAATACGGGTCTCGTAGTTTCCGAGATACGATAGGGAGGGGGAGAAGGGGGGTGAAAAGGGGAGGTTTGGCACTTTTCCCGTAGGTTTGAGAGTTAGTTGTTTACGAATCTGTCAAAATATACCCACCTCCCCATCCACTATCTGGGAGAACAATTATGTCAATGAGTGAGTGAGTCAGTCAGTCAGTGGTAATTTAGCTTTATATAAAACTAGTACTCACGCGGTGCTTCGCTCCCGTGGATTCTATCACAGTAAAAACATAACTCTCCTTTTTTGCAGTCGCGTAAAAAGTAGCCTATAACCTTCCTCAAGCTTCAAGCTACTTCCATACCCATCCAAATCCACCCTGTACTTTCGAAGATTAGCGCGTTCAAGCAAACAAACAAACTTTTCCGCTTTATAATATTAGTATAGATAAAATAGATATATTCTTTTCGTACCACTTGCTCAAAAAAGTGACATTCTATGCCACAAAAAGCGAACATAACAATAGTCATTTTTAATCTGTTAAAAACAGGGAAAGAAAATTGTATTGAATTTCATTCATCCTCTAGGGGGAGAATGTGATTTAAATTTGGAATACTTACCGAAATTTATACTGAACTACATCTGTGTTTACACCATTGAGTTTGTATATAAAGCATTATACATAATTTTGAAAAAGGAATACGCATTTATTATGCAGTTATGATTATTAAATAAAATTACGAAAACCGACGAGGTCGTATGAGCCTGATGCCTTTGCTTATCCGTCAAAAAAATATTAGTCTAGGAATTTGCTGCGTTTTTGTTTTCTTCAAATACATAAACGTTAAGTTTATTTTAATTTATTTTTATAAATAAGTTAATATTCTAAATGCTTATCTCATACTATTATTGTGTTAATTTTTTCGCAAATGGAACGAAAAGTAGAGTATTTTCCTCGGTGATAAAGCTGTCTTAGTCTTGGGTGAACTTAAATCCCTCGCTACACTCAGGACTCGTCTTAAATCCCTCGCTTCGCTCGTGATTTAAGTTTTTAACACCCTCGCTACGCTCGGGAGTAAACCTCGAGTCCTTCGTTACGCTCGCGATTTATATCGTCACCCGCGACAGAAGACACTGCTTTATCCCCTTGGTTAATAATCTACTATTGTTGTACAACATAACAGTAAAACAATAAGGACTTTACTAACTAACGTCTAGGCTTTGTTATAATAAATTATTAGTCTTATAAAATCAGTAAAACGGTCAACGTGTGCCAAGTTTCATCCCAATTCATTCAGCCGTTAACCGTTGTATGATATTGCTGTCTTTAGTTACTAAAAGCTCGCTTCCATCTATATTTTTTTTATTTAAACTTTGTGTACATTAGTGGTACAGTCTCTACTAGTCAACCATTGGGTTAAAAAGACCACAATGTGGTAGGTATACAAGAAAATAAAATTACATAATTTTTATTTAAAAATTTGAAAAGAATGTACAAATAATATTATACATATAATTCTAATAAAATACATATTGTATACGCTAAAACAATACGCGAATAAATAAGTTGTGTTTAATAATAATCTTTCTAATTAACAGAACATTAGTAGATTATTAACCAAGGGGATAAAGCAGTGTCTTCTGTCGCGGGTGACGATTTAAATCGCGAGCGTAACGAAGAACTCGAGGTTTACTCCCGAGCGTAGCGAGGGTGTCAAAAACTTAAATCACGAGCGAAGCAAGGGACTTAAGACGAGTCCTGAGTGTAGCAAGGGATTTAAGTTCACCCAAGATTAAGACAGCTTTATCACCGAGGAAAATACTCTACTTTTCGTACCATTTGCGAAAAAATTAACACAATAATAATATGAGATAAGCATTTATTAAAAATAATGACAATTAAAAGTAAAAGTTAACATTCGAAACATTGGTCCAATTATTGACAGAGAGAGTTACATTTTTGTTTGGTACATTTATTGTTGATGAGTTGATTAACTGCATAATAAATGCGTATTCCTGTTTCAAAAAGATGTATAATGCTTTATATACAAAACTCAATGGTGTAAGCACAGATGTAGTTCAGTATAAATTTCGGTAAGTATTCCAAATTTAAATCACATTCTCCCCCTAGAGGATGAATGAAATTCAGTACAATTTTCTTTCCCTGTTTTTAACAGATTAAAAATGACTATTGTTATGTTCGCTTTTTGTGGCATAGAATGTCACTTTTTTGAGGAAGTGGTACGAAAAATATAATAATTATAACCAAACTAAGAAAAGAAAAAAAAATAAAGTTTTAACAATGGAGTTTCTAATTAGTTGCTTTGCATTTTGGTACGTCCGTAAACTATTTGAAATAAGAAACAAATGAAAACATTCAAATAATTCTAGTCTAAAAAATAAGCGACATTCGGTATTAATACGATTGTTTGTCTGGACAAAAAGTAGAATGTTCAATGTCTCGACCCCGACTACGATTTGTAGGTTGACGGCTGTAATAAGTCTCTTTTATATTCGAAGTGCAACGTTAAGAAGAGTTCAGACGAACGACAACGATTTTTACACAAGGTGTCTGCTGTGAACGTAACATTATGTAGGTATTTATGCCGTTTTTTTCGCATAGTAAAATTCTTTATAGCTGTGTGCTGTGTGTCTAAATACTATTATTTGAAAGTTTTATTAACCTTCGTTAAAAAGCTTTAAAGTTGAGGCCACGTTGGACTATTGTCCAACGTGGCCTCTAACGTTAAAAGTTTGTGACGAGAATACAGCTGCCACTGAAAATAGCGTTTTTGAGAAAAGGACAATATTTATCTCAATGTGTTGATATCTCGTTAGTCTTTCGAATAATTATTTGTATATTTATCAAGAAATTGGTTAGAAACTGGGTCTCATTGGGCATAATTTCAAATGTTAGTAAAGGTTAAAGGTCACCCGGGTGTCGGGGATTGCTAGCTGATCTCCGGCCACCGTATGCGCGGGCTCGCTGGGGGCGAGCAGAAGTAGCTCGCCGTCCGGTAAGGACCAAGCCCGGGTCTACGCACGTCACAAAAAACGGTAGTTTTTAGTATTTTATGATGAAATTTATCATGAACTAAGTTTCCAGGAATGAAAAGTGGACAGGCTGTAAATTAGCTTTGACCAGCGTTGTGGCTATGCCTCACACTGTTCAACATTTACTAAGTCTGCTTCTTTTGGGACACTACTTAAACCTTTCCTTCTCTGGTTAATAATATTTTATGCAGTGCCGGTAATATTCTTTGCGTCCATTCTTTCTGGATCGCACATATTTTTTACATGCATTCCTACTCTGATAACTGAAAGTCATGTCAATAATTCTGATTTAATTGGCCCAAAACTATACGTCTTCCACGGAAGGTACTTTAGGAAGTAGTATTTCTCTCTCTTTATTTTGAACTAGAACAGCCCGCGACTTCGTGCGCGTAGATTTCATAGTAATTTATGGCTTATAGCACTCACGTAACCACTATATTAGGTGCATAACTACCACTACCATAAACCAAAAGATTTTTTTTAAATTGGATTATTGCCTTCACTGATTACCCACTACATAGAAACTTACAAACAAATTTTACGTTTTTATAATAACCATATAGATTGAGGAATCTTATACTATATGTGAATATCAGCCCCATCGAACCTTATACAGTAAAACGTAACAACACAAAGTAAATTAAACTATGAGCAGTCCTGGAGTAATGTGTCAGCAAAATATGATAAAACATCGTATATTTGTCTCGAAAGAAGTGGTAACTTTGCATTTTGACGCAGACTCAACCTGTAGGAAGATACGCTTACGACCGCTCCATGTGAACATGCTCTTAGTCCTAATTTGTTCCGCTACTAGTACCAAGTGTAGCGTGTCCACACATCGCGACCAATCTTGGAACTTTGCCTACGTTCACTACGATGCGGTGTCGGCAAGTGTGTTACAAGCCCACTGAGAAAACAGCTTCTAATAAAAACATGATTATGAATTCCCTCTCACTGTATTTTTGGGAAATTTGTTTACGTTTTAGGTACATTTATAACGCATTCGTAAATTAAAGAAGATGACTCAACAAAAGTTTCGGAATACATAAATATATATTACTTATGTGTATGTAAATGAAGCATAGAGGTAGAGATTAGGTATAAAGGGCTTTGGCCTGGCTCTGGCCAAGGCGTATCGTGTTACCCAGCTAGTGGGTTGTAGTGGTCAGATAGGTAGTTGTCGCTCCATGTAAAAAAATAATAATCGGATCAGCTGCATCCGGTAAAGCCTGCAATACATGTTGGCCGAGCGTAGGCTAACGCGAGCGTTGGCAAATAGGTACAAGGCAAGAAATAATGTCCACACGTTCGACAAGTTCGTCGAACGCTAATGCAGACGACCAGTGTAGAAGAAGGTCTGTAGAGCTGCCCACAAGTTGGCCGAGCGCAGGCGAGCGCCTTTGATTTGTGACCAAAAACCGCCACCGATCCGAAGTGAGGCAAGTGATCACGAGCAACGGCGAGCGAAGACAAGTTGCACCAAATGAGCTCTATACACGTTGGCGCTGGCCTCCACTCGGCCAACTAGGCAAGTGACATCGAGCGATAGCAAGACAAGGCAAATATACCATCTACATGTTGGTATTGGCCTTCACTCGACAACGCTCGGCCAACATGTATTGCAGGCTTTGGACTAGAAGCCAACCCCAACAAGTTCGGAAATGGCTAAGTAGATGATGATGAGAGGCATAGATTATAAAACTAAATAGTAGGGAGGGAAACAGAGTGCCATTTTTTCAGACAGTGTCTGTACCTGTATCTTTTACGTTATGGTCCAAAAAACCAAGCTGACAACTAAGCGTGGTTTTTTGCCAAAGAAAAATAAAAAACCTGCTCTGTCAGATTGAATAAAAAGTTGTTTATGGCCACCAATCATGAGACTGGCTTATGAGACGATAATTGAAGTAAACATAAGGTGACCTTGTCTCCTGTTTTCAAATCGGACTATCCCTTTTATAAGCCACCTGTCCCGCTGTCCCCAAACAAAGATCTGGGACGCAAAATAGTTCCGTTTCCCGAAACGGTGCGAAAATGTAAAATTACGGAGCACATCAGACTCAAGTAATGTTAATAGAATATAATAAACCCACTAGTTTTGGGTTAGTCCCCTTGTGCTCTAGTCCAGCGGGAGCATAGCGATGCTCGACTCGTAAAATACCTCCGAAATGGTTTCGCTATGCACGAAATTTTTAGGCCGTGCGCGCACTGCGTTGCGTTTTGGAAACGCAAAATCTGTGAAGTATGGAGTGTCATAGAAGTGCGCGCACTGCGGTGGAATAAACGCGTGCGGTAGAGTCACCGGTGGCCCCGGTCCTACTACCGGTGCGGTAGAACTACCGCAATTGCGGCCACCGCAAGGCAGTGCGCGCACGGCCTTACGATCCTGCATTAACAATGAAAACTACAGTTCAAAAGAAAAGTGTTCAAATTCAAGTTATTTTTGTAGCCTTGTTCGTATATGCGTAAACGTCTGCTAGTTAAGATTTGTTTTGTCTAGTTTTGAAAATCAAAAAAGTTGAAATCACAGATATCGACAAACGAGTTTCATAGCAATTCTAAGTAAAAAAATCTAAGAATAGAGTTATTAGTTTATACAGGACTTCCTGAGAGATGGTAGCCGAAGTCTCTTAATTTTTGCATAAATGTTTTTCGAATGTTTTTTGTACCGATACATAGTTTGTACTAACTTCTTTCTTGCATTCATTAAGTCTATTTGAACTTCAAACAGTCAATTACTTTAAAATTTAAAACCGAACCACTTGAACAACTTGCACCTGACATTGTTAAAGAATAACTAGCCGAAAACTAACCTAATTAGTCTTATCATTACGTTGCATCTGCAAGATAATAATGCAATCATATTATCTCTACCTATTTACATAATATTAAAAGAGAAGGACAAGGTAATGATTCGCGGAAAAGCTCATTGTTATGGCTCCCCTGAAAAACCGGTTCGACACATGGTTCTTATAACAAGCGCAAAGCTAGACCTGTTTTAGTATATTTAATGATGATTAGGAACAGGATAACATATTTAAATCCTAGGATTTATTTTAATTTACTTTTTAATGTTTAATCAACACTCATCATCAACAACATCAAATATGTAACAGTTTTCGTCAGCACTGTACGTCATTATAATTTCGTGCGTAGCGATACTTTTTCGTAGGTATTTTACGAGTCGAGCATAGCGGGACTAGAGCATGGAGGGACTAACCCCTAGTTTTGCCCGCGTGCTTTCGGTTTATTGCGCAATAACTATCGCGTCCCGCAGGAACTATTTTTTTTTACTCCGGGATAAAAAGCTACGTGTGTTTGACTCCAGATCTTCAACTATCTCCCTGTCAAATTTATCCAGGATCGGTTAAGCGGTTACGCAGTGACAACGTTACAGACGGACGGACAGATTTTTGCTTGTATAATAATATTAATAGTGCAGACGTACGGTTTTGAGTTAAAACAATGACGTTACTTCAGGTTAATGTACTATGTCTAGTCGTAGTCGTTTCTCGCTTTGATAAAAATATTAATAAAAATTTTATGCTACGTCCTTATAACACACAATAAATAAAACACCAGTATTCAAGAAAGATATGACAGAGTCACGGGATGTATGAAATAATGCTTTTATTACTGATAATATGTTCATCATGGCGTGGGTAGATACATTTACGTAGTTTTCAGCGTATGCTTGTATTTTTCACTCGGAAACGTCATCTATGGAAGGAAGTAGGGTATTAATAAAATCTATAATGTCTGAAGGTTATTGTAAAGTCTCATACAAACATGAATTTGGTAAATTGGATGTGTTTTAAGTAGGTTGATGGTGACTGCCAAAAGAGTGGAGGTTATTTACTAAGTTAAGAATTATACCAAGCATAATCACACTTATTACATTTTTGGACACACAGATATAAATAGGCAAGTACCGTTAGTTTCAATGTTATAACGCTCCACTATTTTTATTACATCTGGGAATAATATTATTGTTACTGTAGCCCTTTAGGACTTTAATATATATATTATTGTTTTTTTAAAAGAAAACTGACAATGAAGGGAGAATTTCCATTACTAGCAATCGTGTTAGCCCCTCCAACTAAGCTAAATATGCTTATGTCTGGAGTAGATTCACGGTAAAAGTGTAACGGGTGGCGTTTGAATCCCCGACCTATCTATCGATCACAAGGCCGACCGCACTTTAGCCACTAGGCTATTGCAGATTCTTTTATAATTAGATTTTCTAAGCTCTTCCATTTTCGCTCAAGAAAGCCATTAATTCGTTCACTAAAGGTTTATGAAAATTGGTACTACATAAAGCATATCCGACAGATAAGTGACAGGCCGTCTTATCATCAGTATATAACGACTCATGTTTTCTAAAATTTTACGATGACGTTTTGCAGTTATTCTAGCACGAACAAGAAGTATTAACTTCTTGTTCGTGCTAAACCAATAATGAGAAACGTGTAATGAAATATCATATCACCAAAATAAAACTAACGACAACAACATACTGATACTATACAACGTGTAACGGAAACCCCATATCTATCCAAAAGGACTGAAGACAACATCTGGTATGGAGTCTCTATGCAAAGTTTTCAGTTCAAAATAAGTTACTCACAGAATTGACCCCAAATTATTGGTTTCATATGTTTCTTGAATACCAGTAATAAAAAACGTGTCACAGCACTATGAGGGTCAATAACTTTCCACGTCACTTGCCAATAACACGATAATTCTCTTCGTTCTTCCTAATTAGAAAAATTCGGTCTCTGGTATCAGTGTATTGGAATCTGTAATAAGTTCTACACACGTAGACTTAGGATTAGAAAACCCTTGCCATATCGTTTGTTATCATCCAAAGAAGCCGTGCACTCGGTATGTATATACCCTTTAAATTTCACGTTGTATAGATCCTACTAATACATTTTTAAAACACTCATTAACAAATTACTTATTTCCTCAACTTATAGAGGTACATTTTCCTACGACAGTAATTTGTTAATGAGTGTTTTAAAAATGTATTGGTAGGATCTATATAATATTTGCCCCAGCCGCCGCGGAAGACGCCACGGGCTTCGGGGATCGCGAGCTGATCTCCGGCCACCGTAGGCGCGGGTTGGCGGCGTGTTGTGTTCCACGCGCGCCTCAAAGAGCTGTCAACACAGTGACGGGGCCCCATAGGGCCATTGCCTGCCGGGGTTGCTGGAATATTCTAACGAGATAACGGAACTTAAGGGCAGCTGAAGGAACAGGGTAGGTTTTTAGTCAGTAGAATTCTGACACTCCCTTCCGCTCGACCCAGAGCTGGAGAAGACATTCGATGATTTTCCCACCCGGAAAAAAATAGATCTATATACTTAATATGCTGTAACACCAATATGTTATTAGTTCTTTTTCTAAGTTTTATTTAGCGCAATTAATTGGAAAACAACTTCTCCGAGATATGAGTTTGTGAAAAAATCTTATTTTAAAAAGCCTAAGTGATCATGTTTACACTATTTGCAACTTGTTACACGTTGAATGGTTGGGAAGCAACGCACGCTGCTCATGTTATAACACCATTGTTCTTTGCTCTATAATATTAAATTTAGTCAAATTCATTATAGTATCAACAATTTTTTATTGTATATAATACACTTTATTGTACACCTCACAATATTTATATGGATACAAAATGGAAACAACAACAAAGGGCGGTCTTATCGCACAGGGTGATCTCTTAAGTAAAGAGTCTTATGTTTAATAGGCAGTGTGTATCAGGCGTGATCAAGGACAAGGGCGAGAGAGTTTATATAGTAATAAAAATACATTCAGTTTTTTGTTTGCATACTAGGCTATTTGGCAGCTCGCCCCTCCTTTGAAAAACGAACACAGCACACGAATTTCTCATTTTGATGCAAGATATTATTACGTCATTACTGTATACATTTGGACATTTGTCATTTCAGTCTCTCGGTTCCATATTAGTCTCGAATTAAGCTTGGGCGTCTATACCTGGCCTGCAATAACAAAGATTGCCCTGTAGCATCAGAAAACTATATCTGGGGGCACGGCAGTGCCCCCGCCAAGTCGAGCAAAAAAGCGGCACGGCCGTACCATTCTTTTCTCGAAGCAACTCAGGCCATTTTCGACCCCTTATAACTTCGTTGCGGATAAAACTAGAAGCCTGAATTTTCAGTAACCAAACAGGCATTGTATAAACACGGTATATTTCAAATTTCATTCAATTTGAACCAGCAGTTTAAGAATTATAACGAGTCAAAGTTCCTAAATTTTGTAAATTTTGTCACTCACTGACTGACCGATCATCAAAAGTCTAAAGCACTTCTAGCAGACATAGAAGCTTCAAATTTAGAATACAATTAGTGTTTAGTATATGAATCAAGGAAAAACTATAATATTTTTCAATTTCGTTCCAGTTTTCTAGATACATCAACTGCATAAATAACTTTGTAATCCCATATAAATATATAGGGTTACAAAGTTACATTTGCAGTTAATTAATCAGTGTACCTGTATTATATAATGAAATAATAGATGTACATGGGAACTTTTTTTTTTGGTGAAAAATATCATCGAATGACTTCTTCCGCTGCGGTGTATCAGAATTCTACTGACTAAAAACCCACCCTGTTCCTTCGTAAGCCCTAAAGTTCCGGGGCCGCGGTATCTCGATGGAACTTTCCCATAAACCCCGACAGGCAATGGCCCTATGAGGCCCCGTCACTGGTATTAACAGCTTTTTAAGGCGCGCGTGGAACACAACGCGCCGCCGACCCGGGCCTGGTCCTTACCGGACGGTGAGCGACCCCTGCTCGCCATCCGCAGGCCCGCGCCTACGGTGGCCCGAAATCGACTCGCGATCCACGACGCCCGGGGCGTCTCATCGGCGGCTGGGGCGCGAGGAAGAGAGTTGCCTCTCCCTCGCACGTTAGGCCTCCTCCTTCGCTAGCATGACTGCTTCGCAGCAGGAGGTGACTGCATCCCATTCCCTCTCGCTTCGCACCATAGTCTAAACCAGAGCAGGGCGCGAGAAGTCGCCGCCGCCGATCGCCTCTATGAGGATACGACGGTGCTCCACCCATGCAGGGCACACCTCGACCATATGCTCCACCGTGTCTTCCAGTGTAGATAGGTACCTAGATATAATAATTATGCTCAAAGGTAACTTGTTAAATGGTCAACGGAATAAAAAAGCAAGAAGTATTAAGAGTATTGGGGAGTATTAAGTAGAGTAAATTGCCCGAAATTGCATAATTACTTACTTATGGATTAACTTTAACCGAGACGCTTGACGAGTGCGGCATTAATTATTACTAACTAATGCAAAAGACGTACGTGCGTATCCATATGTGCGTATCAAAGCCTCCGAAAAAAACCCATAGAGACAGGGAGTGGGCTTTGAAAAAACTTTAGCTGAAGTTCAAGAAGTAGTACCGGAAAATAAAAAAAGGAAGGCTACCTACAAAAATAAGAAAAGCTCATAAGACAGAGAGAGGGCTTTAAGAAAACTCGTTGTTGGTATACAAGAAGTAGAAGGTACCGGAAAGGAAAAAAGTAGGACTTTCTACAAAAAGCAATGAGATCCCATAAAAAACAATACTTGTCAAAAACCCAAGTCTCGCAACTTAGTTGTTCAACCGTAAAAAGTTGTGAGATCCATGTAATACCAAGTCGGTTATTAATTTATTCAGTCCCTACTTAAGGGACCTTCTGTCTTATGTTGTTACGTAATTATCTAACCTAACGACATCTTATAGTGACCATATCAATATTAAAAATCTTTACCGTTTTAAATAAATAGATTGACTTGGCAATCGCAATAAACAATTTAATTTATATATGTATTACTTGTGAGATATATTGTGTTTTCATGCGATGGCCGAGTCAATCTATTTATTTAAAATAGTAAAGACTTTTAATATTGATATGGTCACTATAAGATGTCGTTAGGTTAGATAGTTACGTATTAACTTAAGACAGAAGGTCCCTTAAGTAGGGACTGAATAAATTAATAACCGACTTGGTATTACATGGATCTCACAACTTTTTACGGTAGAACAACTAAGTTGCGAGACTTGGGTTTTTGACAAGTATTGTTTTTTATGGGATTAGTTATATCTCGATGTAAATAAAACAATTCCCTTATTTTAGGTTTCAGACTTCATGACACAAATTTCTAGATTTATCTATTTGATTAACACACCCCTTTTAACATTATCTTTTTATCGGCATCCAAAGCTTCGTAGCCGAATCAAAGGTCACTGTCTTGTTCTTAGAAACCTTGTTTTAAGTTAAATTACTTATTAGTTTATACTGAAAGACATTTTTTGCCGTCTCGAAAATAATATGGTGTATTGTGTAAGTAGAAAAGAAGCCATACACGGGAATATTTCAAGCGGAAGAGGCCGACCGCGACGGCACATATAGTGCGTAGTCATATTTAACGGTGATATTCTGTATCTAATTTGCCTAGCTACAGTAAAGAAAAAAATGCAGATGCAAAATAAACATACTGTTTCTTTCTGAATCATCCACGAAAAACGGCAAAATCACTTTTTAGTGATTAGTTTGGACGTAATTATTTTTTTCTTCGCTGTTAACCTGGTCGTAATGACATTTAGTTGACAATCAATGTCGAAACTTTTCAAAATGTGAGGAAATTAGCAAAGTGATGTTTTTAACAGGTTCATACAGGACAGGACACGGACGTTCATGAATATGCAGAAATTTAGCCTCCTAATGCACTAACCGAAGGAAACGGTCGGCGGATGGCGAGATCGGCAGCCGACATTGTCACAGAAATCTCAGTATTGACTTAAAAAGATAGACGGATATTTAGCATCTTAAAACAAATCCTACAAATATTAGAAACTTTCTTCTGCACGCAACTTCGATTCCGTTCGTACTGAGATTCCGTAAAATTTTCCTAATATTTTCTAAAATACAAATCTTATCCTGACAAAAAATTACACAACACAAAAAATAATCACCCAATTTGGTGCATGCGATCCGAAGTTAATGCATACGTTTCGACGATTCATTTTTATTTATACAGATTTTGTGAGAGATGTGATATTTGTATGTTTATGTTTCAATCACACAATGATAGTTTAAGAAATTTGGACGACACTAGATACAAATTTAGTTTAAAGTCTAGCATAGCATAGGCAAATATAATAAGGCAAAAATAACCAATATTCTTTTTTTCTCGCTCTTGACCTCGATTACGATGGTAAGCGATAGATGAGGTCAATGATCGGACGAGCGAGATCAGAGTCCGTTAAAATGTGCTAAATATAGATAGGTACTGCATACAACTCACGCTTCAAAGGCTTTGCTGGAGTCACCGCAGCGGCAGGTTCGGCCTCTACAGAAGCTGTCTTAGTGGTACTCTCCACCGGCTTCAACTTTTTCTGCATCCAAGATGGCGGAGCCTCCACGTCCTTTTCTTTGACCCACGGAGGCCTGAAAGACTCCCGCCGGGGCCCAGTGTCTTTGCTGACGTTACCGATCGGCATCGTGAGCTGAAAGGAACAATTTCTGAGTTAGATGATATAATATTCTATTCAGTAGAACTTAAAACGGAATATTTGCTAAGTGTATTTATTGTTAGTTCATCCATGATTATGGAGCTTGTAACAGTACCGAAATATCGGAAACTCGAAACAATAAATACTGGTGTAAATACCCCGTTTTAAGTTCTCACTTATTTATCCCGGTCCCGATGGGTTGACCCGTTACCCGGTAACACGAGTAAGTAATTTTAATTACAAATATATCAATATAATCAGAAGTGTTTATTATTGGTGGGAAAATATTTTAATTAAAGTAATAATAATGTAATTTGTAATGTCATGCAACTACGTGTGATTAAGATTACTTTTGGACCTTGTAATGGGTCTACCCACAGGGACCACGGGTAACAAGTGTTGTTTTTGCTGTTTTTAAGTGTGTTAGGAATTCAGTGTTCTTAAACTTTAGAATTCTGAATGTGATGTATCTATGTGAATACGGGAATGGTGTCCACATAAGACATTGTGACATTTCCCTGTTACGAGTGTGTATTTTTAATCTATACAATCTTATCTTTAGATTCCTTTAATTAAAATATTCGTTATGTGGCGTTTTTTTATAATTAAAGTATATTTGTAACTATTAAAAATAAGAAATATTTATAATTAATTTAGTTTTATTTCTGACGGACGTTGCTGCATATTAAGCAACTTTTTAACAGAATCAAAAATAATTATTGTTCATAAAATATTTAACTAATAAGTAAGCCTTGATTCTCGTCTTTATGAAATGTAGTTAGCGTAGTACAACTACTTATAGTTATGTGACACATTCATACATAAGTATTTATGGCAGGTATAAAAAACGTTTTATTCAAAGTTGTTTGCAAAAATTTATCGGAGAGTTAAAAAAATCTTCATCATTCATCATTCATTCTTCATTAACCTTCTAACGATTTTAGTTAATGTCGACAAAAAAGTATGAAGTCTATAAGAAATGATTTCTTTTTAACCGACTTCAAAAAAAGGAGGAGGTTCTCAGTTCGACTTGAATATTTTTTTTTATGTAGGTATGTTACCTCATAACTCGGAGATGGCTGGACCGATTTGGAAAATTCTTTTTGCGTTTGAAAGGTTATACTTTCTAGTTGGTCCCATTGTTACGAAATCAGGATCTGATGATGGGACGCTGGAGAAATCGAGGGAACTCTTCAAATAATGTAAGCACACCTATAGCGTTTTGGGTATTTCTTATAGTACCTTGAACAGTTGCTTTCGAAAAGTACCATTTGGAAATGTGGAATTGATGATGAAGACCACAGATGGCTACTGGAACTACTCAATAATAAGTATTTCGTGGATTGCGATTCGATTACTTGAGTACGGATGTTAAGCACTTTATGCTCGTCACAATGCATATAGTGATGTAGAGCTGATGGTCAAGTACCAGGAGAACTCCTAAAAAATTAACAGCTGTGCATCGGGAAAAGCAATATTTTGTAAATAAGTTGTTGACCTTATGGCTTTTGTAACTAGATAAATTACAAACCGACCCACTAAAAAGCGTGTAAAAATTTTTTTTGCAAAAAATTGAACCGACTTCCATATCAAAACACTACAAAGCCAAAAATAACTTTATTTTCGGAAGGCGGTGTGAAAAAAAAGAAAATACAAAACCAATAACACCGACTCCTTTCGCAGGTCTGCTGGAAGAAATTTGTTAAGAAATAATGCAGTACCTTAATATTAGCAGTAGCAGTACTTAAATATTATAATTATGCTTATCCTAATGTATTTTACTGTGTGTACATAAATAATAAAATAAATGAATGAGGTCTTTAGCAAGTGACTTAAAATCACCTTTTGTCTTATACCTAATATGTGTATTTACATATTTTAATTAATTAAATTATATGTCACGAATTATTCATGAGAACTTATTCATTATTGTCTGCTGCATCCATTCAGTGTGGTTTTTGTTTAAGGAGAAACGATTAAAATAACATTTCAGTTCCCGAATAAGTCCCACTGTAGGCTCAGGAAGCTATATTTTTTGCAATAAATATACTATTCGAAATAACTAAAAATCCAGACGTGAAGGAATTTTTTTTAAAGTTTTCCGTAATCAGCGCAGGAAAACCATTGCATACCTACCTATGTTATTAGAGACAACATTATTTTAGATTAATATGCATATATTTCAATTATAATTAGATAGACTAGGTATTTGATTAGAAGCCATAATTAATTACACCTACAGCAAGATAACACTATAATGCACCAATAACAGATTGAGACAGATAGACCAGGAGATTCTTAATAAGGTAATTATTTAATTAATTTCTTTTGACGTAAACATGGAAGATAAGGGACTTCAGATTGGTATTAATGAATGTATTAATGAAATACGTATAAAGTCTAATTGATATTTTCGAAAGATTAATATCGGAGTTATTAGATAACACAAACAGTGAAACATCCTGCCTCCGACTGCGTAGCAAGAAAATGCGAGCGTATTATGTACGGAGCGACTTTTGATAGATTTATATTCTGTGCTCCCGTCCGGCCATTTATTATCCGTCTAACCTTTTCTTAACTATGTTTTGGTCAGCTTCCAGCATAACCAGTATTTTACGTGGAGCGATTATTTATCTGACCGTATGTTCACATAGACAGTCGCTTGGTTGCTGTTTCCAGTTGCTGGGTTGTCCCGGTCCCATCTTGGTATACTGGTAACCCCGACATATTAAAGATGGATTTTCCGATATTCAATCGAATTTATGCTCTAAAAAATCTCTTATATAAGTGAAAATAGGAAATAAATGAAGTAAATTCATGTTATATAAGTGTAGATAGGCCATCAAGTAGTTAAAAAAATATGTTGGACCCTAAGTCCTACCTATTTATTATTTCCTATCCACTGATGCCAATTATATCGATCGTACTCATGTATATTATTGTTTATTTAGGTATCTATACTAGTTATCGCTCAGTGGCCGAAAATCGCCCGTATTATTTAATTATTTTTAATGAATTTATTTACGAACAGCTTTCTGCACTTTTTTCCATATAAACTTTAACTGTGCCAAATTGCATACTCCTCTGCCGGCAAAATTTTCATAAAAAATATATACACTACTAAACCTAACTATGTACATAAAAAACAAAAATAAAATTAGATGTCGAAGTACACACACATCTATTAAATATATATTATTCCACATTTCTCATTATTATTTACCTTACTATATATTTTTATCCCTTTCTCTTTGTCTGTGTCTTTTTCACGATGAATCCACATTTAATAATGTATTTTGAATTTTTAAGTGGTTGTAGTTTTGATATTCCAATATATTATATATAGGTAGCTGTTTGTTTCTTAGCCTAACCTAGCACTGAATTACACTACAGCAATCAGCACTACAGTAGATTATCTTCAACGTGTTGATAGATATTAATTATTTTTAACACCTACAAAAACTAGACTAATTACTATTTATAAATTAATGTAAAAACCGTTACTTATTCTATACTGAGTGTTCTTTTTAACCGACTTCACAAAAAGCAGGAGGTTCTCAGTTCGTCGGAATCTTTTTTTTTTTTATGTGTGCACTCCGATTACTCGAAGACGGCTGGACCTATTTGGAAAACTCTTTTTCTGTTCTTATACTAAACTAGCCTGTGCCAGCGGCTTCGCCCACGTGAAATTAATACGTTATTATATGAAAATAATTTATAGCCTATCTATAGCACTCAAGAATAATGCAGCAACATATTAGGGAAAGAATTTTCAGAATCGGTTCAGTAGTTTCAGGGATTACCCCTACATACAAACTTTTCTATATTTTTGAAGATGATCAACCTTTTTCCATTACCGAGCCTTTGTATGATGTCGATAAATTATTACATTGTTCACACAAATAAAATACGTAGGTAACATCGATATTAAAATATCGATATTTGTCTACATCTCTATCTGAGTGGCATTAGACGTTACATGTGCATGCAAATATGACATCTATTTCAAAGCACTTAGCGTTCTGAATAGAATAAATTGGTCACAGCGCCATCTAGCGTTGAGTAACTGAAGTCGTTGTAAATTGTTCGATTTAAGTGTTTTAAACGATACACGCCTTTATTGACTATGTCATGTCAAATAATAACAACTTTCGATCGTTGTAATAAGACTCCATTTTTGACAGCATTTAGAAGATGATTTGTTAAAGTTGCGTTTCAACTTTGTAGCCAATTATATCACTGTTTTTATGTGTGTAATGCAATGTGATTCGCAAATGTGTGAGTTAGACGACACTGGTTCTCGTTTTAAGAGAGTGTAGGGGCACTTCTACTTAATTTTCTGTTCTGTGGTTTAAACTACAAAAATGACGATTTTCATTACAGCTTTCATCCCCTATTTAACTGCTTTAGGGGTCGAATTTCGAATAACACTGAAACATGTAGTTATTGATTTTTAACCAGAATACTAACCACCAATTTTCATGGTTCAAACTCCAAAAATGACTATTTTCCATACAAACTTTCATCCCCTATTTAACCCACTTTCTTGTTCCTTGTCTACATTATAAAAGGAACCTCTGCGAAAAATTTCAGCATTCTAGGTCTAAGGGTTTGGGCTGGGCGTTGATGAGTCAGTCAGTCAGTCAGTCAGGACTTTTCGTTTTATTTATATATAGATGTTATCTTCCTACATGCAAATATGCAAAGATTTCTATCTAGGTGTTATAACCATATATGATTAGTAATATTTTCTGAATCAGTGATATTTTTTTATTATTAAAATAATACAACCTTTTTTTTCTGGGTGGGAATATCGTCTGACTCCTACCGCTGTGGAGCGGAAGGGAGTGTCAGACTTTTACTGACTAAAAACCGACCCTGTTAAACTGAAAAGCCTTGTCGGCGGCGAATACTAGGGCAAATGAAGGTGCCCTAGCATTCGCCGCCGACAAGGCTATGTTGGAATCGGTTTTCAGTTTAACTATATACAATGTGTAACGGAAACCCCATATCAATCAAAAAGGGCTGAAGACAACATCTGGTATGGAGTCTCTATGCCCAGTTTCAGCACAAAATAAGTGACTCAAAGAATTGATACGAAATTATCGGTTTCATATGTTTCTTGAATATCAATCATAACAAACGTGTCACAGCACTACGAGAGTCAATAACTTTCCACGTCACTTGCCTATAACCCGATAATTCTCTTCAATCTTCTTAATTTGAAAAATTCAGTCTCTGGTATCAATGTATTGAAATTTCTAATTAGTTCCACCCATGAAGACATAGAATTACCAAACCCTTGTCATATCGTTTGTTATCATCCAAAGAAGCCGTGCACTTGGTATGTATATACTCTTTAAATTACACGTTGTATAATAGTTAAAAATGTAAAAGCTTGCATTCAAAGTTTGTTTATATGCTTATTTTTATCACTCGACTTTGGCCATCCGTGATGAAATTAGAGGCCTATTTTCATAAAATAGTCCTCTAATTTCATCCTCAGGGTCATCCCTATGCTGTTGAATGAATAAAGAAAAGAAAGAATGAAAGAAAAAGTGTTTATTCGGCACATGTCACAAAGACACAACAGGATACAACAGGAAAGCAAAAAAACGAAGATAGACAAATTACGTGTGCCTCGCGGCTGCGCCAAAAAGGCTCGATGCAAACAACTAGTGCCTGACTCTGGTTTTCAACAGAGAGAGTACAACTTTTTTCAAATTAAACTCAATTCAAATTCTCATTTTCAAATGTTCCAATTGACCCCTTGCTCAACTGACCCCAAGAACTCTATAAACCGTAAACATACAATTAAACATGCAATTGGTTCATAAAATGAATCGATTAATAATACATGTCTGAGATCATACGTTAGCATCTGCTGAACGAGCCAAACATCGCATCCATTCATTCAGCAACACTGGATATTTTTAACGCGACCTTCATAACCTCTAGTAGACTTAGGCCCTGGGTAGATGAACCACTTTGGTTCGTAACGCAAATGCAACACAAAGTAAAACTTATTGAAAATTTAATACCTATTGGATGTTCTTACACGGCTTCACAGTCGCAGAAAAGTAAAGTTTGTGTCCATTTATAAACTAACCGAAATTGATATTAAAACCTTTGCTACTAATTTCCCTGTATTGTGGGTTCCTTCTCTTGCACAAACCCACAGACTCGGAACAACTATCTAGGTAGTATGAAAGGAATGACTACAAAAGAAGCCTTTTCCCATCAGTAAGACTATTATAAAATAGCTCGGAAAAGTATTAAGTAATTGTCCAATCAAGCCTGTCTCTAGCTGCCCTCCCTATACGATGCCCTAAGCCGATGTCTGTACCCCACAAGGGATGCCCTTAGCATGTAGTCGCTTAGTTAAATATAAGCCGTTCAGGAAATTCCGTTTAAGCACCAACGACCTAATAGGTTGACCTGCGAGTGGCTCATTCAAAAATAAAGTACCAAGTAAATTATAAACCGATGTTTTTACATACAAATTAATGTTTTATAGTAGTATAAAAATTACAAACTAACTTTGAAAATATCCTGACAGTGCTCCCGAAGTCATTTCTACGCCATCCATCATGCGTAATAAAAGGGCAACATTGAACTCAAAATGTACTTAATGTTTATGTCCATTTATTTACAATATCTTACGCGTAACAAGGTGTGACTATCGGTGGTATGTGAAATCATTCGTCATACTATATCTCAGCTACCAATAGCGACACTTTACTCCTTGAGATAACCATCCAAAAACTGACCCGTATGTTTCTGTTATCAAGCTTACTCTACTCATGCGAAAATTATCTGATAACTAAATGTTTGATTTCAATCTATTATTCGTGCCGTCCATGAGTATTTGAGTTGCACCTTGGACAGTCGTTCCTTGGCTAATCTAATGACATTGAGTCTGATAGATTTTGCGTAGCCTAACTATCATTAGCCACTTATGTTGTCATATATGAGGGATTAATTACATGCCATCAAGCATTTCCGAGAAACGGTGGACTACAATTTTCATACAAGGTTAACGTTTCAGAGTTTATCTTTTTAAAGACAACTAGCAATGTGGATAGAATTCACGTTACTAGCGATATTGTTAACCCCTCCAACTAATCTAAATATGCTTGTGTCTGGAGTGGATTCACGGTAATAGTTACGTTGCCTGCCAGACGGCGGTATCTAAAGGAATGTTAGATGTATGTAGATTATTGAAGTTTTATTTACTGCTAAAATACCCTTACAATTGACTTTTTTTTTGATTATAGTACCCTGTCTACCTATCCTGGATGACTTTTTCTTACGGTACGGAATGTAATACGCAATAGGTTTAGTGAGAAACTTCCTTCCTCCAGCTGTTTTTTCCGGTGGGAAAATCGTCTAAGGACTCCTCCCGTTCTGGGTGGAGTACAATGGAGTGTCAGACTTCTACTGACTAAACTCCACCTTGTTCCGTCAATTGCCCTTACGCTGCGGTATCTCATTAGAAAATCCCCGCAGCCTAGCTTAAATATTTTACTAAAGGCTGGTTTTGACAACTGGCACTTGACAGTGTTTGTACGGGGATACCTGGATCAGGCTAATAATACGTTTACACTTTGGTCAAATTCGCCCTCAGTTAATAAACGGACGATGAAGAAATACCAGCAATACAAACGCTGTTGGTATATCACTAATGTTTCTTTGCATAATAAAAAATATCTGTCATTAATATTTAGTATTAAACCAAGAGATAGCTGTAAACCCTACTTTATGTAAGGCAAATTGTTAACTTTACTTTCCATTTATTTATTAGAAATAGCTTTTTTTGTTAAGAAAGATGTTTAATTTGACAAGAATGAGCGTCAAAAAAATAACTTACTAGCACCTAGACTACAAATGTATAAAAGTAGCCCAGCATACCAAAGTATCCAATAATAAATTACCTGAAAGTAGGTATACGGTCCATTAAAATACTACGTATATTCAACGCTATTTTAATATAAAATTACTATTAGATAACTTTATTATAGTTTTCAAGAATTCATGGAATATAAAAAGTTTACTATAATGTAAATTATAATAAATATTCTTATTTTATATTTTGTGTTGTCAAGCTAGCATATTTTTAATTTTAATATATAAATTGTACATATTTTAGTTTTGAGTTCATTAGCTGCAACCTAACAGGGCACATAATGGATAAATGGATACATAATATCCATTAGTTATAAGCTAAGCCTGTATCTGTGTGTTACTACATTATGCAATAAATAAATAAAAAGTGGTTCGTGTAAACAGGCCCTTATGAGAACACTTGTTAATATTAATTAAATAGCTCGGAAAAGTATTAAGTAATTGTCCAATCAAGCCTGTCTCTAGCTGCCCTCCCTATACGATGCCCTAAGCCGATGTCTGTACCCCACAAGGGATGCCCTTAGCATGTAGTCGCTTAGTTAAATATAAGCCGTTCAGGAAATTCCGTTTAAGCACCAACGACCTAATAGGTTGACCTGCGAGTGGCTCATTCAAAAATAAAGTACCAAGTAAATTATAAACCGATGTTTTTACATACAAATTAATGTTTTATAGTAGTATAAAAATTACAAACTAACTTTGAAAATATCCTGACAGTGCTCCCGAAGTCATTTCTACGCCATCCATCATGCGTAATAAAAGGGCAACATTGAACTCAAAATGTACTTAATGTTTATGTCCATTTATTTACAATATCTTACGCGTAACAAGGTGTGACTATCGGTGGTATGTGAAATCATTCGTCATACTATATCTCAGCTACCAATAGCGACACTTTACTCCTTGAGATAACCATCCAAAAACTGACCCGTATGTTTCTGTTATCAAGCTTACTCTACTCATGCGAAAATTATCTGATAACTAAATGTTTGATTTCAATCTATTATTCGTGCCGTCCATGAGTATTTGAGTTGCACCTTGGACAGTCGTTCCTTGGCTAATCTAATGACATTGAGTCTGATAGATTTTGCGTAGCCTAACTATCATTAGCCACTTATGTTGTCATATATGAGGGATTAATTACATGCCATCAAGCATTTCCGAGAAACGGTGGACTACAATTTTCATACAAGGTTAACGTTTCAGAGTTTATCTTTTTAAAGACAACTAGCAATGTGGATAGAATTCACGTTACTAGCGATATTGTTAACCCCTCCAACTAATCTAAATATGCTTGTGTCTGGAGTGGATTCACGGTAATAGTTACGTTGCCTGCCAGACGGCGGTATCTAAAGGAATGTTAGATGTATGTAGATTATTGAAGTTTTATTTACTGCTAAAATACCCTTACAATTGACTTTTTTTTTGATTATAGTACCCTGTCTACCTATCCTGGATGACTTTTTCTTACGGTACGGAATGTAATACGCAATAGGTTTAGTGAGAAACTTCCTTCCTCCAGCTGTTTTTTCCGGTGGGAAAATCGTCTAAGGACTCCTCCCGTTCTGGGTGGAGTACAATGGAGTGTCAGACTTCTACTGACTAAACTCCACCTTGTTCCGTCAATTGCCCTTACGCTGCGGTATCTCATTAGAAAATCCCCGCAGCCTAGCTTAAATATTTTACTAAAGGCTGGTTTTGACAACTGGCACTTGACAGTGTTTGTACGGGGATACCTGGATCAGGCTAATAATACGTTTACACTTTGGTCAAATTCGCCCTCAGTTAATAAACGGACGATGAAGAAATACCAGCAATACAAACGCTGTTGGTATATCACTAATGTTTCTTTGCATAATAAAAAATATCTGTCATTAATATTTAGTATTAAACCAAGAGATAGCTGTAAACCCTACTTTATGTAAGGCAAATTGTTAACTTTACTTTCCATTTATTTATTAGAAATAGCTTTTTTTGTTAAGAAAGATGTTTAATTTGACAAGAATGAGCGTCAAAAAAATAACTTACTAGCACCTAGACTACAAATGTATAAAAGTAGCCCAGCATACCAAAGTATCCAATAATAAATTACCTGAAAGTAGGTATACGGTCCATTAAAATACTACGTATATTCAACGCTATTTTAATATAAAATTACTATTAGATAACTTTATTATAGTTTTCAAGAATTCATGGAATATAAAAAGTTTACTATAATGTAAATTATAATAAATATTCTTATTTTATATTTTGTGTTGTCAAGCTAGCATATTTTTAATTTTAATATATAAATTGTACATATTTTAGTTATGAGTTCATTAGCTGCAACCTAACAGGGCACATAATGGATAAATGGATACATAATATCCATTAGTTATAAGCTAAGCCTGTATCTGTGTGTTACTACATTATGCAATAAATAAATAAAAAGTGGTTCGTGTAAACAGGCCCTTATGAGAACACTTGTTAATATTAAATCTACATTATTATTGTTTTTGATATAATTTTATATGTTGGCTTATGTGGATGCCACGACCGTTGAGTCACTGAGATCTATTTCAGTAATTTGTTTAGAGTATTAGCTAAACAGAAACTAGTTGAGTGATATCTAGTATTTGGCGAACATAAGAGGGCTCTGTTTTGTATGAAAAAATAAGTCTGTCAGAAACGGGTACTTCTTGGTAAGCGTGTGTCATCTTTGACCACAAGATTTGCTTACCATCAGGTGAGATGGTTGTCAAACGCGAGCCTATTATCAATCGTCATCTCCTTAGCCTTTTCCCAACCACTTTGGGGTCGGTTGCCAGTCTAACCGGTTACCGAATGCAGCTAAGTATTAATGTTTTACATACAACTGGTTGTACCCTTGGCTAGACTAGTAGTGTTGCCCAAACGAGAGTCTCGCAAGAGTCTTGCAATTAGCGATTATCCTATTGCTATTTATTAAACGGTAGTTGAGATCTCAGAACAATGTAACAGACTCTGTTAACAGACTCTGTTACATTGTTCTGAGATCTCAACTAATAATAATCGCTAATTGCAAGACTCTTGCGAGACTCTCGTTTGGGCAACACTATAGACTAGTGATTAATTGGTTTCTGACTAACCGTTACGACTGGCAATCAAGTCCAAATAACAGCTGGGATGTCTTTACGTGCTTTTCGAGGCACGGGGGTATCACACCGCTAACTGCGGCTTATCATCAATATCTATACTTAATATTATAAAGCGGAAAAGTTTGTTTGTTTGCTTGAACGCGCTAATCTTCGGAAGTACTGGGTGGATTTGGATGCAATTTGGTATAGACGTAGCTTGAAGCTTGAGGAAGGTTATAGGCTACTTTTTACGCAACTGCAAAAAAGGAGAGTTATGTTTTTACCGTGATAGAATCCACGGGAGCGAAGCTCCGCGTGAGTACTAGTATTTATATAAAATGCTTCCGTTACTGACTGATTAACAGACAACACACAGCCGAAACTACTGGGCACAAGAAGCTGAAGTTTGGCATGTATGTTCATTGGGGAGTGTAGGGAAGCACTAAGAAAGGATTTTTGGAATTTCCCACGGGATCAGGACTTACACTGGATAAACCTCCCACGCGAACGAAGTCGCGGGCAACAGTTAGTTATGAATAAAATGAAAAAATCTAGATGGTATCGGGTATTATAGATTTGTTTTTATTTTTAAGTGGGAAAATTCAGTTTAATTGGCAAAAGGTAACCACATTCTTTGTTTTAAATATTTAGCATTTTAAGATCACAACTGGCTAGAATATAATTCCTTAGTATTTGTTAATAACATAATTTTTCTTTAAAACCTTTTTGAAAAGGCGTTGACAGTAGTAGTGACGCTGGTTCATTACCTGCATTAAATACTTAAGATAGCTACATATTCTTTGCTTATCCTACTTAAACTCACTACCGACGTAAGTTAATACATTAAATAACAACCCATGAACTAAAGATTTAATACTTAATATTATAGTCTATATTAGGAATGTATGCTCAATGAAAAAAAACCGACATTATTTTTAAGTTGAATTTGAGTTTCTGCCCACCGCTCCGCTCGACTGAAAAGATTTTTCAGAAAAAAATATAGATGTCCTTCTACAAGGTCTAATCGGTCATTGTACTAAACATCATACCTAATCGGTTAATTGGTTTAGACGTAAACGTGTAAAAGACGAACAGACAGAGTTACTTTCGCATTTATACTATAGGGATAGAATACTATTTTTTATTATGTACACCATATATGTTATATAAAATATAGATTAAAACATTATATGTATAAGGTGAAAGAATGGACAACCTTATCGCTCAAAGATAATTAGATTATATTTAGTTAAGCAAAAAAACCAGACAACATTACAAAGATTTGTCTACAAGTACTTGACCTAGATTTTTTGGCAAACGTCAAATTAGATTTAACATTGAAAACAGTTGAAACGCAAAAATATAGCTGGATAATGTTATACTAAAAACCTTTTTCATTGCATATTCGCAATTGTATCGTAGTCGCAAATTACCAAAACCATCACTTTCCTTATATTTTGATGATTGTTGATTATCTATGACTGTCGTAATTAATGACATGCATTTGAACGCGTTTTCAGTACGAGAATTTGCCTACTGATTGTTAGGAACTTAGGAATCGCGTCCCAAAGGTTGTTTCATTTAAATCCTATTTATTAGTATGTTTATAGCTTAGGATATTCATTTAATAAAAACTCGGGTATCTTGTGCTGGCGGGTTGCGGGAATATAAAGAGATTCCGCCGCCCAAGAACTCAGGGCAACTGAAAGAGTAGGGGCGGTTTTTTAGTATTCAGTAGAAGTCTGACACTCCCTTCGGTTCATCCCACAGTAAGAGGACTCTTTTGATGAATTTCCAACCCAGAATAAAGGTATCTTGTGCCACTTGTGCTGTGGCCTGTAATCAACTTCATCGAAATCGCCATCAGTACACGATTACTACGGTCAAGGAATTGGCATTGCCATTCAACGTGGAAATGCAGCCAGTATTTTGCGCACCTTTCCTATTGCGAGCTTACGATGTTGACGAATTTTCAAATGCCCAATAGATTTTTTTAGTTTTGCCTATACATATCCTTATTTTATTTTTTTAGGCCTTTGTTAGTATTATTTTGTAAGTGTTGGTAAAGTAAGGGGGGGGGGGGGGGGTGACATTCACACGGTCATTTGTGGTCATTTCAAAATTGAAAACTTACTTCAATTCTGTATTCTGAGCTCCTTAAAACACCATAGACGAGCAATCGTATCTTTTATTTATTAACTTAAACCTACGCAGCTTTGCCTGCTTGAAAGTTTATTAAAGGTAAATTATACAAAACTTTAAACTTTAATTAACAGGTCCGTAGCTAATAAGTAAGCTGGTGATGACAAGGAACTCGTCTAACTCCTTGTCATCAGATAATTATATTGAAGCGTATAAGCAATTGTATAATCGTAATTATAATTATTATTTAGTTTTAATTACAATTTTCCTACTTACACAATATAATCCCGATAAGCTTCCACTCTTATTTCAACGGGATATTTGAAATTTATACATTTAGTGGGTGTCTTGGCATGGACTCGTAACCTTTTAGTAGTGATAAATTATAGTCACATTTACGAAACGAGGTGACTTCTTGTTTAGTTTACGTGTTTATGAAATATCTTAACAACTTTTCGGCTTTTCTTGTTATACTTATTTTTAATTTTAAATGTCACATGTTTCGGTACGAGTATGTTCTATGTTTCCCGTATAAATATTATAATTTGAAAGGGTATTCTCATCTGTCTCACTGTTTTGGATGAAAGTTGGTGCACGGATAGAGTATATGTCTTTTTTACTTCTTTAAACACTTTTAAACTTCATTTCATTTAACTTCCCGCTACCCATTCGACATACACTTCGCCCTTGCTAACGTCCCCTTTTTGTAATACCACAAAACAGTACCATATCGCTTAAAATGAGTTCTCTGTATGTCGCCGTCAACCACATAAACAGTATTTTATTATATGACGAATCATTAGATATTTTCGCGAGTACCGAGCTGAGATTCCTGACCACAGCTGCACAATATCTGGAATCAATATCTACTCCTACTACTATCTCATTGGAGTAGATTCAACTAAGATATTTATTTTACTTTATTGTTCAATCTTTATTCTGTATAATTATTGTTCCGTCATTTCTTTGGTAAATATTTACTACTTGTTATTATTTATTCTTTTTAATTTTCCTTATTATTGTTTTTGCTATTTTTATATTACTATTAAGTTACTTAACCTAGTTATAACTGGTATGTGTGGTATGTAATAACTGTAAGTGCCCGTTGATGAATTAATAAATAAATAAATGTCTTGAAACAGGGGTTGCGGAATTGTTCGAAAGAGTTAACACGGCCTCGGAATGCGAAGGGCAAATGACGGAACACGGATGGGTTTTAGTCAGTAAAAGTCTGACACACCCTCTTGCTTCGAGCAGATCAGGAGACAGTCATCGGTTGATTTTTAAAAAAATCTTTAAATAAAGGTAATAAAAAATTGGCCAAGTGCGAGTCAGACTCGCCCGTGAAGGGTTCCGAAGTAACTATTATAATATAATATAATATGTATATTTATTTGACAAAAAAAAAACTTGCAAAGTTCTTAAAACTAGCTTATTTACATTTTTTACAACTACGCCAAATAACTTTGTTTTTCATAGTGTTTGTATGAATTACAAAGTTATATTTACGGTTTTAGAAAATATGCTATATCTCAAAAACTGCTGACCCGATCTCGTTCAAACCAATTTTGGTTGAAAGTTTACATTAAGATCTACAGACACATATTTTTTTTTAGATTTTTCACTCCATTATTATAGAAGTTAGGACACATTTTACCACTTTGGAAGCTTATATCTTTTAAACGATTGACTTTATGAAAAAGTGGTTTTAGAAACCCTTATATCATTTTTAAAGACCTGTCTATAAATACAACACACGCATAGGTTTCATGAAAAAAAATATTTTCAGTTCTAGTTCCATGTATGGGGACCCCCCTTTATTTTAAATAGTTTTTAATTTTTTTCTTAAAATCGGAAAGCGGTTCACAGAATACATCTACCTACTAAGTTTCACATGTATAGTCTTTATAGTTTCGGAATAAAATGGCTGTGACATACGGACGGACGGACAGACAGACAGACGGACAGACATATCGAAACTATAAGGGTTCCGTTTTCAACCGACGACCAAAAGAGGAGGTTATCAATTCGACGCGTATATTTTTTTTTTTTTTTTTTTTTTTATGTATGATCATCGAGTACTCGAAGACGGCTGAACCGATTTGGAAAATTCTTTTTTTGTTCGAATGGGTATACTTCGAAATTGGTACCATTATCACCAAAGTCAGGATCTGATGATGGGATCTTGGAGAAATCGAGGGAACTCTTCAAATATTATAGGCACACCTATGGCGTTTTGGGTATTTCTTATAGTAACTTGTGCAGTTGTTCTCAAAAAGTACCATTTGGGGAAGTGGAACTGATGATGAAGACCACAGATGGCCGCCGAAACTACTCAATAATAAGTATTGAGTGGATTGCGATTCGATTACTTGAATATGGATGTTAAGCACTTTATGCTCGTCACAATGCATATGGTGATGTAGAGCTGATGGTGAAGTACCAGGAGAACTCCTCAACAATTAACGGCCCAGCATTGGGAAAAGCAATATTTTGTAAAAGGTTATAAGTAGTTGACATTTAGGCTCTTGTAACTAGGTAAATTAAAAATCATCCAACTAAAAAGAGTGAAATAAAAACTTTTTACCAAAAAATTAAACCGACTCCCAAAAAACACTGCAAAGTGAAAAATAACTTTAATTTCGGAAGTCGGTGCCAAAAACGAAAAAACAAAACTAAAGACACCGACTACCGAAATTAAAGTTATTTTTCACTTTGCAGTGTTTTTTGGGAGTCGGTTTAATTTTTTGGTAAAAAGTTTTTATTTGCCATTCGGCTACGGAACCCTAAAATGGGCAACTGAAGAAGCAGGGTGGGTTTTTAGTCAATAGAAATCTGACACTCCCTTCCGCTCCACCCACCGCAGTAGGAGTCATTTGATGATTTTCCCACCCAGAAAAAGGGTACGTTTTATTTTGTATATGGATGGATGGATGGATGCAAAAATTATTAAACATTGCCGGCAAAAAATAAAGCTGTCAGAAACTAGTGTAATTGAAAATGTGTGATAATGCCAATTCATTCACATTTTCACACAAAAGTAAAAACACAATACGTTAGAAAAATGACACATTGTGTTGAAAACAATGCATGAAATATTCGCTTTGGCCTTGGCAAATGTATAAATTGTGCCAAATGAATGGCGGAAAGGAAGATAGGGGTGAAAATAACATTGAAAACAATATATTTCGTTTGGGCCATGCACTAGCGATAGATTCGATAACAAAAAAAAACACTATTTAATCCTGCTTATCAATTTATAACCAAGTATGACTTTATTGACCGATTATTTTTTTATAAAACATTTTTTTTACCCAAGATATTGTTGGCCTTTTAGGCGTAGGTCAATCATAGATTGCGATTACGCAGGGACTGTTAGCTTATCACTATAGTGCATCATGTTTGTTAATTCCCTGAATACCGTACCTATGTACGTCATTGGTAATAATCTTTTAATCATAATGTTTAGTCTTTCAGAAAATTCTTCAAGGCAAGGGATATTGATAATGAGAAGAAACGAAACAGGAAGTGTAGTAAATTCAGCTAAAAGTTATAAAAACTTTTGATTGTTTAGACTTTAACTAAGGCCCACTTGCAGCAACACTTTAAATTGAGTTTTTGGTACTGTAAATCTCGATTTAAAGTGTTGCTGCAAGTGGGCCTAAGACTCAAAACTTAATAAACGAGCCAGCTAGCCCTAACAATCCAAAAGAGCTTTATCACGTCTATTCTAGTTCTCCACGCGAATCCCTATTTCTATCTGCTCTTCAAATAGAATAAGTACATTAATAATATTCATACTTTCACCAAAACCGTAATTTTGTCTTACATTATAAAAGAAACTCCGTGTGTATGTGTAGGTATTGTTACTCTAAACACAAATATACGCACTTTAAAATTCGAACACCGAACACTCAATCAACTGATCATATTTTTTAATGAATACAGTGTGCCTCGGATATTTCGGGGACGCGAAACCGGGAGCGCGTGTAGCCCGCGACTAGCATCGGAATTTCATCTGTGAACAATTCCTCTGGAACTTATAAATAGGTGCGTCGAAGCGACGTGTACCATGAGATTTAGTTAACGTACATACTGTCTTAGATGTGAGGTGCTTGCGGATTTTGATCCGCCATTAATTCGCGGGAAAATCAATCGTCCATTGTTATTGGGCGTGCTTTTTCTTAAATATTGGTTGCCAGAAGCGTGTGTTCTGGTTTTGAATAGCGTAGAGGCCTAATGATGATTGTATCGTTAACGACTAATTATTTTTTGGCAACATGTGAGCTCGTATAGTGTTGAAATTGGTAAAACATTATATTTTAAAGAGTATGGGATCCCAATTTACTAAATATTACTTGGCATGACATAGTAATAATCATTACAGTTGATGAAAATAAGTCAAGAGTTATAAATAATTGCCTAATTTTTGCGTTCTTGTTGTAAAGATATGATTTATTTTACCTTAGATTTGAGTTACCCCGTTACTTCTTCACAACGTTGAAGGATGCTGCGGCAGCCATCGTAGTTCTGTTGTCACTAAGAGTCCCATGGGGATTACAATTTCCAATAAATCTGGAGGATAATTTGAGAATCTGCCCGGAAGAATCTCTGCACTATCTGTCATCCTGAAATTACAGAAATACACCTAGTAACATGAGGCTCCAAAATTGTAAAATCCTTGTTTCATCTTTTCGTCCCATTTATTTTTTAGGGTTCCGTAGCCGAATTGCAAAAAACGGAACCCTTATAGTTTCATCATGTCTATTTGTCCGTTCGTATGTCACAATTATTTTATTCAGAAACTATTAAGACTACACATTTGAAACTTGGTAGGTAGATGTATGCTGTAAACGGCATTCCGATTTTAAGATAAAAATAAATAAAATTAAGGAGGCCTCCCCATAACAGAAATCAAAATAATTTTATTTCTTCAAACCTATACATGTGTATCTACGGATGGTTCTTTAAAAATGATATTGAGGTTTCTCAAACCACTTTTTCTTAAAATCAATTGTTTAAAAGATATACCTACGCTTCCAAAGAGGTAAAATGTGAGCCCTCCTCTATCTTCTATAATAATAGAATGAAAAATCTAAAAAAAATATATGCTTTAGATCTTTATGAAAACTTTCAACAAAAATTAGTTTGAACGAGATCGGGTCAGCAGTTTTTGAGATATAGCACATTTTCTAAAACCGCAAATATAACTTTATATTTCATACAAACACTATGAAAAATATTTATTACTACTATAAAAATTGATTACTATGACAAATATTTATATTAATATTTTTTTCTTAAAATCGGAAAGCGGTTCACAGAATAGATCTACTTACCAAGTTTCACATGTATAGTCTTAATAGTTTCGGAATAAAATGGCTGTGACATACGGATGGACAGACAGACAGACAGACGGACAGACATGACGAAACTGTAAGGGTTCCGTTTTTTGCCATTCGGCTACGGATCCCTAAAAAGCAATCCATGATATTCTTGTTACAGGTTGGTAAGTACCATGAATGTCATGGATATTGCTTTTTAACAGTCAACGGTTAATAGCAAATATAGGTTTGTCATAAAACCACAGTCGCTCTTTGTAAAACACAGATGCACTCGGTCAGACTGGAAACTAACCCCGATATAGTTGTGTAAAGGCTAAAAAGGCAGATGATGAGCAAGACCTTTCAATGTAAGAACGCTTTGGGTAGGAGCTTATAACCTGGGAGTCTTTAAATCAAGAGTGAACAGGTTACTTCTAGGCAAGCGTGCTTCATCTTCGACCACATCCTCGTTTAACCTTCCCCTTAGTAGATGAAGAACAGGTGATAAGCATAATTCATAATTTGTGTAGTGAATGTGCGGCTGGCTGGGACAACATACCTGCCAAAATACTTCGTCAATCCAGTAGTTCTCTCGCTCCTGTATTAGCTCACATATGTAACAGTGCTATAAATTCAGGGACTTTCCCTAAAGCTTTTAAGCGTGCAGTAGTACATCCTATATACAAGGCTGGGGCTAGAGACGATGTATCTAATTATCGACCAATATCTGTTCTCAGCGTATTATTCAAAATCCTAGAACGCATTCTTAATACTTCCCTGACTAAATTCCTTGATAAAAATAAAACTATATCTCCAAAACAATACGGATTTCGATCTGGTATCTCAACTGGAGATGCGGTGTCAGGCTTTTTTAACAGCTTGGTGGATAAAATGGACAATCGGTTTATGTGCTACGGAATATTTTTAGACCTCACTAAAGCTTTCGATACCGTTTCAATCCCTAGACTGGTGGACAAAATGGAGCACAACAAAAAATATCCAAAGCCAAACCACGTATTCCCAATACGTGGTTTGGCTTTGGATATTTTTTAAAGTTACCTAAGTGGCTGCAGCCAGTGCGTTAAAATTGATAACCTAGTTAGTACAGAGGAACCGGTTTGCTATGGTATGCAACAAGGCAGTATATTAGCGCCTACTCTCTTTCAAATTTACATTAATGATCTCTGCCAAGTATCGGTCTATTGTTGTGATATATTTACTTACGCTAATGATACGGCACTACTTATTTATGACAGAGACTGGTCCAAGGCGAGTGATAGAGTAGAATCCTTATTGCGTACTGTAATAGACTGGCTTAGCGACACATGTTAATACTGAATATTGCCAAAACTAAGGTTATACAGTTCTCTCCTCAAAACTGCCCAAAGCCTCCATATACAAAAGATATAATTTCACATATCTGCATAGATTCTACTCAATGTAGATATATAAGTCTCACTTTGGTACCTCACATTAAATATTTAGGAGTCCATATTGATGAAAGGCTTGTCTGAGGACCACATATAGACGCTTTATGCTCCAAGCTTCGTAAGCTTATTTATTTGTTTAAAGAGCTATGATATTCTGTGGACAAGGAGACAGCAACAACGGTATACCGCTCCTTATGTGAGTCTATAATTACGTACTGTGAGAGCGGAACGCGCACAACGGGCAGTACTTAAAGTTATGTCGTTTTAAAAACGAATTTATCCCACTGGACTGCTATACTCGGAAGCTCAAGTACTTACAGTTCGCGAATTATATATCCTCCGTACCACACTACGTAGACACAGGTTGTTACCCGTAAGCCCAGATTTAATAAGCAAACACACTGGGTTTCCCAAATGTGTGGCTTAAGTTCCCAAATGTCGCACAAAAATTGCGTCTAAACACTTTTGGGCATTAAGTTCTAGGATCTACAATAAAGCAAATAAAACTATATTTCTTGTCACCAAAATTTATATTTGTCATCAAGTTGTATCACCTAATAAATAGATCTATCGCCGCGAAATATTTTCGTTCTCAGATAAACAAAACGTGTTCCCAGATATGAATTATCAAATTAATGTTAATATAATTATGTGTAACATAAGAGATGGATCTTCTTACTAATCTTACTATTACTAATTACTATACTATACTATACTTAATACTTACTTCCTACTAATATTATAAATGCGAAAGTTTGTGAGGATGGATGGATGTTTGTTACTCTTTCACACAAAAACTACCGAACGGATTTGAATGAAATTTGGTAAGTAGATAGTTGACATTCTGGAATAACACATAGGCAACTTTTTATCCCGAAATTCCCACGGGATCGGGATTTGCGCGGGAAAACCTTCCCATGCGAACATAGTCGCGGGCAGAAGCTAGTAATATTATAAATGTGAAAGTTTGTGAGGATGGATGGATGTTTGTTACTCTTTCACGCAAAAACTACTGAACAGATTTGAATAAAATTTGGCATGTAGATAGATTCCATCCTGGAATAACACATAAGCTACTTTTTATCCCGGAATTCCCACGGGATCAGGATTTTACGCGGGAAAACCCTCTTAAGCGAACGAAGTCGCGGGAAAAAGCTAGTTACCAATAAAATTGTAGTGCATTAGATGAATATAAACTTCGTTCTTATAGTAATAGTTTTATTACTTAGATAATAGCTTTGTGCTCAGAATGGTAGATCTGTCACCAAATAAATTGATTGTCGATCTCTGACTGCGACACCTTTTTATTTGTTATTTTGTCACCAATACAGTAGGTAGTTACATTTTATTTCGTTCAGTCATTAAAATAATAGTATTCTATACCAATTTAATACATCAATTTATAATTTTAATGAATATGTTCAGAGGCGGAGACAAATTGGCGCGCTTTCCGGCCTCAACGATGGCACAGTATTACGATATTTCCTAAATATCGTAATACTGTGACGATGGGTCGTAGCTTGAATACATGGAAAATGCAACTGCCCGCCCTGCGTTTTACAAAAATTATATCTGCAAACATATTATCGGATTAGCCATACGCTTAAAGCTGGCCAACCCCCACCAGAAGCAAAAAATGTGCTTATCGGCCAGAAAAGAAAAAGGGGGCGCCCTTCAAAAGCCAAACCAGCGCTGATTGTTCAGTGATTATTATTTTTAACAATAAATATTGATTATTTTGACTTTAATTGTTTTATTTATTATTCTGCTAGAAAATTAAGATCCTTGGGGGAGGCATAATTATGTCTAGTTAAGTAGTAGACTCTTTTAGTTGAAACGATGATGACGACAACCCTAAACTTTATGAAATTTTCTAGTGACATAATACCTATATGACTTATTGGTGATCTCTTTAAATTAGTTTGCTTAAATACTTATTAGGACAAACCTATTATAATACATACAAATACATTTATTTGGTACTAGACCCTATATCTCCTTGATTTTAGGTGATTTATTGTGGAATAGATTTTATATTACTTGGCGACTACATTTTGGTGACAAATCTACTATTTTGCGGGCAAACCCTATTATTTAAGAAACACAAAACTAATTAAATTGGCGATAGCTTTAATTATACCCATAAAACTATTCCAATTTATAAGCTTCCGTTACATAACGTCAAATAAATTTTGAAACCTTCAGTTTTCAGTCTTTGAGCTATGACGACACTGAAAAATTAATTTCGTCAGTACAGTAAATTAAGCTATTCAAAACACACACATGTTAACGCACACGCGTTCAAACACACTCACACACACACACACCCTTTTACGCAAATACACTCAAACTTAGACACTTTCAGTTTCAGTTATTCTCTATACCTTCTAATGTTACTTTTTGTTTGTAATGTATTACATAAAGATTGAAATGTGTATTACTGTATTGCGTAGGACACTGATTCCTGTAACACAGGCTCGCCTAGCACAGGAGTCAGGGGTTTCACTTGAAAGATGTAATATTTTTATGTCCAATAAATTATTAATTTATTTATTTTAACATCAGGTGAGATGGTGGTCAAACGTAAGCTTATCAATTACTAGTACTCCCGCGGGGCTTCGCTCCCGTGGATTCTATCACGGTAAAAACATAACTCTCCTTTTTTGCAGTCGGGTAAAAAGTAGCCTATAACCTTCCTCAAGCTTCAAGCTACTTCCATACCAAATTTCATCCAAATCCACCTAGTACTTTCGAAGATTAGCGCGTTCAAGCAAACAAACAAACAAACAAACAAACAAACTAACAAACTTTTCCGCTTTATAATATTAGTATAGATAAAAAAAGGAGGCGTACCGAGAATACATCAGTTTGATGCAGCTTATACGAAAATCTCACTAGCAAGTTCGAGACGCAGCTTATACAACAGGTTGGTCAGTGCAACTCATTGTACTGAAAACCCACCCACCTCTTTTTTCTGGGGGAAGAAAAGCGCTCGGTCTTGCTATTTTGTCGATAACGCTGAAGAATATTGAACTTTTACCTCACTAAAACCACTATCAGCACCCGGAGCTTCCCTCTATCTAGAGGGAAGCTCCGGGTTCTTTTAAGATACCATTCTAGGTTACCTGTGGAAAGCCAGTTAGGGCCACTTTTTTGGTGGAAAGGAGTGTCAGACTTCTACTGTCTTAAAATCCAACCTGTTTATTCAGTTGCCCTGGCGTTCCGAGGCTGTTCTGCTGATCTACTGACCTCACAAAAAAAAATCAAATTATTTTTATTTTACATAGGCCGACATGGGAACTTATAAAACGTCAGAAGTTAGTGCATGATTCGAAATTGACCGTTTCCTATGAAGAAGAATCGGCGAGAAAATAGACAGTTACTATTTTAATAATATATATTTTTTCACAATCTTTATATGACAGGTACGGTTGTTTAAGGTATGAGAGGACAGTATAAGACAGACCAATTGACCTTATACAATATCTCTTTAGAACATCCCTGCAATTCCGGCAGTCATCGGGAGTCGGGACCCATCATTGGTGCTGACTGCGCTTTGAGGTGCACGGGGAACACGATGAGCCGTTGACTCGGGGGTGACTTTACACTTGATATATGACAGCGGTGTTAACAGGCATATCATACGAGCGTCACCACTACTCTCAAAACGGTAGATAAAATTATAACATAGTGAGGTAATAGTGTGGTTAGGGAAAGCGTCAATAGCCAAATGACTAAGGTGACTTGTGATCGAGAGGTCACGGGTTCGAACCCCACCCATTACACTATTGACGTAAATCCACTCCAGACACAAGTATATTTAGCTTAGTTGGAGGGGTTAACAAGATTGCTAGTCATGTAATTTCTACCCACATTGCCTATCTTTATATAAAAAAAATAACTTGCAATGCCTACTGGGCCGCGTTGTGGATCTTTCTCTTGGTCTCAGCAATGGGAAAGATATATTCTGATAATGTTATGTATGTATAGCAGGATCTCCGTTTAGCGGCAAAAAAGCTATCGTGAAGTAGGGACTTCCCCTGCCGAGATACGAGCCGTAAAATTATGAATTGATTAAGCAGGTACCTTCCTCAGGTTCTTTATTGCAATCTCACGTCATCATTATCTCACTAAGATACTCACTCGATCATAATTGTCAGATTCTTATCAACGTCATATACGATTGGATCGAACTTCGGCACCGACTTAGTCATTCAGGAATGAACCTATATATTAATGAATTATTTAATTGAAAAGTCGAATCATTAATGGACGTGATCGGTACGTACAATGAATAATGATCTTTATCACTTTTCGGCTTTCTCCCTGATTTAAACAAAATGGAGAAAATTGATAATGGTAGCGTTATCATGGGGTTTCTTTCAGATAAACAAGCTTATAATTATAAGAATTATCGTCAGTCCACTGGTACCTAAATCTATACTAATATCATAAAGCGGAAAAGTTTGTTTGTTTGTTTGTTTGCTTGAAAGCGCTAATCTTCGAAAGTACTGGGTGGATTTGGATGAAATTTGGTATGGAAGTAGCTTGAAGCTTGAGGAAGGTTATAGGCTACTTTTTACGCGACTGCAAAAAAGGAGAGTTATGTTTTTACCGTGATAGAATCCACGGGAGCGAAGCCCCGCGTGAGTACTAGTAACGAATATTTGAGTTTTCATTTTCAGTATACATACTACTTATGATATCAAAACTGTATTTGAAAACAAGCCTTGTAGAAATCAGATCTATACGTAGGAGCTTGGATGCTACACACACAGACAAGAGGACTTCGCCGTTTGACTAATAAAACCGTTTTACCTACATTAAACTACGGGGATTTTAATTTCTGTCGCTTACCTACGTCCCAATTATCAAAGTTTACATTTCATATTATTGCGCTTGCTTCGCCTTTTTCCAACTAGTTTTGGGGTCGGAATTTAATTTAAACCGGGATATTTACCATATTGTGTATTTTTTGTTTTGAGTTTCCGATATTTCGGCACTGTTGCAAGCGCCATGATCACGGATGAACTGAAGTAATTGCGGGTGGAAGTTTATGAGCAGACAAATCGGTCTACCCACTTTCTCGTTCGTTTTCTGTTAGCGACACCGCTACCACTGTCACATGTATCACTAAACACTCGATTCTGTTCCCGACACACAAAACTCACCGTGTCAACTCGCGAACTTTCTACGGAACTTTTTTGGTTTTTACATATTTGAACCACTGGTTACCATGTTAGTCTGTCTAACATCGACAACCCAATAGCTGGGTAACGCGGTAAGTGGCAATAGCCTAATAGCTAAGCCTTGTGTTCGAGAGGTCGCGGGTTCGAACCCCTCCCATTACACTATTGCCGTGAACCCACTCAAGACACAAGTATATTTAGCTTAGTTGGAGGGGTTAACCAGATTGCTAGTAGGTAATGTGAATTCTAATAAAAACCGTTCGCTTACATTTTGTCTAGTATCTTTGTAATAAATTAATAGTTTTAAAACACTAGAAAAACACGCTTTTATAAATGCGCGTAAAAACAAAAAAAAAATGTTAAGAAAACCAATAACGGATTTTCTTTAGGTTTGTTATAACCTTGAAACCTGATCGTGTTCAAAGTACATTACATGGCCTTTCTCACAAGTGTAAACACGACTATGATACGATATTCCATCATGGAATGCCAGTGCCTATCTTCCGGCTTCATCATCAGACCTTGAAACCTAATCGTGGTCAAAGTTCATTCAAGACTTTTCTAAGAAATCCAAAACAGCTATGATACGATTTTCCATCATGAAGTTCCAGTTTATATCTTCCGGCTCCATCATCAGATCAGTTCTACAGTACCATATTATTGTATTGTCATCAGAACTACATACAGCTGCCAATTTTCATTACGCTACGACCCTTGGAAGATGGTTAAATTAGTTACCTTAGATTCCAATACATAGATAGTTACATACAGGGCGACCTAATAAAAGCGTGTTAAAAACACAATACTCCTTGGCAAGACTAGCGTCATATTTTTAGGCCTACCCGTAACGACTGTCAAAGATATATAAATGACAGTTGGGACTTACAACAACGTATTTTTAACCGACTTCTAAAAAAGGAGGAGGTTCTCAATTCGGATGTTCGTTTGTATTTTTTTTTTGTTTGTTCGGGCATAACTCCGTCGCTTGCCAACCGAATTGAAAAATTCTTTTTTTTGTTGAAAAGAGTATACTTCCCAAATGGTCACATGAAAATTTTATCCAAAACGGACAAGCCGTTTTTGAAAAATCAACAAAAATCTAAAAAAAATATTTACTTTGATGATCTTTTCGTTTACTCTGCATTGCGTTTTTTGTTCGTGCATAAACTCCGTCATGTACGAACCGATTTAGAAAATTCACTGACCCACTAAAAAGCGCGAAAATAAAAACTTTTTTGTAAAAAATAAAACCGACTTCCATATCAAAACACAACAAAGCCAAAAATAAATTTATTTCGGAAGGCGGTGTGAAAAAAAAGAAAATACAAAACCAATAACACCGACTACCGAAATTAAAATTATTTTTGGCTTTGTTGTGTTTTGATATGGAAGTCGGTTTTATTTTTTACAATAAAGTTTTTTCCAAAGCACGGAGACTCGATCTGTTAAGATGGTTACCCATCCACGGGCCAACCTCGAAAAGTGTTGTTTAACCTTGAAGGTCGATCCGTGTGGCCGTTAATATTTACCATCAGGTGTAATCGAGGTCAAGAACGGGCTCATTCGTAATAAAAAAAAATACTTACCAAACGACGACACGGTTGGCGCATTGGTTGAGTGATATGTGATAAGCCGCGTTCAAGAGTATTCTATGCTCCCGCTGACCCCGAAACACGGGATGGTTTTAGTCGGTTAGAGTGTGACAGACCCCTTCGCCCACTTCAGGGTGGAGAACATCCTTGAGTATTTCCACCTTAAGAAAAACAAAAGTATTTGAACGATTGGCTGCGTTGCTGCGTGTCACGGATTCGATTTCCGCATCGGAACAAATGATTGTATTTCATGTCTATTTTATGTCGGGTGTTTGTGCTAGTGAATTTAAATTTTTGTAAACTCACGCACAATACTGGAGAAATTGGTGGGTTAAAAATATCGATTTTATACTAGACCATGAACTACAGTTATTATTAAAAACTAAATAGGAAAATCTATTTATCAATAGGTACATGAAGCAAAACTTTGTACCCCTTTTTATGAAAATGACGAGGTGTATGAAATTTGACATAGTTGAAGTTTATATGGAGAAGAAGAAGCATTCTACACTTGATGAGTGAGTGAATCAGTGAAACGTCACTGTTCACTCACTCATCATGAAATATCATAAAATACAAGTAATAGGGTAATACATAAATTTTGCATGAGGTTTCCTTTTAGGACGTAAATGCTCGTTAACACGGGATTTTGAGAAATACCCACGGGTTTGGGAAATATGGGGGGAAAACCCTCGTACGCGAACGAAGTCGCGGGCAGAAGCTAGTATTTGTATATAATAATACATTTGAAATAATTTTACTTTTGGTCGACCTCTATTTATTTAAAATTGGAAAAGGTCATAAATTTTATCTGCATTAAATCCGCAGGAATCAACTTAAGAGATAAGTGCTAGTTTTATTATTGTTATATTTAAGCGTTCGGTCACCAACTCACCTGATAGTAAGCGTTAATGTGGTTGAATATGAAGCACGCTTACCAAGAAGTTACCTATTTACTCTTGACTTAAAGACCCCCAGGTTATAGCTATCAGGAAACATCAAACTGTATTGTTCCAGTGGGAAAATCATCAAATGACTTCTCCCGCGTTGGGTGGAGCGGAAGGAAGTATCAAACTTCTACTGACTAAAAACCCATCCTGTTTCTTCAGTTGACATTTCGTTCCCTGGCCTGGGTGTGTCATTAGAACATTCCCGCAACCCTGGAAGGATACAGAGACTCTGTCAGGGGATTCCATTCCTTAGCTGTGGTACAACAAGGGAATACATTTAATATTTGGCCCTGACTGCTATACGTAAGGTCGTGGGTTTGATTCCCACCCAGGACAAATGTTTGTGTGATGAGCATGATCATTTGTTCTTTGTCTGGGTGTAATTTATCTATAATATGTATGTATTTAGAAATATATATGTATGTTTATCAGTTGTCTAGAACTCATAGCACAAGCTCCGCTTAGTTTGGGACTAGATGGCGTTGTGTAAAAAAAAAAGTTGTGGAATCTATACTAATATTATAAAGCGGAAAAGTTTGTTTGTTTGCTTGAACGCGCTAATCTTCGAAAGTACTGGGTGGATTTGGATGCAATTTGGTATGGAAGTAGCTTGAAGCTTGAGGAAGGTTATAGGCTACTTTTTACGCGACTGCAAAAAAGGAGAGTTATGTTTTTCATCCAAATCCACCGAGTACTTTCGAAGATTAGCGCGTTCAAGCAAACAAACAAACAAACAAACTTTTCCGCTTTATAATATTATAGTATAGATTGTACTTTATTGTACACGTTACAATATTTCAATGGATACAAAAAGTTAAACTGGTGTACAATGGGCGGTCTTATCGCACAGGGCGATCTCTTACAGACAACCTTTGGATGGATAAAACTTAAAGAGACAGATTTAGGACTGTCAGTACCTGCTATGTTTTAATTAACATACATATATAGAATACAAGAACAAGCATATTTAGTTTGTTTTGCAGCACATTCATACTGCTTTCCTAGCTAGGCTTATTTAAATAATGTTGACGTTAAAGTTAAGTATCGTTACATTACTGTTGAGTTTCTTGCCGGTTCTTCTCCATAGACAACGACCAATTTCGAACCGTGCACTAACTGCTGACGTTTTGTAAGTGCCTATGTAGGCCTATCTGAAATAAAACATTTTGAGTTTGAGTTTCACACTAGATATACCAGGGGCGTGCATAGGATTATGACAGGGCATGCGGCGGAGTAAAAACACACAAAAACTTCTTCTTTTATAGATTTTTAGCATAGCCACAGCCACGCATCGTAGCATGGTGGCGATGCGTGGCTGTGGCTATGCTAAAAATCTATAAAAGAAGAAGTTTTTGTGAGTAATCGGTCACAAAAACTTCTTCTTTTATAGATTTTTAGCATAGCCACAGCCACGCATCGTAGTATGGTGGCGATGCGTGGCTGTAGATATGCTAAAAATCTATAAAAGAAGAAGTTTTTGTGTGTTTTTACTCCGCCGCATGCCCTGTCATAATCCTATGCACGCGCCTGAGATATACAGTATGTTAACTAACAGAGGGCATTCCCGTTAACCCGCAATAGTATAGCATCCATACGTGCAAAAAATATTACCATTCGAAAACAAAATGTTTTTATTTTTTTTAATATTAAAATATTCATTAAATTTTTTAAATTGATACGTAAAAGAAACACTCTGTACACGCGTACTTGAAGGACGGCAACGTCGCAATTTATTTATGAATGACGGGCCATCACGTGTGCGGCGATGTAATTGATGTGCTTAAGCTATTGCGGGTTAACGGGAACGCCCTCTGTTAGTTAAGATACTGTATTAATTTACCTTGTAAAGCTTTGGTTTCCTAGGAAAGCGGTGCCGTCATATAGCGGCCGTAATATTACGGACGCAAAAAGGCGGCCGTCTTTACGGTGACGACATGTGGAAAGTTCCACGGCCGTTTTAACACAGTCTGCTTCATCGCTATTAATGAAACGTTCACGAAACCATCTGTCACCGACAAGACGGCCGTCATGCAAATGGCGGCACCGCTTTTTGACGTTACGATGTCAGTTACCGCTCTCTAGGAAACCGCGCCATTTTGTTTACATAGACAACGTTCTAGTGACGTCATTCACAACTGTATTAACTTCAAGATTAAGCAACGCTTGATAAGGTTGGCCAGTGGATAGGTGACCATATTATCATAGCAAGGATTTTTCGTGCCTCAGAATGCATGATAAGCCGTTGATTTTGGCGCCCATTTGTAGATCTTTGACAATCGTTATGATAGATAGATATATTATTTATTGTACACCATAACGGAAAAAAAATAAGGACTTCATGCATCATGTTACCCAGATAGTTGTTAGGTTAAATAAAAGAAAAAATACTGGTATCCAGTTCTATTCGGTGAGATTGCCAGCCGTCATTGGAATATATAGTTATGAAATAGGTAGGTAGATGATAGATAAATTCCTGAAAATCGGAAGGAAACCTTGCATCCACTCAAATATCAATGTGGAAAATTAAATTAAACAATCCCAAACTTTTATTATACTTTGAAAGGTTATGATAAGGATATCTGATGGTACATACAAAATGTATCGTAATTAACGCACCCTCAAATACTCCAATTAGAAAATTATGTTATTATCATAATACATACTCTGAATTCTTAGTTTTACTTGATTAAAGTTTTTTAAGACTTTAACTTCCTTTAAATGAGTTTCATTTTTCTGTAATGTGTATTGAATGACGGAATTTATATAAATCTGCATTTAAAAAGTTACTACTTTAATTTACGGTGCATAGTTAGTTTGTTTTTACTAAACAGCGAAAGTGCAATTTATAATTTACGTAGATTTAATTGCTTTGGGATATAAAAAATCTATATTTGAAACGATAAAAATAGTTTCAGTAAACGATTCTGAACAAACTAATTTCAGGATGTGCATGTTACATGTTGTATTTATACAACGTGTAACGGAAACCCCATATCTATCCAAAAGGACTGAAGACAACATCTGGTATAGAGTCTCTATGCAAAGTTTCAGCTCAAAACAAGTCAACTCACAGAATTGACCCCAAATTATTAGTTTCATATGTTTCTTGAATACCAGTAATAACAAACGTGTTACAGCACTATGAGGGTCATCACTTTCCACGTCACTTGCCAATAAAACGATAATTCTCTTCGTTCTTCTTAATTTGAAAAATTCGGTCTCTGGTATCAATGTATCGAAATTTCTAATATGCTCCACACATGTACACATAGGATTAGAAAACCCTTGCCATATAGTTTATTATCATCCAAAGAAGCTGTGTACTTAGTATGTATTACCCTACCCTTTAAATTACACGTTGTATAGTTATGAAAACGGTAGATAGATGATAGATAAATTCCTGAAGGAATCGGAAGGAAACCTTGCATCCACTAAAATATCAATATTAAAAATTAAATTAATCAATCCCAAACTTTTATTATACTTTGAAAGGTTATGATAAGGATATCTGGTGGTACATACAAAATGTATCGTAATTAACGCACCCTCAAATACTCCAATTAGAAAATTATGTTATTATCATAATACATACTCTGAATTCTTAGTTTTACTTGATTAAAGTTTTTTAAGACTTTAACTTCCTTTAAATGAGTTTTATTTTTCTGTAATGTGTATTGAATGACGGAATTTATATAAATCTGCATTTAAAAAGTTACTACTTTAATTTACGGTGCATAGTTAGTTTGTTTTTACTATACAGCGAAAGTGCAATTTATAATTTACGTAGATTTAATTGCTTTGGGATATAAAAAATCTATATTTGAAACGATAAAAATAGTTTCAGTAAACGATTCTGAACAAACTAATTTCAGGATGTGCATTAATTATGTTACATGTTGTATTTATACAACGTGTAACGGAAACCCCATATCTATCCAAAAGGACTGAAGACAACATCTGGTATGGAGTCTCTATGCAAAGTTTCAGCTCAAAATAAGTCAACTCACAGAATTGGCCCCAAATTATTGGTTTCATATGTTTCTTGAATACCAGTAATAACAAACGTGTCACAGCACTATGAGGGTCATCACTTTCCACGTCACTTGCCAATAAAACGATAATTCTCTTCGTTCTTCTTAATTTTAAAAATTCGGTCTCTGGTATCAATGTATCGAAATTTCTAATATGCTCCACACATGTACACATAGGATTAGAAAACCCTTGCCATATAGTTTATTATCATCCAAAGAAGCCGTGAACTTGGTATGTATTACCCTACCCTTTAAATTACACGTTGTATAGTTATGGAAACGGTAGATAGATGATAGATAAATTCCTGAAGGAATCGGAAGGAAACCTTGCATCCACTCAAATATCAATGTGGAAAATTAAATTAAACAATCCCAAACTTTTATTATACTTTGAAAGGTTTTGATAAGGATTTTTATCTGATGGTACATACAAAATGTATCGTAATTAACGCACCCTCAAACACCCCAATTAGAAAATTATGTTATTATCATAATACATACTCTGAATTCTTAGTTTTACTTGATTAAACAGTTTTTTAAGACTTTAAATTCTTTTAAATGAGTTTCATTTTTCTGTAATGTGTATTGAATGACGGAATTTATTTAGATCTGTATTTAAAAAGTTACTACTTTAATTTACGGTGCATAGTTAGTTTGTTTTTACTATACAGCGAAAGTGTAATTTATAATTTACGTAGATTTAATTGCTTTGGGATATAAAAAATCGATATTTGAAACGATAAAAATAGTTTCAGTAAACGATTCTGAATAAACTAATTTCAGGATGTGCATTAATTATGTTACATGTTGTATTTATACAACGTGTAACGGAAACCCCATATCTATTCAAAAGGACTGAAGATAACATCTGGTATGGAGTCTCTATGCAAAGTTTCAGCTCAAAATAAGTGACACACAGAATTGACCCCAAATTATCCGTTTCACATGTTTCTTGAATCCCAATAATAACAAACATGTCACATCACTATGAGGGTCATCACTTTCCACGTCACTAGCCAATAAAACGATAATTCTCTTCGTTCTTCTTAATTTGAAAAATTCGGTCTCTGGTATCAATGTATTGAAATTTCTAATAAGCTCCACACATGTAGACATAGGATTACAAAACCCTTGCTATATCGTTTGTTATCATCCAAAGAAGCCGTGCACTCGGTATGTATATACCCTTTAAATTACACGTTGTATTGGTAGATATATACGTTTTTTTTTTTTTTTTAATTTTAGGAAATTTACAAACTTTAGTGAATGATAAAGATCTACGCGCATAATGTAAACACCATTTTTATGCGATAGCTTAGAAATTCTGTACACAAATATTATTTATATTTGTTTTTCAAAAAGTGTACAGAATTTAATTGATTAAATTAACAACAGTGAATAGAGACTTAGTTAGATTTAGTTAGGTTCATACCACAGACTACATTAAGCAACATGTACCTACTACAAATTAGGTTGGTAATTAAATCATCACCGATCTCCTCTACCTACCGCTACCGGCTACCGTAGGCGCGGGCTTGCGGACATCGTATTTTTTTTTTTCACTAAGTACTATGGCGTCGCACAGCCGCCAAACTCTCTAAATAAATATAGATAAAAAAAGAAGTTAAGTTTTTTTTACTGTCATCTAAGAACACTCGGGCTGCTAAGCCCAATCTAACGATACCTTAATGGGGGCTATCACGTGTGAGTTTGCCACTAGAGGCGCTAGTGTCGCGTGAGGTTAAAAATTCTAATTTTCGCTGGTTTTAGCGGGCTTCGTGACATAAATTATAATTTCTTTAATTTACCTGTTGAAAAATGATCTCCTTCGTGAAATTATCGCAAATATGGATTATTTGGCGATGAATGTGAACGCTTTGAAAGCGGAATTAAGAAAAAATGCACAAAAATAAGCGGCCTTAAAGAGTAGCTAAAAATTCAGAGGTTAGTTTGTTTACTGTTTAAAAACTTATTTTTTGCCAAAAGAAAGCTTGTTTGCCGAGGTAACTATGTTAAGGTTGCTATGTTTTTAGGGTTCCGTAGGCGAATGGCAAAAAACGGAACCCTTATAGTTTCGTTATGTCTGTCTGTTTGTCCGTCCGTCCGTCCGTATGTCACAGCCATTTTATTCCGAAACTATTAGGACTATATACATGAAACTTGGTAAGTAGATGTATTCAGTAAACCGCTTTCCGATTTTAAGAAAAAGATAAAAAAATATTTAAAATTAAGGGAATATCCTCATATATGGAACTGAAACTGAAAATATTTTTTTCATAATATCTATGCGTGTGTGGTATCTATAGAAAGGTCTTTAAAAATACATTGAGGTTTCTAAAACCACTTTTTCATAAAGTCAATCATTTACAAGATATACGCTTCCAAACTCATAAAATGTGTCTCCCCCTTCTAACTTCTATAATAATGGAGGAAAAAATAAAAAAAAAATATATGCTATAGATCTTAATGTAAAGTTTGAATGAGATCGGGTCAGCAGTTTTTGAGAATAGCATATTTTATAAAACCGCAAATATATCTTTGTAATTCAATCAAATACTATGAAAAACAAAGTCATTTGGCGTAGTTAATACGGAACCCTTCCTGGGCGAGTCTGACTCGCACTTGGCCAATTTTTTTTCTTACAGAATTCAAGAATATGACCGCTACAATAACTTTGTTGGAAACGCAGAGGAAAACATAGTATTACAAAACAATTTCGAACGAAAGAGCTCTTTCTGCTCGTTTTCTTTTAATTTCCTTTCTCTCCTCACTGTCTCGGTTCCAAGAAAATAGACTAAGTACAACTTTTGGCTTTAATTTAGGAGTAGCTGAAAATTTGTGAACAGAAGATTACAAGAGATGAAAGTACCTAACGTAAAACTTACTCAAATCTGGATAAATAAGGAAGATATTAAAATTATTTGCGATTTTCTTTGTTTGATTCTTTGGGTAACACATAATCCTCGGTTAACCGTAACCTTTTTTTTTTTTACCGGGGGAAATCCTCATGGATTACCTCCGCCTGGGGATTGGCGGAGGGGCGTGTCGGATTCTTACCGGCTAAAACCACCCTGGTGTTTCCTCACACGTGCGCGGGGGGCCGCGGGAAACCTAATTCTTCCGCAGCCCCGCACTAGTGCTGGCCGGGTCTGTCCCGGCCTCGCCTCCTGCACGGGGTAGTGAGGTGTTGAACTACCCCGTACATCGCCTCAGAGGCGCGCACCGACACCCGCGCGCGCCTGCGACTCGGGTCCATCCATCGAATCGAAAGGGGGCGGGGGACTTCCCCAAGTCCCTCGCCCCTGGACCCATTCATGGGGGCTGGAAAAGGGCATTGTCCGCCCTTCCCCTGCGCCCGGTGCGCCTTCTGCAGTCTGGGAGAGGGGTCGAGATCTCCCTCTCCCGTTCCGCAGTTTCCTTCTGCGACATCACATCCTCGCAGAAGGACACCACCGCGTCCCACGACTCTGCACTACCGACCATCCTCCGCACTACGGCCGGCAGCGACAGATCGCCTCCTACTTCATTAATGAGGACACGGCGCTGCTCCTCCCAAGCTACGCACTCGGCGAGCGTGTGTTGCACCGTGTCCTCCCCGCAATAGACGCAGTGGTGGCACCGAGCGTCCTGCTCCCTGTCTATGCGGCACTGGTACTTGCCGAAGCAGCCGTGCCCCGACAGCACCTGCGTCACCCTAAACGACAGGGAGCCGTGCCTTCTCCCGAGCCAGTCGTCGAGTACTGGCCGGATCGCCTCGACGGTAGCGAGGCCGGCGGTAGGGCGCAGAAGCCTCTGCCGTCATTCCGCCACCAAGACCTGACGGAGCTCCTCTCGGCGCAGCGCGATCTGCCGCTGCACCGGCCTTGAGCCCCGTGCCCGCTCTTCCTCGCGCCATCGATACAATGACGCGAGTACTTTCGCCTCTAGGTCCCAGGGCTGGGATCCGGCCAGGACGCAAACCGCCTCGTAGGAAATCGTGCGGTACCTGCGGACGACTCTGACGGCCATCACCCTCTGCGGTTTGCGCAGAATGGCGAGAGTGCTGGCCGTCATGTCCAGCGCCCACACAGGGGCCGCATACAGGGCCATGGACCGCACGATTCCCACGTACAACCGCCTACAGGCGGCGCTCGGGCCCCCCAAGCTGGGAAGCAACGTTGAAAGCGCGCCCGCTGCGCCCGCTGCGCCCATCAACTTGGGCACCAGCCGCCGGAAGTGGGGCCGAATTCCCATCGGCTGTCGAGCACCAATCCCAGATACTTCATGGTGGACTCGACAGCTATCTGGGTCCCGCTGACCATGATGTGTGATCCCGGCGGCGGCGCCCGTCGAGGGCCATGAAACACCATGGCCTCCGACTAGTTTAGGGCCACCTCCAGGCCCAGACGCCGGATGCGGTTCACCACCTGTGACACCGCAGCCGTGGCTAACAACGTCGCTTCCCTGTGCGAGCTCCCCCGGGCAGTTACGAGCGTGTCATCCGCATAACACGTCAGGTCGGCGCCCAGCGGGAGTTCGCCTCTCAGCACCCAGTCGTAGCCGATGTCCCACAGGGGCGGTCCCAAGACCGATCCCTGCGGAACACCGCACGACGTGAGGTGCCAACCAGCACCGTCACGTCCCCGATAGGTGACGCATCTACCCTCCAGGTAAGCCCCTACTGTACGGCGGAGGTAAGGAGGCACGCGATGGTATTTCAGGGCCTCCCGAATACAACTCCAGGGTAGGGTGTTGAATGCGTTGGAGATGTCTAAAGACACCGCCACCACCACCCCACCCCGGGATACCGTCTCCTCCGCCAGGGCCCTCACGCGCATGATGGCGTCTATGGTGGAGCGCCCCCGACGAAAACCGAATTGGTTGTCGTCCAGGTTCGGCCCCTCCCTGCACAAGTGGCTGACGAGGCGATCTGCGATGATACGCTCAAAAAGTTTGCCCGCCTCGTCAAGCAGCACTATGGGCCGATACGCGGACGGTGAGTCCACGGGGCGCCCCTCCTTCCTGAGGAGGACCAGCCTCCCCTCCTTCCACACACTGGGAAACTGACCCTGCTCGAGGCATGCCGTGAGAAGCCTCCTCAGCTGGGGCTCTAGCTCCTTCAGAGCCAAGACGAGAGCTCGACCAGGCACTCCGTCGGGTCCGGACGCTGTGTTCTTAGCCCGGAGTCGCGACACGGCCGCTCTCATCTCTGCTTGCGTCACCTCGGGGACATCGGTGCTCTCCTCTTCTTCTGGAGAGTCTGTGGCTTAGGGCGAAGCCATCGCTGGGGGAACGTGTCCCGGTCGCCCTTGGAAGAGGGCCGACACAACCGCCTCTAGCAACTGGGGCTCCATGCTTCGCGTCAGTGGAGGCGCCCAGGGACGCAACTTGCTCCGTACCCAACGGTAGGGGCGCCCCCACGGATCCCGATCCAGGGACCCCAGCAGCTCCTCCCTGGCGCGCGACTTTGAGTTTCTGATGGCCAGCCACAAAGTCTCCTTGGACGCGCGGTACACCTCATACAGCGCGTCCTCCTCGGCGGAATCCCGTCGACGTCGTCTCCGGTATCGGGTGTACCGGCGGCGAGCCGCAACTAACCTAACCTAACCTATAGTTATTCCTGCAAATCGCCACAACTCCACAAGTCACTGTTTTAGAACAGTTTTATCTTTTGGAAACATGTTTGGAAACACCTTTTCTTTCCAAACAAAACGGAATTGCACAGCATTGCGGCATAGCTACTCGATATGATGATAGTTATTTATAATTAATAAATGAGATATTATTTATAATTAATTAATGAGATTCAAGATTCAAAACTTTGTTTCGGCACCGATCTTATAAAGTCGCCTTTGACAGCCTATACCTCTGGACCTTAGTCAACAGTGGTGGTAATTAATATTGTGGGATGGCTCAGCAAAATACTAGCTAGCTGCACTTGACTCGATCGAACGCAGAGCTAAAAGGCTCATAGATGATGAGGTTCTGGCAGGCAAGCTTCACGGCCTGGTTCATCGGCGCAGCGTAACATTGCTTACCTGTCGATCTTCTACAGATTATACTTCGGAGAGTGCACACGAGCTCCACGACCTAATCCCTTCATCCCCCTTTTATTACCGGTCTACCAGTCGTACCGCAGGATACATCACACTTGGTCGATATACCGTCTGGTCGTACTAAGCGCTTTTCCTCAACATTTTTCATTGTGCGCACAGCCAAGGTGTGGAACTTTTTGCCGGCTTCCGTGTTCCATTCCACATATGACCCGTCAGCCTTTAAAGCAAGAGTGAACAGGTATCTTCTGGGCTCGCTCACACTTCCCATCAGGTGTGAACGAGGTGAAGAGTGGGCTCATTCGTAAAAAAAAAATGACATACATACAAATATACATCTACACTAATATTATAAAGCGGAAAAGTTTGTTTGTTTGTTTGCTTGAACGCGCTTATCTTCGAAAGTACTGGGTGGATTTGGATGCAATTTGGTATGGAAGTACCTTGAAGCTAGAGGAAGGTTATAGGCTACTTTGCGTCTGCAAAAAAGGAGAGTTATGTTTTTACCGTGATAGAATCCACGGGAGCGAAGCCCCGCGTGAGTACTAGTACAAGATACACGCGAAAAACTTAACCCTTCCTTTGCAGTCGGGTAAAAAAAAAACTCAATCAACTATCACCAAGCCCGCCCAAAAAAGAATCGATCTAAAAAAAATTTTTAGCAAAAAATAGAACCGACTTCTGTATAAAAACACTACAAAGGCAAAAATAACTTTAATTTCGGAAGGCGGTATCAAAACAAAAGAAAATACAAAACAAATGACACCGCCTTCCGAAATTAAAGTTATTTTTGCCTTTGTAGTGTTTTTATATAGAAATCGGTTCTATTTTTTGAAAAAAATTTTGTTCACGCTTTTAGTTGGTTGGTTTGTAATTTATCTAGTTACAAAAGCCAAAATGTCAACTACTTATCACCTTTTACATAATATTGCTTTTCCCGGTGCAGAACCGTTAATTTTTGAGGAGTTCTCCTGGTACACCTCACCATCAGCTCTACTTCACCATATGCATTGTGACGAGCATAAAGTGCTTACAATCTATATTCAAGTAATCTAATCGCAATCCACGAAATACTTATTATAGAGTACTTTCGGTGGCCATCTGGGGTCTTCGTCATCAGTTCCACTTCTTCAAATGGTGCTTTTCAAGAGCAACTGCACAAGGTACTATGAGAATTACCCAAAACGCTATATGTGTGCCTATCATATTTGAAGAGTTCCCTCAATTTCTCCATGATCCCATCATCAGATCCAAACATGACGACAATGGAACCAACTAGAAAGTATACCCTTTCAAACAAAAAAAGAATTTTTGAAATCGGTCCAGCCATCTGCGAGTAATGAGGTAACATACATAAAAAAAAAGTTTAAGACGAATTGATAACCTCCTCCTTTTTTTGAAGTCGGTTAAAAACAATGTGCCAAACAAATAAATAAAAAAAAACCTACCAAATTGTTTATGGGTAATGTATCGCTCTATATTTGAATATGAGCATAAATTAATGCGCAAGAGCGTATTCCTGACAATGGTCGGCGCCTGCCTTCCGGGCGACGCGCCTTAGTTGCGTCAGTGCCGTGCCCAGATGTTAAGTCAAGTGTGAAATTATTATATGTTACAAGGGCGCCAATGAACCGGGAAAGAGGCGCCGAGCTGACTACAAGATGATATCGTGCCCAGAAAAAAAAATTTGGCAAAAGATAGAACCGACTTTCATATCAAAACACTATAAAGCTTAAAATAACTTTAATTTCGGAGGTCGGTGTCATTTGTTTTGTATTTTCTTTTTTTTTTCACACCGCCTTCCGAAATTAAAGTTATTTTAAGCTTTATAGTGTTTTGATATGAAAGTCGGTTCCATTTTTTGCAAAAAAAAAATTTTCACGCTTTGTGGGTCGTTTTGTAATTTATCTAGTTACAAAAGCCATAATGTCAACAACTTATCACCTTTTACAAAATATTGCTTTTCCCGATGCATAGATGTTAATTTTTGAGGAGTTCTCCTGGTACTTGACCATCAGCTCTACATCACCATATGTGTTGTGACGAGCATAGTGTCTAACATCCGTACTCAAGTAATCGAAACGCAATCCACGAAATATTTATTATTGAGGAGTTTCAGTGGCCCTCTGTGGTCTTCATCATCAGTTCCACTTCCCCAAATGGTACTTTTCGGAAGCAACTGCTCAAGGTACTATAAGAAATACCCAAAACGCTATAGGTGTGCCTATAATATTTGAAGAGTTCCCTCGATTTCTCCAGGATCCCATCATCAGATCCTGATTTCGTAACAATGGGACCGACTAAAAAGTATACCTATTCAAACGCAAAAAGAATTTTTCAAACCGGTCCAGCCGTCTCTGAGTTATGAGGTAACATACATGAAAAAAAAAAAGAGTTCAAGACGAATTGAAAACCTCCTTTTTTTGCAGTCGATTAAAAAGAGAACACTTAGATAATACTAAGTAAAAAAACCGGTCAAGTGCGTGTCGAGCCACACGCAGTGTAGGGTTCCATAGTTTACTACAACGCCAAGTGCGAGTCGAATTAGCTGACCGAGAGTTTCATAACATGCTCTAACAAAATCAAACCACTCTGTTTTACACAAAATAATAATAATTTAGTCTAAATATTTTTCAATTCAATTTCTTCGAAAGCGAATAGAATACAGTTGGTCGACTATGACTCGTAATTTTTTGAAGCCAACTTAGGTCTGAAAGTGTTTTTGGTAGGTCCCCCTACCAAAAACACTTGAGTTTAACAAGATTAGCACTTTAAAGCTCAGTATTTCACAAACGGATCACTAAATCAATCATTGTTCTTTACACACCCCCATTATTTTCTATTATTACTCGCTCTCCCATTATTACTGGAACTAACCAGTGTAACCCGTTCGTTTATGGGGTAGATGAGATAAGAATACATAATCCTCTCTTTACGTGTAGGGGAATAACCTAAAAGAATGTTTTTCATGATTTTATTCTACCAATTTGTCGGCGTGATTAATATGTACGGTCGGCCAAGAAAGTGGTGTACCAGTTTTGATTTAGTTTCCCGGTCATCGAAAATTACAACAAGGTTCGTTATAAAAAGATATTACTGAAAGAGACAACATTATCATGACGTCAACCTATGTATTTAGTATTCATACGTCATATGTCACATATAAGTACATGACATTTTAACCTTTAGTATAAATGAAAAGGACATTAGTTTCTACAAAGCAATTGAAATGTTTCCAAACAAAAGTAATAAAAACTATTTAGACAACCGAATTCCATTTGAAAAAGAAAACTGACAATTGACATTTTGTCAAATATATGCAAAAAATCGATATATTTTCCGTGTTATTTTTCAATCAACTGCATATAAAATCATCTCAATGCCTGCCAACTTGACCATTGCCGAAAGAGCACAAATAATTGCCCAATTTAATGAGGGAAGCAGTATCAGTGCGATATCCCGGAATTTGAATATATCGAGGCGTTCTGTCCGCTTTTGGATTCGTCGTGAAGGAGAGGAGGGAAGTTTGTTGGATCACAGAAGAAGTGGTCGCCGGCCTGCACTCTCCAATAACGATAGAGAATTCATGAGACGGGAATATGAAATCAATGGTTTTAAGCCCACAAAACATTTTGCGGAGATGTTCGATGTGAGTGCCCAAACAATAAGGAATCATCTACATTACATGGGGTTGCACCACAGGCATTACGCCAAGAAAATATATTTGACGGATGCTCACAGACTTGCTCGTCTGAACTTCGCCAGAGAGCACTTAGAGTTTGATTGGTCTAATACAGTGTTTTGTGATGAAAAAACGTTTAAATCCAGTCAGCATGGACGTCTTCACCTTTGGCGATATAATTCAACACGGTATAAAGATGATCATGTAATCCCAAATAGAGAATCAGGTCGAATTTCCGTAAATATTTGGGGCTGGATGAGTACGGATGGTGTAGGAGAATTGTGTTCTCTACCTCCTCGAGCGACGGCTGTAAATTATATCGACGTGCTTCAGAATGCAATGCTACCGACAGTCCGTAATGTTTACCCGGAGAACGAAGTGCCACAATTTGATTTTGTTCAAGATAATTGTTCAATTCATAATGCGAGGATCGTAAGAGCCTGGTTTCGTTCACACACTGACGTAAGGGTAATTCAGTGGCCCTCAAGATCGCCGGACCTCAACCCGATAGAAAATCTTTGGGGCCTTATGGTCCAACGATGGTCGCATCAAAATGAAAGAACCAAACAAGCTCTTATTAGTCACTGTAATTATATCTGGGAGGAAATGCGGGGAACCGATATTTGCTCACGGCTTGTTGGTTCAATGAGGTCTCGTCTTTTATAGGTTATAGAGGCCAACGGCGGTTACACCCGTTTCTAATTTTTAAAAATTTTCAATATCTTCTAAATATTACTATATATGCTATGTTTTTGTTTGTTATAAGTATTTTAAAATTGATTGTAGAAATTTAATAAAAGGATAAATCTATTTTTAGCTTGTTTTTTATTGATATTGTAATTACAAGTTTACGGAAATTGTAGGTTTGTGGACTCGCCTTGTGCCTTTACAATTTTATGTAACTTGTTGATTACAATTCTGAATTTGTAGATACAATTTTGTCATCAAAGTCTACAGCCCCCCGCCGTTGATTTTACGACGTCATTGGTTCCATCAAGTTCAAACTAAGAACAGCTGTCACGTTACAAACAGTAATAGTCGTTATCAATAATCAGATAAAGACAGCAATAGAAGTTGTCAGATCGATCTGCAAGCGAAACTAATCTTTATCACCTATGAATCTGCAAGCGATATTCAACCTTAGGGTGGTACACCACTTTCTTGGCCGACTGTACATCCATGGCAAATTTCAGGATTGTAGTACCAATAGTTTCTGAGCTAAGCCACGGACAGGCGGACGGACATTTTTTTTTAATTGTTGATAGGCTAGCGTTTGACCATAATCTCACCTGATGTTAAGCGATGATGTGGTTGAAGATGAAGCACGCTTGCCTAGAAGTGACCTATTCACTCTTGACTTAAAGTCTCCCAGGTTATAACTATCAGGAAACACAGACTCCGGCAGGGAATTCCACTCCTTAGCCGTGCGCACAATGAAAGTATTCCCAAAAAGTTTCGTGCGTATGGGTGGGATGTCCACCATGTAACGATGGCGCATCGCCGTTTGTCTTGTAGTCCGATGATGGAACGGGCATGGCGAAACTATAAGGGTTCCTTGTTGACTACGGAACCCTAAAAAAGTGAATGTACCTATGCGACTTACAGACGGATCAAAGGGAAGTCACCGGGGAAGTATAGACCTCACCGGCAACATCCGGCTGAAGGGACAAGTTCTGTCCAATTTCAAAAATGCCAATTATGATACTCATAATATTATTTTTATTTTTCGTTTGAACTTTTTATTTAGATATCTGATTTTAATCATAGTTGCTTAAAATTTGACTAATCGAATTTGGAGATAATATACCTAGCTTAGGACTCATTCACTTTAACATATTTGTTAAACATTTTTAGGGTTCCGTAGCCGAATGGCAAAAAACGGAACCCTAATAGTTTCGCCATGTCTGTCCGTCTGTCTGTCTGTCCGTCCGTATGTCACAACCATTTTATTCCGAAACTATTAGGACTATACATGTGAAACTTAGTAGGTAGATGTATTCTGTGAACCGCTTTCCGATTTTAAGAAAAAAATTCTAAAATATTTAAAATAAAGGGGGGTCGCGATACATGGAACTAGAACTGAAAATATTTTTTTTTCATGAAACCTATGCGTGTGTAGTATTTATAGACAGGTCTTTAAAAATGATATAAAGGTTTCTAAAACCACTTTTTCATAAAGTCTATCGTTTAAAAGATATAAGCTTCCAAAGTGGTAAAATGTGTGTCCCCCCTGTAACTTCTATAATAATGGAGTAAAAAATCCAAAAAATATATATGTCTATAGATCTTAATGTAAACTTTCAACCAAAATTGGTTTGAACGAAATCGGATCAGTAGTTTTTGAGATACAGCATATTTTCTAAAAACACTATGAAAAACAAAGTTATTTAGCGTAGTTGTAAAAATGTTAATAAGCCCACTTTTGACCTCGATCTCGCTTGATGGTAAGCGATAGATGAGGTATACGGTAGGACGACCGAGCCCAGAAGATACCTCTTTACTATTTACTCTTGCTTTAAAGGCAGAAAGGTCATAAGTGGCAGGGTACACAGAAGCCGGCAGAGAGTTCCACAGCTTGGCTGTGCGCACAATAAATGTGGAGGACGTCGTTTGGTACGACAAGACGCGCGGTATATCAACCAAGTAGGTATATCATTCGGTATATATAAAATATTTTATTTTTGAAAGGTTCGTTTGGTTGCTTGAATGTTTGTTACTCAATCAAGCCAAAAGAGTTGAACCGATCTGAATGAATTTAGTATGTAGATACTTGAAATCCTAGAATTCCTACGAGATCGGGATTGAGCACACCACACCACACATAAAAATCACCTATTTGTTTAAAATACTCTTTGGAAAGACTAGTTTTCAAGCTTATAGGTTTCAGAATATCCATAACGACTATAGAATAACCAATATTTATTTCTTAAAGACTTAAACTGAAATAAATATAAAATACCTACTTACTTACAAATGATCACAGAGCAATGTTTTGACTTAAACGAGCTTTCTGAAATTCAAAGGGCGGACCGTGGTTCAGTGTTGGTAGGTACCTATCTGATAAATGGTCGTAAATCTACGATGAAGATTGAATGCGTCTTGGTGCACGGACCACTGTCCCTCGACAGTAATTACTGCCAGGTTATTGGATGTGGAACACTGTCTCTAATATTTAGTACTATCCTTATTGCGGTGGGTGCACGGAATACTGTCCATGACAGCACAGAATGCTGAGTACAAATGACAGTTAGTACTACCCGGTTATTGGATGAGGAACACTGTCTCTGACATTTAGTACTATACTTAATGCGTTAGTGCACGTAACACTGTCCCTAACAGTTAGTACTGCCCGGTTATTGGATGAGGCACACTGTCTCTGATATTTAGTACTATCCTTGTTGCGATGGGTGCACGCACCACTGTCCCTGACAGTCAGTATGGCCCTACGTGACCACTGCCATTATTATTTGTTTAATTTATTTTAATTAACTGCTATAATTTGACTGATAAACTGCCTCGTTGGTCGAGTGGTCACAAGCATAACTGCTAAGCACGCGGTCTCGGGATCAATTCGCGGGTCGGGCAAAAAGTGTTATTGGAACGAAGTTCCTTATCGCGCGTTACGAAAGGGGGCTAGACGGAAAAAATTCATACGAAAAGTTGTAACGACACTTTTTTACCGACTTCAAAAGAAAGGAGGTTCTCAATTCGTCTTGAACTTTTGAAGTGAAAACTTCTTTAGGGGAGTTGAGGTGGGAGTTGAGGGGGGAGTTGAGGGGGAGTTGAGGGGGGAGTTGCGGGTCGAGTTGCGGGTCGAGTTGCGGGTCGAGTTGCGGGTCGAGTTGCGGGTCGAGTTGCGGGTCGAGTTGCGGGTTGAGTTGCGGGTCGAGTTGCGGGTCGAGTTGAGGCATGAGTTGAGGGGCGTCTCGTGGGGAGTTGAGGTAAAGAGAGAGAGAGAGAGGGCAACGGTATAACCTTTGAAATTTCGTAAATTTTTGAAGGTTTCACTTCTACCACGTGTGAATTACACACATATTTTTTTTACAATTCCTTCACTAATTAATCGAAAGGAACTTCGTTCCATCCGGGTGTCCCTTGACACCTCTCAAGTTTTTTGGGTTTTTAGGGTTCCGTAGTCAACAAGGAACCCTTATAGTTTCGCCATGTCCGTCTGTCTGTCCGTCTGTCCGCGGTTTAGCTCAAAAACTATTGGTACTAGAAAGTTGTACTTTGGCATGAGTATACACGTTAATGACGCCGAAAAAGTGATGAAATAAAATTTTGAAAAAACAATTTTTTAGGGTACCTCCCATACATGTAAAGTGGGATGATAATTATTTTTTTTCGTTCTTCCCATAGTGTGGGATATCGTTGGATAGGTCTTTCAAAAATATTAGGGGTTTGGTAAGACCGTTTTTGATTAGGTAAACCGTTCGCGACTTATCAAGCTTTAAAGTACCAATTTTCGTTAGAGTCAAGTGTCCCCCCCTCTATCAACTAAACGGTTGTAGTTAGAAATTCAAATGTCACGTCAGTAGTACTTATATATAACGAAATTTAAAGGAAAACTATCACACATAAGTGGGCTTTACAAGTTTACGAGTAATAGTTGACCAATTGTATTTGACTCGAAAATTTCGAACAACTCTACAGAAATGTCGATAGATGGCGCTAAGCGCCAGTTGTATCGTGCTAGCTTCTTGTGACGATTGAGTAGTGTAGCTCTGTGTCCGTATTTAAATTCAAAACACCGGCTATGACAAGTTTTATACAAATCTCTAAAAAAAATTAAAACTTTTCGTGCAAAATTGTCGGATCAGGTGAGGATTTGTATAGGAAGTCAAATTAGTTAGGTAGTCATGTTTGGCTTTTAGTTAGAGCATGGTACGAAACGATCAGTCAGCGAATACGACACGCACTTGGCTGTTATAAAAACTACGGAACCCTACACTGCGCGTGGCCCGACACGCACTTGACCGGTTTTATTTTCTGTAAGGAATTTCTCAGTAGTAGCCCGGAGTTTGGAAGTTGGTGGTGCAATGCCTCGGAAAATACCTACGCTACGCCGTTGGTCCCGGATGTCACTTGAACATATTTAATAGTCGTTACGGATAGTCAGAAGCCAGTAAATCTGACACTGATCTAGCCAAGGTGTATCGTGTTACCCAGCTACTGGGTTTTGGACGTCAGATAGGCAGTCTCTCCAGGTAAAACAGTAATATGCAGCTGCAATTGGTTAAACTGTCAACCAACCCCAACATAGCCGGAAAAAGTCTAAGCAGATGAATTGCTATAATTTCTGGACTGATTGTTTGATTGAAATAAAATGAATATAATAATATCATATCTGAGTTTTAGTTCTGATGTTTCAGCCAAAACCCGACATCCTTATGCAGTTATTACAATAATAATTGGACAAACACGTGACTTACGTCATGACTAAGACATAAGGAACCTTCTGCTTACTATTTCGATCATATTGTAGGGACTTTCCAAAATCAAGGTCAACATTTTAATTTTTAACGATATCGGTACTTTTTTGAAGAAAAATTTATAAAAGTGCGTTGTTGATTAAAAAAAGGTTTCCAAAGCAAGAGCACAAGGACAATGCCGAGTTCATTTGTCAGTTATCTTTTCCTTTAGTTGTTTATCAACAAAACGAAAATGTATATAAAAGTTGTTTTTTAATATAAATAATAAAAAAATATCAAGAACATCTTTATATTTTTTTACTTAAATTATCTATACCTAAAGAAATTGAATTTTCAGTATACATATCAGCATGTATTTTATTGTTGGTAAGCTCGCCTTTGACCACCATCTCACCTGATGGTAAGCGATGATGTGGTTGAAGATGAAACACTCTTGCCTAGAAGTAAACTATTCACTCTTGATCAAAAGAAACGTTACTGCTATCAGGAATCACAGACTCTGGCAGGTAATTGCACGCTTAGTTGAAAGCACAATGAAAGTATTCCCAAAACGTTTTGTGCGTTTGTGTGAGATGTCCATCATGTAACGATGGCGCATCGACGTTTGTCTTGTAGTCCGATGATGGAACGAGATTAGAGGAAGTAGTTTGTGCAATTCTATCGCACAATCCCCGAAATTTTACCTATAGAAAACCGATAGATTTGCAACTCGTCGCCGATGTTCAAGGCTTTGGAGCTTCGAGTCGACCAGTGCGTAGGATGTAACCATATGCAGGTAACGTACTAATCATAGGTATGTGTGCTGAATACTTAGCATACAGTTTATGAATGTTAAAGAAACTAAGTACATAATAAAGATTTACAATTGAATAAAGAGTTTGATATTGTTTTCAAGCAATCTTTGCCCAACCAACACAACAATCAACAAATCAAATGCCGAATAAAATTTTATACTGCTTCTACGATTCCCTTGTGAGCGAGAAACTCAGCTATGCCGGACATAGGTACTTAAAGCATGTGTGTTATACTTAAGTTATAGGCAGAAATCATGTAATTCACCTATAAATTGAATGGAATACATAAATCATCATCTATTACATTGAATATTATGATTTGTCACAAATAAGTCCCTTATTCAATGAACCAATTAGTGTCAGGTCATGACACTGCTGTAAGTCCCCTAACTAACAATTGTTTGTATGTTATTGACTATTACAATAACGTGACATTATTCTGAGAAAGAGGTTATCAGTATGTGGTGTAGGTTCTGATGTATCTAACAAACTAAATAGGATTAAGAAATACAAAAGTCTCCCATAAAAAAAATGACGTTTCATACATTCTTGAACGAACCGAATGCACCTCTTGCTGTGTATCTCATAATTGCATCATGTTTCCAGTTCTTTGCTTTATATGTTCAAAAAACTCGATATTGTAAAATATTAACCTTTGCGCATCCATAAACTTACTTCTTCATTTTACTTCTCAACGCACCGGGTTTCTGTTTCTGAAAATGCTACCCCTTGATATCAAGAAAGCCGAGTCAATAAATTAGAAACAACTACTTAAACGTCTGGCATTATTAGTTTTGTCTTCGCCATAATTATTATGACAAATGATCTTTATTTTGTAAATTGGTTATTAAATAACACTCTTACTGGTAATTTTTTTCGTAAATGTTAACTAGATGATTGCCGGTGTTTCCTAACTGAGAAGAAACACCGAAATAAACTCAGGAGTCCGTCTCTTTTAAAGCCCATACAATCTATACTGGTTTTTTAATTATATGGGAACCTTGTAGGTTTCAATCCGATCTTTGGAAGAAAGATGCTCACAGATTTGAGTGGACCTGTCCATACAGTGCAAGCATTTGTCAGATGACGTATAGCTCAACTTAGAATAAGGACCTTAATGATTTGAGAACAATACCAAGATAAAGGCGTTTGGGTAGGCCGCAAAAAGCACTCAAACTGCCAGACAATCATGTTTAACTCGAATAAAATAACCTACATAGTTCACATATTCACAATCGTTTATGAGGATTATGTAGATTAGTCTGAAATGGCCTTTTGAGGAAAGAACCACACAGATTTGAGTAGACCCGTCCTGTCAGTGCAAGCCTTTGTCAGTTAGTCTGTAAGCTCAACTTTGGACTACAAAGGAGCTCAACGACCTGACGAACAATGCCAAAGAAGGGACATTTGAGTAGGTCGCGAAAGTACTTAAACTGCCAGAAATCGTCGTAAGAAAGATAGTAAATAAAAAAAATAAATGAATATAAAAAAACCACATAATCCTCGCATTTAATTAATAAAAATTAAAAAAATATATACTTTACAAAGTAAATATTCATGTCAAAATAAAATATTACACTTTAAAAAGTAAATATCCATGTCAAAATAAATATTAAACAAAAATTCAATTTGTATATACAATACAAGAAATTTTGATTGTAAACAATACTAATGCTCCCTGTATATCATTAGAGCAGCTCAATCTCAAGCCTTTGATTATCTATTGTAGCGTAAAACCGCTACGGTTAAAACTTCCTCCAATTCTAATCCAAACTTTTCAATAAAATTTTTTCTTCATAGCTGTTATTCACATTTGAACAAGGAATCGTGAAAAATATCCTCGGATGTTTTGCCTTTTGACGGCGTCATTACATTTTTGGGACCCGATATGTGATGGTCGACCTTATTTTTTGATTCATATCGAAATTATGAAGTGAAAGTTTTTTTCTGTTGGTGTTAAGCCAATAAAAAATATAAAGTGTCCTAGCGAAAGGATAGTCTGTGGGTGATTTTCTGGTTAATTTGGTATGTATTGTCGCCTTTTTTCTTTTCGATCCGTTTCGCACTAGTTTCATAATTAATCAAAGATTCAGCTTGCATCGGTGGTCTGAAGTTTCTTTTTTGTTTAGATCCCGTTACAAGCCAATTTTTGGCTCCACCCTACGGGCAAACGACGTCGGTTATCGACGACGGAGGTCGGGGCGCTCTCGCCCGATATCCGAGCACATCCTGTGCCTGAGACGTCCATCTCAAAGGCCTGAAGCGAGTACGAGGTAGATGCGGACTCCGCAGCGCAGTGGCTCCGTGATTTCTACGTTACTTCCCACAGTCGTGTTCAGCCGTCCAGGAATTACCGAGTTTTTCGCAGCAGGAGTTCTATTTTATACACCTAATTTGTATATTTCTAATCTAAAAATTCTCACATCAAAAACTCTTTCTAACCTAAGGCCTATCAAGACGCGTTGGATGCTCTTAGTGTTTTTTTTGTAACAAAAATTACTAATATTGCGTATTCGCCTAGCTATAACCGATTGCAATCGATTTTTTGTTAGGTAAGTTAAAAATATTTGCATAATACTTTCGATAACATTTTGTTCTTTCCGCTAAGTTAACCCACGCCATCACTGAAAGGTTCCCAATAATAACTAATATTTAATTTTTTTATGTTTTTTAATTAAGTACTTGTTTTCTATCTTTTTCCTTTTAATCAAAATTAAACGTGTTAAGTAGCGGTTGTGTTTTACTGTGCACTTAATTTTATTTACGCTACAATATGGCGCCCGAATTAAAGTAAGTTTGCATATTAATTATTAGTAAAATACCTTTTTTTTTGTTATCTCGTGTGTGGTTGCTCTTGAGAGCAATCTTTAATTTTCATCTTTCTTATTGTGAATTTCAGGTTTTAGAATTGGTCAAATACCCGTATGGAAGTTAAAAGGATTACCTGTCTTGAATGTTTTCCCGATTCATACGACTGGACTACAGAATTGCTAACTGAATTTATGTTCTTTGCTAAATTGTGTGATGTTTGTGAAATTCAATTTTAAAGATTAACTTTGTAACTATACCCAATTTCCAATTCTTTTATTTTCTCCCAAAATATACTTATCTATCCCGAGTTTTATTTTATCCCAGTAGGTAGCGGTAATTAGTTTCCCGTAGAGTGTGTTTGATGTGTGGATGGTTAGGCATCGTGACCAAAGGTAAGCTTTTTGAATGGTCGTGTGCTAGTGTCTACCTTTCTTATTTTTTTTAGCCCGTCTGTTTGCTTTTCTGCTATTTGCTAGTATCTGTTTTTGTTGGATTCTTAGCCCAGCCGATTCCTTTGACGTTCATGTTGTTGTCTTCTTCCCGCATCGATATTACGGCACGATATCTAACGATTTCCTGCTAAGTCCCGCTCTTTCATTTAACCTATTTCTATTTTGTGTTTAAAAATGTCCGAAGAAGGTTCTATCGTTGAGACTCCTTTACACGGAAGTATTATTATTTCTAGACCTCCTCCCATTCCGCCTAGGCCCACTCCGGGTACTAGTCGTTCTAACTTACCTTCTCCGATGAAATCCGAGGACTGTCCCGGTTACTTTCTAAAACGATTTTCGCTAAGAAAATGGAACATAAATTATACTGGAGATACCAGTGTTCGAAATTTTTTTACCAGTATCGAAGAAGAGAAGGATGCAGACGACATAACTGACAGTTATCTGCTTAAACGCTTCCACGAAGTGTTATCCGGTCGCGCCTTGAATTATTATAGGTCAATCCGTCGACCTGATATGACTTACCCCGAATTAAAAGAAAAATTCTTCAAAACATTCGGGGAAATTGATTTCGAATTTAAAACCGGTCAACAAGTTAGGAATACAAAACAGAAATCAGATCAACCTGTTTTACATTTTGTGCATCAGATTTCTCAATTGAATGATACATTACGTAAACCGGTCGATAAATCTGAACTATTAGAAATTATCACTCACAACATGCATCCTAGATATTTTCCATGCTTATCGATACATAAATTTACTGACTTAGATGCGCTCATTGACACTGCATCGCATTTTGAAAGTTTTTTGCCCAAATCTACAAAATTAGTTTCAAGCGCAACAAATCAATCACAAATCTGTCCAAAATGCAATAAAACAGGACACCCCTATCGTACTTGCCCTGATTTCCCTGGTATGCTATGTTTTAAATGCCGCACACCTGGTTTTATAACTCGTGATTGCCCAAAATGCAATCCAAAAAATGTTTAGCCCACCGGCGACACGCATTACTCCGTACAGTGTCACCGGTGATAGCGTCCGATTCATCTGATAACCGTCCTTTCATCGAGATCATATTGTGTAACCGGGTCGTTAAAGCCCTTCTTGACTCTGGTGCACAAATGTCCCTTATTAGTGATTGTTTAACCCAACAACTGGGTATTTCTTTAAAATCAAACGTTCAGTGCCCACGTGTTATTTCCGCTAATAACTCTCCTATTGATATTTTAGGAACTATCTTTCTCCCAGTTAAGTTTAATGGTACGACTTTTATCCACGAATTTTTAGTAGCACGTTCTATGTCTTCTTCAGTTATTTTAGGTATCGAATTTTGGAATAAGTTCGGTTTGACTTCAGTTTTTAGTCAAGCTTTTAACAAAAATATCAAAGGTAATATGTACCTTCCTCCCGACTCTAATTCCCTACCTCCTGACCCACATACCCTTCCTTCTGACTCTCAATCCCTTCCTCAGATTAATTGCATTAGCGAGGTTCGATACATTCACCCTCGTAACGTTTTATTACCAGACCAAGAGCTAAAGTTGCAACGGGTCATTGAGGAATTCGATGTCATTTCATCCGATAAAGTTGGCCTTGGTAAGACTACTTGGCTATCACACAAAATAAACACTACTGGACCACCAATTAGACAACGGTTTTACCCTCTTTCACCTGTTAAGTTAAAGTTGCTCAATGAGGAAATCGATAAGATGCTGGAGATGGGTGTCATTCGTCCCTCACGTTCTCCATGGGCCAGTCCTGTTGTGATGGTTACCAAAAAGGACGGTTCTGTACGTTTTTGCGTTGATAGTAGGAAATTGAATAGCGTTACTACTAGAGATTCTTATCCGCTCCCCCGTATTCACGATATTCTTGACAACCTTCGAGGTGCAAGGTATATAAGTTCTCTTGATTTTAGGAGTGCATTTTGGCAGATTCCTCTCGCTGATGATGAGAGTTGTGAAAGAACCGCGTTCATAGTTCCACAACGAGGTTTATTTGAGTTCGTCAGAATGCCATTTGGTCTCACGAATGCAGCTTCCGAGATGCAGCGCCTTACTGATATGATCGTTAATTTTGAATTCACTTCGACCAGTGATAATTGCGTTTTCGGTTACGTCGATGATCTAATCATAATATCAAAAGACTTTGATAGTCACCTCTCGCTCCTTAGAAAAGTACTAGACCGTCTCAAGGAGGCCGGTTTAACTATTAACCTAAAAAAATGCGAGTTCTGTAAAAGCGAATTGAAATATTTGGGTTATATCATCAACGAAAAGGGTTTACAAACTGATCCCAGCAAGCTCGATGCTATTAGGGATTATCCCGTTCCTACTACAGCTAAGTCACTACGTGGTTTTATTGGGTTATGCTCATATTATAGGCGTTTTGTTGATGGTTTTTCTTCTATAATAGCTCCACTCACTGCCCTTATAGGAAAAAAGAAGGGTCGTGACCCTATAAGTTGGGATGATGCCGCCGATCAAGCATTCCTAAAATTAAAGGATGCGCTCATCAATACTCCCGTTATGGCTTGTCCAGATTTCTCGAAGCCCTTCATTTTGCAATGTGATGCGTCAGCTGTCGGTCTTGGTTCGGTTCTTTCTCAAAAGTTCGATGGTGTTGAACATCCTATCGCTTATTATTCACGTTTATTCTCAAAAGCAGAACGCAATTATAGTACAACCGAACGTGAACTTTTATCCGTTCTTGATTCCATTAAGCATTTTCGCTGTTATTTAGATGGAATGAAGTTTTCTGTTATAACCGATCATATGGCCTTGAAATGGCTCCTCACACTAAGTAATCCCTCAGGGCGTTTGGCGCGATGGGCTACTGTGATTTCCCAATATACGTTTGATATCATTCATCGCAAAGGGTCGCAACACGTCGTTCCAGACGCTTTATCTAGAATGTACGCGAGTCCGGTTACATTCGATCAAGGACCTGACCATACCAATGATAGATGGTATAAAAAGGTGTATTTAGGGGCTCGTGACTCCCCTCAAACGTTTCCAGCTTACGCCATTCGGAACGGTGTTCTGTTAAGACGCATGCCAATCACTAACCCATTGTGCTCTGATCCTTGGCGCATAGTTTTACCCGTTGAAAAGGTTAAATCCGCTATATGGGAAGCTCATAATAATCCTCTCTCTATACATCCTGGAGTTTCAAAGACTTATTTTAAGCTCAAGGATAACTTTTACTGGCCAAATATGTTTCGAGATGTTTCTGAGACTTTAAGGCAATGTGAGGTTTGTAAAGCTTATAAGATCGCGAATTCCCAACCACGTGGTCATATGTGTTATCCAAAGGAAGTTTCTTTACCTCTACAAATGATTTCTATCGACGTTATTGGACCGCTTCCAATCGCTTATTATGGGTTCAAATACATTTTATCTATGGTCGATGTTTTTTCTAAATATGTTTGGTTAGTCCCCCTTAAAAGGATTGACGCCAATTCAGTTATAAAAGCTTTGGAATCTGAAATATTTTTTAACTTCGGAGTTCCACGGTCTATTCTCTGTGATAATGCTACCGTTTTTCGTAGTAATCAGTTTTTAAATTTTCTTAGATCGTTTCGCATTGAATCCCCTACGTATACCCCTTATTACACTCCACAAGCAAACACGGTTGAACGTTATAACCAAAGTGTCGTTACTTGTTTGAGCATATTGGTTGGCGAGAACCAAAGGAATTGGGCTAAATTGTTACCCAAGGTCAAACTTTACCTCAATTCATGTATTAATTTAGCCACAGGGTTTACGCCAAACTTTCTCATATTCGGTAGAGAAGTCTGTATGGATTCATCGCGTGCGAATAACCAGACTCTAAGCACTAATTTAGCTGAAAGTCGGGAACAACACGCGAGTAATCTGACTTCGCTCGCCGAGATTTACGCAAAAGTAGCGGACAATCTTTCTTCTGCTTTTCTCCGTAATTCACGAAATTACAATACGAACCGCACGGCTATTACACTCAATGCCGGCGACATTGTATGGAGGCGTAATTTTTCAAAATCGTCAGCTGCTGAATACTTTACAGGAAAGCTTGCTCCTCGTTTCATTAAATGTCGTGTGATCAGAGTCATCTCCATGACTACATATGTCCTACAAGACTGTGATTCTCATCATATTGGACAATATCATATAAAAGACATACTTAAATGAATTAATTTGTTCCATATTCTTAACTTAATCAGCATTACTTATGTTAGGCCATTAGTTTTCAATTAACGACACCTCTTTTATTATTTCGACCCTCATTCCTCCCTGGAGTTAATATTTATTCATAACCATTTCCTCTCATTAAGCGTCGTATTTTTGATTTTGATTTAAGGTCCACCCTCTTTAACTTAACCCTCTCTCTTTAACTTAACCTTCTAACTTATCCCTCTATAACTTAAGCTCTTGACTTTGAGTCGTGTTAGACTTTGAGTCGTGTTTCACTTTGAGTCGTGTTTGACTTTGAGTCGTGTTGGACTTTGTGTCGTGTCTCACTTCGAGTTATTATCTGACTTCGAGCTTTTGTGTTCGACTTCGAGTTTTTGTTTGACTTCCTTTGAAGTTATTTTTAGGTTATTTCTTAATCTCAACTCTTATTTGTTTCGTCTTGAATATTGTTCTTTGTTCCTATATATTTAAGAATATTATTCTAGTTCTATCGTTTGTTTTTCTATTCTAATGTAGGTTTAGGAGACGCATCTGAAGCTCGCACTGTTAACGTCTAAACTGGAGGCCGGCTTTCAATTTTATTCAGTATCAGCTGCACTTCGATGTCGTTGATTTGATGTATTTAGTTTAAAGTTAGTTAGGCTAGTTTATTTAATTTGTATATATATTGGTTTTCACTCTTGGTTGATGCTATCCCTTTTGTGTTGTCAATCTGTTATTGTGTTTTCAATCTGTTATTGTGTTTTCAATCTGTTGTTGTGATCTCTATCTGTTATAGCGTTGTCACCCTCTCACTGGGTTGATACTTTCACTTGGGTTGATCTCTCACCTTTCTTTTAGGGTTGTCAACCACCTTTCTTTTAGGGTTGTCAACCACCTTTCTTTTAGGGTTGTCAACCACCTTTCTTTTAGGGTTGTCAACCACCTTTTTTTAGGGTTGTCAACCACCTTTCTTTTAGGGTTGTCACTCACCTTTCCTTTAGGGTTGCCACTCACCTTTAGGGTTGCTACTCTCGTTTTTTTTTACTGGAAATGGGGTACTGTAGCGTAAAACCGCTACGGTTAAAACTTCCTCCAATTCTAATCCAAACTTTTCAATAAAATTTTTTCTTCATAGCTGTTATTCACATTTGAACAAGGAATCGTGAAAAATATCCTCGGATGTTTTGCCTTTTGACGGCGTCATTACATTTTTGGGACCCGATATGTGATGGTCGACCTTATTTTTTGATTCATATCGAAATTATGAAGTGAAAGTTTTTTTCTGTTGGTGTTAAGCCAATAAAAAATATAAAGTGTCCTAGCGAAAGGATAGTCTGTGGGTGATTTTCTGGTTAATTTGGTATGTATTGTCGCCTTTTTTCTTTTCGATCCGTTTCGCACTAGTTTCATAATTAATCAAAGATTCAGCTTGCATCGGTGGTCTGAAGTTTCTTTTTTGTTTAGATCCCGTTACAAGCCAATTTTTGGCTCCACCCTACGGGCAAACGACGTCGGTTATCGACGACGGAGGTCGGGGCGCTCTCGCCCGATATCCGAGCACATCCTGTGCCTGAGACGTCCATCTCAAAGGCCTGAAGCGAGTACGAGGTAGATGCGGACTCCGCAGCGCAGTGGCTCCGTGATTTCTACGTTACTTCCCACAGTCGTGTTCAGCCGTCCAGGAATTACCGAGTTTTTCGCAGCAGGAGTTCTATTTTATACACCTAATTTGTATATTTCTAATCTAAAAATTCTCACATCAAAAACTCTTTCTAACCTAAGGCCTATCAAGACGCGTTGGATGCTCTTAGTGTTTTTTTTGTAACAAAAATTACTAATATTGCGTATTCGCCTAGCTATAACCGATTGCAATCGATTTTTTGTTAGGTAAGTTAAAAATATTTGCATAATACTTTCGATAACATTTTGTTCTTTCCGCTAAGTTAACCCACGCCATCACTGAAAGGTTCCCAATAATAACTAATATTTAATTTTTTTATGTTTTTTAATTAAGTACTTGTTTTCTATCTTTTTCCTTTTAATCAAAATTAAACGTGTTAAGTAGCGGTTGTGTTTTACTGTGCACTTAATTTTATTTACGCTACACTATCTATGATTTCTTTTAAACAGAAAGTTTATTGTAGAGCACCGTATTTATTAGTCTATTATTTAAGCATATATACAATATGTATTTTATTAGTATTATATATATATACAATATTATATATATTATATGTACATTATGTATATTATTATTATTATATGTATATTATGTGTATATTCTTTTCATAAATCATGTCGTTTTGTTTTTGTACACCTACCAAATTGTGAATCTTTTTAATTTTAACCCAAAGGCTGACTGGTAGAGAATGTTTTATTGTATTAAGTCCGCCCATGTACCACTATTCTAAATAAAGTTTAAATAAATAAATGCGGATATAACGTCGAAATGAAAGCATATGCGGTCGATCTTTCATTATGGAATTAGTAATTATTGGAAATCAAATTGGTGTGAGATTCTACTCAGTGCACAAGCGTTGCATCATTTTCATTTTCAACTCAGTGGCGTAACGCGAGTGTTAGCAGTCAGGGGCGCACGCAAAAATCGGGTCAAGCCTAGTTTGTATAAAGGTTCAAACTGAACACAAAATGTTCGAATCTGGCCAAGAACGATTAGCTGGTTGTGTAGTTATCTTTGTCAAAATGCTTTCATTCTGACAGGCAGCAGTCAATTAGTCGAGTTAAGTTGAAAACCAAGCGCTAAGAGCTAGAGAGTCAAACTGAGAAATCATATAATAAGAGTTATAAATATTAATAGACAGAGTGGCCTAAAAGTTGAAGAAAGTTCTAAGTTTGAACTGGATTGTTTCTCTTCAACAACTGCGCTTCAGTGGCGGGTACCTACTGTTACAATTTATACTTGCACAGTAAAAATACCGAATGGTATATGGACCTTCATACCTTCACCCATACGCACAAAACGTTTTGGGAATACTTTCATTGTGCGTATAGCTAAGCAGTGGCATTCCCTCCCAGAGTCTGTATTTCCTGATAGCTGTAACCTGGGGGTCTTTAAGTTAAGAGTGAATAGGTTAGGTTAGTGTGCTTCATCTTCGACCACGACATCCCTTATCATCAGGTCAGATAGTAGTCGCGAGCCTATTATCAATACAAAAAAATTAAGGTACTGAATGAATTTTAGGTACTGTATAAAACACATAGATAGCAAACTATAACTATCAGGAATTGGAGACATGCTGGTCTGCTCCCCAACAATTTAGCCCATATATATTTGGCCCATACCATTATTCTTTCAAACTCAAATGGGTCCCGCCTGCTTCCAACTTTCATTTAATTTAAAATGGGCTTGTTTTTATTAGCTTTTCAGTTAGTTTTAGTATAAGGTTGCAGTCGGGTTTTTTAATTTTTTTGACTACTTTTTTTATTTCCAGCTTTTTATTTTACAAATGTGAAAGATTTCGCAGATGATTTAGTTCTTGATACGTGTTTTTTACGATTTGACACTTTGAATTACTTTTAACCATATAAGTTGTGTATATGTTTGTAATCACCTTTTAAAACCCTTTATTTTGATACCCCACTCGATAGGTTTTGAGAAAAAAAAAACTTTTTTGAAGGCATAATATAGCGCCAAAAATCCGCCATTTTGGTTTTTTTTATTTTTATTTTGGTATACCCAGTGTCACTTTCACAGTCAATACGAATCTAACGATACCTCTCAAGCTACAATCCGTCGAGCCGTTCAGGCCACAGAGCGTGCCAAACAATTATACATACATACATATATACATACTCTCGAAAAACATAACCCTCCTTCTGGCGCAGTCGGGAAAAAACAACTGTATTAAAATGTTATTGTACAATAAAGTCTATCTATCTAAAACGTTCAGATTTTTATTTAATTTAAATTTAAGGATCGACTGTACCCACCCTTTATTTATAGCAGTCGGGCACATTACTTTGTGTAATTTATGTCATCACCGCTGTTATCAAATCGGTGAAGAAAAACATCGTGCGGTATCCGGCATGTCCACCATAAATTCGAAGATATGTGACATTCACCATCCAGCACTGGGCCCACGTGTTGAATTAGGGCCCATTCCGTCTCACAGAGTCTCTATAAGAGTAGGGTTGCCATCCGTCCGGGTTTTCCCGGATCTGTCCTAGTTTGGAGAGCGTCCGGGGGCGTCCGGGATTTTCCCAATAAGCGTCCAGGTAAAACCCGGACACACATTGGTCTTACGGGTACCAAAAAGCACGATCTCTATTATTATTTTCCTATGGTATTTCATCTCATTGTTTATGTTACGTTGATTAAATGAAAAAGAAGATACTGTTATTAAAAAAGTTCTAAAGCTCTACAATGTTATCATTTTATCAGTAAATAAAAACCAAAATTAAACATCGTTGTTTTTAGTATCAAGTTCAAAAATGTATTTTTCTACGGTGTCCGGGGAAAAACTGTGATTTTACTCAAATGTCCGGGGTTTATATGTCTTTGTCTGGGGCCGGCAAATTTGGTGATGGCAACCCTATATAAGAGGAGGGTGGCCTATGTCCCAGCTGTAGCAACGTAATAAGTTGAATTACATCAATATCGGTATTAGGTGTCAGATTCATGAACAAAAAGTCGCGGAATCAAACCTCCCCCCCACACTATTGCCGTGAACCCACTTCAGACACAAGCATATTTAGCTTAGTTCGAGGGGTTAACAAAATTCTGCCGGAGTTTGTGTTTCCCGATAGCTATAACCTGGGAGCCTTTAAGTCAACAGTGAATAGGTTACCATCACTTACCATCAGGTGAGATGGTGGTCAAACGCGAACCTATTTTTATGTGAAATCTACTAACATTGCTAGTTCTCTTTATAATAAAAAATGTTATAATTATTTATTTCAAGTTAATATGCAAATTTTATTGTGTAAATAAAGCAACATTCCATCATTTATCAAATATCCTTTGAGACACTTAATCTGTAACGGATAAGAGGACTTTATTTGGACGTAAGTTCTTATCATAAAAAAAAAACCCAAAACCAACATCTAGAAAGGTCTTGAACTCAAAATTTATAGCTTAATCTAGTTAAATACCTATATTTCTAATGTTCACACCCGGATTTAAGTCTATCGTTTCTTAATAGGCAATTTTTATTATTACGTGACAAGTGAGCAGCAAATCAGGGCTGATAAGCCTAAGTACCTATCACCGAATTAGGTACTTATCTTTTATGACTCCGTGATTATCAACAATATACTAACATAACACTTATATATATTATGTACTAGATCATATAAATACTACAGTATTTCATTGAAAGATCACAGTCGATAATCGTTTTGTTCAAATTGTTTTTGTTTTCTTTTTGTTTGTTTTAATAAGGTAAGTTTTTTGTGTAGAATGTTTTTAAGGCATTATTTTATAATTTAATTATGTTTTTTTTTTTGTTAAAATATTAAATTCTTTTTCGTAACTTTTGGAGATAAAAAACCGTTTTGGATAAGTTTTAATTAAATTTTGTATATTATTACTTTGAATAAAGTAACCCGTCGGTAAGGGTAATTCCTCTCGAAATAAAATCCAAAATTTAAGAATAAATACTCAAATCGTTGCTAGTAGTAATAATTATTATTTCAGGAAACTGAGCTTCATTATATGTAAAATTTTTATTACTAATAAATATATTTGATATTGAATTAGTATATTTATGGTAATTCTATTAATAGTAATTAGTATTAAAAAAATCTTAATTTGAGCTTAAGTTGTACAAACTAAAATGTTGATTGGCAGATAATACATAAACGTAACATTCTGTAGTTTACGTTGTGTATCTTATAGAGGAAACTCAAACTAGTACTACTAGTACTAGTATTAAGTACTAGAGGTCGCCAGTGATCCCCCATATCTATCCAAAAGGGCTGAAGACAACATCTGGTATGGAGTCTCTATGCACAGTTTCAGCACAAAATAACTGACTCAAAGAATTGGTACCAAATTATCGGTTTCATATATTTCTTGAATACCAATCATAACAAACGTGTCACAGCACTACGATGGTCAATAACTTTCCACGTCACTTGCCAATAACACTAATATCTTACTAATTCTCTTCGTTTTTCTTAATTTGAAAAATTCGGTCTCTGGTATCAGTGTATTGGTATTTGTAATAAGTTCTACACACGTAGACTTTTGGATTACAAAACCCTTGCCATATCGTTTGTTATCATCCAAAGAAGCCATGCATAAGGTATGTATATATATATATATAGGTATAGGTATACCCTTTAAATTACACGTTGTAGACTATTGAATAAGTATCAGATAAGATGCGTTAAAAACTTAAAACGTATGCACCATTATAGGCAAAAGCTCGTTGAGAAGAAAGCTTTTTCATTTCGAGTTTGACAGTGTGTAAATCTAATCAATTTTCGGGGACATATTGCTTCTACGTCTGAGTGTTTGAAAACTGTTTTTTTTTGGAACTTTATACACAGTCGTTTAAAGCGGTTGAGTTTTTTTCAAAACATACAGAATTGAATCCGGCGTTACTTTGTGGAAATCCATACCAAAATAATATATAAACATTATTTTTCAAAATGTATTTATTTATTGTTTTGCAATTATTTCTTTACGGTATATCAGCATCAAAACATTACCTGTTTGAGATATTCTTAGGTATCTGTGTGTCAAATTTCGTCCAAAAACTTGGACTAATCAATCTTCCAAGCCTTTTCTCAACTATGTTGAGATTGGTTTCAAATCTAACTGCTTGCAAAAATATAGTTGACCTTAGTGACCTCCATATGGAGGTAACTGGGGAATACGTTACACCTTGGCACGTCTAGTGTCAGATTTTTTAACTTCTGACTAACAGATGTCAAAGACGTACAAATGACAGCTGGAATCGAACGGCTTAGCATGCTTTTCGAGTAGAAGTACTAGATGGTTACCAATCTGAGGACTTCAGCAAGCAATGCTTAACCTATTATCAATAAAAAAAAAAAAAAAACTGTGCGTCTGTTAAAACCTAGCCTACAGCATCTCCGTCCAATGTCAAAACCAGTCAGCTAATACCGACGTCGCAGACTTCTCCATTTATAATTCTACTACGCTTGGATAACTTTGTAGCAGCTATTTAGTTTCTATATTATGTATGTATAGCCCGCACATTAAGCATTCCTTCGAACCAGCCAAAAAACCGGCTTAAAATCAGCTAATTATGTTCATATGTTAATAAGACTGTTATGCAACTTACGTAACGTATTGGAAAAAATACCCGAAACCCGTAACGAAGGGGAATGGGCTCTTACTTAGCACATTCAAACATTTGACTCACCCTGTACTTGAACTAAGTAGATTTTCCAGGGTTCTCTTCAATTTTACAAATTTTCTACAATTAGATTAGATAGCTGGACACCTACTTGAGAATATTTCTAATATAGATATGTTATCGACCTATCCTTGATTTCGTTTCAAGGTTATTTTTGGCACGTGGTCATAAGTGTGCTAGATTCAATGACATTGAAATTGAAATCATATCGATAAAGTTAGTCGTGGTTTTTTCTTCGTTAGCTAGCTGCATGTACCGAAGATAAATCTTTGATAATTATAGTACTTATCTATCGAATGGTGTGCATTGCACTCAAAAGTCCGGAAAAAGCTTAAATATATAGACATGTTGTATTACATAAATGCATCAGCTCAAAAGCGATGTATTGTGAGAATCTATAAAAAATCATAGGCTTTAGACAGATGAGATTTTAACAGCGATAGCGTGGTTTAGACTGTTGACAATACATAAAAAATGTACACGTAAAAATGCCATATGAGCAGTATACATGTTTGACAGGTCTGTTGGTCTAGTGGTCAGTGGCCCTGACTGCTATGTCGCAAGGTCGTGGGTTCGATTCCCACCATCGACAAATGGTTGTGTGATGAGCACGATCATTTGTTCTTTGTCTGGGTGTAATTTATCTATAATATGTATGTATTTAGAAATATACATGTATGTTTATCAGTTGTCTAGTACTCATAGCACAAGCTCTGCTTAGTTTGGGACTAGATGCCGTTGTGTGAAAGTCGTGGAATATTATAGCAATCAATCGGATTTGGTTTATTTTCTTTTCACCTTAGATAAAGAATTCCTTTTTAATATGAATAATTTTATAACATTATTATGCTATATTAATAAAGTGCAACGTGATTGATATTAGTCATTTTTTTGTATTATATTTGTTCATTTGATTTGGTTTATATTCGTTCCAATTTAGAAACCTTGAGGAATACATCTTCCTAATTCCCTTTTTTAATATTAATAATTCTATAATATAATTATTATTATATATATAATAAAGCAAACAATTTAACTATAAAAATTAGAATTGATTCGCAAAAACCGACAAGCGCAACCTGTATACAAATTAAGTAGGGACTTGTACCTAGAATTTCTTGATTTGGACACGCCCGATTTATTTATTCTCTACATCAGGGTTAAGCGTAAGGAAGTTAAAACCAGATATAATTAGATGACCCTCTTTTAAAATAAGAATAGAATTTCCTATAAAAGAAAGAAGGTTAAACACTTTATTCTTGTAATCTCTTGATGCATACTTCGTTTTGGTAAATACATTCTAATAGTTGAATGTATTAATCTTACTATAGGAGAACAGCAAATGTGTTTAGTATTAATAATTAATAACAATTTAAGTTCGGGGAAGTTATGAGATTTACTGCCTATATAAACAAGAACATACAATCTTTCGCTTCATTGAACTGTTTGAATCCCCGCGGATATCAACACACCTCTTTGCTCGAATACGTATTCAAATTCTGACATTTATAAAGTCGGTAGCTCCAAGTCAGTCATTCAAAAACCGGATTCTAAAAAGAATTTTGATTTTTTATTCGGTAGTTTTTTTTTATAAATTTGAATTAAGGTTAACTGACCGACCCCAATACGGCGTAACGCGTCACGGTACAGGTTTATTTTTATGAATTTATATAAAATGATTAACTTTATGCAATATAAATTATAAGTGGTCTTCATTTTGCAAATTTGTTATTAAATAAATAACACTTTTATTCATCATTTTTTTATGAACACTTTTACACGTCATTACCTACCATATTCTTTTTGTTGTTATTTGGTAATTATATCTATCTTATTCTTTGCAGAAATCATGGCCAGTTTAGTTCAAATTGTGTCCGTCTGCTTGCTTGCCAGTGTTGCGGCCCTGCCGTCAACTCGAAACGAAAGGAGTTCCTATGGTATGTAGCTTTACTTACGTCTGTACACTTCCCTGCCCTCTAAAAGCCCTTTCCAGATTCATAAAAAAACACGAACTTCATGTTTTATTTTAATATTTTTTGTTTTCGTGATGCAAATCTTCATGTACTTACGGGTATGTTCTCCGACGATATCCCTAAGGCGGTCGGTGGGGTTTATTAGGCTCGTACTGATTAAAACCACTCTATGCTTCAGGCATGTTTCCGGGGTGCTGCGGGAGAGTAAAAACACTGGCAAAACGGTCACAAAGGCAGCTAAGGAACAGGGTGGGATTTTCGTCAGTAAAAGTCTGACATTTTCTTCTGCTCCTTTCAGAGCGGGAGGAGTCATTTAATGATTTGCCCTCAAAAATATACAACGTGTAACGGAAACCACATATCTATCCAAAAGGACTGAAGACAACATCTGGTATGGAGTCTCTATGCAAAGTTTCAGCTCAAAATAAGTGACGCACAGAATTGACCCCAAATTATTGGTTTCATATGTTTCTTGAATACCAGTAATAACAAACGTGTCACAGCACTATGAGGGTCACTTTCCACGTCACTTGCCAATAAAACGATAATTCTCTTCGTTCTTCTTAATTTGAAAAATTCGGCTTCTGGTATCAATGTATTGAAATTTCTAATATGCTCCACACATGTAGACATAGGATTACAAAACCCTTGCCATATCGTTTGTTATCATCCAAAGAAGCCGTGCACTCGGTATGTATATACCCTTTAAATTACACGTTGTATATTTGACGATTACATGGTAATCCGATACAACCGGAGAAATATCAGGTATAGGACCAACGACTTTACGAGGCACGGGGGTCCAACGCCAACTTCCAAACTCCCGGCTACTATTGAAAAATTCCTTACAGAAAAACCCAGTAGCACTGTTTGCCATACCCGGGAATCGACTTGCCTTCCTGAATCACGTAGTCAATCAATTTTACTTTTACAGCAATTGTTATCACTATGAGAATGTCAGCTTATCCAGGGCGTCTTATATTGTCAGAAAACAATAAATGAGAGCACAAAAGTAACCTTAAACATTTTCATTCCTTAACTCTTCTCAGTTTGATTCCCGCATCAGAACAAATGTTTGTATGGCCTACAAATAGTTGTTCCGGGTCTAAGTGTTTGTAAAAATGCACTCTTTTCAATTAACAAACAAGATACCATTTGAACTTAAAACGGGATATTTATTGTTTCGAGTTTCCGATATTTCGGCACTGTTGCAAGCCCCATAATCCGTGTAAGTATATCCTGTTTTAAGTTCTAATGATACTGTTAGTGATAATGTTAGCTTGAAAACATAATATATTAACAAACATGACTTCAACAGATTACCCCTTCAACTTCGTGGCTAGAGAAACGTGGGGCGCTCGTCCCCCGAATGGTTTCACGAATTTGAGCCTGCCGGTACCCTACGTCGTGGTACACCACAGCTACATTCCCCCAGACTGCAACACTAAGGACGCCTGCAAGAGGAACATGAGGCTAATGCAGGACATGCACCAACTGCACAACGGATGGCAGGATATTGGATACAAGTGAGTCCATTATCTAACGTACAGGAGTTCCACTAAGTTACAGCCTGTAACGAAATGGAACTCCAAATGCTGGGAGTATTTTCCGAATCGTTTTCTTCTTTCTAGCCCTTCTACTATCTTCACACTAAAAATCATTTCGAACCGTTGCTCAGTTTTGACGTGAAGGAGGACAAAAACAAACGCACATTCGCATTTATAATATTAAGTATGAATGTTTCACAAAACAGATCATAATCATCTCTTTAGGCATTACCTACATATTTTTATTACAGCCACATGACGTTTATCCACCAACCCATGCTGGGCCAGCGTGGTGGATTAGAGCCCATTCCATCACATAGAAAGAACATCACGTTATAGGCCAGTTTGGATTTACAACAAATCAAGACTACTCTTACGTAAAAAACAATCCGTGTAGATGATACTAAGAAGGATTTATTTTAGAATAAATATAAATAATAAAGCCTGATACATATTACTCAGCAAATCCGTGCCAGTTACATTTGTTCCGTATTGCACTAATTATATCGCATCGAGAATCAGCTTTCTTCCCAAATAATGAGTAAGGTGAACTATGTTATGCACCTGTACACATGACACATATAATATGATATACGGAACGTTTCCGATGAACGTGGTCTTATTTAGGGGTAATTTTAATTATAAACATATCTCTACTATAAAAATGCCCTAGAAGTTTAAAAAAATCAATTTTTAAACGGTCTGGTCAGTTGATGAAGTAAAATAAATAATAATTAACATCATGACATCGGCCTTAAAAATGACTACAAAGGTTCTTATACCCCCTGTAGATGTATACACATTTCGTACGTAATAAAGCATAGCACAAAAAGTATGTACACAGTAAAAAAATTAAGTCTCGTTATAACTAAGCGACCTCTAATCAAGTTCTTAAATAGGTATTCTTGCACTGTTCGATTTTCTATTTTCGGTGCTCGGCGGAGCGTTGAAAATCCAACAGCACAAACTAATAAAAGTATCAAAACTATTGTTAAAATAGCATACTATAAAACTATACATGAAAATGTACTACATAGCACCCTATTTAGATACACTTCTAGTTTGTCTTCAAAACCAATTTCAGAGTCAGAATAATCGTCATCTTCATCTTCTTAGGCAATTTTAAGCTATTTTTTGAGGTGAAAAACTTCACGTGTGACCTCTGCCTTGAGCCGCGCTAAGGGGTCTGCCAGACTCTGACTAAAACCACCCCATGTTCCCTCGCCTTGGGTTGCTGGAGCACTTAAGCTCTCTTGAACGCAGCCCCCGACTGGAACCAATTTTCAGGGTCGACATCGTTGGCAGAAAGTTGATTGTTCATACTCACTGAACGCTAATAGTTGACAAATAATGTTGTGGATACGCAATCAGTGTTCTTATCACAAACTTAGACGATAACGTTTTATAACATGATACCTACTACCGTTTTGTGAACTATGTACTAGTGGCTATTAAAGTCAATTGCTCGAACCTATTTCAAATGATACGATTGCAAACTGTTTTGTTTTACACCGCATGCAGTATGCGCGTGAGTTTGTTGCGTGATAGTTTCAAGAGCACGGCAGAATCTTACTAATATTATAAATGCGAAAGTTTGTGAGGATGGATGTATGTTTGTTACTCTTTCACACAAAAACTACTGAACGGATCTGAATGAAATTTGGTATGTAGATAGTTGACATCCTGAAATAACACACATAGCTTTTTAACCTGGAATTCCTACGGGATCGGGATTTATACGGGAAAACACTCCCATGCGAACTAAGTCGCGGGGAGAAGCTTAATAAAATATATTTCGTTAAGTTGGTCTATAAACCTATTTTTACCATGTCCGTAACACTTTAACGCGCTAAGTGTGTAATTATTAAATTGAAATGTTATGTGAAATATTGTGTTCGTAAATCGAAAATCCATTGCTTTATAGGTTTAAAGAAACGTATTTTCGCCAACGTAAAATAGGCGATGAACACAGTTGCACTGTCAAAATGAAAGATAAATATAAATATGGTAAATATGGGAGTATCGAACACATAGTTCCTGTAATTAGAAATTTGGCACATTCTATGCACTCTACCTTCAGTTTCCAAGACATGACGATTATCTATCTTTGTCATATTTAAATAATAATGTTCCCTAGTCCTAGAATACTTATGTTTTTTGTTTTTCAGTTTCGCTGTAGGCGGCGAAGGCTCGGTGTACGAAGGCCGCGGTTGGACCTCAGTCGGCGCCCACGCAGTCTCATATAACGTCAAGAGTATCGGCATTTGTATGATTGGTGACTTTGTAGGTGAGTGGCCTAATTTGAATTTTTTCATTGACCACGACTACTCTTACCACCCAGAGACATTGAGGTCAAACAGGACCCTGTCATTAGTTTATAAAAGTCCTTATTTTGCCAGCAGTATCCATTTTTTGGGGAGAAAATCATCAGATAACTCCTCCCACATTGGGTGGAGCAGAAAGGAGTGTCACACTTCGACTGACTTAAAAACCTACCTTGTTTCTTCAGTTGCCCTTGGGTTCGGGGGTCGCAGTACTTAGAACATTCCCGCAAGTCAGCAATGTTCTTCATGTCTACTTTTTGTGAAATGCCACTGTTGCTCGGATATTTTTTATCGTAACGTAGGTCATTAGGGGGAACTCCTTTGTTGATTTATTAAAACTAATAAATATTGATCTAGATAAGAATAAAGTCCCAATAAAGTAGTGCACGGCTACCAAGGGACGTTAAGTTATCAACAATCTACTTTTCAATAGTCACAATGTATCCTGAAATTAAAGTCCCCGGGGTTAAGTAGGACATCGTGCATTGAAGGAGAATTGTACAGTGAAACTGTAATTTTATTTAATTAATGGTAGGCTCACGTTTGACCATCATATCACCTGATAATAACCGATGCTGTGGTCTAAGATGAAGCATGCTTGTCTAAAAGTAAATTGTTCACTCTTGAGTTAATCAGGAAACACGAACTCCGGCAGGAAATTCGACTCTTAGCTCTATGCATACCCACCGTGTAACGATGGCGCATCGCCGCTTGGCGTGTAGTCCAATCATCGAACGGGCTTGGTGGAATTAGACATCCTAAAAACTAAATCATCTCTCTATTCTTTACAGAAAACCTTCCCCCAGCGACTCAAATTGAGTCCCTTAAAGAGCTGATAGCCGCTGGAGTGGACCTTGGCTACATCAGTCCCGACTACAAACTTATAGGCCATCGCCAAGTCTCCGCAACGGAATGTCCCGGCCAAGCGCTCTTCGATGAAATCTCCACCTGGGACCATTTCGCCCCCTCATAAGTTGGAGGGCCAATTTGGACCTGGGATTATTAGAACTAAATCTGTTCCAAAATTATATTGAACCACCGAACTATTTGTCAATATTAATTTTGGACCAACACGTACAAAAATACTGTGATTTTTATGATTTAAGTAAATAACTGTTGTTGTTATTATTTTTTGTTTTAATTTTTTTATTTTCACCCGTTTTTGTGTTTCCTAAGGATGTACCTAGGTAAAGCTAGATATCTATATTTTGTTAAAAAAAAATGCAGTTTCATGCAATATTTGACGATTAATCAACATATCAAATAACTTTGATTGTCGCACTATACGATCGGAGATCACTAATCTCACAGTAGTATAAAACTAGTTGACTGTGAGCAATTGCCAGTGTTCTCACTTACCTCCTTTTACACGAGCACCGGATTTAGATCGATTAGCAGCGACTTTATCACCACATGTACCTACACATGGTGTGGACCATGTAAGTAATTAGAAACAATAAAAAAAAATAGATCATCTACACATAATTATATAAATTAGCGTAAACAGTTTCTACTAAACTATTTTAATGATTGAAAGAAGAAACTACCTGCAGAAATTCAATTTCAAAATATTTATTTTCGTAATCATACTGGCGCAACGGTTACCGGAATTACGAGTACTTACATACTTGTTGATCATCATCACTGCTCTCAAAATAATAATTGAAAACATCGTGATAAAAATGGCATTTCTTTGGAATGAAAATCCGGAAACGTGACATCTACCAATCCTCACAGGGCACACGTGGTGGACGACGACCTGTTCCCTCTCATAGAGTTGAGGCCTGTGTCCCATAAGGAAAAGAATATATAATTATAGGCTGATTATAATGTAATGTTAATCATAAAAAATCATGAACAGCTTCCGCCATTATATACGTGGATATCGTAGCAAATTACTATTTGTTGTTTACGTCATAAAGTTTATCTATAGACCATCATAGGCGACCACGTTTGCTCTGTTAACTAAAGTGTTGATGGATCCTCATTACTTTTGAAGTACCCAGTAGTTTCTCTGAGTTCTTGGTCCCAAATTTAGTCCAATCACACATACTGCAAACGTACACCTGGACTATTTTATAATTACTTTTTGTTAGGTGCACACCCCTAACAAAATGGCGCTGTATGCCGAGATACAGGACATGTCCTAGTTCGGCTACAGATGTGTTCATTCTGTGTACTAAATACTAGCCTTTAGTTTGTGTAACGTACTGATTTATTCTTATGGTGAAATAAAGTTATAAAGTTAAGTTATAATCAATCTTTTTACCAGTCTTGTAGTTCATAAATTATTACTTCAAGACTAAAATAATATAGTGGTTTACTCATTCATGCTTATTTAAGACAAAAATCGTTCCATTTTCGTAGTTTAAATATTAACTTGCAGATTTGAAATTATCCGTAGAAAATTAAAGAAACAATTAGCTAATCTGTATTTAAACTGATTATAGTAAGATTATAGAATATGATAAATATATTGACTCATTCATTTATAGTAGGTAGCTATAGCAAATCATTGGATAAAATTAGATAGGTAGATATACTCTTTATTGTACATATAACAGAAAAAGACAAGGACTTAAACAGGGTGACACAACAGGCGGTCTTATCACTAAAAGCGATCTTTTACAGATAACTTTTGGATGGATTTGAAACAGAAGGAGAAAATAAACATCCGAGTAGTCCATGGTGTACTATTTACTTATAGGTATATACATATAAAGAGCTAAGACATACATCAATAGTAACAAATTAATGAGAGAGATAGAGATCTTTTACCATGTTTATGAAAGACATTAGTGTGTGTGTTTCTACATTTTCCTCGATAATATTTACTAGCTGATGTATGCAACTTCATTCGATTGGAATTTTCGCAAATTTTCCCCGGGGTATAAGTTTGTGCATTCCAGACTATAATCTAACACTGTGTCAAATGTCACCTAGATCGGTCTAGCCAATTGATTGAGTAACAAACATCCATACCCATCCATATGGATGAAGGGATTTCATCAGAGAGTATATAACCATGATTTCATAGTATTATAGTATAGATAACAGCACAGCGGTTGAGTGAAGAGGTGGACAAATACAGTATGATAACTAACAGAGGGCGTTCCCGTTAACCCGCAAGAGTATAGCATCCATACATGCTAAAAAAATATTACCATTCGAAAACAAAATGTTATTTTGTTTTTATTTAAAATATTCACTAAAAATGTTAAATTGATACGTAAAAGAAACACTCTGTACACGCGTACTTGAAGGACGGCAACGTCGCAATTTATTTATGAATGACGGGCCGCGTGTGCGTCGATCCAATTGATGTGCTTATACTAATGTGGCTTAACGGGAACGCCCTCTGTCAGTTAACATACTGTATAAATGGACAGATCAATATACAATAAACAGTAAACAAAATAAAAACTTTTTAACAAAAAATTAAACCGACTCCCAAAAAACACTGCAAAGTGAAAAATAACTTTAATTTCGGTAGTCGGTGTCTTTAGTTTTATTTTTTCGTTTTTGGCACCGACTTCCGAAATTAAAGTTATTTTTCACTTTGCAGTGTTTTTTGGGAGTCGGTTTAATTTTTTGTTAAAAAGTTTTTATTTCACTCTTTTTAGTTGGATGATTTTTAATTTACCTAGTTACAAGAGTCTAAATGTCAACTACTTACTTATAACCTGTTACAAAATATTGGTTTTCCCAATGCTGGGCCGTTAATTGTTGAGGAGTTCTCCTGGTACTTCACCATCAGCTCTACATCAACATATGCATTGTGACGAGTATAAAGTGCTTAACATCCATATTCAAGTAATCGAATCGCAATCCACTCAATACTTATTATTGAGTAGTTTCGGCAGCCATCTGTGGTCTTCATCATCAGTTCCACTTCCCCAAATGGTACTTTTTGAGAGACTGCACAAGTTACTATAAGAAATACCCAAAACGCCATAGGTGTGCCTATAATATTTGAAGAGTTCCCTCGATTTCTCCAGGATCCCATCATCAGATCCTGACTTTGGTGATAATGGGACCAATTTCGAAGTATACCCATTCAAACAAAAAAAGAATTTTCCAAATCGGTTCAGCCGTCTTCGAGTACTCGATGATCATACATTAAAAAAAAAATATATACGCGTCGAATTGATAACCTCCTCTTTTTGTCGTCGGTTGATAACAAGTACTTGATTTTAAGTAAGTAGGCACTAAATCTATGTACATACCACCACCTCCATTGTCGGCACGAGTTTAATGAAAACGTGACATAATTATCAAAACGTGAAAAGATAGCGTGTGCCGAACGTACACACCTACTTGAGTATTGTTTAAGCTACTTTTGGTAAGTAGTAAATAGTACATGCAATACTCAATACATATCCGTAATACGGTATTTCCTAATACAGCGGGTATTGAGACTGTTACTGGCGGCCTAAAATTACTTATTTATTTAAACTGTATGTATCTACTATGTTTATGGGTGGACTTAAGGCAGCAAGTCTTTCTTTACCAGTCTACCTTTGGGATAAAAATACTATTTATATCTAAACTAATATTATAAAGAGATAAAATTTGATTGTATGTTAACACATACAATCAATTTTTATCTAAGTACTAATTGTATTACTAATCATACAAATATAAATAAATAACTATGTTTATTTCGATTTAATTTATAAACCACACCCTACACTAGAATAATACTATTTAGAATTTTAATTTAACGTAAATATACAACGTGTAACAGAATAAACACAATTCCTGAAAGTAGTTGGTCCAAAATCGGCTTCTGAATCTATTTCCGTCATAAAAATTAGGTGTTAAATTTTGACGAAAGAATCTTTCATTTAACTTAAAATGGAAACACAGTATCATGACAAATTAATACAATCCTTAATTCAAAGAAATGCGCTCGTGTGCGTGTCGGCCGCTAACATTGCATCAGTGTATGCGTCTGCGTAAGGATATTCTATGACGCACATACGTTTTGCGTTGAGTAAGGATAATTATTTTATAAAAAATATCTAGGTTTGGTTTCAATTTATTTAGTTACGAATGTTGTTTTAGACTTATAATTTAACTAGTATTTGCGTGTTGCGCGAGGAGCAAGAACCTCGCGTGCTTTCTTTAAAAAAAAAAAAGGGGGGTGATGGGGGGGATAGGGGGGGGTGCACAATTATTTCGACTAAAGCATTGCCCCTCTAAATGAATTAAAAAAAAAATGTTCCAAGTCTCTTAATTTCCGAGATCCGCCTAAAGGGGGCGAGAAGGGGGGTGGGGGGGGGGCTCGACTTTGATAAATGGTTTTTACTTTACCGAGCCTCCCCTATACGAATCCGTAAAAAAAAATACGGGTCTCGTAGTTTCCGAGATACGATAGGGAGGGGGGAGAAGGGGGGGGGGGGAAAGGGGAGGTTTGGCACCTTTCCCGTAGGTTTGAGAGTTACTTGTTTACGAATCTGTCAAAATATACCCACCTCCCCATCCACCATCTGGGAGAACAATTATGTCAATGAGTGAGTGAGTGAGTGAGTCAGTGGTAATCTAGCTTTATATAGTATAAAAAATAACTAGTATTTGCGTGTTGCGCGAGGTGCAAGAACCTCGCGTGCTTGTGAAAAAAAAAATGGGGTGTGTGATGGGGGGGGGGGGTTGTAGAAGTATTTTGAATAAAGCATTGCCCCTCTAAATGAATCTGAAAAAAAAAATTTTCCAGGTCTCTTAATTTCCGAGATCCGCCTAAAGGGGGTGAGAAGGGGGGTGGGGGGGGGGCGACTTTGATAAATGGTTTTTACTTTACCGAGCCTCCTCTATACGAATCCGTAAAAAAAAAATACGGGTCTCGTAGTTTCCGAGATACGATAGGGAGGGGGGAGAAGGGGGGGGGAAAGGGGAGGTTTGGCACTTTTCCCGTAGGTTTGAGAGTTACTTGTTTACGAATCTGTCAAAATATACCCACCTCCCCATCCACCATCTGGGAGAACAATTATGTCAGTGAGTCAGTCAGTGGTAATTTAGCTTTATATATGTAGTATAATATTCTAATTAGGGTGTCTGAGGTATTGCGCTTAATCTGTTACACCTTGTATATTCATATTTCCTAAAGGTGTGTCCAAACATTGAGCAGCAAGAGCGCGGCAGAAACACGCGTTATTTAGAAATAACGCGTGTTTCTGTCCTAGAGGACACATTTCTGCCGCGCTCTAGTTAGGACTAATGTTTGCGCGGCAGTGCTGCGCGGCACAACCAAGATACGCCGCGCGCTTCATTTGGCATCAAAATTGTTGGCTATTTCATTCCTTGTCTTCAAGTCTTCACGTTTGTTTTTGTTATGGTATTCTTTTTATCGAGGATCCCATAACTCTTTAAAAGATCTATACTTTTCAATTAAACGAATCGATGTTTCGTTGTCCATGTTTGTGCGCAGAAATACGTCCAAACACAAATACTGCCGAATGTTTACTGAGAAATGAGAATGTTCGTGCGCGGCAGGTAGGCAGAAAAGCGTTCGAACGCGGCAGTCGTCTAAACACAGGGCGGCGAGCGGGCCGCGCGCGGCAGCCGCGCTCGATTGCCGCTCGATGTTTGGACACAACTTTACAAATCTGATCAATATACATACAAAGCAATGGCGCGTTTTTTATTGCAACTAGCAATGATTTCTTTAGACAAGTGGTCTGGACAGGGATTTGTGGGACGATTATGCATTTTGAGTTACCTTATTACCTAAAAAAAAATTAAGTGGGAATCGTAAAGGAATTGGAATCATTTCTGAAGGATTAAAGGAGAAAGTACGAAAGTGAAAGAATATGAGCATTCCGGTGAAGTTCAATTGGCAACCAATTCAGTACAATACTATCCATATAATAATGAAACAATTTCAAAGTTAAACATGATAAATTACCTTTCTGTCTTCGCCGTCTCATGCGGTTTCACGAATCTGTTATCATCTTATTGCCATAGATGATTCTCTGATTACATATGAGGCATCGACACGAGATGTAGTGAAATATGCCAAGCTTAGATAATAGGGTAGTTTCCTGTGTTACAAAATTATTTTTCTACTTGGTCCGTTAGTTAGATTTAAAAAAATATTGTACACTTACTTATCTTTTGCTTTTTCAAATCAATAAAATTTTACAAAGATCTAAAGTTCTGGCGTCAGCAGCCCCCACTGGCTTGGCTTGTGAAGGATTTCCAGCTTTTTGGCTGCAGTCAAAGCTTTTGACTCAATGATTGAGCCGAAGTTTAAGTTAGACGTCAACTCCATGTCCAAAAGCTCCAGGCGGTCAGTAACTGATAGGTATAGATGCACCTCGGAAAGTAGGAGATAATTTAAATTGGCTCCTTTTAGCAGTGAAGAGATAAACCTGTGTTTCTAAAGCATTGCATTTAACCAGATTGTCGGGTTAATTTTATTCGCTCCAATATGGCCTTTCTAAGACAGTCTGTTTCATCCCTGCCAGCTCTAACACTGGATAAGTATATCTTTAAGTCTGTGCTGTCATCCGCTTACCCAAGAGCTGGAGCAGGTCCTTGATATGCAGCAAAAAGAATCGCAAAGAGAACAGGCCTCTTAAGAATACCGCATTGACATTACAGCCATAAGATCCGATGAGCAGCCATCGATGGCTCGGATTGACCGCTCACTTAAGAAATCAGAAATCCAGTTGCAGAAGCCAACAGGGACGCCAAATGCAGGAAGCTTGCTCAGTAAACTAGCGTGCCAGACCCTGTCAAAGGTCTTTGAGATATTGAGGGTCTTTACTAGAGCATTGCCGTGTTTCTTAATGGCCTCGCCCCAGCAGTGCGTAACATACACAAGAAGATCTCGGGTCGACCAACTAAGGCGGAAGCCATACTGGTGGTCACTAAGTAGCTGAACTACCTTCCGCCACCGCCTAATTCCGTTCAGCTCCAGGAACATCTGCCACCTGGACGTAAGCAGTGGCTAATTTGGAAAGCTATCAATGGACTGTAAACCCAAGTAAGCCGCTGCAAGCACAATTTAGCAAAATGGGGCATTATATGCCAAACTGACATCCAGTGCGATTACGGCGTTCCTGATCAAACAATATCCCATTAGCTCGAGTGTCCAAATGATCCAAAAACGTGTATATTAGAAGACCTCATAAACGCTACTGAACGAGACCTGCGTGTCTGAGCCTAATACATATAAAGTACGCAATTTAACATCGATACGAAGGAGAGACTAAGGAGCTCATTGTCTTCAAGGTATGCTAACAGCTTATTATTGAGTATCCTATCCATCACTTTGCAGATTATGGAGGCTTTTTGGGTACGGTTGCACATCCTGGTTGCTTCCAGGATACTGGCACCACTCTAATTTTAAGAGTGTGATACAGGTCACAACTCCAGAGCACAACTTTTTAAGACTCGAGCAGGTATTCCGTCCGGCCCGCTGACTTTGTTCACATCTAGTCTGCAAAGGGCTTTATGGACCTCGTAAATGTGAATTTTTAAACGGACGTTCCATATTTCAGCAATAGCGATCTCGTGAATTGCCATAGTCTTCATCTTTAAAGTCATAATATGACTCTCCCTCCAATTGAATATCTAGTTCTTTGCGTTTATCGTCATATTTACTTATACAAGGTGTAACAGATTAAGCGCAATACCTCAGACATCCTAATAAGAATCTATTCTATACTTATAATAAACCTGTAGAGAGGTCAATTCTGTACATGAAATATATTTCCAAAATAACTATCAGGGGGTGATTAAGGATCGATACTCATGCCAAAAATGCAATCAGTTAAATTTTTGTCTGTCTGTCTGTCTGTCTGTCTGTATAACCGTTATAGAAACAAAAACTACTCGACGGATTTTAACGAAACTTGGTACAATTATTTTTCATACTCTTGAGCGGGTTATAGTATACTTTTCATCACGCTACAATCTATAGGAGCAGAGCAGTGAAAGGAAATGTTGGGAAAACGGGAGAAGTTACTCCATTTTTTAAGCTTCCGTCGCGTGTGCAACCTTAATGGTTAAAGCTACACAAATCATTTCATGACGGAAATGTTCTCCTTAAAATTATATAAAAAATATCCCACGACAGCATATGTCTAACTTTTATGGTTGACTCACAATAACACGTGTAACTCCCGATAGCTTAGCAGTTCGAAGCTTTCTGATTATAATATTTGTCTACTCTTACGTTTATAACACTCTCAGTCACCCCTAATTGAAAAAGTTAACACTATTAACTATTCCATAAAAAAATTGGCCAAGTGCGAGTCAGACTCGCCCATGAAGGGTTCCGTAGTAACTATAATATAATATGCAAATTTATTTGACGAAAAAAAACCTTACAAATTTCTTAAAACTAGCTTATTTACATTTTTTACAACTGCGCCAAATAAATTTGTTTTGAAAAAAAAAACCTTACAAATTTCTTAAAACTGGCTTTTTTACATTTTTTACAACTGCGCCGAATAAATTTCTTTTTCATAGTGTTTGTATGAATTACAAAGTTATATTTGCGGTTTTAGAAAATATGCTGTATCTCAAAAACTGTTGAACTGATTTCGTTCAAACTAATTTGGTTGAAAGTTTATATTAAGATCTACAGACATATATTTTTTTTAGATTTTTTACTCCATTATTATAGAAGTTAGAGGTTGTGTCCGCCACACACACATTTTACCACTTTGGAAGCTTATATCTTTTAAACTATTGACTTTATGGAAAAGTGGTTTTAGAAACCCCAATGTCGTTTTTAAAGAACTGTCTATAGATACCACACATGCATCGATTTCATGAAAAAAAATATTTTCAGGTTTAGTTCCATGTATGGGGAGCCCCCCTTTATTTTAAATATTTTTTAATTTTTTTCTCAGAATCGGAAAGCGGTTCACAGAATACATCTACCTATCAAGTTTCACATGTATAGTCCTAATAGTTTCGGAATAAAATTGCTGGGACAGACGGACGGACGGACAGACAGACAGACAGACAGATGGACAGACATGTCGAAACTATAAAGATTCCGTTTTTTGCCATTCGGCTACGAAACCGTAAAAAGAATCATTTTGTGTCAGCGTGAATACTGAATCATGCTATAAGGATTATTTTTGAGAATCGGTCGCCGCGCTCGACGCGTCTCGCGGTCGAAGCGTTCTCTAGGTACTTAAGCCTCATGTGAACGTGATCTAAACAATATTACCAATACATTAACTTACGCTGACGGAGTCGCGGGCACAGCTATATTGTATCATTACGCTAAGGCCAATAGGAGCGGAGCGCCAATGAAGAATGATTCAAAATCGGGGTTAAATTTAACGTTAGCCCAAAGTAACTATTCTACGCGGACGAAGTCGCGGGCAAAAGCTAGTATTAAAATATAAGTCTAAAACAACATTCGTAACTAAATAAATTGAAACCAAACCTAGATATTTTTTATAAAATAGTTATCCACAAAACGTATGTGCGTCATACAATATCCTTACGCAGATGCGTACACTCATGCAATGTTAGTGGCCGACACGCACACGAGCGCATTTCCTTGAATTAAGGATTGTATTAATATGTTACGATACTGTGTTTCCATTTTTTTTTATAGTTGATAGGCTTGCGTTTGACTATAATCTCACCTGATCTTAAGCGATGATGTGGTCGAAGACAGTGGCGGTACCTTCATATAAGCCCAAAAGCCTTGCATGCCTTACTAAAAAATGCTCGATAGAGAATCAATGTCAAACCCGAACTATTTAAAAGTTCGCGCGCTTAATTCTTATCAAAATAACACAATGTATCTACTGAGTACTGCTAAACTACTACGCATCGCAATTGTTCGCGCGCAGAGTTTCGCATTTGTAGCATCTAATGATCTACATATTGCTATCTCGCTTACACGCACCGGCTTTTACCGGGCTTTCAAATACTATATCTGTCACTTTCGCACTTATAGCGATGTGCCGTATAACGAGTTAGGCCTTGTGCTTAGAACAAATCGATCACTATGGCAGATTTAAGCAGGGCATTCGTATGAAGTTGCATGCGTATGCGTGACCTTGTCAGCTTGCCAACTCTGCAGTGTTGCCGTTTTAGCCACACGTTGAAAGATCTTAGAGATTTTTAACGTGTTTGGAAACTTTTTTAACATTTATCAACAATAAAAACTAGCGACTTTTAAAATAACGAAATTAAATACAGTCAAAACCGTTTACAACAACATCATTTAGAACAACATACCGGTTATATAGACCAAAATCATAGGTACAAAATACTTTGTACCTTGAAAACATCACCGGTTATTACGACTATCGGTTTTTACAACCAAATATGAGTGGTCCCTTGGATGTTGTTATAACAGATTTTGACTGTATTCAAGCAATATCTTAAAAATAAAAAAAAATTAGCTAGATTTTTCATATACCTGGCGACTTTTTTTGCCTAAATGACAACACTTGAGTAGTTCCCGACATCCGAGAGCAAGCAAATGAAACTGAAGTTAGTTGCACTCTTGAAGGTTTTGTTGTTAAAGTTTTTTGTTTGTTTTCTAAGATTTCCTCAGTGATACAATTGTTTTGGTGATTTACCTACAACAATGGAGGTAATTGTACCTTGTGAGGATTTAAAATGCGTTCAAGTTTTGATTGGCGAAGATAAGGTAAAATCTTTAAACTTTGCTCAGAAAAAACAGTTAATTTCTTCATTAATACCGAAATTACTGACCGATATTCTGAAATTTATAAATTAAAGTTTTTCCAACTGCTCAACAACAAAAAATTTAACAATTATCACTCACATTTTCCTACAGAGGAATTAGATTCATTATTTGACATTTATGCAAACTATTTCGACAAACAAACATTAAAAAGGCAATTGATTTGCTTGTATTCTAGTCCTGATCTGAAAGATCGTAATGTTTTCGAATTAATTGATTTCATTCATGAGAATAACCTCGAAGATGCCTTTCCCGAGCTGTTAAAGTTAGCGTATCTTGTTGTAACTATTCCGGCTACAAGTTCTTCCGCGGAACGTGCTTTTTCGTCTCTTAAACGTATCCATACCTATCTGAGAAATACACAAGGTCAAGAGCGTCTTTCCGAATTATCAATGATAGCTATTGAAAAACAGTTGTTGGTAGAATTAAAACGATCACCAACATTTTACTCTGATGTAATTAAATCAATTCTTAAGAAAGATAGACGATTCCAATTAGAATATAAATAATTTATTTAAATTCCTTATTACATTCTATCTAGCTATTTTTTAACTTTCGTTTTGTAACTTTTTGTTTTGTTTTTTTTTTTTTTGTCTGTAACCTGGGTCCTGTTACGAAGGAAGCAACTACTTACCATAACTTTGTTCCCTCAAGCAATGAAGCAAACCAAACGGCTTTTTTCAAAGCCACCGGAGGTATGCAATTGCTGATATGTTTATTATATTCAATCTAGCACTAGCATGCCTTCAGTGTGCTTTGGTTACCTCATTCACCGCACGACAAGCAAGAGTGAAATTGAAGAAAGAAGAGGAAAGAAGAAGATGGATGAATTCACTTTTAATTTATTGTACCTAACCAGTAGTTTATGATTATGAGAAAATTGCGGTGATACATACGTAGGTACCTACATACTCAGTTGAAAACTGAACTTTCTTTTTTTGAAATCGGTTAAAATTTTATTGGGCTTGCGTTATTTTGAAACCCTAGGCACGCCACTGGTCGAAGATGCAGCACGCTGGCCTAGAAGTAAGCTATTCACTCTTGACTTAAAGACTCCCAGGTTATAACTATCAGGAAACACAGACTCCGGCAGGGAATTCCACTCCTTAGCCGTACGCACAATGATAGTATTCCCAAAACGTTTCATGCGTATGTCCACCATGTAACGATGGCGCATCGCCGTTTGTCTTGTAATCCGATGATGGAACAGGCTTGGCGGAATAAGACTGTGCAATTCCATGGCACACTACCCGAAATGTAACCGATAGAAAACTGACAGGCTCGCAACACGTCGCCGATGTTCTAGGCTCTGGAGTGTTGTCTCGACCAGTTTCTCGTTGCCGATGAGCGTTTTGGCCCGTTTCTCTATAGACTCAAGTGCATCAAGCTGGTATTTGGCAGATCCGTCCCAGAGATGAGATTAGTACTCCATACACGACCGAACCGAACTTGCACTTGATAGAGGTTGAGCAGCTGTTCCGGTGTGAAGTACCGTCTCACCACATTTTAAGTCAAATGAAAGATTTTTCCATCAAAATTTAACACCTATTTTTTATGACGGAATCGATTCAAAAGCCGATTCTGAATAAACTACTTTCAGGAATTGCGTTTATTCTGTTACACGTTGTATATTATGTTATTTTAACTTGTGTGGATTAGTATGTTAAGAAATTTATATTTTTTGTGTAAAACTTTTAAATTCGAATTGATGTAAGATTGCAATGAAATATTTTAAATAATAAATGACGGTTATTTTATATTTCCATAGCACACTTTGATACATTCTCTAAATTCTAATATTTAGACCCTTACAACATTAAAACGAATTTGATCATTTTATTTCAATAATATCGGAAAAATATCGAAATACCGATATTAAAAAATTTAATATCGAAACAAAACCGGTATTGGGAAAAGGTTGCAATATTCCATGCTCTAGGCAGAGCACCGACGTGTCCTTACGGCGGCAATAGGCGGAGACCTCTCGCACCCGGCATTGGTCGAGGCCATGCTGCGGGGCGAGAGGGAGTGGGAAGCGGTCGCCTCCTTCTGCGAAGCAGTCATGCTTCCGAAGGAGGAGGCGGGCCGCGTGAGGGAGAGGATGGCGTCCTCCCTCCAGCCCAGCCGCAGTGGTAGACGTCCACGGCGTCGGACGTCGGCCGACGATCTCCGGCCACCATAGGCGCGGGCATGCGGACAGCGAGTAAAGGGCAACTCGCTGTCCGACCATGGACCATGCCCGGGTCGACGGCGCGTCGTGTTCCACGCGCGCCTCAAAGAGCGTCAGCAATATGACGAGGCCCCCCCGTAGAGGGCCGAAGCCTGCCGGGGTCGTGGGACTCATCCCGTTACCGTGACCCCGGTACGAAAAAGGTTATTGAAGGAACACCGTGGATTTTAGTCAGTAAAAGTCTGACAGTCCCTCCCACCCTGACCGGGGTGGGAGGACTTATTTGATAATTTTAACACGCTAAAAAAAAAAGTATAGTATTTATGGATGTGTTAAATCAGCATGTGAAATATTACCATCTTCTTATTATTCTTCTTCAATATTTATATTTCGGAACCATAAATCCATAAAAACCGACTTCCATATCAATTTTAATTTCGGTAGTCGGTGTTATTGGTTTTGTATTTTCTTTTTTTTCACACCGCCTTCCGAAATTAAAATTATTTTTGGCTTTGTAGTGTTTTGATATGGAAGTCGGTTTTATTTTCTGCAAAAAAGTTTTTATTTTCGTGCTTTTTAGTGGGTCAGTGAATTTTCCAAATCGTTTCGTAAATGACGGAGTTATGCGCGAACAAAAAACGCAATGCAGACTTGCAGAGTAAACGAAAAGATCATCAACGTAAATATGTTTTTTAGACTTTTGTTGACTTTTCAAAAACGGCTTGTCCGATTTCGATAAAATTTTCATGGGACCATTTAGGAAGATGTAACCACCCTTTCTAACAAGATAAAAAAATTTCAAATCGGTTGGCAAGCGACGGAGTTATGCGCGGACAAACATAAAAAAAAAAAAAATACATACGTCCGAATTGAGAACCTCCTCCTTTTTTAGAAGTCGGTTAAAAATGTTAGTAACTTATACCTAATAGCTTATTATCTAGTGTTAGTACCCATCACCCTCCGCACAAACTGCTTCATAATAGGAGAGGACACACTCTCACTCACCTTTCTCAGGATGCTGTTACGACTGTCCCTTACTTGAAGCCGTTTTCTTTCGTATCGCTTGAAACGCGCCCGTACGAGTTGTGCAAACATTTCTGAGGCACTACAGTAACGAAACAGTCGCAACAGCATCCTGAAAACATTATTAAACTGGATGCGGAGCACATTTAGCGATCTCTTCGCGTAACTGACCCATAGATTGCCCGTATACAGACTCTGGCAACAAGCCTTAAAAAGAGTAATTTTCACTAGGTCTGTACACAGTGAAAATCTACGGGCCAGCATATTGCTTCGGAATTAATTTATCTATCATGTCTTAGGATTTTGCAAGGTACTCCCTTTGCGACTTTGAAGGAACTGTTGGATTTTTTTATCTTCCTAACTGCGTGAACCGTGAAGACTTCTCTCTGGCAGGAAAGTTACTTGTTACTGCTTTAGGTACAGTGCATGCGGTGCGCCATGCGATTGAGGAGTTCACTGAGAAATTAGAGAGTGTCAAATACTTACAGTTATTAAAAAGAGTGAAAGAATAGTACTACTTCATCTCGTATTAATGCATGTATGTACGTATTTATCTTCGTGAATCTGCTTTATTTTCGCCTTCTACTTATACAATGAGTCTACATCTTTTTTTTTGCTTTCCTTGGCAAGTAAGGAAGATACATTTAGAGCGTTATAATAATAAGGATTATCTATCTCAATATCTATTTTTATTATTCTTGGTAAGTCACATGTATGTACATTAGTCGTTAAATAAATAAAGAATATTATTCTTAAATCTGATCGCTTACTTCAGAAATACTAGTATAGTTAACTTTAATATCCACTATACCTCATCGTATTACAATATGCATGGGTCATTCAACCTCAGGATGAGAAATCATTAATCTCCCCAACTGTACATGAAGTACCTACTGACATACTGAGAATCAAACATACTGTACCTACGAAGGTAATGCATCGCGTGAGTGACACAGTCATGTGGGGATATAAATGTCGGTCACAAGTAATTGCTATGTTCTTCCCCAGCGCAATGCGTTCAACTTTTTGTGGCTTACACTTAAAGTGCATATAAGTGATTTACCGGACCACGTGTTGATTGTGGTTCAAGTTAAATATTTGTAGGTAGGTGCGAGTCAAGTTAAATATACCCATTTAATACCGCCCATTGTAGACTAGTTTTACTTTTTAAGGTGTACAATCTATACTAATATTATAAAGCTGAAGAGTTTGTTTGTTTGTTTGCTTGAACGCGCTAATCTCAGGAACTACGGTTCTGATTTGAAAAATTCTTTCAGTGTTAGATAGCCCATTTATCGAGGAAGGTTATAGGCTATATATCATCACGCTAACACCAATAGGAGCGGAGCACTAATGAAGAATGTTGCAAAATCGGGGGAATTTTTTTCCACGCGGACGAAGTCGCTTATAAAGCTGAAGCGTTTGTTTGTTTGTTTGTTTCTTTGCTTGAACGCGCTAATCTTCGAAAGTACTGGGTGGATTTGGATGAAATTTGGTATGGAAGTAGCTTGAAGCTTGAGGAAGGTTATAGGCTACTTTTTACGCGACTGCAAAAAAGAAGAGTTATGTTTTTACCGTGATAGAATCCACGGGAGCGAAGCCCCGCGTGAGTACTAGTAAAGTATATAATAAATAAATAAAAAATAAATAACCACTTTCTGACGCAGCTAAAGTACCTACTTTACAAACTAGCTGAGCTAAGGGTATGTTAATGGTATACCTATTACTTACAATATATTAAGCCAATCGACAAATCTTTTAGAACAAAAAAGGATGTATAAAATATTACTTTAAAAAAATAGATAGGACCGATCGATGTGATGAGGTTTCGGGGCCTATAATTAGCGTCCGGATGGAATAAAAAATAGATATTATCACATTATTCCTAAGGGTTTGCAAGGAAGAACGTCTTTGTGTTGGTACTTTCGTAAAGTTGTCTCATTACATGAAAAGTGAATTCTGGTGTGCACTTGTTTTGTTTTGTTTGTTTTCACCAATTTACACGAAACTGCAGTGAGGTTGGCTGTCCTTTCTTTTCCGGTTGGTAAAATCATCGAATGATTTCTCCCGCTCTGGGTGGTACGGAAGGGAGTGTCAGACTTCTACTGACTAAAAACCCACCCTGTTCCTTCAGCTGCCCTTAAGGTCCGGGGCCGCAGTATCTCGTTAGATCATTCCCGCAACCCTGACAGGCAATGGCCCTATAGGGCCCCGTCAAGGTTTGCTGTCCTAGAACCTAATTCAGGCTAAGCTGTCTTGTTGCATTTTTTTTTTGTATATGCAATAAAAATAGGAATGGTGATTGAGTTAAATCGATATTAACAATTATGTACTAATACATCATCCCGCTGCTGGGCAAAGGGCTTGATGAATGATTTCCAGATGGTTCTGTCTAGGGCCAAAGTAGAGCTCTGTTCGTTAGTTTGGTCCAGGTCGTCTCTCCATCGTCTGCGAAGGAATGCTAAATAATTAAAATACTAAGTACTATTTTATAGTTATAATTGGTGAGTTTGCAATTGTCGAGCTGAAAACTTATAAAAAATCTGAGATTAAAGTCTTTAAATTATACATATATTTCATATTATGTTGCCAAAACTTTTAAAGATTTGGTAAAGCTTTTTGAGGTCGTTCGGTGGATGGAGATCAACATGACATTTCAGAAAAATTGTCCGTGCCTTGGAAAACACGTTAAACATTTGGTCCCTGCTGTTATTTGTACATACATCTTTGGCAGTCGTTATTAGTTCACAGAAGCAAGAAAATATTTCACAAGTCTTGTCAGGGGTTACCGTGTTAACCAGCTACTAGGTTTTGCAGGTCAAATATGGTTGTTCTATATAAAGTACGGAGTACCTACTGGTACTCAGCTAGACGCGGTTCGTTAGAAGCTGACCGTTAGGAAAAGGCTAGGCTGATGATGTTACGCTATATATCACTCATTATTTTTATTCTTCACACACTCGGTGAGCTTCGCCATATTTATGTAAAGTAAAAAATTAAAAAGATCTTAATAAAAATACCTTCACTAAGATTCTTGAAAGAAGCAACATAAAGAAACAGAGTTACAAATCATGTATATAAAAAACTCTATTTGCTGTTCGTTAGTCTCGCTAAAACTCAAGAATAGCTAGACCAATGTCATTTATTCCTTTGTATTATGTTCTGTGTAATACAGGGACGGTTTAAAGGTGAGAAGATATAGAAAATAAAAAAATGGCGATACGAAGTTCGCAAGGTCAGCTAGGGTTATAATTAATTTGGAAATTGGAACATCTGATACAGAACTTTACATGCAAGCGAAGCCGCAGGCAGAAGCTAGTTAATTAACACATTTTTATCAATAACAAAACTCCAACCCATATGCACGATACGTATTGGGAATACTTTCATTACATACAGATTCCCAGCCGGAGTTGGGGATCAAGAGTGAATAAAACATTTATTCTATGCGTATAAACTATAGTATTTGTTATTTCAAAGAAATAAAATACAAATAAAACAAATCGTATTTTTTTAACTGCACATAGTGCAACCCTATTAAGTGTCCACGCCCAAGCTAACTTTGTTTCTTCAAAATTGCCGAGAGAAGAGATCGTGGTATGCCACGATCTCTTCTCTCGGTTTATGGTATGCCATAAACCGTCAGTTGTAGACTATGTTGTTTTCAATTAAGGTTTTCTTCTATCCGTTCATTTAATGGTTTATAATATACACTGCTTTGCTTTCATACTTTAGATTCAGCTAGCATTTTGTATCTACATATACCTATTGAAGTAGGTTAATACAACAGGTAATAAGAGGATAATATAATATTTCTTTAACTATTTCCTTTCATTTTGGTATTTAATAAAGCATATAAATCACTGTAAATATATTTTTCCCTGCGTTCTTGTGACTATCATAATTCAGTCTATAATTTTCCCACTTGAGATTACTTGATAGCAGTGGTGATGATATAATGGCACAAAGTAATGTGCCTGACTAGGCTGGAACACACGACCTGTCACTCGCATGTCTGGCAGGTTACTGGGTCGCTTCTGCCCTAATTCACTATTGCGTAAAAAAAATGAATCAACGCTTGCCTATTGGCAAAATATAATATAATAATAACCACATAATAATGTTGGATATATATGTAAAACAGAGCATGTAAGGCACGAATAAATAAGAGCAAAAACCAGAGTTACAGATATTCTAACCAGACCATCAAAAGTTTCCCTCTGCTCCTTTTGCAATTTCTAGGGTACACACCTGACACTAGACCTGATCATGTATCCTGGTCACCTACAAGACACGTGATCAGGTCTAGTATAGAGAAATGGAGCCAAAGAATCTCAGATTGGTACTTTAGAAATAGCAAAAAGCAGAGGGAAACAAATAAGGAGATGGGGGACGAGCTCAGACTCACAGCAGGCCCTCATTGGAGGAGAGTGGTCCGGGATAGAGATCAGTGGAAAACGATGGAGGAGGCCTATACCAAAAAGCACACTGAATTGAGAGATATCCTTTAACACTTTAACAAAAAAAAAAAACATTTGTTTCATAATAACAAGCTTTATTATTATATAGAAATAATAACCTAATCACTCTTTAATTAAATACCCTCATGATGCAGCTATCAGGAAACAGACTCCGGCAGGAAATTCCATTCTTTAGCTGAGCGATATTGTTTTATTTTCCTCATCTAATTTACGTTCTTAGTTTTTTATTATACCGGCTATCTGTTTCCTAAAACTATAAATCACGGAAGCGGCCTAGTACAAATTAAAATTTACATCTTTCCTCATTCAATCATTAGGTTAGCCAGTAAGATTATGACTCAGCCTTTCCTCGAACACCGATTCACATTGTTGACAAATAATTATTTAGAGTTCTTATTTCTAAAAAGTGTCATTTGCTGTTCCAATAGCTCTTAGTATGTCTCTCTTAAGCTCTTATCGGCGGACCGTTGGGAAAGTACCGCGGGATCGAGACGTATCTTCATATAAAGAACGAAGTGAGACATCGGTGTTCATTGGCCCATCAGCCCAGCTCGCAAATACATAACACGTCGGAAATTGATTAATTTAATTCGTACACGATGGCGTCATTCCAATTATTGTTGTCTTTTGTTTTAATGAGTTTGTTATCAGCGCATGCGTCGCCGAGATTTGTGACGAAAAGTAAGTCTTTTTAATTGATTTTTTTTTCTAGAAGGTTAAGGTCGGATTGGTATTGTGTAATAAGCTTTTTGAATAATATGGATTATACGCATTAGAACTAGTTTTTATTTTAATTTGTTTATTTTAATGTTAATATAATCTCAGCTTTGTGTTTTCAAATGTTTAGTCTATTTGTCAACACTCTGAATAATCTTGTTGTTCATTAGTTCACCAATAAAATATACATGTATATTTTACATTAATGATTTACTAATTGCTTACATTTATCCATATCTCTATTTCAGGCAACAACTTCCCGTTCTACAGTAAAGCTGATTGGCTTGGTGCGCCAGCGCAAGGCAGCCGTCCGCTCCGTTTACCAGCCCCTTTCGTAGTCATCCATCACACATACATCCCAGCAGCATGCTTCACGGTAGAGGACTGTTCAGCCAAGATGCGTTCCATGCAGCGGTTCCATAACAGCCTGGGGTGGGGCGATATTGGATACCAGTAAGTCTATTTAAAGCTCTAGCAGAATTAAACTTCACTATTTGTTTGCAGCTGAGTTTACTAGTTTTACATGAGGCGACTGTATCTGACCTCTATAACCCACTAGCCGGGAACACGATACTCCTCGGCAAAAGTTTAAATACTGATCAACATTTAGAGTAATCGGAATCATTCATTTTCGGTCTTACTTCTTCACAAAACAATATGTAATGACACGTCTCTTGGACGCTAAATTGTCCAAAGATATTCGTTCTCACTATTTAAGCTTCCCTGGAATTCCACTTAACTAAACACATTAAAGTCAGTTACCGATTTAAGTGTTGACAAATTATTAATTGTTTACTCCTACATAACACTGAAAGGCCACTTACATTAGTTGAAGACGTGTTACACGTTAATGAAAAGAAACGGTAGTCACTCACCTCATAGTAATCCAGGCAGTAATTCTTCAATTCGTCAATTCGAATACGTCACAATCAGGTTTGGCGTCCAAGAGATTGTTGAGCGTTGGAGGGCGAGGGTTATGAAAATAGGCCGCGAGCGACGGCACGACGTCTAGGCACGGTGAACTATCTGTACCTCTTATTACCGTTATATTAGATCAGAGGAAACATATATATGTTAGTTCGTCATGAAGATTACGCTTCTGTTTATCGCAGCAGTTTTTTAAGCATTTAATGATTTGATCACATTTCTGCCTTATTTTTGGGGAGATAAAAAAAAAACCTCGATGATTTTACCCGCTCTGGGAGGAGTGTGAGGGAATTTCAGATTTCTCCTGACTGAAAACCCACCCTATTTTAGTTGCAACTAGCGACCCGGCCCGGCTTTGCTCGGGTAATAAAGGTTATATTTGCTTATATATGATTTTGCTTAATCAATTTCTCGTCCGGTAATTTGCCACACTCATATATCGGCGATAACTCATAAGATATTCATTTTATTGATATAGTGTAAACAGCAATTTTGATCTAAATTAAATCCTCAACATATGTGACGTATTTAATTGGATAAGGAGTAATACTGTACTGTTAAAAAAGATTCGTATATGACCCATCATTTTAATGTAATTTGTAAAAGAAAAAAATTGTTATGTTGAGTTATTCTTGTGAGATAGACATATGCCATCGCGTATTTTTGTAGATCTATAAAAAGAAACAATCCCGCCATATATTGTATTTTTCTAACTCAAAAGGTTTTGGCAGCGTTTTCGATTAAAGCTCCCGATAGGCTTAATTCTTTCCGATATGTTGAAGTATAATCATCGTATTTCATTCAATCTACACAAAACCTTAACTTATTATACACTAAAACCTTCCTCAAGAATCACTCTATTTATTAAAAAAAACCGCATCAAAATCCATTGCGGAGTTTTTAAGACCTAAGCATACATAGGGACAGACAGACAGGGAAGCGACTTTGTTTTATACTATGTAGTGATTACGTGCCGGGGCTGTGGTATCTCGTAAGAACATTCCCGCAACCCTGGATCATTTTTCCGCCTAAAATTTATATCATGGAATATACCCACTTCATAATCATTTACGCTTAAGACCTTAAATAACTCCGGTCTGGAAAATTGTCCTCAAGATACACGTGTCCCTGTAACGACATCCACCAATGGAATGATCAGTCTTATCTGTTAGATAACTCGGCCTATCGCAGCTCACGCCATCAAGATTAATATTTCCTTAGCATTGATTTTTTCTACGCATGCCTCAAGGAGTCGTTAGCATTAGTGTCCATAAGGCCATTGCCTGCCGGGGTTGCGGGAATGTTTTAGCGAGATACCGCGGCCCCGGAACTTAAGGGCAGCTGAAGGAAAAGGGTGGGTTTTCATTCAGTAGAAGTTTGACACTCCTTTCCGCTCCGTAAGCAGCGTAAAGTTGTGACGTCACGCATAGAACATAAGACTTCAACCCATCTAATTAACCACCTTAAATAAATATATTTAACTAATAATTATTGTAATAGTTTAAACACATGAACGTTTTCGATCAGCCAACCTTTGGGTGATACAAAGAATGCAATATTGTTGTATGTATTTCTACACAATATGAAATATGTTTCCGTTTTAATAATATTACAATAGGTAAGTGTTTAAACTATATTAAAATAAATTGCGGTGTTTATTTTAAAACTAGCTTGTGCCAGCGGCTTAGCGTGGGAAGTTTTTCCTGTGTAAATCCCGATCCCGTGGGAATTTCGCAAAATTCTTTCTTAGCGGATGCCTACGTCATAACATCTACCTGCATGCCAAATTTCAGCCCGATCCGTCCAGTGGTTTGGGCTGTGCGTTGATAGATCACTATGTCAGTCAGTCAGTCAGTCACCTTTGAGTTATATATATTTAGAAGAAGAGAAGATACACTAGTATTTCTGTTACTTGATAGTTTCCTCTTCCGATAGATTTGAAATGTTATTAGTGCTGGAAATATCAATTTAAACGACATAATAGCAATAGTGTAATAGTTCAAACCCGTGACCTCTCGATCACAAAGCCGAGGTCTTAGACATTAGGCAGAGATCATAGGGCGAGGTATATGGCTTGAGAAAGGACAATGGCAAAAGTATGAACAATATGTCGTGGTTAGGCCTTTACTGTGAGATCAACCTCTGTTCGATACTGTTTCATCATCCCATCTTCCCAGTTAATCATAATGTTCTGACACCACTGCTGCAGCTGTGGTAAACATCAGTCGGCGTAAATATTGGTAGCTTTATTTTTGAGCTGATTGTCGTTGAAACACTCGCCCTGTGGTGCTCACAGGCTCATTAAAAAATAATCGAAAAGACTGATGGACACTTCCCGTGACCAACGGCTTGGTACTGCTCTGGCTAGTGGCTAAATATTGCTATATTACGGTTATGCCGCCATTTACTTCAGCACATTACCACTGACACTATAATTTAAGTTTGTTGTTAGTTTAGTAATTTAATTTGTTTAATTTTAAACGGATTACAAATGTGCTCAAGTTACATTTTGATTGATAAATATATCGTGTAGATCAACTTAGAACTTAAGGCACTCAACGATAATTTAATCAATCAGATCCAATGATTTCAAGTAAAATATATGATGGAATCCTACATATTACCAAGCTTCGCCTGCCTGACTTACTGCAGGGGGCTGTTCTCAAGAACCGCGTATTACGCAGTAGAATTTTCAGTAAGTATATAATATACTAGTACTCACGCGGGGCTTCGCTCCCGTGGATTATATCACGGTAAAAACATAACTCTCCTTTTTTGCAGTCGGGTAAAAAGTAGCCTATAACCTTCCTCAAGCTTCAAGCTACTTCCATACCAAATTTCATCCAAATCCACCCAGTACTTTCCAAGATTAGCGCGTTCAAGCAAACAAACAAACTAACAAACTTTTCCGCTTTATAATATTAGTATAGATTGTTTTAATAAATCAAGAAGACTCATCTGTTTAAAGACTTATAGTGCTGGGATATTTTAAGGACAAAACTGCACAAAAGGATATTCGGATTTCATTTGATTAAAACCTAGTGCAATATACCCTTATATAGGAACCAAGATGAATACGTACAGTAACCATAGAAACCAAACAACGGTATAATAGATTAGCGAGTAGTTCTTTTTGATTTCAGTTTGTTTTTTCCGTATATTCAGTAAGCTAATTGCCAGTTTGATCTTTAAAGGAAATCTTGGCATCGCGAAGATTAGTTCTCGTCTCATCTAACACCATAAAAGACAACTCGCTATAAACCTTATTAAAATCCAATATAAGTCTCTTTACTAAGACTAACCTGGGGCCATACCATGACGTGTTAAAGCGAGAGTCGTTCGAGCGAGAAAGAGAGATGGAGCTATATAGCGTGCATAGCTTCATCCCTCTTTCTCGCTCGAACGACTCTCGCTTTAACACGTCATGGTATGGCCCCTGATCGTTATTCGTAACCATAAATATAATAAACAAGTTCGTAACCATGCGGCACTAATATTCTACACTTTGCGGGTCCGTTTAGGTACCTACCTACCTATTAACTTAAAAGGACACGTATATTACAAAGATGATGATACTGTGAGATGAGATATCCAAATAACGAATAAAAGATTGACATTAAATTGTATCACTGGTTAAATTATCATAAAATAATTGTTAAAAAATTGGCCAAGTGCGAGTCGGACTCGCCCATGAAGGGTTCAGTGGTAACTATAATAAATATAATATATTTAATTGAAAAAAAAAAACAAAAAACCTTAAAAATTTCTTAAAACTAGCTTATTTACAATTTTTACAACTACGCTAAATAACTATGTTTTTCATAGTATTTGTATGAATTACAAAGTTATATTTGCGGTTTTAGAAAATATTCTGTATCTCAAAAACTTTTTTTTAGATTTTTCACTTCATTATTATAGAAGTTAGAGGGGACACACACACATTTTACCACTTTGGAAGCGTATATCTTTTAAACGATTAACTTTATGAAAAAGTCGTTTTAAAAACCTTAATGTCATTTTTAAAGACCTGTCTATAGGTACTACATACGTATAGGTTTCATGAAAAAAAATATTTTCAGTTTCAGTTCCATGTATGGGGAGCCCCCTTTTTTTTAAATGTTTTTTAAATTTTCTCTTAAAATCGGAAAGCGGTTCACAGAATACATCTATCTACCAAGTTTTACATGTATAGTCCTAATAGTTTCGGAATAAAATGGCTGTGACATACGGACGGACAGACAGACAGACAGACAGACAGACGGACAGACATGTCGAAACTATAAGGGTTCCGTTTTTTGCCATTCGGCTACGGAACCCTAAAAATAATCTAAAAGACTGATGGAAACTTCCCGTGACCAACGGCTTGGTACTGCTCTGGCTAGTGGCTAAATATTGCTATACAACGTGGTTATGCCGCCATTCACTTCAGCACATTACCACTGACACTATAATTTAAGTTTGTTGTTAGTTTAGTAATTTAATTTGTTTAATTTTAAACGGATTACAAATGTGATCAAGTTACATTTTGATTGATAAATATATCGTGTAGATCAACTTAGAACTTAAGGCACTCAACGATAATTTAATCAATCAGATCCAAGGATTTCAAGTAAAATATATGATGGAATCCGACATATTACCAAGCTTCGCCTGCCTGACTTACTGCTTTCTTAAAAATGATTCGCGCTCTTCCTCACTCCAATCTATTTCCCAATCCTGCAACTTGTCTCTCCTTCCATTAAGCGCAACTCACCATTTTCCTAAGTGTACTCCTTCACTTCTTGACCTCATTTTTGTTTCTTCCACACAACACGTCGCTAAGCATGGGCAATGTTTAGCCGACGCTTTCTCCTACCATGACTTAATTTTCCTTTCCTACAAAATTCGCCCACCTAAGCCTAAACCTAAAAGTATTCTTCAGCGCAGTTTTGGTGGAATGAATTTGGAAGGTCTTCGGGAAGATGCTAGCAATATTGACTGGTCTGAGCTTGTTCATGCGGAGTCGATTGATGACAAAATTAACCTCTTTAATTCCAATCTGATCAAGCTGTATGATGTCCATGCACCTGTTAGGTTGGTCAAGATCAAGCATCTGCCTGCTCCGTGGCTATCAGATGACGTGAAAGGAATTTTGCAAAAAAAGGCAGCAGCAAAGTCTAGATACAAGTGCAGACCTAGCTCCTTAAATCGTGAGAAATACGTTGCTATCCGAAATCGCAGCAACTTGGTTTGTAGGGATGCCCAACGCCGCCACATTCATTAGTCTGTTGAAAACGGCGATCCAGCTAAAGTCTGGAAATTTCTCAGATCAATGGGAATTGGGAAGTCACGTCAAGAGTCTATTCCTAAAGATATAGATCTTGAATCACTCAATCATCATTTTTCCACCTCTTGTAGTTTCAATGGAGCTGTTAAAGCTAAAACTCTAGATAATCTTTCGTCTCTTCCCACTCCCGATTATTCTCCTTTTGTTTTTAATCAATTTGCTAGTTGTGATGTTAAGAAAAGTATTTTATCAATTACATCAAATGCTGTTGGTAGTGACTGTGTTAGTCGCAAGATGATACTCCCTATACTTGACGAAATCCTTCCTGTCATTTGTCATATCCTAAATTATTCCTTATCCTCTGGTGTCTTTCCATCTCTATGGAAAGAAGCTCAAATAACCCCTCTTCCCAAAAAAAAGGAATCCTGTTTCTTTTTCTGAATTCCATCCATTTTACCGTTCCTCTCCAAAGTCCTAGAACGCCTTATCCATAGCCAGCTTAGTGCTTTCCTCTGTAGAAACAGACTCCTTAATTTTTACCAATCCGGGTTTCGTCCAGGGCATAGCACTACCACAGCTCTTATTAACATTACTGACGATATAAGATCAGGAATGAACTGTGGTAAACTGACAGTCCTTTCCTTACTTGATTTCAGTAATGCTTTTAACACTGTTGATTTTGATGTCTTGCTCGGGATACTGTGCTCTCTTAACATATCTCCAACAGCTATTGATTGGTTTCGTAGTTTCCTGTGTGGCGGCCGACAACGTATTTGCATTGAAGGTTCATTGTCTTCATGGTGCAATACTACTGCTGGCGTACCGCAGGGGGGCGTTCTCTCTCCTCTTCTTTTCGCCATATTTGTTAATTCAATTTCTAATGAACTTCTCTTATCCTACTTATGCTGATGATCTGCAAATTTATTCACAAGCTCCCGTTGAGGAATTGTCTGAGGCGGTGAAGATAGTGAATAAAGACTTAGCGCGTATTTCTGACTGGAGTTTGGATCATGGTTTGAGGGTTAATCCTGCGAAGACTCAAGTCATTATTGTTGGCAGCCCTAGGCTACGTTCCAAAATTGACTGGACGACCCTTCCCCAAATCGTTTTTGATGGAGCTGTTATACCTTACTGTGACTCAGTAAGAGACCTTGGTATTTATATTGATAAGGATTTGTCTTGGGGTCCCCAGTTGCAGGAAGTGAGCCGCAAACTGTTTGCCTCTGCGGGGTCTTTACGCAGATTGCGCAATTTCCTGCCGACTGCCACTAAAACTGCGCTTGCCCAATCTCTTCTTCTCCCTATCCTCGACTATGCTGATGCAAGTTATCCAGATCTCACTGAAGTGCAGTTAGATAAGCTTGAGCGACTCCAAATTTTTTTTATCAGATTCATATTTGGTTTGCGCAAGTATGATCATGTTTCTGAGTTTCGCATTAAACTCAAGTGGCTGCCTATCCGCCTTCGCCGGAATACACATATTTTATCATTACTCTACAGTATTCTTTTCAATCCAACGACTCCCTTTTATCTCAAAGAACGATTTAAGTTCCTTCGTGACACACATGGTAGAGATTTGAGATCATCGGAAAATTTGAGACTTTTGATGCCTACACATTCCACTAAATTTTACGACCATTCTTTTACGGTGCAGGCTATTCGGTTGTGGAATGCATTGCCGGTGTCAGTAAGACAAGCTCAGTCACTCGCTGCTTTTAAAAGCTCGGTTGCCAATCATTTTCTTTCAAATTTATGATTATTTCTTTGTTTTTCTCCACACGATGATAAAGAACACATTACATTTATATATTTTATATAATTATGTATTGTATATATATATACTTATATATTTCAATTGGTTTTTTTTTTCCGTTATGAGTATTTGTAGTACACTAATTTAGCCCTCCCCAATTTCAATTAAAGCTTTTAAAGTCCTTCCAAAGGTTGTCTGGAAGATATCGCTCTCAGCGATAAGACCGCCATTGTAACCAAAGTTATAGAAATAAGGTTATGTAAGTGTGTTCCAATTTTTGGTGTACAATAAAGTATATTCTATCTTCTATATATCTATCTATGTCATAAACCGCGTATTACGCAGTAGAATTTTCAGTATATATTATTATTATAAATCAAGAAGACTCATCTGTTTAAAGTGCTGAGATATTTTAAGGGCAAAACTGCACAAAAGGATATTCAGATTTCATTTGATTAAAACCTAGAGCAATATAGGTACCCTTAGGCTGGAAACAGTGCTCGACCGACGGTCAGCGCTGACCGTACATTTTGACCGTCAGCGCTGACCGTCGGTTGTGAAAATCGTCAGCGTAGCTGAGTGCGCCTTCATAGGCTTGCATAGATATAGCTACGCCGACTGACGGTCAGCGCCGACCGTCGGTCAAGCACTGTTTCCAGCCTTATAATTATAGGAACTAAGATGGATACGTACAGTAACCATAGAAACCAAACAACGGTATAATAGATTAGGGAGTACTTAGTTCTTTTTGATTTCAGTTTGTTTTTTCCGTATATTCAGTAAGCTAATTGCAAGTTTGATCTTTAAAGGAAATCTTGGCATCGCGAAGGTTAGTTTTCGTCTCATCTAACAGCATGTCTGTATTTAAAAGTCAACTCGCTATAAACCTTATTACAATCCAATATAAGTCTCTTTACTAAGACTAACCTGATCGTTATTCGTAACCATAAATATAATAAACAAGTTCGTAACCATGCGGCACTAATATTCTACACTTTGCGGGTCCGTAAAAAAGGACATGTATATTACAAAGATGATGATGCTGTGAGATGAGATATCCAAATAACGAATAAAAGATTGACATTAAATTGTATCAATGGTTAAATTATCATAAAATAATTGTTAAAAAATCAATTTAAAACAGTACCCTAATAATACGCTAGTTCAAGACGATACCTACCTTTTTCACGGCAACGCATCCCGTATTCAATTTTAATGTTTTTAATTGATTATGGCTCGAGTTTGACTACCATCTCACCCGATTGTAAACGATGATGTGGTCGATAATGAAGAACGCTTATCTAGAAGTAAACTATTCACTATTGATCTAAAAAGTATTTTTTTTTTACTCTTACGAAAGTCTCAGCGTCTCGTTATCTGGGAATTGATTGAATATAGTGATAGGTAAAATAGCATACATATTTGATATAAGGTTAAAACGAATTAATGTAGTTTGTTATAATGTCGCTTCTTTTGTATCCGTCATTAACCTATACATGTGTGCATTGTTTTGCATAACTTTTGCCTTGTATTTCAAAGCCTTCATGTTAAAAATAGAGGAAAATGTATAAATTTTCCTATATTTACGAGGCCAAATGACTGAAGTTATCCTCCCTCATTCATACGAGCAGATAAACAATATGTTGTAAGTCCCGGCAGATACCTACATAGTCAAATGTGTACACATCGCTAAATAAATGAGTGTCCAGGCGGTTCGTAGGGAATGCAACAAGGACTAACCTTTTCTTAGAGAAGACAGAATTTTAGAATGGTGTCTCGATATAATAGAGCAGCCGTTGTGAAATTAAGTTTATTTACCTGTTAGCTGTAGTTTTAGGATAATTAAAAAGCGATCTTTATGATTATATAATGTATATGAACCAAACAAATTAAAAGTTATGGATTTACACATTTAGATTTTGAGGATATGAAAACGACCAATTTCGAACCGTACCTACACTAGCTTCTGACATTTTATAAGTGCCCATGCAGAAAAATAGTTTTATTTCACATAAGCATGTGTTTTTTTTACTTTGGTTTTGACTATGACTTAACTAACCTAACCTAATTGCAAAATAGCAGGTCCGGGTGTTTGTAACATTAATTTTTTGTGAAGGCACACACGATACAGGATAAATAAAAATCAAGCTAAACATCCAGTGTGTGTGAGGCAACGCTTTGTACTTAAAAACAAAAAAACAATAAGAACAATTTATTCTCAACTATGCACATACACCTATTTTATTCGCGCACTGTAGGTACTTTGAAATCAAAGGTCATACTACTTACAACTGAACTTGACATAACGCAATCTGTTCTTCAAATTGAATAAAACAGTTTGTTATTATTACTGTTATCTTTTGGTATCAGAGGTCAGGCCAGGGAAACACCGCAGCTGTTAAGAACTACTTGGCTAACTAGTAAATACAATGAGTCACTTTAGAGCATCACGGGACTCCCGCGCAGATTTGTTGATTTATATCAGCGGAGCTCAATCCGCCGATCACGATTGAGCGGTTGATCTGGATCAGTGATATAATAATAGCGATCAATGATGACGGTGCTCTTTTACCGCACTATATCCGCAGTTTAAATATATTGATGTGGTTCTTAGAACCATCTATAGGCGACGGGTGGTCATTGAGAGATTATTTTGAGTGGACTCTTGTTAGTCCAATTCTCCATTTCTGGTTTTATAGGATGTAGATATTACACGAAAAACTATCAGCAGGACTGTCACTTTTTGTCTTTTTAAAATCCATGTAAAGGCTGTCTTTCAAAGATAGTTTTTAGTAATAAAGCTGCCTATTATTCCGACGTATGTAATGCTTTTTAAGCGATTTCTTTAACATATTATGTGGTGCACAAATAACATATTGGTATTCTATTCTACCCCATCATGCGTTAGCATAATCGACCACTATGGTCGATTCCTACAACATTTTGAGAAACGACACTATACAACGTGTAACAGAATAAACGCAATTCCTGAAAGTAGTTGGTTCAGAATCCGTCATAAAAATAGGTGTTAAAATTTGACGGAAAATCTTTCATTTAACTTAAAATGGAAACAGTATTATGAGTAATCATGACAAATTAATACAATCCTTAATTCAAGGAAATGCGCTCATGTGCGTGTCGGCCGCTAATATTGCGTATGCGTCTGCGTAATTATTTTGTATGACGCACATACGTTTTGCGTTTAGTAAGGAAAAAGTTATCCTTACTAAACGCAAAACGTATGTGCGTCATACAAAATATAAAAAAATATTTAGGTTTAGTATTTGTATCTGTTAAAGTAAATAGCCGTGATGGCGATCAAGTTTTGGACCCGAGTAGCGGCGGCCATTAACATAATGTAGATCGCTTTTAATGAGCTATTCGGCATTACGTAGAGAAGCTAAACTCATCACTGACACATTTTTATGAAATTTAATTTGTTTGGTAAATTTCAAAACTCGACCTTAATGAACAGTTTTATTCTAAAATATTCGAACCGCATTTTGCTCGGTTTTTAACCCATCCTGGCCTTGTCATATCTCGTCACAAATTTGAGACTCCCTCCGGCTCAATCTAGTGTGATATTGCATAGTTTGCAATTAGACGTTAATAGGTAAAAAATCGTATTTTATATCTTAGATTAGATTTTCCCACCCTTTATCACACAATGAGATACTTCGTAACCCTACTTTTTGTACATAAAGAAACGGTTCTTAATTTTCTACTATTCTCACAAAGGTTTCTGAAGATTTCTATTACTTGCTACAAGAGTCCATGCATATTTTTGTTCACACCTGTTTCTTTTGCTATTTGCTCGTGGGTAACACATTCGTTTCCGAATTACTTCAAAAATATAGTGTCTTGTTGAAAATTGCGTGTAAACTACAGTCATTATTTTTACGATACCAAATATTACTTATCCAGATAAAAAAGTAACTAGGTATGTATATACTTAACTAACTAAATTTAAAAACAATCTAAATATTGCGTCAAAAAATTCAGTCACATCGCTCTCTCCTGGTAATAAGCCCAAAAGATAAGCAGCATCACCACGTTGTATGGGAATGCTTAATCTCTGTCCAAGGTAAAAGCTAGCCAGCTTGTCATTATTTCAATTAGGTGCCTTGAAAGGTCTCTTAATAACATAATAATAACAATAACTTAATAACATATTGGTACGCTGATCAAACGACCGGAGAGTTTAAAGGTTTCATAGTGAGTTGTCTCTAACAGTTTACCATTTGTCTCATTAATTCTTTTTCTCCTAAGTTTTTGCCTCTATCTAGGTTCAGCTCTCCTAGTCAGTCTTTTCTTATTTATGATTAGGCTCGTGGTTGACTAGTTATCCTTATTTTCTATGGTTGCTTCGTTCATTTCTATCTCTTTCCGGTCCTTTTAGACCATACTTGTCTCATTAATTTTCGTGTAAAAGAAACTGGGGACACTTTATAAAGCAACTTTGTCATCCTGTTCTATAGAATTAATAACTTGGGTATTCTCCGTATTTTGTTTCGGATTCAAAGAAATCATCGGTGAGTTTATACCTTAGTCATAATATGTATTAAAAGATCAATGAACTTCATACATATACATAACCGTGACTATGTAATCCTGGGGCCTTTACTCGATAAACACCAATTACGTATGCTCGTCATATTATACTATGTACCTATTTATAAATGGTTATGAACAGCCAATGAGAGTTGAATATCGAGCATAGTATATGACGTCATCGCAGGAAACCACGCCTCTCAGAGTCCTGTAGGCATTACTGATAACTTCTAGAGACAATACCTACGCATTTGTATCTAGTAATACTAGCTATTGAACCCGGTTTTGCATGTTACAAAACACACGTTAGATGTCGTTTGTATAATACATTTCTTAATGTGAATGTGTCTTCTATCTTGTCGAATGGTCTAACGAGAAACTGCGTCCCCGGACGCAAGGGAGTTGCCCGATGGAGCAGGTTGGTTTTTTTTTTATAGAAGTTTGACAATCTAGAGCGGGAGGAATCATTTGATAATTTTCCCTCCGAAATAAAAAAGCGTTTCGGTTACGAGAGCCACACAGATGCACTTCCTTCTCGGATTGCATAAATCCGTGGTTGTGGGAAAGCGGAGTTGCGGGAATGTTCTAACGAGATTCCGCGGCCCCGAAACAACAGAAAAGCAGGAACAGGGTGGGTTTTAATCAGTAGGAGTCTGACACTATCGCTCAACCGAGGTCGGATAATATTGATGATTTTCCAGCAAAAAAAAAAGTTGCACTCTCTTTTCTTCTACTCTCGTAGCCTCAATGGAACGGCATCCCGACACGAACAGTAATAGATTAGATGAGACCAATGACTATACGCGTTTTCCGGGATACGGGGGAGTCACCAATATCTTTCAAGCTCCGGCGGCTAGTGCGAAATGGAAAAACCCAGCAAAACTGTTTAACTCGACTTGGGAATAAAAACCCGGGTCCCGCGACGATGCTTAGCAATCGCGCTTCCACATAATTTTATATATCAGGAGGATAAAAGGAACTGGAAATATAAAAATATAAATATAAAATATATATATATTGTACATATGTTTTTTTTAAGGATGGTAAATCATCCAATGACAGCCTCCCGATCTGGGCGAAGTGGGAGAGTGTGTCAGACTTTTACTGACTAAAACCCATCCGTGTTCCATATGCCCTTCGTGTACTGAGGCTGTGGTAACACTTTCGAACAATTCCGCCACCCCAACAGGCAACGGCCCCCTTGTGGGCGACAATTTTGCTGACACTACGGGCTACAGGCCTGGTTTCAGTCGGGCGGCGAGCTACCCATTGCTCGCAGCCCACCAAGCCTACGGTGGCTGGGAGTCACCCTGCGACTCCCGAGGCCCGGTGTACATATGTATGTAGTTGTTATTTGAATTGAATACAACTTGCGAGGCAAAGTTATCCTCTCATTATAATAATATGTTATACTTTTTAATAAGAATAATTTTAGTAAAAGCTACGCTTAATCGACTGAATACTGGTTTTAGAGGAGCTTATATAGTGCTATGTTTATTTTATTTAACTAGACACGTGACAGCCAAAACACATAACGTGTTGCCAGTTCCATACTGGCAACACGTTGTTAATAAATATTACACGAACTATTTCGAGCTACTTTTGACCCGTACACAGCTTGGTCGATATACCGTCTTGTCGTACTAAGCGCTTTTCTTCAACATTCATTGTGCGCACAGCCAAGGTGTGGAACTCTATGCCGGCTTCTGTGTTCCCTGCCACATATGACCCATCAGTCTTTAAAGCAAGAGTGAACAGGCATCTTCTGGGCTCGCTCGTTCGATCGTAGACCTCATCTTACACTTACCATCAGGTGTGATCGAGGTCAAGAGCGGGCTCATTCGTAATAAAAAAAAATAATTAAATTTGTTACATTTATTTAAATTTCATTAATTAAGCTCAAACGGCATTTTTATGACTGACTCACTTATAGAAAAACCTAACCCACTTCTAGGTGACCTAGAAACTTAATATATAGCACCAAGGTGTCGTATCAAATTTTGAGCTAAAATTACACACAATTGCATAATACGTCTCTACTTCACTGACATTCTTATGTCAGTGAAGTAGAGACGTATTATGCAATTTTGAACTTGGCTCTCATTTCACATTTATTTATTTATGTTCACACATGACACATACAAGAGAAAAAAAAATACAGACAAAACTGCACAAAGGAGTCTTCCAGCAGACCTGCGACAGGAGAGTTGAAAAAGTGATGATAGACACAGTGTGTATAAATACTAATTACGATAATTAAAACATACTTAGCTAATAAACTAAATTATAATTATATGATAAACATACATTTATATATAATTATATAATAAATATATACATACATAGAGTAAAAATACATATTTATATTTATACAATAAAAATATATACATATAATATATAAAATTACGGGATGATAGAGAGGTAATAATGATGTTTAACTAGCATTTTGAAAATATTAACGGTTTTAGCTTCGCGGATTTTAGGTGGAAGTGAGTTCCACAGTCGTACTGCATGAAAGTAGGAGAGGGAATAGAATTGTGTTTTATGGGATGGAGTTTAAGTAGTGGTGTGGAAGTGGAATCTACAAAGGTCATCAATAGGACGAGATAATAAGATAGAAAAAATAAAAATAAACATATTTATATCTTGATTGTGCTAATTGGTACAAATCAGATTACATCTATGTAATATATAGGTAGGTACTCCGGCTATGAATGTAGATTAGCTGTTGGTTAAATTTAATTAATTTAAAGTTGATTGGTTGGATAAATAATAATATTTCCGGAGAGAGAAGCGAAGTTATTAAATAGGAAAACACACATTTTTAAACACACAGAAGAATAATACAATTATTTAATGCAATAAAGTAGCACCAGTCCCCTCACTGGGACACCTGTGTCGTGGGATCTAGTTTTGTCATTGTAAATTATACATGATTGGAAACAAAAAAGATACGACTAGACAATATTTACATATAAGTATGTAAATATAATCTTGATTTTGTTTCCTAAATAACTTAAGAATAATTTAGGTAACTAAGTCATCAACTTCTCGTCCTTATCCCAGTTACTTGGCGCAAACCTTTTCTTCATCCGTTTTCCTTCTCAGACGTCAAAGCAAAATCTTAAGTAAAATCTTTTAAATACAAATTATAATTTAAAAATTTGTGAAGAGTGTAGGTAACTAGTTTTGTTTGTATATATGAAATTAAAAAGATGAGATGCGACTAGGTAAGTCATTATGAGAGATTTATAATAAAGTTTAAGTATTGTAGATAGTACGGTCTAGAACAGCTCATTATTATCATGCTTTTAGCCATATTTTGCTTGCACAGACACATAGGCTGAGAGAGTAGAGGCTAGTTAGTAGGCTAGAAGATTCTTCTAATTACATATTTTTAAAGAGAACGGACAATGTAGGTAGAATTCACATTACTAGCAAGCTTGTTAACCTCTCCAACTAAGCTAAATATACTTGTCTTTGGAGTGGGTTCACAGCAATAGTGTAATGGGTGGGGTTCGAACTCGCGACCTCTCGGTCACAAAGCCAACACCTTAACCATTAGGCTATTGCCAGTTTTTTAAATTCAATTCTATACAATGGGAATTTTCGTATAGGTATAAAATATTTCAGACTTCTAAATTACAAGGCCGTGAGATTCTCCTTAGTGCAAGATTCAAATAATCGAACAATGTGGTGACACAGAGACGTGGCTTAAACCATAGTCCAAATCTTTCGACTAAAATTTATTAATATTATTATTAATTTATTTCATTTAACATTGGGTGATACTAAAAAATATAATTAAAAATTATTAATCAACAATAACATTTAAATTGAAAATTAATACATTTATATTTAAAAACAATGTTAAAAATATCTTTACATAAGTACATGTGCATAGTGAAACGGTAGTTAATCCAAAACATGTGTAAATTGACAATACATATTTACACATAGGTATACATAAACTAAGATCATTAAAACATCCAGTACTTGCAAAAAACTATAAAAGTACTGAGGGGAACTACCGGCAATGGTGCAGCCAAAGATTTACAAGTTTACGAAAATAAAACATTATTATGCTAAATCCGGTTCCGACGTAAAAAATCGGTTACTGACTTCAGCCATATTAAACTCAGTCAATTAAATTCTATTTTTAAATTCTTGTAGTCGAAAACAGGTAGGTGATTTGCGTATGCGCAGGTGTAAATTAAAATGAAATCTATATTTAATGGTGTAAAGTCACGTTGGATTAAGAAGATGACTTGACATCTGTTTCGCGTGTATAACAGGTTATTTTATTGGGTTATTAATCCTTCTTACTAATATTATAAATGCGAAAGTTTGTGAGGATGGATGTATTATTATACAATGTGTAACGGAAACCCCATATCTATCCAAAAGGGCTAAAGACAACATCTGGTATGGTGTCTCTATGCACAGCTTCAGCTCAAAATAACTGACTCAAAGAATTGATATCAAATTATCGGTTTCATATATTTCTTGAATACCAATCATAACAAACGTGTCACAGCACTACGAGGATCAATAACTTTCCACGTCACTTGCCAATAACACGATAATTCTCTTCGTTCTTCTTAATTTGAAAAATTCGGTCTCTGGTTGATACTGATGTGTATTGGTATTTGTAATAAGTTCTACACACGTAGACTTAGGATTACAAAACTCTTGTCATATCGTTTGTTATCATCCAAAGAAGCCATGCACTTGGTATGTATATACCCTTGTAGATGTATGGATGTTTGTTACCCTTTCACGCAAAAACTATTGAACGGAACTGAATGAAATTTGGTAAGTAGATAGTTGACATCTTAGAATAACACATAGGTTACTTTTATCCCAGAATTCCCACGGGAACTTAGTCGCGAGCTGAAGCTGGTACTATCTATATAAAATTAATTAAACGAATTCTTTAGTACTTAGTACTGTTTGTAGTACCAGCTAAAATTGTATGCTGAAAGGTTAAACAAAATTTGTGTTAAATAGAGAAGATATTATGCGCTACTAAAGTTATTCTTTTATCTTTGTCCCACAATTCACCGTGCCGTAGTTTTTACGGAACAGACGAAACTACAATTCATAATGAATTAAATTGCAACTGACGTCACATACAATTAGTGCGGTTTCTGTTTATTGTAAATTTTAAAATGCTCACTACTACATAATTTTACACACATCAAAAGTGTCTAGGGATCAACATATATTTTTGCAATAACTTTTCTCCTGATTGATATTAATTAAAATTTTCTTTAAGGATTCATCAAATAAAGTGTTTTCGTTTGTCACAGTAACGATAAACCAAGTCACCTTTGCATTAATAAAGAAATTTGCCATTTTCCTAATAAAGGGATTTTTGACATTTGAACCACTAACATTAAAGTTCGAAAAAAAGACTGAAATAACAGTTTTCTTTAAAATTTTATTGGGTAACTTAAACAATTAATAATCCGTGTTTCTACCGCGAACACTAACAACACAAGAACATCGGTTTGGCATACTCAAAATGAGTTCATCCAAATCACGCTGTGGAATGGCCGCCCATGTTCGTTGCAACAACAAAAAAAGGTCTTCTTGCGACTGGATACCCTCCATATTCGGCAGAGCTCTTCTCTGTAGCATATCCCATGCATGCTCAATCGGGTTCAAGTCTGGCGACTGAGCAGGCCAGAGCAGGACATTGATGTTAGCTGCGGCGAGAGTCTGTCTTACAACTCTTGCGGTGTGCGGTCGTGCATTATCATGCATTAACTGAAATAAGGGACCGATTTGCACTTGTAGAGGAACGATGACGTCAGATACAATCGTCTCAGCATAAATTTGAGCGTTGAGGTTGCCTCTGATCCAAATCAACTCAGTACTTCCGTCGATCCAAATACCCGCCCATACCATGATGGTTCCACCACTATAAGGATGGACTTCCTGGTAGGATTTTAATCGCTGTTGGCGTCCAGGGGTTCTCCAGTGTCGTATACGTCTTGTATCCGGTCTCATACCAAAACGAGACTCATCAGAAAAGCACACGAAACGCCATTGTTCTTCTGCCCAATTTCTGTGTTCAAGAGCCCATTGATATCGAATCCTACGATTGTGCATTGCTATAGGTGGTACCCGTAGCGGTCTTCGGGAATGAAGGTTCACTTCATGCAAGCGGTTTCTGACTGTTTGGTCGCTAATTAAGTTCCCTGAAGAGTGATGAAGCCTCACGGCTAACATCATGGCGGTTATTGTTGGAGCTCTTCGAGTTAAGATTTGAATGTATCGGTCTTGTCTCCGTGTGGTGCAGCAATACCGTCCTCCATGGCGCTCAGCCACGGTACCAGTGCTTCGGTAACGTGTCCAAAGTCGACTGATAACACTCTGACTTGTATTCAGAGCTAAAGCCACAGTACGTTGCCGGGAACCAGCTTCTATCATTCCCACGGCTCTGAGCATTTCTTCCCTGCTTAAATGACGTCGCCGCTCCATAATAACGTTGGTTTTAATCAGTAGTAGGGAAACAGTAGCACTAATAATGTCTTCAATGCGTTGTATGTTTTTATAGGGAAAATATTGACAGCTGATTTTCATCTTTTACTCGAATTTGATTAACAGTTCCTGTTTCAAATTATGAAATGCACCAAAAAGGATCCATATAAATTTATAAAATCCTAAATTTATTACAAAGCCACATCTAAATCTCAAGAAATCCGCATAAAAATGCTTGATCCCTAGACACTTTTGATGTGTGTATTATAGTTTCATGGATTTTGTTAGTCTAAATTCATTGATACTTCATGCACATACGTACAAAAGCGGACTTAATGCCGTAGGCATTCTCTATCAGTTAACCAAGTTGTCTTTTCTCTAGAAATCTATTTAATCATTAAATTAAAACGATAAATTTTAAATTTTCCCTGTTCCCTGAAAAACTGGAAATTGATGGGTCTCTTTAAAGATATTGAAGCAAAATGGCGAATTCTATGTTTGGTATCGATCAATTTCAACGTTGTTTGCATTTTTTTTTACAAATAGGTATAAGTTTCAATAAGCTGATGATATTTTAATGTTAAAATGTTGTCGACTCAACGAATGTCTTATAGGTAAAGTCTACAAAAGTTACTCCTATTAATGTATTTTTGTATACTATAAATAAAGTCTCCCACCGCATTTGTCTGTCTGTATGATCACAATAAACTCAAAAACTACTGGACAGATTTTCATCACTTGATTGATTGATTCATAAGGAAGGTTTAAATAAATAAATAATCTTGTATAGCATTGAAAACGTATTACAGATATGGCTCCTAACTCCTATATTACTCCTATATTACTTGTATTGTAAGAGCCAAAAGAAAGCGACAATAGGCTTAATGGCTAAGGTGTGGGCCATTGGTTGAGAGGTCGCGGGTTCGAACCCCACCCATTACACAATTGCCGTGAACCCACTCCAGACACAAGTTAGTTAGGGAGTTAATAAGATTGCTAAGTAATGTGTATTCTACCCACATTCCTTGGTATCCTTTAAAAAAAAAATTGTTTATAATTATTTGTATGAATTAGCAGACTAAAACCATGCAAATCTGGGACGAATCGCTAGTAGATTAGATTTAAAAAAAAACTACTAAAATACTCCATAGTAAATTACACACATGAGCTACTTGCTCACGTGCTTATTTCTTTTTTACCTAAGTTCATTTGCTATGAAGCACGTGGTCAGTCTCAAATAGTAGGTACGTATAGTTTTTTGCTCATCGTTAATGAACGTTCAGCCGCGGCCGTAGCAAAGATAATTTCTACAGATGGGGATTCACAGATGGCTCAGATCTGAAATGTATATGCGGCGGCGTGACCCCACAAAGAATAGCCCACCTTCTATCTTATTTATTTATTAAAACTTTATGCGACACAAAATGTACAAAGGCGGACTTAATGCCATAGGCATTCTCTACCAGACAACCATGGGTGGTGAAGAGATAACATGGCAGGTGCATAAAAAAAATAAACTGAGTAGATAACATATTCAATGTAAAAGTTTTATTACAAGTGTATGTATACATAGATAACAAGAATAAACTTACATACATATTTTTCTTAATATATACCATATACCATCTATACTAATATTATAAAGCGGAAAAGTTTGTTAGTTTGTTTGTTTGTTTGTTTGTTTGCTTGAACGCGCTAATCTTCGAAAGTACTGGGTGGATTTGGATGAAATTTGGTATGGAAGTAGCTTGAAGCTTGAGGAAGGTTATAGGCTACTTTTTACCCGACTGCAAAAAAGGAGAGTAATGTTTTTACAGTGATAGAATCCACGGGAGCGAAGCCCCGCGAGAGTACTAGTATATTATAAAGCGGAAAAGTTTGTTTGTTTGTTTGTTTGTTTGCTTGAACGCGCTAATCTTCGAAAGTACTGGGTGGATTTGGATGAAATTTGGTATGGAAGTAGCTTGAAGCTTGAGGAAGGTTATAGGCTACTTTTTACGCGACTGCAAAAAAGGAGAGTTATGTTTTTACTGTAATAGAATCCACGGGAGCGAAGCCCCGCGTGAGTACTAGTATACCATAAATCTATACTAATATTATAAAGCGGAAAAGTTTGTTTGTTTGTTTGTTTGCTTGAACGCGCTAATCTTCGAAAGTACTGGGTGGATTTGGATGCAATTTGGTATGGAAGTAGCTTGAAGCTTGAGGAAGGTTTATATGCTACTTTTTACGCGACTGAAAAAAAGGAGAGTTATGTTTTTACCATGATAGAATCCAAGGGAGCGAAGCCCCGCGTGAGTACTAGTATACTATATATATATTAATAAGAAGTTATAGGTTATGAAAACTCTGCTTTCACTATTTGTTAAAAAAATAATCCCGCAACTTTCTCTTAAATGCATATTGATTGGTGGCCGTCCTTATATCGAGAGGTAGTGCATTCCACAGAAGAATAGACTGTACACATTGAAGGTTGAATAACCCCTGGATGGTGATTGATAAAATAAAATTAAGTGCGATTTCTATTATTATAAATTTCTTAAGTTAAATTACCTAAGTTTTGACAAGAGTCGCGTCATCTAAAAAACTTTTAACATCATCACATTTATAATAAAAGATTAAATAAAAACTTTTTGCAAAAAATAAAACCGACTTCCATATCAAAACACTACAAAGCCAAAAATAATTTTAATTTTGGTAGTCGGTGTTATTGGTTTTGTATTTTCTTTTTTTTTTCACACCGCCTTCCGAAATTAAAATTATTTTTGGCTTTGAAGTGTTTTGATATGGAAGTCGGTTTTATTTTTTGCAAAAAAGTTTTTATTTTCATACTTTTTAGTGGGTCAGTGAATTTTCCAAATCGGTTCGTAAATGACGGAGTTATGCGCGAACAAAAAACGTAATGCAGCGTAAACGAAAAGATCATCAACGTAAACATTTTTTTAGACTTTTGTTGATTTTTCAGAAACGGCTTGTCCGATTTCGAGAAGGGAAGTATACCCTTTCTAACAAGATCAGAATTTTTCAAATCGGTTGGCAAACGACGGAGTTATGCGTGGACAAACATAAAAAAAAAATACATGCATCCGAATTGAGAACCTCCTCCTTTTTTAGAAGTCGGTTAACAAAATCGATATCAAACAGAGATGAGTCGTCCTACTGAAGTTTCTTCCATCCTTCTTCTATTTGTGACTGAATGTTTTGATACGTCTGAATGTTTAAAAAAATATTTCACAAGGGCGTGACTTGCGAGTTGCTTGCGAGTGACGTCACATACAATTAGTGCGATTTCTGTGTATTATGTTAAATTACCCAAGTTTAGACAAAAGTCGCACCATCTTTAGGGTACATTACTGGTAAAAATTACATTATTTATTTTCCTAACCGTTCTGGTTAAACAATTGAATAAGTATACTGTTAACTAACACGTACATTTTCTTTGTCCTTAGTTTCTGCGTTGGCAGCGAGGGTGGTGCCTACGAGGGCCGTGGATGGGACACTGAAGGCATCCATGCTTCCATCGCCAACAGACATAGCATCGGTATCTGCCTCATTGGAGACTGGAGAGGTAAAGAAATGCATACAGTTATAACCACAGAACAGATAAAAGAGGTTAGAAAGGAAATGTGTCCTGATTTGTATGAGAACGCGTGTCGCTGCTTGTCTCCCACTCCTTAGCTCCTGCTCCACTGCAAGCAAGAAGCCCGTTACGTATGCGAATTACGCACACAAATAAATTACACACACTTAAATCGAGAGCTTGCTACTGATTGTAGCTCACTGTCGATAAATATGCGCCGTGCATCACGGCCAATCAGGGCAAAGGACGAAACGTCTATGGTTGAAGTGTGGAGGACGCAACGCATGCAGTTCATTGTAAGCGGACTTGGTCATTGCGTTGATTAAGCGAGTACACATCGGGCAATGTATATTTTTTTGTAATTAATTAGTTGTTAATGTTCGGAATTTCATAGTGATCAGAATATTTTTTAGTTTTTTATAAATAAAATTGAAATTAAATGTTATTTTCGACTTACCGATGGAAAGATATACCTCCTCGCTCTATACTTGCGGTCTGACTTTTTGTTTTACAGATTATAATTGCACAACACGGCATTTTAAAGCAGAGCTCTGTGTTCCGAAGTAATCCGAAGCGCACTAAACTCGGTGAATGAATTAATCGGTCGAGCTATGATTTTTGTATCATAAATGTGGCGCGCTCGCCACGCTCACATTACCATTCCAACGTTATTCATCTATTCCGTGGTTATCATCATCATCTGCTTAATATTTGCCATGTTGGGGTCGGTTTCCAGTCTAAGCGGATGCAGCTGAGTATTAATGTTTCATGAAGCGACTATCTAAGCTCCACAGCCCAGTAGCTGGGTAACACGATAGGTACGGCCAGACCAGTGTTAGATTTTCTGGGTTCTGACTGACAAACACCCGTAATGACTAACATAGATGTATAAATGACAGCCGGGACCAACATCTTAACGTACTTTCCAAGGCACGGTGGAATTTCGAAATATTAAGATGGTTATCCATCCACTGGTAGACCTCGGCAAGCGTTGCTTAACCTTGAGATCTGGACATCCCACCCATACGCACAAAACGTTTTGGAAATACTTTCATTGTGCGTACGGCTAAGGAGTGGAATTCCCTGCCGGAGTCTGTGTTTCCTGATCTCTATAACTTGGAGGTCTTTAAGTCAAGAGTGCATAGGTTACTTCTAGGCAAGCGTGCTCCATCTCCGACCACATCATCACTTACCATCAGGTGAGATGGTGGTCAAACGCGAACCTATTATAATTAAAAAAAAAATAGACGCATGCGGCTGTTAATTTTTAGCAGCAAGCTCCACAATTGCATATAGTTATACTGTCTGAAAAAAATAGACCGTTGGAGTACATACAATGACACTGGTCACAAGATTTAGATGCTTTTTAGAGATTACACAGAGAAGGTTATCAGGAAGAGTTAAAGGACATAGGGGAGACCTTCAGTAGTCATAATATTATACTTAGTGTACAAGTTTCAATAACGAACGAACAATATTATACCTACATTGGTATCTATTCTGAAATTAGATCACATATACCTAAACGTATAAAGGCTGGCCGACTAAAGTCGGGGGGCCGTGTTGGCGAGTGTATAACTGCTCGCGCAGCCCCCAGCGTAAGGGTGCGTTTCCACCAGAGATGTGCGATGGAAATGTGTCGTGCGAGGATGTCTAGCTGTGCTGTGAAAATGTGTGGGCGTTTCCACCATAGCTGTGCGATGAAAATGTGCCTACGAGGATGTGTAGCGGAGCTGTGAAAATGCGCATTAATGTGTGGTGCGAGGATGCGCAAACCTCGCAACACATCCTTCTCAACACTCATTTCTCGCAACACATCCCTTGCAACACATCTCTCGCACACATCCCTCGCTACACATCTCTCGCACACATCCCTCGCACACATCCCTCGCACACATCCCTCACTTGTTTTGTATGCGCAAAAATCTAGCTCCGCTGAGCCGTTTCCACCAGAGCTGTGCTGACCGAGGCGAGGTAAATGAAGCGATTCTATCTACGCATCCTCGCACATCTCTGGTGGAAACGCAGCCTAAGTGTGCAAGGGAATACAGGGTGGTTTTAATGTAACCCATCAAGGAAGATGAAATAATATACCTACTTGATAAGTGTTAATAATAGTGATGAAAAAATATTACAAACATCTCAAAGAGTTTCTATATAGTTACGAATAGTATTTCGCCCGCGACTTCGGCCGCGTAAATTTCTAAATAATTTATAGGCCACATATAAAGCACCTTACAACCAATGAAAAAATTTTAGTATTGGATCAAATTTTACCTGTTATATTAGTATAGACAAACAATCAGTTAACAAACACATTTATTATTTTCCAGTCGTAAAACCAACACCTATGCAGCTGCAAACGACCCAAGCTCTCATAGCAGAAGGAGTCAGACTAGGCAAGATCAGGCGCGACTACAAACTGATCGGGCACGACCAGGTCAGTGCCACCGAGTGTCCTGGAACCGCTCTCACTGCCGAGTTCTCCACCTGGCCCAACTACGCTCCTGGAAGACCGATCTTTCCTGCTAATGAGGAGGTTCCCGCAGTACCAACAGCAGAAATCGTAGTTGATTAAAGATTGGATGCTTGGAGGTGCGACTACATTGCTATCAGTTGGGTTAGACCGGTGCAGTGCCTTCGACTGTGAGGTTGTTCCAGCACTAAGGGTCGCCAGTCTTTTATTGATCAACCATATCCATTACGACCATCCTTTTACCAGTAAAAGGAAGACCAGTCTTTGCTTACTAACAGCAGTTTAGTTGCACCTTATTGGATTCGGGGTATAGTCTATTCAAAAAAGCAAGCCTAAATTGCAATCTATTGAATATGAAAAAAATTACAATGGCTGTGTAAAGACAGTAAATATGTTATATTCATTTTAATTTTTAAAATTTATTAACGTGCAACCGTCATTGAATCATAATTTTCAAAAAAAACGTTAAAATCTGTGTTGTATGTTTGTTTTTTTTTTTTTGAATAGACTGTAACCTACTTGTTACAACAAAATAAATGCTTGAAAATTCACAAGCAGTTGGTGCCACTGAGGCGAGTGGTATTCTTCTTTGCAACGTAAACATGACATAAACATCAATTTGACAGATGTTAATAAAATTAAACTTTTGACAGGTGCCCTGACGCCTCAGTGTTGCCACCTTGTGATAAATATTTGAAGAAACCCTCATTTTGACTGATTTTGTAAGCAATAATTTGATTTACAATTGACCTTGGCTCGAAAAATGACCTCTGATAGGTGCGCTGTCAAACTTAAAATCTGTAGTGCGCTAACTAAAAACAAATGTTATTATTTAATGAATTGTGACACGTTTGACAATCTAAAGTTTTAATATATTGTACATATTTGTTTAGTGATTTGTTAACTTGTTTTCATAAGAATGTTTAAAACTTAATACCGATTTTGTTTTATTTATTATTGTCCAAGACTACCATCGCCTTTTCACCCCCTTAACATAACACATAATTAGCCTAGGACACAAGCCTCCTTTCTAGTAGTCAGAATGTATCATTGCACTGACACGCAATGCTGCGAAATATCATCGGATTCTTCGAAAAAGGAATGCCAATTTGCTTTTGCACCGTTTTGAGAGCAGTGGTGATGTTAAAATAACACAAAGTTGCCCACCTGTTATCGCTAGACCACAACTGCTTTCACCCCTTAGGGAATGGGTTCTCAAAAGGCCATTTTTATCGGATGCTTACACCCAGGCGCGTGCATAGGATTATGACAGGGCATGCGGCGGAGTAAAAACACACAAAAACTTCGTCTTTTATAGATTTTTAGCATAGCCACAGCCACGCATCGTAGCATGGTGGCGATGCGTGGCTGTGGATGCTAAAAATCTATAAAAGAAGAAGTTTTTGTGTGTTTTTACTCCGCCGCATGCCCTGTCATAATCCTATGCACGCGCCTGCTTACACCGTATAAGGAATACATCCTCATTTGACATTTTTACAGCTAGCGGTTTAGGCTACCTATACATAATTCTATCAGTCACCGTCAGAATAAATAATTATGATATATTTAGATTGTTGAAGTTTGTGGTTAACCGCAAACCACAAAATGGATGATGCGCATCTGAGTTTGTTTTGTTTGATTTTTTATTACTACTACATAAAAATCGGACAAAAAACTAGTTTTGTTTCCCATCGATGCGTAAGATGACGTAACATCATGACTTCTTTAATTTAAATTGCTCATAACACATCAGCAGTGTGAGTCCGGAGGTTGTAACCCCGCCTTACGTTCATATTTGTCATAATTCGTGGGTTTTTACTATACAGTATGTTAACTAACAGAGGGCGTTCCCGTTAACCCGCAAAAGAAACACTGTACACGCATACGCATTCATAAATAAATTGCAATGTTACCGTCCTTCAAGTACGCGTGTACAGAATATTTCTTTTACGTATCAATTTAACATTTTTAGTGGATATTTTAATATTAAAAAAATAAAAACATTTTGTTTTCGAATGGTAATATTGTTCTTAACATGTATGGATGCTATACTATTGCGGGTTAACGGGAACGCCCTCTGTTAGTTAACATACTGTATATTTTCCTTCATGAGCATGCCTGGTAGGTAATGGACCTATTATACTATATAATATATAAAGCTAAATTACCACTCACTGACTGACTCATTGATATAATTGTTCTCCCAGATGGTGGATGGGGAGGTGGGTATATTTTGACAGATTCGTAAACAAGTAACTCTCAAACCTACGGGAAAAGTGCCAAACCTCCCCTTTTCACCCCTCTTCTCCCCCCTCCCTATCGTATCTCGGAAACTACGAGACCCGTATTTTTTTTTTTACGGATTCGTATAGAGGAGGCTCGGTAAAGTAAAAACCATTTTTCAAAGTCGCCCCCCTTGCCCCCCTTCTCAACCCCTTTAGGTGGATCTCGGAAATTAAGAAACTTGGAACATTTTTTTTTTAGATTCATTTAGAGGGGCGATGCTTTAGTCGAAATAATTGTGCAACCCCCCCCCCATCACCCCCCCCACATTGTTTTTTATTTCACAAGCACAACACGCAAATACTAGTTATACTATAGCACTCACTGACTGACTGACTCATTGACATAATTGTTCTCCCAGATGGTGGATGGGGAGGTGGGTATATTTTGACAGATTCGTAAACAAGTAACTCTCAAACCTACGGGAAAAGTGCCAAACCTCACCTTTTCACCCCCCCTTCTCCCCCCTCCCTATCGTATCTCGGAAACTAAGAGACCCGTATTTTTTTTTACGGATTCGTATAGAGGAGACTCGGTAAAGTAAAAACCATTTTTCAAAGTCGCCCCCCTTGCCCCCATTCTCACCCCCTTTAGGCGGATCTCGGAAATTAAGAGACTTGGAACATATTTTTTTTTCAGATTCATTTAGCGGGGCAATGCTTTAGTCGAAATAATTGTGCAACCCCCCCCCATAACACCCCCCACATTTTTTTATTTTATTTCACAAGCACAACACGCAAATACTAGTTATACTATAGCACTCACTGACTGACTGACTCATTGACATAATTGTTCTCCCAGATGGTGGATGGGGAGGTGGGTATATTTTGTCAGATTCGTAAACAAGTAACTCTCAAACCTACGGGAAAAGTGCTAAACCTCCCCTTTTCACCCCCCTTCTCCCCCTCCTTATCGTATCTCGGAAACTACGAGACCCGTATTTCCTTTTTTTTACGGATTCGTATAGAGGAGGCTCGGTAAAGTAAAAACCATTTTTCAAAGTCACCCGCCTTGCCCCCCTTCTCACCCCCTTTAGGCGGATCTCGGAAATTAAGAGACTTGGAACATTTTTTTTCGGATTCATTTAGAGAGGCAATGCTTTAGACAAAATAATTGTGCACCCCCCACCTCCCCCCCCCCCAATTTGTTTTTTTTTTTTTTTTTTCAGATTTACACCACAAGCATGCGAGGTGCTTGCACCTCGCGCAATACGCAAATACTAGTCATATTATATAAAGCTAAATTACCACTCACTCACTGACTCATTGTTCTCCCAGATGGTGGATGGGGAGGTGGGTATATTTTGACAGATTCGTAAACAAGTAACTCTCCAACCTACGGGAAAAGTGCCAAACCTCCCTTTTTCACCCCCTTCTCCCCCCTCCCTATTGTATCTCGGAAACTACGAGACCCGTATTTTTTTTTTAGGGATTCCTATAGAGGAGGCTCGGTAAAGTAAAAACCAGTTTTCAAAGTCGCCCCCTTGCCCCCCTTCTCACCCCCTTTAGGCGTATCTCGGAAATTAAGAGACTTGGAACATTTTTTTTTTCAGATTCATTTAGAAGGGCAATGCTTTAGTCTAAATAATTGTGCAAACCCCCCCATCTCCCCCCCCCCAATTTTTTTTTTTTTAAAGAAGGCACGCGAGGTGCTTGCTCCTCGCGCAACACGCAAGTACTAGTTTTTTATATAATTATGATTACAAGAGGACTTTGCTCTATCAAAACATCAGTTCCACTAAAATCATACCTATATGTGGATAGTTTATACAAGTGATTTAGTTTGATATATTTTCCTTCAGCTAGTTTGGACTATCAAGTTTAATGTCACGAAAATTTAATTTAATAATGTATACTTGTACCATTATGGTTGGGAAATATAAGTTTTATTTTAAGCTAACATGATCACTAACACTATCATTAGAACTTAAAACGGGATATTTACCATGAGTATTCTTTGTTTGAAGTTTCCGATATTTCGGCACTGTTGCAAGCGCCATGATCATGGTTGAATAAATACACATGGTTAATATCCCGTCTCTAGTTCTAATAAAGTTTGGCTTTTCCCAACTATATGTTGGGAAAAGCCAAACTTTTCCCAAATATGTTAAGGTTGGCTTTCAGTCTATCCGCGTGCAGCGGATTAACAGTACAGCACACAACCCAGTGATTACTTAACACAATAACTCTAACCCCTTGGCAAAACCTTTGTCAAATTAATTGGCTACAGACAACTTTACCGACCTCGAACGACTTTCAAACATTTACAAATACAAGTGGAGACCAGCGGCTTAACTTTCCGACCTAAGATGAAATCGATAAAATATTATTGGATTACTAATCCAAGAACCGACCTCGGTAAGCGTTACTTAACTTTGAAGTACGATATATGCGGCTGTAATTATTAGAACTAGCAATGCCCACATTACTTACCAAAGAAAGGCCATTTTCGCGTAAAACATACAAACCGCTAGACAATCTACAACGTCCTCACATTCACAATCCATACTTCCATACCTACTTCCATATCCATACTCCATACTAATATTCTAAATGCGTAAGTAACTCTGTCTGTCTGTCTGTCTTCACGCCTAAACCGCTGAACCGATTTAGATGAAATAGTTTAGGACCCTGGGAAGGACATAGGATAGTTTTTCTCCCAGAAATCATTCCAAAAGGATGTAAAAAGGGTTTTGGAATTTCGTATAGGGAATCAATAATGTCCCCGCCCTCCCCACACACTTAATACACATAGACCGCTGAACCGATTTAGATGAAATTTGAAATGAAATGAAATGAAATATTTATTTTGTAAATTGGTTATAAATAACACTTTTACCTTTCATGTTTTTTTGCGTGTTAAGTTTAGTTTAGCTAGATGAGGCCGGTATTTCCTAACTGACTACTCTGAGAAGAAAAACTGAAACAAACTCAGAGGTCATAGTCTCTTTTAAAGTCCATACGATTAGTACCTATTTGTATATGAGAAACATGTAGGTTCATGTTCGGAATTTGGTATGGAGATAGTTTTAGACCCTGGAAAAGACAAAAGATAGTTCTTATCCCGGAAATCATCCCTTAAGGATGTAAAAGGGGTGTTGGAACTTTGTATTCCTCGCTCCCAATTCATTCAAATCGCGTATTCAAGAACCACTCTTTTTTTTTGTGCACAACTACATGTAGTCTGAACAAACATTTGTTTAGGGCTGGAGTCGAACCCACATCAGTCAACCGTTACGCCAACCGTATCGTTTAAATTTTAACCAATCAAGTTAATATACGAATGATTTCTATTGTTTTTTTAAGTAGGTAGGTACTTACACTTCTATCTACTTTTGTGTATCATATCTAGGTATTAGTCTATACTCGATTAATATTAGATACATACGTAAGTAGGTATCTCAGAGACAAAAATGTCTAGGTACCTAAATTATCAATATTTACCTACGTACGTAAAATGGCACATCCCTGGGGAGACTGTAAAAGGGTCTCCCCTGAGCCTCGCTGTGCACGGTGGCACGTGACCACTATCCTACGGTCTTCCTTTGGTTCACTCTGTGAGTGCTCAGATTCTACACTCTGAGCGCCCGTGACCCCGGGGCCTCAACTGCCTTAAGAATGCAGACGGGGATTTCGGCGTGTTAGGCGTCGAGTCGGTTGCCTAAACGACGCCTTCTTCTCCGAGCGGGATCGACCCTCTCACGATTACGCTCAGCGGCCTCTTTCTAGATCATCACGGTTTCACAGAAAGAGACCATCGCCCTCCAACGTAAAGTACCTACTCACAGCGCGGCCGGCCACCTGCCGCCATGTGCCAAGTGCCACACACAAGCTATCTAATAATATGCAATACAACTGCATGTAAAAAAGTTTTGTTTATCTACAAACATGCGTGTTAAGTTGCACCGTGATATAACATCGGGGCAATATGCGGCTGCCAGAATGTAGGAGAAGACCGTGTAGCAACAGATATCAACGGGATAATTTATTTGAGCTCTAAATTCTGTAACATAGCCCAAGATACGGATAATTTAATAAACCACGTTTATTCGGATTTGAAAACAAATATGAGGGATAGAAAATGGCTGCGTGAAAGAGCAATTTTGACACCGACTAACGAAAATTGTAGAGCAGATCAACGAAAAGATTATATCTCATGTGGATGATAATGTTGTCGAGTATCTATCCGTCGACAATGTCATGGATATTGAGCAAGTGACGTCGTACCCTGTAGAGTTTATCAACTCTCTGGAATTGTCAGGGTACCCCATCACATTAGTTGAGGCTTAAACTTGGTGTCCCACTCCTGTTGATGCGTAATCTTGACGAAAAGGCTATGTAATGGCACGCGATTACAAATTACACACCTGGGACGCAATGTTGTGCAGGCAATAATTATGACAGGAACAGCAAGCGATGAAAACGTTTTATTCCTCGCACTCCAATAATACCGACCAATTTGCCATTCCACTTCGAAAGGACTCTAATTTCCATTAAAAGCAGCATATCCAAAAAAATTGTTAAACATTTCAAACAGATTTTAGTTTCTCCATTAACCCATATTTTTCGCAATTGTTTAGCCGTTTAGTCATTTACCAGTGTCTGAAAAAAGCAGTTGTTGTCCCTGTACATAAATCTGGAAGTAAAGATCAAGTAACTAACTATAGACCTATTTCATTACTAACTTGTATGTCTAAAATATTACAAAAACTTATAAATAACTAGCTTCTGCCTGCGACTTCGTCCGCATAGAAGTCGAAATTATTTCTCGGGATCCCGTCCCTGACTTGCTTGACAAAGATTATAATAGCTCGGCTAATATGCATGATATAATTTAGCCTATAGCACTCAGGGATAATGCAGCTACATGTAAGCGAAAGAATTTTCAAAATCGGTTCGGTAGTTTCAGAGATTACCCCATACATACAAACTTACAATTTTTACCTCTTTATAATATTAGTATAGATAGGCTGGTCAAATATTTGGAGGAGAAATCAAAATTGTCTAACATGCAGTTTGGATTTAGACCTAAAATATCAACTGCCGATGCTGTTCATCATCGGACTGACGATTTAGCACAAAAGCTTGATAGAGGTAAACACACTATAGGGATTTTTCTGGACCTCGCCTAGGCATTTGATACTATCTCCATTCCTATTTTACTGCGGAAGATGGAAGCCATAGGAATGAGAGGAACCCAGCTAAAACTCTTTCAAGGCTATTTAGAAAAACGTACCCAATGCGTAATGATTGGTAATTTTCTCAGCGATGATCGAGAAAATACATCGGAATCCCTCAAGGAAGTATATTAGGAAGTAATGTGTTTTTGATATATACAAACGATCTTTGTAATCTAAAAATAGACAACGGCATAATTATATCATATGCCGACGATACCGCTCTACTCTTTTCGGCTGACTCAGATATAGAAGTCTATAAACATGGATTCAATATCTATACTTATAATAAATCTGTAGAGAGGTCAATTCTGTACATGAAATATATTTCCAAAATAACTATCAGGGGGTAATTAAGGATCGATACTCATGCCAAAAATGCAATCAGTTAAATTTTTGTCTGTCTGTCTGTCTGTCTGTCTGTCTGTCTGTCTGTATAACCGTTATAGAAACAAAAACTACTCGACGGATTTTAACGAAACTTGGTACAATTATTTTTTATACTCCTGAGCGGGTTATAGTATACTTTTCATCACGCTACAATCAATAGGAGCAGAGCAGTGAAGGCAAATGTTGGGAAAACGGGAGAAGTTACTCCATTTTTTAAGCTTCCGTCGCGTGTGCAACCTTAATGGTTAAAGCTACACAAATCATTTCATGACGGAAATGTTCTCCTTAAAATTATATAAAAAATATCCCACGACAGCATATGTCTAACTTTTATGGTTGACTCACAATAACACGTGTAACTCCCGATAGCTTAGCAGTTCGAAGCTTTCTGATTATAATATTTGTCTACTCTTACGTTTATAACACTCTCAGTCACCCCTAATTGAAAAATTTAACATTATTAACTATTCCATAAAAAAATTGGCCAAGTGCGAGTCAGACTCGCCCATGAAGGGTTCCGTAGTAACTATAATATAATATGCAAATTTATTTGACGAAAAAAAACCTTACAAATTTCTTAAAACTAGCTTATTTACATTTTTTACAACTGCGCCAAATAAATTTGTTTTGAAAAAAAAACCTTACAAATTTCTTAAAACTGGCTTTTTTACATTTTTTACAACTGCGCCGAATAAATTTGTTTTTCATAGTGTTTGTATGAATTACAAAGTTATATTTGCGGTTTTAGAAAATATGCTGTATCTCAAAAACTGCTGAACTGATTTCGTTCAAACTAATTTTGGTTGAAAGTTTATATTAAGATCTACAGACATATATTTTTTTAGATTTTTCACTCCATTATTATAGAAGTTAGAGGTTGTGTCCGCCACACACACATTTTACCACTTTGGAAGCTTACATCTTTTAAACGATTGACTTTATGGAAAAGTGGTTTTAGAAACCCCGATGTCGTTTTTAAAGAACTGTCTATAGATACCACACATGCATCGATTTCATGAAAAAAAATATTTTCAGGTTTAGTTCCATGTATGGGGAGCCCCCCTTTATTTTAAATATTTTTAAATTTTTTTCTCAAAATCGGAAAGCGGTTCACAGAATACATCTACCTATCAAGTTTCACATGTATAGTCCTAATAGTTTCGGAATAAAATTGCTGTGACAGACGGATGGACGGACAGACAGACAGACAGACAGACGGACAGACATGTCGAAACTATAAAGATTCCGTTTTCTGCCATTCGGCTACGAAACCGTAAAAATAATCATATAAATCGGTATAGAAACACCAAAGTTATACATGAAATACGCTTATAATAATAAGCCATCGCGCGTGAATACTGAATCATGCTATAAGGATTATTTTTGAGAATCGGTCGCCGCGCTCGACGCGTCTCGCGGTCGAAGCGTTCTCTAGGTACTTAAGCCTCATGTGAACGTGATCTAAACAATATTACCAATACATTAACTTACGCTGACGGAGTCGCGGGCACAGCTATATTGTATCATTACGCTAAGGCCAATAGGAGCGGAACGCCAATGAAGAATGCTTCAAAATCGGGGTTAAATTTAACGTTAGCCCAAAGTAACTATTCCACGCGGACGAAGTCGCGGGCAAAAGCTAGTTGTTAATAAATGGCTTCAGCATAATTTACTAATACTAAATGCAGACAAGACAACTTTCATGAAATTCTCAATGTACAAACTAACATCCCAAACTAACTGCACATTACATGCTCATCATTGTAGAGTTCCCGATAATAACCAAAGTTTTTGTCCCAACATTAAAAATCACAAACAAAATAAAATACCTGGGAATTATATTAGATAAAAGTCTTTCTTTTAACCTCCATATTGAAGCTGTAAATAAGAGAATACGCAAGCTGATATTTGTTTTTAAAAAACTGCGCTACATTACGGAACCAAAAACAAATCGTCAGGTATATTTTGCTCTGTGTCAGTCCATACTAAGATACTATTACTGCATGGGGTGGGGTGGGTAAAACACTGTTGCTTGCCATTGAAAGAGCCCAAAGAGCAATTCTCAAGGTGTCAACTTTCCGTCCTTTCCTTTTTCCAACCAACCTCCTCTACAAATCATGTGGTGTACTTACGGTTCGACAGCTATACGAGTACATAATGAGCACAGTACTCAATAAAACAGCACGCAGTCCTTCCCTGCAATAGTGAAATTTGTAATAAAAGACGAAAAGATATAACTTGCACTGAAAAAACGAGCGCAAGGTGTGCTTTTACATCGATTTTTTTTTGTATCTGGGACCGCTTCTCTATAATAGACTAAATGCAATTTCGAACATATATCCACTTGAATAATTATAATAAATGTAAGAAAGCTGTAAAAACTGCCCTCCAAAGTTTGTCCTATGAAGATACAGAAAGTTATTAATTGTGCTAGAATTTAATTATAATCATGTAATTATTAGACTTCATAATACCTAGTTATCTAATTGTTTTTTTAGAGTTAGCCAGTGTTTTTTTTTATTTATAAGGTGAATATTATAAGATAATATTGGCACATATCGCCTGAAACACAGGTTTACCTAGTTCAGGCACATATATTGAATTACCTTAAGCTAAGCATGACTTTAAGTATACATCTAGTTGCATGAAAATTTTAATAAATGATTTGATTTGATTGATTGAACGAATAGGCTTTTTTGTAAAAAATTGAACGAATAGGCTTTTTTGTAAATTAAAAAAAGAAGCTGGATATCGGCAGTATTTCCCCACAAATGTATACCGTACGACATGACACTGTGAAAATAACTAAAGTAAACCATTATTTTTTTGTGTGGCATCTCACACGTCAACCTTTGAGATAATGGGCTGCTTAACCGGACTTGCCTGTGGCTGCCTTAATCAATTATAATTAAAGGCTCAGCCAGGGCTTATTAAAAACTTACAAACTAGGCGACATACAAGCTTTTTTTTTTTTTTTTTTTTATCGTGGTAAAATTATCAAATAAGTCCTCCCACCCCGGGCAGGGTGGGAGGGACTGTCAGACTTTTACTGACTAAAATCCACGGTGTTCCTTCAATAACCCTTTACGTACCGGGGTCACGGTAACGGGATGAGTCCCACGACCTCGGCAGGCTTCGGCCCTCTACGGGGGGGCCTCGTCATATTGCTGACGCTCTTTGAGGCGCGCGTGGAACACGACGCGCCGTCGACCCGGGCATGGTCCATGGTCGGACAGCGGGTTGCCCTTTACTCGCTGTCCGCATGCCCGCGCCTACGGTGGCCGGAGATCGTCGGCCGACGTCCGACGCCGTGGGCGTCTACCACTGCGGCTGGGCTGGAGGGAGGACGCCATCCTCTCCCTCTCGCGGCCCGCCTCCTCCTTCGGAAGCATGACTGCTTCGCAGAAGGAGGCGACCGCTTCCCACTCCCTCTCGCCCCGCAGCATGGCCTCGACCAATGCCGGGCGCGAGAGGTCTCCGCCTATTGCCGCCGTGAGGACACGTCGGTGCTCTGCCCAAGCGGGGCATTCCTGCACCGTGTGCTCGACTGTGTCCTCAGGGCGACCCTCGCAGTGGTGACACCCAGGCGTTTCCTCCTTTCCCATCAGACACAGGTACCTCCCGAAACTTCCATGTCCGGTGAGGACCTGCGTCATACGGTAGGTCAGGACGCCGTGACGCCGATCTAGCCACTCCTCAAAGAGGGGTCTTTAGAGGGCACTTCCTGTGGGATACTGACCTCAGCTAAATGCGTCGCAGGGGGAGAACAGCTAGGGACAAACTCAAACGGCTCTATCTAAAGTAAATCAGACGACTGTCTCCAAATCAGAGAGCAGAGCTAAGTTTTTTTGATAATTTATCTATAACTAGCTGCTAATTAGCCCCTGTGTGTTATTTATTCCAGGATGTCAACTATCTACGTATCAAATTTTATTAAAATCTATCCAGTAGGTCCGGAGATTAGCGTGTACAAACAGACAAACATTTTTTTTTATTTTTTTTTTGCCGTGTTACCGTTTCTTAACCCACATCAATTATTATTTTTGTACAAAATTTAAATGTATACTCACACTTTTTACTGTTTTATTATATCATGTATAGATACAGGATGTGAACCCCACTGTCCACATGTTTACTCAACTACGGTCCGCTTTACTCTAGAGTAATTAAGGTCAAAAACTGTAGAATCTTCATTAAATATTAGCTACACTGAGGTGCTTTTACATGCAATTTCAGGGAAAGATGCCATAGTATATAAAACGTGTAATTTAAAGGGTATATACATACCAAGTGCATGGCTTCTTTGGATGATAACAAACGATATGGCAAGGGTTTTGTAATCCTAAGTCTATGTGTGTAGAACTTATTACAAATACCAATGCACTGATACCAGAGACCGAATTTTTCAAATTAAGAAAAACGAAAAGAATTATCGTGTTATTGGCAAGTGACGTGGAAAGTTATTGACCTTCGTAGTGTTGTGACACCTTTGTTATGATTGGTATTCAAGAAATATATGAAACCAATAATTTGGTATCAATTCTTTGAGTCAGTTATTTTGTGCTGAAACTGTGCATAGAGACTCCATACCAGATGTTGTCTTCAGCCCTTTTGGATAGATATGGGGTTTCCGTTACACGTTGTATAGAGTAGCCACATACAATATTGTTATTTAAGTGTGATTGGTGTACAATAAAGTATATTCTATCTGTCTATCTTTACTATATGTTTTTACTCACCTAGTTTTTTTTTTACGTGGGAATAATCATCAAATGACTCCTCTCGCCAGAGCTTTACTAACTAAAAACCCGCCGTCAGTTCCTCCAGTTGCCTTTTCATGTCGGGGCCGCGGTATCTCGTTAAAACATGCCAGCAACCAAGGCAGGCAATGCCCTATCAGCCCCATCATACTTACAGACTGCTCTTTAAGCCATAGACCCAGGTACTTACAGTACCTACTATTCAAAGTCCATGGGGGCTCGGAAAAAAATGAGTCTAATAGATGCGCTGTGGTAAAGCAGTTGATCCAATTACTGAAGAAGCTTTTTTTTAAATAGAGTGCTAATTTAATCGGAACGATCGGCAACTGTTTCGAAGCTCTGATCTGATGGATATTAGGATCTCTGTCGTATGATAGTAGTAGTAGTGTCGTACGTTAAAATGTTATTGTAAAATGGCGGTAGTGTCTCGATTTTTTTAAGCTAGAAGTCTATAGAATATCGGAAGCACTAAAAAGTTTAATTGATTATAGTAAGACCAAAAGAATCTTTTTCAGTCTAGTTACTTTTTTCAGTTTCCGACCAAGTTATTTTTTATCACAGACTTCATATGTATATTTGGCAGGTAAGGCAAACGGACCTAACATATAAAATTTTAGTTCGATTGTTATGGCCACTTCGATGTGAAATATTTGGATTTTGGTTAAAAATTAATTTTGAGAAGAAAAAATGTCAGACTGGTTCATTTGATTTCGTGCTTTTTGATTTTTTTCTGACATCCTTTGTAAACGGAACCTTGTTACAATGGAAAACATAAAATATCCCTTTATAAACGAATACGAGAAATCATCGATGTAAAAAAAACGTTTGTTTTGGTCTACACTAATATTATAGTCTTTCACATTTATTTAGACCCTAAAACTAAATAATAGTGGGTCGGCGGGATTAGAGGTCGTATAAACTTAATTATAGTTACTCGCATTTAACTACAGCTACCTGAGTTATATTAAGCTAAATTAATTTTCGGTGTACTACTTGTTAGTAGTGAACTTTATTTCAGAGTTTTCATTCTATAGTGTTCTATAGAATGAAAACTCTGAAATAAAGTTTTGAATTCAATTGAAAATATCAAGTAATGTAAATATGATCCAACTATGCTATTGTGTAGTTGTTAAGTAATAACCCATTATTTTATATCAGACATATTGGTGAAATTACCGTTAGCAGGTTTCATCGCTTACACCGTGTCCGGTCAGCTTCAAATCTCAGGGAATAACCTTATCTGATAAAATCAAATAATAACTTCCTTATCATAATTGAATAATTCATAAATTAAAATAATGTTATGACAGATTACATTGTAAGGTATGTATCCGCAGAACAGAATAATAGATAAATATAAATAGGTAATGTCCGCTTGTCTGATCTGGTAATCTATACTTATAATAAATCTGTAGAGAGGTCAATTCTGTACATGAAATATATTTCCAAAATAACTATCAGGGGGTGATTAAGGATCGATACTCATGCCAAAAATGCAATCAGTTAAATTTTTGTCTGTCTGTCTGTCTGTCTGTCTGTCTGTCTGTCTGTCTGTCTGTATAACCGTTATAGAAACAAAAACTACTCGACGGATTTTAACGAAACTTGGTACAATTATTTTTCATACTCCTGAGCGGGTTATAGTATACTTTTCATCACGCTACAATCAATAGGAGCAGAGCAGTGAAGGGAAATGTTGGGAAAACGGGAGTAGTTACTCCATTTTTTAAGCTTCCGTCGCGTGTGCAACCTTAATGGTTAAAGCTACACAAACCATTTCATGACGGAAATGTTCTCCTTAAAATTATATAAAAAATATCCCACGACAGCATATGTCTAACTTTTATGGTTGACTCACAATAACACGTGTAACTCCCGATAGCTTAGCAGTTCGAAGCTTTCTGATTATAATATTTGTCTACTCTTACGTTTATAACACTCTCAGTCACCCCTAATTGAAAAAGTTAACATTATTAACTATTCCATAAAAAAATTGGCCAAGTGCGTGTCAGACTCGCCCATGAAGGGTTCCGTAGTAACTATAATATAATATGCAAATTTATTTGACGAAAAAAAAACCTTACAAATTTCTTAAAACTAGCTTATTTACATTTTTTACAACTGCGCCAAATAAATTTGTTTTGAAAAAAAACCTTACAAATTTCTTAAAACTGGCTTTTTTACATTTTTTACAACTGCGCCGAATAAATTTGTTTTTCATAGTGTTTGTATGAATTACAAAGTTATATTTGCGGTTTTAGAAAATATGCTGTATCTCAAAAACTGCTGAACTGATTTCGTTCAAACTAATTTTGGTTGAAAGTTTATATTGAGATCTACAGACATATATTTTTTTTAGATTTTTCACTCCATTATTATAGAAGTTAGAGGTTGTGTCCGCCACACACACATTTTACCACTTTGGAAGCTTATATCTTTTAAACGATTGACTTTATGGAAAAGTGGTTATAGAAACCCCGATGTCGTTTTTAAAGAACTGTCTATAGATACCACACATGCATCGATTTCATGAAAAAAAATATTTTCAGGTTTAGTTCCATGTATGGGGAGCCCCCATTTATTTTAAATATTTTTTAATTTTTTTCTCAAAATCGGAAAGCGGTTCACAGAATACATCTACCTATCAAGTTTCACATGTATAGTCCTAATAGTTTCGGAATAAAATTGCTGTGACAGACGGACGGACGGACAGACAGACAGACAGACAGACGGACAGACATGTCGAAACTATAAAGATTCCGTTTTTTGCCATTCGGCTACGAAACCGTAAAAAGAATCATATAAATCGGTATAGAAACACCAAAGTTATACATGAAATACGCTTATAATAATAAGCCATCGCGCGTGAATACTGAATCATGCTATAAGGATTATTTTTGAGAATCGGTCGCCGCGCTCGACGCGTCTCGCGGTCGAAGCGTTTTCTAGGTACTTAAGCCTCATGTGAACGTGATCTAAACAATATTACTAATACAATGACTTACGCTGACGGAGTCGCGGGCACAGCTATATTGTATCATTACGCTAAGGCCAATAGGAGCGGAGCGCCAATGAAGAATGCTTCAAAATCGGGGTTAAATTTAACGTTAGCCCAAAGTAACTATTCCACGGGGACGAAGTCGCGGGCAAAAGCTAGTTAATTATAAAATGCATATAAGTACGTAGGAACTGGTAAGAACACACATGAGTCATTCAAGTGCAATCTTTAAAACTCATTAAGAATATACATGATTATATATATTCATTTATATTATATATATATAAGTAGGCACACCTTCATGTTAAAAACATGAAGTCCTTTTTTTCGGACAAGCCTGTTTTTGACCTCAGTCACGTCTGAAGGTAAGCGACTGATGCTGATCATATTACCATTTAGTAAGTCTCTTTGCAGCCTACGATTCCAGAAAAAGGGCCTGCATATGATTTTTTAGTATAAAAATATGGTAGTATGTGGGACACCTAGTTCCGCAAGACTTTTGGCTTAGCGTAGGCACTTTTTACATACAAACTGGCTTGGTTTACAAAGCAACGAAACCGACGACCGCAGATCTAACTACTACAAAGGAAAGTTTTTTTTTATTTCATGACCGTAAGTACCATTCAGGTGGAAATTGAACAATAGATAGATAGATAGATAGATATATTCTTTATTGTACACCATAACAGTAAAAACAAAATTATGGACTTAAAATCAAAAAGGGTGATACAATGGGCGGTCTTATCGCTAAAAGCGATCTTTTACAGACAACCTTTGGATGGATTTGACACAGAAGGAGAAAATAAATACGCGGGTAGTCCACGGTGTACTAATTATCTATATAAAATACAAAACACGCCACTGGGACAGTGAACTGCGCCCGCGCAAATCAGTGGCTCTGGCGCGAGTTTTTGACTCGAGCACGGTCACGTCGTTTTGTAATGAATGAAACACCCTCTTGTTACACTACAGACAAAACTCCTTTCTTCAATACAAATTAATATAATACCTACTTATATTAAGCTTTTTTATGAAAATCCCTTTACTAGGAATTTCTCCTATATCGTGTTTATACATCATTATCTGCTCAGCCTTTTCCTAACTATTTTGAGGTCGACTTCCAGTCTAACCTGATGCATCCAAGTACTAGTGTTTTAAATGAAGCGACTGCTTATCTACCCTCCACCCCCAGTAGCTGGGTAACAACATACCCTTGGCAAGACCAGTATCAGATTTTCTGGTTTCGGACTAAAGGCTTAACAAATTTTTCGAGGTACAGAGGAATCTCAATATTATAAGATGGTTACCCATCCACATATCGACCTCGGCAATCATTGCTTAACTTCTAAGATTGAGCTGTGCTTCTGCTATTATACGAGCCTACCTACGAGCCCCTTTTTTTTCTTTTTCTCTGGGTGGGAAAATCATCGAATGACTTTCCCGCTCTGGGTGGAGCGGAAGGGAGTGTCAGACTTGTACTGACTAAAAACCCACCCTGTTCCTTCAGCTGCCCTTAAGTTCCGGGGCAGCGGTATCTCGTTAGAACATTCCCGAAACCTCGGCAGGCAATGGCTCTATAGGACCCGTCACTATTGCTGACAGCTCTTTGAGGCGCGCGTTGAGCACAACGCGCCGCCGACCCGGGCCTGGTCCTTACCGAACGGTGAGCTACCCCTGCTCGCCTCCCGCAAGCCCGCGCCTACGGTGGCCGGAGATCTGCACGCGATCCCCGCCGCCCGGGGGTCTCCCGCGGCGGCTGGGGTATGGGGAAGAGAGATGCCTCTCCCTCTCGCGTTCGGCCTCCTCCTTTGCTAGCATGACTGCTTCGCAGAAGGAGGCGACTGATTCCCATTTGCCCAATTCATTTGCCCAAACACTAACACCAGGCTAAGTTATTTAATTTAAGTTACTTATTTCCTTATTTTATATAAATGCAATCCAAAATAACTTCTGATTACAGCTGGTATGTCTACAGCTCCATAGCTGTAAATTTCATCGACCGCCAGCAGCTATACTTCTGTTAACCAGAGGACAGTAACCAAAGGAACGTATGTAAGACATGACGGTCACGGCACGCTTTTACTTGGTCGCGCTATAACTTACTATGTAATAAAATCTAAGAATTCTCTGAATTGCACGCACTTCTAATTGTTGTATCATCATGAAACTTGGCAATTTTATGTATATTGGACGACAATTTAATATTATAGTCCCATCGTGCTGGTCTGATGATGGAAGTGGAAGGTGGCTGATGGAACCTTGGACTGCCTACTAGTAAACATATCGAGTTTGGGCTCATTAGGTCGTCTTAAAAACGTATTTTAATTTTTTATTATTTTTATTATTACATAGTTACTTTGTTACAGCTCGACCTAATAAAAACGTGTTAAAAATATTCGATTACATTGAGCACCGTGACCGACATTAGATCGTATAATGCAAGAGGTAAAAACTCCTAAATAAATTAAAATACAGTTCAGCGAGAGTGACCTTAGCATGAACTTGAGTACAAAGTGCCCTCCCAAGAAATTACCTATTAGTGAACCAATTTATTTTATCATATCTGATTGCGGTATGACGTAGCTATATTATTTAATCTTACAATAATGAAACAGATCATTGCAAAAAACTCCCTCGAAATCCGGCACGATGACATTCGAGCTTTTTTCTTATCTGATCTTGTTTTGATAAGCAACTGCGTGACAGCTATCAAGGCAGTCTTTGATTTAGGTAAAAATAAATTCTTACTGAGGCAGGGGAAAGCCCTCGTTGAAGGTGTTATGCAACTAGACTTTTTACCTACCTATGTTACGTCACAAGCCTCGTACTATGGACTTTGATGCGCGATTATTGGAGGTTTAACCAAGCCTTGGCAACTTATTGCTTTACACAGATACCTACTGGCTTGTGGAGCGGAATAGAGAGAGTTGCTCCATGTCAAATACGGGTATCTAGATAGACCGGAAGCTGCTCACTTTTGTCTTTTTGAATTATAGACTTTACATATTTTTCTAAGGTTTTTGCTATTAATTGCATTGCAATAACAAATACTTAATTAAAGCTTAAACACCTAGCCTACTTTGAGAGCTGAACTCTTTTGTCGGATCTCTTTCGGAGCTATTATAGTAATAGTCCTCCTAATTGATTTTGACCACGCCACCCAATTTCATCACTGATTAGCCATCTGCGCAGATGTTAGAGTACACAAGCACTCTCTCATAGGCCTATAGTACAAGGCACATAACACACATGGTAGTTATACCCGATAGGACAAGGTCTGTAAAGCTTAGTCAAGTTGAGAAAAGAATACACTTACATAATATATCCAATCTCCTATAGTAGTAACTAGTTGCACCTGCTGAAATTCCGATTTTGGGGGAATTCAGGGCTAAAAAGTACTAGGAATTCACTGGAAGGTAGTACCTAAAGTCCTAGTCGCATCAAAACCGGTTCCGCCATTGCAGAGATTAGCCTGGATAAATGGAAAGACCAGACAAAATCTTCAAATAACTTCTATTTTTATTTTAGTTTAATGTAAATAAGTATAAGCACCTGAGAAAATCCAGTTATTTTGAAATCATAGACTGACATTTCAATTTTATTTATTTGTAAAGATATTAGTCCCCAAAGTACTTACTTGCTGCTTGCTAGTGCCGTGTAGCAAAAGGTCTTCATAACATCATCACTGTCAACTCTCAAAACTCGGCCCTGAAACCTGAAATAGAATAAAAATCAACTTAAAAAACCGGTCAAGTGCGTGTCGGGCCACGCGCAGTGTAGGGTTCCGTAGTTTTTATAACAGCCAAGTGCGTGTCGTATTCGCTGACTGATCGTTTCGTACCATGCTCTAACTAAAAGCCAAACATGACTACCTAACTAATTTGACTTCCCATACAAATCCTCATCTGATCCTACAATTTTGCACGAAAAGTTTTAATTTTTTTAGAGATTTGTATAAAACTTGTCATAGCCGGTGTTTTGAATTTAAATACGGACACAGAGCTACACTACTCAATCGTCACAAGAAGCTAGCATGATACAACTGGCGCTTAGCGCCATCTATCGACATTTCTGTAGAGTTGTTCGAAATTTTCGAGTCAAATACAATTGGTGGACTATTACTCGTAAACTTGTAAAGCCCACTTATGTGTGATAGTTTTCCTTTAAATTTCGTTATATATAGGTACTACTGCCGTATCATTTGAATTTCTAACTACAACCGTTTAGTTGATAGAGGGGGGGGACACTTGACTCTAACGAAAATTGGTACTTTAAAGCTTGATAAGTCACGAACGGTTTACTTAATCAAAAAAGGGTCTTACCAAACCCGTAATATTTTTGAAAGACCTATCCAACGATATCCCACACTATGGGAAGAACGAAAAAAAATAATTATCATCCCACTTTATATGTATGGGAGGTACCCTAAATAATAGTTTTTTCAAAATTTTATTTAACCACTTTTTCGGCGTCATTAACGTGTATACTCATGCCAAAGTACAACTTTCTAGTACCAATAGTTTTTGAGCTAAACTGCGGACAGACGGACAGATAGATGGACATGGTGAAACTATAAGGGTTCCTTGTTGACTACGGAACCCTAAAAAAGAGTTTTGGGAAGCCGGTTATGTCTCTTTAGTTAAATCACCTTTTAGATTCTGACCCATTAATCCCACAACATTGGCTTTCCCGATATCCCGACATCGATCTTAAAATATTAGCTTTCCTGTATTTTGTATATAATATCCATGAAACGTGGAATTTGAAAACCAATTAATTTATTGATTCCATAAAATTACAGTGAAGTGATCATTGTTACTTAAACTAGGTTAAACCTGTGCTTTAAGTTACAGGTATAAATGTCTGTACATTGATTGAATATGTTTACACGAAAAATATTGAAGGGGCTTAGTAATAGAGCAAGAATTGTCCGTTTAAACAGGCTAATCTTCGGAACCACTTGACGGATTTGAGTGAAACTCTTTTTTATATAGCTATTAAGTCTGAGCAACATGTAAGCTATAATATTGATTTCGGAAACTGGTACACCTGATGCAGAACTTTGCACAGGAGCTGACACGTGACCGAAACCGCAGGCAGAAGCTAGTAGTATGTATGTAAACTTATAAATTAATTAAACTAGTTTTAGCTGATCACTACCCACTTTGGTTATTTTTTGGTTATTGGTTTACATCACGAAACCAGTTTGTTCCTCCAATGACCTACCAACTTATTATTACATACGAATTTGCTTTACTGGTATAACAGCTTTTTAGAATTCCGTAAAAACAATTAAGCCTTCACTGAAAAGATCGCATAGAAATACATAAGTATACACATAAATACCAATGTCAATATGATATATGTAGATATTATTCTATAAGTACTAATATTATAAAAGGGAAAAGTTTGTTTGTATGCAGTTTTTGTGACGCTCTAATGTTCGAAAGTACTGGGTGGATTTCGATGAATTTGGTATCGAAATAGCTTGAAGCTTGAGAACGGAGGGTTTTGTTTTATTTTAGCAAAGTCCACGGGAGCTGTCTCTGTCACTAAGATTTTTGACGTAATTCATTGTGCGTAAGGCTAATGAGTGGAATTCCATGCCGGAGTCTGTGTTTCCCGATAGCTATATAACATAGATAAAATAAATAAGTAGATTTGGTCAACAGACGAAATTATATCGGAACCGTGTGCGGAACCAGTTAGGCGCTGGGCGGGGCAACAACTACACATGCAGTTTAATAAAATCAATAGATACGCACTCGCGCACACACCCGCATTTCTTAAATCAGAACGTACTATACAATCAATAATAAACCTTATTCCGTCAAACACAGCGTGTATTTACCATGCACCGTAGAATTTACCCACACAAAAACATCGGTCGCTATCGTTGTGCTGTGCAAAAGCAATTTATTTTACATATACGCTAGTGATTGACTAAATCGGAAAGTTATCGATTCTTCCATTTATTATTGTACAATTTTTTTTGGGCACCTGAAAATGAACTAAATAAAAAATGGCATGTCCAGAAAATATTACAATAACAATAAACATATTATTAAGAACATAACATTACATAATTATTATTAAGTACTACCTACTAAGTATTAAGGGCTACCCTGGCGCTTTCGACTTAAATCTTAATATTTAATTATCATAGCGATAGGTCAAATAGAAGTCGATGTTAACTTACATTACGCTCTTGATCGGAACATACCAGCCGTATAGGTTGTATAGAATCCTGAAAAGTTGAATGACTGATTTTATGAACACCCTAAATCATGAGAATAGCTTTCAGTAATAAAATAAAATTTAACACACTTCTGCAAATATCAGTTGTACTCTTAATTTTGGAATTGTCCATTCAAAAAGCCTGCGACTTTTCTTTAGAGACTAGAACATTTCTGCGTTGAAGTGAACCGAGCATATGGTGCTATTTTTTGTAGGGTACCAGTTAGGTGGCATGCCTGTGGCATCAATCCATTCCTTTTTTATGTTACCATCTTAAGCACTTATTTATCATTTACATACATCCTAAGCTACTTCTAAACGTCACCATATAATAAGCATCGCAATAATTACGTAACACACTATAAATCAAGATCTGAATGATTTTGACGTATATTGCTAATCCATTCCTTCATATGTTCGAAATATTGGTCTGCTCAACAACGTAAATACCGCAGTGAGTGTTGTTGATTTAGCATAATGAAACCGATTCCTACTGTAAGTGTGTGACGCAACTATTACCTGCGGGGTAACCGCAGGTAATAGTTTAGTAGGTTATAATAGGTTTTTGTTATAAGAAAAATCCTAGTTAGTAGAGAAATTGTTAAATATATGAAAACAAACACACATCCATGCATAACAAATAAATAGCATGAATATATTGACTTATTTTAAGCTCAATTCACAAATATATTATCTGAACCATGCCGATTATTATAACGCATTCGAAGCTTCAATGGAAGCAAAATACAAAAACCATAAAAAATAAAGAAACAGCATGAGGATAAGGCATAACATACGATAATTCTAAACCGAAAAACACCACCGATTATTAACCTAAAATTAAAGTAACTTACTTTACGAATATTGGTTACGCATTTCTCTACTACTTTGTAAAAAAATCAAAATAAGTAAAAAAACATTATTTACATCGATCTTCCAACCGGGCTAAAACGGTTGACAGATTGAAAAATAAACTATTGTAGCGACGGCGACGTCGGAACTTCTTACGCATGCTGCGGGCGTAAAATAAATTGTTTATTTTCTTTTTTGTACACTTGACTTTTCAACGTATTTTTATTTCTGTCATCTCATGTAAAATAAAAGTTAAACATATTTTCTTAGAGGTTTCCGTATGTTATAAAAACTTTTTACCAAAAAATTACACCAAGTCAGGATCTGATGATGGGACATCATCAGATCCTGACTTGGTGACAATGGGACCAATTTCAAAGTATACCCTTTCAAACAAAAAAAGCATTTTTCAAATCGGTTCAGCCGTCTCCGAGTAATCGGTGATCATACATAAAAAAATAATAATAATATACGCGTCGAATTGATAACCTCCTCTTTTTTATGTCATCGGTTGAAAAACCCCTAAACTATAATAGCAATATTTCATTCGTCAATCGACATTGCTGTCGATAGCCTACGTTAGTGGATCTGCACAAGCACATCACTAATTCGTCGCAAGAAGTGGCGGCCTCACTACGCGATGAATCCGCGTAATACAGTTTCGTATGTTATGTTTACATTGCTTGTCCAGTTACTTAGTGACGAACTCAGGTAGTGGTTAAGGAGCAATGTATTTATAGCAAAAGGAGTACAGTCGCTCTGATATTTGAAAACAAAAATAACACAGTAAAACCAAGAAATATTTTACAATTTATTGTTTTTCATGATTTTAAAGACAAATATTGTAAAATACTTGTACTTACATATGGTAAGTGATTCCATGATTCACATAGATTTGATTTTGGCTTCGGTTTTTACAAGATACCACAGAACAACTCGGCATTCATATATGTTATCACGATCGCCGTCGAAAGCGCACTAGTTCGTGGAGACGGCCACTTGCCTGTGACATGAGCCCTGTGGCCATGTCGCGCGGACACCGATACGCCCCCTTACCACTTCTCTGTATTTTTGATTTCTGTGCTATATAACCTAGGAGTCTGTAAGTCAAGAGTGAATAGGTTACTTTAAGGTAAGCGTGCTCCATCTTCGACCACATCATCACTTACCATCAGGTGAGATGGTGGTCAAACACGAAACATTTTAAATTAAAAAAAAAAATGTGTACCTTTTTATTATGTAACTGTTTATTATTAATAAATATTCATAATAAAATAAAATAAAAGTTTAAGGAAAACATCGTGAGGAAATCGGCATGTCATTGTCATTTTCAGTCCTACGAAAATTCGAAGATATACGTCTACAAACCAACCCACTTTCGTGGTGGATTTGGGCTTACTCCCTCTTCTTGAGAAGAGCCCTGTGTCCTAGGAGTGGAAACGTAATAGGCTGCTTATGATTTTGATGAGTAGGTGAGTTTAAATCAAATGTAAAGGCTGGCAAAACTCAAACTCAAAATATTTTATTCCCTTATAAACGCCAGAAGCTAATGCGCGGTTCGAAATCGATTGTTTTCTATGGAGAAGATCCGGCAGGAAACACTTTTCTCAAAACATCATTCTTTTTCACAATGTATCCATATTTAATACAGGTTTAATAGGCATGAGAGAGAATACATTATTGTATAAAGCTAGTCTATATGTATGTAGGACCCACCAAAAAATACCACGACAGGTACCATTCAATGGATTGAAATTTGGTGTGATGTCATGCCATCGGATACTACCTTGGTACAGTACTTAACTAGTGTATTTAAAAATATTAAGTACGTCACAAATCTGCTTCATTGAAGTTGGTGCACAAATATAGGCTGTTTTACCAAGCCTTACCAAATTATTATAATTATAACCCAGTTGGTTTGTTAAGTTCAGATAGACAGTTGCTCCATGTAAAATACTGGTATTTCCTCAGTTATATCGAGTTAAACCTGAAGCCGCTCAGATTTGTAGCCATAATTGGGACAAGGCTAGCCAGAATGATCAAGAAAGTTGAAGGATTTGGTTGTAAGAAAGGTTGTCTGTAAAAAATCGCTTTTAACGATAAGTATCACCCTTTTTTAGTTGTTAAGTCCTTATTTGTTTTCTGTTATGGTGTACAATACAGAGTATGTCTATCTATCAAGAAGGTATCCGTAATGAATAAAACATTATACCTACATCTGTCAAATGGCTATGGCTCTATCAGAGAACTAGGGATCCTTACCGAATAGTTCGATCGCCTTTTCCTTAACCCTCACGCCACTAGTTTTTTTTATGGACTCTGAATTCCGCTTGTAGTTGACAGAAATATGACACCCATAGTAACTTCTAGAAAACATCTTTTTTTTTCTTGAGGTGGAAATCTTCATAGATTTCCTCCACCCTGGAAGTGGGGGGAGAGGTCTATACAGACTCTGACAAAAATTACTCCTGTTCCATTGCCTCGCTGTTTTCAATACGGCCCCTAATACTCGTATCGTCCCGTCTTTGAGGGTTTACATTCCAGACGTCGCAGAGTGGTCAAATACCTCACTCTCCCCACTTGACCAGACGATGCCCTCAAAGACATGCCGGAATGAAAATGGGACGCGTGGAGCAATATGCGCTACAATTTTTTATTGTGTGGCATCTCTCAGTACATCCACTTAGGTTGTCGGATGCTTAACCGGACTTACCTGTGGCGGCCTTAGTTAATTATAATTAAAGCCTCCAACCAGGATTTATTAAAACTAACAAACTAAATAACTGCACGCTAAGGGCACCCCCTGTGGGGAACAGACCTCGGCGTAGGGCGTGCCAGGGTGAGGACAGCGAGGTACAGGCTGAATCAGATCATTCAATATACGCTACAATCCCAGGTGCCGTGCAATAATCCACCGGCAGACGTACCCAGTCCATCCATCCATCGTCCCTGAAAACTTCTAGTAAAATTGCTGCAACATTTAAAAACTCTACCATTTTATAAAACTAACCTTTATCGTTTTTCCTCTGTAAATTTCTTATTATGTTTCACTAACAGGATAAAGTTACTGGAATCAGGGACTTTTTTCCAGAGATCTCCTTTACCGGAACGCATAATCAGGATCTCGACACAAATCTTCAACGTCATTTCCTGGAATGTGATAAGAGGTTTGTTTATTTATTGGTACTTCAGCATGTGAGCTCTGGGTATTACCCTATCCCCCCAAATATGCAGAAGTCCGGTTATCAAGCTTTCAAGTACAGGGTTTTTAGGTAAAGGACTTTCCACAATTATTTATTTTTAATACCATTGCAGAAAATGAAGAATTGGAACAAAAATAGTGATAACCATTATGTAGCCCTTAAAAATCCAGGTCCATGCAGTACATGCGTTTCACGCATGTACTGCATTTACTTCACGCGTTGTTTCATACAAACTTTCCTTTTTTTTATAAATAAAAAGCAATTTTAATGAGACTAGGAACGATAACGCCTTGGAAAAAAAGTTCGTCAAGGACTTTTTCGAATAAGTATACAATTATATGAAATGGAATTACGACCAAAAAAGAAAATAATTTGTGTATTTTTGTTTTTATTTCCTAAAAGACACCATAAGTTTTTAAATATAATCGAAACATGCTACAAGAGTGAATGTTTCGGGAGATAATAACAACACACAGAGATAATAACACTAGGTAGTTAAACGTAATGAGGTGCTAAACTATGTTCTACAATCTACGGATGCTTGAATAGGACAATCACGACAATTACATAAATTGTCATGTTTGTTCTACGTTTGATTTTAAATAAACGATATCCACCTTTGGAACAATTTTAAATTATTTGTTCACGCCTAATTTAAATTAAAAAAATATGTATTAAGTATATTCTAATAAAAATATAATGTCTTCCTCAAATACACTTTTGTCCAAAATAAGCGGAACCACGAGCCAAACTTGACCGCTGTTTCTCAATCAGCGCGCTGAGGGGATTCACCTGCGTCCGCGCAAGGAAATGACTATATAAAACTCAGTGTAGGGTGAATTATACATTTATACAACGCTCTAACGTTGTGTGGTGAGCTGTGTATCTTATTTAAAAAAAAAAACTAGTTTTACTATAAGGATAATTTGTTGTAAAAAGTGTTAATTTCTGTGTTATCTGTGTTACACTTAATTTGTTGAAGGTGAGTCAGTTTTTTTAGATGTATTGGATATTACTATTGTTATATAATCTGAGCATTTGATGGAGAAATCTGTTTTATATTTTGTATATTTTAATGAGGAGATATAGATAAAATTGGACCATTAATCTTATTCGAATGTGTCTACACTTCTTAGGTGCTAAGGTTTTCATTTAAAATAAATATGGACTTTACGAAGACAAAGATAGCCATTATAAGGCTCTCTATCTATCTAAACTCTTTAGATATACTCTTTATTGCACACCATAACAGAATTAAATGAGGACTTAAAAACTACAAAGGGTGTTACAATGAGCGTCTTATCGCTAAAAGCGATCAAACCTTTGGATGGATTTGACACAGCAGGAGAAAATACACTCTTTACCTATTGGTAAAGTTCCAGGTAAATTTTAATGTAATGTCCTGAAAATTGATGTAGAGTTTAGTACTTTAAATTCTATTTGTAATATTGTAAATTTATATAATAGGTTGAAAATAACTTACTCATCAGAACGCAAAAAAAACTTTATTTAGCTTGATTACAAAATAATTGCACAATGAGAACAAATTAGTTGTGACCAAGTAAACTTGCAATTTAAAGCATTTATAGCTCACCATGTTTCGTATGAACGGGATATTTTGATAAAACATATCGACGTCCCCGGGGAATAAACCGGTAATCGCAAAAATCAAATTTTACAGGAAAAATGATTTAGTGTTTTTGGGGTATATCTCTTCAACAAAAGGTAATTATGACAACATTTTTATATGACGGATAAGCTAATTTATACACGAAAAATTTATAGTATTAAGTGGAACTATTAAATATACACAGAATTAGTTATTCACCAAAATAAATATTACCGAAAATGGTTTCACACAATTTTTAGGGTATTGATATCTTACGATCCTGTCTTATCAATATTATTCCAATAATGTTTACTTACCGAATTTTTCTTGTAAATTTCTTAAAAATCATAGGCATAATATTGCTTTACTGGATTATTAAACGTGTTTTTTCATTACAGAGAGAGATTGTAATGTTCAGTTACGGACTTATTATGGTAAAATTGTATATAACCATAAAAGGTAAAGTAGTGTAACCTGTATTTTATAGAAAATTTTTGGTAGTCGTATTACCGTAATCATTGAAAACCGATTATGTAAAATAAATTTGTCGTCGGTATCTTCGAGGGAATAATTAAAGAAAACTGACAAAATTTATTAAAATTATAACGTTTATAGGGAACAAAGTTCTAATAGAGATCACAAATTACAATCAGTAAAAGTATAAAAAAGTAGCCAAGTAAAACATTAATGGCATCATTGTGATCATCACAATTATCTACAGAAATTAAGGATTCATAAAATGCGTGGTAATACCGTGGAATCGCTCCACTATTGCACAAAGACAGTAAATCTGTATGCAACGGCTTACTTATAGGAAGAGGTTGATGATAAGCACGTACTAATACAGTATCTTCTATCAAAGCATCTGTCTTAGGGTTTCACCCATGTCGTTTGGTTTGAAATGAATTTAAAATATTTAATTCAGAATATGCCTCATCAAAATCATATTTAAAGAAAACCTTGTCCTGTTGAGATGATGATACATGAATTTCTATTACATCAGACCAGTGTATCGTATTCCCATCTATATCGTGACGCCAATTCAAAGGATTTACCAATTTTTTAACATCTAAAATATGTGTTTGCTCCAATTCTTTCATAGTATATTTTTCTCCCAAGACTTTGGAGTTTAGAATTGTATTAAATATTTGATCAGGTGTGTAAATAGACTTATTTCTCATGTTCCTTTTAATACAGACATGCATTGAGTCTCCCTCATTCTGGCTATTTCCAGTCTCAAAAATATGTGCGTTATAGACAATTTCAAAGTTTTTGCTGCATATAAGGCAAAAATTAACCTGTCCTTATTTTGGCAACAACCATCCGAATAAAAATATATCTTGTTAACAACTCGCTCCTGTTCACTCTTTAAGAATTGCAACAACAAACTCCCAATTTCTATGCAGCCTCGTTTTATGATTTGGTAATGCCACACGTAGCATTACCCGTTTTTACATAGAGCGTCAAAAACAGTAAAATTGTACACAGGGTACTTGCATTTATAACGGAAAATTCCTACAACAGATTATGGAATACTTAACACTTTTTGCAGGTCGAAGATAGCAATCATGCTATCGTTTTTGTCAATTATAATTTTTTCTTCATGTTTAATTTGCCGAATTCTCTCGTTTCTAATTAAAAGATGTCTATAGCTTTCTTCCGAAGACTCTTTCTCTGATGGACTGGCTTGCTCATATACAAAACATGTAGAATATAGATATAGATCTTTTTCAGGCTTAAAAAAGAGTAGTTAAACTTTGTGTTAAAAATGGTTTCATATTGACGTTTTGTCGCCATCGCAACTTCAACATAATTTTGCTGTGGAAACCACTCAGTGTACAAACGATTCATTTTTGATTTGTTGAGGTCTTGTGACAAATATTCTCGTATACTTTAGGAAATAATAAAATGTGCTTCTCAATACTCGATTCCATGCTGGAGCTCATTTTTCGAGGTCTATTGGTTTGCTTACCTCTTAAATCTGCAATCCCTTCGTCTAATTTAATTTTTTCTATTGCTGTATATACCATTTGTTCATTCATTTTTAAAGTGTTTAGGAAATATTTCTAACAATTAAGAGTCTCTACATTATTTAAAGAAAAAAAAAATAGTCTGTGTGCGATTATTTTTCCGTTCTAGAGTCATTCGTTTGATATTTTCGGTTTTAGTATGTTTAATAAAATACATCCATTGGCGTTCTCGATCAGAAAGTTCATAAAATTTATCAAATAAGTCTTACCTCTCTGAAGAGGTAAAGTTGTAAGTTTACATGAACACACAGGACTTATGACCTTTTGTAGATACTTATTCTTATTATGACAACCTTCGTAAGCCTGACCAGCATTTTTAAGTATTTTTTTTCTTTGCTAGACCACTGGTCTTCGTTAATTGCATGTTTTCTGTTTTTTTTCTTTGTTTCATTTTGTGACAAAGCCAAGTAATTCGGAATTACTTGGCTCAAATTCTAATGAATGTCATGAAGTGGGAGGTTCGTCCAAATTATTAGGCTCAAATTCTAATGAATGTCGTGAAGTGGAAGGTTCGTCCAAATTACTTGGCTCAAATTCTAATGAATGTCTGAAGTTCTAAAATTGGGATGTTCATTTTGAGAACTGTCGGTTAGTGTGATATCAATAGACATGTTGACGTCAGTTTTATTAACTTCGGGGGAGCTTTGAGGTTGCAGTAGAAACGCGTTCTTGAGTCACCTAGTGCGAGCAAGTTACCGCCAATACGTATAGTAGATATAAATTTATGTCCCGGATGATAACTGTAACAGTGCATTACCGAAAATTTGTACCACAAAATTTACGATAGTAAACCTGTAATCGCGTTAACCAGAAATTTTGCTGAAATAATTTACAGTAATATTACTTTACCGAAATGTAGTCACAGAAATTAATTTGTAATAATGTATTTCGTTATTTTTCTAGTAAATAAAAAATGGAAAATTTCCAAAGAACAAAAGTGTTATATGGAAAACCGTTGGAAATTACCGCAGAAAAAAATTGAAAAAAATTGCATAAGTGTATCCCGACCCATAGATACCGTAAATCGTATAACAGTAAAAAGTCAGTAATAGTATAATACAGGTTTATTCCTTGGGGGCGTCGATATATCAATTTTCTTATAATGGTACTTTAGACCCTAACACGATGTCCGGAGCGAGGAGGCATGGGAAGCAGTCACCTCTTTCTGCGAAGCAGTTATGCAAGCGAAGGAGGTGCCGGGACGCGCGAGGCAGAGGCAGGTCTCAAGGCCCTCACAGCCCTCGCGCCCCAGCCACCGCAGGAGACGCTCCGGGCATCGGGAGTCACCAGGTGACTTCTAGCCACTGTAGGCGTGGGCCTGCGGGCTGCGAGCAATGGGTAGCTCGCCGCCCGACTGAAACCAATCCCGTGTAGACGGCGCGTCGTGTTCCACGCGCGCCTCAAAGAATGTCAGCAAATAAGGGTGCCGTTGCCTGCCGGGGTTGCGGAATTGTTCGAAAGAGTTACCGCCTAGTTAAGACCCTAACACGATACAAAAAGTTAGACATAAATTACCTTTGTGGGTGACTTGTATCCGTATTAGGAATACCTGTAGCACTGTAGAATCCGATCCACCCATAAAACAGTAGTAAAACTTTGGAAATCGATCATATCCGGAAAAATATCTACAATATAAACTATAATTTTAAAAAATATATACAACGTGTAACTTAAAGGGTATATATGTACATATCAAGTGCACAGCATCTTTGGATGATAACAAATGATATTGCAAGGGTTTTGCAATCCTATGTCTACATGTGAGGAACTTAATAGAAATTTCTATACATTGATACCAGAGACCGAATCTTTCAAATTAAGAAGAACGAAAAGAATTATCGTGTCATTGCCAAGTCACGTGGAAAGTTATTAACCCTCGTAGTGCTGTGACAGGTGACAGGTCTGTTATGTTATGATTGGCATTCAAGAAACATATGAAACCAATAATTTGGTATCAATTTTTTGAGTCACGTATTTTGAGCTGAAACTGTGCATAGAACCTCCATACCGGATGTTGTCTTCAGCCCTTGTGGATAGATATAGGGTTTCCGTTACAAGTTGTATAGAAATATACAGAGAAAAGCATACGCAAAAACCTCTTTGTTTCGGTGGGAAAATCATCTAATGTCTCCTCCTGCTCTGGGTGGAATAGAAGGGAGTGACAGACTTCTCACTGACAAAATTCCACCCTTTTCCTTCAATAGCCCTGACTTTCCGAAGCTGCGGTATCTCGTTGGAACGTTCCCTCAACCCCGGATCTGCAAAAACTTAGGCCTATTACGTTAGATCGGATTTTTGTAGAAAAGTCTATAAAACGAAACATGAATGCATCAATGAATGATTGGTATTAATATGAATCATGCATGTCATGCACTTGACGCACGGTATGTAGGTACCTACCTACAATTGCATATAACTAGTTAGCTTATCGAAACCACACATAAGTATCTATAACAATACTTGTGACTATATGTGGTATCTACGCAATAGAGTCCTTGCACGAGGCAACAATAGGGTAAAACCTTGGGTTAGAGTAATATCATTAGAACTTTTTGTTTCTAGGTTTCGATATTTCGCCACTATTGCTCTATTTCAGTACAAGCGCCATGATTACGGATGAACTTTCCAATATTGATTTGTCAATTTCTCCGCGTCCTTTCTATTGATTGCATTCACACAACAAGCTAAACAAATATAAACTTTCTTTAGAGTCTTTCAATCTAATCAAAACAATAAAATATACTTACATAAAACTAAATAAAAATGATTAAAAATTGACCCGTCTACAACGACGTGAACTCGAACCGTGATTGGTAATCTTCGGGAAAGATCGTGTGTGCAAGTTATTGCAAATTCCATGTTACTTGCGATTGGCGATGTAAAATATCCGATGCGCCTATCTGTAATTTTTTTCTGTGCTTTAGAAATTCCTTAGGCTTGCAACACGTAGATACATGTTATTTGCACGTAGGTTTTCTATCGGTTACATTTCGGGGAGTGTGTATCGTTACATGGTGGACATCCTATCCACGTTTTGGGAATACTTTTATGGTGCGTACAGCTAAAGAGTGGAATTCCCTGCTGGAGTCTGTGTTTCCTGATAGCTGTAATTTGGCTCTTTACGTCAAGAGTGGATAGGTTACTTATAGGTAAGCGTGCTCCATCTTCGACCACATCATCACTTACCATTAGGTAAAATGGCGGTCAAACGCAAGCCTATAAAAATAAAAATAGCCTGTATGGACGTTTCCTTAAAGAGCAGTCAGCAGTTATGACGGGGCTCGATAAGGGCCATTGCTGGTCGAGGTTACGGGAATGTTCAAACGAGATATCGTAGTCCTGGAACTCAAAGGCAACTTAAGGAATAGGGTGGGTTTTTAGTCAGTAGAAGTCTAACATTTCTATCCATTCCACCCTTTTCTTAAGGATGGGAAATCATCCAGTGACTGCCTCCCGAGCTGAGCGAAGTGGGAGGGTGTGTCAGACTTTTACTGACTAAAACCCATCCGTGTTCCATCATATGCCCTTCGTGTTCCGAGGCCGCGGTAACTCTTTCGAACAATTCCGCTTCCGCTGAGCTGGAGTCATTTGAAGATTTTCCCCTCGAAATAAAAATAAAAGGTTGAGCTTCTAAAGGCAAGCATATAATGATTAGGCGCTAGGACAGAGTTCAACGACTCGATTGTTTAGGTAGATACTTTAAATAATAGATAATTATGCGATAAGCCATTAAATACTATCTACTTTAAAATAATAATTTAATTACGCGATTCATAATACAGAACTGTTATGTTTTAGGATTATCTTCTTCCATTCATCAGCAATAATGCTTTCTATTTATCAATAACCATTTATTTTTATTGGATGAGTGACTTTTCATTAATAGATAATTGACTTGTATATTATGTCGTATTCACAGGGTAATGCCCCGCTCGTGTGACCGATTGCGCGTTAATAGGTAGTTTAGATTTAAATTTATTGATTGAGTGAGAATGTGAGATTGGTGGTGGTGCGTCACTGTTTAATTAAAACTCTGAACATGAATGGGCTTTAAAAAAACCGGATAAGCGCGAATCGGACTCGCCGACAAGTATTGGTTCGATGGTGTTTTTTAGTTTCAGTTTCATGTACGCGGAGCCCCTCTTAACTTTTATTTTAGCATAAAAATCGTAAAGTGGTTCACAGAATATATCTACCTACCAACTGTGTAGTCCTTACCTATACTTAGTTCCGGAATAAAGTGACAGAATAAAGGGACAGAGATTTTTTTTTAATTTTTTTTTTTAGGTAGGGCCACTCGTAGTTCAACACACTAAGGTTGGGTACTACTTAACCGGTCTATCCTGTGGTGACCTCTAATAAATTAAAGGCCCCCAGCCAGGGTTTACAAACTAAAATAAAATTACAGCTAATGACCGCACGCTAAGGGCACTCCCTGTGGAGTACGGGCCTCGGCATAGCGGGGTCATTTGGGGAGGGCAGCAAAGGGACAGGCTGGGTCATATTATTTACGGGAGTATTTATTGCTACTGGCTCAGCATCGAGGGCTGGTTCGTTTGGCAAAGGTCGGGGAGGATTTCCGTTACAAGTACGCGGACGTCGCGATGGGCCTCGTCGGCGAGGCCGGAATACGGAACGCGTTTTGTGTACTGCTAGTTTCCCTACTGCTCTCTTGTCGGATGGTAGTGGGGTCATCGGGCTCGTCTAGAACGTTACGCGGGCGACGAACCCGAGAAATTTTGGAGGGTCTGTATCAGGCGGCCGATACGATCAGGGGGTTAGTGTGGTTTTCAGCAGAGGTGAAGTAACGCGTTGAAATGCGTTTCAACACTTGCTTTATGGTCGGGAGTTTGAGGTCTACATGGAGATCCTCATTCCTCAAGAACCAGGGTGCGCCCGTGGCCTTTCGGAGAAAACGGTTCTGAATGACTTGCATCCTATGGATCTGACGGGGACTGGCTTGAGCAAACACCGGAGAGGCGTATGTCATAATCGGACGTATGCACGTCGTGAAAATTCGGATTTTACACCTAAGGGAGAGCTTACTGCGTGCATTCAGTATGTTGTGAACCGAGAGCGAAAGCGGCTCGCGAGCGAACCGACTTTATGTGCTCATTGAAATTTAGGAACTGGTCTAAGATCACACCTAAGTATTTGACTCGCTTTTCCCAAGGGATTGGCTTGCCAAACATAGTGATCGGGCGAGGGAGGGTGGGCTGTCTATGGCGAGCCCTGCGAAACAAGACTGCTTGACTTTTGTCGGGATTTACCTCGATCCTATCGGTTTTCTATCGGTTACATTTCGGGGAGTGTGCGATGGAATTACACAATCTAATTCCGCCAAGCCCATTCCATCATCGAACTACGAGACAAACGGCGAAGCGCCATCGTTACATGGTGGACATCCCACCCATACGCACAAAACGTTTTGGGAATACCTTCATTGTGCGTACGGCTAAGGAGTGGAATTCCCTGCCGGAGTCTGTGTTTCCCGATAGCTATAACCTAGGAGTCTTTAAGTCCAGAGTGAATAGGTTACTTTTAGGTAAGCGTGCTCCATCTTCGATCACATCATCACTTACCATCAGGTGAGATAGTGGTCAAACGCGAACCTATTTTCAATAAAAAAAAAAAAAAATCCTCCATTTCTTAAACCAATCGCCTAGTGCGTTGGCTGAGGTTTGGAGGGTACGAGCTATGCAATCGGGTTTTACTCCCGAGTAATAGATGGCCGTGTCGTCGGCAAATAGGGATAACTCTACTGGGGGCCTGTTGGGGATATCGCTAGTGTATAGCGTGAAGAGTGGGGGAGAGAGCACGGCGCCCTTAGGGACGCCGGCTCTGATAGGGCGGGGAGTGGAAAGCGCTCCTTCGATACGATATCTGAAGGAGCGGTTCGACAGAAAGTCTCGAATGATGAGCACGAAACGATCCGGCACACCTAGTAAGTATATCTTATGCGGACAGAGAGACAGACGTGGCGAATTTATAAGGGTTCCGTTTTTTGCCATTTGGCTACCGAACGCTAAAACCCGGTTGAGAGCGCGTGCTCGTTTGTGTTACGTACTAAAAGTAAAGAACTCTTCCTCTCTGGATAATATTTTGTAAGATCCTAGTGTTGTAATCACTTCAGTGGATTAAAAATAAATCATGTATGTATGTCAGATGGAAAGACGTAAGACACAGGGGATATTTTTTTTTAAATTATGGGAGTCGTCTCCTTTTTAAAGTCGGTTAAAAATTCGCGGGAACGATGTCGTAAGAAACAGCTAGTTATGTACATAAACATCACACAATAGGTAAAAATATACCCACATAATCGTAATGGATAGCCAGCATAGCGTGCTACGGATTAAAATAGTAGAACACAGCTATAAATATTGGTTTTGCGACCACTAACTAGCCGATCACAGTACCTTAATATTAAGAGTACCCGATTTTAACTAAGTTTAAAAAGAGGGAAATTTACTTATGAATTTAAGCATACTTGTGTCGATACTCTTGGGCCATCCCATCTTCCTAGTTCATAATGTGGTCTGGGTCTGTCCTCTCTGCGATTATTTTTTGCTGTATATCAACAACCCACACCAACTAGGAGCTGTTTGCTATGCGGATGAGAGCACAGCCTCAGTGAGATACTTATTTAATGCTAGAGCTAGTACACACACTCATACACACATAGACAGACAGACACTCATAGAAAGGCCATGGTAGAGCGAATGATTTTATTTGGCTAACTTTGTCACAGACTCGGCATTGCAATACAACGTGGCAATGCCGCCAGTATCGCACAATAGTGTAGTGTCTAATTTAATGATGCTATATTTTATTTATTGGTGAAAAAAATAATTATCATCTAACATCAAAATTAGTGTTTATAGTTTTTGAGTTTATCGCGAACAGACAGATGTGGCGGGATACGCTGTTTTATACATGTACATATGTACATAAATGTATGTAGGTAATATGTGACCATGTCTCAGCTTTTATATGAAGTATAAGTTATTAAGCTTACATAGTCACTAACAGAATCATTAGATCTTAAAACTGGATATTTAGATATATAACGTGTAACGGAAACCCCATATTTATCCAAAAGGGCTGAAGACAACATCTGGTATGGAGTCTCTATGCACAGTTTCAGCACAAAATTACTGACTCAAAGAATTGATACCAAATTATTGGTTTCATATATTTCTTGAATACCAATCATAACAAACGTGTCACAGCACTACGAGGGTCAACAACTTTTACGTCACTTGCCAATAACACGATAATACTTTTCGTTCTTCTTAATTTGAAAAATTCGGTTTCTGGTATTGTGTATTGGAATTTATAATAAGTTCTACACACGTAGACTTAGGATTACAAAACCCTTGCCATATCGTTTGTTATCATCCAAAGAAGCCATGCACTTGGTATGTATATACCCTTTAAATTACACGTTGTATATATATTTATTGTTTCGAGTTTCCGATATTTATGAACATCATCGTCGGAGTTCATAACGTATGGTAAATAAGTTAATAGTACACCATGAACTACCTGTTTATTTATTTTCTCCTTCTATTATCCAAAGGTTATTTGTTAAATATCGCTTTTAGCGATAAGACTGACTATTGTAACACTCTTTGTAAGCAGAAAATCCTTTTTAATATTAGTATTATAAATTGAATCACCAATATTTCTACAATATTGTTATTTAACTACTATTAACAATATTGTAAAAAATTGGTTACAATAGCGGTCTTTCTTTCGTTTTTATTTTTAGTACAATTCTTAGTATAATATCTGCTTTACTATAATTTACAAAGGTTTACTTGAAATATATAAAACCTATACCTACACATTAAAAATAAGCTTTAAACATGCAAAATTTCATTTAATTTCATATTGACCTATTAGCCTGCGAGCGTCTACTTCATAGATATAATACGTTACTACAGATAATAATTTTTTCCCCGCCCGAATGACGTATGCGACACGTCGTCACGACTCACGACCACGACGCATAGCACATGCGTAAAACCTATTAATTTGAATTAAGTACTACTGCCCAGGACTTTGATTGCGTGGATAGTAAATTGGCGAGCGTTCAATTTTAATGACTGTAATTTATACTTAAAAGGAGGTCTTTATTCTTCGTGTTCATTGTTAAAGTTTTGATTGTTCATTTATGTATTGGACGTAAGTGGAGACAGAATTCGGCACAGCAACTCCATTTTTTACAGACAATGACAAAGATATTTATTCGTAGGATACGTACTTACGTACAATGTTGTTATTATGGTGGTTTAGGACATAGGTAGCCCGGTATCCCCCACTAAATACGGCATCCGAAAGTTTAAAAATTAAATTAGGTGCGATCAATAACTTAAGCTCTATGAAATATCACTTATCCAAATTTATTCCCTATATTCTATACTAATATTATAAATGCGAAGGTTTGGATTTTTGGATAGATGGATGGACACGCTTAAACTACTCAATGGATTTGAATGAAATTTTGTTAGAAGATAGTAGGCATTCTGGAGTAACACATAGACTACTTATTGTCCCGGAATTTTCACAAAGTCGGGATTTACGCGGGAAAACGTAGAAGCTAGTATATCATAATTATTTCATCCTATAAAGACCTCTCGATAAATATTCGTGTATTGGCTTAACAAATTGAATACATTGAGCATCACAGCGCTACCTCAGACGACCTTTGACGAATAATACGGTAGTCATGGTCATGTAATTATTTTCTGATAAAAAATGAAATAACTTTTTAATGAACAAAAAATTCAGCTTTCAGTTAGTAGAAGTATGACACTCGCTTCCTCTTCATGTATTTGAGAAACATAAACAGAGCTTCTTTGTTTTCCCCCGAAAAAGATGGCGGCCTGAAATGACGATTCCAACATTGGAATTCTTTTAAAAGTAGGATATAAAAAACGGTCCAAGCAACTCTTATCCAGCATTCTAATGTAGTTTGTAACATTTATTTCACTTCAATTTTTAATTAAATTTCTGGGTTTAACAGTCTAACTCAAAATAGGACAAGAAAGGCCAAAGACACATAAATTGTTCTTAATTTCTCCGCGCTCAAACAAACGTAAATATCTACTAAAATTGAGTATACTGATAAAGAGCGCGCTTGAGATAAGGAAGAGTTTGTGTAGGTACTAAACAACAACCTCTGATCAGCGTGCTATGTGTTAAAGTATATAAACAGTGATACGTTAACTTGTTTTTGTTTCAGTGTACTCTGATGGCTGTAGTGTCCAGCACATAAGCTGATAATGATTCTTTCTGTGCTAGTGTTGAGCTACGTGTTTACTAGTGTTGTAACCATGCCGGGTGTTTATAATACAGGTAAGATAACATTTTTTTTTTGTGTCTTACTTTATACAACGTGTAATTTAAAGGGTATATACATACCAAGTGCATGGCTTTGGATTATAACAAACGATATGGCAAGGGTTTTGTAATCCTAAGTCTACGTGTGTAGAACTTATTACAAATACCAACGCACTGATACCAGAGACCGAATTTTTAAATTAAGAAGAACGAAGAGAATTGTCGTGTTATTGGCAAGTGACGTGGAAAGTTATTGACCCTCGTAGTGCTGTGACACGTTTGTTATGATTGGTATTTAAGAAATATATGAAACCGATAATTTGGTATCAATTCTTTGAGTCAGTTATTTTGAGCTGAAACTTTGCATAGAGACTCCATACCAGATGTTGTCTTCAGCCCTTTTGGATAGATATGGGGTTTCCGTTACACATTGTAGAGAAGAGGCCTAGCATTGGTCATAGCAATCTGTGAGGATTATTATATTAGTGTTAGATCCCGAAATCATGTATTTTTGTAGATGATAGTAGACATAGGACGATGAACGCTATTTTGATTGTACATGCTTATTTATTTCATATTTCATACACGGTGGTAGAATGGCGGTCTTAAACCGAAGGTATGGCAGATGCATTGGTTTAAGTGAGGAATGTAAAAGAAAATTTTAATTAAACCACTCTTAGAATTTTTTAATGTTCTTGATGCGTTTAAAATGCGTTTTTTTGTTTCACTATGCCGTAGATATTTACTGAAATTATTTACAATGTCAACTATATTAATCTCTACTTACATACACTGAACTAACTATACCACTTTCAAAAAATATATTCAACTGAAGAACTTGTGTAGGTATTACTGGTAGATCACTTATAAATATGTATATAACTAGCGACGTGGCCTATACTAAGATCTTTTACACTAATCACGCTATCAATCAGTGTAAACGACGTGGAAATCTGTCCAGTAGTTTTTGAGTTTATCACGAACAGACAGATGCAGTAGGAGTGTTTTTTTTTGGTATATGTATAATTATTCAAGGATTCTGCCAAATACTTTCAACCGAGAGAGTTTGTTTTATAATATGTCCATTATAATGTAATGATATTGTCAAAACTGATCACACAATTTGTAAAAGAGATTTTTCTAAGAAACAAATATTCTTTGCAGTCAAATCCGTCGACAATGAGGTTGAAACCTACAACTTCCCTTTCGTAACCCGTGAACAATGGCAGGCGAGGACCCCAAAGAAGACGACCCCACTAGCTACCCCCGTGCCTTTCGTGGTCATCCACCACTCCTACATCCCAGCAGCCTGTTACGAAAGGGAGAAGTGTTGCGCCGCCATGAGGCAAATGCAAGACTATCACATGGATGGTCATGGATGGTGGGATATTGGATACCAGTGAGTATTAGTTTAACCTGGATTTGGATAGAAAATTAAGTACTTGAAGAGTATTTAAATGCTTCTGCAATCCCCGGCAAAGTGTACGATGAATAAGGGGGTGGTTTTAGTCAGTTAAAGTTTGATAGAACCCTTAAAATAGATGACGTCCATGAGGATTTCTAGCTAGAGAAAGAAATGGTTTATCTTGTTTCTAATAGAATCCAAAAATGTATAGCTCTGTTGACTGATAAAGCTCTTGACTGCAAATTTAACAGAGCGTAGTCATTCAGGAGAAATGAATCAAATCTAACCAAATTAATGAGGTTTTTTTATTGTTGATAGGCTCGTGTTTCCATCCACCCGATGGTGAACAATTATGTGGTCGAAGATGAAGCACGCTTGCCTCAAAGTAATATATTCACTCTTGACTTCTTGGTTATATTAAAAGAAGACCCCTAGGTTATACTACATCATATTATTATTCCTTTATTTACATTTATTGGAACAAAACACTTTAAAGTACTCCAGCAGTTCATAACTGTCCACTAGTGAAAACACACTTTTATAACACGGTTTAGTTATCGTTATCATGTTTGCTTAACCTTGTATGTATCAATGGTCAATCGATAAATATTTATGTAACTGTTGACTGAAACACGTGACGTTAATCCTACGTTTAATCTGGCTAGCTATTTTCCAAATCTTTTGGGATCGGCTTCAAGTCTATCTAGATACAGTAGAATATTCCATGTAAAGATTTGGGAATACTTTCATTATGTGAACAGTTAAGGAGTGGAATTCCCTACCGGAGTCTTTATTACCTGCTAGCTGTAACCTGGGGATCTGAATGAGTGAACAGTGAATAATTTACTTCTAGGCTAGTGGTCTTGTGGTACATCATGCAAGAGTAAAAAACATTGCCCTATATTTAGAAACAAACTGTGCGCTATCATAGGAAACAATAAGCATTGGTCTATGAACTATTAAATTATTATAGACCTTCATGATTAAATTATATTTACAATTAATTTTAGTGTAGTGCAAGGAGCTCGAGGCTCAAAAACAAAGCAAGTTCAGCAAACCGAGGTAGGACTATCTCAACATATTCCTCCGTGCCTGAAAGCATGTTGACCCATTCATTGGTCCTGATAGTCAAATGTCAAAAAATCTGGTAAACCTCTTACCAAGGGACTATATAAGATTGTGAAGGGTTGATAATTCAGTTGCTCCATGTAAATATTGGTACTTAGCTGCGTACTGATTGACTGGAGACCAGCAGATGCAGAGCAGAAGCAGATGATGACCTAGCTTCAGTACTTAGTTCATCCATATAATTTATGCTATGTATCTTCCATCAGTTTCGGTGTGGGCAGTGACGGAGCAGCCTATGAGGGTCGTGGCTGGGAGACCCTGGGAGCACATTCGCTGCATTTCAACTCTGTCAGCATTGGCATATGCCTCATTGGTGATTGGAGATGTAAGTATCTACTAATAGCTTTATGTTAAAATTTAAAGCAAACTGGAAAAGCATAGTCAAAGTCATTTATTTATTTCTCCTCACATAATAAGACAAACATAACATATTAAGTCACATAAGATAAATGGGGGTACATAAATCATGCTTATACTTAAATATGTGAGGAGCTGGTGTCTGAATTAGGCATGATGCCTGTACTACAGATCACCAGGTCCCCACCCCACAGTATAACAAGTTTATTAATGTGAATGGTTATGTTTCTTTCTTAGTAACAAACAAACTAAATAAAATAAAACAGAAAAAATAAGTTAAGTTAAAAAGACTAATACTAAAAGACTAAAACAGGTAAAACAGGCAAAAAATAAAAATGATAATAGCCGTTTTTTGTAGGCCTGGTTTATGAGCCATGACTTATATGGCTTAGTGGGTGTGGTGTGTGTTTACGTATATGTATGTGTTAATGTGTGCGTGTGTGTTAGTGCATGTGTGTGTGTGTCTGAAGAAGATTTGTTTGAGGACATTTCTAGAAGCTAATTATGTAGTAAGCTTTCTGTTTTGTCATAGTCCAACTTGATCAGACACTCCATGACAACAGATTTACATTTAGCACTAGGTAATGCGTATATAGATAGGGCTCTATTTACTTTGTTATACAAATTACAGCTTTGGAAGCAAAAGAATCGGTGAGATAGTTTGGTTCTGAATGGGGTTGAGGTGCAAACTAAATCTTTACGACGCTTGTTGCTAAATTTGTCAGGCTCGTATTTTAACTGGGAATGTTTTTTGAGTACCGTGTACAGAATGAAAAGCTGTCTCACCGTTAATACATCCCACTTTTTAAACAGGTCCACCGTCGGATAGTAATAAGGCAAGGACAAGCTAACTTTAAGGATTGCTCTTTGTGCCCTTTCAATTTTTAAAAGATGTGTTTTACCGACACCTCCCCAAGAGGTGATGCAATAGATGAGAAGAGACTGGCAAAGCGCGAAATATACTGTTTTAATAACATGTTTTTGTGCAACGTGTCTCAAAGCTTTAAAAATAAATATTAGTTTTCGCACTCTCCCAGCTAAGAGTTCTATGTGATGTTGGAAACTCAGGTTTCTGTCTATCATAACACCCAGATACTTGATTAATGCTGTAGTTGTCAGATTAGGACAAGAACAGTTTGTATTGTTGGGGTTTGGGCACGAATGGGAGATGATACGGTACGAAGGATCAGGTTTATCAGTGGTTTTAGTGGAGAAAGTCATATAGTTTGTTTTCGTGACATTTAGCGTCAAAACATTACTATATAACCATCTAGTTACCATATTCATTCCTCTCTGAGCATTCGTGAAAACCTGCTCCCATGAGTTCCCACAAAAAAGTAAAGCCGTGTCATCAGCGAAGGTAACTATCTTGGCATTCGGAATCTCGGAAATAGTGACATTTTCCACGTTGAATATGTATACCCTACTATACTATTATAGTAGAGTATACATATTCAACGTGGAAAATGCCTACCTATCCAGGCTTACATGATATCGATACAATCTGATTAGTGGGACCTCGCCCTTTCGATTAAATCACGCCACTCATAAACCTATCGAAAAAGAGGTACAAGGCAAGGCAATATGAAGGTGTTCTGACCACAGCCTTAGGACCTTAAACTTCGGAGGAATGGGAAACTAAAGTGTAAGAGTATCGCTATATTCTATGGCTCTACATAAACCCGAGTCAATGGTGCGTCGGTTTTCACACGCACCTCGAAGTGCAGTCAGCAGTTATGATGGGACACGTCAGGGCTTTTGCCTGCCAGGGTTGTAGGTACGTTCCACGAGATAGCGATATCCGGAACGCTACTCTTGCAGCATAAGGGTGGGTTTTTAGTCAGTACAAGTCTTACACTCTTTTCCACTCCACCATAAGCGAGAGTCATATATGTTGATTTTCCCCGAAAAAATATTAGCTCACGTGACAACGAAATCTTAACAGATTTTGAAGTTTTTTTTTAATTATATTTGAAGTTTTAATAAACGCCGTCGGCACGCCACCACTGACATAATGTCACTTGTCTATAGCATAGCTATGAGATGCTCAATGCCCAACACTCAGCTTCCTCGCATTTCGAAATCCCTCTAAATTCTATGTCTAACAATGCCTCATTATTTTCAGTCGAAGTTCCACCAGCAGAACAGAGAAAAACAGCAATGGCGCTGATAGCAGCTGGTGTAACCCTTGGCTTCATTAAGCCAGACTACAAGCTCATTGGTCATCGACAAGTGAGGGCCACAGAATGCCCTGGTGATGCCCTCTTCAATGAAATCAAGACCTGGGATCACTATTCTCCATACCCACACTCACATCATGATCTGCTGGATTTGGAAGAATTACCAGATTTCGTGAAGGATATTATTCGAGGGAATGGTACTGTGCCTGTTTAGTGAAGTGGGTGCTTTTTGTATAGCGTTGAGTTTCAATAGACTTACCTCCTGCATTAAACTCACCTCTATAGGCATTTTTCACGTAATGACAACGTTGTTTTTTCTTAAATATTAGGCATAGTGTTCAGTAAATTTATATTTAATTTAGTATCTATAAAGCACGCTAGTACAAAACTGTATGATGTCCAACAATTACCAATATATGTGTTTTCTTAAACTATATAAATAGTACAAAATTATTATGCTGCTGGCTGTCGGGATGAAACGTGAAATTGAACTATCCAAAGTCTAACCGCGTCTCAAGTACCATCTAAAATCAGTTTAGCTAATGAAGCGAGATTGTTTGATAGATATCCAAAAACCTTAAATTATAATATAAGACATAAAATAAAATACAGATTTTCCGTGTTTAATTATAGACTCGATATAAACGATCGTGCTCTTTGCACATTCTGAAGTTCCTTTTTTAGTATCATAGATTTTTTCTGAATAGAGACAAATCGTTAAAAAATAATAATTATAAGATAGTTGTAATTATTATAAGAACTTTGTGGTTAAATCTGTGTGTAAGATTCATGTTTTTTATATGATTCAACTGGTTACAAAGATTATTTTAATAGTCTTGTTTATAAAAATATAATGATGATGTTCTTATAACTTTAAATTAAAATTAGTAATAAATTTACCAACTTATGGTTGTAAAAACATGATTTATGTTTTTAGGAATATGGTATGATAGTTAAAAAGCGTAAATATTCGATTGTATAATGTTTTTCCTATTTTAGTTTTTATTAAATTAAACTCTTAAGGCTGTGATTACAATAAGTATTTAGCAATTAAGGCTTATCAAGTAGATATAGGTCTATAGAAATATGATAATTGTTAACAATAAAGTAAATGTGTTATTTGTTTGAATTGAATCTTTCTCCTTTAGTAATCCATAACACTCATAATTAATATTTTATAAAATATTTAGTTATAAGTGATTGTTTAAATTCATGAAATTATTATGAATACAACAATGTGTTTCTATAAACTCGTGGTTTTAATTATTACAATCATCTATTTATATGTCCAAAACAATATGAAATATGGAGTCCTGCCATGTAGTATGACTCCATATTTCATATAAGATAATGTTATCTACATATATCTTAAAAGCACAAAACAGTAAATTACTTAAACATTCTTTCAGAAACTAAACGACATTTATAGTATTATTGATGTAGTCAGTCATCTTGCGCTCATCATTCATCATTATCACCATCCTTTGACGTGGATTAGATGATTCATTAGATGATTGCACAATCCGTATCCGATGATGAAAAACGATTTAAAAATAGATGTTTGATAAACTATGCAAAAAAAAAAATTATTATAATATCTTAAAATACATTTGATACTATATCTCTCTCAAAAAACTCCTTAACTAACAATGTTTTAGATCCCTTGTCTAATCTTTTCTTAATCATGTTGTTGTAGGCTTCCAATCTAACCAGATGCAGCCGAGTTACAGTCTTATGCAACTATGCAAGTAGCAAGTTCCTATATAGAAACCCTTAACGACTGTCAAAGATGTACAAATGTCAGCCGAGATCAACATCTTCATTGTTTTTTTTAAGACACGGAGGACTTTCGATATCTTATATTAATCCTAAAGATTGAACCTTGCGACTGCTATAAATTGACCACGATCTTCTATACTATAAGATATATACAGTATATTAATTAACAGGGGGCGTTCCCGTTAACCCGCAATAGCATAGCATCCATACATGTTAAAAAAAATATTACCATTCGAAAACAAAATGTTTTTATTTGCTTTAATATTAAAATATTCACTATAAATGTTAAATTGATACGTAAAAGAAACACTCTGTACACGCGTACTTGAAGGACGGCAACGTCACAATTTATTTATGAACTAGCTTTTGCCCGCAACTTCGTCCGCGTGGAATAGTTACCTTGGGCTAACGTTAAATTTAACCCCGATTTTGAAGCATTCTTCATTGGCACTCCGCTCCTATTGGCCTTAGCGTAATGATATATAGCCTATAGCCTTTCTCTATAAATTGACTATTTAATCTATACTTATAATAAATCTGTAGAGAGGTCAATTCTGTACATGAAATATATTTACAAAATAACTATCAGGGGGTGATTAGGGATCGATACTGATGCCAAAAATGCAATCAGTAAAATTTTTGTCTGTCTGTCTGTCTGTCTGTATAACCGTTATAGAAACAAAAACTACTTGACGGATTTTAACGAAACTTGGTACAATTATTTTTCATACTCCTGAGCTGGTTATAGTATACTTTTCATCACGCTACAATCAATAGGAGCAGAGCAGTGAAGGGAAATGTTGGGAAAACGGGAGAAGTTACTCCATTTTTTAAGCTTCCGACGCGTGTGCAACCTTAATGGTTAAAGCTACACAGAAATCATTTATGACGGAAATGTTCTCCTTAAAATTATATAAAAAATATCCCACGACAGCATATATCTATCTTTTATAGTTGACTCACAATAACACGTGTAACTCCCGATAGCTTAGCAGTTCGAAGCTTTATGATTTTTATTCTGCTCCGAAATTTAAAACCACCACAACTTTGCAATGGAACTCGGCTAAAAGTAACCCAGTTGCAACAAAATATAAACGAGGCTCAAATTTTAACAGGTTGCGGTGCAGGAGAAACCGTCTTTATTCCCAGAATTCCCATAATACCAAATAATTTTCCATTCCAATTTAAAAGAACGCAATTCCCAGTATCGGTGTGTTATGCAATGACAATTAATAAGGCTCAAGGGCAGACTTTTCGTGTTGCTGGAGTAGATCTCGGTGTCAGTTGTTTCTCGCATGGTCACTGTTGTACGTCACTCTTTCCCGGGTTAGCAGTTCTAAAATTCTTTATGTTCACGTGCCGGGCGGGTCAACTTTCAACATAGTTTACCCGCTAGCTTTGCGCTGAAGTATTTTCGTTCTATAGGTACATAAGCCTCATGTAAACGTGATCTAAGCAATATTACCAATACATTAACTTAATAACACACAAGGAGTTACACGCTGACGGAGTCGCGGGCACAGATATTAACAATAATATTGTGCGGTTTGGTATTGCGATATTTTTCAACAGTATTATAGATTGACATATTATATTTCCCTACTAAATTACGAAAGTTAATCTGTCTGTTACATCAAAATCACTGAACCGTGAGGAAGGACATAGGCTACTTTTTTTTTACGAAAAACGACGTGAAAGTGAACGAAGTCGCGGGCAACAGCTATCTATACTAATAATATAAGGCTGAAGAGTTTGTTTGCTTGTTTGAACGCGATAATCTCAGGAACTACTGTTTCGAATTGAAAAATTATTTTTTAATTAAATAGTCAATTTATAGAGAAAGGCTATAACATAAGGCTATATATCATTACGCTAAGGCCAATAGGAGCGGAGCGCCAATGAAGAATGCTTCAAAATCGGGGTTAAATTTAACGTTAGCCCAAAGTAACTATTCCACGCGGACGGAGTCGCGGGCAAAAGCTAGTTAAAAATAAATTTTCAATTCGAACCAGTAGTTCCTGAGATTATCGCGTTCAAACAAACAAACAAACTCTTCAGCCTTATATTATTAGTATAGATAGCTGTTGCCCGCGACTTCGTCCACGTTTCCGTCGTTTTTGGTAAAAAAGTGTAGCCTATGTCCTTCCTCACGGTTCAGTGATTTTGATGTAACAGACAGATTATCCTTCGTAATTTAGTAGGGAAATATAATATGTCAATTTATAATACTGTTGAAAAATATCGCAATACCGAACCGCACAATATTATTGTTAATAGCTGTGCCCGCGACTCCGTCAGCGTGTAACCCCTTGTGTGTTATTAAGTTAATGTATTGGTAATATTGCTTAGATCACGTTTACATGAGGCTTATGTACCTATAGAACGAAAATACTTCAGCGCAAAGCTAGCGGGTAAACTATGTTGAAAGTTGACCCGCCCGGCACGTGAACATAAAGAATTTTAGAACTGCTAACCCGGGAAAGAGTGACGTACAACAGTGACCATGCGAGAAACAACTGACACCGAGATCTACTCCAGCAACACGAAAAGTCTGCCCTTGAGCCTTATTAATTGTCATTGCATAACACACCGATACTGGGAATTGCGTTCTTTTAAATTGGAATGGAAAATTATTTGGTATTATGGGAATTCTGGGAATAAAGACGGTTTCTCCTGCACCGCAACCTGTTAAAATTTGAGCCTCGTTTATATTTTGTTGCAACTGGGTTACTTTTAGCCGAGTTCCATTGCAAAGTTGTGGTGGTTTTAAATTTCGGAGCAGAATAAAAATCATAAAGCTTCGAACTGCTAAGCTATCGGGAGTTACACGTGTTATTGTGAGTCAACCATAAAAGATAGATATATGCTGTCGTGGGATATTTTTTATATAATTTTAAGGAGAACATTTCCGTCATAAATGATTTCTGTGTAGCTTTAACCATTAAGGTTGCACACGCGTCGGAAGCTTAAAAAATGGAGTAACTTCTCCCGTTTTCCCAACATTTCCCTTCACTGCTCTGCTCCTATTGATTGTAGCGTGATGAAAAGTATACTATAACCAGCTCAGGAGTATGAAAAATAATTGTACAAAGTTTCGTTAAAATCCGTCAAGTAGTTTTTGTTTCTATAACGGTTATACAGACAGACAGACAGACAGACAAAAATTTTACTGATTGCATTTTTGGCATCAGTATCGATCCCTAATCACCCCCTGATAGTTATTTTGTAAATATATTTCAGGTACAGAATTAACCTCTCTACAGATTTATTATAAGTATAGATAGATGACGGGACCATTGTAGGTCGTGTCGTTACCACTATGCCATTTTTTTTAATTATCATATATAGGTACACTTTATTTTACATCAAGAAGAAAAATAAAGAAAGACAAATAAAGAACATCTCAATAATATAATCGAGGGGTGAAAGGCTGTTTGGTTTAAGCGACATTTTTGCAACTTTACAGGAGAGCCATTTAAAGTTTGAAATTTTGAAAAAAAAATCACAACAAAAAAACTTCTTCAGCTATTTGAATGGGGTAAATTTGATTGAAATTTAATTAAAAACATCGAGTTGTAGATGCTAATACCAAATAAAACGGACCTTTAATTACAAAGATAAATGTCGCTTAATACAAACTGCCTCAAGCCCTTATTTTTCAGAGCACGGAAAAAAGATTTAAGTGACTTCATAACTACAATTGGCTACAGGGAAAAAAAATTAAGCGACGACGCAGTATATTTTCAGAGTAAGCCAAAAAGTATGAAGTGACATAGCCCAAAATTAATAGTAGCAAGCTATTTATCTCAACTACCAATTTAGACTAAAATGAATGGCAGGCAAATTTACTTATGTGACATATAATATTGAAATTGTTACGTGTGATGTTACATTTTTTTTTACATCTAATACTATCAATGGCTGTTAAAACAACCTGGATATATCGCAATCACCGAAAATCTCAGGTGCTTATATTGAATAAATAAATACACACAACACAACATCAGTTAAAGTATTTATTTAGAATAATCAAAATTGTTTTAATATGGCACTCCTTTTTTCTGAGTTTATTTCTTGACACTTGTAGGGTCAGTTTTTTTCTAAACATTAATCGTTGATTTCGAAATCATGCTCAGCATACCTCGCTCCATTAATATATCTCCAACAGCGATTGACTGATTTCGTAGTTATTTGCATAGATGAGTCCTGTTCTTCTTGGTGTAGTACTTCAGCCGGTGTTCCTCAGGGTGGCGTCTTATCTCCTTTACTCTTCGCAATATTCATAAATTCTATTAAAAAAAAACTTCAGTCCTGATACCACCTTTATGCTGATGATTTTAAAATTTACAGACAAGCTCCCTATACAGATTAACATGCTGCTATTGATATCATAAACCAGGACTTGGCTTCTGTTTGCGAGTGGAGTGAGGCACATGGTTTGCAGGTTAACCCGTCAAAGACCCAGGTCATGGTGGTTGGTAGTTCCAGGTTGATACCTAAGGTAAAATAGTCGCAGCTTCCTCAGGTTATTTTCAACGGCACTGCTATTCCATTAAGCGAGAAGGTTAAGATAATAAGTATCCGAATTTCGTACGAAACTCAAGTGGCTTCCAATACGTCTTCGCCGGAACTTACACATCTTGTCTCTGCTTTACAGGGTTCTGTTTAATCTTAAAACCCCATTTATCTTAAAGAACAATTCAAGTTCCTTCATGACACACATGCAAAATCTCTGAGATCATCAGAAAACTTAAGGCTTGCGGTACCAAGTCACGCCACCAATTACTATGGTATGTCGTTCGCAGCTCAAGCAGTAAGGCTGTGGAATGATCTACCAGTGCCAGTAAGACAAGCACAACCCATCCTTTAACAAGTCTTTCAAAAACTTGGTAAAGGATTTTCATCTGTCTTCTTAAATTGTTGTTATTATATATGTCTTTCTATCTTTTTTTATATTAATTTATATGTATATATATGTTTTGAGAATGTTATTTATTGTTTTTTATATTTTATATAGATAAATAGTATACTGTGGATTACCCACGTATTTATTTTCTCCAATATGTCAAATCCATCCAAAGGTTGTCTGTAAAAGACCGCTTTTAGTGATAAGGCCGCCCATTGTATCACCCTTTTTAGTTGTAAAGTCGTTATTGTTTTACTGTTATGGTGTACAATAAAGAATATATCTATCTATCTATCATATTTCTTTCTTTAAAAGTTGAACCATCTGCCTTAACATATTGAACGCCCTTTGATCTAGCATCCTTTTGTACCTTTTTCTTATTTGTTCTTTTCTTTTTTAATCCTGTATCTCCTACTTTTCTATCTTTTATGCTTGTTTTATTTTTCTTTGTTGGTACTTGATCATCTTGATCACTTGAAGACTCGTCTGTTTCTTTCCACGACGTTGAGTCCCAGGCAAAATCATCATGTTCACTTAAAAAGTCAACGTAGCTTTTTTTTAATCCAACCCGTTTGTTTTTCTTTCGTATTGGATGATCATCCGCTATTGGGATTAGTTGAACATTGTCATCAGCATTATCATCTTCTAAAGATTTTCTCAATATAAATATAATGAGTTAACTACCTACTCTATAGAATAAGTAACATAATCCAAGTAAAAAAAAATAAAAATAAATAAGTTTAAGTATAACATTTCATCTCAGTTCAAAATTTTACGTAAATAATGAAATTAAAGTACTTAGGATTTAATTTCGAAGAGCGTTTTACGTAAACACTGGCGGTGACTGCGCGTCACGTCACTCCTCGATGCACTCTGGAGTTCGTTTGAAGCGCCCGCGCGCGGCAGTCCAGTTGAATGATCACGATTTTTAACAGCCAGGAGATGAAATAAACATGGTATCATATGACATCAATGAAATGTATTATATTAAAATTTAATGATTGAAAGACCGACTCGTATTTTTATTAATACTAGAAAAATGTTTCAACGTTCATGATTCCGTTTTAGCGTCTGTATTAAACGACATGCATTTAAAAAAATAATAGGACTAAATGTTTTAACAAATAAACGAAATATCTAAAACAAAACAACTACTTGATTTAAGTAGCACCCTGCGTGGAAAATACACACATCAAAAGTGTCTAGGGATCAACATATATTTTTGCAATAACTTTTCTCCTGATTGATATTAATTAAAATTTTCTTTAAGGATTCATCAAATAAAGTGTTTTCGTTTGTCACAGTAACGATAAACCAAGTCACCCTTGCATTAATAAAGAAATTTGCCATTTTCCTAATACAGGGATTTTTGACATTTGAACCACTAACATTAAAGTTCGAAAAAAAGACTGAAATAACAGTTTTCTTTAAAATTTTATTGGGTAACTTAAACAATTAATAATCCGTGTTTCTACCGCGAACACTAACAACACAAGAACATCGGTTTGGCATACTCAAAATGAGTTCATCCAAATCACGCTGTGGAATGGCCGCCCATGTTCGTTGCAACAACAAAAAAAGGTCTTCTTGCGACTGGATACCCTCCATATTCGGCAGAGCTCTTCTCTGTAGCATATCCCATGCATGCTCAATCGGGTTCAAGTCTGGCGACTGAGCAGGCCAGAGCAGGACATTGATGTTAGCTGCGGCGAGAGTCTGTCTTACAACTCTTGCGGTGTGCGGTCGTGCATTATCATGCATTAACTGAAATAAGGGACCGATTTGCACTTGTAGAGGAACGATGACGTCAGATACAATCGTCTCAGCATAAATTTGAGCGTTGAGGTTGCCTCTGATCCAAATCAACTCAGTTCTTCCGCCGATCCAAATACCCGCCCATACCATGATGGTTCCACCACTATAAGGATGGACTTCCTGGCAGGATTTTAATCGCTGTTGGCGTCCAGGGGTTCTCCAGTGTCGTATACGTCTTGTATCCGGTCTCATACCAAAACGAGACTCATCAGAAAAGCACACGAAACGCCATTGTTCTTCTGCCCAATTTCTGTGTTCAAGAGCCAATTGATATCGAATCCTACGATTGTGCATTGCTATAGGTGGTACCCGTAGCGGTCTTCGGGAATGAAGGTTCACTTCATGCAAGCGGTTTCTGACTGTTTGGTCGCTAATTAAGTTCCCTGAAGAGTGATGAAGCCTCACGGCTAACATCATGGCGGTTATTGTTGGAGCTCTTCGAGTTAAGATTTGAATGTATCGGTCTTGTCTCCGTGTGGTGCAGCGATACCGTCCTCCATGGCGCTCAGCCACGGTACCAGTGCTTCGGTAACGTGTCCAAAGTCGACTGATAACACTCTGACTTGTATTCAGAGCTAAAGCCACAGTACGTTGCCGGGAACCAGCTTCTATCATTCCCACGGCTCTGAGCATTTCTTCCCTGCTTAAATGACGTCGCCGCTCCATAATAACGTTGGTTTTAATCAGTAGTAGGGAAACAGTAGCACTAATAATGTCTTCAATGCGTTGTATGTTTTTATAGGGAAAATATTGACAGCTGATTTTCATCTTTTACTCGAATTTGATTAACAGTTCCTGTTTCAAATTATGAAATGCACCAAAAAGGATCCATATAAATTTATAAAATCATAAATTTATTACAAAGCCACATCTCAATCTCAAGAAATCCGCATAAAAATGCTTGATCCCTAGACACTTTTGATGTGTGTAGATGCAGCTGAAAGAGCTTAAGCGACGCTCCATGTTGTATTTGGGAGACGGATAAATGATTTAAGTGACATCACACTGTGTAATTGGTGGAAGTCAAAATGATTCAAATTACGTCTTAATAAAAATTAGAAACAGGAAAAACGCTTTGACTCTCATTGAATTATTTATCTGGGAAAGGGTAACTGGTTTATGTCTCGGATTTAATATGAATGTATGGTTCAAGTACATCATTTAAAAACAAAATGCAAAATCCACGTCGGTTAATACACTGCCACTTTGGAAACAACCCAAAAATAGTATTGTTTCAAACGCCAAAAAGTGCTCTGATTTTAATGAATCCGACATCATTCGACGGAGAAAAATTCGCTGATTCCGAATATATATATAACTAAATATCGCCCTAGATGTCGCTTAAACCAAATAGCCTTTCACCCCTCGATATATATTATATTTATATCCTACAATTGGCAGCCTTATAATATTCCGCGCATTAATACGGGTTTTTATTCTGAGTTATTTTGTAGACAGTACTTTGGGTTCTACGTTTTAAACCCTTTAATATAATGTTGTAAGTCCCAAATAGATACACCAAACAATATCTCTGGCCAGTCAGCATCGAAACGCATTGTTGGTTTAATATCTATTTGATCCACAAAAAACTGATCCCAAATATACAATATAATTATAAACCTAAAACAATAATGTATTACTAATAATACAATTATGCATCACTGTAACAACTTTGTACATACCATATGCTTCGATACCTTTGTCTTTGTCAACTACACCGGACGACGCGATGCGACGCTTTTTACCCGACTTCAAAGGAAGGGTTATGTTTTCTATAGTAGTCTATTCAATTAAGCGTCACGTCGCGTCGGCAGCGACGGAATCTGGAATATGATACCATTGGAGCATAACCACTACATTCTGAAGAAGATAACATCGATCTCACTTGTATTGAAAACTGGTTTTTTTTTCGTATTCTACAATATGGGTATTAAATTAAAGGGCTTAGCACAAAGATTTCAAAAAGGTATATCATGTTTATTATTAGTGTAAAAATAAAAAGTAAAGTGAAAAATAACTTTAATTTTTTAATTCTAAAAAATCCGACTGCACAAGTGAAATGGAAGAAACAAGCACATTTTTTATTTTAAAAAGCGACAAGCTGGCGGGACTAGAGATAGATTTTTTAAATAAGTTTTTTATTTTCAGCCTTTTTTCCCATTTAAAACAAAATATGTTCAATTGGGTCCCGCCTGCTTACCATCAGGTGAGATGGTGGTCTAACTCGAGCCTATCAACCTACCTACCAACAATAAAAACATCGAAGTAATCGTTTGGGTCGAATATTGACCACTAGGCAACTACTGGTCTTAAATTATTTGACATAATCTGATTCAGAAGATTGTGCACGCGATTTATCCGGTAGGCTGTGGGCTAAGTTTCGTGTTGAAAGGTTATTATGACGCAAAAATATTATCTTAAGACTGATACGGATTTGAGAGAATTCACAACAATAAAGCAAACAGTTACTCACGAGACGTCTCCGGGCTGCAGCTGTAGACCTCGTAGCTGGGTTCTATGAGCCATCACAACGCAAACTAAACCTTTTCTTTTTTTTTCCCGGATGGGAAACATTCCCACAACCCCGGCAATCGCAAACTAAACATAGGATAACTAACCATGATGATCACTTGAAACCTCAACTGTTACTGAACTCTAAGCTATCCTATAAATTGCCCATGGGTTATCGTAATCGAAAACTTCTAACAATAGAGAGAATAACCTACATTTCACGCGGGCGCAGTAACCAATTAGATTACCGGTAACATCAGTGCAGTGTAGGTATCACCAAAAATGATAAAATAAAACATGTTCCAATGAGTTAAAATATTATTAATAATCCCATCCTTTTAATGTAATCAACCACGAAAACCATAAAAATGAAAAACGTGTCAAAAATTAGATTGGATTTCGAGCACATTTTCAGTCTCTTTGCTATCAACTCACTTTTTATCCGTTACTTGATGGATACTTTAAGGCATACTAGTTGCGCACACTACTTTGTTCGCATGGAATGTTTTTCCCGCGTTAATCCTGTGGGAATTGCGGGATAAAATATATTGATGAGTTTTCGATTCAGGTATATCATTACCTTCATTAGCGTTTTTAAGGACCTACTAGAGTTGTGTGACTGCCGGATTGCAGGAACGTTCTTTTAAGATACTAGGCCCCGGAATGCAAGCGCAGCAGAAGGAACAGAGTGGGGTTTTGGACTGGAAGTTAGGACTTCCAGTCCAAAAACTCACTCTGTTCCTACCATCCAAAGACCATTCAAAACCATCCAAAGACTCTTTCCACATTAGGGTGTGGAAAGAGTCTTTGGATGGTTTTACCACCAAAAAAAGCGACCTCATAGAGCAGTAGCTTTTCTTATTCTCATTCTATAACCGATGCCTCTCCGTGTCAAATTCTGAAAGAAACTAATGGGCTAAGAAGATGTACTCATCGACTAAACGGATTTTCTGGCCAGAAACCCTACTCATCGCTTAGTACTGTTGGTTTTAGTTCGAGGAGTAGATTCCCGGCGAGTTCCAGCATCACATGATACAGAGCAGTGCAGACCCAACTATGTTGTCGGCAACCCATTGTATCTATCCTACTCACTGACAGAAAATGGTTTTTTTTGTTTTATTTCTTTAAAATTTAGAGCCTTTTATAACGCACAGCGTATGTCAGTCCCATCGTATCCTAAGACAATTATTACCTAACAAACGAGACCAATGGATCAGGGCCATAAAGCCGAACAACTTTCTCGCATCATTGGAAGTCGGCTGACTTAATATTTGGTGGAATGTACCTATATTGTTCTTGTTCAACTTCAAAGCCCTGAACAACTTACTCCTATCAGCCTCATACTGAACACATTCCATTAGCAAATGACGCATATCTTCTACAACTCCACACACCTCACAGTTGGGAGAAGTTATCTTTTTCATCAAGAAAGCGAATTTGTTACATGGAAAATGTCCCAATCTGAGTCTGTGAGCTGCGACCACTAATCTTCTGCTTATGTTAATATTTACAAACCAGGGTATACGAGGAGGCTGACACTGTATGGTTTTATACCAAATTCCTTTTTCTACTGAAGTTCTGTCAAAGTATTCTTTCCACTGATCATAACAAACATTTTTAATTTTTGGTAATATTTCGGAATAATCAAGAATAATATTGGTTTTCTTTCCGTGTTTGGCTGCATATTTGGCCAACATATCAGCCTGCTCGTTACCCCGTATTCCAATATGCGATGGGACCCATTGCAATCTCAGCTGAACACCTTTTTGAATAAGTTCGTCTATCTTAGATAGAATGCCATAAGCTATCGAATCACCTTTGAGGCCAGAGGCGCATCGAGCTATATGCTGCAGGGAACTTTTACTATCAGTACAAATAACAGTATTTCTGTTTTGGCAAATTATGACAAATGTCAATGCTTCTGAGATCGCAATGAGCTCCAAAGTCATAATGGATGCTGGTTTACTTATTTTAAAACAATTATTATTTAGGTTATCTATATCTTTACAGGGTATGTAGTAAGCCGCTCCGCGGCCTTCTACACTCTTCGACCCATCTGTGAATATAGTAAACCAACTATTATATTTTGTGCATAGTTCTTTAATCACTTCGTATTTTAGTAAACTGTAATCATAATGCCCCTTCGGTAACTGGACTGACTCTAAATTACAGTCAATAATTACGTTCACATTAATGTTGGTGACACATGTTCGTAGGGTGTCCATCAATAAAGGGTAAGAAGATGCTACCTCAATTTCTTTAACCTCGTTAAATGCTGCGGCTATTATAGGGATAACCTTATTTCGCCAGTAACTATTCTGTCGAAGAGCATAAAGTTCATCTAACAAGGTATTTGTAATATTATTTTCTACGGATTTGGCTTTAAGATAAAACTTATAAGCTAGATATTTTCTTCGTATGTACAGTGGAACCACACAAAGCTCACTCTCCATAACGTGTATCGGAGTGGACTTGACAAAACCTCCTATAACCCGTAAAACTTGATTTTGTAACTTAGTCAACTCATCTAAGTGACACTTCGCACTAGCATCATATATGTAACAACTATAATCTATACGACTTCTAATTAAAGCTACATAAATATGTCTCAAATGTTGAGGATGCAATCCCCAGGACCTACCCGCCAAAACTTTAAGTAAACTGAGGTTTCTTTGGACTTTTTCTACCGTAGAGTTAATATGCTTACTCCAGCGCAAGCATCTGTCGAGCCATATACCTAAGTATTTGTAACTATCAACTGTATCTAAATTGTGACTATTTATTTTGAGTTCAACCTTTGGCCTTCTAAAACCTCTGCTAAAAATACATACACACTTTAGAATTTGCGGCCGATAATTCTAATCCTAACTCATCTAGCACATAGCACAATCTATCTAGCGCTGTTTGAAGTGCGCGTTGGGTTTCTTTTAATTTAATAGACGTTCGGTATAAGACAAAATCATCTGCGTATTGACACATAGTAACGTTTTGAATTTATTGAAAGCACTTAATTGTGACTATATTGAAAAGCAGAGGTGAAATTGGGTCTCCCTGTGTCAATCCTCTATCAGTATATCTTACGAAGAATTTGCATTTATCTGTTTCATCTCTAATCATAAGATGTCTCTCGCTCAAAAAGTTCCATAAATCTTGGCCAAACGTTTTTCCAATTCCTATCTCATCTAAGATATTTACCAGAACATCTATTAACACATTATTATAAGCATTAGTAATGTCAAGAAAACAGGCTACTGTTGGAGTTTTACGTGAAAACCCTTTGTAGATTTGACTGACTAATTTAACTAAACAGTTCTGGCAAGATTGTCCTCTCCTAAATCCAGAGGTATACTGAGATAACAACTTATTTTTTTCAATATACCACTCAAGCCGCTTTGTCAACATTGAATGGAAGATTTTACTAACACAGGAAATTAAAGAAATAGGTCTTAATTTAATACTAGTATTATCTGGTAAGGATTTTGGTATTGGTGTTACCAATATATCCCGCCATTGTTTTGGAATAATCCCAGTCCTAAAAATTAGATTGTATAGATTTAGTAAATATTCTCTGCTAGCAGGAGATAAGGGAAATATCAAAGAATATGTGATCCCATCAGCACCAGGAGCTGTGTCTTTTCGTTTAAAGCAACTTAACATTTTTTGTAAAGTAAATTCGTCCTCTAGTACTGTATTATTTGATTTAAACTGCTGGTGTTTTGGGTAGACGTAATCAGGAGCAAGACTACGCAGGAGATCAACCTTGTATTCATTTGGAACCGATGACCTGGGCGATGCACGTCCCTTAATCCACCCCATACGTTTCCACATTTCTGAACTAGATGGTTGTTCATTAACTACTGCAGTAATTTTGCCAGTCTTTTAACTTCTCTTGACTGATTGCTTTTTTAGCAGCTTTTGTTTTAAGATCCAGAACACTTAGGTTATTTGGTGTGGGATTTCTCATAAAATTTTTCAAGGCCAATCTACGTTGTGCTCCGAATGGGATAAAGTAGGGCTCCAATAAGACTTTGGCTGAAAGCCATTTGTCGGATTATTACAGATTTTAATAAAAGGAATACATTCATCCGCAGCTTTATTTAATTGTTCTAAAAATGTTGTTTAATTGTTCTTGTCATACAAAGATTGTACATTGCTTGGAACGACAGTTTGCATTAAATAGTTTTCTAGGATTTCGCTGTACTCTGACCATTTTGCTTGTTTGAAATTCCGCTTTTTAACTATACCAAAAGAATTTAAGCTACTATTATACTTGTACGAAATTTTTGTAAACAAATGACCACTTCCTAAATTTTCGTTTATAATCATCCATTCCAGCAAAACAGATAAATCGGTAGATACAAATGTAACATCAGGAGACGTATTCTGTTCAACTCCATCAACCAAGGTCACTCTCGTCATACTACCATCATTAATGGCAATAAACCCCGATTCTAAAGCAGAATCATACAACTGAATTCCTCTTGCGTCAGTTTTGGAAGACCAAGTTGCATGGTGTCCATTAAAGTCTCCGGCAACAATACATTTGCTTGAAAATAATGAGAATATTTGTTCCCAGTCAGAAAGAGAAGTACAAACCGAAGAAGGGCAATATATTAACACTATATTTTTAATTTCATTGCAATTTAAATGTTTTACGCTCATAATTTCTATTCCAGGATTATTGATAATAGTGTTACACTGTTGTACTTTTATAGATTTATTTATTAAAATAGCTAGCCTACCATAACCATCTGACCTATCCTTTCTAAAAATATTGTATGTACTTACATTTAAGTGTGTATCCGTTTCTAACCAAGTTTCAGTTATTAGTGCGATATGTACTTTTTCTTGTGCAAGTAAAAGTTCGAATTCGTTACGTTTAGGCTACAAGCTACGTGCATTCCACTATACAATATGAAGGGATAACATATTCCTATTATCGTTAGCCATTATTGAACATAAATAATATGTTTTTCCACACATCATCTCTTCTAAACACTTGCCAGCTATCATCTGAAAACCATATATCTTTAACTTTTTGATACATACTATAGTCTTATTGGCTAGATGTTTTTTTTTAATATATTTTATAGCCTAACGTTTTGGCGCCAAATATATTAAAAAAAAACATCTAGCCAATAAGACTACAGGATTTCATTCTTCGGTTCCACATTCCGTCCGTAGGGGTCGCGTCGATCGCAGCACCGCGCCCCGTCTCGGGCTGATGGTGGCCGGCGAGCGGCGGCCGGCGGCGCTTAGTTTAGTATGCGCGCGCGCTCGCAGCGTGCAGATGTATGTGTTCCAGGTGCGGAAGCTACAGCAGCATCTCTTTTCCAGTCACACATATTATATGCTTCTCCTCTTTATTCTTATCACCTTCTGGCACCAAACTATTGTTTATCGAGTCTTTCCTGTTCGGTATTTTATGTCCCCTAATTACTCCACAATTTCTTCATCATCCTGCCGCCCTCTCTTCCCTAAAACTCGTTGATCACATGCTTCTCTCGCCCACATCTTTTCCACTAAAGTAGCATTAACTGGTTGTTCACTTTCTATAACTATGTCCTGCTCCATCGTTTTATGATCACTTGAGTCACATGAACTCACATTATTACGTATTTAATTAATTTTCCATTATTACGTATTTCATCCATTCCACCCAGAGCGGCAGGAGACATTTGTTGATTTTGAAAACTTGTAAGATCACACAATCGCTGAGGACTGTTCATTCATAGTCCTGTGCCATGTTCTGAGACATTTGGAAGTTAAAATTTGTCGTAGAATAGCTGATTTACGATCCCAAGCGCTCGATAAAATTGTGAAAAATTAGACTTAATGTTTGCGGTTCATTCGAAAAGGCCATAGCAAAGCAATATTAGCATACGATTATCTATTAAATAAAACGTATCATCATCTGTTTATCCTTTTCCCATTTAAGCGTCAGTAGCCTAATGGATAAGATGTCGGACTTGTGATCGAGAGGTCACGAGTTCGAACTCCACCCATTACACTATTGCCGTGAACCCACTTCAGACACAAGCATATTTAGCTTAGTTGGAGGGGTTAACAAGATGGCTAGTAATGTGAATTCTAACCACAATGCTAGTTAATCTTTAAAAAAAAAAATTGGGTCGGCTTCCAGTCTAACCAGATGCAGCGGAGTATAAAGGGGCCAGCACATTTATCACACGCGACGCCATCCCACGCTTACTCATTGGTCGAAAGACGAAAACTAGCTTCACGAGGTGAAATCTGGCTAATGAGCATGCCTCATTCACACACGTAGTGTGGCGTCTTGCAAGTGTGTTTCTGCCATTAGTGTTTTACATGGAGCGACTATCTGAACTCTACAACCTAGTAGCTGGGTAACACAATACCCCTTGGTTAGACCAGTGTCAGATTTACTGGCTTTTGACTACCCGTAACGACTGCCAAAGATGTTAAATTGACGGCCAGGACCAACGCAACGGCTTAACGTTCTTTCCAAGGCACGGAAGTACCACACCGCCAAATTTCAAACACTGGTCTACTACTGAGAAGAAATTCCTTACTGAAAAACCTAATAGCACCCTTTGCCCGACCCGGGTCGAACCAGAGACTAGACATAAAACTAATATCAAGGATATTTTATTTTGAATATGTGCACTCTTATGAGGCACACATAATTTAGCTTTTAAATTTATCCCGTTAATATGACCTGGTATTTCTTAACCACCACAAATGATTAACAATTAACACGTTCGCTGACAGTGAGCACTTACCCTGACACCACATTACGACAGTAGAATTTTCCATACTAAATGACAAATCAACGTAGTACCTACTCGTGCACAAGCAAGCAATATGAAACTACCTACAAAATACTCGTGTTACGGCAGTAAGAAATATGAAATTGCTCATAATATGACAGTGGATACTGCTCTTCATAATACTTATATGAAAAATTATCGTGAGACGACGTAATCTTAAAAATAAGTGGCCCGTCCCTCGACGTACTGTCTTAACGCACTATTTTAATTTCCCGCCTAACGACGTACTGTCAGTAAACGTGTTAAATATTTTGGCATACTTTATTAATCGTTTTTCATTTGTAATGAGCCAGATAACCTGAAAGTATTTAGAAATTACTTTAACTTTTGACGCGTCACACACACCTCTTTATTACAAATGCCCGTAACTATAAACATATATAATGTACGAAAAATATCGTATAGGTCATGTCCGATAAGAAATAAATATCATTGGGTACAAGAACCTGGAATAGGTCAACATTTAAACTGTTGGGCTTGATAACAATCATAGATAAAAAAAAGTCTACGCAAACATATGAATAAAACTATTTGGGGCCATATCAATATTTGGTAAAAAAAACTGGAGCGAACATTTTTTTCGTGAAGTGATCTGCAAGCATAGTCGGATTAGAAAATAATTGCGGCAGGTCATGTTTGGAGATAAATGACTTTGATAAGTCTATGAAGTAGGTTTGAGAACATCATGACCCGAATTCAACAAACTATCGATAAAAATATAGGAAAGATTAAACCAACCAGAGAGATTTTCCAGGTAAATAAGTAAATAAATTCAAACCACCATTTCCAGAGATCTTCTTTGAAAACACAACATCATCATTTGCTTAGCCTCTTTGCTGCTTTGTCGTATCGTGTTACCCTGTTACTGGGTTTAAAAGGTCAGATACTACCAATCTGACCGCTATATGTAAAATATTATTGGTACTCTGCTCCTAGTGAGACTGTAAGCCGATCCACAACATAGTAGGAAAAAGGTTAACTTATAGTCAGCTACAGCAAATTTCAGACTTAAACACAATACAATTCAATTTATTTTATTTCAGATAAATCCACATTTGTTTGTTAGTAACATGTGAACTTATAACCTAGTGTTAGTAATAGCCTAATAACAACTAATAACTAAATTAAATTATAAATCTAAGCCACGTGGGACACTCCAACTTGGGGTATGTCTACTTGACTGCATGCAGTCGTATCCATCGCCCCAAGATCGGAGAGTCCCACGTATCAGCTAGCGTTCTCAGAATGGTGTTGGGGCTGGCACGTACGCGGCGCTGTAAAGAAGTATATCTCTTGCGCATGATGGTCGCAAAACCGTCCACATTCGCGTCAGCAAACATGCAGACAGAGAATAAATTACTAACTTTACTACCCGTACTTAGGACCGGGTTCTATACAAACGAAAAGCTTTATCAGTATGTAAACCTAATACATATTAATAATATGTATTGTACATATCGACGTTCTAAATATCAAAGGTCGTAACTCCGTTTGAGTAAATTTTACAGGAGCAAGAAAAAACTGTTTTATTTAAGTATTCATTTATTGCAATATTTCCACTTGTGATTTAAAGGTAGAATTGATAGAGAAAATTATTTATACATTTTTTTTTTAATATTGCATTGTGTTTGTGAGAAAATTGACTTAAGTACGAACTTTTCTAGCCACGGTGTTTGGAGTTAGGAAGTGTAAAATGCAGTACGACTTTTTATTTTTATAGATTGATAAATTTGTTTTAGTGTTCGTTTTTGGGAAATAAGAAGTATTCCATTGTATAGATTATAAAATACTGCACGAGATGGCATTAAAAGTCCATTTTCGTTTATTTTTGGAGTTACACATTTTGATAATTAGACCGAGGATATTACATTTATATACCCACAACGTTGATAAAAGTGAGAGGCATTAAATTAAACCAGATATACTATATATCGTCATAGGCTACAGTATCTGTCTATATCTATCCTGTGTGACTAAACTATTGCTTCTATTTATCAGATTTTTAGTGTGTAGCCTGAAAATGATACATAGTAAATGTGGTTTCATTTAATGCCTCTCGCTTTCATCAACGTTTTATATATTCGGATTTAATAGTAATATATCGCAAAATATCGATATTGAAGTGTAAAAAAACCGCTGCGTCATGCGTGTGCCTAATTGTTGATTTAAGATAGGGATTTTATATCGCAGCGACATGTTACTTTCAAGAGTAGACAACTATGTCTCAGTTGGGTAACGCCTTGTAGGTCGAATGTCGCTAACCGATGGCTGTTTAACACTGAAATAAACGTCTTATTCTGCAATCGGTAATCATTTCCTGGTGATAAGGCAAAATAGACTAATAATAACTGCCGCTCCTAACTATTGGAAAAAGAAGAGAGGTTCAAAAAAACTATCTTGAAATATCAATCCCAAAAAAGTGTAATCTCTCATTAATTTAATTTATATCTTATTTGTTTTACTGTAATCTAACGTAATTTGTTAATATAAATAAAAGTTGTTGAACCTCTCGCACCGTAGGGCTTGTACTCTCAGACTTTTCAAAGTAATTTAGAAGATCCAACCACCATCCAACCATCACCCGAAGGCTTTTACAACATGACGTTGCCGCCAGTCTTTGAACACATGACCAGTTTTGACAGAGTTGAGGACGAAATTTTGAAGACTTCGGTCAACTGGACTCGGGGGTTACCCGACCTACATTTGACCAAATAATTTACTTTCTGCATTTTGTCAATATCTATTAATAAAATGCAGAAAGTAAATTATTTGATCAAAGCCACGTATTTATTTTTTTCTAAACTCAAATTACCTCTTCGTGGCACCACTTTTCATTTGGTAAAATACAAAGAAAATTCGCGGCAAGAACTATTTGAACTCAATTCCGGAAAAAGACGTTTAAAAAATGTCTTGATTGGATTATTCGTTGGCAAAAGTGTATTTTTTTTTTAGAAAGAGCATACTGTGAAGGCGATAAAATAACTTTGGATGAATAACTAACATTTTGAGTACCTACATTGATCGTTGGCATAGTTTTGACATTAACAAAATGAGACAAAAAAGCTAACTTATGTAAATTTAATCAATCTATACATTTCATTTTTTTTCCATTTAAATGAAATCTTATTTTCTGTCTGTGATTTCAAAATAATTGTTTTTCCTCAAGTGCTTATAGCTATTAACACGAGTTCTTTTCTTTCTGTTTGTGCATGCTATCGTTTGTATCGTTGTTTCTCTAGAATGGCTGAACCAATTTTGGCACTTACAATAGAAGATAAAAACCCCTTACGTATATCTTCTATTGTAAGTGCCAAAATTGGTTCATTGGAGGAAATATTTCCTGATGTAGGTAAATATTTTTTTATCCCGGTGTTCCCCAGGGGTCGGGAGAATTCATGAGCATATCTAGCAGTCCAATGTAATACGACGCTCGGCTATAGTATCTGAGTCATATCAACCATTTGATAAACTTGTTTTTGTTTATCCTAGGTTTCGGGGAAAAACAATAGAACGATAGCAATTCATTGGTACAAAACCACTGGCTATTTGTCGATAAAATCATGCATTTGCCTACAAGACTATCCGACTAAGTGACCCACTAGATAATTGGATATAAATATTGTGTTGCTCTACGGCATGTTATCTTTGCGTGAATTTTCTCCTCAAGGAAATATTTGAGTTTGTATTTATTTATTTATTTATTTATTTATTTATTTATTTATGTACACACATGACACTTATAATGGAAAAAATTAAATACAGACAAAAGAGCACAAAGGTGCTGCTTATTTCCTAAGAAATTTCTTCCAGCAGACCTGCGACAGAAGAGTTGAAGAGGAGATGATAGACACAGTGTGTATAAATACTAATTACGATATAAAACATACTTAGCTATAAAATTAAACTAAAATGATATATTTAATAAATATATACATACATAGAATTAAAATACATGCTATAAAAATATATACCTATAATAAATATATAAAATTACGGGATGTTAGATAGGTAATGATCTTTGACCTGCTTTTTGAAAATAGTAATGGATTTGGCTTCACGGATTTTAGCGGGAAGTGAGTTCCACAGTCGTACTGCATGAAAGGAGAAGAAATTTGAAATTTTATGAGTCTAAATAATTTAAGCTCATAACTCAAGTAAAAGAAACATAAATTATACTAAATTTAAGCTGTATGATTGTGTATTGGACAAGTTTGCACACAATTCTACGACTGTTTTTTACCATTTCATGGAAGTTATCTAGGTTTCCGAAGTTTTTAGCCCTGTAGAGTCACAGATCAGCAGTTTCCGTCCTCGCCGCCGCCGTGGCCCTCAGCGACGTCCCAGTAAATGATAACCAGACCCTTGCTAGAGCCAGCCCGAGTCGCTGAGCCAGTAGCATTAAATTCGTTCTTAAATAATAATTATCCGATTCAGTCTGTCCCTAGATGCACCCCTCTCCCCCAGAGACGCCCTAAGCCGAGGCCATACTCCAGAGAGTGGTTTTATAGTCTTTGCCATACCCCATAGGAGGCTCTGTCTGGAGGATCTAATTACTATAATTAACTAGCCCGCGACTTCGTTCGTCCCGCGTAAATCTCGATCCTGTGGGAATTCCGGAATAAAAAGTAGCCATGTGTTATTCCAGTATGTCAACTATTTCCTAACAAATATTATTCATCATAACAAACTTTCGTATCGAAGATAAGATTTAAAATTGCTCCGAGCTCCCACATCCATCCTCCCGTTTTTCTCTCCGAGCTCTTTTCAAACACTGTGAGAAGAAAACGCTTTCAAAAGAAAATTAAACGACTTCGGCTTTTCAATTTTCATCAATCTAATATTATCACACTTAATTATCAATGGTCCGAAATTCTGAACAACTAATATCACGTTATCAATCGCTTATCTTTCGATGATGACGTGTTATTACTTTTTATTAATGACACATTTGTTTACTTCGTTAATGGAAGAGATGTTCTCCGAATATTACAATTAGGTACATTACGTGCTTGCTGTGAATACCCTATTTTGTCTTCAAAGACAATATGTATCTAGATAGGCCTATACATAACTAGCTACTGCACGCGGCTTTTCTCGCGTGATATGTGTTTTAAGCGGGAAAGCAAAGATGCCGATGCACATCAAAATTTATTCACCAAAAATCAAACCGACCCATTGCTCCAAGAAAATACAAACAAAGATGACTATGACTAATATTATAAATGCGAGTTTCTATTTATGTTATTATTTTTTGTATTTATCTATATCATTGTTATTTTATTGTTTTGACATTATTGGATTTTTATTGGAATTTATTTTATTTTATTTGAATGTGAATTTAGAGAATGACATGAACGCTAACATAGTTTATAAGACCTTTGTTACTAACGGACAATTTTTAAGTCTGAAATAATTTTATTCTATTCTATTCTGTAATGTCTTTCAGTCTAAGCAAATGCAGCTAATTATTAATGCTTTACATGAAGAGACTGCCTATCGGACCTCCAAAACAGGGTAGCTGGCCAAGGTAACACAAAGGTAACACAATCGTGTTACCTTGGCCAGAGCAGAGTCAGATTTTCTGGTTCTGACTACCTGTAACGACTGTATAAGATGTCCAGATGACAGCCGGGCCCAACGTATTAACGTGCTTTTCGAGGAACGAAGCTCCATGACATGTTAAGGGCCTATTTACTACCTCAGCGCTTCTCACTCTTTATCTCGCTCGCACACTACTGGCCGCGGTCACTCGAGCAAGCGAGACAGGGTGGCAGGGAAAAGACTCCAAGACACCGATAATTTAGTTTATTTCTTTTTACGGTGAAAATAATGGTAATTTAAAAAAGTAAATAACATAAGACCTGCTTTATAGTTAGTTCAATTAATATGCAAAGTTTCATTATCTAATTTGAAGTTATTTTTGAATACCAGCGGTTTATTGTTCGGTTTGGAGGTAAGTTTGGATTTTTTTTCAATAAAGAAAATTTTATGGAATCGTGTTTTCGTTAAACCAAGTACCTAATATTAATCCTCAAATTTACCATATATTTATTTCAAAATTATTGCTGCAGTATTTTCGACATAAAGCGGGGAATTCACTAGACGGACGTGCCCGCGGGCAGTCTGTACGGGCATGTCTGTCGCCACAATACACTACACAGACTCTTCAGTTTGTAGCTACACGGTTGTTGCTACGATGTCAACGAGACGAAGAAAAATCATAATTATTGGTGCCGCAATAATACCGCAGGGTCTCAATATTTTTCTTAACATAAGCTAAATCAGCTTCAGGGTATATTTCCTTACATTTTGTTATTAAATATTGGTAGGCAGCATTGCGTAATTTTGATTTCATGTAGGTACCTACTCTTTGCTTTTTATCTTCCATAAACATGGATATTTTTTATACTCTGCTAAAAATTCTACCCAGAATGATTTATTTTCATTGAAACTCATTTTATTTTAATAGGTATAATCCCTGTCTCCATAATTCGATATGTAAATCATTAAAAAACATCCGCACTGGTTGCTGTCGCTCTAAGGTCTGAGAGCAGGCGGCCCGCGATGAGCATTCACGGACGGACATATCTGTGCCTGCGCAGACAAAATGAGATCGCGCGGGCGAGCAACGGGCAAGTCTGCCAGACTGATTGCGACGGTCCTACACTAGCAAACATTGCACAGACCTATAGTAGCGAGGTCCGGCAGGCATGTCTGCAGACTTGCCCGCGGGCGCGTCCGTCTAGTGAATTCCCCGCTTAACGGAGGATCATGCTAAGCCATTTGAGGTAGTATAGGCCCTTAAGATGACCTCCCTCGGCAAGCGGTGCTTATCCTTGGAGAATGACCAGTGTGGCTGTTAGTACTTAGCTACGGGCTCCTCCTCCTCCATAATATTAGTATGGACGATTAATATATATAGTTCCGTGAGTAGCTAAACTCTCTCTTTTCGATTTAATTCAACTTCAAATCAATATAAATACAATGCTTTGTAAAAAAAACATAATGCCTAGTTCAATACCTCTTGTTGGCGATATGGATTGTATGTACCTACCGAAATGTTTGTATAAATTGACATAAGGAGCTCGTGGCTAGAATAAAAACAGCCTGTCATGTGTTCAACTTCATGTTTTAGCAATAATTGGAAAAGTTGATCAGTGGATGGGTAGACTAATTTTATACAACGTGTAACGGAAACCCCATATGTATCCAAAAGGGCTGAAGACAACATTTGGTATGGAGTCTCTATGCACAGTTTCAGCTTAAAATAAGTGACTCAAAGAATTGATACCAAATTATCGGTTTCATGTTTCTTGAATACCAATCATAACAAACGTGTCACAAAATGAGGGTCAATAACTTTCCACGTCACTTGCCAATAACACGATAATTATCTGCGTTCTTCTTAACTTGGAAAATTCGGTCTCCGGTATCAATGTATAGAAATTTCTAATAAGTTCCACACATGTAGACATAGGTTTAGAAAACCCTTGCCATATCGTTTGTTATCATCTAAAGAAGCCGTGCACTTGGTATGTATATACCCTTTAAATTACACGTTGTATACAGAAATTACTGCGTACCTCTTTGTCTTGGGTTACCATTTTTACATCTTTGCTAGTTCGGAGAAGCCAGAAAATCTGACACCAGACTAGCCTATATGTATTTTGTTTGCCAGTTGTCATCATCGCTTACCGCCAAGTGAGATAGTGGGCAACTCAAACCTATCATTAATAAAATAAAGTTACTTGGTCAGACAGACAATCTCTTCATGTTAAGTACTGGTATTTAGCTGCATCCAGTTTGACTGGGAACCATTGTTACCATAGTTAAGGCCAGCCTTATTATAGGTTTTCAGTTAAAAAAATAACGTATTGTAGGTATTACTTCCAGCATCACCGCTGAGTCAGTCAAATAAGCTTGTAGGCGTTATGGTCAGCAATCAAGCAGAGAACAGTATAGGATCCACATACACTCCTTTATGTATGCAGTTTAATAAGTGCCAATGCAATGTGAACATCTGCTTTGGAATCGGCTTACAAACTAACCAGGTGCAACGTGCAACTAAGTACTCATAATTTATATGCGGGATCAATAATTTATATTACCAATAATTTATATTTACCAATAATCCACAACCTAGTAGGTAACTGAGTAACATGAAAACCCTTAGGAAAGCTGAAGTCTGATTTCTGAATTATGAGTACCCGTAAGGACTATAAAAGATGTATAAATGACAGCGCGGACCAATAACTTAATGTGTTATCGGAAGGATGCAGGAATCGCGGCGTGTTAAGTCCCCTTCTCACCTATACTCGGATCGATTTCAGCTTGCATTTCTTAACCTTGCAGATTGGACCCATTTTTTCTAAATAGAAAATCATTATTGGCTCCTCCCGCCTCAATAAATAGAAGAGAGTGTCAGGCCGCTATCCAACTGGCGTTTTACGAGCGATGGCGCTTTTCCAACGTCTGCGCAGCGTCAACACTGCTCAAACGAAACGTTACCGTCGCGAGTTTCTAATTGTAAACGTTTGCGTTGTGACTTGGTTACGTTATGTATGGATGCATATATTGTACGAGCTTTAAAAGAGACGGACCCCTGAGTTTGTTTCGGTGTTTCTTCTCAGGGCAGTCAGTTAAGAAACACCGGCCTCATCTAGTTTAAATTTACAATATAATGACGTGTAAAAGTGTTATTTAATAACCAATTTGCAAAATAATAGTACATTGTTACCGATTACCGTCGAGGGTGTCGTTTGAAGCCCGAGCCGTAGGCGAGGGCTTTAAAACACCCGAGATCGGGAATCGCACTTTCTCTCGAGTTATACATAGTGCTTTATACTACACCTACGAGGAAAATAAATAGTACTTTTCAACATTGAGTACATAGACCATAACGTACTTGGTTTGTATTTTTGCGCTTTTTCACTGAAATAAGCTAGCAAAACAGTTTCAGAAAAAGATGCCGCATTTTTTTTTTCATTTTTCCATTGCAAAAAATCGTCATAAGTTTTATTATATTTTTTAATTGATTTCTATGGTAAAAGGTTATCAATCAGTATTTTTGCTGTTTCCTTCAACTGCGGCAGAGTTAAAAAATCTTCATCATCACTATCACTACTTATCATTTTGATAGTTTTATTTTACTTTCTACGAAAACTGAATCCTCAAACAACACACAAATTGAAAATGGCGCCAATGACGTCTGCAATTTTCACATGTTCTTTTTTCAAATTGTTTATCCTGCCGCCGCAGGGTCGCACTGCCAGCCCGACACCATCCAACACACAGCTAGTGGCCAGTGTCATTTTGCGAACTTGGAGATAAAAACTCACTGTAAAAACTTTTTGGCTTTTGATATTTAGGTTACCGGCGCATAGTCTTACCCAAAATTAAAAAAGTAAAACCACGTAAGAAATGGATTTTCATACACTTTTCTCTCCCGCTCAGATGCGTTTTCTCCCCGCATATTTGTTCGATATGCAATGACGTACTTTCTACCGTAAATTTGATAAAGTATCAAGGTACTTTCCAAGCAGGTGTAGTATAAAGATAATTTATCATTTACGTTAATGTCGCGGCAACTTGACGTTAACGTTGTGATTTTTGGCAACAGGAGTTACGGCAATCGGCCTTTTCCTAAAATTGTCAATGAGACTTTCTTTTTCTTTTACGCAATTTTCGTCGAAGTAGCAAAACCAACAGTACCTAGTGTTTCCTCTATCCAATCCCTTTTGTTTCTGATTACACATATACCTCAAACTGTAGCATGTGCGCGACGTTAACTTTAACGTGTTTAATAAAACGCGCACCACTAGAGACTCGCGCCATTGACGTCGCGTCTTACGAGTATTGGAGAAGCGCCAACACTCGTAAAACGCTAGTGGGATAGCGGCCTCATACTTCTACTTACAAAAAACCAAACCTTTTCCTTCAGTTGCCCCCGCGATCCAGGTCCGCAAAGCCCGGCACAGAAGATTGAACCTTACGTCTATTATTATTGAGCCTGAAACTCCTCTACTCTGCCATCCAACTGATGATCGTAATTTCAGGTGCCATAATGACTGTAAGCGACTAGTACTTATGTGTTTAGCGTCCATGATGGTCATTATGGCTGGTTGTTATCCGGTCATGGCCAGAAATGAGCGATCTATTCGTTTTAGTTATATAATTTTACATACTCATTTAAAGCCTAAAATATTCTACTTTGTTTTTTCACAGATCTGCCATGTTATCTTTTCATGGTTGATTGGTACTTAATGCCCAAGGCATTTAGTTCGCCTTTGTACTATTGTTTGTTACATACTTTTAAATTTTAAAAAACTTAACGGCGATGCGCCATCGTGACATGGTGGACATCCCACCCATACGCACGAAACGTTATGGAAATACTTTCATTGTGCGTACGGCTAAGGAGTGGAATTCCCTGCCGGAGTCTGTGTTTCCTGATCGCTATAACCTGGGAGTCTTTAAGTCAAGAGTGAATAGGTTACTTCTAGGCAAGCGTGCTTCATCTTCGACCCCATCATCGCTTAACATCAGGTGAGATTATGGTCAAACGCAAGCCTATCAACTATAAAAACAAAAAAAAACTTTACTTTTGCCGCTAAATAGAAATGTCGATAAAGATCGTTTCTGAGGTGAAATGATACTCAAAAACCGAAGCAGTAACTGTAGGTACTGAAAAATACAAATACAAATAATGCGGATGATAATTTGTGTAAGTGTCGCGATGACATTATTGAAAATGATTCATGGTCATTAAATTATCATACTGTTAATAACTAATGGATTAGGGGACTAACGCCAACTATAGCATTTGTATAGGAAAACCTTAGAAGGTAAATAAAATGTCATAAAATGAGTCTCGACTTCCGAGTAGTTTAGTCAACCATAGACCATGCGATATAATTCTTCACACGCCGAAACAGATTATTTCCGCTACTTCTAGGTTTTTTTTTCCATAATATATTATTTGTCAATTTTCCTCAATTTACGATCATTTGCATGTTGTTTTGCATGGGGACTTAACCGTAAGAAAAACAAGACTATAAAATGGAAACACATTTTAATGGCAAAGATGACTTTCACAAAAATAATTGTTTACTATAAATCGTTCTTAACTACGTTTTAATGATTAGGTTTTTATAATTAAGATTTAAAACTGTTTTTTACAGTGGCAAAATAATGAATAGTTTCTTTTTTTATTATGTCAAATGAGTTCGTTTTAACAAAAAAATATTTTGTATATGAACAATATTTTTTCACGACGAGTAACATTCAGATAGTGGTGCTAAACATGTATTGGATTTTTTTTGATTAAAATTGTTAACATTTACGATTTCTTACATTAGTTTTACAATGGAGATGAAAGCTATTAGGTACATTTAAATTTAAAACTCCATACAACTTTTTCTCTAAATGCTACACGACTGTACATTAAATATTTTGGTAAATAAATCTTTCAGTTACATACAAAGTATTAAAAATGGTCATTACATAGATTCGTACAAACATTTAATTAGATTAGGGATAATTACACTTTAGAACTTTAGGAGTATTTTCTGTAGATTGCTTTTTAAACCAACTGGTGCAATATTAATTTTAAGTTTATGCGAAAATAATTCTGAGTTAATTTCATAATGACTTCTTAGGTTAGATTAAAGTGCAGTGCAGTCAAAAATACTCCTAAAGTTTTCAGGTATAAGGTGTAGACATAATTTAATATTCTACTACATTTGACACTAAACGTGTTCATAACACAGATTTGAATGTAAAGCTTGACTTAGATTGGACTTAGGCCTGACTTGTAGTACCTCTCGGTTGGAGTGTTCACACCAAGACAACTTTTGAGAAGGCTGCAATGTGACAAAATTATAAGTGAAAGCTGTATGTCTAACTGGCTTTGCAAAAATATCGGAATAAAAATAGTAATATACAACCAACTGCAGGAACATCTTTAAGGTTTAAATAAGTCATTTTTATTACTATTTATTTAATGTATATCAGACACAAAACACCGCCACTTCTGTTACACTCTGTCTATGTATTTTATTTTAATTGAGTATGTTTGTCTTCATCCCTGGTGTGAACTATGAAGGATATTAAGCGTATGGTAATCACAATAATTTGATTTCATAGACATCGATATTAATAACAGCACAAAACATCTAGTAAGCCTTAACAGTAAAATTACAGTATACATAGAAATTTATTTATAAAGACAATATCAGAATATAGGCTACACCCAATAGAAATATTAAATAAATACGCTTTGTTCTCGCTTACATTAGGGTTTATAATTTAAAAAATATACATAGAATTCTTAACAAATGATTTAATAGATCACTCGACGGTAATAGAGAACGTGACTCTTGTAACAGTTACGTAGAGCAATCTATTAAATATGACTTAACAATAAACCAACTTTTGGAAGCGCTAACTATATAATATTACATCTAAACCTAATACTTGGATAAATTAATATGGATAATTTATTTTGTGTGATCTTACCTGTGATTCGGACGAAATACAAAAAGCGCAGACATAAGAAAATTTGCTTAAAGTAACAAATAATTATAATAGTCTATATTGTAGTCTTTGACCATTTAAAGTGTACTTTTATTAGTTTAAACCTATTTTACCGATACGGAAAGAATTTATGACCGCAAACTTACTTGATCAAATATCAAGTAAGATTGCGGTCATAAATTCTTTCCTTATGTGGATTATCAATTTTTCTTTATATGCGTGATTTTTGTTTGGAACCAAGTCCAGTTGTAAATACAATAATATGATTCACTCTCTTCTTCTCACAATTCTTACAAAAATACATAACTATATATACGAATATTTTTATTATTGAATTGGTTGTTCGAGTTTATAATTTTCTCAAGTTCCTCTACTTTAAGTTCGCTTTCGTCACAATATTAATACGTATTTGGTTAAGGTTTTAAAATTACAACACTTGTGTTAGTGTTAGGTATAGTGTTGTAATATTAAAAATATCCTAAAAAATAAACTGGAAAAGTAATTGCTGAGATCCAAGTAATAATGGAAATAATTTTCAAATATAAGATCAATCATACCTAAATATAGACGTATGACGTTAAATTAGAGGAAAGTCCGCATCCCCGGCATAATCTATCGATAAGACATTCCATATTTTAGGGGTCGGTAGAAAAACAAATTATTTCGGACAGATATGACGCAAATGCGATAAGGGACTTCCCTTACAGTTGGACATTGTCCAAGCGATTAAGTACGGGAGAAAAGCCATTTTAGCCTACATGCAAGTAATATCAATAGCTTCGGGCTAATCTTGATTGTTCAGTCATTAACATGGGCTTAGCTCAGTATCTATAGATTGGTAGGTATTACGCAGTTATACGAATAAATAATCGTTATCAGTCGGATAGCCCTTAATGCGTATATTGACGAGTAATTTCGTCATTACAAATTATTTAACTGAAAATGCGGAAGACTGTGGGTATTTTTTATAAAGCCCCATATAAACTCAAATTGCATGTTATCGTCGGTTCTTTTATTGGTAATTTGACTTACTATCTCTTATTAATAATAACAATCATCTTTAAAATTGCACCACAATTCTTGCATATTTAAGGCTAAAGGAATAAAACATTGAATTTTTGTTGTATAATGTTAAATGCTATGTGTATTCGTAAAAACACAATAGTTAGTTGGGACAGTCCAATCTTTTGTTCACTTTACAAGTAACTCTCCCAAATATTGCCGATAGTGTTACTAATGCGCTTCGCATGCATACGGACCAATTTTGAGTTAATTGTTGCGTTATAAGCGTTTAATTAATTTAAAATGTGCTATGAAATCTTAGTATCTGTTTGATGTTGATAAGTTTATTTTCCTTATAGATAGAAGAAGATAGAAATACTTGTAAAGGGAAGGTTAGCGTTTTACCCCAGCAGTGGGAAACATTTTAGAAGAAGAAAATCATTCATCTGCCTTAGCCTTATCCCAGCTAGAGCGGGGTGTTGTTGGGGTTGTGGGAATGTTCTAACGAGATACATTGGCCCCGGACTACAAAGGCAACTGAAGGAACAGGGTGGGTTTTTGGTCAGTAGAAGTCTGACACAAACTATGGCGGAGTCCACTTCTCTCCCAGTCGAACTGAATAATTTAAGTACTAGAGTTTTACATGAAACGATGGTCTATTTGACCTCCACACTCCTGTAGCTGTGTGACACAATACTCCTTGGTCAGACTACTGTCAGATTTTCCGGCTTCTGACAACCCGTTAGGACTCTCAAAGATGTTCAAAAGACACCAGGACCAACGACTTAACGTGATTTTCTAAGATTGTCACCTATCCACGGCCCGGCCTAGGCAAGTGTTGCTTAACTTTTTGCCAGTAACGCAAGCCTGATAACTCATTTATTGTATATATATTATTTTCATTTTCAACCCACTGCAAAGGAAGTTATGTTTTATAAATTATGTTTAAGAGGAGGCTCCCTAAATTGTATGTAATTTTGTATTAATATTCTGAAACAATCACGCATACAATCAAAATTGGACTTTAGTATATTATTTATTGGATCATTTTCTTTCCATTTCTAGACCTGTTTCGTAATTGGAACATTTTCGCTAGATTCATTTTTTAATCGAAAATCATGTCTTTTTCAAAGATTATTCAAAATTTAATCAAGATTACTCGGCTTTTATGTCTGAAATTAGTATTGACAGTAAGAAAATATAGTTAAGAAAATATAGTTTTTTTATCCAAACATAGGACATTTTTTCTCTAGATCAATTATCACTTTAGTTATAAACGAAATAAGAATTGAGACTTACGAAATTTAGTTTCGAACCCGAATATGGTAAAAGAGCGCACGCGATATTCAACTTTATTACTGCTGCGTTAGCGTTTAGCACACAATGGCAGTTTCGAAACCGAACATGGTAAAAGAGCGCACGCGATATTCAACTTTACTACTGCTGCGTTAGCGTTTAGCACACAACGGCAGTTTCGAAACCGAACATGGCAAAAGAGCGCACGCGATATTCAACTTTATTACTGCTGCGTTAGCGTTTAGTATACAACAGCCTAACTGGGGTGGATGAGGGCGGAGCTTGCGTGAAAATAATTTTGCACTGCCTGGTCTTAACTAGGATTATTTTTATTTTTTATTTTACAATCTCAAGTGTTGTGTCTGTTTCATTTTAATTAGTGTACATGTCTACTATAATTTATATTTAATAAGTATACTATAAGAAAAAGCTGCAGATTTCTTTCCTTGGGTGGAGACCCGGTGATTTTGTTGCAAAGATATCTGATTCGATTGAGTCTGTACATACTTTGCTTTTCACCTCTCTCTTGGAAATAAAGCGTGCGAGCGAGATGAAAATAATAGGTCAAAGAGTTGCCATTTAAGAAAAATTCATATTTATTACCATGTTCCCAATAATGAGATTCATTGTGTTTTGTGAAGTTATAAGGTTCACCAGCACGCATTGGGCTCGTTTGGATTACTGCCCATTTCCTATCTTAGAGAGAAGGCCGTGTCCCAGTACTGGGAACGCTATAGATTCATTCGTTTAATTTGTTATAAAGTGATATGATAAAGTGTCACAATACGCTTACTTGGCGCAAATGATTAAAGGGCTGGTTCAGTAAAATTTTGATTTTTATGTTCAGCACTGTTAAGGTTGATTTTTCAATAGCCCGAAAAGTATTATCCGATTTATTTTTTAAACCATGCTCCATCCTACTAGGATTTTTTCCAGTCTCGTGGATGCGTTTACAAAAATATAGAAACACGAAGAGAAACAAGTAAATCTTACAAATATTTGTTCAGTGTGGCAATCGAACCCGCGACATACATCACAGTAGCCAGTGACTCGACTACTGCGAAAACCGTTGATATATTTTTATTTATTTTTGCAGTTAAATAGCTATTTTTATCTTAGATATGTTTTAGCCTGTCAATTAAATAAGTAGATTTCAATAGGTAGATTTTACGTGACGTATTTCCATAACTACGCAAAATTAAGTATCGTTTTTTTCTACATTTGTTCGTGTAATTTAAGATTTTTCCACGAAGCACGTGTAAATAATTTTTGAGCACATTTTTAATGTGTATTTTCTATGTTTTGGCATCTCCCTGTGTAGGTACTTTAGTAGGCAATAATTATAATTATCTATGCATTAACACCGATAAAATAATTTAAAATGTTTAATTGTTTGTTAAAGCCTCATCGATTATATTTTTGATATTATTTTATGATCTAAACATGACAGAGGTTTAATAAAATTTATTAAAATTTTGATTCACATAAATAATTTTTATTTATATTTTTTCGGGACTATTTAGACAATAGGTGTCGATACTATTTACCCTAAAATATAGCCAATATTTAATATTTTACTACTTTATAAATTTAAAAATATTTTTTTTCTATTACACTACTTATGCCTACTTTCCTTTCGAAGAACTACCGACCGGTCATCTGTAGGAATAATGCAAAACTAATAATTTATTTTCATAAATAAAAAAGAATCCTGTCATTCAAGGATTTTTGCAATGGCAATATTTTCAGAAGACAGTCGATGACAATTTTTTTATTTTTATCTTGCAGTCTTGCATATTCTACTGATGAACAGTCTCCGAGAATGTCATAGTCTACAAATACATATTAATGTAGATGTGGTTTACTAAACTGATACTTATTTGTTCTCAATTAGAGTCTGAACTTGTAGTACGAGGTCCCTCGCGAGGGATAGCACTGCTGACGCGTCGTGTCGCTCTGCCATTTCTGTGGACAAAAAATATTTATGGTGAGAATCAGATATCGTTTTCAGAAGTTGTCATTGAAAAACTTATATCTTCATGAACATATTCTAAAAGATGTTTAGTGACCTACCTAATGACTTAAAAGAGAGCAATAATACTTATTAACACATCAAATAAATAAAAAAAGATAAAAATAATGTTTGCAAATTATATGTATATTGTATAACAAGGAGTATTATATTATTGAATTGTATAAATTCACCAACGCATTATAGATAGAAATGTACTTATTTACATTGTAAGTGAACATGTATCATTCTAATGAGAATAAACTATTTAAACCTAAACTAGCTGTGCCCGCGAAATCCGATTAGAAGTTGTTATTGCCTCCGAGGTTTTTCATTCCCATAAATAAATTATCCTTCCCATAAACTGAGTTATAATAGATAAAATAATCCTTTAAATAAATCTTTTATTTCACCAAAGCCTTTACAGTAATAAAATACCATACAAAGTGAGAACAAAAGACTTATTCTATGAGGTCCAAAGAAATGGAAACACCTTGACTCCTAGACTAGGTGTAAGGTCCTGTAACTTAGGAGTCACTATATTCATTTTGATTATGTGTTCCTGCCGTTTGTTTTCACAATTATGGATTATAATCATCTAAAATTAAGAATTTGAAATATCATTTTCCTTACTCACAAAAGCTGTAAACCGCCATTTTTGCTCCCTTGATAAAAGGTATATATCGAAGGTTAACAATCGACCATCACGCAAGAGATTAAAATCTTACAGTAGGTACTTCAAAAATTATAGCTTTTGCCTTATAACGACTATAGTTGCAAAACTTCTGAAATATTCGGAATAATTCCGGAATACTTCTGGGAAAGTTTCTTTAAATCAGAATTATTCAAAATGAATTTAAATAGGGCCCTCTTTGCGCCGGCCGCTGCCGCCGCGCTGGCGCCGCGCTGCGATGGCGTTGCGGGGTGCGGTAAGAGGGGAGATGCTCCCCGGAGAAGTTTTTCCCCCCGCGAGAAAGATTCGTACCCCGCAATCGAATGTTTCCGAATGTTTCGCCCGAATAATTCAATGGGAATTAACGTGTTTGTTTGTTGTGTGGTGGGTGAGTTAATTATTGTTCAGTGCGAGAGTACGTACGATACGAGAGTAAAATATAAATGATTATTTTATTATAAATGGGATTGGTTAAGTATATGTTGATATTTTTATAGGTAGATATGTTAGCCTGCGATTAACAGGATTTTTATAAATGTCAGTTGTGGAATAAAAAACCAGGCCTAGCATATTTTATTAATTTTTTGAAAAAGGGTTACCTATGTTTTTGGTTAGTTTGTATGTAGCTCTGTAGGCATCGCGAGTATTCGCGAGTTGCATAGGTAGGTATTAATCATTACCTACCTACTTAACGCGTATAATAGCCCAGTAAATAAAAACAAATAAAGGCAAACCTTGCAAGCAAAAACGTTTTGATGTGGTTTTCAGGAAAGTATTTGTTATACTTAGGTAGGAGCAGGTTTTGGTATATTAACCGACTTCAAAGGTCGATTTTCCTGGTTTTTTTTTGACATTTGAAATATTCCCAAAGTTTCGGAATATTTCGGAATACTTCCGAAGTATTCGACGGGAATTATTCGGATTTTTTCCCGCCAGCATCTATAATAACGACTTTGCACTGTGCATTTTATCATACTACACGATGTAATATGTTTTTTCATGTACCTACGACTATTATTTTGCACGAGCTGTCATTGCGACTTAGTCTCCGTGGAATTTAGTATAACCCTTTTTTTTTTTCTTTTTCCTTTCAAGAGAAATAGCAATGTGTGTGTAGAATTCATAATACTAAAAAGAGACTATTGACACTTTGCACTACTTAGGAATCTTAATAGTGTAAGCCAACAGTAGAGAGACTATTTAACGTAGGTAATCTAGATATAGTGTAATTGAATTAAGAAAGAGGCTTTATTTAATTAAAATCGGATATTGGAAAATAGTTATCATAAAACTTTTTACCTTTCACCTGTGAAAACTACATGAAAATCCGCTCAGGAGTTTCAGAGATAACGCATAGGTACATATGCAGAAACACAAACAGACGAAAACCTATTCTAAAAACCCATTGTTTGTGTTCTAATATCTCTATTCTCATTCATTTTCTTACAATATCAGACACATAGGATTCTACCATTTTAATGTACTTTTTATATTTATCTATAATATGTATGTATGTATGTATTTAGAAATATATATGTAAGTTTATCAGGTGTCTAGTACTCATACCACAAGCTCTGCTTAGTTTGGGACTAGATGGCGTTGTGTGAAAGTTGTGGAATATAATTTATTATTTTTATTACTTATTTATCCTCGGATTGGAACGCCTTGCAGCAATTACACCAATGGAGAGCTGTTTTCGTCAGACTCTAACATTCTGCGCGCATTGGGGTGCTCCAATTGAATAGTGAACGATTGATGGTGGGTCACGCACGCTCACTTGTGCACTATTTCGTCATGGTTTCAGATGTAAATGCATGTCCACTTAGAAAAAATTATGTTGTGACTTGAAAGGTGTTTCAGATTTATTGAATTTGAAAAATATGATAGAGTATATTGTGATATTGTGTATGGATAGCTTTGCTTTGGGTATTTGTATTCGCACTTATTTATGGACTGTGTAGAAGACGAGAATGTCCGACATAGAGAGGTTTGTCATAGAGAAGTATCTTCTGGATAAAGGCGTGGCGTGTCAGCACCAAAATAAATAAAGATCAGGGTAAAAGTTTGATGATATGGATTGAAAAATTGGGGGCAAAGAAAATCGTATTTCAATTTGTTTTCTGTTATGGTGTAAATAAAGAGTATATCTATCTATCTAGAGTTTAAAAGGTAAGAAATGTCTGATAATAACATAGGTAACTGACCGTTGAAAAACTTGATGATGTCAGTGAAGTCCATGGTGTTGGCGAGGATGACGTCACGGTAGGTCTCGAGCAGCGCCAGCGCGATGAACAGCACCATGTGCTCCGACGCCACGTGCCGCGCCGCCCAGATCAGCTCCCACGCTGAGAAAACCTGCCCAAACATTCAACAAAAAATATTCAATCATCTCTCCTTCTTATGCTGTGGTTCGGTGAGAATGGGGTCCATAAATAGGATTTAAGCGTCAATAGCGTAATCGCACGAATTGTTGGACCAATCTCTTTAGTCAATCAATTTTTGTTTTGCACTTGAGATCGAGCGGTCGCGGGTTCGAACCCAATTTTTACACTATTGCCGCGAACCCACTCCAGATACAATCATATCTAATTACTAAAACTTAATTGGGTTAGCAAGATTGCAAGTAATCTGAATTGTACACACATTGCTATCAAGCAATGTGTGTAGAATTCATCTGTGATGATCATGTGTGATTCAATGTGTGATCTCACGGCAACATGCTCAAGATGCTGTAGAACACCTGCAAAAACGACAGTATATCAAAACTCAAACTCAAAATATTTTATTTTATTAAAACTTTATGCAACACAAAATGTACAAAGGCGGACTTAATGCCATAGGCATTCTCTACCAGTCAACCATGGGTGGTGAAGAGATAACATGGCAGGTGCATAAAAAAAAAACTAAGTAGAAATAAATATTCAAAGTAATAGTTTTACTACAAGTATACAACGTGTAATTTAAAGGGTATATACATACCGAGTGCACGGCTTCTTTGGACGATAGCAAATAATATGGCAAGGTTTTTGTAATCCTATGTCTACATGTGTGGAACTTATTAGAAATTTCAATAGATTGATACCAGAGGCCCATTTTTAACACGCTTTTATTAGGTCGACCTGTATGTAACTAACTATGTACTGAAATCTAAGGTAACGAATTTTACCATGTTCGAAGGGTCGTAGCGTAATGAAAATTGGCAGCTATATGTAGTTCTGATGACAATACAATAATATGGTACTGTCAAACTGATCTGATGATGGAGCCGGAAGATATGAACTGGAACTTCATGATGGAAAATCGTATCATAGCTGTATTGGATTTCTTAGAAAAGTCTTGTAATGATCTTTGACCACGATTAGGTTTCAAGGTCTGATGATGACGCTGGAAGATAGGCACCGGCATTCCATGATGGAATATCGTATCATAGTCGTGTTTGCACTTGTGAGAAAGGCCACGTAATGGACTTTGAACACGTTCTTTTTTGTTTTTACGTGCATTTATAAAAGTGTGTTTTTCTAGTGTTTTTTAACCTATTAATTTAATCTTGAACAACTCATAATTATTGGCTAGGTTGATGGCAAACGACCCAGAGGCCATAGCCCAACAAGGTGTGTTGATCAGGTCTGTTTGACCCTGGACGTCCAACTACACGATGCCAAGAACAGGCATAGATGGCGGAACACCATCAGGGAGAAGCTATTTACACGGGGGCTTCACAACCCACAGCATTGAGGACCTCAATGCGAGGTGTATGGTGCACAAAATCAAGTCTTCTATAATATATGTATAAGCAAATATTTATGTTTGTATGTGTCTCCTGTATAATGCATTCTTAACGCATCGATCAGATTGTGATGATAACTGTGACAGGGTGTTTAGAGGAGGCGCAAAACGGTTTCAGGGTCAAAAAATTCGCAGCCGAATGATGTGAGTTTTAGTAGAACGTAAAACAGATAAGTTCTAGTATGCATTGCTCAATCGACATTTATGGAAAATAAGCAACTAGATTTTAACAAATAAACTTAACAAAAAGTAATTAATGTATTTTCATCTGCGTATTCACAAGTTGCCTACGTGTTCACAAATAAAATGTTAGTCGGTTATTAAATGCTCGTTATTAAATTCGATACGAGAATGTTCTAACGAGGTACCGCGGCCCGGAATGCAAGGACAACTGAAAGAGCAGAGTGGGATATATACCTATATGTATCAAAATATGTAATGGTGTTTTTACAGTAGGCACTTGCCTGAGTATTTTCTTTTAGTTTTCAGCCTGCGATGCACTACCAATATCAGAATAGGTGCATTCTGAGGAAGTTACCAAATTGGTATACTCACATCCTGATACAGCAGTTCCCTCTTGAAGTCCAGCAGGAACCAGCGGTAGCAGAAGTAGAAGTGCGTGTAATCTCCGTGAGCATGCATTAGCTCATACAGCTCGCAGTCTAGGATCTGGATCAGGGACCTGTAGAACATCCAAACTATATTATAAATAAATGCGTAAGTGTGTGTTAGATTTTAAAGAGAACTAGCAGCGCGGGTATAATTTATATTACTAGCAATCTTGTTAACCCCTCCAAGTAAGTTAAATATGATTATCTGGAGTGGGTTCATGGCAATAGTGTTGGTTGCGCCAACATTCAGAGTACAATTGACATCCGCTTTCCTAGACTACCCATCCCTTTCCCGCACAGACCTCGCGAAAGGATAAGGAGATTCGCCGCGCCATTTTGTTGGTTACGGACCTACTTCCGAATTGAACTGCAACGCGCGCGCACGGCATCAGACTGCGCCGAACGGGAACAATTGACAATCTTGGATTCATCGTATTTTCACGGACTAAGTAACAACAGTTTGTGTTTGTGTTTAATGTGTGATTTTGTGAGGACAGCAAATTGAAGCCCAAATACTTCTGCACAGGTGTCGACTAGGCTTCAGAAAAAAGTTTGTTGTTTCCCATCCTTAAATTTCGGGTTGCATTCTATTGTCCAACACCCCAGCAACTCGTGTACCTATCTCCAAGCGCTTGTATCGCAAATATAGTCCACCAAAATAAACCAATTTAGCCCACCCGTGCCACCAAGTGAAATAGGTGGGGTTTGAACCCGCGACCTTTCAATCAAGTCCGATACCTTAGCTAGGCTATTACTGTCATGTCAAAACGGAGCAACGAATCGATGTGATTTTTGGTGTGAAGGTAGCTGAAAGGCTGAAAAGTAGCTTAGACGTGACTTAAGAAAAATCCTTTCACCTGAGTCAAACCACGAGAAAGCTAGTAATATATAATTATCGAAAAGGGAGTTTTTATTGATGATGTGGTGGGGCCGCTTTCTACAGATATTTGGAATACCAAGGAGGGTTCATGCGAGGCGTCGAGATAAAACAAAGAATACAAAAAACTTATAGGTATGCCATAAATTTAAGGTCATTAATCTAAATTGCCACTCTGATGTCTAAGAGTCATAAATTGTAAGGTTCAAATTTCAAAATATTTAATTTCTCATATGCCCAGAAATACGGTACGCGTTGGTTGTTTTCTATGGAATAGTACCGGCATGAAACTACACGGTTACTCGACTCACTGTGAGACGTGATCAACTATTGTTAATAAGCGATGCTGAGCACCGAGATCTCGGGTTCGATTTCCGGGTCTGGTAAAAAATGCTATTGGGTTTTTCTGTAAGGAATTTCTAAGTAGTAGTCCCAATGGAAATCAGACAGGCAGTCGTTTTCATGTAAAACATTAATACTCAGCTGCCTCCAGTTAGACTGGAAGCCGACCCCTACATATTTAGTTGGAAAAACGCTAACGATATGAGATGAGACTAAGAATTGACGCGTTTATACAACTAAAACTTCTTTAACCCCTCAAGTATCAGCGGTACAGTCAGTTTGATTTGCTTATTGAATGGTAAAATAGTTAGATAACTCATAACGAAGCCAGGAAGGTATAATATACAAGGCATGCCTTTTAAGTTTTATCGTTTGAAGAAAAAAAACACAACTAGAACCTTATAGTACTTACTTTTTATTGTTTTTCAAAGTATTCACCACGTAGCTTAATACACTTTTCCATTCGCTCAACAAACCAGTTATTATAACATTTATTCCACTCTAAAGTGGGGGTGTTCAAAGTGGCTGAATTGAAAGCGTCGACTGCTTCTTCACCGAAAACGGAACCTTTGACCACGAAGACTTTTCTTAATTTTAGGAAATGTAAAGAAATCGTTAGGGCTTAGGTCAGGACTGTATGGAGGATGGTCAAGAATTTCTACTTTATCCTGCTTCAAATACTCAATCATTAGACGAGCGCTGTGTGAGCTTGCGTTGTCGTGGTGCAGGATGATGCGTCGCTTTGAGTTAGATTTTCGAAGTTCGGCGATGACTTGTGGTAAACAAACTGTGGTATACCACTCTGCGTTAACCATTCTACGATCTTCAAGTACAATAGTCGCAATATGGCCGGTTTTTCCAACGAACGTGACCACCATCTTCTTTGAAGTGCTTCGAGAACGAACAACTTTAGTCGGCTTTGGCTCGTCTTGAAAGACCCAGATTGTAGATTGTTGTTTGGAATCAGGATCGTAGGCATAGATTCAAGATTCGTCACCACTGATGATGTCGTAGACGTGACTTGACTCTCCTCGGTTGAACCTTTGCAGAGTTTTCAAGCATCATCAGACGCGGATCGCCTTGTGATCGTCGGAAAGCAGATGCGGTATCCAACGGCAAACTAACTTTCTCACACCAAGCGCTTCATGCAAGATCTTCTGAATGGTTATCCCTGAGATGCCTAATAGAGCCTCTATCTCTCGATATATCACATGACGATCTTCGAGAATTAGTTGTTTCACAGCAATGATGTTATCTTCAGTGAAGGCGGATTTTGGGCGTCCTTCGCGAGATTTGTCACTAACACTAGTATGTCCACGCTGGAATTCTAAATACCAGCGTTCGACAGTTTGCAGACATGGGACTTCATCACTGAACACAGATATTAGCTCTTCAAAGCACTGAAGCCATGTCAGGCCTCTTCTAAAGTTGTAGAAAATTATTGCATGAACATTTTCCTTAGAAAGATTCATTTTCGTACGTAACCTGACAGATTCCCGTTGACGCTGTGACTAGTGTATTACATACTCTTTGGCTGTGACTAAACAATTTATAATCCTAATACTTTCAACTATTTTGAGATTCAAAATTTAAAGACATTCGAATATAGAACAGTTCCAAATTCAAAATTGCTGGGAAATATCGAATCGACAGTTTGATCAAATAAAATATTGTCAGTGGCAATAAGCACGAATAGTGCAATTCCAAAAACAAAAAAAAAAACTTAAAAAGCATGCCTCGTATACCATGATAATGGTTATAAATTGCCGATTTCTCTTTTTTTTCTCACTTGGGGCGTTTCGACAGGCGGGCGGCCATACGTGCGAGGGGTTAAACCCATGAGTATATACAACTTATTATTACTTCCAAGGCAAATTGTACAACGGCTTAAATTTTATGTATTAGGCTAAGGTTTGTTTATTGTAATAATTAATAGCGTGGTTGAACAATTCTGCAAATGTCTGCTCACAGATTCATTTAAATGTTTACAGTAATCTGAGGAAAATTGTTGTGCATTAGATAAGTTTATCGTTTAAGACATTTTTGTTATTTTTTAATACATCCCACCCATACGCACAAAACGATTTGGGAATACCTTCATTGTGCGTACGGCTAAGGAGTGGAATTCCCTGCCGGAGTCTGTGTTTCCTGATCGCTATAACCTGGGAGACTTTAAGTCAAGCGTGAATAGGTTACTTTTAGGTAAGCGTGCTCCATCTTTGACATGAGCTGAGATAGTGGTCCAACGCGAACAATTTTCAATTTAAAAAAAAAAATTATTAATTTTCCCCACATTAATAAAAAAATAACAAAAATAAAATTGTAGCTGACCTCATATCCGCAAAGTGCGCATCCATGGCCTGTCCGGAGGGGAAGTTGTCGGAGGCGCGGCGCATGAGGCTGTTGAAGAGCGCGTGCGCCGCCGCCTCCTCGCGCATCATCACCAGCAGCGGCGCCGCCAGGTCGCACATGCCCTGCATGTAGCCCGTGTCCAGGTGCTCCCAAACGTACCTGCAATATTGTGTTATATAGTATGTTAACTAACAGAGGGCGTTCCCGTTAACCCGCAATAGTATAGCATCCATACATGCTAAAAAAAAATATTACCATTCGAAAACAAAATATTTTTTTTTAATATTTAAATATTCACTAAAAATGTTAAATTGATAGTAAAAGAAACACTCTGTATACGCGTACACATTCATAAATAAATTGCGATGTTCGCGTCCTTCAAGTACGCGTGTACAGAGTGTTTCTTTTACGTATCAATTTAACAGTTTTAGTGAATATTTTAATATTAAAATAAAATAAAAACATTTTGTTTTCAAACGGTAATATTTTTTTTAGCAAGTATGGATGCTATACTATACTATTGCGGGTTAACGGGAACAATAAATATTAACATACTGTATATCGTGCAATTTTATATGCATACCAAGTGCACGACTTCCTTGGATGACAACAAACAATATGGCAAAGGTTTTGTAATCCTATGTCTGCAAGTGTGGATCTTATTAGAAATTTCAATACATTGATACCAGAGAACGAATTTTTTCAAATTAATATGCAAGTGGAACAATTTATTTATATTGATGAAATTTGGTACAACTCTCTGAGGAAATTTACAATATGAAATGCATTAGAGAAGGATCGATTCGATCGAAAAAAAACTTGTGTATATCGTAAATTTTAGGTCAATCAAAAACATTAAATTGCCACTTTGATGGTTAAAGTCACATTTTTTAACGTTCATATCTAAATAAAATCATGATGGAAAAATTTGTTAGTTACAACTTTTTTGATAGTATTTTATTATCTGTGATTAATCCTATGGATGACTAGTTACGTTTTTTATTAATTAATATTCTGTCAATATATATTTTTACTCTCATTGTAATCATTTAAATTAAAATCCAAAGCGCGACTCCAACAAAATTAACAAATCTCTAACAGATTCAATAGTTTTGTGCCATTTAATTCAATAAATCATGGCCAGGGTTTTGTAATCCTGTCTTACATGTGTGGAACTTATTACTCGTAGTCCATACATTGATACCAGAGACCGATTTTTCAAATTAAGAAGAACGAAGAGAATTATCGTGTTATTGGCAGTGACGAGGAAAGTTATTGACTCTCGTAGATCTGTGACAGGCAAGGAACTTGTACCTAAACTGGAATGCGGACGCGAAGCTCAAATCCGTTCCGAAGAGTATACCCTCGAAGGACCTAGCTATCTCTTTCTAGTAGTGTGGATATCAATTCGCGATAAACGTAAGGACAATTTTATTTGATGCAATATTTGCAGGTTTTTTTAAGACACTTATTATTAACCTTACAAATGATGTATTTCTGTTACAGCTATAACAAAAAATACTATAAATTAATTAAAATAAATATTTAAGGGAGACTCCCATACAACAGTTGTGATATTTTTGGCGCTTTTTATAGGTAATGGTTCCGTACCATTCATTACCTACCTATAAAAATACCCATCATGCGCGAGTCCGACTCGTACTTGGCCAGTTTTTTTCTTAATAACGTATTAAATAGAAAGAAAGAAATAAATTCAATTATAAATACAAAGGTCTGTATCGGTCTGTTACGCTTTCACGGTTAAATCACAGAGCCGCTTTCGAAAAATTTGGCATGGAGATAGTTTAAAACCCTGGGAACTATATAGGGTTCTTTCTATCTCAGATTTTTGAATAGTTGCTCGGTAGCACGATATAACAGAATTCCATGTGGGTGAAAAGCTAGTTCTCAATATATATCTGGGGAACTTATATTGAGCGCGCTAATTTCTATAATAAACCCTTCCTTATACGGGCTAAACGCAAAATTGGTTTTGTTAAGCAGACTTTATTGCGTGGAATTATAAACTTTCAAAGTGGTTAAGACCCGTGATACAAATACAATTATTGCAGATACAGAATTAATAACAGAATCACCAGCTGACAATTCTTCGAAGGCTTGGCCTTGATAGGCAGTGGTATAGACGTCCAAACAAACGTGCATTAATTGGTAATCTACGTTTATTCGACACTTGTACGGTCAGAACCAGTAGACTAAAAATAAAATGATGCAATGTTTATACATAATTAAAACTACTAAAACCCTTCATGATAAACGATGATTATAAATAGAAAGAATAACAGAAGAGATATAATTTATTTATGTTTATATTTATTTAGGTTAACCTACAATTGTTTACACTATACATTTGTATGAAACAGTCATATTACATTTATAAGTGTAACAATTAATTACAGGCTAACACCACATGTGCTATTTAAGGTTAGAAATCAATATTATTAACATACATAATTCTAAACATGAAGGAGGCAGATCGAATGACAATTATAAGGTTATTATTATTAGGTTGGTTCTATATTTTCTAGTTCCTCATATGTTGCAGCTGCAGGTTTGTTACAAGATTGGCTTGACACACAACCCTAAAAAATGTATTACACTATTATTAGTTAAAAGTATGGAAATAATCTTTAAATTATGAATTATTATTATTATTTGTCGACATTAACTAACTGCAGTGGACAAAAATTAAGTAATTAAGTTATAAGTAATTATTAATATAATAAACTACACTTGTAAGCAAGTTTGCTTAGCTGAGTTTTTGGCCAAAATTATATAAAATATTTTTGCCATCAATTTGCTAAGCAAAAGTAAATAAATCAACAAAAATGTCGACTTTTATGCTTATTAATTTGACTCCTTTCATAACTTTCACTTACTGATCTTTGAATGTGCCCAGTACAGGTTGTATATTCTTTTTTAGTGGGTTTCAATATTATAGTACTTAAAACATTTATTTGTTTCGCTTTAACAGGAATCTAAAATAATAATAGATTGATGAGAACAAAATTTTAGTATTTATGTTTAAGATAGATTCAAAATGAAAATTCATCTTGCTATGCTCATATTCTATTTCAAAACGGTGATCTTCATGTCATTTGTAAAGATTGATAACTTACTTTAGGGAAAATGGATGGAATTGCATCATATGATCTTGTTTCGAAATGCAATATTTCTTCGGGCTTGAAATGGCGGCTACAAATTTTAGAACCGTTTCTGACCCTTTTCTGTGTAGAACACTGAGCCACCGGTCTCGAAGATCATCATTTTTAGGAAAGCTTAAAATAACAAAAAATAATATATAATGAGAAGAAAGAAAAATAATACATAAGAAGAATAATGAGAAGAACATCCACTTTTACATTGAAAACATAGTCACCCTAAATGCAATTTGTAAACAAAGTCACAAAACTTACTTAAAAAGGGAAATTCCAGACCCGGGGTACACTTTTCACTCTTGCAATTAACCACAAAACACGTTCTTACCATGGTTACAATAACTTGCACTTTAATATTACGAAAACTCACAAAATTAAATATAATTCAAATTTATAAACATACAGATGTCAAGTAAACGTCAGACGGCAATGTAGTAATTGCCAGGTATAGTATAATGTATCACTACTAATTCTTACAAATTCCATTTTTTTTGGTTTAAACACAAGAGTGTTTGCATGGTAAAATAACTTTAATTTTCATTAATATGCATACAGTAATAATGGTAATTCATTTTAAAGATAGAATTCCAAAGAAGTTTAAAACTAGGTGTTATTACTACAACAGACAGGTCGAAAAAATTACCATTGAAATAAATATTTTTAATCTGCCACACAGAAGAAAGGGACACAGTCCACACACGGCACTGTCTCGCTCGGAACGAATAGTTCCTTCAGTTTTATGCGTGCAAGTTTATACTCTATTGTTTAACAGTTAAGAAAGACTTTCTGTATTCTTTGAATCATTCGTAAGCAATCCAGTTAGTAGGTAGAAGATCCTTGGTGACAGGTTTGTTATGATTGGTAACAAAGAAACATATGAAACCGATAATTTGGTATCAATTCTTTGAGTTCTTTTGAAGTGAAACTGTGTATAGAGACTCGATACCAGATATTGTCTTCAGACCTTTTGAATAGATATGGGGTTTCCGTTACACGTTGTATTGAATAATAGCCGCACTGTTCGATCTTAAATGTTAAGCGGCACAAGCTGAGGTCGATTCGTAGATGGGTAACAAATTATTGATATTTATCTTCATCTGATTAGACTAGAAGGTGACCTCAGCATAGATAAGAATAATATAAGCAAATGCTTGGTACGTAAGTTCATATTAGTAATACAAGACTAATGTTAGATCCTTATGGTAAGGTGCTACTTATAGATTTGGCGAACATATCAATATAATATTGAATAAACAAATCAAATCTTCAGCAAATAAAAATAACAACTAAGAAGAATATCTTTCCATCTTTATTACTGAGTCACTGAAACGTGTATAGTACTTACGTGCACATGATATTTCTCAGTTTATCCAGATTCTCGTCTGTGAAGAAGGGGTAGTTCCTATCGCATCTTTGAACGTCCTTTTCAATGCGATGGAGATTTAAAGCGAAGGATTCCACCAATTCATTCTGAAAAATAGGAGAGGTTTAATGCTAGTACAGTAGTTTCACTAATCCGGCACTATTAAAAACTAGAGAGTGCCGGATTATTGGAATGTTCGGATCACTGGATTATAGAGGAAAAAACATAATAAATACCTAAAATAAAGCATTTCATAAAGAGAATATGATGTAGGTATTTATGTAATTACATAGTTTTAAATTAAATGTTTTTGTGCAACTTATAATCCTTGTTTAAAAACCTTTTCCCCGCATGTTTCCAATAATTATAATATCTTTAGCAGATACGCCGTATTCTACTGCCCATGTTACGCAGGTATTGAAACATTTAAATAGATATGATACATTTATTGATAGATATGGTTTTATTTTTACAGCTGTATCAGTTAGTCTCCAATATTTGTTTGCTTTCTTCTTGTACCTACTGCTTCACATATTACTTCATCTGTCATAATTTGCACTGTTCTGGCGAGGGAGGCGTGGGCAGAGGGTGCCGGATTAGGTATTGGACATATCGGTATATTCAAGTGCCGGATTAGTGATACTGTAATTAGGCCTATAATGTTTCCATTGCTGGAACACTGGCCTCCTGTCTATGAAACAGGAATACACCATGCCGGATTCCTCACGATATTTTCCTTCACTGTTTTGAGAGCAGTAGTGGATAAAAAGTACAAAGGCATATCTAATATGCCTGTCTGAGCTTGAACCCATGGCCTAAAACTGCCTACCACTGCGCATAAAAAATTGAACTGCCAGTCTTCTTCTTATCGTATGGGTAGTAAGGTCTAATGAGCGCATACACCCTAGTGTCAGAGTTTCTAGACCGCCTCAAGGGCCTCTGACGTGGTCTATTTTGACGACCGCCATTTGGCGACCGGGACCACCGGCTTATACGTGCCTTCCGAAGCACGGAACCATCTTTTTATCAGACAATCAGGTGATTCAGGCCTGCAATGTCCTAGCCAAACTGGAAACAACTTTACAAAGTATGCTTCCCGTGGGAATCGAACCCACGACCAACGGGTTACAAAGCATTTATTTTATGATCATGCAATTACCACAATGAGAATCTAAATAGCGATCTTTAAGCAACGATAAGTCTTACCAAAGGTTGAGAAAACATATACAGCTAAGCCATTTATCTCTACGTACGAGCAAGACAACTGTTAATAAAACATAGGTGTATCGGTATACAAAGAATGTTCAGAAGAGACTGTGATATTTGAGAATCCGAAATAGAGATTGAGTAGAAAAACTCGAATGCACAAAACTAAATAGTTGCATACAAAACGAATATTTGTTTGCTTGTTGTTTATGAATAAGTATTAATTTGGAACATTCAAGCCGTTTAATCCAGTCCGGTTTGACGGAAGTGGCACAGTACAGAAAATTTTGCTTTATTATTTTTTATTTACGCATTTATTTCTTTACTATACAGTTGATACTGGACAACTGTACATCCTTTTTAAATATGATCAAACACATCTGAAACCCCTTTTATTTAGAACTTAACATAACGTGATTTAATTAGATTGTTACATAATTAGACTCCAAAACCTAAAGCCGGTGGCTAAATAATAAGAGCCCAAAACGTCAATCTTCAAGGTTAAGCAACATATGCCTACGTCGGTGCATGGATGGGTGACCAACTTAACATATCGTGATTCCTTCGTGCTTTGAAAAGCACGTTAAGCCGTTGGTCCCGGCTGTCATTTGTACATCTTTGACAGCCGTTACGGGTAGTCAGAAGCCAGAAAATTTACATTAGTATCGTAAAAGGGTGTCGTGTTACCCAGCTTCTGGGCTGTGGAGGTCAGATAAGCTCGCTCCACATAAACCGCTGATACTGAGCTGCATCCAGTTAGACTGGAAGCTAACCACAATATAGTTGCGAAAACACTATAAGCAGATGATGAAGATGAATTACTACTATTTGTTAATTTATTTTACAGCTGATACTGGACGTCCTTCTTAAATAGGGCTAAACACATCTAAAAACCGTCGTATTTATGACTGTACAGTATGTTAACTAACAGAGGGCGTTCCCGTTAACCCCTTAATAGTATAGCATCCATACATGCTAAAAAAAATATTACCATTCCAAAACAAAATGTTTATTTTTTTTTTAAATTTTAAAATATTCATTTAAATGTTAAATTGATACGTAAAAGAAACACTCTGTATACGCGTACTTGAAGGACAGCAACGTCGCAATTTATTTATGTATCGCCTTCCACCCTGGTAAAAATCACAAAATTCATCGTATTTAAATTTAAACAAAATTTGTTTAAATAATAAGATAAAAAAATATAAATAAAGGTGAATTAAGAAAATTTTAACATTGTCAGACTCACAGAGTAAACTCCACCATTGGAGCTAGCAGGTGACACACAGTTGGAGCGGTTGTCCGGCGCGTTCCTATCGGCCGGCTCCAGCATGTCGATGCTCGCTCCGGCTGATTGAGACTCCTCACGTACCACGCCTAGTGGGCTCCGGGCAGGACTCACTTGTGCTGAGGAGACAAATAGTATTGGAGCATCAAAACAACAATTAAAAAAACCCCCTACGCAAAAAATATTTAGAAGTAGTTTAAGAAACATTCCTTAGAAAGTAAAAAAATAATAGTCGCGGCGGGGTATCGCTATTTAACAAACTTTAAATATCGTTATCGTTTTTGTCAGTCATTTTATTTGATACGCCACTTGGGTATATTTAGCAATATTCAATTATTCATCCCCCACTTTCACTCCCCATATCTAATAAATGGGTGAACTGATTTTGATAATACATATCTGATTGAAATATATTCGTCGTGTTCTTTCATTTGATACCCCACTTGGGTATATTTGACAACATTCGATTACTCATCCCCACTTTCACCTCCCATATCTAGTAAATGGCTAAACCGATTTTGATAAAACGTGTTTGATTGTAATATACTCGTAGTGTTCTTTCATTTGATACCCCAGTTGGGTATAATTGACAATATTCAATTATTCATCCCCACTTTCACCCCCTTAGAAGCTACAGTGCCACAGACAGATACTCCCCCCGCTCTTAAAAACTGATTTTTAGGGGGGAAACCATTAAATGACATGTAGGATATCTACTGCCAAAAAACCCACCCTATTCTTTCAGGTAGTACCTGGGTGGCAGTATCTCTTTAGAATATTCCCGCAACCCTGGCAAGAAAAGATTAACCTACTTAGTCAATATGACGAAATACACTGAATTTTTTCAAAGGTTCAAAACGCTAGATTCCTGTATTAGAGACTATCATTCTATTCATTCTATTTAATATCTGAATTAATAAAATTCTGCGCTCAAGCAAGCTGACGACACAGACGAGGTATTATGTCAGATCTTTTGCCAAGGCATTCCAGGACGGACACGACCTTCAGTAATAACTCCAAGATCGAAAAAGATGAATAAGATTACGAAAATAAAATTCCAAAAGTAACTCACCAGTAGTCCCTCCAGAAACCGGTGACCCACCCGCCGCCAGATCAACAGACGGATTCGTAATGATAACACTAGTATGCTGCTGATGAGGACTAGGCTGACTCTCATCTATTGACGACCTGAAGTCACTACCATTCAACATTGCACTATCTACACTGCACAGCAAACCTCTACCATCACCTTTCTGCACTATCTCTTCAGCTAGCCTCTTAATTTCGGCTATACTTTCCCTTCTCATATCAGGGTTTTCAACAACGCTTTTTAAATGCATGTCTTCGTCTTCTAAGTCTTTAAGACTGTCTACATCTACGTCCCTACTATCACCATTCTCAGTCTCTCCGTTCTGTTTGGTTTCCTTGTCTCTCTCAGAGTCCAGTTCGATGTTGTCGACCTCGTCTATGCTGGGGGCTCGCGATAGGACGGGCTTGTCCAGTCGCTTCTGTTCGGTATCGCTTGGTTCAGGGGATACGATTGGTGGATTGTCTGAGATAACGCTGCAGTCATCTTCGAATACCTGCAAATTAAATTATTAATATTGAATGAATGAATGAATGAATATTTATTGAATCAAACTAACTTACATTACACAGTATAGGAAACAACTTATGTACATATATGAGAACTAAACTTGGTGAACACTGGTACCCAAAGTAAGATTTAACTTGAGTTTTAGGTACCAGAGCTCTCGCATTTTAACAGGATATATTACTTAAGTCTATGATTATTTATGTCATGTGAGTCACATGAAAATACTCATTACTTTAGACATTCTTATAAAATATTAAAATAAAAATACATATAAAAAGGAAGAAAAAAGAACAATAACAATAGATTTAACTTGAGTTTTAGGTACCAGAGCTCTCGCATTTTAACAGGATATATTACTTAAGTCTATGATTATTTATGTCATGTGAGTCACATGAAAATACTCATTACTTTAGACATTCTTATAAAATATTAAAATAAAAATACATATAAAAAGGAAGAAAAAAGAACAATAACAATAGTAGGTATTTAATCTAAAGACCAAACCATTTTTAGAGTTTTCTGACGCTTTAAAGGGTTGTGTATAAGTGTATAAGTACATGAATATGGGTGGCGAAGAGTATGAGTTTGAAAGTGTAAATGTGATGTGTAGATGTGAATGTTGTGTGGTAGTATGTAAATAGCTTATACTGTAAAAGCAGATGAATGTTGATAAAACAAGCACGCTAGCGGATGGTTTTTAAAAGTTCTTCTGTTTCATCATATGTTTTTGTTAATAGCCATTCCGATACCTTTTTTTTGCACTCAGATCTCGACAGTGGATATATGTTACAGTGTTTGTTGGCAGTATTATAAAGATGCCCGCTTATCACGTGGTGGTGCCTTGCGACTAGACGACTTTTATGTGTCTGGGGTTTGCAGACCATGTGCCACCTGCGTCTCTTTACAATATTGGCGTCGTATTCCATGGAGATGTGTTTTCTCAAAACTGTTTCCAGTACAAAGAGCTGTCTGACACTCAGAACTTTAATGTCAGCAAAGAGCTGAGAAGTAGGATACCTAAAAGGCCTGCAAGCCATCACCTTAAGCACAGCTCTTTGCGCTCGCTCTAAAGACAATATGTGCGATTTTGCGGATCCGCCCCAAACTGATATACAGTAGCCTAGAATAGACTGACATAAAGCGTAATATACGGTTTTTAAGGTAATGAAGTCGGCAGAATAGCGAAACTTTTTAAAGATATTTATAACTTTCCTAATACGAGAGGTAACATTAGTAATGTGCGATTTCCAATTGAGCAAGTTGTCAATGTATACACCCAGATATTTCACGTGGCTGGATCTGTGAAGGACGGCACAGGAACAGGGTTTGGATAAATCACGTGGTTCACAAGAGTGCGCATATAATAAGAATGTATCGGTGGCAGGTTGAGTGGATGAAGTTTTCGAAAAAGTTAGATACGTGGTTTTGTTCAGGTTAAGAGTTAAGCGGTTCTTGGAAAGCCAATGCATTACACTATTTAAAGCTCGTTCAGTACTTTGAAATACCTCAGTCCAATCATTTCCGAGTATGATCAAAGCGGTATCGTCCGTATAAGAAAAAAATATCGCAAAAGGGAATATTTAGTCTGCAAAAGCTATTAATGTACAACAGAAATAAAGTAGGACCCAGGATAGAGTCCTGGGGTACACCGAAATCCAAAAACATGTTGTCGCTTTTGATCGAGTCAATTTTAACTGATTGTGTCCTTCCAGATAAATAGTCAGTAAAAAGACGAAGAGCGTATCCTCGAATTCCCATTTTTTCCATATTCATTAACAAGTGTGGAACAGACAGTGTCAAATGCTTTAGTAAGGTCAAGGAAAATACCCAAACATTTTTGTTGACTATCTAGACATCCCACAATCTGATACACAAGAGAAGCAACAGCATCTTCTGTTGATATTCCATTTCTAAAACCAAACTGATTAGGTGCCAGAATATTATACTTCACCAAAAACTGTGTGAGTCGAGTGTTTAAGATCTTTTCCAGGACCTTAGACATAACGGGCAATACCGATATTGGTCTATAGTTATTTACACTGTCTGTCCCCACCCTTAAAGACAGGATGGACAATAGCTCTTTTGATAGATTTGGGAAAAGTACCGCTGGACATCGCGATATTGCAAATATGTGTAATCGCAGGAACTAGGGCTTTAGAGCATGTTTGTGGCAGTATTGTTGGAATAGAGTCCCAACCTTTGGCTGAGTCTGTTCTAAGGCCACGTATTATAGCTCCCACTTCAATGTCATCTGTCGGCATGAGTACAAGAGTTTGTCATACTATATTCATCATATGGCTGAATACTCCCCGATGCAGGACCAAACTTTTGTGCTAAATCACTGCCTATACTAGAAAAGTACTCATTAACCTTATTAACAGACAAGAATTTATCGGATCCGATGCTTAAAAGTTCACTGGCAGAGTTTTTTAAACAGTCACAACCCGTGATACTTTTAATCACCTTCCAGGTTTTTTTTGGGTTTTTTTGAGCTTTCTGTGTTAGAAGGCTACGCTTCTGTAACGCAGAGTGTGCAACTAGAATCAAAGATTACTTGAGATCAAAATTAAAATACGTTTATTTTAAGTAAGGACTTTTCATTGTGTCATATTCATACTCAGAAAAAACAATCATCTTCAAAAGTGACTTTGTCATATCAATAGACGATCTTTCTAGCCAGCAGCTCAAATGAATAGAACCTTCAACATTCTGGAACTCTTTTTTTTTTTTCAGAAATAAGTTTCAGCCTTTTGAGGAGTTTGTTGCAAAAATTACGATACCTTATATAAGTCACTTTCAAGATATGGTATTCAGATTCTTTCTGCAACTTCCGAGACATAGAATCGCGATTTCGAATACAGCGCACTGGACCAGTCGTGATCCACGGTTTTAGAATTTGAAATTTGGCAGATATTCGTTGCGTTATAGAATGTCTGAGAATAATCGACTTTATCATGGATACCAACATATCCGCTGCTAAATCAGCATCGCACAAAGCCATTACCGGAGTGAAATCTGTACTTGAAACTTCGGCAAAAACTGATGGGTAGTCTACTTTCTCAAAAATATTGCAACGTTTGGTGACTTTTGGTGTGGTTGCTATGCTAATTAAAACAGGCGCATGATCTGTAATATATGTCTTGTGTCAAATATAATAGGGAAGATGCAAATATAATATTTATGAAAATTTTATGATTGAAATGTTAAAAAAATAGAAAAGAAGGGCCACTGTAACATTTTTATTTTACATAATGTTGATTTTTAACAATAATTACAAATTAAAAATGACTTGAAACGAAGCGTATTTCAAAACACCAATCAGCGTTTAGTGACGTCACTCCTGTTATAACAACTTATTTGAGGTTATGGTTGTAAAAGTGAATATTATTTTACGGGAATACTAATTGCGTTTTTTTTAATAAAAATGGAAGTTGGGTTTATCAAAGCAGACTCCAGGAATCTAGGAAAGTTATTAAGTTATTTAAGTTAAGTTATTTACCAAAAGTTAGTGTTGACATGGTTGTAACTTTTTTGTCGAAAGTGCAGAGTTTTCAAGTGTAGAAATGAAAGGGACTAAATTACTACGATATGTATAAAATCATAGTTGTTTAACTTTGTATTTTATTCAGCGGCTTCGACATATATCAGTTATTTCGATCGTTCGTTTATAAGGATATATAGACACCTGTACACCTTTATCATTGGATATTTTAATATTTTGAGAACCATGTGTTTCTGTGATTAATGAACACTGAAGATGGATCTAAAACATGAAAGACATAATAATATACTTAGTTCTTCATTAAAAAGCATTATCCTTATATTATTATAAATTTGAAAGTTTGAATGTTTATTTGTCTCTAGTATAAGAATAAATCTGAAAGAATAAATCAAAATTATACCCGGTGTATTTTCAATGCTTTCAAGAATTTCACGTTTTTTCTTTTTCATTATTACTGATCTAGGTTTCAGTGGCATCATTCTGTTTTGGAATTCAAAAATATGAGGTAGGTACCACACCTTTTTTCAGGAAGTTTTCCTGCACACATTTTAAACTTTATCCAATTTTCGACGTCGTTCTCCAACTGTAAAATTAAAATGATGTTATAGATAAGTTTTGTAAGTATTAGGTAGGTAACTAATGTGTTTTTGCGTACAAGCAGATTAACTACAAAATATAACAAGTATATTCGCCGACTTACATCAAAGTGATCTTCACAGCAACGAATGGTGGTCACAATTATTCTCCAATAATTGTCATTTCTCTTTGTAGCTTAAAACCACTTTTGTTTCTCAGTTTTGGGTCAGAAGGTCCAGTCACAAACAATTTATTTGGAAAATTTGTTGAAGTAGTTGGACACATCGGTACAAAACATGAGTCACCACGGCTTTTTTCAGAATATTAGTGGTATTTTTATAATCGCCTGATGTTGATGGATAGTCAACTTTAAATTTTCACAAAAAAAATCTCGAAAGTCGAAAAAATATGCATAAGTATTAGCCAGCGACGAACAAGTACGACCAGTGACAGACAGGAATGACGTCATCGGAACTATAGGTCCTTTTTCGCGCGAAAATTTAAACTGTCAATTTCAAACCGCATTTTTTCCGATTAATTACAAAGATTTAATTTTTTAATATATTTGTGGTCTATTTATTCTACATGGAATTCTTTAAAATGAAAACATAAATAAAAATATTGCATCTTCCCTATTGTAGCAGTCGGTAGATGTGACTTTAAAAGAGTGTGGTCCAGGCAGCTTGTACCACGAGTTGGTAAATTATGGGTAGGTAGTAGGCCGTGTAAAGCAGTCAAATTTAGGTACTCGTGGGCCTGTGGGTTCAAATCTGTTGGAATGATATTGATGTTAATATCACCCACGAGAACCATATTATTATAATTTGACATCGAGGAGAGTACGTTATCGAGACCTTTTTTTTATTTCGTGGTAAATCATCAGATGAGTCCTCCCACCCCGGGCAAGGCCGGAGGGACTGTCAGACTTGTACTGACTAAAATCCACGGTATTCCTTCAATAGCCCTTTACGTTCCGGGGTCACGGTAATGAGATAAGTCCCACGACCCCGGCAGGCTTCGGCCCTCTACAGGGGGGGCCTTGCCATATTGCTGACGCTCTTTGAGGCGCGCGTGGAACACGACGCGCCGTCGACCCGGGCATGGTCCATGGTCGGACAGCGAGTTGCCCTTTACTCGCTGTCCGCATGCCCGCGCCTACGGTGGCCGGAGATCGTCGGCCGACGTCCGACGCCGTGGGCGTCTACCACTGTGGCTGGGCTGGAGGGAGGACGCTATCCTCTCCCTCACGCGGCCCGCCTCCTCCTTCGATAGCATGACTGCTTCGCAGAAGGAGGCGACCGCTACCCACTCTGTCTCGCCCCGCAGCATGGGGTCTCCGCCTATCGCCGCCGCGGCGCCGTGAGGACACGTCGGTGCTCTGCCCAAGCGGGGCAGTCTTGCACCGTATGCTCTACTGTGTCCTCAGGGCGGTCCTCGCAGTGGTGACACCCAGGCGTTTCTTCCTTTCCCATCAGACACAGGTACCTCCCGAAACTTCCGTGTCCGGTGAGGACCTGCGTCATGCGGTAGGTCAGGACGCCGTGACGCCGATCTAGCCACTTCTTAAAGAGGGGTCTTACCGCCGCAATTGCGGCGTGCCCGACGTTATCGAGACCTAGAAGAAAGTTATCAATATTGCGGGTGCAGGGGGGACGATACAGAGCAACTATCACAAGCTCAGCAGTGTTTATTTTACAAATCAGACAATTAGCGTCTAGTATTTGTGGTTCGATTACTAAATGAGGCAATATCGACTTGATGTAAACAATTACACCGTCATTTTGGTTTATAATATTTTTAGTGAAATAGCTTACGTAACCTTCAAGAAAAGGAATAGTTGGTGTTTTACTGAGCCAGCACTCCGATAGAACTAATACTTCCGGTATCATATTAAGATCGATTAAAAATACAGTGAATTCGTCAAAATTTCGATTTATGCTGCGTATGTTGATATGCAATATCTTTACCTTATTAATGGTTCCATTTAGAATAGTATTACATTGAGCCGGCGTGCAGATATAACATGGGGTCGTGCCTATAGCATCTATTTCATTTGTTATTGAATTCAAGTCCAACATTTTAAACTATAAGGGATGGAAAGGATCAAATACAATGAGTCTTGTGGTAAATAAACATACATACTAGACGCTAACAGAATTAGTGAAAGTTCGTGGCTTATTAATGTACACTGATTTAACTGATTAAGATACGTATGTATTACGTTTTGTACGTAGCATCTGTGCGAGTTTTGGGTATTAGCAAAGACAGTCTGGCTTGAAACGTGAATAAATATTTTATAGGTATTTTATTTATAATATATAACCGTGCGTATGATTGTAATATGTGTATGTAAGAATGAGTGTTATTGTAAATGTGTATGTTGTATGTATTTGTTATGTTTTTATCGTACTTTGTTTTTTTTTTAACGTAACGTAATTATAGTTAAATACATTAAATATCGTACGCAGTATACCTACTAAGTTTCCAATTAACAGATCGTGTACGTGACATAATAATGCGTTCCAAAACAAATATACTTAATTAATATAAACAGCTGCCCAAATCGAATGGGCAAGATATGTCTGACCAATAGGGGTCAAAATTACATAAAACTGCTGTCCTTAGAAAGGATGGCGGGGTCGCAGCAGACCAAAAAGGAGATAGCGGAACGAACTATGGGTTCCGTCGGAATTGGAGAGAGAACGAGAAAAGTTTTTTTTAATATAATAATAATAATTTTATTTTTCCAATTTACAATTTTACCTATGACAATAACTTGATTTTAGGACAACATTCTTTAAAATTGCATAAATAAATCAATGATTACTCCACTGGCACCCAAGCTAAGATTAAACTTGTGTTATGGGTGCCAGGATTCTCTCTGTTAATACATTCCTCAATTTATACAAAACTAGTACGGAGTTACATTGGGTAAGTGAGTACAAAAAGAAAACTAAGTTATAAAACAAAGAAAGAAACAATAGAAAAAATTAATTATACAAGAAAAATAATAATCTATGGCCTCTCTCTAGTGTGAATTTGGTGAGGTTTGTGGTGTAAAGTGTAAGTGTATGACTGTATGTGTATAGTGTGTGTAGTTGTAAGTGTATAGTTTGGAAGGAGTGGAGGGAGGCTTTTGACATGCTTTGTTTTGTTTAAAAGGTGATAAGCGTACCTCACTAGTATCGTTATTGTCGCTGGGCTTGAGCTTGCCCGAGGCCTCACTGAGGCGCGCTATGGAGGCGGCCGTGGCCTCGCGGTCTCGCTGGCGCACGATGGCTTCCACGCACAGCCACTCCGACATGGTGGTCTCGTACTGACGCCGACATGCCGTGTCTTGTTCCGCCCGCTCCTCTGCTGTAGAACCGAATCTGAAAAGTTGGACAGAACTTTGTTATTCTTTATTCTGTACCAAAAACTTTTTGGGTATAGTTTCCTTGTGCGTACAGCTAAGGAGTGGAATTCTCTGCCGGAGTCTGTGTTTCCTGATAGCTATAACCTGGGAGTCTAAGTCAAGAGTGAATAGTGAATACTTCTAAGCAAGCGTGCTTCATCTTCGACCATATCATCACTTAACATCAGGTGACATGGTGGTCAAACGCAACCCTATCAACATTATAAATAAAACACTGTAAAATAGTTGACGATTGGAGCTTCCTTTAAAGCAAATAGTGACTGTAATAAGAGACTCCACTCTTCCATTATTTTAGGCCGTTACAATTGAATCAGTTATTTTCTTAAACTGCAAACAACTACAATCTGCAAAATATTAGTGTAACTATTTAAGCGTCACAAAAGTCAGTTCTACAAATATTTGCGTTGGATAAAATGTTAAAACAGTCAACTGCAAAGATATTATAAAGCATTATGACATAGAAACCATGCAAATTTTGCTCAAGCAAGGTAGTTAAACTTATGCAGAAAATATTTTTGTACGAGTAACCACAAAATTTGTTAATTCGAACATAATATTTCATATAATTTATTAACCTAACCATAATGACACCTATCACACTTTTAGATGTCACTAAAAGATAAGTGACATCTAAAAGTGTGATAGGTTTGAATGTTGATAGATGGAGGGGTAGACAAAGGCCGAAAAAAAGATAGATGGATTGTGTGAAGAATTATCCGTGCTAATATTATAAAGCGGGCAATTTTATTTGTTTGTTTGAACGCGCTAATCTTCGAAAGTACTGGATGGATTTGGTATGGAAGTAGCTTAAGGGTTGAGGAAGGCTTTTTAGGCCGACTACAAAAGAAGGAAGTTATGCTTTCATCGTGATAAAGTCGACGGGAGCGAAGTCCCGAGCGATTGCTAGTCAAACACGAAAACGGCTGGACCGATTTGGCTGATTCTTTTTTGTTTTGTTTGGTTTTGTCAGGAGAAGGTTCTTATGAAAAAAAAGTAGGAAAGGTTTCAAGGGTAGGGGTAGGATAGGGTAGAGGTAGGGTAGGGGTAGGTTAGGGGTAGGGTATTGGTAGGGTAGTGTAGGGTTTCCGTAGGGTAGGAGTAGAGTAGGGTATGGGTAGGGTATCGGTAGCATAAGGGTAGTGGTATAGGTTGGGTAGGGGTAGGATACCACGCGAACGAAGTCGTGGCGGGTCAGCTAGTATGAAATAAAAAGGAGTGAAACCGTGACATCTGACAGGGGAGAATGAAAGAGAACGTATTGCGCCGTCCCCAAGTAAATGGGTTAAGGGCAGGTAGATTATGATGAAATATGTATGTAACCAATATTCCAAGGCCTAATTTCAAAGCAATACGATTAAAATGAAATGTAACTACGAAGCGTCAATAGCATAATGGGTAAGGTATCAGACTTGCGATCGAGAGGTCATGGGTTCGAACCGCCCCCATAAGACTGTTTCCATGAACCCACTACAGACTCAAGCATATTTAGCTTAGTTAGAGGGGTTAACAAGATTGCTATAACAAGGCTGGTTCTCTTTAAAAAAAAACTATTATTTATGTGTAAAGTAAATATCTGAACCAACAACTACTTACTCATAGTAACCCAAAAGATACGGCCACACGTGTCGCCTGATGTCGTGTTGTACTCCCCCATAGTACACTAATCGGTACACTTCGTCTTTGTCGTGTATTACTCCCTTTTCATCCGTCATTGCAAGCCATCGCTCTTCCGTAAGACCACCGTCTGCATTATCTGCAAAAAATTGAGATATTATAGTTAAATAAGTCTGGCTTCACTCCAGTGACAGTCTAAAATTATCATAAAGAAACATTTTTGGGATAAAAAAAAACCTGCAGATCCATTACCTAAGACCAGAAGCAGTACTAAATATACACATACAGACAGAGTTACTTAAGCATAAATTTTAATAGTTTTATAAAAAAGATTTTGGCGATTAAATATTTGAAACAGAATAGTAGATTATTAACCAAGGGGATAAAGCAGTGTCTTCTGTTGCGGGTGACGATTTAAATCGCGAGCGTAACGAAGGACTCGAGGTTTACTCCCGAGCGTAGCGAGGGTGTTAAAAACTTAAATCACTAGCGAAGCGACGGATTTAAGACGAGTCCTGAGTGTAGCGAGGGATTTAAGTTCACCCAAGACTAAGACAGCTTTATCACCGAGGAAAATACTCTACTTTTCGTACCATTTGCGAAAAAATTAACACAATAATAATATGAGATAAGCATTTATGTATTTGAAGAAAACAAAAACGCGGCAAATTCCTAGACTAATATTTTTTTGTCGGAAAAGCAAAGGCATCAAGCTCATACGGCCTCGTCGGTTTTCGTAATTTTATTTAATAATCATAACTGCATAATAAATGCGTATTCCTTTTTCAAAAAGATGTATAATGCTTTATATACAAACTCAATGGTGTAAACACAGATGTAGTTCAGTATAAATTTCGGTAAGTATTCCAAAAATTCACATTCTCCCCCTAGAGGATGAATGAAATTCAGTACAATTTTCTTTCCCTGTTTTTAACAGATTAAAAATGACTATTGTTATGTTCGCTTTTTGTGGTATAGAATTTCACTTTTTTGAGCAAGTGGTACGAAAAAATATTTATTGTTTTAATACAGGATAATTACATGACTAATAATAATGACTGATAATTACCAAACAAAGAATTAGGAATATTGAATTATCTTCTCCAAGTGGGATATTGCAATGTTTCAAATAATTGTCGATGTCTTATTTTGAAGTATCTTTTTGAGTTCAGAGTTCAGGATATTATTATTAGTCTAATATTATTCATTTTCTTTTGAGCGAGTACGAACGAGCGAGAGTTCAGAATTACGGCTTTCTGATTGAAGGCCTTGACCTAGCAGCATAACGAAACCCTCCGACTATCTATACAATATCCGCTGAATACATGTTCCATATGGCAATATAAGCCTCACGAATGAGATGATTTGTTTATTAAAAACGTTCATGGCTTCCAAATCGTCTATTTATTCACATAATACTAAGATCACAAGATCACAAGATTAGGGATCACACCGCTAACTTCTAAACTCCGGACTACTACTGAGAAATGTCGAAAAGAAAATCTAATAGCAATTTTTTCCCGACCCCGGAACCAAACTCCCTCATGCTCACCAGTCACGCTTGTAAGAAATTCAATATAGACAGATGGTGAAGGACCGATCTCGATTGCCCCATATATTAAGAAGATGCGTAGTGTTCCATTAATTTAAGACTTATACAAGTAATCTTTCGTACCGCTAGGAATAATATTAGGATGTATGAGGCCGCTGAGATGTGTCCGCACTGTAGACAAGTGGCGACAGTACGCCAGCCAACCGTAAAATGCTCGCGAAATTATCTGACGTCGCATTGTACTGCACACTAACTCGATTGAAGCAACCTGGAACATAACAGAGAGAGTAGATGAGATGAGTTCTAGGCAAGTGTGCTTTATCTTCGACCACGTGAGACGGTGGTCCAACGCAAGCCTATCAACAATTATTTAAAAAAAAATTTTAGCAAAAAATAGAACCGACTTCCATATCAAAACACTACAAAGGCAAAAATAACTTTAATTTCGGAAGGCGGTGTCAAAAACGAAAATATATACAAAACTTATGACACCGCCTTCCGAAATTAAAGTTATTTTTGCCCTTGTAGTGTTTTGATATGGAAGTCGGTTCTATTTTTTGCTAAAATTTTTTTTTCACGCTTTTTAGTGGGTCGGTTTGTAATTTATCTAGTTACAAAAGCCATAATTTGAACAACTTATCACCTTTTATGTACAAAATATTGCTTTTCCCGGTGCATAGCCGTTAATTTTTGAGGAGTTCTCCTGGTACTAGACCATCAGCTCTACATCACCTTATGTATTGTGACGAGCATAAAGTGTTTAACATCCGTACTCAAGTAATCGAATCCACGAAATACTTATTATTGAGGAGTTTCAGTGGCCATCTGTGGTCTTCATCATCAGTTCAACTTCCCCAAATGGTACTTTTCGGAAGCAACTGCTCAAGATACTATAAGAAATAGCCAAAACGCTATAGGTGTGCCTACAATATTTGAAGAGTTCCCTCGATTTCTCCAGGATCCTATCATCAGATCCCGATTTCGTAACAATGGAACCAACTAGAAAGTATACCCATTTAAACGCAAAAATAATTTTTCAAATCGGTCCAGCCGTCTCCGAGTTATGAGGTAACTTACATAAAAAAAAAAAGTTCAAGACGAATTGAGAACCTCCTTTTTTTGAAGTCGGTTAATAAGATGACTTGTTTTTGAGGTGCTCGTGGCTTAATAATAACAGCCATACGGGTCAATATTCAAGTTTAAACAATGTTTGCCAAGGTTTCTCAGTGGCCCGAAAAAAACATCACGCTATACCGTTGGTACCGGCTATCTTTTTTTCTTCTTAGACAGTCGTTACGCGTAGTTAGGAGCCAAAGAATCAGACAGATGTTTTGACAAGGGTTGTCGCTTTATCGAGCTACCGAGTTGTGGAAGTCAGATAAGCAGTTGCTTCATGTACTCAGCTGCCTCCAGTTAGGCTGAAAGCCAACATAGCTGGGAAAAGCCTTTAAAGGCTCAAGTTTGTCTAATAAATTATACAGTGTGTTAGGTTATTATTAGGTTAAGAAGGGTATTCAGTATTCGATTCTCGTCCCAAATATGTGAAAAACCTATAGCTTAAATTTTTGACGTAATTGTCCAATATAATACATTTATCATGTACACTGAGGCGCAAGAGGTGAATGAACTTGTAAACAGTACCTAAAGTAATCACGTAGCAAAACATGGTCCGATCCTGCCAAAAAAGGAAGCTCGTGTATAAACTCCGCCCCCGCGGGAGTACCCCGAGGACTTTTGGTATGGTTCTGTCTGTTATTTATCAGTGTTTTGTTTTTGTTCATATTTTTATCAGTATCATGTAAGCATACACTATTGTAGGTTTGAATATGTCCCTCGTTTAAACTAACATACTGTATAATGTTATTTTAAAACACCACATTTAAGTGCTTCTTCTTCTTCGAATCGATTGTAGTGACATTTAAATATTATGCTAGGCCCAGTAGGTAGCCACGCTAGTCGCGGACGTATATAAGGTCATTAGAGGTGCACGTATATGGGGGATTTGGATACTCCAGCAGATGGGGCATGATTTGGTCACGAGCGCCACAATCACACTGGGTGTCAGTTTAGGTGCTAAACTAACAAGAAAAGACATTTTACATTTTATTAAACGTTAGATACTCATGCTAGACGTCAATTCACATTAAACACACAAATATACACAGAGACGTAAAAGAACATAGTATTCCTACCTGTTCATCAGGCTGATGAGGAATCGACGTCAGTGGCGGTTGTGGTAGTCCATTGATTCCAGCTGATGGTGGGCAGTCCACAGACATTGTCGAGGAGTCTGATGATGTAGTGGACGTGGAAGCTAGAGGGCGACGCGGAGTGCGTGGAGGTGATTGCACTGAACGTTCTAATAGTGAATGCCGCATCGCTGAAAACGTTACGTAAGACAGATGAAGACAGTTTTGACCTTTTAAAAGCCGTCTACATTATTTATTATTTATTTATTATATACTTTATTGTACACGTTACAATATTTATCGTAATCTTCAATATTATCCGTACACTAAATGTTATTGCTGATAGAGTTGCGGCAATATTCTAACGAGATACCGCGACCCAAGAACGAAAAAGCGAGTTAAGGAATACGGTGAGTTTTTTTTTGTCAGTAGGAGTCTGGCATTCCTTTCCGCTCCACCCAGAGCAATAAGAGCCATTTGATGACTTTCCACCCGAAAAACAGGAAGACTGAATTATATTTTACCATCAGTAAAGCGGTTAGTAGTGACATATACTTTTGTAAATAGTAAGTTTAGTATTGATAAATCCACGCTTAAGGATTCCTTAGCTCTCGATGTAAGTAATAAAAGCGTAAAGAAAACATTGAGACAACCATACATAAATGACGTGATTAAAATTACCAGTACATAATACAATTACCATGTGAAAAATCATTTGAACATTAAGCAGTAATGAACACGTTAGCCGTTGGTCTAGACTGTCATTTATACATTTTTGACAGTTGTTAAGCCTGCAATACATGTTGGCCGAGCGTTGTCGAGTGAAGGCCAATACCAACATGTAGATGTAGACGGTATATTTGCCTTGTCTTGCTATCGCTCGGTGTCACTTGCCTAGTTGGCCGAGTGGAGGACAGCGCCAACGTGTATAGAGCTCATTTGATGCAACTTGTCTTCGCTCGCCGTTGCTCGTGATCACTTGCCACACTTCTGATCGGTGTCGGTTTTTGGTCACAAATCAAAGGCGCTCGCCTGCGCTCGGCCAACGTGTGGGCAGCCCTACAGACCCTCTTCTACATTGGTCGTTTGCATTGGCGTTCGACGAACTTGTCGAACGTGTGGACATTATTTCTTGCACTGTACCTATTTGCCAACGCTCACGTTGGTTTACGCTCAGCCAACATGTATTGCAGGCTTTACAGGTAGCCAGAAGCCAGAAAAATCTGACGGTAGTCTTGCTAAGGGGTATAGTGTTACACCCAGCTATTGGGTTGTGGCGGCAAGATAGGAACATACTCGGGGAATAGCTAAGTAGATGATGATAATGAGGCTAGGATCGAGACAGTAAAGAGTGAAATTCCTGACCAGAGTCTGTGTTTCTTGACAGCTATAACCTGGAGGTCTTTATATCAAGAGTGAATAGTTTACTTCTTGGCAAGCGTGCTTCATCTTCGATAGCATCATCGCTTACCATCAGGTGAGATGGTGGTCAAACGCGAGCTTATCTTGAATAGTATAAAAAAGTTGTAAAAATACGAACCTTCTCTGTCAGCTATAGCGTTATTGACGATCCGGAACACGTAGTCTCCAGCAGTTTCCTCCCACTCTGGTCCTTCCGTTTCTCCACTCTCGCATAGGCTTGGTAGCGGCCGCCTTCTCACCTTACCACGACCAAATACCTGTAAATAAATGAGAGGGTGTCAAGAATTATTATCATAGATATCACAGCTGCCATGCTATCTCTTTTGGCCATTACCACCACACATGTTATATCTGCATCCGGAAGTATAATAATACTTCCGGATGCAGATATATTATACCATTTTTTATTTTGTTGCTTTTATTCCGTATCTTGTTAGAAAATTCCAGCAACCACGAGAAGTACATTATCCTAAGTAAATTGTTTTATACTACTTGATTTACAATGAACAAAATGTTCTATTACTTAGAATTTCACATTATTGTGCAGTTTATTGATATTTTCTTTTTTTTAATATTGTAATATTAAATAGGTGTGTTTAAATTTTGGTGTACAATAAAGTATATTATATCTATCTTCTACAAATAAATTAATTGAATTGAATTATCTATCTATTTATTTAAATATTTTTTATTTAGAAAAGACAACAAAGGTCCATCATGACAATAAAATAACATATACCATACATCACAATCCAATAACATAAAACAAAAACTTGTGGTTAATAAACAATAGTTAGCAGCACCATTATATATACAGGGTTATTGGAAATATGTCCCGATCCTGTTAAGGGCGTGTAGATGAGGTCATTAACTAACAAATCGACCCTAAGTTTCTAGGCCTAAATTATACCATTATCGAGAAAAAATTTGTATAATAAAAAATATTAAAATAAAATAGGACTTTATCTCTTTTAAAAATTTATAAAAAAAATAGAAAACACGTTTTAGCATTCTTATTTATTAAATAGCTAAAAAATTAAGTTGCGCATAATAAAAAAAAACATAAAACAATTAAAAACCTCCGTACTTTTGAAAAAAGAGATCCAATACTTATTTTATTTTTATGATTTTTGCAACGTCTTATGAAATAAATATTTTTTTTCTCCTAAAAATCACTAATCTATTTTGACGGCGGAACATTTTATTTGTTAGTTAATGACCTCATCTACACGCCCTTAACCCTATACTTGGCAGAGATTTTTTTTTTCAGAATTATTGAAAAAAAATGCCTGATTTGTGTTTATAGGTGTTCACTGGAAGGGCAAAAAATAATAAGAAAAATTATAATTGTTTAGTTTACGTTTTATTATATGTATCACATTAGGCACATTGCCAGGTTTATAATAATCAATAGAAAAGAAACTATGTATCATATTTGACACATTGCTTAGAATAGGAAAACTAAAAATAATACAAATTCTGTTTTCATAATCAACAAATATAAAAGAAAACCTTCGAAAAATCAACATAATTATCAGTCATAATCAGCCTTTAAGTCTTACCTAATTAATGAGTTAAGACTCATTAATTAGGTAAGACTTAAAGGGTTTATGAATAAAATGATATCAATTTTATAACGTATACATATACATATCAGTCTAGTCAGTCTATTAATTACTAATTTTTACTTTTTAGAGTGGTACTCTAAAAAACAATTACGTTCGGGCAATAAGCACAGCCGTATTTCACATTTTTGGCAAAAGAATTTCATCTGTCTTTTTGTGCAGTACATACACCTTCCCCTGGTAATTATTATTTTGGGATAATGACCAACCTGGTCATATCACACAGCATCTGGGGGTCTTTCAGCTACTGGTTTCTGTATCGTAGCTATTGAGCTGGAAGGGGGTCTACCGATATCGTTCGCCTCAGTTCGTTCAATTCTGCGTAAGCGTTCGAATATTTCTGTACTAAATGTTTTTAGTGACTTCTGTTTTTTGGTATCATGCCTAGCTTTTTTATCACGCCTATATAAAAGCCAGGCGTTGTTTACGCAGATATCTAACATTTGTGAGAAGATGACAAATACCAGCGATGACCTCGGAGAAGAACAGCTTGAAGTATTCAATGGTACTCTTTTCTTCACGAGGCTCAAATGAAATATCTTCTACTTCTGCGGAACCAGTAAATTTACAGCAACGCCAATTTGGTACTAATCTTTTCGGTGGTATTACTCTTCGCCGTACCGTGACAACTCTAGGTCTACTTGAGCGGGTAGCCACTGATAATGGAGACAGCAGCTGGTTATGACGCATCAAGTTATTGACGAGTGGTGCCGGAACTTGTGGGGACGATGCCAGTGGAGATGGTAAACTTACTTGATACGATGTAGATGGCACTGGAGACAATGGTGTGGTCTCAAACGAATGCAGCTGTGTACTTGTAGATACGTTTGGCGATAAAATTGATGGCGAACAAGGGTTGGTTATCGGCGATGAATGTTGGTATAGCACCAAAGATGTTGAAGCAGCAATATGATTTACCTCAGTATCGTCGTCTGATAATAGTTGGAGGTTTTCCATCGAAGATGGTAATGAGAGCGGTGGTGAACTACCTACTGTCGGAGTAAGCTGGGCCTTCGTATTACTGGAGTTCATCTCCCGATGATTCACTTTTGTCCAAATCAGATTTTGCCCCCGGCTTCGGTACAAGAGCCACAAGTTGTCGAACTCTATTTTGTTGCTGCATAGTTAGTTGACCAACCACCTGTAATGATAAAAATATAAATACTTACTTAATAAATGTATCTGTACACACCTCTGGCAATGTAACATATTAGATACATAGTCAAAAATATCTATAATATTGGTTATCTGGCAATGTATCAGATCTGATACACTCGAAAAAACCAGTGAATAAAATATAGTTACAATCGATTTTGAACAACTAAAATAGAAAACCGTGTTGTAAAATATTCTAAGCTATTAAAATTATATCACTTACGTTTCAAATTATTGCAAAATACAGTATAAAATGAATTTTCTTACCTTGCGATGCGTAGACGCGTTTGTTCGGTTCGCCATCTAGGATTCTACTGCTTTCTCAGTGTTCCTAATAGTGAAACAACACTTTTGGTAGAAATTTAATTATATTTTGCCTCCCCCTAAAATAATAAAAGTTTTTAAAATATATCTCGGTTTATGTCTAGATTTTTGTAAAGAACAACGTATCAAATTGTATACAGCGCCAAGAATAGGGTTAACAGGATCGGGACGTATTTCCAATAACCCTGTATATATGATGCTGTGTGATTCATGCAACACTGACAACACTATGGGAGCTTGTTGATATACAGAACGGCACTATGTCCCAGTGCCGCCACCGGCCACAGTATTCCCGTGCCTGCTCCTCGGCGCAGGCACGGGAATACTGTCGGCGCGCCGTGTCTTCGAACGGCGTGATTTTAATCAGTGTTATAATTATGGCAGTCTATGCGAGTGTGTTGACGGCGCCGGACACGTAAAACGACATACGCTGATTTTATTTTAGAAGTAAAATGAACATATATCAAGAATTACTAATTTCATTAAGACCTGTAATATGGGAATCTATTAATAATTTTTCTTATTTTTATAATCTTACTATCGAATATTATAAAAATAAGCGACTTAAGTATGATCCCTGTAAATAAATATTAATGCATTTAAATCCTACCCGTCCTATCCATTTGTAGCTTAGCTACGGGAATGTTCTGACGAGATATCGCGGCCCCGGAACACAAGGGCAACTGAAGGAGCAGGGTGGGTTTTTAGTCAGTAGAATTCTGACACTCCCTTCCTCTCCACCCACAGTTGGAGGAGTCACTTGATGATATTCCCTCCCAGAAAATAAAATAAAAATATCTGTAGCTTGACGCAGAAAAATCTCAACTGAGCGGTATAAAGTGTCACACTCAATGTGTCGCCAAGCGTTGCGGAAGCAGACAAGGTACGTGGGCTTTTTACGGCACGTGACCGTTTTCTCGAGCTTTGCCGTGCCATGTAGGTCCATGCTTGTTGCACGTTGTGTAAAACATACCGTGTACGAGAGGGCTAACACGAGTCTGACTAACACTTAGCCAGTTCTTCACAATCAGCAAATAAACTATCCAGATTTGCCATTAAATCTTTAGCACGATTCACAAAACGAATGGCTTACCTTTCCTGTCCCTCTCTGCGACCACAGAGGTGGATCTAGTTGTCCATGTGGCAGAAGTCCTGTTTCTAAGTTGCTCAGGAAAGATAGCAGATGTCCTCCTAAAAAAAAAACAAAAATGTTATAAGCTAGGTACACTAACAGAGATAACGAAAAGAAACTTTCGCAACAAAAACCATTTGTTTGCTTGTGTCCAAAGTGATGTAAGTATAATATGTTGTTAGCCGAAGTAATATTCGTTTATTAATGTTAGTTTTTAGGATACATTATTTATTTAATTTTTTACGCTTACGAGCACATACAATTTTCTAATCTTTAAAAAAAAAATCTAATAATAATGTTATCTCTATAAGTGAATTTGTATTTTTAGGAAATAAATATCGAAAACTATATTTGCGGTCATTACTGTGTGCTGCATTCAAGTTTAAACAACTATGTTTTGATGAAATTATCATGGTTGAGTCATGAATTTCTGCAAAATAACGCTCAATTTATTTCTGTATTTATCCAAATTGGAAATTTCTACCACGACTTTTACCTCAAAAGAAAAGGATCATAGCCACTTGTCTAAACAAGGTTAAGATTGAACCCAATAGGGGAAGCGGGAACCTTACCGTCCAAAGCATTTTTAGGAGCTTTCGGTGGCGATAGAAAAAAAGAAGAAAATCGGGTTAATTTGGCCCGAGGTTAAGCGCGTAGCCCAAGAAAGAACGCGATGGCGGAGCACTGTAGACGCGCTCTGACCAACCTAGGGGACTTAGGACATTAAGTCAATTGACCCCAAAAAGGTTTGCACATTATTAAACAAGTTCCAATTTACTTAAGAAGGTATTATATCCATTTTTGCTCCAGAAACTCGAGCTCAAATTCATAATTTATTCGCAAACTTTCTTTACTATGCTCTTAAATTAAAATGTGACTTTGCAATCCCGAAAGTAATTTCGATTGATATTAAAGCCGTTAGTTCCATAATATCTGTTAAATCTGAAATCCAGATGGGGATCGTGATAAAATATTACCAATTTTATGAATACTTTGAATATTGACGATGTTTCTAAGTATTAAAATTATGTTCGTTAAAGTATCGATGTAAGTTACCTGTCGTTGAATATGTAATAGTTATTATTATGTAACGGGATTGTGAGTTTACAGAGAAATATTAGTGGATAATAATGAATCTACTAGGTAATACACTTTTTTGCAGAATGATGGACATCTATTATACTGACTGTAAAATATCCTGAAAAAATCTATGCAAGCAACGTACCACCTGAAATTGCTTCAATAACAAAAATATCCGTAAAAATCTTGTCATAAGTACGTGCACCAGCTTAGTTTCTACGCCTTCCTTACTCCTTCTTTTGTTAACCTAAATATGTACCTTTATAGAATTAATATAAGTACAACTTAGGTATACGATATGTAAAGATTCTAATATAATTTAATAGCTTCTTCGCATGTTACTTCTATGACTTAACTTTCGTACTTTCTTAAGTTAATAGTCGAGGTGGCGAAGTCGTTATTCCCTCCACCTCGACTTGCTTGTTGTAGGACGTGGGTTCAAACCCAGTCCAGTTAATTCCTTTTTGTAATTTCGATCATCACGACTGCTCTCAAAACGGAGAAGGGAAACATCGTGAGGGTATCGGCCGTATTTTCGGTCTTAGGACTGTCGATATCGACAGTCCTGAGACCGAAAATACGGCCCATTCACTATCATAGAGAAAAGGCTACCCATACCCGGACTTTTAATTCGATGCAGTAAGCTGACATAAGCTAATGTCACTTAGTAAAATAATGATACCCTATACCCTAATAGTGATGGATTAAATCAATCGAATAATAAATGAGCGAATTTTAATCGTTAGAAATATAAATAAATTATAAAATTTATACTATTATCATTTAATTTTAAGTAGTAATAAAATTTTATTATAAATTAATCCATTTTTATTAAAAATATTCATATCTAACCAGACAAGATTATAACCAATCTTTTGCAAATTGTTTCATGTGAAATATTTGAAAAATTGTGCGGGAAAAAGAATATTCCCGACCCTGTTGGAATGTGTACGGCTGTACCCGTACATATTCCCAGTGCAAAATAGTAGATTATTAACCAAGGGGATAAAGCAGTGTCTTCTGTCGCGGGTGACGATTTAAATCGCGAGCGTAACGAAGGACTCGAGGTTTACTCCCGAGCGTAGCGAGGGTGTTAAAAACTTAAATCACGAGCGAAGCGAGGGATTTAAGACGAGTCCTCAGTGTAGTGAGGGATTTAATTTCACCCAAGACTAAGACAGCTTTACCATCGAGGAAAATACTCTACTTTGCGTACCATTTGCGAAAAAATTAACACAATAATAATATGAGATAAGCATTTATTAAATGTGTATTCCTTTTTCAAAAAGATGTATAATGCTTTATATACAAACTCAATGGTGTAAACACAGATGTAGTTCAGTATAAATTTCGGTAAGTATTCCAAATTTAAATCACATTCTCCCCCTAGAGGGATGAATGAAATTCAGTACAATTTTCTTTCCCTGTTTTTAACAGAATAAAAATGAATGACCCGTTGAGGAATTGTCTGAGGCGGTGAAGATAGTGAATAAAGACTGAAAGTGAATCTCTTCTTCTCCCTATCCTCGACTATGCTGATGCAAGTTATCCAGATATCACTGAAGTGCAGTTAGATAAGCTTGAGCGACTCCAAAATTTTTGAATCAGATTCATATTTGGTTTGCGCAAGTATGATCATGTTTCTGAGTTTCGCATTAAACTCAAGTGGCTGCCTATCCGCCTTCGCCGGAATATATACATATTTTATCATTACTCTACAGTATTCTTTTCAATCCAACGATTCCCTTTTATCTCAAAGAACGATTTAAGTTCCTTCATGACACACATGGTAGAGATTTGAGATCATCGGAAAATTTGAGACTTTTGATGCCTACACATTCCACTAAATTTTACGACCATTATTTTACGGTGCAGGCTATTCGGTTGTGGAATGCATTGCCGGTGTCAGTAAGACAAGCACAGTCACTCGCTGCTTTTAAAAGCTCGGTTGCCAATCATGTTCTTTCTAATTTATGATTATTTCTTTGTTTTTCTCCACACGATGATAAAGAACACATTACATTTATATATAATTATGTATTGTATTTATATATATATATATACTTATATATATTTCAATTAGTTTTTTTTTCCGTTATGAGTATTTGTAGTACACTAATTTAGCCCTCCCCAATTTCAATTAAAGCTTTTAAAGTCCTTCCAAAAGTTGTCTGGAAGACATCGCTATGAGCGATAAGACCGCCATTGTAACCAAAGTTATAGAAATAAGGTTATGTAAGTGTGTTCCAATTTTTGGTTTACAATAAAGTATATTCTATCTATCTATCTACTGTTATGTTAGCTTTTTGTGGCATAGAATGTCACTTTTTGAGCAAGTGGTATGAAATAAATATTATCATGGTCTATTCGTTTTATTTTTCACGCTCTTTTATAATCACATTTTAGTTTTGTTATTTTCACACAATATTATTAAAAAATTGTTTAAATTGTTAATTATTCATTATTATTCCTGAATCGATTAATTTAGTTACATCACAATTTCGTAGTCATCATTATCTAATAACTCCGAAACTGTCAGTCTACTGCATCAATTTAAGTCAGTGATTATAAGTGTTTTTTTTTTTATTTTCTTATGTTAAATTTTGCCGTCATTACTTATGATACAAGTATATGCGAGATATTGACAATGTTCTAAAAGGGTAAAAGATGACTTACCTTTAGGAAAATGTATGGGAGGTCTCTGCACTCCATCTTGGCCGACCAGTATTAGGGCATCGCTGGCCTGTGATCGATGTACGTGGACGTACACCACCTCCCAAACACATACTTGCAGGGACATCGCCCAGTAGACACTGGAATAAAACAGTTACTTCATTGGTCGGTTGCAACCCGTGTTTATTTGAAAGTCGAGCGAGGAATGTTTTTATTGTCGACGAAATATGGAGACTATGCCACTCTCCAGCCCTTCGAATCACGTCAATCTGTTGCTCCACTTAGACGTGAAAGAAGGACGAAAAAAAAATGTATTTCTTACACTTAATAAAAATATATAAAAACGTTTTTTTTATTTGTACTTAGACACAAACATCAGTGTTGTTTTGGGTCTTGGCGTCTTGCACTAGGAAAACCTAGGTATATCACAAGAGTTAGACCTCTATACCTCACCAAATAAACACACAATCACATTTATAGTAGTAAGTATTTATTACTTACTTATACTTAAGTAAATATGGACAATAAAGACAATATCGTTTTCGACCTAAAATAATTTTTTTAATAGTCAGGTTTGTATTAAATTCTTTTATGATATACTTTTCGAATCACCAAACCCAATTATCTTCGAACCTTGAAATTATTGAATACGGACAATATTTAATCATACATCAAGTAATATCACTGTTGGCCTACTAAAACAGAGTTATACTAATTCATTTCTAGTCAATAGAATTCCATCTTCGTCCAGCTATGTAAATTAAATTAATTTATTCTAATTAGCTGTAGTAAACTAGAATCGTTATTCTAGTATGGTGGATTGGTACGCAAACGTACTTTTAAATATTTCAAATCCTACTATTGTCAAGTTTTTGCCATTAAACCCCTATTGAAAAGCCGGCACTATAGAATATTCTACGGGGAAACAATCGTTGTTGACACGGTTAGCACAGTAGTTAGGCGATTAACTACTGCGCTGCGTGTCTTGGGTTCGGTTCCCGCCTCGCACAAATGGTTGCATGCCATACAAATAGTTGTTCCGGATCTGAGTGTTTGTAAAAATGCACCCACGATACAGAACAAATTCATACTGTGCGACAACGTTAAAAATGGTCCTGTAGAATCAGGCTATTTTGTCTCAAAAGGTTATTTTGGCTAAACGAAACAAACGCCTACATTAGCATACATCCATCGAAATTTTATTCAAAAACCAATTTACCCAGTCATCTGTTAAATAGCTTTTTAACCAACTTCAAAAAAAAAAGGAGGAGGTTCTCAGTTCGTCTTGAACTTTTTCTTTTATGTATGTTACCTCATAACTCGAAGACCGCTGGACCGATTTGGAAAATTCTTTTTTTATTTGAAAGGGTATACTTTCTAGTTGGTCCCATTGTCATTACGTTAGGATCTGATGATGAAATCATGGAGAAATCGAGGGAGCTCTTCAAATATTTTTAGCAAAAAATAAAACCGACTTCGAAACGAACGAACGAAATTAAAGTTATTTTTCACTTTACAGTGTTTTTTTAGGAAGTCGGTTTTATTTTTGCTAAAAAAATTTTAAGTAACAGTCTCAGTACCATTACAGCAAGAGGTAGACGCACTTTCCTTATACGCATTAAGTCAATGTTACCCTCGAGTAAAAGTAACCCGACTTAAAAGCTAAGCAAGCACACACAAGCACAAAGTAAATACAAACACATACCAATCAATGCACAGAGGGCCGGCACAGCGACGCCGGTAGACCGTGCAGGTCGGCGCCATGCTGCACAGAACATACGTGTGTTGGCACGCGGATGCATGCACTAGGTGGCAGCGGAGAGCACTACACATACACTACATCGATAACACAACTCTACAAAGCGATAAAGGTGATAAGCCGCAAGAAAATGTATGACTGGAAGGGGTAACACGAATAGTTTTGACGCTAAGTACTATATTTGGTAGTGTAGCGAGTAACAGGGGTCAATAGAAACGCATGGGTGAATAGAAACAAAATTTTGTTGGGGTTGACCGGTTAAGATCATGTTATTGGCTATACTAAAAGGGTTTATCATTTAAAAGTGGTTCCTTTGAACAATCCCTAATTTTCCATTCAAAATACCCTTTTAAGTTATGTTTCTTTTCACACTTGCGTTCCTATACACCTTGTTTTACGGCATTTCATTTATACCGCATATTTTGAATCAGTAACGATCTGGAATTTCGATACAATATGACATTCTATACATGCCTGTGTTATGACGTGTACGTCAACATTATTCGTGCAACATAAAAATATCATTATACATTAAATACAAAAACGAATGTGTGCGAACGAACATCTAGAAAGGAACAATGAAAAAACAGAATTATATCGCGAAAACACTAAACTAGGTAAACAAATAATGAGTTCCGTGTAGCACCAGTGGGTATTTTAATTCCTTTCACAAAAACAATCTTAAACTTTATTTCTTGTACAATCATCTTAAGGCGATTGCATTATAATGAAGAAAACTGAAAAACTTTAGCTAACAATGGAGCAGGTGTAGCTAAAAATGAGAAGAAAAAAAAAAACAATGAATTACTTTAGCACAAACAGTTATTATAACGAACATTGTAAATATAAATAAAGTTTAAGAAGAAATACTCGACGATAAAACACAGACAGTAAACTTTTACTTGGCACACACGTAACTTTAAAAACATTCACTTGAAAGGGCTTATTTTGAAAGGTTTCGCGTCTACGGTAATAATTAGAGGCGTAACGAGGTTCAGGTACTCATTAAGTTTAAACAAACAAATGAAAACGTTCTCAATTCAAATTATAGCATTTCCTCACATGAATATTTTTATAGCCAATCTGGATAGTTGATCTACCTAGATTGACTTTTGCTAAATTGACTATTGCTTAATTCGATCATTAAATATTAGATGTCGTATTTTTGTCATCATGTGCAGTTGTTTCTTAGTACTCATTTGATATTGTAACCACTTCCAATATATTATAGTCTCCGTGGCGAACAAACGGCGGAGAAATCTAGTGTTTTATATTTTGAACTAGCTGTGCCCCGCGGTTTCACCTGCGTATAATCCTATTACTGTTATTAACTCGATGATTTCTGAATATTAATGAATAGATGTTAAAATTTAAGTATACCTACCTAATTCGCACTGGATAGAGAATCGCGAAGTAAATATAGTTGTTAATTATATTGTTAAGAATAGATTTAAACAGTATTTCGGTATAAACAATATTTTAGTCCTACTTTCTTGTGGTATAAGTATGTTTTGGTTTTCCCTGCGTCCGGATCTACATAGATAAAGCAACATATAATTGGCCATGTGAAAAAAATTGGCCAAGTGCGAGTTAAAATCGACCACGACGCGTACTGTAGTGGCTACGCCAAATAACTTTGCATAATCATAGTGTTTGTATGAATAACAAAGTTCAATCGATCCATATTTCAAAATCCTAGTCAAAGAACACTGCTTCTCCATCATCCCGTAATTTTATATGTTTATATTTGTTTATTGTAACTTTATAATTTATTTTATTAGTTAAATATGTTTTTTTTTTAGTAATTTACTTTGTTAATTCACACTGTGTCCATCATCTCTTATTCTACTCTCCTGTCGCAGGTCTGCTCGATGAAATTTCTTATGTAAGTAAGCAGCACCTTTGTGCTCTTTTGTCTGTATTTTTTTTCTCTAAGTCTTTTGTGTTTACATAAAGAAATACACATATTTGCGGTTTCTGAAAATGTTCTGTATCTCAAAAACTACTGGCTGTATCTTGTTTGAATACTAACTAAAATTGAGTTAAAATATTTCATTAAAATATACAGTATACATGTTTATATATATACAACGTGTAACGGAAACCCCATATCTATCCAAAGGGGCTGAAGACAACATCTGGTATGGAGTCTCTATGCATAGTTTCAGCTCAAAATAACTGACTCAAAGAATTGATACCAAATTATCGATTGATACCAATCATAACAAACGTGTCACAGCACTACGAGGGTCAATAACTTTCCACGTCACTTGCCAATAACACGATAATTCTTTTCGTTCTTCTTAATTTGAAAAATTTGGTCTCTGGTATCAGTGTATTGGAATTTGTAATAAGTTCTACACACGTAGACTTAGGATTACAAAACCCTTGCCCTATCGTTTGTTATCATCCAAAGAAGCCATGCACTTGGTATGTACATACCCTTTAAATTACACTTGTATATATATTTCTGTTAGACTTTGTTATTTTAAAAGTTATAGAGGACACATTTTACAACTTTGGAAGTGTATAGGTATGTTCCAAATGACTGGATTTGAGGAAAAAATATTTTAGGAAACCTAATTTCATTTTCTATCTCATCTCATCTCTATCATCTATCTATAAACACCCGCACGTACAGGTTTGATGATCCAAACTTACTTTAGTTCTAGCCTCTCCTTAATGTTTTTTTATTTTTATTTAAATCGGAGAGTGGTTTGCAGATTACATCTATATACCCAACTAGCTTCCGCCCGCGACTTCGTCCGCGTGGAAAAAAATCCCCCGATTTTGAAACATTCTTCATTATTGCTCCGCTCCTATTGGTCTTAGCGTGATGATATATAGCCTATAGCCTTCCTCGATAAATGGGCTATCTAACACTCAAATAATTTTTCAAATCAGAACCGTAGTTCCTGAGATTAGCGCGTTCAAGCAAACAAACAAACAAACAAACAAACTCTTCAGCTTTATAATATTAGTATAGATGACGTATTAGTTTATTATACATGTATATACCAAATTTCAAATCGGTAATCTTATTAGTTTCGGACAGTCAGACGGACAAACAGACATGACGAATCTTTAAGGATTTTGCCATTCGGCTATGGAAATCTAACAACATAGCAATCATCGAACAACTTCTCTCGCCCTAAGTGGAGCGGAAAGGAGTCTCAGACTTCTACTGACAAAAAACCCACCCGCAAGGGCAGCTGAAGAGCTGCCCTTGCGTTCCGGGGTCGCGGTATCTCGTTAGTACATTCCCGCAACTCCGGCGCTTTATTTACTGTGACTTCGAAACATACCTTTACAGGAAATTGTATATTTTTTAAACTAAAAGGTAAATCTGTAGATACCATAAATATTTGAGGTATTAGTGCCGTTTATCTAGCCGCTGGTCCAGTGAAGACTATAGCAACTATGACATTGCTTCGAAGGTATTTTAATTAAAGTAACGACTTAGACCCTATATCCTACAACAAATAAGAATTGAATCCCTATTACAGGTGCACATGAAAAAAGAATCATAAAATATAGACCACTAATACGCATTTTTAAACTGTATACGGGTCATACCACAAAAATAGTACCACTCATTGTCCGCGACATACTTCACATAGTATAATTAGTAATATTTTGTTCCAAAATTGTTAAGTAAAAGCTCGCAATGTGTTTTGTTCATTACCCATATATTTAGAAATAAATACATTTAAATAAATCTGAAATCTCTCATAAAGACTCCAAAATATCAGTCCCTAGGCATGTCCGCACTCCAAAAGTTTATGTTTGGGCACCCATATTTATAGATACATCAACTATATACTTTATTTTATTTAACAACTAGCGACCCGCCCCGGCTTCGCACGGGTGCAATGTTTATATTAAATATAGGCAGCGTTCGCGAGAATCGTTAACGTACGGTAGTTTTTTCGACGCCTTACTCCACAATTTTCACTACCACGAAAAATCCTATCTATTTTCCGGGATAAAATATAGCCTATACGGATTCGGAAGAATCCCTCTAAGTAATGGTAAAAGAAATTTTGAAATCGGTCCAGTAGTTTTTGAGCCTATTCAATACAAACATACAAAAATACAAAAATACAAAGGTTTCCTCTTTATAATATTAGTATAGATTATTTAGTTTATCTTACATACACCAAATTCTATTAATATTTTTTAGTTTCAATAAAAAATAATTCGATTTTCTGAAGTTATAAAAGTGTCCTCGATTTTATCCGTCATTCCCTAGCCACGACAAGATTTACAAATTTCGCGCCATAATATGAATGAAGAGTGAATAACATCTAGTTGATTTAAAAGTACGACACGAAGTTATCCATAGACCATACTCGCTGAGCGGCAGCCATTTTGTGAATCAGTGCAAACACGGCAGTTGTTGCGGAAACACGTGTTGATCCAGTCACTTTGTCATTCCCGCGATGAGTAGTTTTATTGTTTATAATAGGAAATTGATGATAATTAAACAATATTCACGTGTGATTTGTCGGTCTTCTTTGGCACATCGTATTAAACAGCTTTTATTAGAAGTTAACCTGCAATTGTCTTAAGTTTTACTCCAAATCGTCAGTCCCTGGACCATCAGGCCCTAGCTCTTAATTGTGCGAACTGACGGATATAGCTAGGTTATAAATGAAATGACCTAGAAACCTTATGAAATAATATTAGGGGACGAAAAAGTCATTTAGGGTTTATGTTATTTATATTAAAAAAATATAAAATGCATAATGCAGTTAACGATTGGCTTTTTTATTTTGAGTTTAGAAACTGGGAAGTTATAGACTGATAATAAGTTGTTTGCGGTCGTTGGTCACAATATTTAAGCATTAAGTGTTATTTTCCATTTTGCAGAAAAATGCCACTTAAAAAGAAGCCAAATTTATCCAAAGAGGAAATAGCCAGTAAAAAATCAGCGTAAAATGACTGGCCCTTTTAGATATAAGATAGTTAATCAATTACATATAATATACACTACTCAAATATCCAAAAGTATCTTAAAAAGGTTTGGGACAAAACAACATCAAAAGTGTACAGATTTTTGTGGAATGACCCATACATCAATGGAACTAAAATAAAACAATATGAATAAACTAACTATAAAACCTCAAACTTTAAACTAAACGATGACATAAAAAATGGGATAAAAGAAACAACAACCTATCAAAATGACTTATTCAACTAAACAGAAAGTAAAATAAAAATATTCAAATGTATAGATACAAACAATACAAAATACACAATTGACGTAAAAAAGCTGAAACAATTTTAAATTCTCTTAGCCAAGAAGTCGACATGAAACCAAGTTTAGGTTCACTATAAGTGCGGTATCTATCGCGGACGCGAGTTATGCTCGACGCGCCGTGCATCCCCGCGCGCCGTTTGGTGAATAGCGTTGTTGAATAATTTTAATTTTACATTTTCTCCTAAACTACAAGTCCAAATTACATACTATAAAAAGCAAAGTTTATCTTCATAAAATTGTCTTGATGATGAAATTACTTGCGAACGTAAATATTAATATGGTTGCATAATTATAATACTACAAAGTCATGGCTTATTTTTTAAATATTTTCTTTACATAATTTGCCTTATTGTGGATTATTTATAAAAGTTACATGTGTAACACCACGGATTTTTTTTAGATCTACATAAATCCTACATTTTTGTAGTACATGGTCTTTACGTATATCTCAGCATTTCGCCAGCGCACGCGATTATAGTAATTTAGCGGCGTATTTTCTTCCGACTTACTTCACTAATATCCCCTATTCCTTAATCCCTTATTTTAGGAAAAACGAGAGCAGTAGCGTAATGCTAGATAGCCTATAGCATTTCTCATGAAACTGCCTATCATAATCAGAAATAATTTTTGTAATCCACCCAGTACTTTCGAAGATTAGCGCGTTCAAGCAAACAAACTTTTCCGCTTTATAATATTAGTATAGATTAAAATTGAAAATATTAAATAATTGGCGTGATTCATCTTCGACCACATTAGGTGAGATGGTGCTCAAACGTGAGCCTATCTACAATAAAAAAAAAAATTCTTTAACAGCCATTCCAATCTGTGGTCATGTCTGGTGACGTTTTTATATTATAAACACTTCAAAGAACAACTAAATACAAATAACTGGCTACTAACTACATTCATATTTGCATATTTACATCAAATCTAATTTACCTTTTGTCAATTCCTTCGCTCTCCGCATATCCATTCATCAGCTGATTTGGTGTCCATTTGATCACCAACCCTGCAGCAGTCTGGTGAAGGCTCAAGTACCCTGGCATAGGCTCCTCAATGTCCTTCTATAATAACAACAATTCTTCAATGTCTAATATTTAAAAGCGTCTACCAAAATAACAACTTCAAATTCCACTTTAACGTTTAAGAAAATTTTCAATACTTCAATTTCAATTATGTTCAACTAAATTAATTTAAAGTTTGAGACATTTATCAGAGGTAGATCGGCTGTAAAATAATACCGAATTATTAAGATGTGAAATAATGGGCTTAAAACGCAGACAATTTAACTTTGGAGCTGACCTTGGAAATTTTACACCGTCAAAAATTACTAAAATTATGTTTACATATTTGTCTGTTAGAGTATAGAAGGCTGTATGCCAATTAAATCTAGCCTAGATTCGTAACGAGACTACGCTGGAAAATATTTACTCAAATTGCCCGGATCCAGAACATCACACGAGTGATTCCGAGTACCCGTTCTTATGATTGGTCCTTTCCCAAAGGACCAGCGGATCCGATCCGTTTCCCAAATTTAATAAAACACAATACACATCATAAACAAGAGCGAATAAACCTGTAGAAAAAATATTTTTTTACCGGCTGAACTCTGACATTATTTTTTCCGTACAAAAGCGTGGCGGTCGAGTTTTGGTGTAAGCTTTCAACGTAGTCTTTGGCGCTCGAGCCGGCCGCTTTACCCGCACCTAAAGTAAAAGTTACACTTTGTAAGAAAAATGGATTAAAAAACTATAGCGACGTGTTTGGAGGAAACTTAGATGGTATGTTTGCAAAGAGGTAAGTTTGTATATTATTGCATCAAAGTAAGTTTTATAAGGAAATTTCTAAAGGAACCTTGTTTTAAAAATAGTTAAGTTTACCTGGATTATTCGAGCTCCCATCATCGGAGGAAGCGTTCAAACTTCGCTTGAAGTTTAATATTGGCCTTCTTACGGAAGGCGGCGTTGTGGTGCCCGCAGACATTCTGTGCCTTTGTACCTATTATTTCGATAAAATATAATTCTCAAAAAAGTATTCACACACGAACATAAAACTTACTTAATATAATCAAATTAGTCAACGTAACAATGGGCGAGCTAGCTTAGTAGTTTAACCTAAACCAAAACTAATGATTGTATACTAATGCTCTCTTTTGAAGGAGCACAACTTTACAACAAAATATCCCTCACGAATAAGGAATTCCAATCTTTCAATGCGTTCAGCACCCCATGCAATATGTATTGAAAGCGTAACTTGTTTACCGCTGAATTTATAATTGGCGACCGGCGATGACGGATTTACCTACGTAAGCAATTTATTTTGTTATGTTAATATTTTCCCCAAGAAAGTGACATCATTTTTATGTTTTTTTGAGAATAAAGTATCTCTAAATGTATAATTTAAAGCTACAGTTACAATTAATTAAACAAAGGGAATTTGTCCTCGTTGTAGTCCTTAAGAAACATGTTCTTAAATACAGTCAGTGAGCTACATCTGACCCGTCTTCCCTTGTCTGATAGGTCAAGTTATACAGCACCTATATTCGACAATATCACTATATAAACTATCAAAATAATACTCACAAGCTCGTCAGCAGGAGGGTCCGTCCAAAAACAAGCTGGTGGCTTAGCCTTAGAGTACTCAAGGGCACAAGGACCGACCAACAAGGAGCTCAGGATGCTCCCATAATCAGGGTCTGCAACCAAGGCGTCTCGTTCGTAGTAGCGGTTCGCGTTGTTTACTAAATGCTCAATGATCTTAGCCAGCTGACGCTCGAATAGGGCTATGCGGATCCAGAGGTATCTGTGAACAAATTAAGCTTTATAAGAACAGGACAGTAAAACTTAAGACCTTAACAAGTACCCCTTACTTAGACTACCTACTAATTCCTCTTTCGGGGAGTAATCATCAAATGACTCCTACCGCTCTGTGTGCAGCAGAATGGAAAGTTAGAATATTATTGATGCTACCCTACACTGTTCCCTCAGTTGCTTTTTCATCCGTGGTCGCGGTACCTCGTTATGACATCCTGCAATGAACCCCTTATATAGCCTAGCAATAACTTTTTTTTCGGGGAATAATCTTCAAATTACTCCTACAGCTCAGGATCGAACAGAAAGGAGAGTCAGAATATTACTTACTAAAATCCTACACTGTTCCTTCAGTTGCTCTTTCATGCGGGACCGCGGTACCTCGTTAGCAGCAAACCCCGGAGCTTACTCACTACTGAAGAACAAAATTCTCGATGCTCTGTCGCAAATGTTTACGTCGTCGTATTGTAACAATACGTCGTAGCTTACTACAGCGTGACGTAGTTTTAACTATGGTAGGTACCTTTCTAGTTTGTTCTTGTAACAAGCCCGCCGAACTCATCATCATCTGCTTAGCCGTTTCCTAACTATGTTGGGCTCGGCTTCTAGTCTAACCGGATGCAGTCGAATATTATTATTATTTCATTCATTACATTTTATATACATATTATTTACATTTTTAAATATTCCTATAAAAAAAAAAAACATTTAAAAATATAAAAAATAGTAGCCCACCGGTATCGGAAACAGGGTCCAAGCTACCGGTGGTCAGGGCTCTTGAGAGAGGAACCTCCTAACAATTCGCGCCGTCTCCAGAAGTAATGCTTTCTGGATCAAACCCTTGATCCAGCTGCCCAACGAGAGCCTCCTAAGATGTTTGTCGAGGCTCTTGGCTATTATGCCATTGGCTGAGACGACTATCGGCACAATGATTGCTGTATCCACATCCCACATGTCAACAACCTCGTGAGCCAAGTCAAGATACTTAATTTGCTTATCATTCTCGGCTTTCACGAGGTTCTCGTCATGAGGGACCGCTATATCAACAATCACTGTGCGAGGCTCTAATCAGTCTATTACCACTATATCAGGCTTATTGGCAACAATAGTCCTGTCAGTGATGATAGACCGATCCCAGTACAGTGTAATATTGCCATTTTCGAGAACTTATTATTCTTATTTTTTATTACGGATGAGCCCGCTCTTGATCACGATCTCGCCTGATGGTAAGCGATAGATGAGGTCTACGAAGTGACGAGCGAGCCCAGAAGATGCCTATTTACTCTTGCTTTAAAGGCTGAAAGGTCATAAGTGGCAGGGAACACAGAAGCCGGCAGAGAATTCCACAACTTGGCTGTGCGCACAATGAATGTGGAGGAGAAGCGCTTGTTATTATATATTAGTGTTTTACATGGAGCGACTGCTTATCAAACCTACACAATCCAGTAGCGGGTAATATGATACTCCTTGACAAGACCTGTGTCAGATTTTCTGGCCTCTGACTACCCGTAATGACTGTCAAATCTGTCCAAATGAGAGCCGTGACTAAAGGCTTAACGCTATTTCAGAGGCAGGGACGAGTCGATATATTGCTTAACCTAGATCGACCTATGCGGTTATTATTATGTAGCCACGAGCTCCTCATAACGAGCCCGCTACACTATTCCCAACCAATTCAACTCATGAGACACAAACTCTGTGAATACCAGAAGAAAGCCAAATCAGTGAAATTCGACGTCTATACATATGAAAAAATAATAAGAATAATAGCAGAGGGTTAAGAAAAAAGGCGTATTTTCCACTGCTCTCCTTCTCAAGCAGAAGACGGAACAAAGCTAGACCAAAGCACTAATAAGGTTGCATATAGTGCAATGTGCGACCTGCTTAGTTTTTGAAAAGTTTTATAGCCATATACATATTTGAAAAGCAGTGTCTGGTGTGTGTCATTAACTGAAAATAAGTGAATGTAATAGAAAAAAATTGTAATAACGAAATATATCTAGTCTAATATGCAATATTGTGTTCTTATTAAACAAAGACCGTATCAGGTTATGGGCCATTTTATCCAAGATGGAATTGTCGAAGATTCAAATTGCTAAACTTGAAGGTACGAATTGGATACAATGGAAGTACCGCATGTCTGCTCTTCTAAGAGGAATCGACGGCCTACTCGACATTGTAGAGGGCAATATAAAGAGACCAAATGAATCTGTACGTGGGGCTGGCGGTGCAGCTGCTGCAGATTTGGGACTTTATGAAGAGAATCTTAAGAAGTACAACAGGTTGGACAGTACGGCTTTGTTACTAATCACAAACAATATTGCTGACGAAACATTAGACAAGGTCATAAGATTTTCAACGTCTAAAGAAGTATGGGATGAGCTGCATAGATTATATGAAGGCGTGAGTGAGGATCGTCTGTATGATTTATGTCTGCAGTTCTTCAGTTACAGAAAAGATCAAGCTGATGATATTGTAACGCACATTTCGAAGCTGAAAAATATCTGGTATAGATTAAGGCAAGAATTAATGAAGGAAGTGGGAGTTAAGGAACTTCCAGACATATTATTAATTTGCAAAATCTTAGACACTTTGCCAGAGAGTTATTTTTCGTTCAAATCGAGCTGGTTACTAATGTCAAAGAAGGATCGGACTATTGAAAATATTACAAGTCAGTTGTGTGCACATGAAAAAGCGCTCGGTAACAATGGTAAAGACAATGAGTCTAGTTGTGACGCTCTTGCGGTGAAAGCAAGGAAGCTATGTGCTAAAATGGGTGATAACGTAACTCCAGGAACTAATAAGAAGATAAGATGCTACAACTGTAAAGAAGTTGGTCATATCAAGAAAGATTGTCCTAAGAGGAGTGTATCTCGTCAAGTTGCAGACGGTAATAAAGGAGTTAACATGATGTTATTGACTGTGAATTCAGCTGAATCTAGCATTGATCGTGAGAACTGGTATGTAGATAATGGTGCTACAAACCATGTGACAATGCGGGCAGATTTATATCAAGATTTTAAATATTTTGATGTGGAGCACACAGTAACAACGGCTGATGGAAATGTGATTAAAGCTATTGGGCAAGGTTCACTTAGCATTGAAGCTGTAGTTAACAAGAAGGTTGTCAAGTCAACATTGAGAGATGTTTGGTACGTTCCCAAGATAAATAGAAATCTGTTTTCGGTATTGTCAGCACAAGATAGAAATCCAGGAAGCTTGTTCGAGTCGCGAGTTACTATTTGTTCAATGAAAATTGATGGAAAAATTATGGTTACAGGACATAGAGAAAGGTATGGAGGTCTGTACAGGCTTAACTGTAAGATTGTACCACCATCTAAAGTAACTATAAATTTGGCACAGAAAGTAGATATGCTGCAACTGTATCATGAGCGGATGGGTCATCAAAACAAAAGGCATGTAAGAAGTCTAATCGAGAGGGAATTCGGAATAAAAACCAAGGAAAGTGGAGAATTATGCCAAACCTATATTTTTAACAAATCCCACAGACTGAAGTTTGGTGTACGGGAGAAGGCCACTAAGCCAGGAGAACGCATTCACACAGATGTGTGTGGTCCATTCCCTTTGTCGATATCCAGGTATCGTTACTTTGTATTATTCAAAGATGAATTCACACGCTACAGATTTGTGTACTTTCTTCGAGAGAAGGCAGAGGTACATGAGAAGCTGAAAGAAATGTTGGCATCTGCTAAGGTAACTGGTCATACAGTGAAAGAAGTACTGAGTGACAATGGTGGTGAATTTGACAATCAGAAAGCACGGAAAGTATTGACAGATATGGGTATAAAACAGCGGTTAGTCATGCCATACACGCCAGAACAAAATGGGTGTAGTGAACGGGAGAATCGCACGATTGTGGAATCAGCACGAGCTATGATGCATGCACATGAGGAACTGCCTCAAACTTTGTGGGCTGAGTTGGTGAATACTGCTGTCTATATTTTGAATAGGACAGGTCCAACTACAGTGGAACACAAATCACCCTTTGAGCTATGGAATGACAAGAAGCCACAGATTAAGCACTTACGGATTATTGGATCGCCTTGTTATGCGCATGTACCAAAACAGACCAGGAAAAAGCTGCATAAGCATTGAAAAAACCACTTTATCACCCCGATATAAGACTTAAGGCTACAACGAAATAATTATGTACGTGTAAGATGACGTCATAAACCAGGAACAAAATCGTAAAGAAAGAACATTTCGAAGGTACACAGTTTTTATAACGTTACAAATAAAATTTGCCCTTCAGAAGGTTATTCAGGTGCTTATTCAAAGTTATTGCATGTTTTTCAAGTCACTGGATCTTGACGTTTAAAAAAAATTAATGATATTAATTATGCTATATAAGTTAATGTGTGAATTCTTATTTTACCCGAACAATTTGCACATTTGTTTATCTTTTTTCTGTGAAGAGTATTTGTGCAATGACCGTAACTATCAAATTAATATAGCTTTATAGCCTCGAATCTTAGTTATACTCAACAATAAATGGATATCTGGGATTTATCTCTACGCCCTATATCCTCAACCAATAATCCAATTAGCGAACTAACAACGGCGCTAAAACCATGAACGAAAGCCTAACTGCCAATTTTGTATTGAATCCGGCTTTCAGTGGCAAAATTGCGATATTTTTTTGCAGTTTTTAAGTCTAGGTTTTATCGAAATGGTTAAGTAGGAAGGTAATGTTTTTAGACCGAACCGGTCGAGGACAGATAACTCTCTCGAAGGTAGAAAGCGAGAACGAATAACAAAGGTTGAGAAACTCCAAATCAACCACCTATATGCAAACCATAAATTAGTTTATTCAATTTCAGTTACATAAAAAATATATTCACAAAGCTCTAATACAAATCAATAATGTACAGGCCAATATCAAAATAAATAATTGAGCATCCAAAAATTCGTCAACATCGCTGTCGATTGGAAAAGTGCCGAGAACATTGACTGCATTGCCGCTAAACATTGAATGGCAATGCTGATTCTTTGACCGAAGAAATGACCAGTCCACGTGAAGAGTTGACTAATCGTGTATTGCCTGGATAACAAAATAAAACATAATTTCCCCTACGTCCTCCACTTGTAAATTCAGAATGCATAGTTACAGAATACTGAAGTGATAGTTATTGAATATTCTCGAGGCGCTCGTGTTCAATAATAACATGCACACCGTTCAATATTCAAGGTTAAGCAATGTTTGCATAGGTCGGTGCGTAGACTAATCAACATAATATCAAGATTCTGCAGCTCGATATTCATTAGTACACCTTTGATTACGGGTTATCAGAAGCCAGAAAATCCGACTCCAGTCTTGCCAAGTTACTGGGTAACACGATACTCGTGTTATCCAGTAACTGATTTATGGAGGTTAGATAGGTCTAAACTCTAGTACTTAGCTGCATCCATTTAGACTGGTACTCGACTCTGACATAATCGGGAAAAGGCTAAACATGTGATGAGTTATTGAGAGATTCTCTTTTGAAAGTTCGTTGCGTCTTATTCAAGTAGTAATACGCTCTAGTTCCACACGAAAATTTTGACATAATTCAAAAGGATCGACAAACTTATAAGGTACAAATATATTCAGGGCACGTATCGCAGTGTTTCATATGGTAAATTGCTTGAATGTTTTGAGCTTAAACAGTGTTGAAGCGTAACATGAATTACGATCAATTCAATTTTACGCTCGCTTAGTTCAACAATCGCGCTTTTAAAGTGGTTTATCGAAGAGTGAAGAGCTTATTGCCAACAATAATCAATTCACTTTTGATACACATCTTTTGTGACCCACTTTATACATTTTCGTCGCTGATGTTTGTGACATTTCTTTATAGGTTGTACGGGGTAAGGAATCGAATTGGAAACTAACATGCTCTGTTCGATTTGGTTGTTTATTTTCCAGGGCAATTTTCTTCATGGATTAGGTCTATGACTTAATAAAAGGGATGCAAGATATGTTTTTACTATCATATTTTACCCAATTTTTTTAATGGAGTAATTATAATATACCTACAACCTATATGTCGTAAATAAACATTATTTATTAGTTTGCTTTGCAGGCTGTAAAATTACATGAGGTAAGGTACGGCGGAGACGATGTCAGAGAGATAGAAATACCACTCACAAATGGTTTCTTCTTATCTCTTAAAAAATATTTTTGTAATAAACATATTTGCAAAACATTTTCATGGTGGTCTTTACTCTTATATGCAATCCGGTTGCGGGAATGTTCTGCCGGGGTTGTGGGATAGATCTAACGAGATGCCGCGGTCCCGGAACGCAAGGACAGCTGAAGGATCGGTGTGGGTTTTTAGTCAGTAGAAGTCTGACACTCCCTTCCACTCCACCCTGAGCGGAAAAGTCATTCAATGATTTTTCCACCCACAAAAAAGAGGTGGGTGCAGAAAATTGGGATACAAGGTGGACTCAATATTGACTCGTTCAGTAATTACTTACTTCGTGTTACGGGGCTAACACAAAGGTTGCGGTACAAATCGAATAAGGCGGGTTTTAATGAGTTACTGAGTTCATCATGAGGGTTGAAACTGTTCAAACGCCGTTAAAAGACCTCTAATTTACTTTCTTCTTTACTAATCAAAGTGTACGATAAACCATAAATCTGACTTGTCAAATGCCAGTTCTATTAGAATTCACATCAGATTGTATTTTTGCAAGAGGACAGAAATTCGTGCAAGAGAATATTTATATTATTAAATAAATATAAAAATTCTATATTATAAAATTTTGTATTTGTCTGTAAGGGCTTGTAATAAGCAACTTAGTTAATATACATTATTGTTATTATAATCGTATTAGTCTATAAGACTTCCGAAAATAAAATAATCTAAAATATATAAGTCCCATATTTAGTTGAAGTCCTGGTAAGACATAAAATAAAATAAAAAAGTGACAAGAAAAGCAAAAGCGCGTGAGCACAAGGTCGAACCCAGTCAGGCATATTACTTAGTATAATTGTTGTAGTACTTGCTGTTTTGAGTAATCTAGTATATAAAAATTTTGAATTTATGATAATTACTTCTGTCAATAAACGTATAACAAGTTACACGTATTTTTCCTTTACTAAAACTAATATTTAGTAATAACAACAATAATCTGTATCATCACCACTGTTCTCAAAATGGTGAAGGAAAACATCTTGTGGAAAACGGCATGTCCTACGACAATAATTTCGAAGACAGGGGAGATTCACCAAACCGTACTCGGCCCGCGTGATAGATTAAGGTCCATTCTCTCTCATAGAGAGGAGGTCTGTGTCTCCGCAGCGGTACCGTTATTAATAATTATATACAAATATACACACATCAAAAGTGTCTAGGGATCAACATATATTTTTGCAATAACTTTTCTCCTGATTGATATTAATTAAAATTTTCTTTAAGGATTCATCAAATAAAGTGTTTTCGTTTGTCACAGTAACGATAAACCAAGTCACCTTTGCATTAATAAAGAAATTTGCCATTTTCCTAATAAAGGGATTTTTGACATTTGAACCACTAACATTAAAGTTCGAAAAAAAGACTGAAATAACAGTTTTCTTTAAAATTTTATTGGGTAACTTAAATAATTAATAATCCGTGTTTCTACCGCGAACACTAACAACACAAGAACATCGGTTTGGCATACTCAAAATGAGTTCATCCAAATCACGCTGTGGAATGGCCGCCCATGTTCGTTGCAACAACAAAAAAAGGTCTTCTTGCGACTGGATACCCTCCATATTCGGCAGAGCTCTTCTCTGTAGCATATCCCATGCATGCATAATCGGGTTCAAGTCTGGCGACTGAGCAGGCCAGAGCAGGACATTGATGTTAGCTGCGGCGAGAGTCTGTCTTACAACTCTTGCGGTGTGCGGTCGTGCATTATCATGCATTAACTGAAATAAGGGACCGATTTGCACTTGTAGAGGAACGATGACGTCAGATACAATCGTCTCAGCATAAATTTGAGCGTTGAGGTTGCCTCTGATCCAAATCAACTCAGTTCTTCCGCCGATCCAAATACCCGCCCATATCATGATGGTTCCACCACTATAAGGATGGACTTCCTGGCAGGATTTTAATCGCTGTTGGCGTCCAGGGGTTCTCCAGTGTCGTATACGTCTTGTATCCGGTCTCATACCAAAACGAGACTCATCAGAAAAGCACACGAAACGCCATTGTTCTTCTGCCCAATTTCTGTGTTCAAGAGCCCATTGATATCGAATCCTACGATTGTGCATTGCTATAGGTGGTACCCGCAGCGGTCTTCGGGAATGAAGGTTCACTTCATGCAAGCGGTTTCTGACTGTTTGGTCGCTAATTAAGTTCCCTGAAGAGTGATGAAGCCTCACGGCTAACATCATGGCGGTTATTGTTGGAGCTCTTCGAGTTAAGATTTGAATGTATCGGTCTTGTCTCCGTGTGGTGCAGCGATACCGTCCTCCATGGCGCTCAGCCACGGTACCAGTGCTTCGGTAACGTGTCCAAAGTCGACTGATAACACTCTGACTTGTATTCAGAGCTAAAGCCACAGTACGTTGCCGGGAACCAGCTTCTATCATTCCCACGGATCTGAGCATTTCTTCCCTGCTTAAATGACGTCGCCGCTCCATAATAACGTTGGTTTTAATCAGTAGTAGGGAAACAGTAGCACTAATAATGTCTTCAATGCGTTGTATGTTTTTATAGGGAAAATATTGACAGCTGATTTTCATCTTTTACTCGAATTTGATTAACAGTTCCTGTTTCAAATTATGAAATGCACCAAAAAGGATCCATATAAATTTATAAAATCATAAATTTATTACAAAGCCACATCTCAATCTCAAGAAATCCGCATAAAAATGCTTGATCCCTAGACACTTTTGATGTGTGTATATCGACCCTCCCAAGCAATAACTCGGTAATGTGCTATTATGGGTTTTATGCTGTTATGTCAAATTCGGCATCTATGGACTAGAATACACCTTAGCAATTTTTTTTAAATTTTTCCAAATGATATTTACAAACATATTATGACACACGGGTTTATTGTTGGGAATTTAGACAGAAATATATATCGGCAAATAACCTGTTATAGAACTTTACGAAAAAAAAAATAATCTATACTAATATTATAAAGCGGAAAAGTTTGTTAGTTTGTTTGTTTGTTTGTTTGTTTGTTTGCTTGAACGCGCTAATCTTCGAAAGTACTGGGTGGATTTGGATGCAATTTGGTATGGAAGTAGCTTGAAGCTTGAGGAAGGTTATAGGCTACTTTTTACCCGACTGCAAAAAAGGAGAGTTATGTTTTTACCGTGATAGAATCCACAGGAGCGAAGCCCCGCGTGAGTACTAGTTATATTATATTTTGGTAAGTTGCGTTTACCGGGTTATTGGCGTAAATAATTTTCATGAAGTTTTTGGTAAACGTGAGTATGTAGTTTTAGTTGAATTCATTTTAATAAATGTAATCCGTAATACACAATAACAATGTTACTTAAGATTGGTATTGGCTCATTAATGTACGTAATATTTCAATGATTATGGTATTTATCAATACCGTCTCTAAAATTATTGGATATTACCACAATAACTCCGTAAAAGCACGTATGTATCAGCCCTACGATAAAATGGTTTTTTTTTTTTACACCCTAAATGTCCATAATACAATGTTACGAAATATTTTATGTGATAAAATTACTGCAATAACCTCGTAAGTACTATTACTGTAATATTTTATGTACTTTTTTTTAAGTATTATTTATTTTCATAAATTACCAGGTTTTTAATAAAAGGAATTCCATAACGTCACAGTCATATTCCGCGTAAAAATAGCTTTCATTTAATACACCAATGACTTTTATAGTCCTACTCGTTGAAAAGATATTTGATAAAATCAGTAAATCTTTTCTACTGTAAAATTTTGATTTTTCGATTACCGAGTTATTAGTAGATGGGATATGTCGAGTTTCAATAGCACAAATAGTTATTTACAGATTTCATGTTCATTAAAATCGTGTGCTTGATAATTTTGCTTCACTAATGAGTTTCTAACTTACTTCGCTATAATTGGGCACACGGATGAGGCTAAGGTCGGCTTCCTGCCCTCAGTTAACACACAAAGGTACCCAATTATAACTCAATACATCCTTTTAACTATATTGGTCGATGTTCAAAGGCTTAATTGAACTAGGTATAATAGGTCCACTTAAATTTCAAAGGTAACGCTGCGTCGTTTGGCTATTCAAACATAGTTTGTTACAAGGATCTACCAACGAACTTAAACCCAGAAACTGTCGATTGTAAATGGAAATATTTTCTAAAGCAGCAAGCAAGCAGGAATAGCCTGCAGACTCGTATATGTTGCTTTTCCAGATATGTAAGTAACAACTACGAAACTATGTCACACTGTACTACTAACTATGTAAACAATGTGGTGGAGCGAGTAATAGCAACAGTTACTTGAGTGACAATCGCGCGCCTACTATAGTTACTCCACTCTGTACATAGCTACACCACTCACGACCATTCAGAGCACGCATCCTATCAAGCATCCCCAACGCATTCATCCATATAAAAACCGTTGCTCAGGTGAATCCGTTTCCACCAGTTTTGGTTAAGTGGAGCAATTAATATTATTATTATTTGATGTCCACCAACATCAAACGCATCCATAGCACATCTCTGACGGAAAACCACCCTAAGAGGTTGGTAAACAAACAAGCAAGTTGCCCTTATTTTATTATGACACTACAGTATAAACCAACGGTTCGCATTTGGGGGAGGAGGGAGGGGGGTAAATGGGAGTCACCTAAGAGAAACTCATTCTGTAAACAACAGAATTTTTGTAATTTTATATATTATTAATTATAATCTAAAACTAATCGAGCAAGACTAGTATTTGTCTTATATTATAATAGTTTGATGATTATCAAAAAAACAAAAAAGTCACTGTCTCGAATAAGACAATGAGAGTTACAGATAGAATTCTGAAACAAAAAAAGTGATAAAAAAATAAAAGCACGAAGTGATAACCATGGCCTGTCCGTAGATACCATTTCCAAGGCAGATAAAATTGGTAAAAGTATATAATAGACGGTAAGTTCAACATCAGAAGGCGATGTTTCTGTTTTATGTTCTCCATTTTTTGACACCTACTTCCGTAATAATACGGTAAATTACTCTGTAGAATCAAAAATAATTATTCATCAAAATTGTTTAGTACGAAAATTCTTTTTTTGATTGAAAGGGTATACTTTGAAATTGGTCCCATTTTCATAAACGTCAGGATCTAATGATGGGGTCTTGGAGAAATCGAGGGAACTCTTCAAATATTATAGCCACACCTATGACGTTTTAGGTATTTATTATAGTAACTTGTGCTCAAATGGTACTTTTTGAGAGCAACTCTCAAAAAGTACCATTTGAGAAAGTGGAACTGATGATGAAGACCACAGATGGCCGCCAAAACTACTCAATAATAAGTATTGAGTGGATTGCGATTCGATTACTTGAATATGGATGTTAAGCACTTTATGCTCGTCACAATGCATATGGTGATGTGGAGCTGATGCTGAAGTACCAGGAGAACTCCTCAACAATTAACGGCCCAGCATTGGGAAAAGCAATATTTTGTAAAAGGTTATAAGTAGTTGACATTTAGGCTCTTGTAACTAGGTAAATTAAAAATCGACCAACTAAAAAGAGTGAAATAAAAACTTTTTACCAAAAAATTAAACCGACTCCCAAAAAACACTGCAAAGTGAAAAATAACTTTAATTTCGGAAGTCGGTGCCAAAAACGAAAATACCAAACTAAAGACACCGACTACCGAAATTAAAGTTATTTTTCACTTTGCAGTGTTTTTTGGGAGTCGGTTTAATTTTTTGGTAAAAAGTTTTTATTAAAGTAAGCTAAAGCAAGCATGCAAGCAAGTCGCGAGATACAAAAACTTATGACCTCTGAGTATTATTCTCATGGTAGTCAGCTAAGAAACACCGGCCTCTTCTACATATTATGTAGTTTAAAGTGACTAAAAATGATTGTCGTGTAAAACTGTTATTTTTTGAATAATATAATCCCATGAAAAACATGAATGCGAAATGAGAGCCAAGTTCAATATTATCATAAATGTCTTGGTTGTGGACTTCAACGACAAAAGAAGTGAAATCTAAATGGGTGCCAAGTTCAATGGTCAGTCCTGTAATTTTTTTATAACAACATAAAATATCATTTTTTCTTATAACTTAGGAGAATATAATATCATAGCCTAAGGTTTGACCTGGCTAGTTTTTATATACGAATTATTATGTTCGATGGTAAGTTTCTACCAGCAAGCCAAATTTTCGGAATAATAAAATAAGAACCGACAAGTAACAGGTTTAGAACTTGCAAAGGCTATAATATAATTCGTATTTGAAAACTAGCCAAGTCAGACCTTAGGCTACAATATATTCTCCTAAGTTATAAGAATAAATGATATTGTATGTTGTTATAAATAAATTACAGGACTGACCATTGAACTTGGCACCCATTTAGATTTCACTTCTTTTGTCGTTGAAGTCAACAACCAAGGCATTTATGATAATATTGAACTTGGCTCTCATTTCACATTTATGTTTTTCATGGGATATCATTACTTTTTGTATATAAATTAGTAGTAGATACTTATAACAAAATTAATACTAAATGGTTTTTTGTTAAACTACTGTATTTTCCTACGTTTACAGGGTATAATTGTCCTTTCTGTGTTATTTTCTATATTTTCTTGTACCTTTGAAATGTTCGAATGAATTGCCCATTCAGTATCCGGAATTCTTTTTACGCGTTTTGCCTCCATGGTGTAGTGACCCTCTAAGATAATAGGTGGCGCTAGTGGTTGTAGAATACGGTTAGTTACGCGTAATAAATACGAAAATTTACCATATTCTTATTTATAAGTACAAAAAATGGAAATATTTGGATTAAAAAAAATTTATGGTGGTATTTAACTCGTTATATATTCACGTAAAGATCTTAAAATCCACATGTAGAGATTTACAGGCACTAATTATAAGTTAAGTGAAAATTATAATAGAATGATAAAAAATTACCAGTTTCTGATTTTTTCCTTTGTATTCACCTAATTACCTATCTTCATGCCAAATTTGAACTTTCTAGGTCATCTGCAACTGGATTATAGTTTTGATCTATAGGTTAGTCATAAAAATGACGATTTTTGGACGTTAATATCTAAATAACCGTTTGAGATATGTTTATAAAATTTAGAACACATATTTATCTTGCCAGTCTCAATATATGAGCCAAATTTGACAATTTTAGGTGAAATCGTTTTTGAGTTATGAGGGGCTCAAAAGTGGCTCCAAATGGTTCATGTAATATTACACACGGTGAGCTGCGCGCCAGTTCTTGGCTTGACACGCTCCCGCGTGTCTAGATATCTTTTATGACCCGATCGAATACTCGTGAGAAGCAAAAATGACTTAACTAAACCAAGTCCAATATATTTCAAAGAAAAGTATGTTTCGGATATATTCCTAGAGAAGATCTTTCTCAAGCGCTTAACTAACTTTAATTTGTTTGTTACATGCTTATTTGACAAGACAAACATCCCCCACACATCACTGAAATGTTTGTTTACAAAATAAACAACAACACACCAACTTACCGCAACCCGCAATCCACAATTGTGCTAAAATTATGTAAAAGGCATCTAGAGTTCGCGTGAATGAGCTTACCGACAGACTTAGTTTAATGCTGACAACTTTTTTAACATATGTTTACTTCAAGTACCAACTATCAAGGTAGTTAATAGTGGAGTGCCCAGGGGTTTTGACCTCGGAAAATGGTTACAGTGAATGATTTTTTTTTGGTTTAGGTGGTATTTTTTTATACTTGCAAAGTTTACCAAAAAATTTTTGTGCTTTAAATTTTCTCATTATTTAATTGAAAAAAGATAAAACATATTCCAGCATATAGATAGATAGATAGATAGATATACTCTTTATTGTACACCATAACAGAATTAAATAAGGACTTAAAAACTACAAAGGGTGTTACAATGGGCGGTCTTATCGCTAAAAGCGATCTTTTACAGACAACCTTTAGATGGATTTGACACAGCAGGAGAAAATAAATTCGCGGGTAGTCCATGGTGTACTATTTACTTATATACAATAAATAAGTAATAACCTACATACTCAATACACATATACATATACATACATAAAAATAACAAAGCTGAGATATATAAAAAATAAAATAAAAATAGTAACATATTAAAGAGAGAGATAGAGATCTTTTACCATGTTTTTGAAAGAAGGAAGGGTTTGTGCTTGTCTTACTGACACGGGAAGAGTATTCCACAGTCGTACTGCTTGAGCTACGAACGACTTACCAAAGAAATTGGTGGAGTGACTCGGTACCTCTAGCCTCAAGTTTTCCGATGACCTCAGAAATTTGGCATGTGTGTCACGGAGGAACTTAAAACGTTCTTTAAGATAAAAGGGGGTCTTAGGATTGAACAGAATACTGTAAAGCAGAGACAATATGTGTAAGTTCCGGCGAAGACGTATAGGAAGCCACTTGAGTTTCGTACGAAATTCAGATACGTGATCATATTTGCGCAAACCAAATATAAATCTAATATAAATCATATAATTTAACTTCAAATAGCATTTTTTTATGTTTACGTCGAATTTTACTCGAATAGTAGAAAATCATCTTTTGGAGATACTTGTATTTATGAAGGGTCATAGAGACCTTGGACAGGTAGTAAAACGTGAACGCGAAGGAGGGAAGATTAAAGGGACGGTAGTGGATAGTTTAGTTATAAATGACACGTGTCCTGTATATTATTGTTAATTTAAAAGTGAATATTATGTGATTTTACGAAAATTTGCTATATGTTGCTAACGGAAGTTTTATTGGAGACAATTTTTTGCTGTAAAACTTCTGCTCTAGATTTTTTATTTCTTCGTGTGGTAATAAGGTAATTTGATTAAAAAACTGCAATTAATACTAAAGAATTGAATAATTGGTAGATGATTGAAGGTCAATTCAAGTAAAAGAAAAATTATAAAAATCAATAAAACGTAATAAATTTTGTTACTTTTTATTTATTATAGGTTTCTAAAAATGGATGAACCATGTACCAGTATCATGGCTGATGAGCATAAGTTGCATACTATGTGAAAAATTAAGTTCATCATCCGAAACGAACTCAGATTTGGGTGAAATTATAAAAATAAGCAGAGAAGTATCCACTTTGAGAGCTGCTTCGAGCGAACGACATTTTGGATTATTACCTCACCTGCAAACTGAATTCGCTTATGCCCATACAAGTTGTCGTCAAAAACATATTGATAAACTAGTACTCACGCGGGGCTTCGCTCCCGTGGATTCTATCACGGTAAAAACATAACTCTCCTTTTTTGCAGTCGGGTAAAAAGTAGCCTATAACCTTCCTCAAGCTTCACGCTACTTCCATACCAAATTTCATCCAAATCCACCCAGTACTTTCGAAGATTAGCGCGTTCAAGCAAACAAACAAACAAACAAACAAACTTTTCCGCTTTATAATATTAGTATAGATAAAATATTAAAATTTATCAGAAGAAGCAAAATGAAACTTCACATATTCATCTCCGAAAAAAAGCTTCGAAGTAGCACTGATGTATTAAACTTAAAAATATTTAAAAACGTCAATGAAGACTCCAATAATATATTTCAAGCAGGTGTAGCATGCATTTTGGCTTTATATGGAGCTCCGGCAAAAATTAAAGACTTGAATACATTGAGATACAATTTTTTTCATTAAAGCTACAACCAAAAATACAAGTGTTATTTTGTCATCATTACCACCTACAACTGATGCCACATTTGAACACCTGAAAAGAGTGTGAAACAAACCCAGATATGGTTACGAAACGACATAAATATTGGAGATGGGGGGTGAAAGTATCTCAATAACATGTTTACCCAATAACGATGAACCAATTACCAGCACCGGATAATTTACTGCAAATGTTATTTTGTAATTGCAAAAAAGGGTGTGGAGCTGCTGGTGGATATCGGAAGAGTGGTGTATTGTAGTGTAACATGTTTACAGTGCAACGGAAATAGTTGCCTTAATACTTTACCTACCATTAAAATAACTGAAGTGGAAGAGAATATTTGATGCAGATCAATCATGTAAAATGCCTAAATAAACCAAAATTTTATTTTAAGTGTTACTTTTTTTCGATTTTCCTTGATTTATTCCATTTTCCCACTTATTATGCTTATAGAAAAATATACATTAACCTAATTTTGATTTAAAAACTATTTTACAGCCTAATATGCCTCATGCTATTTGAATTATTGTAATTATTCATTTTTTTAACACGCTTTTATTAGGTCGACCTGTATGTAACTAACTATGTAATGGAATCTAAGGTAACTAATTTAACCATCTTGCAAGGGTCGAAGCGTAATGAAAATTGGCAGCTGTATATAGTTCTGATGACAATATAATAATATGGTACTGTCGAACTGATCTAATAATGGAGCCGGAAGATATGAACTGGAACTTCATGATGGAAAATCGTATCATAGCTGTTTTGGATTTCTTAGAAAAGTCTTGTAATGAACTTTGACCACGATTAGGTTTGAAGGTCTGATGATGAAGCCGGAAGATAGGCACTGGCATTCCATGATGGAATATCGTATCATAGTCGTGTTTTACGTGCATTTATAAAAGCGTGTTTATCTAGTGATTTTTAAACTATTAATTTATTATATTAAAATCAAAAGCACAAATTTTCAATAGATAAACTTTTTTATTTATGTTATTAGCTAAACATTTATTTTTATTTCATCCACTGTAACGAAAGTCCGAGGTATGTATGATTTTGATGCTCCAGGCGCTCCACTATAAGGAGTTAATGATGATTATCTGGTAGGTAAGGTCTGGTTCTGGTCTTAAGTATATTATGTAAGGAAAATCAACATATGACTCCTCTCTCTTTGGGTGGAGCGGAAGGAATTGTTTGACTTATACTGACTATAAATCTACTCTGTTCAATCAATTACCTTTGCGTTAAGTTTTTTTTTTTTCAAGGATGGGTAATCATCCAGTTAATGCTTCCGGGGGAACTTGGAGGATTTGTCAGACTTTCTCGACTCCACACGAAGGGCAAATGACGTGTTCTGCCATTTGAACTTCGAGTTCTGACTGTTCCGAGGCCGCGGTAGGTAACTCATTCGAAAAATTCCAGTGTCATATTGTAGCTCTGTATGAGAGACTAACCTCCAAACAGGTTAATAGTTATCTACACTTAAGATACTATTGACCACTATAGAATTTGCCGCAGAATAATAGTAGGGAGCAACGCCGCTCTCTAAAGATTCTAATCTTATCCCAACTATAACTTTAAAATACTAAAACTTTTCTCGAATATGTTGGGGTCGGCTTTCAGTCTAACCGGATACAGCTGAGAATTAGTGTTTTACATGTAGTGACTACCTAACTGACCTCCACAACCCACTGGGTAACACAATACCTCTTGGCCAGACAAAGACAGCCGGGTCCAACAACTTATTGTGCTTTACAAGGCACGGAGGAATGTCAATATGTTAAAAAACTTTTTTGCAAAAAATGAAAGTTTTTATTTCACGCTTTTTAGTGGATCGGTTTATAATTTATCTAGTTACAAAAGCCAAAATGTCAACTACTTATCACCTTTTACAAAATATTGTTTTTCCCGATGCAATACCGTTAATTTTTGAGGAGTTCTCCTGATCAGCTCTACTTCACCATATGCATTATGACGAGCATAAAGTGCCTACACCCATATTCAAGTAATCGAATCGCAATCCATGAAATACCTATTATTGAGTAGTTTCGGTGGCCATCTGTGGTCTTCATCATCAGTTCCACTTCCCCAAATGGTGCTTTTCGAGAACAACTGCACAAGGTACTATAAGAAATACCCTAAACGATTTAGGTGAGCTTGAAGAGTTCCCTCGATTTCTCCATGATACCATCATCAGATTCTAACGTGATGACAATGGGACCAACTAGAAAGTATACCCTTTCAAACTAAAAAAGAATTTTCTAAATCGGTGCCGGCTGCACCGATTTAGAAAATTCTTCGAGATTTGAAGTAACAAAAAAGTTCAAGACGAACTGAGAACTTCTTCCTTTTTTTGAAGTCGGTTAAAAATGGTCACCCTTCCACAGACCGACCTCACTAAGCGTAGCTTAACCATGAAGATGACCCGTGCGATACAAGATACTAATCGATTAACATAATAGAAATCGGGTCGCGAATAATAATCCTATAATACAAGGACATAATTTATCTTTATTTATTTTAAAGAGGGTTTGATCAGACATGATCATACCACCCTCATAGGCCTCATAATAATAACTTACTCTCTACACTTAATTATAGTCTAAGTCCAATCTAGGGCCACGCTGAGACGGCTTTCAAATTTAAGCCGAAACCATAACGAATCGTATGAAATCTTTCGAGTCCCAAGAGGCTCCGCTCGGTATTATGTATTATGTAATATTCTAATCGAATAATTACATCTTAATGTATTGTTCCGTTAAGCGGGAGGTAGATTGTAATCCGGCAGTAATGCGATTAGGGAATAATTGTATTGGATTTTATTATAAAGGAGGAACTCGGTGGCTAAATAACAACAGCCACATAGGTCGATTTTTTCTTTGGACCCGGCTGTAATTTTCACATATTTGACAGTAGGTATATACGGGTAATCAGTAGCTGGACAAACTTATCATGACAAGGGGTAATGTGTTATCTAGTCATTGGGTTGTAAAGGTCAAATAGGTAGTCGCTCCATGTAATACTCTAGAACACAGCTGAATCCAGTTAAGCTGGAAGCTGATCATAACACTTGGGAAAAGGCTAAGCAGATGATCCTAATTTTATTATAAAAATTTGTATTTTTATAGCAATATGCTTTTTATAAATCAGGGTATTATAATAGTGTTACGCCAGTCGCTTAGCGAAGTACGTCGAGAAACTTCGACAGAAATCTAGAATGTTCGAGACACTAACGCCATCTAGCGGCGAGTAGCAGTACTGAGTATATCAAGTAGCTTCTGGAATATTCTTGGCAGTGTAGGCGGTGAGTCGATTTTACAAGGATGTTCTAGAACTCATAGACCGGGGTATAAATAGATCGCTGAGGAACGCAGTCGGCAGTGCAGGCAGGCTGGGTGGGAAAATCATCGAAAGACTTCTCCCGCTCTGGGTGAAGCGGAAGGGTTTGTCAGACTTCTACTGACTAAAAACTCACCCTGTTCCTTCAGGTGCCATTAAGTTCTGGGGCCGCATCTCGTTAGAACATTCCTGCAACCCTGGCCTGCCATAGGCTTACATTGACACAATATGCAGCAATGCCATTGCAATCTTGTAACACGTAACTCAAACCTCCTACGATTATTATATTATATGTTTATATAGTATTGGTTGAGGTTACATGTTGAATGAGCATATTTGATAGACTACTGATCTATCCCCTGACACAGAGAACAACGGAGTCTGATGTAAAACGAGAGCTTATCTGTATTTATGAAAACACGTGCTTTTGTTGGATCTAAGCATGAAAAATAGCAACTTTTTTATTACTTTTAGATCAGCTGCGTATTGAAAAAAATGTTTTTCGCAAAATATCTTCACATCAATAACACCAGTGTAAACCGATTTTCCCTCAGAACACTTTGCAGGAAAAATTGGCCAATATTTTCCTTCTAAAATTTCATGTATCAAAATAATGTTATACTTTGTTACTCACGTCTACATTTTATTCAGGCGTGTGTGACTCTCCAATAAAAATTTACGGCTTGTTATGCCTCCCTATAAGATAAAAGTACATTAAATGAAATTTTACCTATGAAATTGTCGTTTTGTCGTACTGGATATTTCAAATTAAAATATATATTTTTTACTAGGTATGACTCTTAATGATAAATTTTATTTTATAAACACACTATAAACATGATTTTTGTATTTGTTTTTTCTTAGAATGAAATATATAGTTTAGTGTATTTTAGCTTTTAGTGCTTCTTCAATAACATTCGTTTCCCTTTAAAATATTATTTTATGTAGCTTTTACTACCTTGTCTTTGCGTTTTCCTCATACAAGATAGAAGGCAATGTAACAAGCGTAACCTTCAGTGTCATAATCTAGTTTAAGACTTAATTTATTTACTCCCCGCAGTTCCGCTCGCGCGAAAGATATATTAAGCTTAAAATGTATCTGACTGCTTGTTTTATGGTAAAACCGCGTATTTCCTAAGAATGCTTCTTCTCTTCGTATCCTTTGCTCCAGAACGCAAGAGCAGTTGAAGAAACAGGGAGGGTTTTTAGTCAGTAGAAGTCTGACACTCCCTTCCGCTTCACCCAGAGCTGGAGAAGTAATTTGATGATTTTCCCACCGGAAACAAGGTACCTACCTTGTTTCTGGTGGGAAATGTGTGGGAAATGTACATAAAAATAAAATTAAAGTGTGTCTGAGTTGTGAGTTAGAAACAACTGTTTTCTAAGTGCTTAAGTTTATTTGCGTTTTACTATTGCGTAAATATAGTTATTCCTTAACTGTTGGCTGAATCTAATTGAATGAGACTATGGTTTACTGGATGATAGAGGAAATTATTGATCGACATATAGGGTACTTTTTATCATGGAATTCCCGCGATAGCGGGATTTACGCGGGAAAATCCTCCAACGACGTACACTAGGTTTTTAGGGTTCCGTAGCCGAATGGCAAAAAAGGAACCCTTATAGTTTCGATATGTCTGTCCGTCTGTCTGCCTGTCTGGCTGTCTGTCCGTCCGTCCGTATGTCACAGCCATTTTATTCCGAAACTGTTAAGACTATACATGTGAAACTTAGTAGTTAGATGTATTCTGTGAACCGATTTCTGCTTTCCAATTTTAAGAAATCAAAAATAAAAATATTTAAAGTAAAGGGGTCCCCATACATGGAACTAGAACTGAAAATATTTAATTTCTTGAAACCTATGCGTGTGTGGTATTTATGGATAGGTCTTTAAAAATGCCATTGAGGTTTCTAAAACCACTTTTTCATAAAGTCAATCGTTTAAGAGATATAAGCTTCCAAAGTGGAAAAATGTGTGTCCTCCCCCTCTAACTTCTATAATAATGGAGTGAAAAATCTATAAAAATATATATGTCTGTAGATCTTAATGTAAACTTGCAACCAAAATTGGTTTGAACGAAATTGGGTCAGCAATTTTTGATATACAGCATATTTTCTAAAACCGCAAATATAACTTTGTAATTCATACAAACACTATGAAAAACAAAGTTATTTAGCGTAGTTGTAAAAATGTAAATAAGCTGGTTTTAAGAAGTTTTTAAGGTTTTTTTTTATTTGTCATTTAATTATATATATTATATTATTACAGTTACTACGGAACCCTTCATGGGCGAGTCTGACTCGCACTTGGCAAGTTTTTTAAAAGATGGCTATTGTTTGATTACAATCTCACCCGATGCTAAGTTATGATGTGGTCGAAGATAAAGTACGGTTGCCTAAAAGTAACCTATTCACGCTTGACTTAAAGGCCCCAGCTTCTGCCTTTTTATAAGTGCCCATGTAAACTCATATAATATATTTTTTTAAGATTACTAGCAATGAGGGTAGAATTCACATTACTAGCAACCTTGCTTACCCTTCCAACTAAGCTAAATATTCTAAGTGGGTTTATGGCAATAGTGTAATCGGTGAGGTGACTTCCGACCTGTCGATCACAAGTCTATTGACGCTTACAAAATAAATCATACATTTAAAAGGTATACTATTAATATTTTTAGGGTTCCGTAGCCGAATGGCAAAAAACGGACCCCTTATAGTTTCGATATGTCTATCCGTCTGTCTGTCTGTCCGTCCGTCCGTATGTCACAGCCATTTTATTCCGAAACTATTAGGACTATACATGTAAAACTTGGTAGGTAGATGTATTCTGTGATCCGCTTTCCGATTTTAAGAGAAAATTTAAAAAATATTTAAAATAAAGGGGGCTCCCCATACATGGAACTGAAACTGAAAATATTTTTTTTCATGAAACCTATACGTGTGTGGTATCTATAGACAGGTCTTTAAAAATGACATTAAGGTTTCTAAAATGACTTTTTCATAAAGTTAATTGTTTCAAAGATATACGCTTCCAAAGTGGTAAAATGTGTGTCTCTCTCCCTCTAACTTCTATTATAATGAAGTGAAAAATCTAAAAAAACCATATGTTATAGAACTGAATGTATACTTTCAACCAAAATTGGTTTGAACGAGATCGAGTTAGCAGTTTTTGAGATACAGTATATTTTCTAAAACCGCAAATATAACTTTGTAATTCATACAAATACTATGAAAAACAAAGTTATTTGGCGTAGTTGTAAAAGTTGTAAATAAGCTAGTTTTAAGAAATTTGTAAGGTTTTTTTTTTTCAAATAAATATATTAAGTATATTATATTTATTATAGTTACTACGGAACCTTTCATGAGCGAGTCCGACTCGCATTTGGCCAATTTTTTTTATTTTGTATTTACCCGCAAAGGAAATCGCGGGCACAACTAGTGACATAATATTAATCTTCTCTACCTAAGAAATCTGGTCCTAAAGTTCCCCAACTCCAATACCAGCGTTGCCATCTTAACTTTAATAAAACTAGAAAATGCGGTTTGTAACTAATCTGGGGGCACGGCAGTGCCCCCGCCAAGTCGAGCAAAAAAGCGGCACGGCCGTACCATTCTTTTCTTGAAGCAATTCAGGCCATTTTCGACCCCCTATAACTTCGTTGTGGATAAAACTAGAAGCTTGAATTTTCAGTAACCAAACAGGCATTGTATAAACACGGTATATTTCAAATTTCATTCAATTTGAACCAGTAGTTTAAGAATAATTATAACGAGTCAAAGTTCCTTAATTTTGTTATTTTTGTCACTCACTGACTGACCGATCATCAAAAGTCTAAAGCACTTCTAGCAGACATAGAAGCTTCAAATTTAGAATACAATTAGTGTTTAGTATATGAATCAAGAAAAAACTATAATATTTTTCAAATTCGTTCCAGTTTTCTAGATACATCAACTGCATAAATAACTTTGTAATCCCATATAAATATATAGGATTACAAAGTTACATTTGCAGTTAATTAATCAGTGTACCTGTATAATATAATGAAATAATAGATGTAGATGGGTACTCTTTTTTTCTTGGTGAAAAATATCATCGAATGACTTCTTCCGCTCGGGTGTATCAGAATTCTACTGACTAAAAACCCACCCTGTTCCTTCGGAAGCCCTAAAGTTCCGGAGCCGCGGTATCTCGATGGAACTTTCCCGCAAACCCCGACAGGCAATGGCCCTATGAGGCCTCGTCACTTGTATTAACAGCTTTTTGAGGCGCGCGTGGAACACAACGCGCCGCCGACCCGGGCCTGGTCCTTACCGGACGGTGAGCGACCCCTGCTCGCCATCCGCAGGCCCGCGCCTACGGTGGCCCGAAATTGACTCGCGATCCACGACGCCCGGGGCGTCTCCCCCGGCAGCTGGGGCGCGAGGAAGAAAGTTGCCTCTCCCTCGCACGTTAGGCCTCCTCCTTCGCTAGCATGACTGCTTCGCAGCAGGAGGTGACTGCATCCCATTCCCTCTCGCTTCGCACCATGGTCTAAACCAGAGCAGGGCGCGAGAAGTCGCTGCCGCCGATCGCCTCTATGAGGATACGACGGTGCTCCACCCATGCAGGGCACACCTCGACCATATGCTCCACCGTGTCTTCCAGTGTAGATAGGTACCTAGATATAATAATTATGCTCAAAGGTAACTTGTTAAATGGTCAACGGAATAAAAAAGCAAGAAGTATTAAGAGTATTGGGGAGTATTAGGTAGAGTAAATTGCCCGAAATTGCATAATTACTTACTTATGGATTAACTTTAACCGAGACGTTTGACGAGTGCGGCATTAATTATTACTAACTAATTCAAAAGACATACGTGCGTATTCATATGTGCGTATCAAAGCCTCCGAAAAAAACCCATGGAGACAGGGAGTGGGCTTTGAAAAAAACTTTAGCTGAAGTTCAAGAAGTAGTACCGGAAAATAAAAAAAAGGAAGGCTACCTACAAAAATGAGAAAAGCTCATAAGACAGAGAGAGGGCTTTAAGAAAACTCGTTGTTGGTATACAAGAAGTAGAAAGTACCGGAAAGGAAAAAAGTAGGACTTTCTACAAAAAGCAATGAGATCCCATAAAAAACATTACTTGTCAAAAACCCAAGTCTCGCAACTTAGTTGTTCTACCGTAAAAAGTTGTGAGATCCATGTAATACCAAGTCGATTATTAATTTATTCAGTCCCTACTTAAGGGACCTTCTGTCTTAAGTTGTTACGTAATTATCTAACCTAACGACATCTTATAGTGACCATATCAATATTAAAAATCTTTACCGTTTTAAATAAATAGATTGACTTGGCAATCGCAATAAACAATTTAATTTATATATGTATTACTTGTGAGATATATTGTGTTTTCATGCGATGGCCGCAGTCAATCTATTTATTTAAAACGGTAAAGATTTTTAATATTGATATGGTCACTATAAGATGTCGTTAGGTTAGATAATTACGTAACAACTTAAGACAGAAGGTCCCTTAAGTAGGGACTGAATAAATTAATAACCGACTTGGTATTACATGGATCTCACAACTTTTTACGGTAGAACAACTAAGTTGCGAGACTTGGGTTTTTGACAAGTATTGTTTTTTTATGGGATCAGATTTTCTCGGAAGTATTTTGCATTGATTTAAATTTTTAACTAGGTACTACTATTGCAGCAGTAAAACTTTCTGATTAATCTTACAGCGTAACATTACAGGGCCAAAAGCTGTTAAATAAATCCGTTTACCTACTTGTTTGTGTAAATTAAAAGAAAACACTTCAGTGTTGTAAAAGTTTAGTAAGTCAATAATCACAAAATTGTTGATCGTATTTTGTTGTTTTAGATAAAATTTGCTTATGTCTTCGAATTATGTTCAAACTGTTCGTATATTGTTAGATTTTCGGTTGATGATCTTAATAGTCTGTCTTTTCAATAAAAACCTAATGCCATGTCACTTCCATAAGGTTTTTATTGAAAAATTGAGTTTAGATTCCATATTTTTGTGGTCGTAGAATGATATAAGACGAACTCCTACCACATGTTACATACATCAATGTACTTCATACACCAGGTATCCTAGCAACTACCCATCAAAACTAAATGAAATATAAAGTTTATATAGTTTATTTTAATACTTTAATTGATATTTTTACATCAGTAGACGATTAAACAATCATTAAAAAAATTAAACTTTCTAATAATACACATAATCTTCAAAAGGCGCCTGGAGCGGAAGCGGTGAATTTTGAAACACTTAAATTACCCCGATGATAAGCATCAGCTCAAAAACGGAGCGCCGCACCCTAAAAAGACCAAAACAGTAGTACAATGTTTGATTGTTTTTTAAGAACTTCTTTGCAATGTTTCAGCAAGCAGCAGTCATCCTAACAAAGGAGGAGTCTGAATGCGTAAGGGGGAGATGATTTTCTTCATCGCACCTTCGCCGCCACGTGAGACGCCAAGAGCGTCGGGGAGAGCGAGCCGAACTCCGGCCACCGTAGCGGGCTTGTGGGCAGCGAGCAGGGGTAGCTCACCATCCGTTAAGGACCAGGCTTGCGTCGACAGCGCGTTGTGTTTCACGTGCGCCTCAAAGAGCAGTCAGCAGCATTGATGGAGCCCGACAGGGCTATCTATTGCCTGCCAAGGTTGCAGGAATGTTCTAAAGAGATACCGTGGCCACGGAACGTAAGGGCAGTTGAAGGAATAGGGTGGGATTTTAGTGAGTAGAAGCCTGACACTCTCTTCCGCTCCAGAGCGGGACTCCTCCCACGATACGAATGCAATACCTACTTATAACTAATCTTATAAGAAAGAGGCAAACTTTTCGGTCTTCCCCACTTATTACGTGCCTTGAAACATCGCGAAGTGAATTATGAAGAAAGTGGGATAATATCGAGGGATGAAAGAATTTTCAAGTTTGTATGAGTTATAAATCATTGTCATAGAATATTAAGTATTGAAAGTGGGGTCCTTACTTTAGCCAAGACCAACAGAGTGGAAAATTTTCTTCCGAAATGTTTACGTTAATGTTTGGGCCGTCTTTATTCCTTACATACTTCATTACTTGTTCTTATAATGATAAAATGTGTGGGATAGATAATTGTATGTACCTATACTATGAACGTACGTATAATGAATTAAATCTGACGAGACTTTAGATCTAGCCGCGATTTCGAGACAATATAGAATCAGTCTCGCAAGTTTTCGAGATCTACGAACTCTTGAGTGACAGGACATTTTTTTATAAAGTATGCAAATGCTGTTAGTTCCATTTAATGTGTATCAAAACAGAAATTTAATCATGCCTGTAATTTGGCATATATAACAGTAACATATAAAAATCTCTTATCCCAGAATGCTGCGTTCCATAGCTCTTTTGCTAACTCCAAGGGGCACCAGTAAGCAACCAGATCCAACCACCGCAGGTCAGGACTGTAGTTTGGATTACAAGATTTTGTAAAAAATTCCTATACACATTAATAAAAGTATCGCACCAGCACTTGTGACTAGTATGACCATTGTTCAAAGCGGTTGACCATTGACCCAAGTATACGTAGATAGATAGATATACTCTTTATTGTACACCATAACAGAAAACAAATAAAGACTTAACAACTAAAAAAGGGTGAAACAATGGCCGGTCTAGTATTGTGATCATAGTTTCACATTATTAACAAAAAGCCAACATCATCATATTTACTGTTGCTTTTTTCTACGTACAAAGTATAACTACATATGTATATGCTAGCACTACACTATCCCAGTCATTTTATTTATAAAATAATAATAGTCAGAAGGCTCTAGAATAATTCTATTACATGTTTTAGTCACAGTCACACAGCGATAACGTTTGCCAAAAGTTCAAACTACAAGCAGAAAAATAGACACTAAATATTGATAATATTTGATACGTTTCCTGCCACAGAATCTTTTCTCTTTAATCAAAGAAAGAGCAATGAAATCTTCAAAGTTATTCATCACATTAAAACTTAAAGGTGCTAGTTACAAGTCCTTGAGGTAGGTTTAAATAGACAGAGATGAATGGCACGCTAGACGAAATTAATGAGATTTCTCAGACAGAAATGGTAAAACTCTCCATTTTCCCGCAGAGTTAGGTAGATAAGAATCACCGTCGACTAGTTAGATAAAAGAAGTCTACAAATGATAATAATATGAGGAAAAAATAGGGAATAATATTGGTAGGCAACCGATAAATAAATGAAATATACTATAATATAGCACTGATCATGAAATCCCTTAAGTAAGGCATTTCATAACTCTTTCTGTTTCAACTAATCTTCGTAAGTACTGAGTTGATTTGGATGCAATTTGGTATGGATGTAGCTTGAAGTTTGACTACTACCTACCCGACCTGCAAAAGAAGGAGGGTTATGTTTCTATCGTGATAAAGTCCACGGAAGCGAATACCCGCGCCTACTAGTCCTTACTAATATTATAAATGCGAAAGTAACTCTGTATGTCTGTGTGTTACGCAATCACGCCTAAACTACTGAACCGATTTTAATGAAATTTGGTACGGACATAGTCCAGAGCCTGAGAAAGGACATAGGCTGCTTTTTAATGCGAAAAAAGGGCTGTAAGGTTGAAATAGGGCATGAAAGTTTGTATGGAAATTACTTTATTTTTAAAGCTAGAAGCTTGAAACTTATTTTTTAGACTTTTGATTAGATATTAATAAATACGACATTCCAATTATGTATGAGTTTTATTTTCAAAATAATTAGTTTTAAAATTAAAAATGCTGCTGAAAGTCACTATTTCGCGCGGATGAAGTCGCGCGCACAGCTAGTAAAGATATAAAAGTGAATATTGAAGCAATCAACAACAAGAGACGTACGCCAAAGGCCACAAACTAGGCACAGCCTATATTTTGGTGGCCCAGGATCATAGTTACACCAGCGACACACATTTACTATTCACAGAAGCACTGTCGTGTCATCTGAGCTAGACCTTCATAAATATGAAATAGTACTACATACACGTGTCCGTGTGATATAGGTACAGGTACCGTACTTGTACACCACACGTATTTAGTTCCCTGACTAACCGTACTACCTAATCTAATTTTCCAAATGGCAGACAACCCAGATTATACGAAGTTCGTTAACTTCGCTACTGGTCGTAACTGCATGACTAGATAAAATAATGTTCGCTGAAACATACTTTATTTCCTTTTCCCTTTCGGACTCTGTGCAGTACAGACGTGTCTACGAAAATACTCAGTAAATTTTTAATTAAATCAAAAATATCAAAAAATAGTGTCAAATAAATCAAGTGAGGTACCAGGAGCGCATAGCACCGTGGATACGGAGCGCCCAGCGAGCGAGAACATCCCGTGCAAGACAAAGAACGATATATATTCTTCACTGTGACCGCATAACTTACGCTCAAGGACGCGCCCTTTCACCACCGGCGAGCGAGAACACTCCGCGCAAGACAGGGACAGATACATCTTCACGTGAGTAGAATTCACTGTGACAGCGTAGCTCACGCCTAAGGATACATCTTGTGACAGGATTCCTGTCACTGCTGCGCCAGCTCAAGTGCCTTCCTCTTGTGTGTATCGTCATTGTAACACTCGTGCGCTACGGCTGGGTGCAGTGACTCACATATCTAGCTACAATAACATTATTCTGCCGCGGCTATTACACGCTCACGATTGCGCTTCTATGGTATAAGCAGTGCGCACTTTGTGTTTTGCTCTACATAAACTCTGATTGCTCTGTATCAAATATGACTTCACAGATGAATAAATCGTTTTCGGATACGGAAATTAGCAGTGCGGGAACGGAAAAAACATCACCTAACTATGTATTTCGGCGCGCTAAAAGAGGCAGGGAATACTTGGAGGTTTCTCTTGCTCAACAACTAGACGACTTCAAAGAAGAGATGAAAATAATGCTATCGACCTTCACTGAAAAACAGGGTAAAGATATATTGGCATTAAATACAACCCTAACTGAGATTCAAAAATCGAATATAAACATAGAGAGCTCAATTACATTTCTTTCCGCACAAAACGAGGAGTTACGAGAGAAAATTACCCAGCTTGAAAGCCAGACTAGAGAAGATATTAAATATATCACTATCCTAGAAAATAAAATTGAAGAGTTGCAAACGGGAAGCCGAAAAAGTAATCTGGTAATAAAAAACGTACCTAGGAAAAAAGATGAGACAAAAGAAGATCTTATTGAAATGACCATGTGTCTGTTTAAAACCTTGGAGTGCAGCATTAAACAATACGATATAAAAGACATCTATAGAGTACGCGGGATAACAGCTGAAAAAAGAAATACGCCTATTGTCGTAGAAACGGGCTCCACAATCCTGAAAACTGAAATTCTAAAAATGGCAAAATCATTTAACATAAAGCATAAAAACAAACTATCCTGTAAACATATGGGTTTTAAAACTCACGAAGATACACCAGTCTTTATATCGGAACATCTGACCGCCAAAGGTTCCCGTCTCCACTTCCTGGCACGTGAACTAACCAAGTCTGGAGCCTACAAGTTTTGCTGGACAGCCTATGGCAAAGTCTACACGAAGAAAAATGAAACTTCTCCAACTATAGTTATTCGAAGTGAAGAACAGGTACACAAACTCTTGCTAGAAAAATGACTATTTTCCTATAATCCTATAGTGTACTTTCACGATATTTTTAAATCTTTAATATTATTGATTATTCTAGTCATGCCAGCTGACCTACTTTTGGTACTGTTTTGCCCATTTACTTATAATACTTTGCCTAGTTCCTTAAGCTTTTTTGTTAATGTTATTAATACATCTATTCACTCTGTACACAACCTCATCATTTCCACACATACAAACACACAAAATCTCAACACATATCTACAATATATAAACCCACTGATTTATTCAAACACCAGAAGTTACACAACAAATACATATTCATCACGAAAAACTCATATTTTAATCATGATTACAGTCAATGGTATTCTACTATCTAAGTATATTGAAATAGCCACTTTCTTGATAAATACACTCATCCTGGATTCGCTCTGTTTTAATGGATAATATTTTACAAACTGTATCTGAATTAGACAAGATTGACATTGCTCGTTCTATTGCTTGCGATTACTCAGAACTCCACAAACACGTTTTAATAAACAAAAATGACCTTACTATTATTTCACAAAATATACGAAGTATATATCGCAACTTTGATGATTTTATGATCAATTTGTCTACACTTAAGCTCGAAATAGATATAGTTATCCTGACAGAATGCAGACTAAGCTCTAATAAGCCTATTCCGCAAATAAACAATTACCATTCCTATATGACAACTCGACAACTTAACCAGAACGATGGGGTGGTTGTATATGTAAAAGGTTCTATAAAGCACAGAGTTGAGGAAATACAGCTCGACCAAGCATCCTGCCTACGGCTGGATGTTCTAGGTAGCAATGTATATTGTATCTACCGTTCACCTTCTAACTCTAATACTGAAAGATTCATTGACTCTCTTAGTACTGAACTTGACATAAAATCGTCTCAGAAAAACACCATTATAGCTGGAGATATAAACATTAACATTAAAGCTAGAGAGACCGAGTCATCTCAAGATCACAAGAACAGAGTTAGTTATCTAAATATGCTATCTCTTTTCGGTATACTGCCTGGACATACACTTGCCACCAGGGAACAAAACTGCCTTGACCACTTCATGTTAAACATAAACAAAAAGAAGTTTTCTGCCTCTATAGCTATCTTAAACTCTACTATCACTGACCATTACACCACATTCCTATCTCTTACAAAATTAAAAAATATTTATACGGCAAAAAAAACTACCACTACACTAAATTACGACCAAGCTCTAAAAGATCTAAAGGAGACAAAACTATCTGATTTACTATTTTGTGATGACCCAGACTTATTAATTAGTACTTTTATATATACTTTAACTTCTATTATTAATGACAACACTACCTCGAAAAAAATTCCGAATAGTAAACGGATTTTGAAGCCATGGGTAACTTTGGGTATACTTCGCTGTATCAAAAACCGAAATAATCTACAAAAACAGAGCCGCAATGACCCCTACAATGATATACTAAAAATAACTTACACTAGATATAGGAACTACTGCAATAATCTAATAAAGAAACTAAAAAGGAAATATGAACGAGACCTACTTGCAAAATCGGTAAATAATAATAAAAGTCTCTGGAAAAACATAAAAAATATCACGTACTCTAATAATAAAAAAAGTGAAAACTCTGGATTGTTAAATGTAAAACCTACCCCTCATGACTCAATAAACTATATTAATGATTTTTTTGCAAATATCGGAAAACAGCTAGCCAACCAAATTCCACCAAGCATAAATAATGTCCATACCCCTACTCAGCCAGATACATCTCAGCTTAACAGTTTTGTATTATTAGACACTGACGAAGCTGAAGTGAGCAGTATTCTGATGAATTTAAAGTCTGATAGTGCCCCGGGTTGGGACAACATTTCAACGAAATTTTTAAAGTTTGTAAGAAAGGAAGTCGTTCCTGTGATAACCCACCTTGCAAATCTCTGTCTCCAGCTGGGCGTCTTCCCAGCTCTCCTAAAGCAGTCTATTATAACCCCAGTTCACAAGGGGGGGGACAGAGATGATGTCAATAATTATAGACCTATCTCGGTCTTACCAGCCTTATCAAAAGTTCTCGAAAAAATAATAAACTCTAGACTTACTAAATTTCTCAACAAATTCAACTTATTATCTCCTTCACAATTTGGCTTCAGACGGGCTGTAAGTACCGAAGATGCTGCAACAGCATTAACTTCGCAGATAATCGAGCAACTTGATAAGGGAAACAAATGCCTGACAATGTTCTTAGATCTCAAAAAAGCATTTGACACCGTCTCTGTCCCTATCCTTGTGAACAAATTACAAAAAGCTGGAATAAGAGGTACTGCCCTCAGTTTACTCACAGATTACCTGTCTAACAGAAAGCAAAAAGTAAAGATTGGTCAATACATAAGCGATGAAGCAGAGGTAACATATGGCGTACCCCAGGGCAGTGTTTTAGGCCCCACCCTCTTCTTATTATACATTAATGATTTGTGCAATATTAAGTTACGAAATGCAAGGGTATTTGCGTACGCCGATGATACTGCTATTGTATTTACAGGTAATTCATGGCAAGATGTTAAATTGAGTGCAGAGGTTGGGATTGCCTACATAGCTGATTGGCTGAAAACCAATTTGCTAACACTGAACACAACCAAGACTAACTACATATGTTTCAGTGTTAGTAACCGGACACAGCCCAGTGAAGACCTCAATTTGAAAGTCCACATATGTGGACATATTGACAGTGTAAGCTGTGACTGTCCGTGCCTTAATAGAGTCTCTAAGACTAAATAACTAGGCGTGATGGTTGACCAGTTTCTGTCCTGGTACCCTCATCTTGAGCATGTGATCGGTAGGGTTAGAAAGCTTACCTGGATATTTAAAACACTAAGATACGTGGCCCCGACTAAAATGTTCAGGAGTGATAATAAGCGACCTAGGAACCTTCTAAACGAAATTTATATTGCTTTAGCCCAGTCTATACTTTTGTATTGTATCCCTATCTGGGGTGGCGCAGCTAAAACTAGGTTTATGGATGTGGAACGTGCACAACGGGCACTAATTAAAGTTATGTATTTTAAAAACAAAAGACACTCAACTAAAAATCTATACGAAACCAGCCATTTACTCTCAGTTAGGAAACTTTACATAACACAAACGTTACAAAAAAAACATAAAACCCTTCCATATAATAAGAACAAAAAACATAAAAGAAGAAAGGATATAATTGCAGAAGTTCCTCAATGTAAAACCAAATTTGCAAGCAGACAATATTTCTATCTCTCAGCTCAACTATACAACAGGATTAATAAAAACATATATGTACACGACAGAAACCACCATGACTGTAAAAAAATGATTAAAAACTGGATAGAGTCGCTCACTTATGAGGATACAGAAGCTCTTCTGATATATCACGAGTAACATAATCATACCCCACTCTACTACACACAACACACTACTATTCTACAACTCACCACATTACACCACGCTACAACAGGCCACATCACACGACGCTACACCATACCACGCTAAACCTCACCACACCACACCACACCACTCCAAACCACACTACACACCGTCCCACATCTCATCACATCAAACCACACTTCATCTTACGCACACGCCATACGCACCATAATAAACGAAGATGTAATGAACTTTTTAATGTAACAAATATATATATATAAATACTTTTAAATTTTTAAATGTATAATTATGTAGTTTCTAAGATATGGAAGAGCGGAGTCTCCTAACACAGGCATTGTTTGCCTAAAAGGAGGCTCCAAACACAAATCATTGTACATGAAGTTCTTGGTATAAATAATAATAATAATAAAAATATTTATACTACTGCTGAAAATACTTAATTTGTGCTATGTATTTGAACTCAAAATTCGAAACAATTAACAAATTTTGGAATAATAAACCCTATGTAATACTTTACAAAGTTAAAATTTTGTTGCAACCCGTCCATTTTTAGGTCCTTTTTGACACATTTTTTTTTCAGGGGAATTCGTCTAATGACTCCTCGCGTTCTGGATGGAGTGCAAGGGAGTGTCAGATTTCTACTTTCATCCTGTTCTTTCAGTTGACCATGTTTTTCGGGGCCGCGATATCTCGTTACAACATTCCGGCAACTCCGGCTAATGTCGACAGTTGTTAGTAGCGTAAATTGCAAATGACTTCTTCCGCTCTGAGTGAAGCGAAAGGGAGTGACAGACTTCTACTGACTAAAAGCCTTCTCTGTTCCTTCAGTTGACTTAGCGTTCCGAGGCCGCAATATCTAGTTAGACAACCCCAGCTGAAGTCGGCACTTGAGTTAGTGGCGTAGATTGAAATTATATCTATTAATGAATTCCATTATACGAGTAGGTATACTAGGTATAGTCTGACAACTTTTTATACGAGCGTTACGTTGGCTATACAAATGACAGCTCGTGTATAAATGACTCCTATTGTTTCCAATGTGAGCTGTCCATTGTACTAGACTTCATTGTGATCCTGGGTAGGTACTGTGTCCCTCTTTTAATGAAAAACTTTCACTTTTATTATGCGTCCACGTGTAACCTTGAGCTGTTTTCCAACTTTTATGACATTATTAGATAATAAATTAATCGATTACGCGAATTGAGTCGTTACAACAGGACAGTTCTGACGAAAACATCACCATGCTTGGAATATGTATTTGTAATAGTTAAATGTTATCTTGATGACGATATATTAAAAAATTGGCCAAATGCGAGTCAGACTCGCCCATGAAGGGTTCCGTAGTAACTATAATAATATAATATAATATGTACCTATATTTATTTGACAAAAAACCTTACAAATTTATTAAAACTGTCTTATATATACCAAGTAACTTTGTTTTTCGTAGTGTTTGTATGAATTACAAAGTTATATTTGCGGTTTTAGAAAATATGCCGTATCTCAAAAACTGCTGACCCGATATCATTCAAACTAATTTTGGTGGAAAGTTTACATAAGATCTACAGCATATATATATATGTATATTATTGCAAATGAGCCCGCACTTGACCTCGATCACACCTGATGGTAAGTGTAAGATGAGGTCTACGATCGAACGAGCGAGCCCAGAAAATGCCTATTCACTCTTGCTTTAAAGGCTGACGGATCATATGTGGCAGGGAACACAGAAGCCGGCAGAGAGTTCCACACCTTGGCTGTGCGCACAATGAATGTTGAAGAAAAGCGCTTAGTACGACAAGACGGTATATCGACCAAGTGTGGATGGTATCCTGCGGTACGTTTAGTAGACCGGTAGTAAAAGGAGGATGAAGGGATTAGGTCGTGGAGCTCCTGCGCACACTCTCCGAAGTAAAATCTGTAGAAGATAGACAGGCAAGCAACGTTTCCCCGGTGAGCCAGGCTGTGAATATTGCCTGCCAGAACGTCGTCACCTATGAGCCTTTTAGCTCTGCGTTCGATCGAGTCAAGTGCAGCTAGCTGGTATTTGGCTGAGCCATCCCACGAGTGACTGCAATACTCCATACTTTTTTATTTTTCACTCTATTATTATAGCTGTTAGAGTGGAGGACCCACATTTTACGACTTTTTAAGCGAATATCTTTTAAACGATTAACTTTATGAAAAAGTGCTTTTACAAACCTCAATGTCATTTTTAAATACCTGTCTATAAATACCACACAAGCATAGGTTTCATGAAAAAAATATATATTTTCAGTTTCAGTTCCATGTATGGGGACTGGGGAGCCCCTCTTTATTTTAAATATTTTTTTTATATTTTTTCTTAAAATCGGAAAGCGGTTCACAGAATAAATCTACCTACCAAATTTCACATGTATAGTCTTAATTTCGGATAGAAATGGCTGTGACATACGGACGGACAGATAGACAGACGGACAGACATGACAAAACTATAAGGGTTCTGTTTTTTGCCATTCGGCTACGGAACCCTAAAAAGCTCTGCACGGAAGTAGCGCTGACGTTCGTGGAACAAATTAGAAAGACCCAACAAATTAGCATCTCGCAGTTCGACAGCTCCACCGGACTTGCTCTTTAGAAGCATCAATAGCCTCATGGCTGAGGTGTCAGACTTGTGAGGTCACAGGGTTCTCGGGTCCAGACACAAGCATGTTTAGCTTGGTTGAAAGAGTTCACAATATTACTAGTTATGTTATATATAGTTATGTTAGTTAATTGCCTGTAGCGCCCTTAATTATAACAGTTTAAGCCTCCAGCCAGGGCGACTAAGCGACTACAATTTAAGGGCACCCCCTGTGGGGTTCGGACCTCAGCTTAGGGCGTCGCTGGGGGACGGTAACTAGGTACGGGCTGAATCGCTGAATGATAATTTTGAGCCGACTTTAAATCTACACACTCAATGGCTCGGGTTGGGTGTAACAAGGGTCTTGGCGAGCATTTACTGGGACGTCGCGGCTGGCCTCTATGGGAATGATGCTTGTGTGTGTTCGTATTTATGCTAATTTTCTCTACGGCTGGTAGGTAGGTAGCGTCATTGGGAGTGACTAGAGTATGCAAATCTTGGGATGCGGGAGGGTTCGTATCTACGTACGAAATTGCGACTCTCAGAAAGGCCATAGTAGAGCGCATTAATTTGAAATTCAACGCTAAAAGAAGCCCTTTTTAATTATCTTATAGTTTCCAAAGTGCATTTGTACCAGTCACCGGCTGCCTGGAGCTTTTGGGCATGGAGTTGACATCAGACCTCAACTTTGGCTCAACCATCTAGTCCAGATCTCAGACTGCAGCAAAAAAGCTGGGTATCCTACACAAGGTGAGGCGGTACTTCACGCCTAGGCAGCTTCTAAATCTGTATAAACCACAAGTCCGTTCCTGTGGAGTATTGCAGCCTTTTGGGATGGCTCTGCAAAATACCAACTTGCTGCACTGGATTTGATCGAGCGCAGAGCCAAAAACCTTATAGGCCACGAAGCGCTAGTAGACAAGCTTCACAGCCTGGCTCATCGGCGAAACGTTGCTTGCCCGTTGGTTTTCTACAGATTGTACTTCGGGGAGTGTGCGCAGGAGCTCCATGACCTGATTCCTCCATCTCCCTTTCACTACCGGTCTACCAGACGCACGGCTGGGTACCACCCACACTTGGTTGATATACCGTCTTGTCGTACCAAGCGCTTCTCCTCCACATTTATTGTGCGCACAGCCAAGCTGTGGAATTCTCTGCTGGCTTCTGTGTTCCCTGCCATTTATAACCTTTCAGCCTTTAAAGCACGAGTAAATAGGCATCTTCTGGGCTCGCTCGTCCCATCTTAGACCTCATCTATCGCTTACTATCAAGCCGAATAAAAAAACGACTTATTAAGTTGCATAAGAAAATGCTTGGAGACGCGTTTCAGAAACTGCTGGATGGTGGGCTGTTTGAGATCTACGTGTAGACTCTCATTGCAAACATAAAAGCAGCCCCGTTACTTTGCGGGGAATCGGTTTTGCCACGAATATTGTTTAAATAGGACTGTTCTATAAATTCAAATCGCAAGGATAAATTTAATTTCGCGATGCATGATTTGTGTGCTATTAGTTATTTTTATAGTTTGTATAGCAATAACGATGGCGTTACGCAAATAGAAACTTTTAATTTTCGTGAAACTAATGTGAATCGCGCATTATAATAATACCTTTATTAGTACGGAAATTGATAACTGTGTCAAATATGATAAAGATGACAAAGGGGTGACTAAGGAGTTGACCACTAACACGAAATTATATTTAGGAGACATGTTGTCGTCTTTTTACATAAAACCCGTTAAAGACTGATTATGATATATTACGACAAAGTTATAATAATAAATATACACAGTCGCAAATTTAAGAATACAGAGTACGACAAATTAAATGCTCAAATGACAGAGTTAACTCTCACACGACCTTACAGTTTGGACCTATGTTCTTAACTACATATGATGCCACTAATTGACAGATCAGTAGAACACGCGCCCGCGTCCGTAACAAAATTGACTTCTTATTCGATAACCTGACAAGTAGGGCCCAATTAAGCAATAATTGCCTTTAACTAGGAGATATATCTCTGGTACATATTATGAGTATCTTCTCTTCGCAGTATTTTAAACAAACTAGATACAGAGAATCATAGTTTATAAAAAGTAAATAATCACTGCTTTTTTGCCGAAATTTATTTTCGAAAAATTTCCTAATATATTAATTCGTTTATCTTGACTAATAACTTTAATCGTATCTTGCTCCGCATTGCTGTCACCTTCACTCTTGATGATCTTATGTCTGCATCAGCGAGCAAAGTTCGCGTAGCTGAATTTTGGGCCAATCATATTCAAAGTATTTTTGCCATCGACACGCTAAGAAGAAGAAACATTTTACCCACTAGGCGGCCCCAGGGGTCAAAATGCGACCATAATTCAGTTTCGTAAAAAGGGAAGGAGTTAAATGTTTTTGCTTTCCGTATTACTGTAGAAGATACAATTACAATACGGTAGAAGAAGATACAATACGGTAAGAAACCGGTGGAGGAGGCACTCGTAGATTACACAATTAGCATTGGGTATTGGAATTGTATTTACTGAATAAAATAAATATGGCGATTATTTGTCATAATAACGTAGTGATGTACCTACCTACGGCATAAACTAATTGTTTGACTTTGTATGCAAATTGCAATATGTATAGACAGAACGTGAGAATTAAACGATGCGTGAAGCGTGAAAACTGAGATTATTAACAACTTGATTGAACAAGAGACTTTGCAGTAGGTACCGTCATACTTTATACGAATAAATTTTATACCTTCTTTAAGAATATTCTTATCTAGCAGTGCCAACCACATTCAAATTCATTGTGTCGTTTAACAGGTCAAAGGCAGCGAATGACAGAATCGGAGATACCTTAATTTTTACTATCTAGTAATATAATATAATATCTAGTAAAGGGAACGGAGAGCATTTGCAGTGAGGTGTAATATGCTGGTCCGAAGGTTCTCGCGTTGTACAGGTGCCGTTAAAGTTACACTTTTCAAAGCTCACTGTCAAACTTTTTACACGTGTAGCCTTTGGACTAGTTGTACCCTAAAATCTGTCAATGCACTTCGTGTTCAGTACAACAATGCATTCAAGATGCTGTTAGGGCTGCCACGCTTCTGTAGAGCGTCGGGCATGTTCGCGGACGCGCACACTGTCTGTTTCGCTGCGATCAGACGCAAGCGAGCAGCGTCCTTGCTCAGCAGAGTGCGTGCTAGCACTAACAGTCTCCTGTATATCATTGCCAGTAAATTAGACTGTCCCATTATTCACATTTTGAGTCAACTATATGTACGTACATGTAATTGACTCAAAATTTTAATTTTACTTTAGTTTTATAAAGTTACTAACATAGTTTTTAGTAGTGCTACTAATAATTAATAATTAGGTATTAATTGTATTGGTTATGGGAAGAAAATCCTGAAATAAATTATTATATAATTATAATAATGAAGATAAAGCCTAAATCTCATTCAGTAAACTCATCCCTAAATTGTCCTATATTTTTTTGCCTTGTTTTTGAAGAGAACTAGCAATGTGGGTAAAATTCACATTACTAGCAATCTAGTTTACCCCTCTAACCAAGCTAAATATGCTTGTGTCTAGAGTGGGGTCACGGCAATGCTGTAATGGGAGGGATTTGGACCCGCAACCTTTTAACCACAAGTCCGACTCGACGCTTCAAAACGCTTATTACATGTGCCTTTCATAATACTTCTCCATCCTCTTTACTCTGTGCCATGTAACCTAAGATCGATCACCATTTATATATAAATATCATCCGCAGTTCCCTTTGATACACTCAATTTATTATTGCTTCTTTATCCATCAACAGGCATAAGACTCTCGTATAAGGCGAAAATTGGGTGTTAAGGTCGCGTTGACCAGGATCATGATTAAACAGAAAACCGTCATATGATATTAATTAATCACGAGTCCACTATACAAGGACCAACCCTCTTCGTCTTAGTTAATTAAGAAATTTTTAGCCGTTACTATCTTATACCTGCAATATTAACTTGCTTCTCTTCAAACTTAAAGAAGATCCTAACATTATCATAACTAAGCAATAAAGTTTACACTGCTGAAACACAGGCTTCCTCTCTTTGAGAGGGAATGGACCGTAATGCACCACGCATTCCCAGTGTACCTACATGTTGTGGGCAGAAACTGTTGCGGAGAATTCTTACTCCCCTATTTTGAGATATTTTGTATAGGTGATGAGCAAGTAAATACTTACCTGCTCAATGTTCATCCCTCATAAAAAATTTACTCAACTACTTAGATTAATAATGATACGTATTATTTATATTTGTTTTTCCTACTAACATTAGTTGTAAGCATGTATTTCTAACATGTTGGATTTATTCTAACCAATGTAAATATATAATACTAGCAGTTGCTCGCGACTTCGTTCGCGTGGGAAGTTTTTCCCGTGTAAATCTCGATCCCGTGGGAATTTCGCAAAATCCCGTCTTAGCGAGCATCTACGTACTAAAAGGAACTCCCATGCAAAAGGAGAATGCCGAGGCTTCCTTCAACACTCGGCCAGAACCGACAAAGATGATCTATATATCATAAAAAAGGAAAATAATTATAGAATTTCACTATATAATTTGTTTTCTATAAGAAGTACACCAAAAAAAGTTATAGTTCTTTGAAATTGACCACCTAATACTTCTAATTTTAACGATAACATGAAATAAACTATTAAATGATTGAATAATTAATACTGAATTCAGTTTCAACAGCCACGGTAGTCGTTAGTAATACAGAAATCGGGGTCCGGTAACACAGCAATAAACAACACAAAACTTAAAAAACACGCAAGACACTTCGTCGCTCGTCATAAAACGCGGGAGAAATAAAACTTTTGACAATTGTCAGTGACAACTACAAGATTAAGTGTTACCAGCACTATATAACTATTCTAAACTGTATCAATAATTGAATTGAATTATTTTAAATTATTATAAAATAGTCAAAAATATACCTAAACATTATTTATTATTATAAGAATTAAGAGGACTTTTGTAAGTAATCAATTCACTTACGTAGGTTCATAATTATATTAATGTAATTGATTTGCAAGTGCAATTTCGTATCGATATTATTTTATTTTGGTATTGGCAACATTTCTAATTAAAATTGTAGATGGAAAACGTGTTGATAAATTGAATAACTATTTAAAATTACTTTTAAACGGTGTACTTCTATAGATTTTATTTATACTCTATAATTCTTACTATTTTATATAATGAATTATCATTAATTTAGAAAGTCTGTCGGACGCTACATAATTTGTGAGCCGAAACTTGGCATTCTCTTTTGAGAGCCCTGCTACTTGTAGTTTCTGAGATTTCGTAATAAATCAGTGAGTGGTATTTCGCTTTTATATATATTGATTTTTTAATGGTTCAACCACATCATCGCTTACCACCCCACCTGATGGTAAGCGACGATGTGATCGAAGATGAAACACATTTACCTAGAAGTAACCTATTCACACGACTTGCCTTAAAGACCCCATGTTATAGCCATCAAGAAACACAGACGGTAAGGAATTCCACTTTAGCTGTACGCACAATGAGTGTTCCCAACACGTTTGAATTTTTGGATTTCTCATGTTTCGGATTTTCTGGTCCTAGAACATCCACGATGTTCTCCTTCACCGTTTTAAGACCAGTAGTGATAATAGAAATTACGTTATATTCCTGCTAAGGTTTGAACTCGTAAATCATGCCTGTAACAGTGGGCACTACTCAAAAGATTCTTACTTATCACTATTTCGCTTAATTACTACAGTCTTTATCAAACATAGTTACACAGTACTCTAGTTAATATCATCTTATTTATATCCTCGGATGTAGAAATGGACCGCTATAAAGAAACAAGCGTACGCTGGAAGCAACACATTATTAGTTGATCATAAATAATTCAGGACATGTGTCACATGCTACACCGCTCGGAATATCAGAACGAAGTGACATGTGACGGTGTCACAGTGAACTGCTAGTCGTTTCTGTGCTCCTAGTACTCTGAGCCGTCGCTATTAGACTTTGAAGAACTTATTTCAGTCTTCTTATTTATTAAGTACCGTATCCAGTAAATATATCTAGCTTCTGCACGCGGCTTCGCTCGCGCTATGTTCAGCAAGAAAATTAGCCTAAGTATCTCAGTTCAAAATTTCATCAAGTTATGTGGTTTCGATCAAGTGTGAAAATTTAACAGTCAGACAGAGTTATTTTCACATTTATGATATAAGGAGGGTAAGTTATTCGTTTGTCCATCCTAACAATAAATTATATGTGAATAAAATTTTGCGTAAAAGTATTTTATTACCTGGATTAACACTAGGGACACATTTACCAAGTAAAATGGATGTGACATTACGTAGCTGGGATCATGACCGGCAAAGACTTATAAACTGAAAAATTACCATAATCATGAAGTATTTTGAAAACTCGTGCATAAGCCTGTTTAGACAAATAAATAAATGGTATTAAGTAAATGACATGAAAGTAAATAAAATCTTCAAATATTTTAACATGTTTAAAAATATTATAAAAAGAACTGAATAAAAGTTACCGGTAGTCAGGGCTACAGAACCTCCTAATAACAGGAGCCAGCGTGTCCAGAAGACTAAAAAGCACCGAATAATTCCACCGAACGCACTCCAGACACAAGCATATTTAGCTTAGTTAGAGGGGTTAACAAGATTGCTAGTTATGTGAATTCTACCCACATTGTTAATTCTCATTAAAAAAAAACAGTAAAACTCCTAATAGAGATACCATTTCAAATTGACGTATCTATGTAAGTATACCAGAAAACCAAGCTGAGCGATGTCACTTGTATAAGTTTGATGGATAACTACAGAAATACAACATATTTTCATAATACCTCCGCGCAATTGTAGCAAAATATTTCCAACGAACGAATTAATGGAGGTCTATCATTCATTTGAATAAATGCCATTAGCAAAGCGCGTTGCGTTGCGGCAGATAACGCGGGAGCGTAGGGTTGATACATAACTGAGGAATAAACCCACGAATTATCTTTGGTCCATTCATTAGTTATTATGTCATTCTTGAGCAACTATCATCATATTTGCATACATAGATCAACATTTACTTGTTGTTATTATGCTACAGTAACGCGGCATCCTTAGTATAAACAATGATTGAGATCATTTAATACTAGCCAGTGGCGCCTTACTTCGCTCGCGTGGACTTTATCACGATAAAAACATAACCCACTTTCTTTTGCAGTTGGTTAAAAAGTACTTTTGGAGATTAGCGTGTTCAAACAAACAAATTCAACAGCTTCATTACATCAGTACCAGTAGATCTTTAATATTTCAATCTATACCTATAACAGCCGATATGCACCGCTATATTTATGTAGGTATACGTCGTATAAGATGGATCGTATATGAGTGTCGCATGTTGAATTTCCTTATGATTTTTGGGTAGGACTTTAGAAATAATGATAAATCGGCAATTTATGGCCATTATCATGGTATATATTATATCTTCATGGCTTCGTTATGAGTTTATCTAACTATTTATATCATTTAATAAACAAATCAAACTGACCTTATCTCGCAGTGATGTGATATGTTTTCACTTTTATAATTTTCAGTCATATTCGAAAAAAAATATATAAAAAAAAAATGTGTAGGCAATTTTAACACAAATTATTCCAAAAAAATTAATTAAAACTATTATAAAAAGTAATAAAAATTATTTGGTAACACAACGAAAAAGTCTGCTGCGTCACAACAAAAACCACAGATGTATATTGTAATTTTTTTTTGTTCATTTTAGCGGTGTATGCAGAACGTATTGTACCTTCCAACACAGCAACAGATATTTATCGACCAATCCTGACCAAGCCCTTAAGTGTAACTGTCCGACTTAAGACATTTGGAGCATTTTTTTCTTATGTCGCACTGTGTAACTTAAGACACGCGAGAGGATATAATACGTATCGAAATTCCTCCGTGCCTAAGAAAGTACGGTAAGTCATCGGCCCTGGCAGTCATTAGTAGACCTTTGATAGTTGTTGCGGGTAGGCCAGAAAATCTGACACAGATCTTGCCAAGCGGTATAGAGTTACCCAGTTTCTGGGTTTTGGAGTTCAGATAGGCCGTTGCTCCATGTAAACTACACTAGCACTCAGCTGCTTCCGGTTAGACTGAAAGCCAGCCCCAACGGCATACATTACAAGAATTTTACATATCTCTTGCTCTGTAAGTACACCCTTACACCCCTGAATGCCGGGGTGTATGACTATCATTACAGCATAGGTTTTGGAATTTGAAAAAAGAACTGTCATACTCATACTGCACGAAGAATATTTTTAAAAAGTTAATTTTTTTTTTCTCGGTATCGATTAATTACTCGAATCGGAATCTAGACAATTTATTTTATAAAGATTTTATTTTAAATATGGAACTATTTGTTTCCACATCGTATGTTAGATGGAATCGATTTAAAAATCAAACTGGCCAGCAAGATTTGACGCGCTTGCGTGCGTGAAAAAAAAAGGCAGTCTATTAGTAGGCGCGAAAGCATCGCGAAAATAATTAATTTTCTTGTTTGAGTTCTTTTTCAAAAGTTTTAAACATGTCTAGTGACGAAGACATAGATCTAACGCCCGATTTTATTAAAGAAAGGGCAAAAACAGTTGTCGAAAATATATTACCGCCGAACTCGAAAGAAAGATATGTAAAGGCATACAACGAATTTATGAAATGGCGGTCAGAAAAAAAAGTGAAATCTCTTTCTGAAAGTGTTTTTATATCATATTTTGATGAATTATCTAAGAGGCTACAACCTTCCAGTTTATGGTGCTTTTATTCCATGCTAAAATCTACAATGATGACAAAACATGACGTGAATTTGAAAGATTTTTCTAAACTTACTGCTTTCTTGAAAAGGCAGTCTGACGGCTTTAAAAGCAAGAAATCGAAGGTATTTACTGCAGAAGAAGTACAGAAATTCTTAAATGAAGCTCCGGATGAAATTTATTTAGCAATAAAGGTACCTACGTATTTACTTGCCCTTTTTAATAAGTTACCAAAATATTTCACAGAAATACTATGCGAATTTGGTGCCTTTAATACAACTTATGTCTTTTTTACAGGTTGTTCTAATTTTTGGGATATCGGGAGCCTGCAGAACCGTGGAATTGACAAACTTGACAATAGAAAATGTAGAAAAACATAACAAATTACTACTCATAAAACTGCCTAACACGAAAACTAAAATTGACCGGTCATTTGTTGTGCATGAAGAATTTGCAAATTATGTTGAAAAATATCAAGCTCTTCGGCCTGAAAACGTGGATACAAATCGTTTTTTTCTTAATTACAGTAAAGGAAAATGCCACAGACAAGTAATAGGAAAAAACAAATTTACAGGCATGCCAAAGCAAATAGCCACATATTTAAAACTGAGTAACGTAGAGTTATACACCGGGCATTGCTTTCGCAGAACATCAGCGACTCTATTGGCTGATTCGGGAGCCAACCTCACTCTGTTAAAAAGGCACGGCGGCTGGAAGTCCAGCAAAGTGGCCGAAGGTTATATCGAAGATTCGATGGCAAACAAAAGCAAAATTACTTCTAAAATAACAGAAAATATAAACTTAAAATCACCACGTCAAAGCACATCATCTGAGCCATTTTTTAATGAAGAAAATAGTACCAGTCAACTGCCGCCATTTACGATGCAAGAACCTCAAGTCACTCAAACTCAAGTCTTATCATCACAAACTCATATTCAAACTATAAATATACCTAAAAAGAACGTGACCATATCTCTTACAAATTGTAATAATTTTACTATTAATTTTAATTAAATACACATTTTTTTCTTCTTAATAAATGTTCATTGAAACCTGCTGTCTTGTTGTTTACTTACCTCACAATCGATATGTAAAGCAGAGTATTTATCTCGGGCGTAAGCATCAATTGCATACTCGGGTTAATTAGCGCCTTCGCTTCGCTCAGGCGCCAAAAACCTCGTATGCAATTGATGTCATACAGCCCTTGGTTAATAATCTACTATTAAATTATACAATATATTTTTAAACTAATATATTACTATATCAAAGATAGCAAACGGTTGATAATTTTAAAAGGTTGATCCAACATGGAGAAGATAGAGTTTCTTTTAGGTTTTGTTTTTAACTTTCCCACTGTTTCCCACTTCCAAAAGGTGATACAGTGGGCGGTGTTATCGTTTAAAGCGATCTTTTACAGACAACCTTTACCACAGGATCCACAGGATGAAAACAATATAAACTAATATACAGTGAGCGGTTTTATTGCACAGAGCAATCTGTTCCAGACAACGATTGGATGGACAGATTGAAAAGAAATTGCAACTATATCTACCACTAAATATTAATAATAATTCAGCCTTTTAAGGTCCCACCGTTGGGACACAGGGCTCATTTCTATGCAAGAGAATGAGCCGTGTCCAGCACGTGGGCTCAGTGCGGTTTGGTAAAATATTATCCAATAATATTTATATTTCATATTTTCTGGCAACCCTAATTATAACCCTGGGAATATAATCGTGACGGATTTTTCCGTGCGCCATAGCTCGGCTTCACTGCGACAATTTAATTCTCCTTAATTCTTTCTGAAATGCTGTGACTCCAAAAATAAACGAATAAATATACTTATTATAATATTAAACATGAGATTATGTTGTTTGTTTTGGAACCATCAGTAAATTGCTGTTTATTATAACTTGGCAGATATGCAATGGTTTTTTTTAGAGAAAACCGGTGTTGTATTTTTCCATTTGTGAGATAAGCAATAATAATTGTGATATGGGGCGCATGAAAGGAGCCTCCTCACTTGAAGTATTCACTAAGCCACTATACCAGTAACTATTTAATAAACTGTGACTATACGTCTGGCGTGCCTTGGGAAGCCAGCGATTCTCGACGCTGACTTTTATATGTATCATCTATGGGCTAATCCATTCACCACGTTGGCAATATTTGCCATCGACATGCTAAGAAGACAAAAAGGATTATGATAACTTTTCATTGACGAAGATATTAAAAACAAGGATACGTTTAGAACAAGATAAAGGCATTGCGCTGTCTAGCTCTACTAGTATTTATTTTTACTTTTTCCAACGTTTGGAATTTCTTTCTCCTTTATCATGGGTGCATTTACAAACATTTAAATTCACAATGCACAACCGCACAGACCCGGAATAACTATTTGTAGGCATTTTGTAGGCCATACAAGTATTTGTTTTGGTACGGCAATCGAACACGAAACGTAGTAGCCAATCTTTAAACCACTACACTAACCGTGTCGCCAATCAATAATAAACTGTAGTGACATGTGACTTTTTTTAAAGTAAAAAAAAACCGACGTATAGAGAACCTCCTTCTTTTATGAAGTCGGTTAAAAATGTTGACTGGTTTAACCTTTCGGTTGTTTTACATCGCGCTTGTAAAATCACGTTCTAGCGCCTGATTAACTTAACCCAAAACCATTAAAGAAAATAATTCTGTATCACAAAATATTATTTTCATTTGTGGTAACGCAACAGTATTTTCGAATATGTCTACTTCCCTATCCCTTCCAATATAATAAATGCGAAAGTAACTCTGTTTGTTACCCTCTCACGTATAAACTGACTTTGATAAATAAATGTACAGTTAACCTTGGAGAAGGACATTACTTATGCTACTTTTTCCGCTGAAAAATGACTTTTCATATGAGAAAAACAGTGGGCCAAAGCTCTAGCAAATTTCTAGTTACCTCACTCGTATTGTAAACGATTCACCAACTGCCCGAGCAAAAGTCCAAAAGAAACTATGTATAATTGTCTCAGCACGTCGTGCATTTTCTAACAACATTCCTCTCACACTATCCCTCGTGTAAAATAAAAAAAATATATTAGGTATACGTACCTACCTATCTTACATGTAGTGAAAACTCGTGTTCATAATGTAATAACGAGTAGCTAATAGCTGTAAGCTTTAACTATAATCCGGCGGCGTATATGAATATTATTATAATTCTCAAGGGCATAAACAAAGTTCCAACTGTTTGAACAATACCTACGTAATTAAAACATGTCTAGTTATCTTTATACGCGGACTTTTCGAATTCGATGCAGTTAGCTGCTCGTTATTCGATTTTATTCCTGAAGTGATTAATTTAGTTACATCACAATTTCGTAGTCGTTATTTTAGTGACAACTCAGAAATTTACAGTCTACTGCATCGAATTAAAAGTCCTGATATTATAGTGTCATTAATAAAAAATTTTGCTTGATAACTCTACTAGTTTCTGCCTGAGGCAATTGCGTGACCCCTTTTTGTAGAAGGAAATAAAGCATGTACCACTCAGTTATAAAGTAGTATTCCACCAGTGAATGATTTTTAGGGTTCCGTAGCCGAATGGCAAAAAACGGAACCCTTATAGTTTCGACATGTCTGTCCGTCCGTCCGTATGTCACAGCCATTTTATTCCGAAACTATTAGGACTATACATGTAAAACTTCGTAGGTAGATGTATTCTGTGAACCGCTTTCCGATTTTAAGAGGAAATTAAAAAAAAAATAGAATAAAGGGGGCTTCCCATACATGGAACTGAAACTGAAAATATTTTCTTTCATGAAACCTATACGTGTGTGGTATCTATAGACAGGTATTTAAAAATGACATAAAGGTTTCTAAAATTACTTTTTCATAAAGTTAATCGTTTAAAAGATATACGCTTCCAAAGTATTAAAATGTGTGTCCGCCCCCTCTAACTTCTATAATAATGATGTAAAAAATCTAAGTAAACCATATGTTGTAGATCTTAATGTAAACTTTCAACCAAAATTGGTTTGCACAAGATCGAGTCAGCAGTTTTTGAGATACAGTATATTTTATAAAACCGCAAATATAACTTTGTAATTCATACAAATACTATGAAAAACAAAGTTATTTGGCGTAGTTGTAAAATTTGTAAATAAGCTAGTTTTAAGAAATTTGTAAGTTTTTTTTTTTTCAAATAAATATATTAAGTAGATATATTATATTTATTACAGTTACTACGGAACCCTTCATGGGCGAGTCTGACTCGCACTTGGCCAATTTTTTAATATGTCGTCATCAAGATAACATTTAACTATTACCAATACATATTCGACTCGCACTTGGCCAATTTTTTAAATTGGATGAGAAGGTTTGATTGTTACTTCCTTCATATAAACTCACTCACCATATATACTAATATATACTATAAGGGAAAATCCTCAAAATATTAGTATAGACAGCATAGATGTGTTTTCTTTATTCGTTTTATTGAAATTGTTAATATAATTTTTCAAATAGTCAAAATTGTTGAGCCGTCAACGGCTCAACAATTTTGACTATTTTCAAACGTAGATGCGTATCTCCCAAAAATAATAAAATACAGAATTTGCACATTTTACTGATGGTGATTTCATACCATGAACCACTACTTCTCTAGCAATAAATCGTATTACAATTTCAGTCCATTAAAACAAAATTCTCGCTTGAGAGTTTTCGATGCCATTTTTCTTTCACAATCACGCCAGGCGTGAAACAATCTCTATTCGAAGTGTGAAAATTACTTCGAGAAACATTCTGTATAAATAGTTCACGAACAAACTTTTCAATCTAGTGCAGAAAACTAACCACGTTAAAACTTCCCACGTCCAACTCGTTCAAGTAATGTAGGTAGACTTTTAGAGTACTCGACGTACTAGGAGAACAAAACTTTCTAGTGAGTATGCGTAAATACCAAGCTTCAGACGAACAAAATGTGTAAGTAAGTAATTTATGTATAGTCTAGACAAAATAGACATTCCGGTTTGCATTAATTCTCTAACTCCATCAAACGAGTTAGGTATGCATTGTTTTTTATCACGTTTCTTCTTTTACGTATATAACTCTGAGGAAAAATGTGATAAGCTGCCATAAAATAGATGAAAAAAGCTTTTCGATCGTGAATTTTCTACAAAAAGGTGTCATCAATATTTTTAGCCTACGACGAAGCACCGTTCTCGGGTTATCGTGATTTCAATCCTAGAAAATATATGGGCATCCATTTGAAGAACAAAATGTCGTTCCGGAAATGTGGGCAGATTAACAACAAGTACCAGGAGTACAGTCATAAGTACACATACGCGAAGTTTTATGAAGATAAGTGTGTAAGGTTGTCGACGAATAGCAACGCAGTAGTCCTCGTTAGTGAAGACGGAACTACGGGCGTCATTAATATAATAGCTACGCGATTATACCTTTGGCTCTTTTCAGAACCTAGAAGATAAGGAATGGAATTCCCTGTTGGAGTCTGTATTTTCTGGTAGCTATAGCCGAGTCTAGGTCTTTATTTCACGAGTGAATAGATTACTCCTAACTAAGCGTGCATCATCTTCGACCACATCATTGCTTAATATCGAGTGAGATATAAGTCAAACGCAAACATCAATAAAAAATATGAGATTGCAACGTCATTTTGGATGGATAATGCTACGAATAACATATTGTTTTTTACACAATAATAATTATGTCCGATTGGTATATGTTTCAATAATTATCATCTTTTAAGCCTTTTCTTAACTATGTTGAGATCGGCTTCTAGTCTGACCGCAGCACCCGATGCAGATGTATATTAGTGTTTTACATGAAGCGGCTGCTTATCTGACCTCCACAACCCAGTATGTGGTTAACACGAAATACCCTGGCAAACCAGTGTCCAATTTCCTGTCTTCTGACTACCCTTAACAACTGTACTATCTGTACAAACATCTGTAATTAATATCTATGCAAACAGGGCTTTGTTATTAAATTAAATATCTTTATTTTCTTCTTATCGTGTGGGTAGTAAGGTCTGACGACTCCATACACCCTAGTGTCAGAGTTTCTATACCGCCTTAAGGGCCTCGGACGTGGTCTATTTTGACGACCGGAACCACCGGCTTATACGTGCCTTCCGAAGCACGGAACCATCTTTCTATCAGACAATCAGGTGATTCAGGCCTGCAATGTCCTAGCCAAACTGGAAGCAACTTTACAAAGTATGCTTCCCGTGGAAATCAAACCCACGACCACCAGGTCACAAGGCAAACGCCTAAACCACTCGACCACGGAGGCAGTTATTTTTATAAAACTTTACCTATTAATAAAAAAAATACATAATAAAGAGCAGTCTACGAATATCGAGTAATATGTGGAGACCAGTTTGTACTTTCTCAATGGGTCAATTTTTTTCACTCTGCAAAAACATTATGACGTCTGCCCATCCCCAATTACCTGGACGTAGGCGGTGACCCAGACAGCAGGGATCCTGACCCCCTCTTGCACAGCGGAGGCCTAGGGGCCGACGGTCTGCGCTCAACTCCTGACGCGGATCGGGTGGCCGGAGCACCTTCAGCAGCCAGCACCCTCGCCGACACCAGGGCAGCTTCGGGACAATGCTGTAAAGAGGATCTTATATAAATTTGAGATAGTTACTAAAACAATCAATCTGTCAAATGAATTGTACGAGGTGACTTTTCGACACATTAAAAGAACAAAGTGTGTAAAAATTGACCGAAAGTAACTGGTTTAAGGGCAAGAAGATGATGAATGGTAAAAATTAGTTTATGTGACACATTCGGTTACAGCAAGCTCTCTAGTAGTATCTCGTTATGACTTAAGGTCACTCCACCAATTTCTTTGGTAAGTCGTCTGCGGCTACAGCTTGTCAGTAAGACAAACACAAACTCTTACTTCTTTCAAAAACATAAAAAACTAAAAGATATCTATCTCTCTCCTAAGACATATCGAAAAGACTCGTTGACGCTTCCCGTGACCCAAGGGCTGGCTATTTCTTTGGTCAAACGCTAAGCATAACCACACAACGAGGCAATGCCGCCAGTATGTTGGGAACGTTGCCAGCCGACAGCGTTGAGTATCAGTTTTTTGATGCTTTATTCTTGTTTGTATTTTAGTATATAATTATGTTTTTCAATTATTTTATTTGGTTTTAAAACTGAAGTTGTTAATGTCTCTCTCCTTAAATTGTTATTATTAATATACATATGTCTCAGATTTGCGTTCCAGGGCAGCGGTATCTCGTTAGAACATTCTCGCAACCCCAGCAGGCAATGGCTTTATGGGGCCCCGTCACTCGTCACACATGTCTATCCCAGCTAAGGTACGATTTAGACGATTGATCAACCTATTAAAGCCTTATTTAAAAATCAAGTTTTCTTTCTAATCCGGATATAAATAAACTAATGTCTGTTTCTGATGATACAGTATTTTGTATGGAGATCAAAGGCATCATGAAAAATCGCAGGTTGGCTTATTGAACACAGCTACCAGACTATGACGCGTTTACTGAACTGTGGTAGAGGACTTAGATTTTATCATATAGATCGCCTTGATGTGCTTTCGAACACGATTTATATGATTTGTAAGTAACATACTAACCATGTGACATAATCACACAACTATGAACTTGGCCCATACAAATAAATAATAATACTTACATACTTTAATAATGCTCATGTCCAGAGCCGGATTAACCCTGTCAGAGGCCCCAAGGCAATGGCATTCTCGGGGCCCCTCCTTTTCTTACTTTGACTGACCAAATCGTGTGTGAACTGAGGAAACGCACATTAAGGGCTATGGTTTTTAATATATTTGTTTACTTATTCGCAGATTTGTTCTAAAATTGTTTTAATCTACTACAAAATATAACGATTTGTACTTTTTGAAATAACAGTGAGGTCCCTAAGTTCACACGCACATCAAATTCTCGTTCAAAGAAACATGTTCTCTTGGTGCATGCACTGGGCCTGGGCCCCTAGTGGATGCGGGGCACCTAGGCAGTTGCCTACTCCGCCTAATGGTTAATCCGGCCCTGCTCATGTCAATTTTCCACAGTAAATAAGTCCCAATATTGGAAATTACTACGAAAACGCGAATAAATTAAGAAAAAAACAAGACATTTAGCTCAGTACCCAAATAAATAGGGAATATAGTGAGACAATTATTGAGATCTTGTTATTAAAACATTGTTTTCGTTCCAATCTTACACGTATATCGGCTACAAAATGAGCCTGACACCGAAACAAGATACTCGTAACTCGACGATGTTTGACTGCAGCCCCGGATCTTCAAATTTTTTTAGGCGGGGCAAAATCTGGAAAATGCCGCCCCCGCCTCTTTATATTTATGTTTACCTTTATCATATTTATAATACCAGCTATCAGATGTCCACTAATTGATTGTCATTTGGACATATGCCTTCCGGAAATAATGCATCCATCGCTGTTCTTTCTGAGTTAAACCTATTTATTTACACACTAGCTTTTGCCCGCGGCTTCGCCCGCGTTAATTTACACCTTGTCAATAATTCTTGTTGCCACAAAGAAACGGAGGTGAGATGGTTCGCACCATCTCTCCTCCGTTTATTTGCAGACTACCTACGTGATCGACAGCAGTTTGATAGGCTCGGTATGTACGTGTCGGGTACCTATCACACGCCTTCCGGCGTGAGTCATGACTCGATGGCCCTAAAGGCCTTTATTATTTCTCATCATGGTCAATGATCTTCCTCATGTTCTGCTTCATGCTAGATGTCTCTTGTATGCTGACGACTTGAAACTGTACCTGGAAATAAACTCCGAGTGTGACAGTTTGGTACTGCAGCAAGATATAGACGTGATATACAAGTGGAGTGTAGACAACAAGATGGAGTTTAATTCGTCCAAATGCTTCGCTATGACATTCGGTCGCATGCGGCATCAGTTAATTTTGAAAATAATTTAAATAATAATACCATCACGAAGTTAACAGCCATGAAAGACCTGGGAGTCACATTCGACCGAAATCCACATGAAAGTACCTACGCACTATTAGAAAAGGTTCAAAAAGCGTTCCTTAGATACCTATAAGCACAAACACGGCTACTATCCTTAGCTCTATCCGACAAAGTTCTTACTGGGTTACCTCGGATACAACTCCCCAGAGGTAAGGCGAGCTCGAGATCAGCTCACAATAGCCTGTAAGATGCTCCATGGCGCTATTGACGCTCCTGATCTGTTACATGGGCTGGCGCGCTTCTTTGTCCCAGACAACTACTGCCGGGGCAAAAAGCACAGGCTGTTTGCCGTGCCTCCATGTCGTACTGTTGCACGTGCTAAGTCGCCAATTCCTCGCACTCTGGCCGCGCTTAATGATCTCTTGGATTCTCATCCAACAAGCGATCTGTTTGCGGATGGATAGATGAAGATTTTATTGGTATGTCAGATGTACTCTGAGAAGAATTCATGAAAGTGTTGTTAAAATGTTAAACTTTTATTTATGTTTTTACTTAAAATTTTACTATACCTACTTTGTTTATTTTGTATATTTTAGTATGTGTTATAATTGTCACTTTTAATTTTAGTTACTGTCATTGGTTGTAAACATAACCGTTGTAATTAAATAAATAAATAAATAATTTAACTCGCGTGCCATTCGATTTTCTATCGCTAAGATTGCAAGACTTCGGTAAGACCCCTCTTTGAGGAGTGGCTAGATCGGCGTCACGGCGTCCTGACCTACCGCGTGACGCAGGTCCTCACCGGACACGGAAATTTCGGGAGGTACCTGTGTCTTATGGGAAAGGAGGAAACGCCTGGGTGTCACCACTGCGAGGGTCGCCCTGAGGACACCGTAGAGCACACGGTGCAAAACTGCCCCGCCTGGGCAGAGCACCGACGTGTCCTCACGGCGGCGATAGGCGGAGACCTCTCGCGCCCGGCATTGGTCGAGGCCATGCTGCGGGGCGAGAGGGAGTGGGAAGCGGTCGCCTCCTTCTGCGAAGCAGTCATGCTTCCGAAGGAGGAGGCGGGCCGCGTGAGGGAGAGGATGGCGTCCTCCCTCCAGCCCAGCCGCAGTGGTAGACGCCCACGGCGTCGGACGTCGGCCGACGATCTCCGGCCACCGTAGGCGCGGGCATGCGGACAGCGAGTAAAGGGCAACTCGCTGTCCGACCATGGACCATGCCCGGGTCGACGGCGCGTCGTGTTCCACGCGCGCCTCAAAGAGCGTCAGCAACATGACGAGGCCCCCTCTGCAGAGGGCCGAAGCCTGCCGGGGTCGTGGGACTCATCCCGTTACCGTGGCCCCGGTATGTAAAGGGTTATTGAAGGAACACCGTGGATTTTAGTCAGTAAAAGTCTGACAGTCCCTCCCACCCTGTCCGGAGTGGGAGGACTTATTTGATAATTTTACCACGTTAAAAAAAAAAAAAGATTGCAGGACTCGATAGGCGTTCGTGGCTCGTAGAAGATCGCAAATAATTTTTAATTAGTTTTAGTTTGCTAAAATTTCGCTCACAGCTTGCGGTTGTAGTAGGAAGCGTAGAGTAAATTCGCAGGGCAATACAAATACGAGTATTCGGAAAAGCATCCTGCAAATCATGAGATCTGTTACAAGAGATAGAAACTGTTAGCTTTTTCTATGTCACCAAATAAAAGCGGAGCTTGCTCTTTAATTAAAAACGTAGAGTTCCTGGCAGAATTCAACGGCGCTTAAATCTCGCTTATATTTTCAAGCCAGATCTGCTCCATACTTTTGCCGTTCTTCAATTGTCATTTTAAAAATATTAGTACCTACCATTAAGAAACGCAAAATTCAAATTCAGCATGGTAGCACAATCAAACTTTTTAATTTCTGATATGATTCGATCAAATACCATCATTATTTCTTTAGAAAATAGTTGAACAAGTTGGAGTGTTTGTAATTCATTTTCACACATCTCATCAAAATGTTATTTCCGTTTCGGAATTTGTTTGTTGTGTATAATAGGGTCAACACCGCTTTTTTTAAACAACCTTTTCAACCTCTTTTATCCAGTATTCCATTGGATTAAGTCTCATTTTTTGCAAAGTTTTCAGCAGACCATCCATTAAGTAGTGCAACGGAACGGGCAAGAATAAGATGTTGTATTGTGTAAGGGAAAATTTAAATGATCAATATCTTTAGAACTACTCAAAGTTTCTCCATCAGAAATTCAGGTTATCATTATCGTCCCCGTCACAAAAATTTGAACATATTTCGATGGCCGTAGATCAACAGGCAACGGATATACTTGTGTCCAGCCAGCTTGAACTCAGACTGTCTGGGCATTAAGTTTTTATTGATTTCTCGTAAACACTTACATGTGATGCCAAAAATCAAAAGTTATTACTGTCACACATTGCGTCACTAAATGTTAGTAAAGGAACCATATTCGAAAACGCTCCCGTTATTGAGATTTGGAAGTGCCAGCCAGAAGTTTTATACGTAAATTCAAGCTGGCTAGACACAAATTTTTGCATTTTTCTACTAAACCGCTGTACGTATCACAAAACTTTTAGCTCGATACCTGTCACAAATTTATGTGACGCCCGTTGATATGCAAAAAGTCGTGATAGTCACTTTCGTTACCGAAATTGAGAGACCAGCGGTTTTTCAAGCTGGCTGTGACACGTTTTCGATCGATTATCCAAGATTGTGTAGCGTCACAAATTCTGAAATAAATAAAGTGCCCTATTGACCTAGTTAAATGCGAGCTATTTTGAAGATTTATCCAGCCAACCTGAGTCACATTATGATTTTAAGACTTCCATTTTGTCACTGTCCCTTCAAATTGATGAAGTTAAACCTATAAAATCGCATGAATATTTACCTTTTATTTCTGTGCAACCACAAATATGTATAGTATAGCGCAATTATGTATTACTTTTCGAAAAGGTACGCGTATCTATACTAATATTATAAAGCGGAAAAGTTTGTTTGTTTGCTTGAACGTGCTAATCTTCGAAAGTACTGGGTGGATTTGGATGCAATTTGGTATGGAAGTAGCTTGAAGCTTGAGGAAGGTTATAGGATACTTTTTACGCGACTGCAAAAAAGGAGAGTTATGTTTTTACCGTGATAGAATCCACGGGAGCGAAGCCCCGCGTGAGTACTAGTTGAGTATAATATTATGTTTTTGGAGAAAAATTTAAAAAATGCCAAGTAAAAAAAACTAATGTAATATATCTAAAAACCCCGACTTCTCAACTGAAGTGTAAGAAACAAGCATATTTTTATTTTTCTTTCTGTTTTCTTTTTCTTTTTTTTTATAAAAGTGACAAGCAGGCGGGACCCAATTGAACATATTTTTTTTTTAAATGGGATGGGTCCGCCTGCTTGTCACTTTTATAAATAAAAATATGCTTGTTTCTTACACTTCAGTTGAGCAGTCGGGTTTTTTAGATTTTTTAAATTAGTTTTTTTTCCAACTTTTTAGTTAAAATATTAATTAACAATTTTTTAGTTTTCCCGGTCGTGCCACATTGGCACTCCACCGGATTCCACGAGTCCATATTTTTAAATTATCTTATTGTATTATATTGGTAGTATTACACTAATCATACACATGATATATCTTTTTGAAATCCTTATGTTAAGCCCTTTAATTTGATACCCATATTGTAGTATTTGAAAAAAAATGTTTTTTTCATCATGTATGCTTCGCACAGCCATGTTTAATTTTTTTAAATATCACCTATCTAAGAACACTCGGGCTGTTATGACAAATCTAACGATACCTCAATTGCGTGAATCCGTTCAGTGGTTCTAGAGATATGAGGTAATAAAGAATATTACATACATACATACATACATACAAGATACGCGCGAAAAACATAACCCTTCCTTTGCAGTCGAGTAAAAAGCAACAGTGACACGAAACAGAATAAAAACAATATATTTGTGTTAATCCTTGAAGCTGAGGCTATTTTATTTGATTTATCAATTAATTGTTTAAATACCTAAAAATAATATGAAATAAATATAATAATAAATATGAAAATGGATTATTTATTTCATATTTTCCGTAAATTTTGCTTTTAAATCTAATCAAACAACAGAACCAGTTCCGCCACAAAGTTAGTTTTTTTTTCGATATTATAGGAAAAATGTCTCGATTTCCGCGTTCCTTTTTGTTTTCCTGTATAATAAACTATATTTCCTATTACATTTTGGTCAAATAAAAAAGAAAAAAAAAATCGAATTTTACAGCAGGGTGTACACTTTATTTTTGCGGGAAAGTTCTACCGAGTTACCGCGGCCCCGGAAATTTAGGGCAGCTGAAGGAACAGGGTGGGTTTTTAGTCAGTAGAAATCTGACACACCCTTCCGCTTGACCCAGAGCGGAAGAAGTCATTTGATGATTTTCCCATGCAAAAAAAAAAAAAAAAAGAAAAACAAAAAAAAGGGTACACTTTATTTTGATATTGCTCCTACGCACCTCGCGAATAATAATAATGTTCATGCAGCGCGTCCCATCCCGCGCTCTCGCTGCACCCGGTCACGTGGTCCGTGTGCTGTACCCAAAGACTATAAGTGTCATTACGCACTGTCGACTAGTCGCTGGCGACACGGTCGCTGGCGACTGTGACTTACTACAGTTTAAATAGGTGGTTACGCACTTGCTCGTCGGTCGCCCAGGCGATTCGCGACTCGTCGCGTAGTGGCGACGCACAAGCGACGACTGCCGGTCGCCGGCGACCAATAGGAGCACGGCTTCAAATGGAAGCATTCACACTGCGAGCAACTGTCGTAACGGCCGGACGTCGCGCACAAAAATGGCTCACTTTCGATACCGACAAATTTATATTGGAAATGACAGCTGACCCATGACAGTCACACTCACATAGGCACGGTAGTGTCACCGCAAGTCTAGCAAGCACTGTAACTTAAACACTCTGGTTTTAAAATAATGAAGATAAATAATTTTTCTTCCGGAGAAACACATGGTCGCATATTTGTATCTGTGCCAGTTATATGTGGTTTAAGAAGACACAATAGCTCATCAAACGAAAGCACAGACATTCTTGCGTAGTAAAAAAAATTACGAGGGTATTTTCTCACGTCTTCATAAAATATTTTAAATATTCCTTTTGATCTCCGTTCTTGTAACAAAGGATGTACCCAATATTCTCTTGATTTTCTTTTATTTTTCTTTCTCTTAATTATTAGTAGCGCTACTATAGCAGCTTCTTCAACGTCCATTCTGCACGAATGTACTTGGAATAATGTCGCTCGGCTTGGTCTCCTGGGCCTAGCTGCCTATGTTTTGGTCGTCGAGCGACCGAGTCGCCGGCGACAAGTCGACAGTGCGTAATGAGCCTAAAACCATGTACTCCTGAGTATCGATCGAGTTGATAGAGCCACAGTGAAACAAGAGTGAAATTTCTGTACTTGTACTATTATTTATTCTGTGGTCAAAATAAATGATGAGTCGTCCATACCTGTGTAAAATTTGAATTTGGCCGCCCTCTGAACTTGCCGCCCGGGGCATAGGCCCCGGCTTGCCCCCCCCCTCGATCCGGGGCTGTGTTTGAGTTAACTCAGATATTCGTAATCTACCTAACAAAAATAACTTGTTCTCGCAGCATTTTCAAAGACATTTCGAAATGGCTGGTTGATACTCCTCGTGGTCTAAGGGCTGGCTTTTACTTTGACTATGAGCTAAGCATTATTATACAATGTGGCAATGCCGCCTGTCTCGTAGGCACATTATCAGCAGACAGAGTTGAGGAAGATTATTTTACCTTATAGGTACCTATATATTGTATTTTTGATGCTCTAGTTTTTATCTAGAAATGAATCGCCGAAATGTATGTACGCGCAAAACTTCGGAACGCGACTGCAACAGATTGTATAATTCTCTATTGTGTTTGATAAGTGTATATGTATGTACTACATTATTTTTAATGTGTTAGTATTTTCCAAAATTTTGGATAAGGTCAGGAGAAGGTTAGGTTTTTTAAGTGGCTCGTTTTGTAATTTACCTAGTATACAAAAGCCTACGTGTCACCTTCTTATCACCTTTTGCAAAATATTTCTTTTCCCGATGCCGAGCCGTTAATTGTTGAGGAGTTCTCCTGGTACTTCACCATCAGCTCCACATCAACTATGCATTGTGATGAGCATTAAGGGCTTAACAACCATATTCGAGTAATCGAATCGCAAGCAATGAAATACTTAATTATTATTGAGTAGTTTCGCTGGCCATCTGTGGTCTTCCTCATCAGTTCTACTTCATCAAATGGTGCTTTTCGAGAGCAACTGCACAAGGTACTATAATAAATACCCAAAACGCTATAGGTGTGGCCACGGAGCAAATACAAAGGGTGTGCCTATAATATTTGAAGAGTTCTCTCGATTTCTCCATGATTCCATCATCAGATCCTAACAAGTTGACAATGAGACCAACTAAAAAGTACACCCTTTCAAATTAAAAAAAGAATTTTTCAAATCGGTTCAGCCGTCTTTGAGTTATGAGGTAACATACATGAAAAAAAAACAAAAGTGCAAGACGAACTGAGAACCTCCTCCTTTTTTTTAATCGGTAAAAAAGCGCGAAAAAAATCTTTTTAACAAAAAGTAAAACCGACTTCCCAAAAAAACACTAATTACTTTAATAACAAAAATAACTTTAATTTCTTTAATGGTTTTGCGTTTTCGTTACTGACACCACCTTCCGAAATTAAAGTTATTTTTCAAATCGCACTGTTTTTTTGGGAAGTCGGTTTTATTATTTGCTAAAAAGTTATTTTTAAATATTGTGTCTTAAGCAAACACGAAGTTATGGTTATATGAGCAAGGCTATTTTTCTTTAGTAAAATTAAAAGTGGTTATGAAATTTAAAAATACAACATTGTTAGACCCTGATCCAGATTTCCGCAAGTATTTTATTGAAGATTTAAAGAAAAATATAATTTAAGCTTTTGGAAATATGTACAGCAATTCAAAATAACAAATGCTATTTATCAAACTGTAATTCCGCCGACTCAAATCGTTCGCTTACTCACAATTTCTTTGCTAACTTTTCAACATGTTCACGATACGGCGCCGAGCAAAATCGCATAAAAAATTCTTTCTTTAACTTTTTTATGTTATTTTAATAATCGCGTTAAGAAATTCTTTTCTTTGTGCAAATTGTTAGGAAATTTTAATTAAAAGTTCGTAATAAAATGCTCCCTTTCATTTGCCAAAAAATAAAAGTAATTCATAACTTTCGTAATTTGGAGTTCTTCAAATTCTATGTCGTATAATTTAGTAACTATTGACAAGTTCGCAATTCAAACTTTTTCATTTGAACACGTTTGGAAACGATCAATAACCAACTGAGAGACCTTCACAAACCATTTACGCAGACTCATTAACCATCGTCTTGTTCCAATATTCAATTTTCAACCAGAAAACTCCTAATCACTGAATTCGAATTTTCCATTTATAAAATAAACAGAATCGTTCACCAACCTTTAAACATTAAAATCCAGTGATTTTTTCGCTAAGCCTTGGAACAACGGGCACGCCGCAATTGCGGCGGTAAGACCCCTCTTTGAGGAGTGGCTAGATAGGCGTCACGGCGTCCTGACCTACCGCATGACGCAGGTCCTCACCGGACACGGAAGTTTCGGGAGGTACCTGTGTCTGATGGGTAAGGAAGAGACGCCTGGGTGTCACCACTGCGAGGGTCACCCTGAGGACACAGTCGAGCACACGGTGCAGGACTGCCCAGCTTGGGCAGAGCACCGACGTGTCCTCACGGCGACAATAGGCGGAGACCTCTCGCGCCCGGCCTTGGTCGAGGCCATGCTGCGGGGCGAGAGGGAGTGGGAAGCGGTCGCCTCCTTCTGCGAAGCAGTCCATGCTTCCGAAGGAGGAGGCGGGCCGCGTGAGGGAGAGGATGGCGTCCTCCCTCCAGCCCAGCCGCAGTGGTAGACGCCCACGGCGTCGGACGTCGGCCGACGATCTCCGGCCACCGTAGGCGCGGGCATGCGGACAGCGAGTAAAGGGCAACTCGCTGTCCGACCATGGACCATGCCCGGGTCGACGGCGCGTCGTGTTCCACGCGCGCCTCAAAGAGCGTCAGCAACATGACGAGGCCCCCTCTGCAGAGGGCCAAAGCCTGCCGGGGTCGTGGGACTCATCCCGTTACCGTGGCCCCGGTACGTAAAGGGCTATTGAAGGAACACCGTGGATTTTAGTCAGTAAAAGTCTGACAGTCCCTCCCACCCTGCCTGGAGTGGGAGGACTTATTCGATAATTTTACCAAGTTAAAAAAAGCCTTGGAACAAAGGAATTAGGAAAATAATAGTTATTACCTAAATAAATGTACGTACTTACCTATTCTTATGTACAGTCAGTGTCAGAGAAAAGGAACCCCCTAAAGACTTAAAGAATATCGCCCGAGCGACGCGCGGCGGGCGCGTCACGTAACTCTGACCCGAGCACAGCTCCCTCCCCCGCCGCCGCACCCATCTCTGCCCGAACATCCACCGATCCCACTCAAATATTATTTTTTGTAAGTTTTTAATGATTATGGTATTTTTTCGGCTTGATAACTTAACAAAAATACACTTTACGTGCAGTAGGATACGAACCCGCGTTACCAGATGCCAGCCGGTCATTTAGACCGTGCCTTATACCACTAGGCTATTGACTCAGTTAACTATCTCAGCAAAAATTCGAATAGCATTACTCCTTTTATCGAACAATGTTAATAACGGTCTGATCTTCTAGATATTAAGGTTTAAATTTCAACTTCCACGTATATACGTAACTCCTCAATTAACTAAAAGATAAGGTTGAAATTAGCATAGATTTCTTGTTTGGTTAAATAGAATGTGCTTGATTCCGATTGTTGCACTACCGTCAACTTACTTCAGAACCGTAACTACTGTATGAACTGCGAGTTAAGGTTGAATTTAGAATACCTACTTCTTCGCCTTATTTATTAAACTGTGATTGAGGGTATAAATTACTTTTCAAATCGTTTCGTTTTTGTGCCGATCCGCTTGTGTAATATCTTCGTCGTAATATTATTCAATTTATTGGATTCTATTAACCAATATTATGGTTCGATAAACAGCTGTTTTGAAGGCTAAAATTGTTGTTCTCTGGGAACAGGAACAAAGCATATAGAAAATAGCACTAGATATGGGCATAACGGTAAAATTTACGTTATACACATATATTTATTGTTGCAATCATGTTACATTATTACTAACAAGTTGGATTTTATTTATGTATTTCTAATATTATCATTTTCATTACAGAGAAAAACAGTTCGTAGATGGATATAAAGGTATCAAGCGACGGGTGATGTGAAATATGAACGCCAAGGCCCTCGCCCAATTGCTTACACTAATGAATCGGAGCGACACCGTAATATTGTAAAAGTTCACTCAGTGGCACCCTTCAAAACTACGCGTTTCAAGTGCTTTGTAAACTTTTGGAGTGTCGCTTAGCACTGTTCGGTGACATCTATACGCTGCGAACATCCATAATTATAAATCAGCCAGAAAAATTAAGCTTACTGACGATCACCGCAACAACAGAGTAAATTTTGCTACTCGTTATTTAAATTTCGACTGGGAAAACGAAATTGTTATATTTACCGACGAAAAGTGTTTTAAGTCAGACAAGGATGGAAGAAAAATTTTATGGAGAAGAAATAGAGAAAGGTTTAACCCTTAAAACGTATTAGACTTGAGAACAAGCGGGCGGTTAACACTAGGTAAATAACATTCTTATTGAAATTGTGCTTATTTCTAATTATTTTTGTTGACATTTACTTGGATTACATATTGCAACAGATTTTAAAAGGTTGACCGTTTTAGGTTACTGGTGATAGATGTCTTCAATGGGCCCAGGCGAGCTTGTGGAAATAGGTGGCCGCATGAAGAGTGAGCGAGACCTTGAAGTGTTGAAGGACGTAATGCTGCCGTCAATTCGGGTCGCATATCCAAAGGGCCAAATTTACCTGGTTCAGGATAATTCTTCAGTGCATCGGTCCCGAATCGTGCAAGACTGGCTGAAGGCCCAAGAAGACATAACAGTGTTTGAGTGGCCGGCTAAAAGCCCGGACCTAAATCCTAATGTAATCTTGTGGGGTCAGATGTTTTTAAACTGGGACTCCAGTGAAATAAAGTAAAAAAAAAAATATTTGGATACAGAGGTAAACAAATGCTTGCATGCTTTAATATGGTTTCGGGCATGAAAAGTCGACTTCAAGAAGTGATAGACAGTGACGGCTATCCTATTCGTTATTAATAGGCAATTTACTCGGCAGATTAATTGTGTAACTGATCTGATAAAATTGCATTGGAACATATGAGGAAGTGTTAATTTAATAATTCCCAATATTTGTGGGATCATTATCTCGTTGTTAATCAAAAATAAACAACCTTTATTATTATCAATCTAGTTACTCTGGTTTACAAGTAGTCTTATAATGTATTAACGATGCACCACCTGACCATATTTTTTTAATGTTGTGTTAAAACGTTTATCAGAAAATGTGATAAAAGAGAAAGATGTATAATGCTTTACTGTTATAGTTTAGCATGTTGGTTCTTCCTCTGTGATTCACAGGCATAAATGAAAATATTTCATTTTTTAACCAGGATTTTTTTTCACGATAAGATGATAAAGAGTATAAAAAAATTATGGTTTCACAACTTTAAATAAATAAATATTGTAGTTATGTTTCTAGAAATATCTATAAACGAACCGGTATCTAATGTTAAACGTTCTAAACCTCACTCAGGGTATCTATTTTATGTTTAGTTATAAGTAAATGTAGAAAACTGTATACTCAACCAGGAAGTGGATTCCATGAAGTCCTGGAAATGTAATTAGAGAAATAAATTAATATTGTTTATGCAACATGCTTAGCTTTTCTTACAAACCTCATACCTACTTTAACCTTTGATTTTAAAATAATAATTAACGAAAATCACCTAATCACCTTACTAAAGAAACTAAAAAATGAACAAATATCTTTTTATTGGAACTCGCGACCATCGCATTGTTAAGTCACAATCTTAAACACTAGACCAGAACGCCATTTACGTTGCATTACAAAAATCTTAAACGGTTTGATGTCATTACCAAAAGGGGTTCCTTTTCTCTGAAGCTTACTGTACATAGCTGGCAGGCGTTGTCAACTAAAAACGACTTAAATAAAGGTAAACATAAGCTTAATTTCGAAGCCTGTACTAGATTTGACCTTGGCATTTAGAAATGAAGAACAGAACTCTATGTAATTTATTGTACGCCATTTTTCTGCGACCTCGGTGCTTTGTGACAGTACATGAGTAGGTACCATCAAGTTCTTTTGTTGTTGATAAAGTGGGTAAATCGGAAACAAGGGTTGTATGTTGTATCTTCCATATTGTTCGAACTTGATAGGTACGTATTATTGTAGGTAAATAGTTACAAAGAATTATCTGAAATATTACAATTATGGGGGAATGAAAAACCATTCCCCTGGGGGAGTCGAGCTCACTTGGCGATGGTCCCGTACAAGGAATGTTTGAATATTTTATAAACAATAATCTTATACAGAGTTAAGATTTTTCTATCAAAATTATATGATAGCGTATACATGCCTACTAATTGCAAATCTTCGATTATACGTTACGTGCTTAAATTTAAAAATAAATTATTCGAAATGATAATTTTGGAAAAAAACCCAATCATCCTTATGGTTTCCAAATTTTCCATTCAAATAAATGGAGCATGCATAGAAACTAGGTTCAAAGCATTATGTATTAGACAATAGTCACTAGTAAATAATCAAGTTAGTCAGTTAATTAGAAATAGTTTCCGTTTGAAATGGGTACGTTGATATATTTGGCAAATAACTGTGCAAGCCCTTTATATTTAAAACAAAAATCGCGTCATTATCACGCCTTAACGTAATGTTGGAAAAATACATGTAACCGGTACCTTTTTGAACCAAAACAACAGTAAATATTTATTTTATTATCGCCATGCTTGCGTTGAGTAAAATATACGTACATATGTAAATAGCTACAATAAGTACAGACTGCCAATCTGTACTTATTGTAGCTATTTACATACTTGTCCCAAACTTTGAATAAAACAAAACTGGAATGATTAATGACATTGCAGACGCAAAACTCCAAGTGAAGTGCGTATAAAGTATCGATTTTACTGAATTGCCCGTGTCAATACACTCGGCTGCTGACATACGGTTAAATACTAAGTGTTTACGTTTGAAATTCGTTTTGATGACACAATCGATATGTAGAAGAGCTAATGCAACACTCATGTTCAATCATAAAATAAATAAAAAATTCGAAATAACTTTAATTATGTCATAGGAGCCTCTGCTGGAACAAATAGTGAGAAAAATGGGCCGTATATCACAACTTGGGTTACAATTCATTGTGATCACTGAATAGGTCTGGTTCGAGGGCGGGCCATTAGGAAGTATCCCATCAGAAATTTCTAAATTGACCTGTTTATAAAAATCTGGTTGCACCATTATCCAGAATTCTATACATAATAGTTTAATAGCTGCTAGTCTTACCAGGGAAGTTCTTCGTCGAATGAGCTTACTTACTGAACTTACTGACTGAGCCGGGCCCCTATTTGCATGGCGATTGAATCAGTTTTAAGTTACCCGGTAAGAATCGAAATAGGATCAGAAAATATAAACAAGTCCTAAAGTATCGCCCATTATGTTCATTGGGATAGACCCAATTAACACACACCGGCCTTATATCTTATTTTTCTGGGTGGGAAAATCATCGAATGTCTTCTCCCGCTCTGGGTTAAGCGGAAGGGTGTGTCAGACTTCTACTGACTAAAAACACATCCTGTTCCTTCAGCTGCCCTTAAGTTCCGGGGCCACGGCATCTTTTTAGAACATTTCCGCAACCCAGGCGGGCAATGGCCTGATGAAGCCCCGTCACTGTTGCTGACAGCTCTTTGAGGCGCGGGTGGAACACGACGCGCCGCCGACCCGAGCCTGGTCCTTACCGGACGGTGAGCTACACCTGCTCGCCGTCCGAAAGCCCGCGCCTACGGTGGCCGGAGATCGGCTCGCGACCCCCGACGGCCCGGGGCGTCTCCCGCGGCGACTGGGGTGTGAGGAAGAAAGTTGCCTCTCCTCTTGTTTAAGACAGAAACTGATTGAGATGTGGGGAATTCTTAAACCAGGCGTGCAGTGTACTTGGGATCATTGTCGTATTGAAATGTCCAAATAATCAGAAGCACGTCTTCAGCATATGGTAATATTGTTTCTTCAAGTACATTTTTGTATTGGAATTGATCCGTTTCCTTCTATCAATCTAACAGGTCCAACACCATGACCAGAGAAGTACCCCCAAATTTTTACATTTCCACCACCATGCTTTAATGTCACTTTTGTATACTTGGGGTCGAATTCTGTATTGGGAGGGCGTCGAACATATCGTTTCCCATCAGAACATATTCTGTCAATTTTTGTCTCGTTAGAGAAAAGAACATTTTTCCACTGTCTTACTGTACAACTTTCATACCTCCTAGCAAATGCAAGCCGGGCTTGCCTATGACACCGTTTCAACATGGGTACCTTTCTTGCTATCCTTCCGTTCAACTTAGATTCTACCAAACGCCCTCGGATAGTGCGCGTTGAGATTGCTGAAGAGTTGTTTTCACCAAAATATTCTTTTCTCAACTCGTTAGACCCCTTAAAAGGGTATTGTTTTGCCAAACGTATGATATTCTATCGTCTCGCCGAGATGAATTTCTCTGTTTAGGTACAAGGTGGAACATTTGAAGTTATTTGATACGTGTTAAAATGCTTCACAGCGTGGAATATCATCGTTTTTGAGCACTGCAGGTGATCGGCTATCTTTTTATATGACCAATTCTTATCGCAAAATTTTATTATCACTTCCCTTGTAGATTCATCGCAACTTTTATTTTTCCGCCAAAATGACGCGAATAATGGTTTAGTTACAGAGTGTTCTTTATTTAAATTTGAATAAAAAATAAACTATCCAGCGTTATTAATTATGTGGCCAACCAGTAAGTTTATAATAATATGTTAAGGTTTAATGTAAAACGTTTATCAACGTATTATTGAATAAATCATGTTATAACTGTGTGCTACGACAATGTGGAACAATTTTGCAATACCAAGAGAGATACAAAAAGACATGCTAAAAGTGTAATTCTCGTAAGTTTGAACAAAAGCTTGTTTATAAATAGAACGACTATTTACTTAATTATACGACCACCACTGTACCTATATGTCGAATTGTCAGTTTTATTATATAGGGCCCTGACAGTGGTCCGGATTTTCAAAATGATGGACTTTCGATCGAAGGTGGTTATTTCATTAAACAAAAAATGGTATCGAATAGTATACAAGGTGTAACAGATTAAGCGCAATACCTCAGACACCCCAATTAGAATATTAAATTATAAGTCTAAAACAACATCCGTAACTAAATAAATTGAAACCAAACCTAGACATTTTTTATAAAATAGTTATCCTTACTAAACGCAAAACGTATGTGCGTCATAAAATATCCTTACGCAGACGCATACACTCATGCAATATTAGCGGACGACAGGCACACGAGCGCATTTTCTTGAATTAAGGATTGTATTAATTTGTCATGATACTTTGTTTCCATTTTAAGTTAAATGAAAGATTTTGCCGTCAAAATTTAACACCTATTTTTTATGACGGAAATCGATTCAGAAGCCGATTCTGAACCAACTACTTTCAGGAATTGCGTTTATTCTGTTACACGTTGTATATAACGCTGATCAATATTTATTACTACAATTTTTCGACAAAATTGCTCCTTCACGTCAAAAAAAAATATTGAAATTAAAAATGTGTGGGAGAAAATCTATTTTATGTTTTTTCTCCGGCTAGTATCAAAGTATAGCAACCAAACCTTATATTCTAGTAAGTACTTGTTGCCCTTAATACGACGACATATAATTTGCTTGCGTATCCTTGCGGCCTTGGCGCCTACGATGATTCAAAGTTTCAAATTTTTAATTCGATTATTCTTAATGTTTTTGACGATTCATCTTAAAAGAAACAGTTAGAAATGGATAAAGCCCTGAAAGGGCTATTTTTAGAAGTCCTCAAAAGGACTATTTTATGCAGACCTGATAAGGACTATTTTAATGAAATGACTTATCTTACTAACTCAATTCAAACAATAACAATATCACTAAATCTGTCACGCTATTACGCTAATGGATCGTGAACTCCTGCCTGCAGCTCCTGTAGATCCATATTTTCAGTTTCTTCTGTTGTTACCTCAGGCAACAACAAAAGCACTTTAACATCCGAAAAAAAAAAACTTTTTTGCAAAAAATAAAACCGACTTCCATATCAAAACACTACAAAGCCAAAAATAATTGTAATTTCGGTAGTCGGTGTTATTGGTTTTGTATTTTCTTTTTTTTTCACACCGCCTTCCGAAATTAAAATTATTTTTGGCTTTGTAGTGTTTTGATATGGAAGTCGGTTTTATTTTTTGCAAAAAAGTTTTTATTTTCGTGCTTTTTAGTGGGTCAGTGAATTTTCCAAATCGGTTCGTAAATGACAGAGTTATGCGCGAACAAAAAACGCAATGCAGCGTAAACGAAAAGGTCATCAACGTAAACATTTTTTTAGACTTTTGTTGATTTTTCAGAAACGGCTCGTCCGATTTGGATAAAATTTTCATGGGACCATTTGGGAAGTATACCCTTTCTAACAAGATCAGAATTTTTCAAATCGATTGGCAAACGACGGAGTTATGCGTGGACAAACATTAAAAAAAAAAAAAAAATACAAACATCCGAATTGAGAACCTCCTCCTTTTTTAGAAGTCGGTTAAAAAAAATCGAAATGTTTTGAGTTGTTGTATTTTGGTCGTATATGGGATAAATATGGGTCCGAACTAATTAAAAAATTATGCAGCAAGTCTTCGTTGGTCTTCATCTTGTTAAATTTTCTTGTGTGATTTTCACGAACTCTTCGAAATTCTTTATTTCTTGCTTCACTGGCTTCTTCGGAAAGAATACCAATTGGTAGGAAGCCAAAGTGTTCGCAAATGTCTGCACCATGTATGAGCAGCTTGTGCATGTGCACACTTGCGGACATATAAAACCACGGGTATAGATGAGCAAACATCTCAGCAGTATCTCGACAATACGTTCTAAACTTTTCAATATCTATGGCACATCCAGATGAAATTGTTTGAAGAATAACCGCGAAATGCTTTAGTAGGTCTTTATCAATATTGGTAATTTTGGCAGATTTCTCATAATCTCTAAAAAACCTTCTGGCTGTATTTCCGTCGTTTGTGGTTCCAAAGCCTTGCTTAACAAAATCTACAAGAATTCCCATTTGCTGCTTGAATTCTTCTTGTGTCAGTTGTTTTTTCGCAGCTTTTAGTTCCTCGTTAGCACCTCGTGCAGCCCACATTTTAATGTCCATGTTGTATGATATATGTAGAATACACTCCATACAACGAATCCACATATAAAGAGTAGAAAGTCCATATTTATAAACATTTTTTCGTACAGGTCTTGAAAATACTTCTGACAGCTTGTTCATCTCAGTCGGCTTAGCAAGGCAAATATTGCAGGCAGATGCAGATGAAGTAAACAGTTATAATTGTGGCCACTTTTCCGTCGATCATTGTCATATGAAGGTCGTGATTAATCTTCAGCCCGGCACACTTTTTAGGACCATATTATCTATTTCTTCTTTCAATGAAGCTTCTTCTTGCTTGATATATTCTGCTGTCTCTTTACAAAATTCAAATTTAATGGGCCTACAATAATGGGTTGAAGAAGGTGTTGGGTTTTCCCATATGGTTATATTATTAGAAACTAATTTAAGAGGGACAAGACTTGACATAAATACCGACGAATCACTGAAATTTACATCTTTACTTCTTTGCTTGTAGGTGCTTTGTGAAGAAGCTCCATCGAAACCCCATTTACTGATTAACTTCAATCCTTCATTTGACGAATCAACTTGGGTACCAGTAATCTGAAGAATCTTCTGAACTGTCAGATCCAGTAGGGCTTGAATCTTCACTTTAGCTCCTCTCTCAGTAATTTCTAAATCGCTTGGATAGCATCTTTTCTTAGCTCCAAGGAGTTTGTGATACGATGGTAAAACTGGAACTTCACAATCTATCAGCACTTTCCTTAAACATAAATATTTCCACTTTGACAGATTCAAAGATGTATAAAGACCTAGAGCGTGATCTTCGTCTAAAGATTTTTGCTTACTTTCTTTTTAAACAAAGTGGTTTGAACAATCGCAACACTATCAGGGTTTTTCGTTATGTGATCAATTATATTAGCTAAGTCATTCTTCTTTTCTGTCTTAAGTCTTGTGACTAATGCGAAAGTGAGTTCTTTGGGTGAGTATTCCAGAAGAGACCCTGAACGTCTTTTCTTCTGTTTGTTGCCGAGGTCAACAAACGGCTTCCTAATCTGAACTAAATCCGTAGATGTGCCCACAGTTGATGTGGATGGAATCACAGCTGCTACAGTATCGATATCAACGGAAGTACTCGTAATGTCTGACGATATGTTTTCGATAATTTCATCTTGAGCTAGAAAAAATTCTGATAAATTCACTGTAGTGCAATTTGGCCAACTAGTATTTGATTGTAACCACTCAGCATGTCTGTTCATGAACGTCTTCTGATTTCTGGAAACACTTGCCTATCTGCGACTCATATTACTAATATAAGTTTTTAAAAAGGTCTTAATTATTTCTGAAACTTCTGAACATATTTCAACTGGGATGCGCACAATAATAGCTTCATAGAGTCGTGTCAAATTTTTCATGTCTCCTTCAACACGAAGGAACATAAAAATATCTAAATTCGTAACAAATGCAGCCATAACGAAACTCACAAAACTTTCACCCAGCACGGACAATGATGTTGCTTCCTCAAGGGTTGAGAAACAAGTGCTCTTAATTTTTTTTTTTTTTTGGGAGTGGCATCTCGCAGGTCAACCTCTGAGGTTGCCGGCTGCTTAACCGGGCTTGCCTGTGGTTGCCTTAATTAATAAATTAATTAAAGCCTCCAGCCAGGGCTTATTAAAAAACTTACAAACTAGGCGACTACACGCTAAGGGCACCCCTTGTGGGGTACGGACCTCGGCTTAGGGCTTCGCAGGGGGAGGGCAGCTAGGGACAGGCTGTATCATATCATTATTATTATTAATAAGGGAATTTAAAGCTACTGGCTCAGCGTCGCGGACTGGCTCTGGCAAGGGTCAGGGCGGACTATTACGGGGACGTCGCGGCGGGCCTTGGCGGCGAGGACGGAAGGACGGTCGGTTTTTGTGTTTGTGTGCCACTGTACTTGTTTCCCTACGGCTCCCTTGGAGCAGGGTGATTGCGTCATCGGGGGTGACAAGGGTATGCCTTGGTCGGCGAATCTTAGAGATACGCGAGGGTTCGTATTGGGCGGCCGATACGATAAGGGGATTCCTATGTTGGATTGCACCCAACGAGCACATTAGTGGAAATTGCAGCCTATTTTGTTACTTTCGGCTGTAAAATAGCGCTTTAAGGGTTCAAAAAGCAGTTCAAAGTTGCATATCTGCATTCGTAAACGTCTATAGCTATAAAAGTTACTTAAGGTGCTATAAGCTGAATCAAATACTACCCTAGCCTTCACAGTAGTCCACGGTAGAACTCATTTACCACTTACACCTTTATATGAGAGTTACGAAGGTCATTCTGCCACTCACAGCTGTACAGTGGTTTCCATTGTAACTTTTATAGGTTATAGTTATAGTAACCACTATTATACTACTATAAGTTTCATTATAGAAATAATAGAAACTCTTATGCATACTATAGTTACAAAAAAATCATCAGTGTAACTAAGGCCTTTAGTAGCAATAGTCATTCCTTGCAGGCTCAATCCATTCGCCATTTTACAGCCGCTTTTGTAACTATCATAAAACATTTAAAAACACTAAACAATAAAAATGGATACTAAACGAATAAGTACGTAACTACATCTTATAACCTCAAAAACAAGAAAATAGGAGCTTTTTGTGGCTGTGAGTTGCACTAGGGGAACAAAAATCACTGGAAGCGTTAGAAGGGTGAAAATTAGCGCTATGATTCTCAAAAGGGAGTTATTAGAGCTCAAACTGTAGGTTATGACTACATTACAATGACACCATGATTTTTTAAGAAAACTTATAATTTACTTGCAAAATTGAGTTGATATACATTGGTTTTTCAGTTAAATGTGCATTAAATGTACCGGTAAACAATCAGCCACTTGCAAATAGTAAGTTATCGACATGTAAAAATACGGAAATAAAATTTATTCTGTGTAACAAATAAAAAATATCACATATCTTTGTTAATTTTTGAAATATTATAAAAGCGCGTTAAAATTACTCGAAAATTATCTTACATATCTACAGTAAACTGGACAGCGTTTTAAGTATCTTTATATATCTTGCTAATACAGAATACAAACTTTTACTTCTTTTTGTTTTATTTTCATGATGGCGACGAAAACACTTTACCAAAATATTACAAGTAATGTCAACTGAAGACATACAATAAAGAACTATAATCAATTCATTCGTTCAAAGTAGTTCAAAATCATTCAATAGTAGCGCTATGAGAGCTTTAGTATAGCGTTAATAAATCGTTATAGCTATTAAGGAACCTTTATGCAACCGTTGTGCAGGTTAAATGGAACTTTAGGTTGCATAAAATTGCGCCCAAATAGCGCTAAAGCGGCTGCTTTAAGTCTGTAGTAGACGCTCTAGCGCTTACGTCTATTACCATAAGTAATAATCGGATACGCTCCAAAGCCCTTATGCAGCCCATTTGTGCTAGTTGGGCAGTATCAAAGAAACGCTTGGAGACGCGTTTCATGAACTGCTGGATGGTGGGCATCTTGAGGTCTACGTGAAGAAGCTCATTTCGTACATAAAAGGGGGCTCCCGTGACTCTACGGAGGAATCGGTTTTGAAGGGTCTGCATCTTGTGGAGGAGGTAGGGCTTTGCGTGTGCGAAAACAACGCAGGCGTAGATCATGATGGGACGGATGACCGCGGTGAAAATACGCATCTTGCACCTGAGTGATAACTTGCTGCGGGAGCTAAGAAAGAAGTGGAGCCTACCTAGAGCGAAAGCGGCGCGCGAACGTGCCTGCTTTATGTGCTCAGCGAAGGAAAGGTGTTTATCGAGGACCACGCCTAAGTATTTGGCTTGCTTTTCCCAGGGGATCGGCTTGCCGTACATGGTAATCACACGGGGGCCCTTAATTGTTACCTGCACGCATATTTATAACAAACACAAGTTCGCAAGTAGTGACTGACATAATTAGTACCGCTGCGTTCAACAACCAATCAGCGTCGTCGATATTACCCCTACCACCCTTTGGTGGTGGGGGTTAGTTATTATTTTATGAAAGTAATAGTTTTAGTCATTTAGGTATAGGTGCATCAAGTTGAAATTTCATTTAAAAAATATGTAATTTTATTATTGTCTTATAAATGAAATGCCTACCAAATGCCTAAATTTATATTTTTTTAATTCTTATTGTATTGAAAAAATATATTTTTGGTTCTTCTTAATTGTAAAACTCGTTAATAGCCATTAGAAAATACAACATAAAAATTTGAAACTTTGAATCATCGTAGGCGCCAAGGCCGCAGGGATACGCAAGCAAATTATATGTCGTCGTATTAAAGGCAACAAGTTCTTACTAGAATATAAGGTTTGGTTGCTATACTTTGATACTAGCCGGAGAAAAAAAAATATAATAAATTTTCTCCCATACATTTTCATTTTCAATAATTTTTTTTGACGTGAATGAGCAATTTTATCGAAAAATTGTAGTAATAAATATTGATCAGCGTTATATATACTATTCGATACCATTTTTTGTTTAATGAAATAACCACCTTCGATCGAAAGTCCATCATTTTGAAAATCCGGACCACTGTGCGTCGGCGCGGCGCGTCTTGTTCCAAGGGTTCCGTTTTTTTTTTTCCTTTTGAAGTACTGAACCCTTAAAATCAATTATATTTTACCTAGTTATATTTTGCTTGCTTTTTAATCAAGCCTACACCTTTTTCATTAACCTTCAGATTTAATTAAAATGAATATTCACACAATATCGTGAAACAAATATTGAAAGGTCATTGGTCAGCTTCCAAGCTTAACTTTAATTAAGATCCATGTTAATTGGGATCTGTTGCAATCACTGTTTACAATCAGTGTACCATAACAACCAATCTCGGGGCAACAGATTGGATATTATAATATGCATGTGCTCAGCAATATAAATGACTACTGAATAAAATCCTTTATCGCCTATACTAGTATATTACTGTAACATTTGGACGACTCGTTTGGCGCACTATTTGAGCGATATTTGGCAAATAGTTATCCCTTTCTGAGTTTGTAAAAAGCCTCTCAAGATAAAGAGCAATTTCTAACGTAGGACAGTCAACAATAGTAAGAACACATGCTCACTCGTTATGAAAATCTATCTAATAGCGAAAATCTCTTTTGAATAAAAGATATTTTCCCCCTTTTTCCGGTGAAAAAATTATCAAATGTCTTCTCTTACTGTGGGTGGAGCGGAAGATAGTGTCAGACTGACTAAAACACACCCTGTTCCTTCAGTTGGCTTTGTAGTCCGGGGCCATGATATCACGTTATTATATTCCCGCAACCATATATGGCAGTACGCAATTCTTATTGTTGACAAGCCCACCACACTATTCCCAAGTACTGCAACTTCTGAGAGTCAACAGTGACTAGAAGAACGCTGAGTCAATAAAGCTCCCCAGACTCTGGGGAGCTTTAGGCTAGGCTGGAGAAACCATAAAACAGTCTTCGATTCTGTTATATGAAAGGAATCAGCGGACGAGTAGAAAATAAAACTTATCTTCCACTTCCCTATTTATCGATCAGGAGATAAACACAGCTCCTACTTACATGTATGCGGTTGCTATGAATGAACCAATAACACAACTTATAAAACAACTTCATTATTTCACCCGTAACACGTCGGCCCGCCACACATAATTTTGAGCTTCTCAATCCGTACTAATATTATAAATACGAATATAGCTCTGTCTAGTAATTTTGGTAAAGACATAGATTAGCCTTTGTAGAAGGATATTGGCTACCTTTTCTTCGCCGAAAAATAAATACGAAGCAAGACAAGCCACGTGCAAAATTAGTTTTTAACCGACTTCTGAAAAAGGCGGAGGTTCTCAATTCGGATGTTTGTTTGTTTTTTTTTTTATGTTTGTTCGGGCATAGCTCCGTCGCTTGCCAACCGATTTGAAAAATTCTTTTTTTGTTGGAAAGGGTATACTTCCCAAATGGTCCCATGAAAATTTTATCTAAATCGGACAAGCCGTTTCTGAAAAATCAACAAAAGTCTAAAAAATATATTTACATTGATGATCTTTTCGTTTACTCTGCATTGTGTTTTGTTTTGTTCGCGCGTTTTTATTTTTTTGTAGTTGACATTTTGGCTTTTGTAACTAAATTAATTACAAATTGACCCACTAAAAAGCGCGAAAATAAAAACTTTTTTGCAAAAAAATAAAACCGACTTCCATATCAAAACACTACAAAGCCAAAAATAATTTTAATTTCGGAAGGCGGTGTAAAAAAAAGAAAATACTAAACCAATAACACCGACTACCGAAATTAAAATTATTTTTGGATTTGTAGTGTTTTGATATGGAAGTCGGTTTTATTTTTTTGCAAAAAAGTTTTTTGAATGGATATCATGCCCAAAAAGGCTCCTATTGATATTAAATAAAGCAATAAAATTACATTCATACTCCATTTAACCAAAACTTTATTTACAGTCATTATGGCGCACTTGTTAGTACTAATTCTGATTTTCACCAACTGGACACACGTGTGTCCGGTATCTTGTGTCCAGTTGGTGAATAACTCGTTTAAATAAACTAGTTTTGAAAATTATTCTCAATAAATACCTATAACTTACGAACGATGCGCGTCCGTGCTTAGTATTGAGGCACTCGTGGATAAATAATTACAAGTGCACGGTTCAATCTTCAGGCTTGTCGAGGTCGTTCATTGGTTGGGTCACCACCTTTTTTTTTTTTTTAACGTGGTGAAATCATCAGATGAGTCCTCCCACCCCGGGCAGGGCCGGAGGGACTGTCAGACTTGTACTGACTAAAATCCATGGTATTCCTTCAATAGCCCTTTACGTACCGGGGTCACGGTAATGGGATAAGTCCCACGACCCCGGCAGGCTTCGGCCCTCTACAGGCGGGGCCTCGTCATGTTGCTGACGCTCTTTGAGGCACGCGTGGAACACAACGCACCGTCGACCCGGGCATGGTCCATGGTCGGACAGCGAGTTGCCCTTTACTCGCTGTCCGCATGCCCGCGCCTACGGTGGCCGGAGATCGTCGGCCGACGTCCGACGTCGTGAGCATCTACCACTGCGTGGGTCACCACCTTAACATATCAAGATTCCTCTGCCAGAAGAAGAAGCCAGGAAATCAGACAATAGTCTTGTCAAGGCGTATCGAGCTACCCAGCAACTGGGTTTGGGTTGTGGAATCCGATCAGTCAGATAGGCAGTTGTTTCATGTAAAAAATCTTTACTCAGCTGCATTCAGTTACACTTGAAGACGAACCCGACATAGATGGAAAAAAATTGGCCAAGTGCGAGTCAGACTCGCCCATGAAGGGTTCCGTAGTACCTACGCCAAATAACTTTGTTTTTCATAGTGTTTCTATGAATTACAAAGTTATATTTACGGTTTTAGAAAATATGCTGTATCTCAAAAACTTCAAACCAATTTTGGTAGAAATTTTATATTAAGATCTACAGTACTTTCTCTTCTAATTTTTCACTCCATTATTATAAAAGTTAGAGGGGGAGACACACACATTTTACCACTTTGGAAGCGTATATCTTTTAAACGATTAACTTTATGAAAAAGTGGTTTTAGAAACATCAATGTCATTTTTAAAGACCGTCTATAAATGCCACACATGCATAGGTTTCACTGAAAAAAATATATTTTCAGTTTCAGTTCCATGTATTTCTGTATTTAGTTTCTGAATAAAATGGCTGTGACATGTCCGTCCGTATGTCACAGCCATTTTATTCAGAAACTATTAAGACTATGTATGTGAAATTTGGTAGGTGATGTATTCTGTGAACCACTTTCCGATTTAAAGAAAAAAAATAAAAAAAATTGGACGGACAACAGACAGACATGGCGAAACTATAAGGGTTCCGTTTTTGCCATTCGGCTACGGAACCCTAAAAAGGCTAAGCAGATGACTTTTTTTTTATTACGAATGAGCCCGCTCTTGACCTCGATCACACCTGATGGTAAGTGTAAGATGAGGTCTACGATCGAACGAACGAGCCCAGAAAATGCCTATTGACTCTTGCTTTAAAGGCTGACGGGTTATATGTGGCAGGGAACACAGAAGCCGGCAGAGAGTTCGCTTCCGTGAGTGTGATACGCTTCCGTGTCTAAAAAAAAGAATTTGAACTAAATAAGTCCCGTAGATTTGAAGTTAATGGCAGACGAACACACACACACACGAGTGATCCATTAATTATTCAGTTTGTAATATGAACTTTCAAACGACTTAATAATAACTATAAAAGCCCAGTCTGCCAACTGTTCGAGATTAATCTAACACTTAATCACTTAACAAAATCCTTCTTGCAGCCAGCTAAGTAAATCCCTGGAGATAAAGTGAACTGTCTGGATGCAGCGTATAAAATACGCTTAGAACACAAGGTGACAGAAGCGACAAACCCCCTTTGTTGGCTTAAAGAGTAAACGGGCTAGCTATAAGGTCATGGGGATGATAATACATCGTTCAGGGGGAGTTTTTGTCGGAAGGTAAAAGTGATAGATAACAATTATATGTTGTGCTTAACTTGAGTCTAACCAGTGCTGTAAATATTCCTCTTATTTTGGACGCTTGGACTTTTAGAGAAAACAACAAGGAATTTAAGATTTTTATTTCAAATAGAAGACAGATCATAGAACCTCGTTGTCTCTTATCGCTCTTACCGTTATCGTTACGTCTCTAGCCTAACTCATAACCAACCTAAGTAGTAGCTGGATACCACGATATCTTTTGGCAAGATTGGTGTCAGATTTTTTGGCTTCGGACTACCCCTTACGACTGTCAAAATTTACAAATGACAGTCGGGACCACGACTTAGCGGCCTTTCCGAGGTACGGAGGGATCTCGACATTTTAAGATCATCAGCCATCCAAGGACTGACCTTGGCAACTTGCTTAACCTTTGAAGATCGACCCGTGCGACTGTTATTATTTAGCAACCAGCTCCTCTGATGATCGCCATTAATTAGTTAAATTAAAACATGTGTAGTCAACAGCTTCTTATTTAATTATATTTCCTGATATAGATAGTGCAATCCACGAAGATGCGCCCCACCAATTAGGCTGAACGGATCGCGGGGTGCGGGGGTATAAATATCCCCACCTTAAATTAAAATTATATAATTTTTAAGTAGAGCATCTTTCCCTTTGACCGTGACGCTTTCTCCTGATTAGTCTATTCATCGTAGTGTGATTTAATAAACGATTAAGAGGAATAGTGGGGCGCGTCTTGGTGGATTGCACTATCTGTATCAGACTCAATCAAGTCGCTACATAATTTCATTCTACATAACATAACTTCATTTAGACTTGACAGGCCCGTTGGTATAGTGGTCAGTGGCCCTGACTGCTATGCGCAAGGTCGTGGGTTCGATTCCCACCTAGGACAAATGTTTGTGTGATGAGCACGGTCATTTGTTCTTTGTCTGGGTGTAATTTATCTATAATATGTATGTATTTAGAAATATATATGTATGTTTATCAGTTGTCTAGTACCCATACCACAAGCTCTGCTTAGTTTGGGACTAGATGGCGTTGTGTGAAAAAGTTGTGGAATATTATATATTAAAAACTCCCACTTTTCTCGTAAATATGTAGATCAATTGAAATGTACGCAAACTTATTTTACAGGTAACTGTATCAAACTACCACTTATTGTATAAATCAAATATAATTTGATTTTTATTTTATATTTAATAAGTAACTACATTTTACTCCTAGTGTTTCCAGATATAAAGTTAAAAATTATCCTCCGGGAAAGCACCTATTTTTTTAAGTGATTTTTCTTAATGTGGTTATACATTACTAGCAATCTTGTTAACGCCTCCAACTAAGTTAAAGATGCTTGCTTGTCTCTGGAGTGGTTTCACGACAATAGTGTAATCCACGACCTCTCGATTACAAGTCGGACACCTTAGCCACGAGATTATGGACGCTTTAATTACCGTAATGAAGAACTATCCTTTATCCTAATTCCGGCTACAGTCTTACCGTTTTCCAAATTCGTAGGTACAGCCGTTGGGGCGCGAGGTGATTGATAAACAAACATAAAATATTCTAATAAATACTAAGTCTAATTATATGTAGGTAGGCCATTTGCGACACGAATAATAATGACTGTAATTTTTACCTATGATATTTCTTTTTGTTTTCATAAACGTATGTGTGTTTGATTTTTTGCACTTCGTCCATTGGAAATCTAAATAATTTATAGGCGTATAATACTCACAAATAATGCAGCTTTGTAACAATAAAAAAAATTGGATTGGATCATTAGTTCCGGAGATTACCCCTACATAAACACTTAGAAACAAATTTAACCTCTGTATAATAATACTAGCTTGTGCCAGCTTAGTGCTGTGCAGTAATCTTGAAAAAACATTTAAAGCAAAAAAAATAACATAGAGAACTTTTTACTCAAACAAATTCCTAATTTCATAAAAAGATTCGACATGAAAATTAAGAAAACAATTAAAACCACCCACGCGTGTCAAAACACCTCCTAATACCTAATTAATATTCCTATTTGAAAAATTATTAATCCAGTCTGATCCCTTTAAATGAAATCAGAGCACACTTGCCTGGAAACTAATATGAAATTCAATATCAAGCGAAATGTTCACGCTGCCGACACGAATAATTTAATCTTTTAATGAACTTATTTTGCTCTGTTAATTTTGCGCTGAATTTATGCCACTCCAACATTTTCCCTATGCAAAATATGGGAATAAGGATTTTGAGCGTAATAAGTTACCAAATAAGCTATGGAGCTTTAAAACTAAGCTGGTTCCCCGCTTATTTTCTATATACGTCTAATAAAACAGTAAAAAAGTGTGTCCGTACATTGAACAAAAGTAATTGCAAAAAAAAAAAAACTGAAAGAGGTTTAGAAACAAGCAAGAAAGCAAAGCAAGAATTTAAAATAAAACGTGTACACTCTAATCTCTGGAACTCCTTGACAGATTCGAACGAAACTTTTTTTATTAGTAGCTATTATGTCTTGGCAACATATTATAGGCTATAATTGATTTAGGGAACTGGTTATTGTTCTGTGGGAACTCTGACTGTGATTTAGACAACACAGTCACTTGCTGCTTTTAAAAGCTCTGTTGTCAATCATTTTTATATATCCCTATGATTATACCTTGTATTTCTCTCCCTATGACATTAAAACACATACTTATTTATGTATTGTATTCTATTATATATACATATATTATCTACTTTAGTTACATTTTGCGTATGTTATAGCCTAGGCTTGAAGTAGGAACACTGACTTTCCCCTCCCCTCTTTGTTTTATGTTCTTAAAGTCCATCCAAAGGTTGTCTGGAAGATATCGCTATCAGCGATAAGACTGCCATTGTAACCATATTGAGTAATATTGTGAATCAAGTGTGTGTTTAAATTATTGGTGTGCAATAAAGACTATTCTATCTATCTATCTATCTAAACCTGATGAAGAACTTTACGTGCGAGTAAAGCCGCAGGCAGCAGGTAGGCAAAAAAAGCTATTGTTTTGGGGCCGGATTTCATGGAGAACTTACATTATTGTGATCGTCTCTTCGAGTTTTATTTTCATTCCCTATACAACGTATAATTTAAAGGGTATATACATACCGAGTGCACAGCTTCTTTGGATGATAACAAACGATGTGGCAAGGGTTTTCTAATCCTATATCTACATGTGTGGAGCATATTAGAAATTTCAATACATTGATACCAGAGACCGAATTTTTCAAATTAAGAAGAACAAAGAGATTTATCGTTTTATTGGCAAATGACGTGGAAAGTGATGACCCTCATAGTGCTGTGACACGTTTGTTATTGCTGGTATTCAAGAAACATATGAAACCAATAATTTGGGGTCAATTCTGTGAGTCACTTATTTTGAGCTGAAACTTTGCATAGAGACTCCATACCAGATGTTGTCTTCAGTCCTTTTGGATAGATATGGGGTTTCCGTTACACGTTGTATAAGGGATAGGACGACTCCACTTGCCTGAAGGTGATTTACAGTTCATTCATATAGCTTTGTTGTTCGGCACGTTGGAAGTATCTAATAATTGGGACTGGTATCTTTAACACAGGTTACTTGGTAATCTAGCTAAGATGGCAGTTGCGATCTGTACTGCCACTGTAAAACCATTTGCACTGTTTTTGTACCTATATAATTGTATTTGTCACTTATCCTAAGGTTTTATACTGTGTGTGTTAATAAAGTTATTGATTGATTGATTGAATAATAATAATATCTCATTTGTTAAAACCTATCCAACCGTCAAAGTTACAGGGCGTACCAATGAAACAGCCATACGTATTCTTGAATCGTAATTTTTCCAGAAAGAGGTTAATATTTTTTATATTATTCTCATCCTGGAAATTTCGGGTAAAATGTATCATATACCAAGTCATAGTCTACTTGATGACTCGATCAAACGCAGGATGGATAAACTTGCATATTAACTCCTAAATGCTACAAGAATGCACAAGTACAATAAGTCACACTAATAATAAGAAGTCAAGGAGAGAGATTGAGATCTTTTATCATGTTCTTGAAAAACGGTGACAAAACTATCATCGAGTACTGCTCACTGAACAAACAATTCGATACGATAGATATATCAGACAGCCTCTGTACGTGCACGTGAACGTCACACTCCAGAAATACAAAAAACATCCATAGGATCACTAGAATCGGGGTTGCGGGAATGTTTTAACGAGATACCGCAGCCTCGGAACGTAAGGGCAGGTAAAGGAACAGGGTGAGTTTTTGGTCAATAAAAATCTGACATGTTCTTCCGCTTAATCCAGAGTGGGCGGAGTTATTAGATGATTTTCCCACCGACAAAAAAAAAGGATCACTAAAACTTTTACAGATATCTTGAATAGACTAAAAGACTTAATCTGCTTCTACGAGGCAGGCTGGAAAGATGGCCGCCATGACTATGTACAATGGTCTCATGCACAGACTAAGTGTGAAAACCGAAATCAAAACCCAGATAGATAAAACTCCAACAACTTGTTCTAAAGAGATACCGCGGAGCCGGAACTCAAGGGAAACTGTAGTAACAGGTTGGATTTTTAGTCATTATAAGTCTGACACCCACTTCCACTCCATCCAGGGTGGGAGGAGTAATTTAATGATTGTGCCTCCGACTGAAAAAAGGACAGTTAAAACTTCTGCACGCATATCCATAATAATAAACTCTCTCATTTGCGGTAGTTAGTGTGGTAGATACATCTGTAATAGGTACCTGTATATACAGCACTTAGTTTCACGAACATAAAACTTTTGAAGATATATTTGTATTCCTTAGATGATGCAGCAGAGCTCTTTGAAAGAAGTTGTAAGTTGAGAAGTCTCACTCTCCTGGGTACTAAGGTTTGTATGTGAAAATCAGCTGAAAAGTTTGTATCCCAAATGAACCGGAAAATGTCGCTAGCCAACTCTGGATAATATTAAAAGTTAGGTGTCTATAACATTTATATAGGGTGCAATAGGGGTGGATGAACGGTGTCCCAAGGGTGGGGGACCTCAATACTTACCAATTTAACCACCATGTATACATAATATTCAAAGCTTTTTTCTGGGATTTTATCGGTGGGAAATTCATCTAATGACTCCCGCCCTGTGTGGAGTGAAAGGGAGTGTAAGACTCCTACTAACTAAAAACCCACCCTTTTCCTTCAACTACTCTTACGATATCTCGGTAGAACATTTCTGCAACGCCAGTTATATGTTTTTCTTTTTTATGACCAACTCTTTCTGTACGAGTAATTACAAATCTTAATGTACAACAAAGTACAGTAACGGTTCAAAAACTACTAACTTATAAATAAAGTTTCAGTTGAGCGTGCGCTTCTAAACCTACACATACATATTATGCGGAATCCTGCCGTTAAGCCGAAAATATTTTGCCAAAATTTCACTACCCAAACAAATTTTAGCAACCTTTTTTATACCAATGCAATGTTTGGAATGATTTTAGTACGTACATATTCATTTGGTAAAATTTTTACTTGGCAGAATATTATCAAGTATAATGTAATTTAGGCATTTGGTCTTTAATCAAATAATTTATTACAGCAAACAATCTTTACACAGTAAACGTTTGGTCAAATGATTTGATATGGCAAAAAATGTAAAGGTAAAAATAATTATTATAGGTTAATTATAAAAAAAAATATAAAAAAATAATATTCCAACTACATAAAAATTGGTAAAAGTACTTTGGTAAACAAGTCATTGTTTAAACGTTCACTAGCCAAACATTAGGTTTGCGTTACGATTATTTGTGAAGAGATTTTTTGCTAAGTAATAATTTTGCAAATGAAATGATGCGGTTTTTTGGGAAGTGATAATTTGGCAATTTCTTTTCGATGAAACAAGGGAGACCCATAATATGTATGTGTCTACTGTCTGATCAATCGGCTACACAATAGCTAAGTAGTACAATACCCCTTGGCAAAACTATTCTCAGATTTTACTGTCAGAGGTGTACAAATTAGAGAGCCGGCTTTACGTGCTTTTCGAGGCACAAAAGAATTTTGATATGTTAAGATGATTACCACGTCCACGGACCGTCCCCGGCAAGCGTTGCTTAGCGTTAAAGATCGTCCAATGTGACTGTTCTTTATAATCTAGCTACGAGTTTCCCTGTGAAAATTTCTTTTTTACTTAAGGATCAAAACACTTCGAGCGGCGCACAAAGAAGCACTTAAAAGTCTCAAGGCTCTGAAAACAGGTTTCGGAACAAAAACGTGTGACCGTCAAGATGATACCGGTAGTACACTCGATAAAGGAACAACCTACAAAAGATAGCTAGCAATCATTTATCAAGATTAAAGGGACATATAACACGGGTCATTTTTCTTAAAAAAGGTCCCTTGGTGTTTCTAACATAATAAACACATCTGTATCATCGGTATGAAGTAGATAGGTAACCTAGTATCGTATCCGTACCTATTTCTTCTTTTACACATATAAAAATTAATGTTTGACGTTTGTGACACACATACACACGGTCATAGGATTTTAGCTAGTACCTAGGCTTTTTTAGAAGTTAGCAGTATGGTAAGACACCTGTATAAGTGTAGCAAACCATGTTCAATATATTTCCCTGTTGTACCATATATACCTTTATTATAACTGTTGATCGGATTGTGATGACCCGCTGACTGAGTATTTTAAGACGAACGGGAGTGTTTCTGGACTAACGACCTCAGTGAAACTAAGAGAAGATTGTCACATGCACACATTTTAGTGGGTTGAAAAAACTAAATAGGTACTATAGTACTTTACATGCCTACCTGCTAGTATATTAATAATAACTTTTTACCAAAAAATTAAACCGACTCCCAAAAAACACTGCAAAGTGAAAAATAACTTTAATTTCGGTAGTCGGTGTCCTTAGTTTTGTATTTTCGTTTTTGGCACCGACTTCCGAAATTAAAGTTATTTTTCACTTTGCAGTGTTTTTTGGGAGTCGGTTTAATTTTTTGGTAAAAAGTTTTTATTTCACTCTTTTTACTTGGTTGATTTCTAATTTACCTAGTTACAAGAGCCTAAATGTCAACTACTTATAACATTTTACAAAATATTGCTTTTCCAGTGCTGGGCCGTTAATTTTTGAGGAGTTCTCCTGGTACTTCACCATCAGCTATATATCACCATATGCATTGTGACGAGCATAAAGTGCTTAACATCCATATTCAAGTAATCGAATCGCAATCCACTCAATACTTATTATTGAGTAGTTTCGGCGGCCATCTGTGGTCTTCATCATCAGGTCTTTCTCAAATGGTACTTTTTGAGAGCAACTGCACAAGTTACTATAATAAATACCCAAAACGTCATAGGTGTGCCTATAATATTTGAAGAGTTCCCTCGATTTCTCCAGGATCCCATCATCAGATCCTGACGTTTATGAAAATGGGACCAATTTCGAAGTATACCCTTTCAATCAAAAAAAGAATTTTCCAAATCGGTTCAGCCGTCTTCGAGTAATCGATGATCATAATTTAAAAAAAAATATATATATATACGCGTCGAATTGATAACCCCTCTTTTTGTCGTCGGTTGAAAATGGGAAAGTATATTTGTTTGCCTTCTTTCACGTCAAAGCGGAGCAACAGATTGATGTGTTTTTGGTGTAGGGATAATTGATGGGCTGGTGACATAGGTTTTTTTTTCTGAGACAGTACTTCTGACGCAAGCGAAGCCGGGGGAGAAGCTAGTTCTTTCTAATGCCACCAATCACGGATATTGCCTTGGGTGATTGGTGCCAATGCCACTATCTGATAAGTACCATGTTTTCCTTTGAAGTTACTTAATTTCTAGCCACTCATTAAATTGTCACGTGTTAACTGCCATTAATTAGGTTTTTTGACTGCCTTGGTGCATGTAGTCTCGATTTACGGGTAGGGCAAAAAGTATTATTCTGGTTTTATTATAAAAAATCTCAGTACTGGCCTGGAGTTTGGAAGTTGGCGGCCGTTCCTGGGTTATTGTAAACTCGCCACATTTTCGATTCGCCACACATTTGAAAATTCCATACGTTCATTGTAAACTCGTCACAACCATAAAAAATAACTATTTATTCAACATTTTTATTTGATGCTATTTTTAAAGATTTGCACGTTAAGCCACTGTGCCAGGCAGCCAAAAGCCAGAAAATCTGAAACTGGTCTGGACAAGGGGTTTTGCTTCCACAACCAGCTACTGGGTTGTCGAAGTCAGATAGACAGTTGCTCCATATAAAACACTAATACTCAGCTACATCTGGTTAGACTGGAAGCCGACTACAATATACTTGGGAAAAAGCTAAGCAAATGATGAGATTTTTTACAAGAATACAAGAGCCAATCCAAAATTACGAGTCTAGGTTATAATTAAGCCTGACCGCTCGCGCCTGGCCCTGGTTCAGACCATGGTGCGGAGCGAGAGGGAATGGGATGCAGTCGCCTCCTTCTGCGAAGCAGTCATACTAGCAAAGCAGACGGCCGAACGTGCGAGGGAGAGGCATCTCTCTTCTTCACGCCCCAGCCGCCGCGGGAGATCCCCCGGGCGTCGGGCATCGCGTGCAGATCTCCGGCCACCGTAGGCATGGGCTTGCGGACGGCGAGCAGGGGTAGCTCACCGTCCGGTAAGGATCAGGTCCGGGTCAGCGGCGCGATGTGTTCCACGCGCGCCTCAAAGAGCTGTCAGCAATAGTGACGGGGTCCTATAGGGCCATTGTATACCGGGGTTGCGGGAATGTTCTAACGAGATACAGCGGCCCCAAAACTTAAGGGCACCTGAAGGAAAAGGGTGGGTTTTAGTCAGTAGAATTCTGACACTCCCTTCCGCTCCACCCAGAGCGGGAGAAGTCATTCGATGATTTTCCCACCCAGAGAAATAAAAAAAGGTTATAATAAAGCCTCTTTTAAAAAAACTGATAATTTGAAAATATGTTAGTTTAAGACGAAAATAGAACATTTTTAATAGAATAATGTAAACTGTAAGGTAACGATTTAAAAATATAAATCTATAAATCCGTGTTAATATAATACCGTCCATTCGATCCTAAACATACATCAACTTATCATAGACCGTAATGGATATTGGATGTCCCTCCAAAATTGTATTAGATCCACATTTTGTACAAATATTTTATTTTATACAAATCCTGAAATAATTTTTGAACAAATATTTTTTTGTGACAAGTATTAGGAATAAAGTTTGTTATCTTGAATATAAAAAAGATAAAAGGTTTTGCAGACGTCTGCTACGTACATATTTTCATAACATTGGGATTGAGAGCCTGCGGCGTTAAGGCATGGTCAAAGGCTGTAATCTGCGTTTAGATTTTAATGTTTCTGTATATAAAGGACGTCTTCCAATACTTTTCTACACCCTTGTATATTTACACATATTTTTGCAAGTTTAGCAATATTTCAATATTTTAAAATCGACACTTTATTACACTCACTCATCACTGGTAAGTGATAATGTGGTCGAAAACGCAGCATGCTTAAGTAGAAGATAGCTATTCACTCTTGACATAAAGACTCCCAGCTTATAGCTATCAAAAAACATAAAAGTGATCCCAATGAAAGTATTCTCGAAACGTTTTGTTGCGTATGGGTGGGATGTCCAGGTCCACTGTGTAATATGAATGATCGCCGTTCGTCTTTAAAGTCCGAAGTTGAAACTATTTAAAACGATCTTATCTCCGACTTCTCTGTATAAACCGATAAACCATTATGTTGTCACCTTCAGAATACCGAATAGCCACCACAAACGAGACGCGGGAAAAATAGATAGAAAATAAAAGTCTCGCATTTCGGATAGCCTGACATTTTGAGCAAAACATCCCACAAAGTTCTTTCGATACCAGAGAATATAATTATGTATGGTCAGTATCGGTCTCGGTATTCGTCCAGTACTTAAAAATAAGATTAAAAATTCAGAAACTTTATGTATACAAGCTTATTGGGAATATTTATATTATGAGTAACGTGTTACGCAACAAAAAAGGTTGTCTGTGTTTTATTTTTGAAATGGGTTTCTTATTGGTAGTAGCTAGCAATCTATTGGATCAAAGTCGATCGATCTTCAAGGTCTGTTGTTGATCTATCGATAAGTCCCGAATTATAAATAATTATAATAGCAAAAATATATATAATGCTACCAGTTTATATAAATCTAGTACTAACAGTAAAACCAGAATGGAATTTGGACGAAAAACCAATCAGTCGTTACGCTCGCTAGACACATTTTTATTGAACACCTGTGTAAGGGTGCTAGACTTTGATTGAGTCTATGTCGGACTTCTCGTTTTTATCATGACCTGTAAAATGAATATATTTAAAATATATTTCGTTGTAACTTACTAGCACTAAATTGAATTATACAAAAAAACAATATTGGAGATCTTTGACAGTCGTTATTATAGGGAAAGCCAGACATCTGACCCGGATCTTACCAAGGGAATTGTGTTACCTGGTTACTGAGTTGTGAAGGCTGTCGCTCCATGTGAATTACTGACACTAAACTGTATCCGGCGGGAAAAGATTAAGCAGATTAAGTACCTGGCAATTGAACAGGTAAGTGGACTTTACGAGGCGTTATAAGCGCATTGCGTTGTCTACATAAGCCACGAGCAGATGTTAAGGGTACTTTTTTTTACGTGTGGCATCTTGCAGGTCAACCTCTGAGGTTGTCGGCTGCTTAACCGGGCTTGCCTGTGGTTGCCTTAATTAATAAATTAATTAAAGCCTCCAGCCAGGGCTTATGTTGAGGGTACTGGGGTTGCGGGAATATTTAACAGATACCGCAGCGTCGGAACACACGGGCAACAGAAGGAACAGGAGGTCGGTAAAATTCTAACATTCTACCGCTCCACGCAAAGCAGGAGGAGTAATTAGTTGAATTTTCCCTCCCAAAAAAGATCCCCCTTTCTGCGTAATTCGTTTGCATTACTGAAATGATCAATACGAAAGTCTGTTTGTCTGCCCGTCTGTTACGCTTTCTAAACCAATTTTGATGATTTTTTTCATAAAGATTGTTGACCACGGATCTTCAAAATCAGAAACATACTTTTTTTTTTCAAAAACCAGCCCTTTAGGGATTCAAATAGTTCATGAAAGTATCCATCAAAAGGATATTTTTTAAATACGTGATAAAGTATTTTTTTGGTTTTCTTTATTTGTAATAAGGACAGTTAATTCTGCATTAGTAATGATGCCACAAAGCTTGTGTGACATTCCGATCACGTTTGCGGATCAAACGACTAGAGATCGCACAGGAATCCCAACAATCGAACACAAATTAGACTAAGTAACAAAAAAAAAAACATGTGCGGGGCTTCGCTTCCGTGGAATTTATGACTATTAAAACACGATCCTATTTTTTTGCAGTTGGGGAAAAATCCACCCAGTACTGTCGAAGATAAATGCGTTCAAACAAGCAAACTTTTCCGCTTCATAATATTAGTGTAGATTCTTTGGTGCTTGGTTTCATTTGATGGTAGTACGACTGCTAATCAGTATTATGTAACATTTCCTAATAAAAAATATTAACTTATTCACTATTGTATAGGAACATAATTACCGTCAGGTTTTACTCGTAAGCCTCTTTATAATATAAAGAGTTTGCTGACTAAAAGGAGTCTAAAAAACATTGAATTTCAAATTCCATTTCGTTTTTTAATTAAAAAGTTTCTTCATTTTCATACAAAACCGGTATAAATTCATCTACCACTCATCTCGTTGCAAACTCGTACACGAGCGTGTGAAACTGAATTCGTTTACAACCTCTACAATTTTGGACGCATTTTAATTGGGTTATGTTTCATGTTGAGGAAAATTTGGCTGCTATAGTAAAATAGTCTTTTTTGGAAGGAAAATCTTCAAATGACTCTTCCCGCTCTTGGTGGAGCGGAAGGGAGTGTCAGACTTTTACTGACTAAAAACCCACCCTGTTCTATCAATTGCCCTTGCGTTACCTTTCCGCGGCATCTGGTTACAAATTTACCACAACCTCAGCAGGCTATGGCCCTATCGGGCCCCCTCAAAACTGGTGACTGGTCTTTCAGTCGCGCGTAGAATACGACGTGCCGTCGAATCTAATTAATTTTCGACCCCAGTTTCCAAAAGGTACTCAACTAATATTTAATATGAAAATGTTGAATAACGTAAAAGCACCTATTACCGCCAGTTTAAGCCAAGTTCACATTTATGTGAAAAAAATAAGCACATGCTTAATAACTGGTGTCATTTTTTATTTTTATTCAAGTACTGAAACTAACGATCTTGTCAGTCAGATATAGAAACAATTCGAAAAAATTAAATAAATATTAAAAAAAAATATAAATTGATGAAAAGGGCTATGTTCCTATTACCGACTCAAACCATGGGTGTGTTCCTATTACCGTTTTTGTGGCACCTATTACCGACCGCTAAATGAACAGAACAAATTCAGTCAAATAAAAATGCTCGTGTGGGTTTAATTCTTTAGAATACAGAATGTTATAATTGTAACCAGCCTTTAATCAGTCTTAAGAGGTATGCTTCATAATATGAATTACATATTGACATATAACAGTGAATCCAGTCTATTAAATGGCGTTCTTCGTGCTTGGTGAAGACAAGTTGAACCCCACAATTTTCATTAGAGTACTTGTGATTTCTCTTGTCACGAAGTGTTGTTCTAGGAATCCCAAATCTCTTTGAGGTTTCATAGATACTTGCTCCATTATCGATAGCCATCAATGCAGAGTTAAATTGATTAGCTGAATATTACATACGTTTTAATCGTTCCATGTTTATGAATTAAAATTTACCTAGTCGAATATACTAAACTACTAAACCTTTGCTTAGCAGTGGGTTAAGAATTATAGTAAGTGGAAGTCAATAGGTGATTTTTAATAATAGTTTTTAATGAAAAATGAATTACAGTTTTATATTTTTTCTAAATATTTTAAATTGTTATTAATGTTAATTACATTATATTTACCTACTAGGCAAAAAATAATAAAAATAATTACTAACACACTATCCATAAAAACTAAAAAAAAACATACAGACGAATTGAGAACCTCATTCTTTTTGAAGTCGGTTAAAAAGTACAGGTACATCGGTAATAGGTTCTATTGAAGAAATTCTGTATAACCTATTACCGACCCAATGAAATGAATATGTATTGAGTAAATGTATTGTTTTATAGAATATTTGTATGATTATGCAGGTGCCAGTAGCTATGCTAATTTTATTTTAATCGTATTTTAACTATAAAAATACAATATTAGAGAATTGTACATCCTACATTCATCAAAACATTTACATAAGAATAAAGTTGATTTTCACAGTATCGATACTCTTATTATGTATGGCGCTAATTGGTCAAATACAACTTGACACACTAACTAATCAAATTAGTATAGCCGACTACTTATTAATTGATGCATTATAACATAAATAGTAGAAATTAAAATATTTGTCAAAAACCTAACAACGACCTAAGTCGGTAATAGGAATAAAATTGAGATTATTGTTCCTATCACCGCCACATTTTAATATTGAATTTGAAGCAAAATAAAGCTGTATCTCATTAAAATTAGTTATTATTTGTGTTTATGAAAGTATTAAGAAGGTATCAAAATAATTAAAAGGTTCATTAGATTGCTTTACAACTATATATTATGCTAAAAAAGAAATAGGTGTACTTACGTAATCGGGAGCGGGACACTACTAAATATGCGCTATATCCGGAGTCCGACGACAAACTGTGCAATTATTCTTTAAATCGTTGGTTTACGCGCACAAGCAAGTGATGAATATTTGCATTACAAATACATCTATATTTTCTCTAAAGCAACGACTTGTCTAACTTTAATGCAACTCTTTAAAATGATAGTTTTATGAAACGGACGGTAATGGTAGCCGATTTTGAGGGGTCGTTATTAGGCGCCTTTACGTTAATAGTATTTGTACTATAGTTTTAGACTGTACAAGTATACAGTTTAATATTTTAAGATTTAAAAAAATCGAAAGTCTGTACCAAAGTAATGGTGTTGCAAGCAAAGTAATGAAGTTGTATTCAATCAACTTGTGTATGAAGTACGAAAAATAAAGTAACATCATCAAAAACCCAATAAATATTTTACAGAATAACTAGAGCAGTTGTGACCCAATGGTTTGGTACAGATACGACTTACGAGTTGTATGTTGTGGGTTCGAACGGATTGTTCTCAAAGCAAACGAGAACCGTAAAATCCCAAGACATTCGACATCCACGAACCCGCACTGGGCCCGCATGCGGTTTGCGGTAGAGCCCAATCCCTCTCATAGTGAAGAGACCTGTGTCCTATCAGTGAGAACGTTACAGCAGGGCTCCGTCACTCCATGTACTTGCGCACTATAATTACCTACCGCCCGACCGAGCGGTCTCGGGCCATTTGCGGACCAAATTCAGTGCGGTTTTCGCAAGCGAAGCGTAAGCACGTTGTTCAATTTTAATCGTTACCTACATTCGTTTGTACACGTACCTACGATGCCGTCTGGTGCCTTATGTGCTGTAGATGGGTGCAAATCAAGTAAAAGAAGGGATAAACACCTAACATTTTTCCATTTACCTGTCAATGAAGAAAGGTAAGTGATAAATAAATAAAATAAATGTAGCAAGAAGCATGCCTGTCCTGGCTTTGTTGCTGAATTGCAGAACATTCCTGATTTAAATGAATCTACGAATAGATTGTTTATCCATTGTAAAGCATTCAACAAAACATGGTCTTTTTACGGAAAGTTAAAAGTGCCAACAGATGCGTTTCATAATTATGTAAGAGAACTTGAGACTACGTTTATTTATAATTTTGAAAAAAATATGAAACAAAGGCTGGGTAGTACTGTTCATGAAATTTTAAATAACATACATTTTGATCCTCCCTGCCCTTGTTTCCCAAAACCGTATCTAATAAAACTTTTTATTAGATTCAGGATATTTTCTATACTAAAATTTAATAACCGAGAATTTAGAAAGGGTAAGAAATTTATAAAAAATTATATAAAAATAAAACACATGTAACTTTAAAGATTTTTTTTTTATTTTACCCACCCACTGACCTCTATAATTATGTTTTATCTATATGTATTGCACAGTCAGCATCAATTTATAAAAAAATATATTTTATAAACGATAAAATTTTAAACTACCACCTATAGTCAGAGCATATTCACAGTTCTCAATAGCATAGACACAAAAAGTTATGTTAATTTAATTTTATCGAAGAGGCAGCCCTGCGATTGCTGTGGGATCGCGCAGTGCGAAAGCAATCACAACATTCACAACTGTACGCTTGAACATTTAGGCACATTTTAACATGCAGCGGTTGCTGACGCGACGGAGTAGGCTATTATAGCAGTAGGTATTGGATTTTTTTTACTGAGTGAAGTATCTGTTACGTCGTAACTATTAAGTAATCTGTGGTTACAGGTTGATTATCTTGTTATGTAATTATATAAATATTTTATAAAGCGACTTATCAATTGTTCAGATAACACTGCTATTCGAACAACCTTTACCGCTACTTTTAAATGACACAGTAATTCGGGACCGCTGTGAGAAAGAGATACAGAGCCGGATTAACCCTGTCAGAGGCCCTGAGGCAATGGCATTCTCGGGGCCCCTTTTCTTACTTTGACTGACCAAATCGAGTGTGAACTGAGGAAACGCACATTAAGGGCTGTGGTTTTTAATAAATTTGTTCTAAAATTGTTTTAATTCTACTACTGAATCTAACGATTTATATTTTGTGAGATAAAGGTGAGGTCCCTAAGTTCACATACACATCAAATTTTCGTTAGAAGAAACATGTTTTCTTGGTGCGTGCGTTGAGCCTGGGCCCCTAGTTGATGCGGGGCCCCTAGGCAGTTGCCTTGAAGAGATAGCGCTATTTGTCCTGTAGAAGCGTTTCTTTCACACAGCGGAACCGTCGTTCTTGTACAACCTTAAGGAAAAACTTAACCAGTATTATTATAGTAAACCCTGTAATGTTACCCTTGCAAAAAAACTCGCTGAAGATTTTTAGTTTTTAACTTTAGTTAGTAACTAGGTACCTACTAAAGCTTGAAATAAAAAACTCATTTAAAAAAGACCTGTGGATTGAAATATTTGAAAAGACCTTTTAAAACTTAAGTATAGTGTACCTGACCTTTTAAAGATAGTCGTTCCACGCAATTCTCGAAAACTTGGCTATTTGCTAGCGGGTCTTTAGTTGTTAAAGAAATGTCTTCATTGGACAGTTTCTTGACACTTGCTATAAATAAAATACCTACTGATATTTCAAGACAATTTTCGCATTAAGTTATAACGTTAATTTTAACTGAATTATGAAAAGGATAATACTTACATATAATTGGTTTAAGTACCTACTGATAATTCGATACCTACTAAATTAATATTGTTATTAGACGCAATTTTTTAAACTAGCCTGTTCTGAATTAGGCTAGCTGTAAGAGGTTTTTTTTTTATTAAATTATTCTAAACTAGTTGACCCGGCGAACTTGTATCACCATATTTGTTTCATGTTTTGTCCGAAGTAACGTAAGTCCATTTGTGTATCAGTCTTGTATCTTATACATGAATCGGTAGACATTAGCAATTTTTAAAAGGTGTATTATTTGTATCCTTTGTTGCTATATAAAAATTCCCTAAGCAATAAGTGGGAATATAAAAAGCGTGATTCATATAAGGTACGGAAGATAGAATATAAAGTCAACCATGTTCTTTATGCTTTCATACTTTAAGCCGGTTCGATTCAAACTTTATAGCATACATAGGGACCTCATTTCCTACTACTTTGCTTTCTTTAACTGTTTGTTACCGCATCCGATTGCTCGGTAAACCCCTTAATTGCAAGGGAAATACTACGAAACAATAACAGGGAAATGGCAAGGGTTACAAGAAATATATTTCTGCTTCTTTCCTATTAGGTATGGTACCCCCATGTTGAAGACTCCCACATGAAGGGTTTGGGCATAATTTCAGTTTAAAAACTTTTATTTTTTTATTGATAATAGGCTCGCGTTAGACCATCATCTCACCTGATGGTAAGCGATGACGAATCGAAGATGAAGCACGCTTACCTAGATATAACCTATTTACTCTTGAGTTAATAATCCCCAGGTTATATCTATCAGGATATTCACACTCCGGCAGGGAATTCCACTTCTTAGCCGTACGCACAATGAAAGTATTCACTAAACGTTTTGCAAGTACGTATGGGTAGGAAAAATTATGTATTGTGAGTCTCTTAGGTATGTCCATACTTTGGTATTGTTCGTCAGATCGTTGAGCTCCTTAAGTTCTAAGATAAACTACACGATAACTGACAAATGCTTGCACTGTCTGGACAGGTCCACTCAAATCTGTGTGGTTATTTCCTCAAAGAGCACCAAAGACATGAACCTACATGTTTGTCATATGATTGGACCAACACAAATTGTATGGACTTTAAAAGAGACGTTGACCTCTGAGTTTGTTTCGGTGTTTCTTCTCAGAGTAGTCAGTTAGGAAACACCGGCCTCATCTAGCTAAACTAAACTAAACTTAACACGCAAAAAAACATGACGTGTAAAAGCGTTATTTATAACCAATTTACATTCATTTCATTTCATTTCATATACCTAACTTTGTGCTCTAAAGACTTTAAAAAGAAAAACTTACTTCAAGTTACAGTAATATAACTTTTTCTTTTTAAAGTCTTTAGAGCATACAACAATCCTCATCTGCTTAGTAGTAGCGCTAGTAGACTTTATAGAGGATATTTGGAGGTTACCTCCACCACCCATTAGGTAGCTAGCCATACCCCTAGGAAAAACCAGTGTGATGATTCTGACTTCTGACTCCCCGTAACGACTGTCAACGATGTACAAATGACAGCCGGCACCACGGAATAGATGAATAAGGTTGGAATGGTAATGTGGGCGTGGCGAGCGCGCCACATTTATGATACGAAAATCATAACTCGACCGATTAAATCATTCACCGCGTTTAGTGCGCTTCGGATTAAACACAGAGCTCTGCTTTAAAATGCCGTGTTGTGCAATTATAACCTGTAAAACAAAAAGTTAGACCACAAGTATAGAGCGAGGAGGTACATCTTTCCATAGGTAAGTCGAAAATAACATTTAACTACAATTTTATTTGTAAAAAACATAAAAATATTGATCACTATGAAATTCCGAACATTAACAACATTATTGCAACAAGTTACAAAATATATACATTGCCCGGTGTGTACTCGCTTAATCAACGCAATGACCAAGTCCGCTCACAATGTACTGCATCCTTCACACTTCAACCATTGACGTTTCGTCCTTTGCTCTGATTGGCCGTGATGCACGGTGCATGTTTATAGACAGTGAGTTACAATCAGTAGCATTTACGGGCACGCCGCAATTGCGGCGGTAAGACCCCTCTTTGAGGAGTGGCTAGATCAGCGTCATGGCGTCCTGACCTACCGCATGACGCAGGTGTTCACCGGACTCGGAAGCTTCGGGAGGTACCTGTGTTTGGTGGGAAAGGAAGAAACACCTGGGTGTCACCACTGCGAGGGTCGCCCTGAGGACACCGTAGAGCACACGGTGCAAGACTGCCCCGCCTGGGCAGAGCACCGACGTGTCCTCACGGTGGCGATAGGCGGAGACCTCTCGCGCCCGGCATTGGTCGAGGCCATGCTGCGGGGCGAGAGGGAGTGGGAAGCGGTCGCCTCCTTCTGCGAAGCAGTCATGCTTCCGAAGGAGGAGGCGGGCCGCGTGAGGGAGAGGATGGCGTCCTCCCTCCTGCCCAGCCGCAGTGGTAGACGCCCACGGCGTCGGATGTCGGCCGACGATCTCCGGCCACCGTAGGCGCGGGCATGCGGACAGCGAGTAAAGGGCAACTCGCTGTCCGACCATGGACCATGCCCGGGTCGACGGCGCGTCGTGTTCCACGCGCGCCTCAAAGAGCGTCAGCAACATGACGAGGCCCCCTCTGCAGAGGGCCGAAGCCTGCCGGGGTCGTGGGACTCATCCCATTACCGTGGCCCCGGTACGTAAAGGGTTATTGAAGGAACACCGTGGATTTTAGTCAGTAAAAGTCTGACAGTCCCTCCCACCCTGTCCGGGGTGGGAGGACTTATTTGATAATTTTACCAAGTAAAAAAAAAATATCTCTCGATTTAAAGTTTGTGTGTAATTTATTTGTGTGCGTAATTTGCATACGTAACGGGCCTCTTGCTTGTAGTGGAGCTATAGAGTGGGAGATAAGCGGCGACACGCGTTCTCATACAAATCAGGAACTATTTCCTTTCTAACCTCTTTTATCTTTTCTGTGGCCGGCACCACCGGCTTAACGTGTTTACCGAAGCATCGAGGAATCTCGATGTGTAAAGACCCATCAATGGACCGACCTCAGTAAGCTTTACTTAACCTTGAAGACCGACCCATGCCGCTGTTATTATTAAGCAACGAGCAGACACGAAATATTTTCCGAGCCGGCAATATTGTAACAGTAATTTCATACAACACAGTAATTATATTAACGTAAGTAAGCTCATAATAACGACGAATACTTAGTTTACCGCGTTCCGAATAATCTATGTACGAATGCTTGTGTATGTATAATATGTACAACAAACATTACAACATTAGGTTCGTCAAGTCCGTATTTGTATATCAACAATCCTGTTTGTGCTTACTTTAACAAACACAGCGCGGGCTGTATCGAGTAGGTGCGTACTTCACTTAGTCAACAGCAATCAACAGATCTAAATTAGTCAGTTCCAAAGTATCTGATAGATTAATCTCCGCGGACAGACATTTTCGAACCAAACTGTTCATTAAGTTTATTGAAGTTATCAATTTTAGACTTCTTACTGACAGTCACAGGTAAGTATATGTAAATCTATACAGGCATTAAAAGTAAAATTCTCGTGAATCTGTCTTGGTTTTTGCTAACCCGTTCCTTAGATCATTATATAAGCACCAGCTGTAGTCGGTTAGTCGAGGCAAATTGCCTCGTTCGTCAAAAATACAAAAAACATTACACCATCCATCATTACATGGTGGACATCCCACCCATACGGCAGTGGCGGTACCTTCATATAAGCCCAAAAGCCCGGCATGCCTTACTAAAAAATGCTCGATAGAGAATCAATGTCAAACCCGAACTATTTAAAAGTTCGCGCGCTTAATTCTTATCAAAATAACACAATGTATCTACTGCCTGCTACACTACTACACATCGCGATTGTTCGCGCGCAGAGTTTCGCATTTGTAGCATCTAATGATCTACATATTGCTATCTCGCTTACACGCACCGGCTTTTACCGGGCTTTCAAATACTATATCTGTCACTTTCGCACTTATAGCGATGTGCCGTATAACGAGTTAGGCCTTGTGCATAGAACAAATCGATCACTATGGCAGATTTAAGCCGTGCTTTTGGTATGAAGTTGCATGCGTATGCGTGACCTTGTCATCTTGCCAACTCTGCAGTGTTGCCGTTTTAGCCACACGTTGAAAGATCTTGGAGATTTTTAACGAGTTTGGAAACTTTTTTAACATTTAGCAACAATAAAAACTAGCGCCTTTTAAAATAACGAAATTAAATACAGTCAAAACCGTTTACAACAACATCATTTAGAACAACATACCGGTTATATAGACCAAAATCATAGGTACAAAATACTTTGTACCTTGAAAACATCACCGGTTATTACGACTATCGGTTTTTACAACCAAATATGAGTGGTCCCTTGGATGTTGTTATAACAGATTTTGACTGTATTCAAGCAATACCTTAAAAATAAAAAAAATTTAGCTAGATTTTTCATATACCTGGCGACTTTTTTTGCCTAAATGACAACACTGAGTAGTTCCCGACATCCGAGAGTGCAACTAACTTCAGTTTCATTTGCTTGAGTGGGAAAAGGTTTTGTTGTTAAAGTTTTTTGTTTGTTTTCTAAGATTTCCTCAGTGATACAATTGTTTTGGTGATTTACCTACAACAATGGAGGTAATTGTACCTTGTGAGGATTTAAAATGCGTTCAAGTTTTGATTGGCGAAGATAAGGTAAAATCTTTAAACTTTGCTCAGAAAAAACAGTTAATTTCTTCATTAAAACCGACGCCTAATCTGTGTATTTCTCAGACTAGTAAATCGCATAAACGAAAATTTAATAGATCAGTGTATAAAACTAGTTGTAACACGTTGCAAAATAACTCGGCTCCTCGTTTGAGACGCAACGTACGCTGTGCAAAAACGGAATACAGACGACTTTTTGTAGAAGTAATTGATAACATTAATACCGAAATTACTGACCGATATTCTGAAATTTATAAATTAAAGTTTTTCCAACTGCTCAAAAACAAAAAATTTGACAATTATCACTCACATTTTCCTACAGAGGAATTAGATTCATTATTTTACATTTATGCAAACTCATCATCACTTACCATCAGGTGAGATGGTGGTCAAACGCGAACCTATTTTTAATAAAAAAAAGAAAACAATGTTTTGGTTTCTTTTTTCACGTCTTTAAATCTCCTTACTGCTATTTTAGTTATTCATTAAATATTTTTGTAGAAATTATTTGGACATCCTTGCCTATCGTTACGGGTAGTCAGAAACCAGTACCTAAATTTGATACTACTCTAGCCTCGGAGGTCAGATAGGCAGTCGCTCCATGTAAAACAATAATAGTCAGCTGCATCCGGTTAAACTACTAGGCAACCCCAACATAATTAGTAAAAACTAAGCAGATGACGATTTGTGTAGAAATTATTATGTAATACAGTAAGGTCAGGCGGGGCAAGTGCGCCGACGGGGTAAGCGTGCCTACCATAAAAATATCGAAAACTACAGATATAATAAAACTAACGACATCTTACATCCATGCAACATACTGAAACACAGTCCCACTTCACAATAACAGATGCCTCTGTTCACCATTACTTGATTTATCCACAATTTTAGTTTTAGTGTCATTTAAACCTGCTACCAGAGATGAGGACGTGTTATTTATCGCCTTAAATCTTCAAATATTTTATGTGTTGTGGCAAACCAATGAGGTGAGTACAGAAATTAGTTGGTTTACTTTAAATCTATGGCTGTATTTTAGTCCTAGGTAGTGAAATTAATATTTTTTTATAGAATTTAAAATCGTTACCTCAAATAATCAAGTGAGGCAAGTGCGCCTAAGTTTTTAGTAGTATGGCGCACTTCCCCCGAGCCAGAAGTCGTCAACTTTTATGATTCAGTTATTTTCTTACCCGACGGCCTTTGTGCTGTCTTGTGCTGAGAAGGTGTTGGGTGATAGGTTTACAGTAAAAGCTTCGTATCAAGTCTATAAACTATTTTTAAATAAGTAGTTTTATTATTTTTTTCTTGGGATTTGCTTTTGGGGCGCTATAATTATATAAGTCGTTGATTGTAAGTGTTTACAGTAAAACTAAAGTACTTGTCAATTCCTTTGTTCCTTATTTTATGCACGCTTAGGTGTGCTTAATCGGAAGCGATAATCGAAGACAAGCTACTTTTGAAAATTTTCGATCCGACTGTTATCATTCAACATCAGTCTTTATGTCATGTCAAAGGCCTTTGGGCTTCCTGAACAAGTCTGACACTAGGTTGCCCACAGATCTCTCAACAATAAAAAGTAGTTGGATAGTTACTACAAATGGTCCTAAAATTATTATTTTTTGCAGATGGTTTTATACTTATCAAAGAAAAACTGATAACCCTTCTTGGTCTAGAGAAACTTTATGTCAGGCAGTTGACGCTGTCCGATCAGGCCTATCTGGATATGAAGCAGCTAAATCTTATCGTATACCTCGTAAAACAATCATGGATCATGTAACGGGTCAAAGGGGCTAAAAATCTTTCACACAAGGTAGACCACCAGCCTTGTCAGCCGAAATTGAAATAGACTTAGCTAAATATCTACATATGATGGAAAGGCGTAAAGGGAAAATTGTTACCTACTCTTGTAATTTTACGTAATGCATAAAATAAGTCTGATTTGATTAATTAAAGATATCTATTATTCTAGCCAAACATGTTTATTTAAATACAGCAGTTATTTACCTTTTTTAAAAAGAACAGCATTTAAGGTTTAGAATCCCTGATTACTAGTCTATGGCGCACTTGCCCCAAATTTGTTATGGAAGCTGTAGTAGCCTATAGGACGAGTACACTAAAAAGAAACCAACAGTAATGCGTTTATTTGTTTATATTCTATTAAGTAAATTATCGGTTTTTCTGGTTACGTACAATTTTAGCGTTATTATTTAGATAGGCGCACTTGCCCCGTTTCCAGGGGCAAGTGCGCCTATATCCATGTTTTCCAATTTAATAGAAAATCTCGTGAAGATATTGATAGAATTGATTGAATTGACGTTTCTTGCAGTTACAACATTCCAAATATTGACAATTTAATAAATGTTCACTCATAAGTCAGCATTTAATAAAAATATTTTGCATTGAAATCATCTATGCAAAAAATATGGCGCACTTGCCCCGCCTGACCTTATTTTAACTAACAGAGGGCGTTCCCGTTAACCCGCAATAGTATAGCATCCATACATGCAAAAAAAAAATATTACCATTCGAAAACCAAATGTTTTTTTTTTAATAATAAAATATTTACTAAAAATGTTAAATTGATACGAAAAAAGAAACACTCTGTACACGCGTACTTGAAGGACGGCAACGTCGCAATTTATTTATGAATGCGTACGCGTGTACAGAGTGTTTCTTTTACGTATCAATTTAACATTTTTAGTGAATATTTTAATATTAAAAAAAAAATAAAAACATTTTTTTTTTGAATGGTAATATTTTTTCTAGCATGTATGGATGGGATGCTATTCTATTGCGGGTTAACGGGAACGCTCTCTGTTAGTTAACATACTGTATATTTATACATGAGATGGAAAATATCCATAAATTTGTAAGCACACTTATAATTAATGCTAGTATCATAACTGTAGTCAGTTATCCTAAGACATTTTGACGTGTTTACTCGTACCTACTATTGTTTGTTTACCCTCCAAATATCCTATATAAAGTCTACTAGCGTAGTTTTAACAAGCACTTGGAGAGTGCTTATAAACTCGTTATAGTGCATAAAGAACTTTTAAAATATGACGGCGTGTGAAGGGTTCCGTTGATTTAATTTTGATCAATTTGTGGTGTTTGACAGCTAAATTTGAAAATTAATTTTGAGTGGGTTACCCCGAATGGAGTTGTAACTGTCATGGCGCTGGCAGTGATCACTAGAATGACAACTGGCAAGCGGTGCAGACGCACAAACATATTGTTTAACAATATAGTCTGTAGATATTGATTTTATGAGTATTATTTGGAATTACTGCACCTACACGCCCATGGTAACCAACATACAAAGGAACAGTCACGTCACGTCAGCCGCAATGGCTCGGCGCGGCGATCCAATAAATATATCAGTCTCAGTTTTTAATTAAAAAAAAACAGTCTGTCAACTCATACGTGGAGGTACTTAGACCTGGTAACCTTTAGATTTCAGTGCATTTTTAGATTTCATAATTTGACTATGACTGTGGCTAAACTTTCGTCTGATGTTTTCCAGCGGAAAAATATTTATTTCTTCATTTGAAATCTGGAATGAGTAGTGTTACGTGCTTTAAAGCACTTATTTAATTAGCAGTTACTCTCCGATGAAAACCTGGTGGCCAAGTGCAATATAACCTATAGGGTTGAAGAAAAAAACACACATATTCCTGCAAGTTAATATACTAGCTTTTGTTGCTCATGCGCTCGCGTTTCCTATGTCGTGATATTTTCGTATTTCAAAATAAAGTAATGTATTTTAACTAGGCTTTAAATCAAGTACCTACCTATATATTTTAATGTCAAACATTTACCTGAAAACGTTAAACAAAACAGTTCCCTAAAACGCGCCTCTGTCATTATTTTCCAGGGACATTTCCGAACGTTTCTGAAGATGCCAATCTCGTTACCCAATTTTGGGCCGACTCAGTTAAGATTGCCATGGACACGGTAAGATGAAGTGTAATGAAGATACGATGGAGCAACAAACTCCCCAACAAAATATCCGTACCTATGCTATATTTAAAGTAGGTACTTGAATTTACACACTTGACTTTCTTACTTAATATTTATATTACAAATGCAAGAGATTGAAAGGATGGATTGGTGCTTGTTCTCTTGACTCTTTCACGCAAAAACTACTGAACTGATCTGAAAGATATTTTATTCGATATGTAAAAAAGTACACTACTGTTTATCCCGGAATTTCCACGGCATCGGGATTTACTTGGGAAAACCTTTCCACGCAAATAAAGTCACGGACAGAAGCAAGTATTATGTTTCTTTTTATATGTATATAGTTTGATTTCTCGCCACATTACCCCATCCCCCATCCCGTATCTAATGGCATCGAACATGTTCATTCCTTCATAAAAGGGGGCACGTACACACGTATAGGCCTGTTCATTATATTATGACACCTTTTGTTTCAGACTGCAATGAAAATGGGTTTCTCACAATCTATTTATAAACGTTAGAATTTAGTCGTGTTTATTGTTTTGTTTTGTTGTTCGCGAGCTTTTATGTTACTTTTATAAGTGGACGCGAGTTTTGTAATATGTACGGATGTTTAATTGAATTTCTATACGTCGATGTTACTTCGTGTTTTTCTGGGGTTCAATGTGAATAGCTTTACTTAGCTTAGCTTACCATCTTGCAAGCTGATGAATATTATTTTTTATTTTATAGTTAATAGGCTATCGTTTGACCACCATCTCACCTGATGTTAAGCAATGATGTGGTCGAAGATGAAGCACGCTTGCCTAGAAGTAACCTATTCAATGTTGACTTAAAGACTATCAGGAAACACAGATTGCGTCAGAGAATTCCACTCCTTAAATGAGTAAGAGAAATGCCATGTTTTAATAAGGTATTTAATTCCATTTTTCAGTTAAATGAGAAATTAGGTACCATACAACTGCACCATTTAACGTGAGAAGAAAAATAAGATTAAAGAAAACACCTTTATATAACCGTTTCTTTTTCTGAAATCATTTAGTAACATTTTAATCAGTTAGTATCAGTAATATTATATACTAGTACTCACGCGGGGCTTCGCTCCCGTGGATTCTATCACGGTAAAAACACAACTATCCTTTTTTGCAGTCGCGTAAAAAGTAGCCTATAACCTTCCTCAAGCTTCAAGCTACTTCTATACCAAATTTCATCCAAATCCACCCAGTACTTTCGAAGGTTAGCGCATTCAAGCAAACAAACAAACAAACTTTTTCGCTTTATAATATTAGTATAGATCTGATGCTTTTCCTTTTTCCGAAGCATGAGGTTGGCTGCCAGTCTAAGCGGACGCAGCTCAGCACTGGTATTTTAGATGAAGGGACTCCCTATCTGATCTGCACAGCACTGGTCTAGGTAACACGATACCCACGCTATGTTAAAAGTGGGTCACACAATACGTAACAGGACTGATGGTAGACTTTTCTGGCTTTTGACTACCTGTAACGACTATCAAAGATGTTTTGCTAAGACGGTTACCCATCCACGGGCTGACCTCAACAAATATTGCTTAAATGCAATCTTGAAGATCAAGCCATGAGGCTGATATTATTTAGCCACGAACTCCTATAATACCCAGTATAAAGTGTCAGTAATAAACGACGTTAACAAATTCTCTTTCTCCGAATGCCTATAGTGTTATAATAATTAGTCGCAAATCCGTAATCCTATAAAGCTACTTAGGGATTAATTCACTTGGACCCGTTTGTCACAAGTTGTGTCGTAAGATTATCCTGAACCGACTAGTCAATACCTACAAGGAGATTGCTATTGATTAGGACAAAAAAAAATCAAACAACTTGAATTAAATTGATTCATTCAAAATTTGGGTATACAGACAGATGCTAATAATGTCTTGAAAGAACTTGTGATCTCTGTGCTCTTGCAAATGGAGAAGTCCTGACTGACAGACGGACTTAAATTTCATCAAACCTCATTCCATCATCGGACTACAAGACGAACGGTGATGCGCCATTGTTACATGATGGACATACCACCCATACGCGCATAACTGACATAACGTATTGGGAATACTTTCATTGTGCGTACGGCTAAGGAGTGGAATTCTCTGCCGGAGTTTGTATTTCCGGATATGACCTAGGAGTAGTTAAATCAAGGGTGAATAAGTTATTTCTAGGTAAGCGTGCTTCATCTTAGACCACATCATTACTTACCATCAGGTGAGATGGTTGTCAAACATGAGCCTAGTATCAATTTAAAAATATTCACAGAGACATAGGTACTTAAAGACGTTCACATAAGGAAATTTTAATATTTCGGTCACAACACAAGCCTATACTTTTTCCCATGCTGAAAACTGACACAAAATTATGTGACTGCTTGGATTCTAACCCGCACATGTCTATAACATTTAGACCAATACTGGTTATCATGCGAAAGACAAGTTCTATGATTCTGAGCTAAGTTCAAGACCAGGGTGTAGAAGATTACCATGCCATGGACATCAAGTCGCAGGATTCAAAGGTTGCAGGAATATTCTAACGAGGTACCGCGGCCCGGAACGTAAGGGTAGTTGAAGGAACAGGGTGGGTTTTTAGTCAGTAGAAGTCTGACACTCACTTCCGCTTTATCCACAGAGGAGTCATTAGATGATTTTCCCACCGAAAAAAAATCTGTTCAAAAGAAAACAAAAACCTAGTTTCATGCAGCAGTCTCGAAAAAATAATTTAATGTTTCCCAACCCTCGATAAGGGGCGGAATTTCAAGAAATGAAGTAGAAAAACAAAACGTAAGTATCACCTGAATTCTTAAAATAGCGCCACTAATTACACGCATGACAAGTAATGGGCTGTCAATTTTAATTCATTCATCCAATCACAGCTTACGTACGTTTCACAATGAGTAAGCTTCCCGCATTCCGTGTCCCTGCTGGCTTGTGTAATTGGATTTCCGACTTTTTGAGTGAGCGATTGATCCGAGTGCGGTCATCGATGGATGCTCATCGGATTTTGAGGTAATTTATGTGTTCCTCAGGGGTCTGTTCTCTCTGCAACACTTTTTTGGCTGCATATCAATGACCTACTTCAGCTGGGAGCAGTTGGGTACGCGGATGACAGCACAGTCTCAGATAGATACTTTTCCAGTGCTAGAGCTGGCAGGGACGACATTGCCATTCTCAGAACGGCCATGGTAGAGCGCATGAATTTGACTTTAAATCTCATCACCCAATAGAGTGACGACAATCTGGTCAAACTCAACGCTCTGAAAACGCAGGCCTGTCGTTTCAGCGCTAAAAGGAGCCGTTTTGAATTATCCCCTACTTTCCGAAGTGCATCTGTACCCTCACCGACCGCCTGAAGCTTTTGGGCACGGAGTTGTCGTCAGACCTCATCTTTGGCTCAACCTGCTGTCAATTTTAATTCATTTATCGAATCACAACAGCTTACGTACGATTCACAATGAGCGTTTTCGGGAAAATTTAAACCACCAGTTGGCGCTACTGAGATGAGAGGTCTTCTTCTTTGAAAACGAAACTTTGATGTAATCATGACATTGACGTCAATTTGACAGATGTCAAAAAACTTAAGCGTTAAACAGGTGCCCGGACCTGATGTCTTAGTGCTGCCGCCTGGTTGACGTTACTACAGAAAACCCTCATTTGACAAAAAATAACGAGGGATAATTTTGGTTCTAACAACTGTGCCACGGCCTCAAAGTTATAATTAATCAGAAAACTTTTAGGACTTATTAAGCCTGTCTTTGAGAAGGGACGTAATCAAAGGTTTAATATTATTCCTATATTTAATTTAATTAGTCACCTGTTCACGCAGCTATACAATTCAATTATAATTTGATTTTCATAAACTTACTCGGCCTTTTATCTACAACTAGCTTCCGCCCGCGACTTCGTCCGCGTGGAAAAAAAAATCCCCCGATTTTGAAACATTCTTCATTAGTGCTCCGCTCCTATTGGTCTTAGCGTGATGATATATAGCCTATAGCCTTCCTCGATAAATGGGCTATCTAACACTGAAAGAATTTTTCAAATCAGAGCCGTAGTTCCTGAGATTAGCGCGTTCAAGCAAACAAACAAACAAACAAACAAACTCTTCAGCTTTATAATATTAGTATAGATAGGTCGCTCTCTATAAGCGATTGTAATAAAGGAGGTTTATGGCATCATACACGTATTGCCATTTGCCATAAACACAAACGTGCCAGCCAGATTGGCAAACGTCATTATTGCTTACTCACAGGGCAATAACAACTCTAACGTTTGTGGCTGATATTATCTTTTAACTAAACAGAGCTTGCAATACGTTGAAACCTCAAGGACATAATAAAAATAACATGATTATGTTATTTTTAACGTTATAAGCTGATTAGCTTATAACGTTCCCACTGCTGGGACCTTGTTTATAGACCGGGAGCTGGTGACAGGTGACGTTCCACGATTTTGTCGTGCATGCCTTTTTAAGGCTTGATAACTAACCCTAAAATATAAATGAAAGTCGGGGTTCAGCCCCCCCGCACGTCCTCTTCATAAGGAAAAGCGCTTTTCTGTGTGTAGCGGATTTTCGTGATTACCCGTGATAGTATACTGCATGCCATTGTAATATACGGAAGTTTAAACAAATTAAAGCTGTAATAATTGATGGCATGCACTCCGCAGCGGACCAAGATGATCATAGGATTCTAAAAACCTGAATAAAATTAAAGGGCTATTCCGTGTTTTGAAATTGCATGCCGATATAAAGAATGGAAGTTTTTGTAATAAACACACTCTGGAAAAATTGGCATGCACCCCTCGTATGACCAACGGTGGTAAATTTCCGGATAACTCTGTAAAATTTGAACACAGATTTTCCGTGATTCCAAATTACTCCTAATAAAAATGAATATTAATTTTATAACAAAATTATTATCTAATTCAAACGGCATGCGTGTTGAATAAGCCCATCGTATTATAATCTATACTAATATTATAAAGCGGAAAAGTTTGTTTGTTTGTTTGTTTGTTTGCTTGAACGCGCTAATCTTCGACCCACTGCACTGCAGAGACCCGGGCCTCCTCTCTAAGAGAGGAAATGGGCCGTAATCACCACTATCACCACGTGGGCCGAGTGCAGGTTGGTGGATGTCTCATGTCTTTGAAATTTCTGTCCTCAACCATCCCATTTTCTCACGGCAGAATGGGTTCGAATCCACTACCTACAAACTAGTAAGTCGTGCCAGTAACCACTATTCAAAAAAAAATAATTTTAGTTTGTTTTTAAACGAAACTTAATAAAATATACGGTAATATTATTTCTTTCTCGCTTTGTATTTAAAATTAATTCATTAAAATTTCCACTCTGCAATAAACATTTACGTATTTATTCTTTGTAATTATACTCACAGACTCCAGACAGACTTTTATTTCTCCTTTTTGCGTGCACTTCGAATACACAATAGTCTGGTACCTACTACATTATATACTAGCACCTCACCTACGACTTCGTGCGCGTAGGTTTCGAAATATTTTATAGCCTTTATTTAACACTCACAAATAATGCACCTTGATACCAATTAAACAAATTTTAGAATTAGGTTCCAGATATTACCTCCTACATACAAACTTACGAAAAAAAATTACTTCTTTTTAATTAATATTCAAAAGAAGTGATTTTTTTTCGTAAGTTTGTTTAATGTATGGACTAAATGACGCCCGTGACTTCAATTGCTTGGAAATTTCGCAAATTTTCCTGTAATAAAAAGTAGCCTACGTGATATTCCAGATTTTAAAGTATATGGGTTCTCATCCTATTTACTTAAGCCATTCTTACGTGATTGAAAAACCGACACACAATTATACGAACACCTAAACTTTCACTGTCATAATATTAGTAGATTTTTTAAATCTCTAAACTAATAATGGTTTTATTTGAGTGCATTTGTGTTTTAAAAAGGGAATTGTTTGCTGTATAAATGATTGAATTGAGTTTACTGTTTTATTCACAGAACCTCAAATACACGTTTTAAAATAGTTACATCAATCTTTGTTAGTATTTTTAACCAACTTCAAAAAAGGAGGAGGTTCTCAGTTCGTCTTGAACTTTTTTTTTCTTTTTTTTTTAATGTATGTTACCTCATAACTGACCGGAGACGACTGGACCGATTTGGAAAATTCTTTTTGCATTTGAAAGGGTATACTTTCTAGTTGGTCCCATTGTTACCAAATCAGGATCTGATGATGGGATCCTGGAGAAATCGAGGGAACTCTTCAAATATTATAGGCACACCTATAGCGTTTTGGGTATTTCTTATAGAACCTTGAGCAGTTGCTTTCGAAAAGTACCATTTCGGGAAGTTGAACTGATGATGAAGACCACAGATGGCCACTGAAACTACTCAATAATAAGTATTTCGTGGATTGCGATTCGATTACTTGAGTACGGATGTTAAGCATTTTATGCTCGTCACAATGCATAAATGGTGACGTAGAGCTGATGGTCACGTACCAGGAGAACTCCTCAAAAATTAACGGCTATGCATCGGTAAAAGCAATATTTTGTAAAAGGTGATATGTTGTTGACATTATGGCTTTTGTAACTAGAATTACAAACCGACCCACTAAAGAGGGTGAAAATATTTTTTTTGCTAAAACTAGAACCGACTTCCATATCAAAACACTACAAAGCCAAAAATAACTTTAATTTCGGAAGACGGTGTGAAAAAAAGAAAATAAAAAACCAATAACACCGACTACCGAAATTAAAGTTATTTTTGGCTTTGTAGTATTTTGATATGGTAGTCGGTTCTATTTTTTGCTAATTTTTTAGGGTTCCGTAGCCGAATGTCAAAAAACGGAACCCTTATAGTTTCGATATGTCTGTCCGTCTGTCTGTCTGTCCGTCCGTCCGTATGTCACAGCAATTTTATTCCGAAACTATTAAGACTATGCATGTGAAACTTAGTAGGTAGATGTATTCTGTAAACCGCTTTCCGATTTTAAGAAAAAAGTTAAAAAATATTTAAAATAAAAGGCGGTCCCCATACATGGAACTAGAACTGAAAATATTTTTTTTCATGAAACCTATGCGTGTGTGGTATCCATAGACAGGTCTTTAAAAATGATATAAGGGTTTCTAAAACCAGTTTTTCATAAAGTCAATCGTTTAAAAGATATAAGCTTCCAAACTGATAAAATGTGTGTCCCCCCCCTCTAACTTCTATAATAATGGAGTGAAAAATCTAAAAGAAAATATATGTCTGTAGATCTTAATGTACACTTTCAATCAAAATTAGTTTGAACGAAATCAGGTCAGCAGTTTTTGAGATACAGCATATTTTATAAAACCGCAAATATAACTTTGTAATTCATACAAACACTATGAAAAACAAAGTTATTTAGCGTAGTTGTAAAAATGTAAATAAGCTAGTTTTAAGAAATTTTTAAGGTTTTGTTTTTATTCGTCAAATAAATATACATGTTATATTATATTATTATAGTTACTACGGAACCCTTCATGGGCGAGTCTGACTCGCACTTGGCCAATTTTTTTATTTTTTATTTTCGCTTGACGGAGTCCCTTTGAGTTTTATAGAGATTACTAGTGTTTTACATGGAGCTACTACCTACGTGACCTCCACAACTCGGTAGCAAGGTAACACGATACCCTTTGACAAGACAAAGGTCAGATTTTCTGACTTCAGACTACCTGTAACGACTGTCAAAGATAAATGACAGCAGGGTCCATCGGCTTGACGCGCGTTTCGAGGCACGGTGGAATCTCGCTGAATCGACCTCGGCATTTATTGCCAATTCACAAAACTAAATCTCTTTAAAAATACATGAGCACATAACCTCTTCCTTTTTCCACGCCCGAAAAATATCCAAACTCAATTTTCGCACTGTCATTAACAGGAAATCGTTTAATCTGAATAATAGATTATATGTCAAGCTGACCTTTAACACTGTTATTGAAAAAAAGATATAATCAAAACATTGAATCAAAAACAATTTTCCCCTGTCATCTGCATACTACGAAAATTCGACACAATAAAAACAATGACAGCAGATCCAATAACGCGTTGAAGCCATTTTTCGACAGCTGAAATTTTGAACAAAGACCTAGGGCACATACAAAGGCAAAAACGGTGTTAACTTCACATAGCATAAAAAATACGTTGAAAAGACGTTCAAGAGTTTCATGTCAAATCGGATGAGCTGACGAGAAAACGGAATTCACAATGGGAGAACAGTCTATTGTTTGCGTCGACAGAAGGGAATCTACACGTGCGAGAGATATATTTAAGTCACAGGCCAATTTGAAAAAATATATTCATATAAGACGCAATTTTTGTGTCGTATATGTAGGTATAGACTGTGATAGGCGTTTGTTTACTGGCATATCTTAGGAGTATCATGTTGTGGGTTCAAATATATTATTATCATTATCTGTTTTTAGTTATTTTCATCATCATCACTGCTGCTGAAGGAAAACATCGTCGGAAAACCTGCTTGTCTTAGAGCCATGGTCATATCTAGTATTTTTTACAGGGGGGTCTGGCGCCCCTGGAAATGAATAGATAACGTTTAATGAAAATTTTCACATGAATTAATTTAACATGTATCGCAACAGTAGGTACTGTCAACAAGAATAATCTGAAAAGTCAGTCGAAATTATTTCCAAAAAAAAGTGGCCAAGTGCGAGTCGAACTAGCCCATGAAGGGCTAGCCCAAAAATCCGAACACATGTAACATCCACCAACTTGCACTGAGCCTACGGCCACCACGTGGACTTATGCACTCTCGAAGAAAGGAGGCCTGTGTTAAATCATTAAGAACGTTATAGAAGCTATAATAAATCTGGCAGATTTAGATATACTCTCGAAAATTACACAATTACATAATCAAATCTAGGCAGTAAGTAATTGCTGCCTACATTATAATAAATAGTGTATAATAATAAATAATGTATTCTATGTGTAAACACAGAATACATTGAGGGTCGAGGAGTTGAAGTCGCGTCATGAAACGGATTTTAAATCGTATGTAGTGCGGTTTCCAACTCATCTGTTAGAGATTTTCCTCAAGCAGGAATTTTGGCCGAAGGATGTCGTGTATCGACGATTTCACGGAAGATTACGCGACACCTCGCCGTGCAACACGACGCCGTCTATTCGTATTAACTTGTTTTTGTTTTTAAGTGTTTAAAATTTGTTATGTATTAGTTTATTTATAAGACTTACTGTGGGCCTAGTTGCCTGAAATAAAGGATATATTATTATTATTATTATAGTAGTGTAGTAGTAGGACTGTAGTAGTATAGAGACGATACAATTCCTCGACGTTTAAATTAAAATTTGTAAAATAAAACTTATCAATATTTATCATTGGATAAGAGTTTGAAAAAGTTCTCGAAAACAAGAAAATTGTTGAACAAGAAAACACTTTCATTGTTACTAAGTTCAACTTTCAATAAAAGACCCATTTGAAATGGATTATGAAATAAAAATCAACGATTGTCCAACAATTTAAAGAAGGGGACCTGAAAGTTTACTTTCATAATCCTCTTATCCACAATTCTCCCTTTTCTACATACTTTGTACACAAAACAGAGGTGCGTCAAAAGAAATCGATAAGGAAAAGGGGTCGCGTTTTATCTGGTAACACTTCTCAACCCTAGCAACTGGCCGCCATTGACGTTAACACAGTAAGGTTGATGTACACCGGTGAACGGCACAATAAAGAAAGAAGAAAAAAATATTTTAGAAACCGACGACCATAATAAGGACTAACTTGTTATTAAGTACGATTAATCCAGAAGTATATTTATCAATATTTGTATATGTGATACGACGGCCAATATGAAGGTATAGTGCGAGTTTAATTAACGTACTGTTAACAAAAACTTTAGCTTATATCAAATCGTATGAAAAAAGTACTTGCAGCCATGCCGCGTTATTGTCGGCAATCGGCATATGGCACTTTTTAAGTTAAAACTAATGGTAATGTATTTTATTGTTATTTATTTAAGGAACAGCCGTGCCGTCCGCTGGTGTGCCCTCATCCTAACTCAGTAAAAGTTACCGGCTGATACCGAGAACTGTGATCGTATTGGCTTATGGGAACATTTCGATATTACCTTTTCCTTTACGGCTTATGAAGTAAGTTAGTGGAAACCTCCATAATCCTTCTTAGAGATGGTTTCTCGATGTTGCACTGTGTAGGTATTTCTTGCGTGTTTATTATGAATACTTAAAGAAGTATGAGTGATCTTTCGACTTGGGTTTTACAATGACATATATAGAAATTGTTTTATAGATAAGCAACTGTGCGCCAACAGGTCTTGTTCCATCTACCATCTACATTCAAAAAACGCGAAACTGTTGTCTCTAAAGACATTGCTAACGACGACGTTGATAGGTATTTCAATGATTTTAAATACTGTGCCAGTTGAAACGACACATTTTTTATTTTATTTATCTTTGCTCTGCTTTTTTGGTACTATTGTTTTAGGTCAGTAAAATTGATAGCCCAGTAATAAATAGTATTCTAATGTAAAAAAAAATTTTTTTACAAAAAATGGAACCGACTTCCATATCAAAACACTACAAAGCCAAAAATAACTTTAATTTCGGAAGGCGGTGTAAAAAAAAAGAAAATCCAAAACCAATAACACCGACTACCGAAATTAAAGTAATTTTTGGCTTTTTAGTGTTTTGATAAGGAAGCCGGTTCCATTTTTTGTAAAAAAAAATTTTTCACGCTTTTTAGTGGGTCGGTTTGTAATTTATCTAGTTACAAAAGCCATAATGTCAACAACTCAACAATCACCTTTTACAAAATATTGCTTTTCCCGATGCATAGCCGTTAATTTTTGAGGAGTTCTCCTGGTACTTGACCATCAGCTCTACATCACCATACTCGTATGTATTGCGACGAGCATAAAGTGTTTAACATCCGTACTCAAGTAATCGAATCGCAATCCACGAGATACTTATTATTGAGTAGTTTCAGTGGCCATCTGTGGTCTTCATCATCAGTTCAACTTCCTCAAATGGTACTTTTCGAAAGCAAATGCTCAAGGTACTATAAGAAATACCCAAAACGCTATAGATGTGCCTATAATATTTGAAGAGTTCCCTCGATTTCTCCAGGATCCCATGACCAAATCCTGATTTCGTAACAGGAACCAACTAGAACGTATACCCTTTCAAACGCAAAAAGTATTTTCCAAATCGGTCCAGCCGTCTCCGAGTTATGAGGTAACATACATAAAAAAAAAAAGTTCAAGACGAATAGTAAACCTCCTTTTTTTGAAGTCGGTTAAAAATAGACATACAACAAGTAAAATCTATTGGCATTCATATCAGGGTAGTATAATAAATTTTTTACAGGTTAAGTAAAATGATGCTCGCGTCCATCACGTTACGATTGTCTATATCTATACACTAGCTGTGCCACGCGGTTTCACCCGCGTAATAATATTCCACAATATTCCACAACTTTCACACAACGCCATCTAGTCCCAAACTAAGCAGAGCTTGTGCTATGAGTACTAGACAACTGATAAACATACATATATATATCTAAATACATACATATTATAGATAAATTACACCCAGACAAAGAACAAATGATCGTGCTCATCACACAAACATTTGTCCTGGGTGGGAATCGAACCCACGACCTTGAGCATAGCAGTCAGGGCCACTGACCACTAGACCAACAGGCCTGTCAACGTATAATCCTACTACTATTATTACCTCGAAATACTGAATAATTATCGATGAATAGATGTTAAATTTAAATATATATTATAATATAAGAATATATTATAATCTATACTTATAATAAATATGAGAATATATTTATAATATAAGATAGGTATATTTAAATTTTCGCACTGGATAGAGAATCGCAAAGTAAATATAGATGTTAATTATATTCATAAGAATAGGTTTAGAGTATTTCAGTATAATATACAATACAATATTTTTGTCCTATTTTCTTGTGGCATGAGTATGGATTGGTTTTCCCTGCGTCCGGATCTAGATAAAGTAACGTATAATTGACCATGTGAAAGAAAATGGCCAAGTGCGAGTCAGACTCGCCCATGATGGGTTTTGTAGTAGCTACGCCATATATCTTTTGTTTTTCATAGCGTTTGTATGAATAACAAAGTTCAAACGTTTCATATTTTCAAAAAACAAAGTCAAAGAACCTGTCCACCATTCCGTAATTTTATATATTATAGGTACAAATTTTTACAGTATTAATATAAATGTGTATTTTACCTCTATGTATGTTTATATTTGTTTATTGTATCTTTATAATTTATTTGCTGCTCAAACCTGACGGGTCTCTGGCTCACTCCGCTGAGGAAAAAGCAAACTTGTTTGCCGCTCTCTTCGTGGAGTCCTCACGTCTGGATAGTAGTGGCGCTCACCCTCCTGTTGCTCCTATTGGATGCGAGACGTGTATGTCGGACATTCGCATCCATCAGAAGGACGTCCGTAGAGTGCTGCGTAATCTTGACGTAAACAAAGCTAGTGGCCGCGACGGGAAACCAGCAATTGTTCTTAGAACTTGTGCGCCTGAATTGTCTCCAATCTTGACACGCCTGTTTCGCCTTTCGCTAGAGACTGGAAAGCGTATGCCATTCATATCTGGAGTGAGGCCATTGAGAAGCAAGGGGAAGCACTTGCTGTTTCCCTTGACATCTCCAAGGCTTTTGACAGGGTCTGGCACGATAGCGTTATTGCTAAGCTTCCTTCTTTCGGTTTACCCACTCAACTTTGCGTTTGGATTGAAGACTTCCTGAGGGATCGGTCCATTCGAGTGGTCATTGATGGCTGCTCATCTGGCCAAATGGCAATGAATGCCGGGGTCCCTCAGAGGTCTGTTCTCTCAGCAACTTTATTCTTGCTGCACATTAACGATCTGCTAATGCCCGGTACCTTTGGGTATGCAGACGACAGCATAGTTTCTGAGAGATATGTGTCCAGCGCGCGAGCTGGTGGGACACAGATCCAGTCTCTCCGTGAGGACATGGTTGGGCGCTTGAACTTGACTTTGTAGGCTGTCTCCGAATGGGGCGATGCCAACCTGGTCAAGTTTAATGCAGCCAAGACCCAGGCGTGTCTCTTCTCCGCAAAAAGGAGCCAATTCGAACCGGCTTCTACTTTCCGTGGTGTAACCGTGCCGATAACCGATCATATTGAGCTTCATGGGGTGACTTTAACTTCCACACTCAATTTTGGCCCGTATATCGAGGCTAAGGCTCAGTTAGCATCAAAAAAGTTGGAAATCCTAGCCAAGGTGAGACGGTATTTCACACCGGAACAGCTGCTTAATTTGTATCAAGCCGGCAAGGTTTGGTCGTGTATGGAATACTGCTCTCATCTTTGGGATGGATCTGCGAAATACCAACTGGACGCGCTTGAGTCTATCGAGAAGCGGGCCAAGAGACTCATTGGCAACGATGCACTGGTCGAGTCAAAGCTCCAGAGCCTTGAACACCGACGACAAGTTGCAAGTCTATCGGTTTTCTATTGGTTACATTTCGGGGAGTGTGCGATGGAATTACACAATCTAATTCCCTTGATTTTACACTTTATTATTTTAAAATTTAGAAAGAACACATATTGCTTTGGAAATATATATCTTCGTCACCAATGTCATTTTTAAAGATAAATCTGTATACACCAACACCCGCACGTACAGGTTTGATGAAAAAATATTTTTTTAGTTCCAGTTCCATGTATAGGGACTGTATGTCTTCCCTTAATGTTTTCTTTTAATTATTAACCGACTTCAAAAAAAAGGAGGTTTACAATTCGTCTTGAACTTTGTATGTTACCTCGTAACTCGGAGACGGCTGGACCGATTTCAAAAATTTTTTTTGCGTTCGAATGGTTATAGTTTCTAGTTGGTCCCATTGTTACGAAATCAGGATCTGATGATGGAATCTTGGAGAAATCGAGGGAACTCTTCAAATATTATAGGCACACCTATAGCGTTTTGGGTATTTCTTATAGTACCTTGAGCAGTTGCTTCCAAAAAGTACCATTTGGGGAAGTGGAATTGATGATGAAGACCACAGATGGCTACTGAAACTCCTCAATAATAAGTATTTCGTGGATTGCGATTCGATTACTTGAGTACGGATGTTAAACACTTTATGCTCGTCACAATACATATGGTGATGTAGAGCTGATGGTCAAGTACCAGGAGTACTCCTCAAAAATTAACGGCTATGCATCGGGAAAAGCAAAATTTTGTAAAAGGTGATAAGTTGTCGACATTATGGCTTTTGTAACTAGATAAATTACAAACCGACCCACTAAAAAGCGTGAAAAAAAAATTTTTAGCAAAAAATGGAACCGACTTCCATATCAAAACACTACAAAGGCAAAAATAACTTTAATTTCGGAAGGCGGTGTCTTTAGTTTTGTATATATTTTCGTTTTTGACACCGCCTTCCGAAATTAAAGTTATTTTTGCCTTTGTAGTGTTTTGATATGGAAGTCGGTTCCATTTTTTGCTAAAAATTTTTTTTTGTTTAAAAATCGGAAAGCGGTTTGCAGAATACATATATGTATACATATACCAAGTTTCAACTCTGTAGTCTTAATACATACCTAGTTTCGGAATAAAATGACTGTGACATACGGAAGGACAGACGGACTGACAGGATTGACGAATCTATAAGAGTTCCGTTTTTTGCCATTCGGCTAAGGAACCCTAACAACTTTAAATCCATGCCAACGTGTTTGAATCGAATGACTCTCTACTGACTAAAAGCCCACCCTGTTCCTTCATGTGCCCTTGCGTTCCGGGGCCGCAGTGTCTGGTTAGAACATTTCCACAACTCCGGCGCTTTATTTATTGTGACTGCGAAAGATACCTTTACAGGAAATTTTATCCTTTTAAAACTATAAAGTAAATCTGTAGGTACCATGGATATTCGAGGTATTAGTGCCGTTTGTTTAGCCACTTCACTGGTCCTGTGAAAACTGAAGCAACTATAACATTTCTTTGAAGATATTTTAATAAAAGTAACGACTCAGTTAGACCCTATATATTACCTACGATAAAATAAAAAATTTAGGTAACCCTCGACAACCTTGAAACACCTGAACAGATCTTGATAAATTGTAGCTAAGAACCGTCTCTATCACGTCAGCTTTCTAACAAAAAAACCACATCTTAATCGGTCCTTCGATGCCACAGACAGACACACGGGCACGTCAAACTTATAACACCTCTCTTTTTGCGTTGGGGGGTTAAAAAAGGAATTGAATCCCCTACACAAAATTACGAATCGTAAAAATATAGACTAATACGTATTTTTATAAGTGTATAGATCAATGGAACTGCAATAAAACAAAATGAATAAACTACAATAACTACTTATAAATTTTAAACTAAACGATGCTTAACGTTCTCCTTTTAAAAGTCGGTTAAAAAAAATGCATGAACAAAACAACAGCATATCAAAATTACTTATTCAAGTAATATAAAAATATTCAAATATATAGACTAAAACACACATCTGACGTAAAAAACGCTGAAACATTTTTCATTTACATAGGAAGTTTAGCAAAGAAATCGAAATGAAACCAAGTTCAGGTATGTTAACTATGTATCGGAGATTGTAGGTGTTACTGTGCTCGACGCGCCACTGTGCAACCGCACGCCATTTCGGTAAATAACGTTGTTGAATAATTTTAAATTTACATTTTCTCCTAAACTATCGTAAGTCCAAACTATATACTGTAAAAGGCAAAGTTTATCTTCATAAAATTATCATGATGTGACTACTTTGGCACGTAAGTATTAATATGGTCGCATAATAATAATACCACAAAGTCATGCCTTATTTTTTTAATATTTTCTTTACATAATTTGCCTTATTGTGGATCAAATATAAAAGTTAGATATGTAGTACCGCGAACTTTTTTTTAGATCTACATAAATCCTACATTTTTGTAGTATATGATCTTTACGTATATCTCAGCATTTCGCCAGCGTACGCGATTACAGCAATTTAGTGGTGTATTTTCTTCCGACTTACTTTACTAATACCCTTATTTTAGGAAAACTGAGAGCAGTAGTGTAATACCAAATAGCCTATAGCCTTTCACATGAAACTGCCTATCATAAACAGAAAGAATTTTTGAAATCCACCCAGTACTTTCGAAGATTAGCGCGTTCAAACAAACAAACAAACAAACAAACTTTTTCGCTTTATAATATTAGTATAGATATAAAAATGTGTCAGCTCAAGCACTTTCTAGGCGAGAACAGGCTAGTTAGCAATTAATTTGAAGCGACAATTCCCTGCCGGAGTCTGTGTTTTCTGATCGCTATAACCTGGGAGTCTTTAAGTCAAGAGTGAATAGGTTACTTCTAGGCAAGCGTGCTCCATCTTCGACCACATCATCACTTACCATCAGGTGAGATAGTGATCAAACGCGAGCCAATTATCAATAAATAAAAAAAATGGTAATGGCTAAGTTGTCGGACTTGTGACCTAGAGTTCGCGGGTTCGAACCTTACCTATTACACTATTGCTGTGAACCCACTCCAGACACAAGCATATCTTCGACCGTAGGTTCAATTGGGGTAAGGGACAAAATTCCCAAAATGAGTTGAGTATACAGTTTTGTTTAGAATTTTTCGTTCTTTCGAATGGTGTTTATGAAAAAATTCTAACGTAAAAAAAAATGTTTCTTACCCTACTGATTTTTTGGATCCAAATTTCGAATCAGCCCCATAATAACAGTTTATTTGAAAAACTAGGCAATATACCTACTGGAAATGGTGTAATTACCGCTGGCAAACCACTTCAAATAACGTGAGGGTCTTCCCAATCAAGGAATTAACATTACGTGGTTTATTTTTGAAGAAACTATACTAAAATTGGCCTTACACTGATGCCTCTGCGATTTAAAACAATAAATATCATCCATACTTTAAATGAATTGTACGAGTTTTGAAATAGTTGTTCCAAGTTGCAGTGTCATACTTTAAGCATTGTCAACGTTGCACCAATTTGAATTGAATTTGAGTTCGGTGTCCGTTACACCAAGATAACACATGCTTGCACTATCACCATCCTTTTCTATTTCAACTTCTTTTTATGCCCGAGCATAAAAAAAAGTTGCTATCATCGCGAGTTCACCTGTCGAATGTCGTAAAAATGGTAAAGCTAAACCATTTAAGCCAGATATTTCGAAGAAATCACTACAAAAGTGAATAAGATAACACAGTAAGTAGATAAATTTTGTTATACCAAAATCATTGTTACCTACATGTTTTAAGTTGTCTGTGGGTTTGCTTATGCCTATTGCTAATTTTGTTCGTCTATTTTAATAGATATCGATTCTTGTATGAAAGTAATTTAAGAATCATAATTTAAAACTATTCAATGTTAACTAATTATTGTCTAATAGTAGACAATAAACATTTACTAGGTACTCCAAGGCGCTGCGAAATGTTAACATTGATAGTTTACAGCTAATATATTTGAGATCATAGTAATATTTGAGATCAAAAGATTTTCGTTCCTGAATACTTTAAACACTTAAATAAAAACCCTAAACTACATAAATACATCTAAAAATAAACTAAATTATGGCATCTAGAAATTCGTGCGCATCGCTATCCACTGGTAATGTGCCCAAAAGACTGGCGGTATTGCCACGTTGTATGGTAATGCTTAACCTCTGTCCAAAAGCCAGCCCTTGGGTCACGCGAAGTGTTAAAATTTAATGTTTTTTACCTTATAATATTGTTTAGCTATAACTTATTTGAAGTAGATATAACTGATAGCCACACTGTCGTATTAGGTTTAAGTCTGTAAAGATAGTGTTTAGAATGGATTAATAAATAAATAAATATCATGCTATTTACATAACTTATTTCAATTTCTGTTTGCACGCTCAATGTAAGAATTCTACCTATAAAATGTGTTAACGCAAATGGCATATGTAAAAACGCATAAATAAGCAAAATATCCGGTTAGTATAAAAATATTGTATACATTTATAAATTATTTATCACTTTTCTTCTTCGTGAAACTTTGTAATTAGAATCTGAAACCATACCAAGTCTCGTTAAGTGGTTTTCGTGATTAACTGGAACAAACACAATGCTATCCATTTTCAATTTCAAAACAACATTATTACCATGTTCTTTTACTGTGAAAATAAGAACTTTGTAAAAGTACTAGCGACACTTCCCGGCTTCGCGCGGCCGAATACGGTTACCGAAAGTGATAGACATACAACAGTGATAGGCAATCGCGGACTGCTAGATCTATAAATCCTCAATACATTTTTTAAAATGTATTTCTAATCGTTTAGCCAGCGTAAGCCGTGTTAGGTACTGGATTGAAAATCAGAGTTTTCAGCACAATTTCATAACTGTATGCCAATTCTTTTCACATATATACTTTCCTTAGAAATTTCCTATCCAACACTGGAAATCTCATTGAAATCGTATACAAATTTCTGGAGGAACTAAAAGCGTTACAGAAACAGGGGATGACAGAAACAGAAAACGACTTTAATTTATATTTTGATTGATATTTATAGTGATCCCTCTCATGGAGTAAGCTACTCCTCCTGCTCTGTCGTAATCTCCGGAACAAATGATTCAATTCTAAAAATGTTTTCACTGGTAGTAAGGTGCATTATTAGTGAGTGGTGCTATAGACTATACATTATTTCGAAATCCCTGCAGACGAAGTCGCGGACGAAGTGCTAATATTGATAGTGATGAAAGCACCGGTTTTTATATCATGGCAGTATTTTTTAAATTTGCAGGTACTTACTTAAGCATAGCTTTTTTTTAAAATTAAACCTAAACTAATGAAACCATATACTCTTTAAAATATTACTTAATTTTTTTTTTACAAGCTAATGTCAATGACGTGATTTCACTATACTAACTATAACATCAACGGATTATTTAATAAAAACTTTTTACCAAAAAAACTTTTTACCAAAAAATTAAACCCACTCCCAAAAAACACTGCAAAGTGAAAAATAACTTTAATTTCGGTAGTCGGTGTCTTTAGTTTTGTTTTTTCGTTTTTGGCACCGACTTCCGAAATTAAAGTTATTTTTCACTTTGCAGTGTTTTTTGGGAGTCGGTTTAATTTTTTGGTAAAAAGTTTTTATTTCACTCTTTTTAGTTGGATGATTTTTAATTTACCTAGTTACAAGAGCCTAAATGTCAACTACTTATAACCTTTTACAAAATATTGCTTTTCCCAATGCTGGGCCGTTAATTGTTGAGGAGTTCTCCTGGTACTTCACCTTCAGCTCTACATCACCATATGCATTGTGACGAGCATAAAGTGCTTAACATCCATATTCAAGTAATCGAATCGCAATCCACTCAATACTTATTATTGAGTAGTTTCAGCGGCCATCTGTGGTCTTCATCATCAATTCCACTTCCCCAAATTGTACTTTTTGAGAGCAACTGCACAAGTTACTATAAGAAATACCCAAAACGCTATAGGTGTGCCTATAATATTTGAAGAGTTCCCTCGATTTCTCCAGGATCCCATCATCAGATCCTGACTTTGGTGATGATGGTACCAATTTCGAAGTATACCCATTCGAACAAAAAAGAACTTTCCAAATCGGTTCAGCCGTCTTCGAGTACTCGATGATCATACATAAAAATAAAAATAAAAAAAAATATACGCGTCGAATTGATAACCTCCTCTTTTTGTCGTCGGTTGAAAAATTAAACCGACTCTTTAACTATAGCTATAATATCTATAAAAATAACTTTGATTTCGGTAGTCGGTGTCTTTAGTTTTGTTTTTTCGTTTTTGGCACCGACTTCCGAAATTAAAGTTATTTTTCACTTTGCAGTGTTTTTTGGGAGTCGGTTTAATTTTTTGGTAAAACGTTTTTATTTCACTCTTTTTAGTTGGTCTATTTTTAATTTACCTAGTTACAAAAGCCTAAATGTCAACTACTTATAACCTTTTACAAATTATTGCTTTTCCCAATGCTGGGCCGTTAATTGTTGAGGAGTTCTCTTGGTACTTCACCATCAGCTCTACATCACCATATGCATTGTGACGAACATAAAGTGCTTAACATCCATATTCAAGTAATCGAATCGCAATCCACTCAATACTTATTAATGAGTAGTTTCGGCGGCCATCTGTGGTCTTCATCATCAGTTCCACTTCCTCAAATGGTACTTTTTAAGAGCAACTGCACAAGTTACTATAATAAATACCCAAAACGTCATAGGTGTGCCTATAATATTTGAAGAGTTTCCTCGATTTCTCCAGGATCCCATCATCAGATCCTGACGTTTATGAAAATGGGTCAATCAAAAAAAGAATTTTCCAAATCGGTTCAGCCGTCTTCGAGTAATCGATGATCATACATTAAAAAATATATATATAATATATACGCGTCGAATTGATAACCTCCTCTTTTTGTCGTCGGTTGAAAAGTCCTGACAGTATTCTTTTTACAGCCGGATATAGAACGATCGTCGCTCAATCTATATGTACTTCTATGTCTAGCTAGCAGCAGATACATAAAATGACGTAATAAGTGACGTCATTGCTTAACTGAGTGACTTCTAATGAGGATTCATCGCGAAATGTCAGTGCCCTGCGGAAGAAATGTGCCGGTCAATGACCAAGTTTACATAGGGGTGTTGTTATACGCACGACACACAACTATTCACACCTAAAAATATGTTGCCCGCATAAAGAATGTGTTCTCTATTTAATTTGTTTGATGTACGATACAATCAGTCATGTTTTTTTTTAATTATTTAAATATTCAAACCTGCAAATATTTTTTGCTAATATGATTTATTATTTCGTTTTAAGTGCCTCGTGGGTCTAATGTTCGCAAGCGCGACTGTTGAGCATGAGGGCGTTCGAGTCCCGGGCAAAAAGTGATATTGGGTTTTACTATTAGAAACTTCTCAGTAATACCCCGCGCTTTGGAAGTTGGCGGTGTGATTCGGCGAATCTGGCCAAAGGGTATCGTTTTAACCACCTACTGAGTTGTAGAGGTCAGAAAGGCAGTCGTTCCATACGAAATACTAATACTCAACTACATCCAGTTAGACTCGCGACCGAACTTTACATAGGTGGGAAAAGGCTAATTAGAATAAGATTTATTCTTTCGTAAGTATAATTAACATTGCTAAAATTTCAAGACCATTTATTTATTTATTACTAGCTTATTCCCGCAACTTCGTTCGCGTGGGAGGTTTTTCCCGCGTGAATCTCGATCCCGTGGGAATTTCGGGATAAAAAGTCTCCTGGTTCTAAGCTATCTCCCTACCAATTTTTAGCCAAATCGGTTCAGCTGTTCTTGAGTTATAAATAGTGTAACTAACACGACTTTCTTTTATATATATAGACTAGTATTTGCGTGTTGCGCGCGGTGCAAGCACATAGCGTGCTTGTGAAAAAAAAAAATGGGGGGGGGTGATGGGGGGGGGTTTCACAATTATTTCGTCTAAAGCATGGCCCCTCTAATTGAATCTGAAAAAAAAAATATTCCAAGTCTCTTAATTTCCGAGATCTGCCTAAAGGGGGTGAGAAGGGGGGCAAGGGGGGGCGACTTTGAAAACTAGTTTTCACTTTACCGAGCCTCCTCTATACGAATCCGTAAAAAGAAAAAAATACGGGTCTCGTAGTTTCCGAGATACGATAGGGAGGGGGGAGAAGGGGGGTGAAAAGGGGTGGTTTGGCACTTTTCCCGTAGGTTTGAGAGTTACTTGTTTACGAATCTGTCAAAATATACCCACCTCCCCATCCACCATCTGGGAGAACAATTATGTCAATGAGTCAGTCAGTCAGTCAGTGAGTGGTAATTTAGCTTTATATAATATAACTAGTATTTGCGTGTTGCGCGAGGTGCAAGCACCTCGCGTGCTTGTGTAAAAAAAAAAGGGGGGGTGATGGGGGGGTTTAGTATTTGCGTGTTGCGCGAGGTGCAAGCACCTCGCGTGCTTGTGAAAAAAGAAATTGGTATTTGCGTGTTGCGCGAGGTGCAAGCACCTCGCGAGATTGTGAAAAAAAAAAAAAAAAGAGGGGGGGGGTGATGGGGGGGGGTTGCACAAGTATTTCGACTAAAGCATTGCCCCTCTAAATGAATCTGAAAAATAAAATGTTCCAAGTCTCTTAGATTCCGAGATCCGCCTAAAGGGGGGGAGAAGGGGGGCGGGGGGGGGGGACTTTGAAAAATGGTTTTTACTTTACCGAGCCTCCTCTATACGAATCCGTAAAAAACAAAAAATACGGGTCTCGTAGTTTCCGAGATACGATAGGGAGGGGGGAGAAGGGGGGTGAAAAGGGGAGGTTTGGCACTTTTCCCGTAGGTTTGAGAGTTACTTGTTTACGAATCTGTCAAAATATACCCACCTCCCCATCCACCATCTGGGAGAACAATTATGTCAATGAGTGAGTCAGTCAGTCAGTCAGTCAGTGAGTGGTAATTTAGCTTTATATAATATAACTAGTATTTGTGTGTTGCGCGAGGTGCAAGCACCTCGCGTGCTTGTGAAAAAAAAAAGTATTTGCGTGTTGCGCGAGGTGCAAGCACCTCGCGGGCTTGTAAAAAAAAAAAAAAAGGGGGGTGGGGTGATGGGGGGGTTTAGTATTTGCGTGTTGCGCGAGGTGCAAGCACCTCGCGTGCTTGTGAAAAAAACTAAAGCATTGCCCCTCTAAATCAAGTATTTGCGTGTTGCGCTTGTGAAAAAAGAAATTGGTATTTGCGTGTTGCGCGAGGTGCAAGCATCTCGCGAGCTTGTGAAAAAAAAAAAAAATGAGGGGGGGGGGGGTGATGGGGGGGGGTTGCACAAGTATTTCGACTAAAGCATTGCCCCTCTAAATGAATCTGAAAAAAAAAATGTTCCAAGTCTCTTAGATTCCGAGATCCGCCTAAAGGGGGGGAGACGGGGGGCGGGAGGGGGGGACTTTGAAAAATGCTTTTTACTTTACCGAGCCTCCTCTATACGAATCCGTAAAAAACAAAAAATACGGGTCTCGTAGTTTCCGAGATACGATAGGGAGGGGGGAGAAGGGGGGTGAAAAGGGGAGGTTTGGCACTTTTCCCGTAGGTTTGAGAGTTACTTGTTTACGAATCTGTCAAAATATACCCACCTCCCCATCCACCATCTGGGAGAACAATTATGTCAATGAGTGAGTGAGTCAGTCAGTGGTAATTTAGCTTTATATAGTATAATATTTTTTTAATTATATAAATATTCAGAACTGCAAATATTTTTTGCTAATATGATTTATTATTTCGTTTTAAGTGCCTCGTGGGTCTAATGTTCGCCAGCGCGACTGTTGAGCACGAGGGCGTTCGAGTCCCGGGCAAAAAGTGATATTGGGTTTTACTATTAGAAACTTCTCAGTAGTACCCCGCGCTTTGGAAGTTGGCGGTGTGATTCCCGAGTACACATTAAAGCACGTTAAGTCGTTTGACAGACGTTACGGGTAGTTAGAAGCTAGTAAATGTGACATGAATCTGGCCAAAGGGTATCGTTTTAACCACCTACTGAGTTGTAGAGGTCAGAAAGGCAGTCGTTCCATACGAAATACTAATACTCAACTGCATCCAGTTAGACTCGCGACCGAACTCTACATAGGTGGGAAAAGGCTAATTCGAATAAGATTTATTCTTTCGTAAGTATAATTAACATTAAAAGAGACGTTGACCTCTGAGTTTGTTTCAGTGTTTCTTCTCAGAGTAGTCAGTTAGGAAACACTGGCCTCATCTAGTTTACATTTACGAAAAAAGACGTGTGAAAGTGTTATTTATAACCTATTTGCAAAATAAACATCATTATTTCATTGCTAAAATTTCATGACCATTTATTTATTTATTACTAGCTTTTTCACGCAACTTCGTTCGCGTGGGAGGTTTTTCCCGCGTGAATCCCGATCCCGTGGGAATTTCGGGATAAAAAGTCTCCTGGTTCTAAGCTATCTCCCTACCAATTTTTAGCCAAATCGGTTCAGCTGTTCTTGTGTTATAAATAGTGTAACTAACACGACTTTCTTTTATATATATAGATAATATACTTTATTGTACACCTTACAATGCACTTACAAATAATAAAACTAGTGTACAATGGACGGTCTTATCGCACAGGGCAATTCTTACAGACAACCTTTGGATGGACAGAAATTAAAGGAGATAGATTTACTACACCTCTGAAAGCTCAAGAAAGTTGTAACTCACTCACGTGCATGCCAAATATAACCCAACTATTATTAACTACGTAGATTAAATTATACCCAAAATCATAAAGGTATTCGTTAGGTATGTTCGTGCAAAGTTTTGCCGCAAAGGAATATTCCGTGCGAAGTAGAGTGGAACGGAGTCGGCTCGCGAAGCCTTGCGAACCAAATGTGAAGCCTGTAGCAAAACTTATTAGTACTATATTATCTCACGAACAAGAGACATACAAGCACCCTTCATGGAACCATAAGTAATATGAAATACTAGTATCTGCCCCCAGTTTGGCTCACGTAAAAAGTATTCTCAGGAAAAAATTTAACCCATGTCATGCAAAAATAATATGGCTTTCTATCGGTGAAAGATTTTTTTAAACTGGTTTATAAAATCCAGAGATTACTTCCTACAACCATTGCGTTTTTATAATCCAACTAACATTCGCGCGGCGATTCGCTCCCTTGGAGTTAAAAACATAACCCTTCTTTTTTTCAGTCGGGTAAAAAGATATCTATTAACCTTCCTCAAGCTTTATTTTACTTCTATTTCATCCAAATCCACTCAGTACTTACGAAGATAACAGTAAAAGCCAGGAAGATTATTTTTTCAGTCTACGGGCGAAACGTCGCAGAAAACACGCTTATGTTACAATGAAAAGTTGATTTACATACAATGTAAATTATACTACAACCAGTAAACATAAAACGACTTTCTTTTTCGGGTGGAATATCTTTAAATGACTACACCCGCATGAGGTCGCCGACGCCGATCGCCTCCACGAGGAAAATGTAAAACATCTTACGTATTCGAGGCAACTGCATAAAATTCCAAGAGTTACCCTGTAGAGGCAATACGAATACTTGCTAAGCAGCCACATCGGTCGCCCGCAGCGTAAACATTCCACATAGCTCCACTTCACAGTGTGATATCGAAAAATTCTCGCACTTAGAGACTACACATGAGCGGATTCAACGCGGCGGCGCGCGGCGTTGAGCGAACCTACGAGTATACTAATATTATAAAACGGAAAAGTTTGTTTAAACGTGCTAATTAATCTTCGAAAGTACTAGGTGGATTAGGATGAACTTTAGTATGGAAGAAGCCTTGAGGAAGATTATAAGCTATACCCGCTTGCAAAAACGAGGGTTATGTTTTTATCGTGATTAAGTCCACGGGAGCGAATGCCCGCTCGAATGCTTGTAATCAATATAACAGCTCGATACAGCTCGTATGATAGCCACTAGTAGTTTGGACCCTGCTCCTGATATCAGTGGATTGACTTTATTCATATTTTTAAGAATTATTTATGTCCTTTTATTTTTGTAGAAATATATTTAAACTGTAAATTATTTAGTGTAACCGTAACAAGATGAATAAAGGAATTTTAATTAATTTGTTCAATAAATATAAATTTAATGTTAACATTACAATTATCAAAAGCATTAAGGGCGAGGCAATACGAGGCCAATGTCAGAGCTGTCCAGAACAGCACATTAGTCTCAAGTTATTTGAGCATCGACTCACAATAAAGAAGCAAATTCAAAGACTGAACGACATAAAACTCTCACATTTCTCACACTCAAAAATATTACATGATCGATGAAAAATTTTACGTAAGTACCTAGCTACATACATGTGCGTTACAGTTTAATCCATTAAAATCCATCAATCAATGTGAAAAGCTGTTCAGTCTAACGTACATACCTATACGCGTGCTTGCCAATAAAAAGTTTTATATGTGCCGTAGCGGATAAATCGATCTTGTGTAGCCTTTACTATCTCCAACAAAGTAGCACAGAATTCTCTATTCTATAAAATATGTACTTGTAAATATAATAAAATTGTTACTCGGTGTGTCTGTATATTGATAGAATAAATAGTGTGGCTAAAAAGAAACCTAAAACAAAAATTTGCGATTTTCTGTCTGCTTTCCGAGCATCAACATGAACTAGTGATTGGATTTTCATGTACTTTTACTATATCGAGTATTGGGAGTATAATTTTTTTTTTTGAGTATTTGAGTAATACACACATCAAAAGTGTCTAGGGATCAAGCATTTTTATGCGGATTTCTTGAGATTGAGATGTGGCTTTTGACACTGGAGAACCCCTGGACGCCAACAGCGATTAAAATCCTGCCAGGAAGTCCATCCTTATAGTGGTGGAACCATCATGGTATGGGCGGGTATTTGGATCGGCGGAAGAACTGAGTTGATTTGGATCAGAGGCAACCTCAACGCTCAAATTTATGCTGAGACGATTGTATCTGACGTCATCGTTCCTCTACAAGTGCAAATCGGTCTCTTATTTCAGTTAATGCATGATAATGCACGACCGCACACCGCAAGAGTTGTAAGACAGACTCTCGCTGCAGCTAACATCAATGTCCTGCTCTGGCCTGCTCAGTCGCCAGACTTGAACCCGATTGAGCATCAGGGGCGTGCATAGGATTATGACAGGGCATGCGGCGGAGTAAAAACACACAAAAACTTCTTTTTTATAGATTTTTAGCATAGCCACAGCCACGCATCGTAGCATGGTGGCGATGCGTGGCTGTGGCTATGCTAAAAATCTATAAAAGAAGAAGTTTTTGTGAGTAATCGGTCACAAAAACTTCTTCTTTCGCGGCCAAAATTGAATTTTAAAAAATTACGATAAACACATAAAATGGTACATGCAGAGCTAGAAGACAGTTCCAAGAATCCTAACTGAGCCCCACCACCTACCTGCGATACACCCCGATCGCTTTCAGGTAGTCGGTACTTGACCGTCAACCCGTGCGCTTGTTTTTGCTGCTTAAAGTTACAAATACAACAAAAGTTACAACATTTTTATTTTTTTTTCGATGTAAGTTTTTGAAGTGAAAGTGATGGATTCTAATAACACAGGTATGGATCTTTATTGTTATTATTGTTTACTTACCCAAAATGCCCAATTCGAATAATTAGGGGGTTTCAAACACACGGGTTGTTTTAGACAAATTTTGAATTAATTTTGAACTTTAAAGGTGAATTTGTTATATTTCTCGATGAGATACGATCGTCATTCTTTTTCTATTTGAAAGTACAATCCTTAGAATAAAAGAAAATATAAAAACTAGCTGCGGAAGAGTGCGGATGACAAAACGGGGGACCTTTTTAACCATTAAGATTTTATATGAAAATATAACCAATTTTTTATTAGTTAAGTAATCTTTTTTTTGCTAGCTTTTCATTGTTTTAGATACTTCAAGCACATCAGGTGTGAAAATTGTTACTCGGAAATACCTTTATCTGATTATGAAAAATGAAAATTTACCGAATTTCGATGCAAAAGTGAATTATTTAGAAAGTCCGAACAACGAAATTTTGCCGCCCAATAAGACTTCAGTTTGTAAAAGAGTCTACTGACGTGATAGAGGAAGAAATAAGATACGTTGAAAGTTCTGTCAAAGCACTGAAACCCACTGAAATAAATTTGAACCAAACAAAATTTTCATTTGATCATTTTTTTGAAATGACTATGGTAGATGGAAAAGTATGCAATGCTGCAACCGGCACAAAGTCTATTAGTCGGTGCTATATTTGTGGTGTAACATCGAAAGACTTCAACAAAATTGAAGATAAAAAGGAAACATCAAGTTTTACGGGTGTTAATTTTGGGCTTTCTGTATTGCATGCCAGAATTAGATTATTTGAAAGTGTTTTACATTTGGCATATAAATTACCAGTAAAAAAATATAGGGAAAGGAGGTCTAAGGAAGAAAAACAACTAGAAGAAAAAACAAAAAAGCACATCCAAGAAAGATTTCGGATTGAAACTGGATTATTGGTAGACATGCCCAAATCAAATTTCGGAAATACCAATGATGGTAACACCAGTAGAAGGTTTTTTGAAAATCCCCATTTGGCAGCAGATATAACCGGGATAAACTATGAACTGACTTATAGATTAAAAGTTATATTTGGAGACAATTTCAAGTGGACATAAGATAGATTCACAGAAATACGATTCTTATGCCAAAGATACTGCAAAATTATATGTAAGCCTTTATGGATGGCTATGACCCTATGACTCCGACCATGCATAAAATATTGACACATGGTGCCACTATAATAGAAAATGCTTTGCTGCCAATAGGTCAGCTATCCGAAGAAGCCCCAGAGGCCCGGAATAAACACTTCCGTGTATATCGCGAAAACTTCGCCAGGAAATTTTCTAGGGAAAATTGTAATATTGATGTGTACCATAGATTACTACTGAGTTTGGATCCACTTACTAGCAGCTTGAGGCTCAAAAAGAGATCAATCCCCAGAACATTTTGCCCGGAAACAATAAACATGCTAATGCCAGAATATCCCGACGAACCAGACTCAGATAGCGAGTAGCAAGATTACGATTACATTACGTGATAAAATTTTTTTTGTGTAAAATTCTTCTGTTGTGTTAATTTGTTTGTAATATTGTACAAATTTTGTTTTAATTTGTGTGTATTTCTATGGATTCAATAAATAAGTATGTGAAATAATGATTTTTTACCTTAATTTACAAAAAAAACTTAACTAAATAAAAAAAATATTCTTAAGAGATATGTAATATCATGCAGACGTGATATAAGTAAACAAATAATTTTGGCCGCGTAAATGTGGAATATTGACGTATGTGCGCCGCATGCCCTGTAATAATCCTATGCACGCGTCTGTTGAGCATGCATGGGATATGCTACAGAGAAGAGCTCTGCCGAATATGGAGGGTATCCAGTCGCAAGAAGACCTTTTTTTGTTGTTGCAACGAACATGGGCGGCCATTCCACAGCGTGATTTGGATGAACTCATTTTGAGTATGCCAAACCGATGTTCTTGTGTTGTTAGTGTTCGCGGTAGAAACACGGATTATTAATTGTTTAAGTTACCCAATAAAATTTTAAAGAAAACTGTTATTTCAGTCTTTTTTTCGAACTTTAATGTTAGTGGTTCAAATGTCAAAAATCCCTTTATTAGGAAAATGGCAAATTTCTTTATTAATGCAAAGGTGACTTGGTTTATCGTTACTGTGACAAACGAAAACACTTTATTTGATGAATCCTTAAAGAAAATTTTAATTAATATCAATCAGGAGAAAAGTTATTGCAAAAATATATGTTGATCCCTAGACACTTTTGATGTGTGTATATGAGTTTTAATTACATATATACCTAATTTAATTAAATAACTCTGATTTCCAGGCGAACGAAGTCGATGGCACTGCTAGCTTAAAATATATTTGAGCCACAATATATTGTTGTCTTTGACATTTCCCTTTGTGTGAGCGCAAACTATTCCTCATCGTATGCGTTTACTTGAAGCAAAATGTGGCTATAGCTTGCTAAGTCGTCTGAATAATCTAGTAAATATACACTTCTCATCAGAAAAAACGAAACACTTCCGTTTTTATGGTTTCTGTCCTAATTTAACACAAAAGAGTTTTCACTCCATGAAATAAATCACATGATTGTATAGCTGGCAGTTTGGCCATTACAGTGATAAGCGAAAATTCTAAATTCAAAATTAGAATTTCATTTTTTATCCTATAAATGAAATGATTCACTGTTTTGAGACAAATGTGTGTTTAGAGTTGGAGTACATTTCACCTTTGAAAACTAAAAATTAGCGCTTATATTGAAACTTTTTGTTCTTTATTTGTTTGAATCGAGTCACTTCTGAGAGAGATGATCGATTTATTGTAACAACTTCTTTACGAAATTGACGCCTTAATACTTTTCAACTGCAGCAGCAGCTTCATGTTGTACGTAGGGTGGCTGTAAGTGACTCTACATTTAGAAGAAGGTTGAAGGAACGTAGACTGGTACTGCACAAGCCAGCAAATGGGCCGAAATTATCTGCAGACCATCGAAGAGCGCGCCTTAACTTTGCACGTGAGCACCTTAATTGGTCATACCTCCAGTGGAACAAAGTCCTTTTTTCTGATGTGTGTAAAATAATGCTGTATAGTAATGAGGGAAAGAACAAGGTCTAAAGAAGACATGAAGAATGCTTTGCACAATGCTGCATTAAAGAAAAGGTCAGCTATGGTGGCGGTTCGTAGACTGTAAGACAGAGCTTATCTTTGTGTCTGGGCCACGTCTGCCTGCACTAAACAGTCATCGGTACATCGAACAGTGTCATGAGCCTCACGTGATGCCCTATGCACATTTTATTGGCAACGGTTTCATATTCATGCACGACAATGCTAGAGCTCACACCGCGAGCGTCGTACGAGATTAAGTTACCGAAGTTGGTATCTCCATTATGGAATGGCCAGCAAGAAGCTCGGACAGGAATCCGATTGAACATCTATGGAATTAATTAAAGAGATGAATTCGTGCAAGAGATCCTGCCCCAGAAACAGTTAGCCAGCTGTAAAATGCAATCCAAGACGAATGGAATGGAATGCCACAACATTTGATCTTGACTCTCATCCGATCGATGAAGAACCGTATACATACAAACATACAAACTCACTATACATTACGACACAAAAATAGGCTTAACTTACCTGGTGGTTCTAAGCTGAAAAGGTCAGCTTAGAACCTGTTATGTCAGTAAAATTCTACAATAAATTACCCGGTGTAATTAAAAATGTACAAAAATATATATTTATAAATAAATTAAAACAATTTCTTATTAATAAGTGTTATTTGTCATAATAACACTTATTAATAAGAAATTGTTTTGAAATGAATATTTTAATGATAAATTAAATAGAGTATTGTAATAAATGTATAAAACCAATATAGTAGTAAGTAGTTAAAGTAATACACATTCAATATAATTATAATAGCCCTCTTCCTCTTCCTTAATTTGCTGTGCCCGACAGGGTCCACAATGATCTAAATCAATGTATTTTTTTTTTTATTGATAATAGGCTCGCGTTTGACCACCTTATGGTAAGTGATGATGTGGTCGAAGAAGGAGTACGCTTACCTAAAAGTAACCTATTCACTCTTGACTTAAATACCCCTAGGTTATAGCTATCGGGAAACACAGACTCCGGCAGGGAATTCCACTCCTTAGCCGTACGCACAATAAAGGTATTCCCAAAACGTTTAGCAAAATAAACGTTTCTTAGCTTTTTTTTTATTTACGTGTGTTGTTTTATCAATTTCCTTCATACTTCATACAGGGTAGACTTGTTAAACAAAATACGAAACTTATAAAAATTTAATTTGAATTTAGAACATTAACATAAGAATTTGAAAACCTCATATTATTCACTATTAAACGACATTTGACATACCTATATTCCTAAATATACACAATTTTCTGATAATCCTTACAAAATATAAAATTGCAAAGTGTTTCGATTTTTCTGATGAGAAGTGTATTACCATGCCTTTTAAGTCTAGTAAAAGGCAAATATATGGATAAGTAAATAACTATTTGACTTCAGTATCTCTGTACGCTTACTTATACTGCAATTATTTCAAAAATATGTTTTCTCAGTAAGTTAATTAAGTATTTGTAAATTCTCTATAAGAAAAATATTTACCGACCAACAGTTCACACCATCCCCAAAGTAAACGTCAAATTATAATAAATATGTGATGCAAATCTAGCCAAAGTAGGTAAACATTATTAAACTATATTTGAATTCAGAATATGATAGATATGATCTTCAAATTACAAGTTAGCCCATGCTTGCTCAAAACAAATGGTAAAAAATTTCTTTTTTAAATAAATAAATGGGTATTTAAAATAGACTTCGCTAAAGAACCTATACTAATCACAAAATAATGGTTACATTAACCCCTCGTGACGTTATATATACTATTTAAAGTTCAGAGATCTTACAAGCCGAGAGAGATTCTTTAAGCTCCCATAAACAAGCGGACGACAATCGCTTGTCTGTTGCTATGAGAAAAATAAAAAACTATGACAATTTAGGCACATGAAAACGGTTGTTGCTAACCACGTCGCATCTGTCTTCGAAACCTTGAGTTACACCAGAGGCTGATTTACAGTACTTTCCCGGCACGCAGAAGGCGCACTGAACATTGGTAGAAAGCAGATAATGTGCTCTGGCCGCCTCCCTAAATCAGTACAGAGAGGGCGGTATTTTTTATTCGGGATAAGGCCACTCATGACTTCAATCTCGCCTGATGGTATGTGATAGATGAGGTCTACGATGGGACGAGCGTGCCCAGGAGATGCCTTTTTACTCTTGCTTTAAAGGCTGAAAGTAGCAGGGAACATAGAAGCCGGCAGAGAGTTCCACAACTTGGCTGTACGTACAATGAATGTGGAAGAACTGTGGCTGCAATACTCCACGCATGAACGGACATGTGCTTTATACAGATTCAGAAGCTGTTCAGGTGTAAGGAAGGTACCGCCTCACCTTGTGCAAGATTCTCAGCTTTTTTGTTGCAGTCTGAACTCTGGACTTGATGGTTGAGCTAAAGTTGAGGTCTGACGTCAACTTGGTCGATGACAACGGTGGTCTTCGGAACATCCGCTACTCCCTATAGCATGATACCCGGGGTGAGTAAGTGAGGTGAGTCAAACACCAAACTCTCTCTACGGACTCTCTGATGAGGCGGGCCAGCACCAGTCAAGGCCGCGTTGAAGAGTAAGTTTCCTCAGGCCTCGGCTCAGGTATGCGTGGAAACACGGGTGGATTTTAGTCACATACGAACCTGACAGACACCTTCGGCCGCCCTAGAGGGGTGGATATCCATGTGGAAAACTACCCAAGAAAAAAACAAAAAAAAAATACGGATACACACCAGAAAAAATACTTTATATTGCAGATTTTCCATGATAACTATGTATTTTACCGAAAACAAATCAACAAACAAGCATGAGCCTGAACCTGAATAATATTACCATTACTATAAAACACGATCGGTAGCCATAAACCGCCAAGCTATCTCCCGGCCAGCCAACTAACCTATATTATGACGTGCTCGTGGGCGGTGAAAGTACGCGGCTCGTAACCGATACCGACCATTTGTATCTCTGCCATTTTACCGAATGTAACTCTTTTATATCAAAGAATACCGGTTTGTTCCAATCATATTGTAAATATGAGCACGCTATGACAAAGTTGAAATCCCATTGAAATCCAGACCACTATTGGCATACAATATTAAAGTCTGTGACTTGGCCAATATAAGATTTTTTATTTTATTTTATTTAATTGTTGATAGGCTTGCGTTTTACCAGTATCTCACCTGATATTAAGCGATGATGTGGTCAAGGATGAAGCACGCTTGCCTAGAAGTAACCTATTCACTCTTGACCTAAAGACTCCCAGGTTATAGCTATGAGGAAACACAGACTCCGGCAGAGAATTCCACTCCTCAGCTGTACGCACAATGAAACTATTCCCAAAACGTTTTGTGCGTAAGGATGGGATGTCCACCATCGCCATCGTCCAGATGGCGAATCGCCGTTTGTCTTGAAGTCCGATAATGGAACGGGCTTGGTAGACTTAGACTGTGCAATTCCATCGCACACTCCCCGAAATGTAACCGACAGAAAACTGATTGGCTTGCTACACGTCGCCGATGTTCAAGGCTCTGGAGAATATTTTTGATCGAAAACTATAAGTTTTCGATCAAAAATATTCTCCAGAGTCAAAACGTACATAATCACTCAGAGTGGAATTTATCATTTATGAAATTTGAGGCAATTCAGAGAATACCCACATCACTGACAATAGCAGAAAGGAAACGAAGAGTAGGTGTAATGTTTCCTTAGAGAAAAGAACCGTCTGCATGAAAACACATTCTCAAAACCGACTTTAACATAACTGGAAAATGGGCTGTACTGGACACATTTGTTTACCCTATAGAACCATAATGCTCTGATGTTACGTTATGGAATGGCATAAACTACTTTTATAAATTGCGAAATTTGTGAGGATGTGTATGTTTGTTGCTCTTTCACGCAAAAACTACGAAACGGATCTCAATGAAATTTGGTAAGTAGATAGATGACATCCTGATATGACGACCGGATGACATCCAACATCGAAATATTGAAAGGTGTGCAATAAAGTATACAACGTGTAACAGAATAAACGCAATTCCTGAAAGCAGTTGGTTCAGAATCGGCTTCTGAATTGATTTCCGTCATAAAAAATAGGTGTTAAATTTTGATGGAAAAATCTTTCATTTAACTTAAAATGGAAACACAGTATCAAGAAAAAATAATACAAACCCTAATTCAAGGAAATTGTATGCGTGTCGCGTCGGCTGCTAACATTGCATGAGTGTAGGTATGCATCTGCGTAAGAATATTGTATAACGCACATACGTTTTGCGTTTAGTAAGGATAACTATTTTATACATAATGTCTGGGTTTGTTTTTAATTTATTTAGTTACGGATGTTGTTTTAGACTTATAATTTAATATTCTAATTGGGGTGTCTGAGGTATTGCGCTTAATCTTTTATACATCATATGTTAATATATAAATGCATACATCGGAGAAGTAAGAAAATCCCTGGGTAAAACTTTTTATATCTGCGTTTTAAGTGATATATAAATATAAAACTGCTCTTCCTTTTAGTATACCCAATTAGTAATTTATGACCTTAAGCTACCAACCACAGCCATTACCACGAATTTAACACAGTAAAAATAATATTACAAGGCTTTCTTTATTTTTAAATTGTCTGTGATGATTACCTTGTCTGATCTCAAAGGCGCATTAAAAAGTTGAATAACCTCTAAAAGGGGTACTTTTTACGCTTCTATTTTCACAAAGTATAAAGCAGAAACTTTAATGATAATTTAATCCGTACTATAAGTCTGCCTGTCTGTCTGTATATTTAGCTTTCATGGCTAAAACGCTAAACCAATTTTGATAAAAGTTGGCTATCTCCATGCCCACAAATATCAAAATCGGTTGAACACCGGAAATTAAACATAGGCTACCTTACCATAGGAAATACCCTAACGAGATACCCGAAACGCATGAGCAAATGAAGGAACAGGGTAGGTTTTTAGTCAGTAGAAGTCTGACACTCCCTTCCTCTCAGCGGGAGGAGTCATTTTATGTTTTTCCCATCCAGAAAAAAATAACAAAAATAAACTTAAAAGTTGTATGAAGATCTCTCGAACAATGTCGCTGGCATCAGCTAGTACAGAATAATTACCCTAACTAGTTTGTTTACAAAAACGCTACAGAGTCGACGATATGTGATCAACCTGTTGCTTTGAAACCCAAACTTGAACTTGCGCCATGGAATGAACTCGTAATGGGCTGAATAACCTTGGAAATCTCTTCGATACTCTTTTGTTTTCAATTATTTTGAAGAATTGCTACAGTGAACGGTTCATGGATTGAATATTACAGCTACGTTGATATAATGTTTACCTATCTTTCAGAAATGCCTGAGCCAAAACAGTAAATGTTATGTAGGAACAATAGTTGGGGTTTGTTCGTAAAATCTTAGACGGGAACGCTAAAAAGCTTTGTGTATTATTTATAAGCAAATCCATACTGATATTATACATGCGATAGTGTTTGTTTTCCTTCTTCCACATTAAATGAAGCAACGGTTCTTATCTAATTTCACTGAAACATACCTTTTTACGGGTCTACCGTTTCCTTCATCTGATGGAAGAAATGGATCACGAAGGCGATAAAAATAATTCTTTTCAATCAATCTGATACGGTGGGGTATCGCTAGGTAACAAACTTTAAATATCGATTCTAAATGGCGATACGCCGCGCGCCGCCGCGACTTTTTGTTTTTACTTTTTAGTACGTCGTTAGGCGGGAAATTAAAATAGTGCGTTATGTTATGACAGTACGTCGAGGAACGGGCCACTCTACTGTCGTAATGTGGTATCAGGGTAAGTGCTCACTGTCAGCGAACGTGTTAAGGGATGTTTCTTAAACTACTTCTAAGTATTTTTTGCGTAGGGGGTTTTTTTTTTAATTTTTATTTTATGCTTTTTAAACTTTTCACCTATCATAGTATTTGTCACTTTGACCAATTTCATGGAATCGACAGTTTTTGCAATATAGTACACGTGGTGCCGTTTCATTCGATACGCCCACTTGGGTATATTTTACAATATTCAATTATTCATCCCCACTTTCACTCCCGATATCTAGTAAATGGCTGAACTAATTTTGATAAAACATGTCTGATTATAATATACCTGTCGTGTTCTTTCATTTGATACTCCACTTGGGTATATTTGACAACATTCGATTATTCATCCCCGTTTTCACCCCCCATATCTAGTAAATGGCTTAACCGATTTTGACAAAACATATCGAGGAATCACCGCCGCGAAACCTGCTTTCTAACAAAAAAACCGCAACAAAATCGGTTCACTCCCTTAGAAGCTACGGTGCCACAGACAGATATACACGTTAAACTCATAACACCCCTCTTTTTCCGTCGGGAGTTAATAAATAAAAATAGGGTGTGAATGATTTCGTCAGCAGTGGTGAGCCATTTTGTAAGTAGTGAATTGGAACCCAGGAATTACATTACTCCTGCCGGGGTTGCGGGAATGTTTCTACGAGATACCGCGGCCCCGGAACGTAAAGGCAGCTGAAGCAGAACAGGTTGGTTTTTTAGTCAGTAGAAGTCTGACACTCCCTTCCGCTCCACCCAGAGCGGGAGAAGTCATTCGATGATTTTCCCAGCCAGACAAAAAAAAGGCTTTACATATTACATTACTATAATAATTACCAACACACTTTCAGAGCTGCGAAGAAAAACATCGTGAGAAAACGGTCAATGTGGTCAAACGCGAGCCTATTCTGAATTTTAAAAAATGTCCTTGGACCAAATATCCGAAGAGATACGACTCCCACCAATCCGCACTGGGCCCGCGTGGTGTATTACGGCCCATCCCTGCAGTAGGAATGTTATATGCTGGTAATGTTATATTATATAAATGTTTAAAAAGAGAACCTCACCCGTATAAATGACCACGCACGCCCGGAACCCCTTGTATACGTACTACTTACATACATATCATAAATATTTAACTCTTTCTGTTCGCTTGTTACCTTATCAACTCTTAACGGTTGAACGAATGCCGATGAACCTTTGGAAACAGATAGACGACATGTTTTTACTTTTTGTCCTGTAAGCCCTTGGAGTAATTTTCGATTGTCGCGTGGCTGATATCACTTACAAGGACTTAGCAGTAATACAATCTTAACATTTTGGAAAACAAATGTGATGCGATATATGTAAATGAACTACATAGGTATAGTCTGATGTCAATCGATTTACCTGGACGCTTTCCTAGAAGGACATGCCGACAACGATTGCATTGGTTATGTCCTTGAAGAAGGTCAGGCGCGTAGTACTCACGGCCAGCGGATCTAGACCACATTCACGGAAAAAGTTTATTTATTTATTTATTTAAGAAGTATAGAGGACTAACAGCTATTAAAGACAGAAAATAAATAGTATAGTAGACAGTGAGCCAATTAAAAGTCCTCACGTTTAGAGGCAGGAAAATCTTAAATTAAACACTTAAAAGGTAGTCTTAATATAACCATTATCATAAATACAATATTTAAAATGTCTAAATAGATAGCATATATAAATAACATATACAACACAGTAACTATAGATATTAATTATTTTTGAAAAAATCAAGGCTTAGGCGTCTTCTGGCTGCAATCACACTCGTTATAAACGGGTCAAAATCGTTCTGCTTACACCGGTTATTAAAAGCTTCTGCTTGCACGTACAATAAATGAATTTTGCCTATACTTGATTGACCTGAAAGGTACCCGTAAAGGTGGATTATACCGGGTTTTAGTCGGAATGTTTAAATTAACTTTAGATAAGAGATCGGGGCTATCAATATTATTGTTTAAAATTTTTAACAGTAGAATGCAGTCAGGTATCTCACGGCGAGTACGTAATGGAGAAGTAAATGACATTTTCTACACAGACTGTGGTAGTTATCGGAATGATACGGGATCTTCTGATGAAAGCATAAATATTTGATAAACCTTCTTTGATTCCCATTGATTCGGTCAATGTATTTATTGTAACCTGGATTCCATATTTCAGAAGCATATTCCAGGTTATACTCCTCACGAAAGTGCAATACAGGATTTTAAGTAAACTAGTAACAATCCCGCCATATATATACATATATACTAAACCTAACTATGTACATAAAAAAATAAAATAAAGAAATAAAATAAAAAAGGATTTTAAGGGTTTTCGCTTTAGTAAAACATTTTGAGTCTCATGATGAATCCCAAAATGAACCAAGTAAAGCTTTAACAGGTAAACCAGTCTTTTATTTATTTAAATAATTAGCTTATAACGTTCCTACTACTAAGACACAGGACTCCTGTCTATTAAGGAGAATGAGCCGAAATCCACCACGCGAGTCCACTGCGTGTGTTGGTGGATGTCATGTATTTATTAAAATATATAATACACACAACACACTACAGTTAACACGAACCTTCGATGCTAGACTGCAAGGGCTATGTGAGAAAATATAGACATTATCTTCATTATGTCAAATTAAATCCGGCGATAATATAGAGACATATGTATATACTACTAAATTTAATTAAACTCCGGCCGAGCGGTGTTACAAAAGGAACAAGCAACACTTTCAAACGTAGTGGCTGTCACCCGCACGCCGTGTGTTACTAACAAAATCGATACGCAGCTATACTGGGTAGAAAGAGGACAGAAGAACTACTTTAAACAACGTGCCAAAGTGCCAATAGCAACGCTTTTGAAGCGAGTAGAAAAGCAGAATATAAATCTGCTGTGTGTGTTTAGGGCTTTTCAATTTCAGAATATTTCATTCAAACATGATTCCATAGTGTTAGCAAACATAATAACTTCATAGTTAGAGTTTATAACACAGATTTCTTTTTTATTGATAATAGGATGATGTTGTCGAAGATGGAGCACGCTATTTTCAATTGTTTTGGATCCGTATCCAGTAATACAGCAGATGGGAGTCCCAACAGTCTATGAACACAGGACACTGTTGGTGGTGTTACGCAGTTGGCTAAGCATGAAGGCCGTCCTGTTTTTAATTATTACTTTGTTAACAGGTTCATAAAAAGTTACAGACATAAGTGGAAGGTATTTCTCTAAAAATTAATTAGATACTAATTAATATTATAGAGGAGAAGGTATGTTTGTTTGTTTGTCCTTCTTACACGACAAAACGAAGCAACAGATCGATTAAATTTTTGGTATGACGATAGTTTAAAGGCATTATAGTAACATAGGATTTTTTTCGTTGAACAATAGTAGATTATACAACAAGTGAAAAAAAAGGGAATTTAATTCGAGGTACGAAGTTGGATCCCGAGAGCAGCGAAGGATTCTAGAGTAGAATCCCGAGCGTAGCGAGGGATTCTAGATTAGAATCCTGAGCGGAGCGAGGGATACAAGGACCGAGATAAATTTTTTTTTCACGAGTTGTGTACTCTACTTTTTACCATTGACTGTGAGAAAATAAATAGGAGTCTAATATTTATATTCATAGAATTTTATTATATAATCAGTAATAAAAGAACAAAGGATTAAATATAAACATTAAAAATGTATAGTGAAATTAGAACAGTTTTCAAAATTCAGTGTTATATATTCTTGTTTGGTTTTGAAACTGTCGTATTAGATAAGACTTGGGTATTTGGCAAAGTCGCCGTATTTTGTGGTTGCTGTTGCTGAGAAAGCTGTAATGTAGTTGTTTCACAAGGTTTTCCTTTCGATGTTGAAGGGCGCGCCGGAGATAGTGGCGCAGAAGGGTCAACAGCAGACGGTTTTAGATTTATACTGTCAATTATTCGGCTGCATCTTTTGGATTTGTTTTCGATCGAATCCTCGATATAGCTTTCTGCTACTGTGCTGGACCTCCACCCTCCGTGGCGTTTCAGTTCTGTAAGATCAGCACCTGAATTTGCTAAAAGGGTGGCAGAGCTTCTACGGAAACAATGTCCTGTGTACTTTTCGGGATTTGGTAGATTTAAGAATGTGGCAATCTCTTTTGGCATCGCACCTATTTTGTTAATTCCAATAGGTTGCCGAGTACATTTTCCGCCATGGTATTGTAAGAAAAACCTATCGGTTTTTGTATTAGTGGGCCTTATAGCTTGATATTTTTCGACGATTTTAACGTATTCCTGCCGTATTACGAACGTTCTATCAATTTTAGTTTTTGTATCAGTTAAAACAACCAGTAATAAATTTTCCGAGTGTTTTTGGATGTCGTTCATAGTTATTTTTAATAATTCGTTACTGCGACAGGCCCCATTCACGCCAAAAATTAGCACAACCTGTGAACAATAATTAAAAAAATATGTATTTACAGGAAAACTTTAAAAGTTCAGTAGGTTTGTAAATAAATATGTTTTAAGTAGGCACTTACTTTTACGGCCAGAAAACTGTGGTCAGGTGCATCATTTAGAAAACGTTCAATGTTTTGGGAGGTTAGCACTCTAGATTTCTTTGGCTTATCACCCTCAGACAGCCGTTTTAAGTATGTCACTAACTTTGAATAGTTTGAAATATCAATGTTGTGTTTTATTCTCACTGTTGATTTTAGCATAGAATATATGCTCCAAAGTGTCGACGCCTTCTTCGTCTTGGTTAATTCGTTGAAATAGTTAAGAAATACGCATTCTGAGAAGGAATTGGCGCCATTCGTGGTTTTCCAGTCGCAGAACAAATTGTATGTTTTCAGATACAAATCCCGAGATTTTGGCGGCAACAAATCATCTACTATAACTGCTGCGTTAGTACGAAATGATTCCGGAGTCAGTGTCTCATTTTCGTCATCGGAAGAACTCATTTTGTTTCAGTTATTATGTTAATAAATTTTCCAATGACACAAAACAACCACGATAACAGAGAGAAAAGAACTTAAAATTGGCGGTTTTTTTTTAATATAATCGTATAGCTCTATGGAATAGATCCATTTAGCCAGCCAGTAGGTACTTTCAGCACGTTTCAAATTTTTTTTACATAATTCGTGCTTGTTCCAAATTCAAAAAGTCTTTATTCACTCAGTGAGTAAAAGAGCGTTTTATTCACTGTTATCGATGAATAAAGTGCCCTTTTTCGAGTGGCAATGGTAAAAATACTTTTCATACGTGCAAAGCCAAGGGCTGGTGTTAATGGTAAAATTAATAGATGATGTACATTTTTATCGGTAACTTCGGTACTAAGCATTATTTTAAAGCATATTAACTTTATTCAGTGGCAAAATCCTACGAGCCTGCCAGGTTTAAGCAAACTCAAATAGAATCATATCCAAAATTTTAATATGTCCTGAAATGAAATGAAATGAAATATTTATTTTGTAAATTGTTTATAAATAACACGTACACGTAATTTTTTGTGTTTTAGTTTAAGCTAGATGAGGCCGGTATTTCCTAACTGACTACTCTGAAAAGAAACACGTAGCTAAGTACTATAAATCTACACAGTTTTCAATGTGAGTACGTAAGTTGTGTACAATGTATTGAAGTTAGGGGTACAGGGCTAGTTCTAGAAGTGTTTACAAACATTTTTAGAGTTTCAAACGTCTGAATGATAAAACGGAATTCCTCTATTTTACAAGTCAACTCGGGTATCTGCCCGTATTTCTGTCTGTCACAGCCAATTTACACCAAATCGAATGCACCGATTCAGTTGAAATTTGGTACACATATATACGTCTATGACTCAAAGAGGGACGCAGAATGTTAATAAATAAATTAAAATCCCATGAAAAACAATACTTGTCAAAAAACCAAGTCTCGCAACTCAGTTCTTATACCGAAAAAGTTGTGAGATTCATGTAAGGCCGTGCGCGCACTGCCTTGCGGTGGCCGCAATTCCGGTAGTTCTACCGCACCGGTAGACTCACCGCAGTGCGCGCACGGCCTAATACCAAGTCGGTTATTCGATTATTCAGTCCCTACTTAAGGGACCTTCTGTCTTAAGTTGTTACGTAATTATCTAACCTAACAACATCTTACAGTGACCATAGCAATATTAAAAATCTTTAACGTTTTAAATAAATAGATTGACTCGGCCATCGCATGAAAACACAATATATCTTACAAGTAAAACATACATATATTTAAAATTAGATTGTTTTTGCGATTAGTCATACCCTCAAAAAAATCATACCCTCTGTACCTTTATGGAGGTACCTTAAATAAAAACATAAAAAATTCAAAAAATTGGCATGTGGATATAAATTAGGTCTACAAAGTTGTTAGTATACAACTTTATAGACGTCCTTTATATCCACATGCCAAATTACAGGTTCGCAGCATCAAACGTTTCTGAGTAAAACCACATTACTCGTTTTGCTACGGTACCCTAAAAATACCTACTATGCTCTACTCCACCTTAATTATCGTCTCAGCTGTGGTCATCGTCAAAGCTAGACACAAACATGACAGCAGATGATAATAAGACCACATTTAATTATTATTGTTAATTCTCGTTACCACAGACCACAAAAATAACTTCGGTTTTAATGCTTTGTGAGCTCCCCGTGGTTAATCAAGGGTTTTGTTATAACAGCAACACCGTAAAATATGGTAGTAAAAATTCTAATGAATCCGTACAGTATGAAATCTTATCTCAGTAAGTAACACAGCACGTAGCCAAGTCGCGAAGCTGTTTTAGTTTCCAGGGTGTAAAGCTGCCAGATCCTTAATCCGTACCTACTATTATTTTAAATGTGTGCCTGTCTGTCTGTTGGTTTCACTTTTACGGATCAATTACCAGTCCGATTTTGATGAATTTTGCAAAAATCAACTCCTAAGAGACTGAGTTTGGAAAAAAAATCATCTCCTAAGAAGATGAAGGAGCTTATGACTAAAAAAACTTTTTTTCAAAAAATGTAAACCGACTTCCATATCAAAACACTACAAAGCCAAAAATAATTTTAATTTCGGTAGTCGGTGCTATTGGCTTTGTATTGTCTTTTTTTTACCCAGAGCAGAAGAAGTCATTTGATGATTTTCTCACCCCAAAAAAAAAAAGAGTAAACGAAAAGATCATCAACGTAAATATTTTTTTTAGACTTTTGTTGTTTTTTCAGAAACGGCTTGTCCGATTTCGATAAAATTTTCATGGGACCATTTGGGAAGTATATATCATTGATATACTAAAAACCCAAGATGCACACTCAACGTCTCAAAACCGTCCGCATAAAATGAGTGCTTAATTCTAAATGATGCGCTCATTTCAAATAGTATCGCGTCACTCGCGTCTAGGTTCACACGTCAAAAATGCCAAAATTTTCTTTGTAAAAACAACCTTAAACAATTGTCATAAGATATAATTTGCAAAAACATATTTTGTACTTATAGCATATCTATTACTACGTAGGTGGTGAGTGTTTGGCGACAGTTTCGATCGTCACTTTTCTTCGAGACTGTGCATCTTGGGTTTTTAGTATATCAATGGTATATATATATATATATAGTACCCTTTCTAATAAGAATTTTTCAAATCGGTTGGCAAGCGACGGAGTTATGCCCGGACAAACATAAAAATATAAAAAAATACAAACATCCGAATTGAGAACCTCCTCCTTTTTTAGAAGTCGGTTAAAAATAACAGCCATACGGGCTGATCTTCAAGATTAAGTAAACGTTGTGGATGGGTGACAATCTAAGCAAATCGATATTCCTTCATGCCTCGGGAAACACGTTGTTAGCCTTTGTTCCTTGCTATCATTTATACATCTTTGACAGTCGTTATGGGTAGTTAGAAGCACGAAAATCCGTCACCACTCACCAGTCTTGCTAAGGGATATTGTGCTACCCAGTTACTAGGTTGTCCACTTTAGATAGGCAGTCGGTCCATATAAAATACTAGCTTCTACCCACGACTTCGTACGCGTGGGAAGGTTTTCCCGCGCAAATCCCGATCCCGTGGGAATTTTGGGATAAAAAGTAGCCTATGTGTTATTCCAGGCTGCCAACTATCTACTTACCAAATTTCATTCAGATCCGTTCAGTAGTTTTTGCGTGAAAGAGTAACAAACATCCATCCATCCTCACAAACTTCCGCATTTATAATATTAGTAATTAGTAAAGTAAAGTAATAGTAAAGTAATTAGTAAGACTAATACTCAGCTGCATCTCCCTACGTAGAGACAAGGCTAAGCAGATACAACAGATGACAGAAGCTAAGAAGCAACTCCTGAGAGGCTGAAATAGGTAGGATTAAAATTGTTATCGAAAATTACGCGATGTAATTGTAATTTCGGGCAACATCTAGTAAGATAAGCAGATGATGCTAATCATGCTTATCTTATCATCGTCATTTCCACCGTAATATTCTTCTCATAATAAAATTTGTTTGAGAAACATTTTCCCAGACTTGGCTCCTGTGTGTGCGTTACAAACATTTGAAGTCTTTTCAAGAATGTTTTCGTCCGTAAATCGAACACGCAGCCTAGCATCGAAAATAGACTGACTCCTGAGTTTGTTTCGGTGTTTCTTCTCAGGGTAGTCAGTCAGGAAACACAGGCCTCAACTAGATCTAACATGTGAAAGTGTTATTTAATAGCTAATTTGCAAAATAAAAATCTTTATTTATCATTTAGTAGTCAATCGCTTAAGCACCGCAAATCCATCAGGCGCCACCACATAAAGCGGCCCAAAAAATGGCACCTCTATGGGCTGCTACAAAAACAGGTCATGGTTCCACCTTGTTCAATATCATTCAACGCATCTTGATAGACATCAATTAAATCAAAAGAAGCACAAAACACTCTTATTCAGTAGAATACGAATAATAGTGCCTATACAATCCTCACCTATTAAAACTTTCCGTCCTAGCTCCTACAACTTTCAAAACGAGGTCTGCGGAATCTTCTTTTTCAAATTTCTTCAAACATTGTTATAGGACCACTTGATTCTTCGACAACTAGTAGTTGTACTGGCAGTTTGAAGGAAACTTCATGGCATTATTACTAGCGCCAGTGAACCTCATAAGGGTTTTAGATTTACGCACTAACAGTATAATTGTAAGAATTGATGTTTCTGTTTGTTTGTAGGTAGGTATAAGTGTATGTATATTTTTTAGTAAATGATAATAATAAATACTCACCACACCCGAACCTCTCACACACAAAGACACTTAGGGTACTACTTTCATTGTGCTGTGCGTGCAGCCAAGGAGTGGAATTCCCTGCCCGAATCTGTATTTCCTGTTAGCTATTACCAAGGGGCCTTTAAGTCAAGAGTGAATAGGTTACTTCTAGATAAGTGTCTCGTCATCTTCGGCCACATCATTGCTTACCTTCAGATGAGATGTAGTGAAACGCGAGCCTATCATGATTAAAAAAGGATGACACGCACACTGCAACGTCGACACTACTATGAAGAATTACACATATTTAGAGATCTGTGGATCTTGTGATACAAGACCTTCTAGTGAAAGAAAGAAATAAAAAATGTTTATTCGACACATGCCACAAAGCACACAACAGGATACAAAAGGAAAGCAAAAAAAAATTCAGTACATATTTGCAACACGATGATAGACAAATTACGTGTGCCTCGTGCAAGAGCAAAGGCATCGCTGATGTTTATACCTAAGTTGTGTTAAATCAAGTTAAATACAAGAATTGTGAGAATATAGTTAAGAAATACCGTGGTCCAGGAACGCAAGACAAACTGAAGGAACATGGCGGATTTTTAGTTAGTAGAAGTCTGACACTCCCTTCCGCTCTTACCAGAACAGAAGGAGACATTTGATGACTTAGACCCCGAAAAAAGGTGTATGAAATAAGTTATTCCATAGTTACTCTATACTTGACTACGGATCAAGGAAACCGCCTATAATAATAGGATTTTTTAATTTAATCTCCTACAACAGATCAATAGGCATTGAACAAAAATTTGTAAGATATTTCTTTTATTTATTGCCGAAAGAAGCCTAACAAATTTGCTGCTTATATCGGCAAGATAACACCTAAATAAAGTACCTAAACCGTTGCCCAGCAATTATTTTCTGAAAGCAAGACGAAAGATATTTTAGCAATCTGCTCATAAGTAAAGATTCAAAATGAATTAGGCACATTACAAACATTCTAAAAAAAACTAAGTCTAATACCAAACCGCTTTCGCAGAACGCAATTACCCAGAAAGCTGTAAGCCGATTTGCCCCATCCTTATTTTATTCTCGCATTCCCTCTCAGAACTCATCTCATCGCGTACCTGTGCAAATAGCGCGGGTTACCGCAGCTGTGTGCCTTTCACGTTACGTTGTTTGTGTATCGACTTCGGTGTCAAACCGTATTGATTAGAGGGTTTTACAGGATCACTGCGTTTGCTAGTAAATTACTAAGTTGTTGGATGGCTACGTAGAAGTTTCTACCTATAACTTATGTTGATTATTCAACCCTATGAAAAATGCTGTATGTGAAAAGGGGCACAGAAGCCGGCAGAGAGTTCCAAACCTTGGCCGTGCGGTCAATTAATGTAGAGGAGTATTGCTTAGTACGACAAGACTATATATTGACCAATACGGTATTTCATTTCCAATAACGACATATCTATTCAAAAATAGCTAATCTATTTTGATTTGCTTAATTTTTACTAACACTAGTAAGCGATAGAGATATATTTTTTCTATATCTACATCAGCTACGTTGCTTTAACCAGAACTCTGAGAAAGTTTTTAGTAATATTTTGTGTAACTTTTATTATGTAACTGTTTGTTATTCCTAATAAAATAATATAAAATAAAGACTGTGACGTCAAAATTTATCACACTCACACAGTTGCTATAGAAAAAATCATTGTCGCGAGAGATACAAGATATGGTCGTATAAATTGTTATAACTGGTTGATTTTTAGATCAACTTTCATTCTGTTTTACTGTTAGTTTTATGTTTATGTAGGTATATTTTTGTTGACTAGTTGTATAATGCGTAAATATTTTTGCTATAAAAAACTTATTATCAGGCTTCTAAGGCCCATAGTCAAACAAATTACTTAAAAAATATATTAGTAAGAACAATTAGGACACACACAAACAATTATAATGAACATACAACTCACAATCACCAGAAGGTTTATCAAGCCCCATGTCCAACATGTAGCTTGATAAACCTATCCATTTTAGGCCCTTCTAGCCTTTCTGCGAAAACCTTCAGAATGCTATTGCTGCTTCATCTTATTCTGCGTATATATAGATGCGACTTTCTTGTATCTTTCTTGCGCATATTCAATAGGCATATCAAGGGTTTAAATGTGGTTCTAATACAAAACAATCAATAATATATTATTATGTGTATTCTTCATTTATAACATTTTGAGACATAGTCCGTATTCCCGCAATGATAGAGGGCCTCATGCTAATTCTTCGCACGATAAATTCCCCGCACTTTATGAAATATCTATTGAATATAAAACAACTTTCTTCGCAGTAATAAAATTGGTTGATCCAAACTACAATCCCGAGTTACTTGGAATTCAATATCGGGTCGAAAATCCACTCCGAAACTACTTTAGTAACAACTAAGTATGTATAAAGTATCTCGATATTGAAAATGGAGTAAAGTACTAAAGAATTGTTTACGACTGCTATCAAGTTTTAGCTTATGATTATTATCTTATATTTTCGGGGAGCTGTTCTCTGCCACTTATGACCTTTCAGCCTTTGAAGCAACAGTAAACAGGCATCTTCTGGGCTCCCTCGTTTCATCGTAGACCTCATCTATCGCTTGCCACCAGGCGAGTTAAGAGTGGGCACAAACAAACGAGCACATTTTGTTAATTTCGGTGTTAACAAACAGGACAAGTTCGTGGCTAAATAATAACAGCCACGGGTCCATCTTCAAGGTTAAGCAACGCCACCCGAGGTCAATGAGTGGATGAGTGACCATCTTAAAATATCAGGATTCCCGCGTGCCTCGAAAACCATGCTAAACTATTGGTACCGTGGTCATTTGTACATTTTACCGTCGTTACGGGTAATCAGTAGCCGGAAAATCTGACTCAAGTCTTGCCAGGGGTGTCGTGTTACCCAGTTACTGGGTTGTGGAGGTCAGACGGGCAGTCGCTCCATGTAAAACACTCGTACTTAACTGCATAAGGTTAGACTGAAAGCTGACCTCAACATAGTTGGGAAAATAAACAGTATAATAAGACAAACAATCCATACTTTTTTTTTATCGTGGTATAATTATCAAATAAGTCCTCCCACCCCGGGCAGGGTCGGAGGGACTGTCAGACTTGTACAGACTAAAATCCACGGTGTTCCTTCAATAGCCCTTTACGTTCCGGGGTCACGGTAATGGGATAAGTCCCACGACCCCGGCAGGCTTCGGCCCTCTGCAGAGGGGGCCTCGTCATGTTGCTGACGCTCTTTGAGGCGCGCGTGGAACACAACGCGCCGTCGACCCGGACATGGTCCATGGTCGGACAGCGAGTTGCCCTTTACTCGCTGTCCGCATGCCCGCGCCTACGGTGGCAAAAAATCCATACTAATATTATAAATGCGAAAGTAACTCTGTCTGTCTGTATGTTACCTTTTTATGCCTAAACCGCTAAACTGATTTAGATAAAATTTGGTATGGGAATAGTTTAGGACCCTAGGAAGGACATAGAATAGATTTTATCCCGGAATTCCCGCTGGGATCGGGAATTATGCGGGAAAAACCTCCCACGCGAACGAAGGCGCGAGCAAAAGCTAGTACACAATAATAATGAACCAGTGATTTCTATGTTATATGCTGCCCTTACGTTACATCATAAACACATCGCTGGTGATTTAATGATAATATCTTAGCACGAAACTAATCAGATTATACCTACTTAGCATAAGTATCTATAGTGTTTAAATCGTACGACGAGATGGCAATGGCAAGCTAAGTAGAATAAGGACTTATCATTTGAAAGTAACCGTGTCTGCCTGTCTTCTGTTATACTTTCACGTTTAAACCAATTAAACGATTTTGATGAAATACAGAAACAAAGACCTTGGAAAACTTGGCTACAATTTCCGTTGAGAAAAGTTTTTGGCAAGTGAAGCCGCATAAGTTAGTATTGTACACCTCATAAATTGAGAGGAAAAAATACTTGTGTAAATTAGACAGTCTTATCGCACAGGTCAATCTCCCACAGACAACCTTTGGGCACCTTATTACATTTTAATGATACGTAGGTATACCTATGCATCAAAACTTCGGTCAAAATAATTCCACTGTTAAATACTACATCATCCCAAGTAAAGGATTATCAAATACACGAAAAATATAAATTACCTAAACCCCGACTGCTGAATCATTATAATTCTAAAAAGTATGAAACAAAAAACTATTGTCATCTATAAAATCTTTATGTGGCTAAAACTCTTCAATATTTATAGTAGGTATTTTTTAAGAACAATACCACAAAATATACTTTAATATATTTCATTGTATATGTTCATTGTGATATTCAGACGATAGCTGCCTTAAAGCTTATCCCACCAAAAACATCCTGTGAAAAACTAGCCTAGTCTCGATGCTGTTTGTTTATAAAAAGTGATGAAATCTCTGCAATATTGTAGTAAAACTTAAAATCGATTTATTTATTTATTTAAACTTTATGTACAATTGTGTTACATGGGCGGACTTAATGCAGCAAGGCATTCTCTACCAGTCAACCTTTGGGTTAAAAAAACACACTGTGGTAGGTGTACAAGAAAATGGAATGAAATAATATATTTAATACTAATAAATATAATACTAATATATAATAATACTAATAAAATACACATATATGGTAAAATGACAAACTAATAGATACGGTGCTTTATAATATTCTTTCTGAATAAGAGAGCTCATAATAATTATGACGAAGACCAAACTAAGAATAACAGCCCCTTAAGTAGTGGTTTTTAATTTTGTGCTTAAAAGAAAATTTTGACTCAGCCTTCTTGATGTCAAGGGGTAGCAAATTCCAGAGTTTAATAGTAGAAATAGCGTAAGAATTTGATAGAAACCCGGTGCGGTGAGAAGGAATGTGAAGAAGTAAGTTTTTGGATGCGCGAAGGTTAAGATCATGAGAACTGCCCAACAATTTAAAATTTTGTTTTAAGTAAACAGGAGCACAAGGATCGTTCATAATAGTGAAGAGCATACAGAGGGATCTGAGGGATCTCCTTTGACGGATAGGCAACCATTTAAGCTGAGAACGGAAGGAAGAAATGTGATCATATTTTCGAAGGCCAAAAATGAATCGAATACAGTTGTTGAGAAGTCGATCCAGTTTGTTAAGAAGTTCTTGGGAAAGATCAGAATAGCAAACATCAGCATAATCAATGATAGGAAGCACAAGTGATTGGACCAATGTGGTTTTAGTGCTACAAGGAAGGAAATGCTTGAATCTATAGAGAGATCGCAGTGTGAATGTTACCCTCTGGCTAACCTGTGCAATCTGCTTATTCCAACTTAACCTGTCGTCAATATATAGGCCCAAGTCTTTTACGTGTGGCGAGAGAGGGATGACAGTATTGTTGAAGTTAAGCGGGAGAAGTTGGCTGGTGTCCAAGTTTCGCAGGAAATATGAGCTACCGATCAGGATAGCCTGACACTTACTGACATTGACAGTGACACCAAACCTGCTTGACCAATCACTGATAGCTAGAAGGTCAGCATTCAGCAATGAGATGCAGTTGTCCAGGTTGTCAACGTCAGCTTGCGCGTAGAGCTGTAGGTCATCAGCGTACAAATGGTAAGAGCATTTGAGGATAGTGGTAATTGAGTTTATGAAAAGAGAAAATAAAAGTGGAGAGAGTATGCCGCCTTGTGGGACGCCAGTTTTCAGGGTGCACCACTCAGAAAAAATCTGATCAGCACGAACCGCTTGCTGGCGACCACGAAGATAAGATGAGAACCAATCTTGTGCCAATGAAGATACCCCAATGTGTGACAGAATGGCCAGGAGGATGTCGTGATCAACGTTATTGAAAGCATTGGAGAAATCAATTAAAACTAATACCGTTAATCTCGAATTCTCCAGACCATTCCTAACATCTTCTGTAACCTTAAGCAAAGCTGTGGCTGTGCTGTGGCCAGGCCGAAACCCTGATTGGAAAGGGGATAACAGATTATTCCCAAACACAAAGGAAGATATTTGCTTAAGAACAACTGCTTCCAGAATCTCAGATAGGAAAGGAAGAATAGAGATAGGTCTGTAGTGATTTAGCAGGCTGGGGTTGGATATTTTTGGGAGAGGGATTATGAAGGCCTTACGCCAGATTGTGGGAAATACCCCAGTCTGCAGGGAGGCATTGATAACGTGTGTAATAATAGGAAGAATACTTTTAATAATGAGGGATAGCATAGATCTGCTGACACCATCACAGCCAACAGCCTTGGACTTAATAGCATTGAAAGTCTTGAGGATCTCAGAGTCGGTCACAGGAGAAAGAGAGAAAGAATCGGGAGCTAAGATAGGCGTGGAAGTAATCTCAATAATGGTTTGGTTTTTAATAGCAACTGCAAGCATGGCGGAAGATGAAAAATGCTTATTTAAATCACTCAAGGACACGTTTGAAGAAATAACATTAGAGGAAGACTTAATTATGCCGAGTGATTTGAGAAACTTCCATATATCAGCCGGTGAAGAGTTGAGGACATTTTCAGAGATATATCGGCGTTTAGAGGCTCTTACCATCTGGTTACACCGGTTTCTTGCCAATTTGTACAGATTCCAGTTTTACACACTGCGATCCCTTCTATATTTTCGAAAGGACTTGTCACGCCGGCTCATCGCCATACGAACTCCAGGGTTAATCCATGGAGCCGGAGGGCGCTTGACACGGACGGCCCTCAGCGGTGCATGAGCGTCAATGAGCTGAAGAAGAGTCCTATTGAACGCTTCCACTTTCCCATCCACTGTCGATGCCTGTTCAACATCGAACCAATCAATCGCACTAGCATCTCTGGTAAGCTGGTCCATGTCGATCCTCGCGAAATTCCGGAGCAACACAATGGCAGGCCGCTGTTTGGGAGGCTTAATTTTATATGTGACATAAATCAAGTCATGTCGAGATAATCCCGAAACAGCAATCTGACCATGATTAGCAATCAGATTCACGGAGGAAGTGAGAATGAGGTCAAGAATTTATCACAGTTAATATTTAATAGCCAGGGGACTGACGAAGCTAGTGGAACTGGGCTTACCGGAGAACATTCACTTATTTAGACAGGAACCTTGTTAGACTACGTACAAATAGTATTGTGAAGCCGATACTCCATACCCGAGTCGACGGCGCTACTATTTTTTTTACTTTTTAATATGGATGAGCCCGCTCTTGACCTCGATCTCACCTGATGGTAAGCGATCGATGAGGTCTACGATGGGACGAGCGAGCCCAGAAGATGCCTATTTACTCTTGCTTTAAAGGCTGAAAGGTCATAAGTGGCAGGGAACACAGAAGCCGGCAGAAAATTCCACAACTTGGCTGTGCGCACAATAAATGTGGAGGAGAAGCGCTTGGTACGACAAAACGGTATAACAACCAAGTGTAGATGGTACCCAGCAGTGCATCTGGTAGACCAGTAGTGAAATGGAGATGGAGGAATCAGGTCATGGAGCTCCTGCGCACACTTCCCGAAGTACAATCTATAGAAAACCGACAGGCAAGCAACGGTTCACCGATGAGCCAGACTATGAAGCTTGCTATGTTACCATGTTGTGGAGATCAGGTAGGCAGTCGCTCCATGTAAATAAAACACTAATGCTCAGCTGTAACGGTTAGACTGGAAGCGTGCCCCAACATAGTTGGGAAAAGGCTAAGCAGACAATGATGACTATACAAAACTGACACTGTATAGTGTGATGTACAGTACCTATGTTAACTAACAGAGGGGGGTTCTGAGTGGGGCGGCGCCAACTTAGTCAAGTTTAATGCTGCCAAGACCCAGGCGTGTCTTTTCTCCGCAAAAAGGAGCCAGTTTCAACCGGCTCCTTCTTTCCGTGGTGTAACCGTTCCGATAACTGATCGCATCGAGCTTCTTGTGGTTACGTTGACATCCACCCTTAATTTTGGTCCGTTTATCGAAGCTAAGGCTCAATTGGCTGCCAAAAAGTTGGGATTCCTAGCAAAGGTGAGACGGTACTTCACACCGGAACAGCTGCTCAACCTCTATCAAGCGCAAGTTCGGTCGTGTATGGAGTACTGCTCTCATCTCTGGGACGGATCTGCCATATACCAGCTTGATGCACTTGAGTCTATAGAGAAACGGGCCAAAAGGCTCATCAGCAACGAGAAACTGGTCGAGACAAGGCTCCAGAGCCTAGAAAATCGGCGATGTGTTGCAAGACTGTCAGTTTTCTATCAGTTACATTTCGGGAAGTGTGCGATGGAATAGCACAGTCTTATTCCGCCAAGCCCCTTCCATCATCGAACTACGAGACAAACGGCGAAGCGCCATCGTTACATGGTGGACATCCCACCCATACGCACAAAACGTTTTGGGAATACCTTCATTGTGCGTACGGCTAAGGAGTGGAATTCCCTGCCGGAGTCTGTGTTTCCCGATAGCTATAACCTAGGAGTCTTTAAGTCCAGAGTGAATAGGTTACTTTTAGGTAAGCGTGCTCCATCTTCGATCACATCATCACTTACCATCAGGTGAGATAGTGGTCAAACGCGAACCTATTTTCAATAAAAAAAAAAAATTAAAAAAAAAATCATCGGACTACAAGACAAACGGCGATGCGCCATCGTTACATGGTGGACATCCCACCCATATGCACGAAACGTTTTGGGAATACTTTCATTGTGCGTACGGCTAAGGAGTGGAATTCCCTGCCGGAGTCTGTATTTCCTGATAGTTATAACCTGGGAGTCTTTAAGTCAAGAGTGAATAGGTTACTTCTAGGCAAGCGTGCTTCATCTTCCACCACATCATCGCTTAAGATCAGGTGAGATTGTGGTCTAACTATAAAAAAAAGTGGGCGTTCCCATTAACCCGCAATAGTATAAGCACATCAATTAGATCGCCGCACACGCGGCCCGTCATTCATAAACAAATTGCGACGTTGCCGTCCTTCAAGTACCCGTGTACAGAGTGTTTCCATAACTAAAAATGTTAAATTGATATGTAAAAATATCAATTTAACATTTTTAGTGAATATTTTAATATAAAAAAAAAATAAAGACATTTTGTTTTCGAATGGTAATATTTTTTTAGCATGTATGGATGCTATACTATTGCGGATTAACGGGAACGCCCTCTGTTAGTTAACATACTGTATATTCTACTGGTTATAGATTTGGTAGGTAGTACTCTAATGTAGGATTTGTAAAGGGAAAACTTTATCGTCCCCAATTAAAACATAATGGCCTACACGAGGAATGTAAGATTCGACCCAGTTAAAGTTTATCCCGAGAATTACAGTCGAATTCCGACCAGCGTTGTGTGACCGCAAGTTTGAATTAATGGTGAAATGGACACATTTCACGGATTATATAAGCTTAAACAGATATGCTGTTTACCACAAACCCTCAGACTGCGCATATAAAAAACTTTTTACCAAAAAATTAAACCGACTCCCAAAAAACACTGCAAAGTGAAAAATAACTTTAATTTCGGTAGTCGGTGTCTTTAGTTTTGTATTTTCGTTTTTGGCACGGACTTCCGAAATTAAAGTTATTTTTCATTTTGCAGTGTTTTTTGGGAGTCGGTTTAATTTTTTGGTAAAAAGTTTTTATTTCACTCTTTTTAGTTGGTCTATTTTTAATTTACCTAGTTACAAGAGCCTAATTATCAACTACTTATAACCTTTTACAAAATATTGCTTTTCCCAATGCTGGGCCGTTAATTGTTGAGGAGTTCTCCTGGTACTTCACCATCAGCTCTACATCACCATATGCATTGTGACGAGCATAAAGTGCGTAACATCCATATTCAAGTAATTGAATCGCAATCCACTCAATACTTATTATTGAGTAGTTTCGGCGGCCATCTGTGGTCTTCATCATCAGTTCCACTTCCTCAAATGGTACTTTTTGAGAGCAACTGCACAAGTTACTATAATAAATACCCAAAACGACATATGTGTGCCTATAATATTTGAAGAGTTCCCTCGATTTCTTCAGGATTTCATCATCAGATCCTGACGTTTATGAAAATGGGACCAATATCGAAGTATACCCTTTCAATCAAAAAAAGAATTTTCCAAATCGGTTCAGCCGTCTTCGAGTAATCGATGACCATACATTAAAAAAAAAAAAATATATATATATATACGCGTCGAATTGATAACCTCCTCTTTTTGTCGTCGGTTGAAAAGAATATGTTGTGTTTTGTTTTAATTTAAATTGATGATTAAGATAAATTTATTTATTTACATTTCATGACATAGGTACAAAGCTTAATGCCGTAGGCAAATTTTCAAATCCAAATTTAAATTTCTACATCTTCTTGACTTAGGAATTTAAGTTATTGGAAGAACGGAGTTTCGTCACACAAGCATCACTATGCTTAAAATGAGGCTGCGAAAAAATTATATAAATCTCTTTGGGAAAAATAAGATATCATGTTTATTTGGAACATACAATGTGGGAGAAAAAAAATAATGAGACTTAGTTTAGAGCTAATGCTGTTGTTGAGTTGTTCAATGTAAATTTCATGTGTTAGCGAAATGTCGAACAACTAGAAGTTTCCTGACACTGATTTTCAACCGAAAAACCATGTTGAGTGTTGGTACTCAAATATGCAAATTAATTTTTTAAAGCCTTAATTTTTTTTTACGTTAAATGAGTGTACCTTTCTGTGTAGGTGGTAAATAATAAGAGAGAGGATTTCAATAAGATTGCTTTGTGTGGGTATTAAAACAAAAATATTAAAATAAGAACAGAACATAAGTCAATAGACCTATTAAAAAACGCCGCCTACACTGAGTAGGCGGCGTTTTACTATGAATAAAATAGTACACCTCAATACTATGGGATTTCCATCCCCAGAAACATCAATACGCCATTTGAATGAATAGACCATCGTAATCACCCACACTCGGTGAATCAATAAGTCCTTGATCCGAAAAGTCGGTTGACTTATAGAAGTGTGCATGACATTGAAACTATAGATAAAGGACTAAAACGGAAGACTACGTAATGGCGGATAGTGGAACTGGAGCAGACTATCGCAGTGGAACTACCTACGGGTACTAATGTGATGATAACTTGATGAACAAACATCATGTCTGTATATACGTATACACCTATGCTTATGCTACGTTCCAGGTGATGATTGGCTGCCGCCGATTTTATAGCACGTATTTTTTTTTTCTTCTTTTTTGGGTGGGAAAATATAATCATCCAATGACTTCTCCCCCAAAGCGGGAGGGAGTTTCAGACTTCTACTGACTAAACTCCTTCAGCTGTATTGCGTTCCTGGGTCGCGGTATTTCGTTAGAACATACTGTAACCCCGGCAGGCAATGGCCCTTTGGAACCCCGTCACTAGTGTTGAGAACTCTTCGCCTCCGTTATAGTACGTCTAGCATGTTTGCCGAAGCAAACATGGATAGTTTTGTGGCCATCATGCGCAAGAAATATCTTTGCTACACCGTACACACACCAGCAACAACACCATTCTTAGAACGCTAGCTAGCAGATAGGATTCAAGGACGCAGTCAAGTTGACATACCACAAAATCGGCATGTCGTACGCAGCTCAAATTAAGATATTTAAGTAAATGTTACACTAAATACTAGTTTCTAAGTTCACATCGTTACTAAGAAATATGCATCAGAGGTAAGAAGACATAAAACATACTGCCGGCCACCAGGTATGAATCCACACAACAATATAACACAATAAAGACATCATTATAATTTTTAGCCCCCGACGCAAAAAGAGGGGTGTTATAAGTTTGACGTGTCCGTGTTTCTGTCTGTAGCTCCTAAGCAAATGGACCGATTACAATTTTGATTTTTTGTTGGAAAGCTGATGTGATCGACATGGTTCTTAGCAACAACTTATCGAAATCTGTTCAGGTGTTTCAAGGTTGTCGGGAGTTACTTATTTTTTGTTTTATTTTAATTGAGATTGTTTCGGGCTTCAAAAACAAAACCTGTCAGATTTTTAATGTTGCCAGTTGAGTCTAAAATAAGTGCGTGCAAAGAACTTTGTGTTTTCGCTGTAAAGTACTAAACCAGGTGTTGTTTGTGGCCTTCATGGCGTGACTATGAACGATTTGAAGATTCTGTTTCATTCATAGAAATTCAGGGAGTATTTTATTTCATTCAACAGCTTTGAACTTAATGATACGGCCATTGCCTGCCGGTGTTGCGGGAATGTTCTAACGAGATACCGCGGCCCCGGCACGCAAATGCAACTGAAGGAGCAGGGTCATTTGATGATTTTCCCACCAGAAAAAGAAGGGTTTACGAAACTTAGTCGTCACTATACCTACTGCATGGAATAAGAAATTATTGAGCCATTGACTAGTAAATTAGAAAGCGTGAAACTGTGTGCCAAAGTGTGTGCTACTACGCACCAATCATGAAAGCAAACAAGCACTTAAAATTGAAGAGGCAAATATATAATATGTGTCCTGCTCAAAGACCTAGAACGCCATTTAGCGAAAGAATCCTAGCACAACGCGTTATAGCTTTTAAATGAACCCACCAGCATCCAAGAATTTCGCGTTGTTGTACTTGAAACAGCCTCGATACGTCCATATTCCAATTTCTCGAGCTATTTTATGTTGCATAAAAGGGAATATAACGAAAGCAAATAAATGCCACCTATCTGTAAAACATTTTACATGAAGGTGAGAGCTATTTAAATATCCATCTCGCACCGACAACACGGTTTCGGTGCGAGATGGATATTTAAATAAAATATCCATCTCGCACCGAAACCGTGTTATTATGAGACAATTTTAGGGAAAGCTATTTCTGAAAATTGTTTTACAGGTTATTTCAAGGTCGAGAAGATTTGTCAAAGTAGGGGCAAGTATGTGGGCAGAGCTTCGCCGTGTCCTCGTTGAGGCGATCGGCGGCGATGACCTCTCGCGCCCGGCCCAGGTTCAGACCATGGTGCGGAGCGAGAGGGAATGGGATGCGATCGCTTCCTTCTGCGAGGCAGTAATGCAAGCGAAGGAGGTGGCCGAGCGCGCGAGGGAGAGGCAACTCTCTTCCTCACGCCCCAGCCGCCGCGGGAGACGCCCCGGGCTTCAGGGATCGCGAGCCGATCTCCGGCCACCGTAGGCGCGGGCTTGCGGACGGCGAGCAGGGGTAGCTCACCGTCCGGTAAGGATCAGGCCCGATTCGGCGGCGCGTCGTGTTCCACGCGCGCCTCAAGGAGCTGTCAGCACCAGTAACGGGGCCCCATAGGGCCATTGCCTGCCGGGGTTGCGGGAATGTTTTAACGGGATACCGCGGCCCCGGAACTTAAGGGCAGCTGAAGGAACAAGGTGGGTTTTTAGTCAGTAGAAATCTGACACACCCTTTCACTTAACCCAGAGCGGGAGAAGTCATACGACGATTTTCCCACCTAACAAAAAAAAATGAGAACTCTTTCTTAATTCTTTATGAAGTCAGTCCATGGAAGAGTGACCACATTGACAAGATTCCCCCGTGCTTCGGCAAACACGTTAAGCCATTGGTTTCGGCCGTTATTAATGACTGAAGCAATCCTAAATGGAGAATCAGGGTATAATAACGCCCTTAAGTGTATAACTTTCGTGTCTCAATGGAAAATTTGAAATACAATAAAAGAAAATAATGGTTCTACCATTATTATCAGATGCCGACAACAAGTCAGACAAACAATGGCAGTATTTTTTTAATAGGTTAGATTTAAATACATCATCTTCAAACACCCTATTGATCGGTTATTATAATAATAATCATTATAAATCAAACTGAAGCAACATTTAAACATATCACTCTAAGATAATAGGGAGACTCGAATCGACGTCACCGCATGTTCTACGCGCGCTTCAAACACACTGCTGTAGTTGAGGAAATATTTTAACGAGATACCGCTGCCCCAGAAAGCTAATTCAAGTAAAGGAACAGGCTGGGTCTTTAGCCAGTAGAGGTTTGACACTCCCTTCCGCTCTACCCAGGGCGGGAGTAGTTATTAGCTGATTTTCCGGCAAAAAAAAAGATAATAGGCAATGGTTCTTATTCACTTTGAAAGAATTACATTCTGGTGTACCCACAGAAATGTATTCACAATCTAAATATAACCGTGACAAGGAAAAGTAACGAAACGTTTTCCCTTTACTAAATAAATCAGTACAAGGCCGTACCAAGCCTAATTTGTTTCAGCCAATTACGAATTTTGCTACCAAATTGGCATTACAAACAGAAATAGGAATTAAATCAAAGGACGGGAAGCCTAAACGAAATCAAAGACTTTGAAATCAGATAAACTAACCAAAGTAGACAGTTAAATGAGTTTTAATGGCTGGTTGGAGGTCTCAAGCTAGGGTTGTGTAAGATTCGGATTATCTGTAAGGAGCTGTTTGGGAATATAACGAACTTTATACGATCGTTACTTACCTACTTTTCACCCGCAAAGTTCTGAGTTCTTGTAGAGCTATGGATGTGAATAATTTTGCCAAATTGTAGTAATAGGGCCTATGTGGAAATATAATGAATATTATGAATAGCTTTAGTATTATTTATCAAATCGTTCCTTAAAGTTTTAAGTTGAGCTAGGCTCAGCAATAAGACCGCCATTGTAACTAAAGTTTTAGTAATATTGTAAAGTGTGTTTATCTGGGGGCACGGCAGTGCCCCCGCCAAGTCAAGCAAAAAGCGGCACGGCCGTACCATTCTTTTCTCGAAGCAATTCAGGCCATTTTCGACCCCCTATAACTTCGTTGTGGATAAAACTAGAAGCCTAAATTTTCAGTAACCAAACAGGCATTGTATAAACACGGTATATTTCAAATTTCATTCAATTTGAACCAGTAGTTTAAGAATTATAACGAGTCAAATTTCTTAATTTTGTCACTCACTGACTGACCGATCATCAAAAGTCTATGGCACTTCTAGCAGACATAGAAGCTTCAAATTTAAAATACAATTAGTGTTTAGTATATGAATCAAGGAGAAACTATAATATTTTTCAATTTAGTCCAGTTTTCTAGATACATCAACTGCATAAATAACTTTGTAATCCCATATAAATATATAGAATTAAAAAGTTACATTTGCAGTTAATTAATCAGTGTACCTATATAATATAATGAAATAATAGATGTAGATGGGTACTTTTTTTTCTTGGTGAAAAATATCATCGATTGACTTTTTCCGCTCGGGTGTGTCAGAATTCTACTGACTAAAAACCCACCCTATTCCTTCGGAAGCCCTTAAGTTCCGGGGCCGCGGTATCTCGATGGAACTTTCCCGAAAACCCCGAAAGGCAATGGCCCTATGAGGCCCCGTCACTGGTATTGACAGCTTTTTGAGGCGCGCATGGAACACGACGCGCGCCGACCCGGGCCTGGTCCTTACCGGACTGTGAGCGACCCCTACTCGCCATCCGCAGGCCCGCGCCTACGGTGGCCCGAAATCGACTCGCGATCCACGACGCCCGGGGCGTCTCCCCCGGCGGCTGGGGCGCGAGGAAGAGAGTTGCCTCTCCCTCGCACGTTCGGCCTCCGCCTTCGCTAGCATGACTGCTTCGCAGCAGGAGGTGATTGCATCCCATTCCCTCTCGCTTCGCACCATGGTCTAAACCAGAGCAGGGCGCGAGAAGTCGCCGCCGCCGATCGCCTCTACGAGGATACGACGGTGCTCCACCCATGCAGGGCACACCTCGACCATATGCTCCACCGTGTCTTCCAGTGTAGATAGGTACCTAGATATAATAATTATGTTCAAAGGTAACTTGTTAAATGGTCAACGGAATAAAAAAGCAAGAAGTATTAAGAGTATTGGGGAGTAGCCCGAAATTGCATAATTACTTACTTATGGATTAACTTTAACCGAGACGTTTGACGAGTGCGGCATTAATTATTACTAACTAATGCAAAAGACGTACGTGCGTATTCATATGTGCGTATCAAAGCCTCCGAAAAAAACCCATAGAGACAGGGAGTGGGCTTTGAAAAAAACTTTAGCTGAAGTTCAAGAAGTAGTACCGGAAAATAAAAAAAGGAAGGCTACCTTCAATAAAAACTTTTTACCAAAAAATTAAACCGACTCCCAAAAAACACTGCAAAGTGAAAAATAACTTTAATTTCGGTAGTCGGTGTCTTTAGTTTTGTATTTTCGTTTTTGGCACCGACTTCCGAAATTAAAGTTATTTTTCACTTTGCAGTGTTTTTTGGGAGTCGGTTTAATTTTTTGGTAAAAAGTTTTTATTTCACTCTTTTTAGTTGGTCTATTTTTAATTTACCTAGTTACAAGAGCCTAATTATCAACTACTTATAACCTTTTACAAAATATTGCTTTTCCCAATGCTGGGCCGTTAATTGTTGAGGAGTTCTCTTGGTACTTCACCATCAGCTCTACATCACCATATGCATTGTGACAAGTATTAAGTGCGTAACATCCATATTCAAGTAATCGAATCGCAATCCACTCATACTGCACTACTCATACATGAAGCCGCTGAATCCTTAGTTAACATAATGTCCGCAGCGATTAAGGCTCATACTCATTCGTCAGTAATACCAAGTAGGAGACGCATTATTAAGCCTTGGATTACGCCGGGCCTTTTGAGGTGCATCCGACATAGACACAAATTATATCAAAGGTCCAAGAAATATCCAGACAATAACACATATAAGCTAGTACTCTATCGATATCGGAAATTTTGCAATAATTTACTGAAAAAAGTTAAGAGTGAGTACGAACGCGCTGAGTTCCAGAAAGCAAAAAACAATCCTAAAGCTACATGGTCTCTTATCAAACAAATCGCAAATTTAAATCAAACTAGAACACCATCTTCTAATCTCTTAAAGACTTGTGACAATCCCTCCCAATCGGTTGACATGGTAAACGACTACTTTGCTAATGTGGGAAGTCTTTTAGCTTCTAAAATCCAGCAACCTGATCCTAATAATCTCACACATAGCATCTCTAAGTCACCACCACTACACTCATTGGCTCTATTTCTTGTGGATGACTCGGAGCTAAATAACATTATTATTGGTCTAAAAGACAACTGTGCCGTTGGAATAGACGGTATTCCTACCTCAATTGTTAAAGCTACAAAAAATATTATTACTCCGGTCCTTGTACACTTATTTAATCTATGTTTCTCGTCGGGCATCTTTCCTGACATCTTTAAAACAGCGGTTGTCCATCCTATTTATAAATCAGGTGACAGAGACAAAGTCAGTAACTACAGACCCATCTCGGTACTTACAACACTGTCAAAAATATTAGAAAAAGTGATAAACATCAGATTAACTAACTTCGTTACAAAATTTAACATCCTGGCCAGTAACCAATTCGGGTTCAGAAGTGGGAAAACCACTGATGACGCCGTGTTGGACCTTACTGATAGTATCATTAATCATTTTGAAAATAAAACTAAAACCCTGGCTATCTTCTTGGACTTATCAAAGGCTTTTGATACTGTCTCCATCCCCTTACTTCTCTCTAAACTGGAAGATGTTGGTATCCGCGGAACTGCCCTGAATATCTTTAGAACCTATTTAACCGGTCGCAGTCAGTATGTGAAAATCAATAATCACTTAAGTAATAAAAAAATTGTTGAATTTGGAGTACCCCAGGGCAGTGTGCTCGGGCCCAGCCTCTTCCTGTTATACGTAAATGAGCTATGCCGCTTATCGATCCCAAACTGCAAAATAATTACTTATGCAGACGACACAGCTCTCATCATCTCCGGCTATGACTGGGCAGAAACTTTCCAAAATGCAGAGTTAGCCTTAGGCGTTGTCACAAAATGGCTAGCTGCAAATCTTTTAACCCTGAACATAGACAAAACTAAATATATTTGTTTCTCTATAAACAAGTCAGGCCAACCTTCATTGCCTATTGCGCTTCACGCCCATAATTGTCCTAACCCTAGTTCCGCTACAACCTGTGCCTGTCCTCAGCTTTTAAGAACGCAGTCTATAAAATATCTTGGTGTTATGGTTGACTCTCATCTTAAATGGCATCAACACATTGACTCTGTCGTGGCCCGCCTGAGAAAACTTTTATATATTTTTAAGAAGCTCAGAGGTTCGGTGGATTTTAACAACTTAATAAACATATATTTTGCGCTTGCTCAGTCACTCTTAGGATACTGTCTGACGGTGTGGGGTGTAGCTCACAAAACAGCGATGATACGCTTGGAAAGAGCCCAGAGAGCCGTTTTGAAAGTTCTTGCACGGAAACCAATCCGCTTTCCTACTACATCCTTGTTTTCTCTTTGCCGTGTTTTAACTGTCCGGCAGTTGTTCATTTACCAAACGGTGCTGCGAACACATACCTATCTCACCTATGACCCAGAAAGAAATGTTAGCAGACGCCGTACTGATCTAGTTTGCCACGTTAAACCACGAAAAACTATAGCTGCACGACGACACTTTGCCTACATGGGCTATAAAATTTATAACAAAATTAATTCAACATTGAGCATATATTCTATCTCTAGGAAAGAATGTAAGAGTAGGCTAGGAATATGGCTTAAATCTCTGTCATATGATGCAACAGAAAAACTTGTGGAAGTATAAATCAGAAACTAAATAATAAATAGGCAGACACACATTCTCATACACATTAATTCATTCACACATACACTACTCACACTAATACACACCACACACAAATACTCACGCAGCCACACAAATCAGTCACGGCAATTAATAATCTTAATCTTAGTCTTTAGACTGTTTTCTCTTTTTTCTTGTGTAATTTGTGTAAATACGTTCCTTACTTGGAATAAATTTCCCTCTCACCTGGAGTCGGGCGTTGATAGCTGCGCCACAGTTCTGTCAACTTTTGCAGCTATCATCGTTTAATATTGTTTTTCTGTCTGTATTTGTTATTTTTTCCAAATAAAACGTTAAATAAAACGTTATATACTTATTATTGAGTAGTTTCGGCAGCCATCTGTGGTCTTCATCATCAGTTCCACTTCCTCAAATGGTACTTTTTGAGAGCAACTGCACAAGTAACTATAATAAATACCCAAAACGACGTAGGTGTGCCTATAATATTTGAAGAGTTCCCTCGATTTCTCCAGGATCCCATCATCAGGTCCTGACGTTTATGAAAATGGGACCAATATCGAAGTATATCCTTTCAATCAAAAAAAGAATTTTCCAAATCGGTTCAGCCGTCTTCGAGTAATCGATGATCATACATTAAAAAAAAATAAAAAAATAAAATATATATATACGCGTCGAATTGATAACCTCCTCTTTTTGTCGTCGGTTGAAAATAAGAAAAGCTCATAAGACAGAGAGAGGGCTTTAAGACAATTCGTTGTTTGTATACAAGAAGTAGAAGGTACCGGAAAGGAAAAAGTAGGACTTTCTACAAAAAGCAATTAGATCCCATAAAAAACAATACTTGTCAAAAAACCAAGTCTCACAACTCAGTTCTTCTACCGTAAAAAGTTGTGAGATCCATGTAATACCAAGTCGGTTATTAATTTATTCAGTCCCTACTTAAGGGACCTTCTGTCTTAAGTTGTTACGTAATTATCTAACCTATCGACATCTTATAGTGACCATATCAATATTAAAAATCTTTAACGTTTTAAATAAATAGATTGACTTGGCAATCACAATAAACAATTTAATTTATATATGTATGACTTGTGAGATATATTGTGTTTTCATGCGATGGCGGCCGAGTCAATCTATTCACTTAAACCGCTAAAGATTTTTAATATTGATATGGTCACTATAAGATGTCGTTAGGTTAGATAATTACGTAACAACTTAAGACAGAAGGTCCCTTATGTTTGCATAGATCCACTATAGCAAAAGACGTCTTTTTCTCAAATGAACCATCCAGAAAATCGATGTAGGACTTTGGTAATCATAAACCTACATGGATCTCAAAATGATTTGATTTTTGGTCAAAGAGAGAGATGAGAGAGATTCGGTGTTTCTTCTAAGGGTAGTTAGGTAACACCGACCTAATCTAGTATAAATACGAAAAAAAAAACGTGTAAAAGTGATGTGTTGGACACAACAAATAAGCAGAGTAATACTCATTCCCATATCAGTAATTTCCTAAATATGTATTTATAAGTTATGATCCCCTATTGGTAAGTTAGACCATAATTTAAATTATTCATTGCATTAAAGAAAAACATGTATTAAACTATAGAAAAATATGTATTAGCTTTCTGCACTCCTTGTTGATTATAACTTCAACATTTAATTTTAGACCGCATAATTTTCATTAACGGTGTACAAAGTTTCACGTAATACTTAGTAATACAATTATACATATAGATAAGGGTCTATGAAAATATATGCCATATGTTTTTTTGGACTTCAAATAACTACCTAGTTATTCCTTTTTACGCTATATTTTATTTCACCTTTTCATTCCTCATAACTTGACTTGACTGGTTGACTGGCAAGTAATACCAAGGACATAAACAAATAAATGAAGCAAACATGTTTTATAGTTCAACTCATTCGTTCATATATTTTAATCATTCATAATTCATCCCTAGATCAAACAAATGTCTGGAACTACGTCTGAGCTTCCATCTGCGGCCATCGGGCCGTGTCCCTTGACAGAAACAAATCTAACTAGTCTCGTCCCTCGGGCGTAGTATTAACTCCGCACCGGATTATTAGAAAACTTTATTAAAATAAAAACAGAGAAACTGTGACGTACTACGATGTTGCCAGTTGTTGTTAAAAAAGGTTTTAATCAAAACGTGACTTATGTTCTTTTTTTTATACGAGTGACAATGTTCATAAGGTCGAGGAGCAAATTAAATGGCGTAGGTACTATTGAAGAGAGCCTTGTGGTAGGACGATATGATTTTTGCTTATTTCTCTGCTTCCCTTTTATGCTATATGACCATAGGACAAATCGCACCTTTAGAATTGAAGTGGCTTAATTCAAAATTTTGAGAAAATGACTTTTATACACAGAACGACTTAAATACATGTTTATAAGTCGTTCTGTGTATAAAAGTCATTTTTTTTTAATTTTGAATTAAGCCACTTGAATTCTAAAACTGCGAAATATCAAATATTAGTGTGTTTGATTTTTGTCCTTCTTTCACATGAAAACGAGAGATGGAGACAATTGAAGTGCTAGAAAGTGTCATACTTAACGTGACCTGACGTCCCGTTTTGAACGGGACTGTCCCTTTTTATAATAGGGAAGATGCAAATATAATATTTATGAAAATTTTATGATTGAAATGTTAAAAAAATAGAAAAGAAGGGCCACTGTAACATTTTTATTTTACATAATGTTTATTTTTAACAATAATTACGAATTAAAAATGACTTGAAACGAAGCGTATTTCAAAACATCAGCGTTTAGTGACGTCACTCCTGTTATAACAACTTATTTGAGGTTATGGTTGTAAAAGTGAATATTATTTTACGGGAATACTAATTGCGTTTTTTTAATAAAAATGGAAGTTGGGTTTATCAAAGCAGACTCCAGGAATCTAGGAAAGTTATTAAGTTAGTGTTGACATGGTTGTAACTTTTTTGTCGAAAGTGCAGAGTTTTCAAGTGTATAAATGAAAGGGACTAAATTACTACGATATGTATAAAATCATAGTTGTTTAACTTTGTATTTCATTCAGCGGCTTCGACATATATCAGTTATTTCGATCGTTCGTTTATAAGGATATATAGACACCTGTACACCTTTATCATTGGATATTTTAATATTTTGAGAACCATGTGTTTGTGTGATTAATGAACACTGAAGATGGATCTAAAACATGAAAGACATAATAATATACTTAGTTCTTCATTAAAAAGCATTATCCTTATATTATTATAAATTTGAAAGTTTGAATGTTTATTTGTCTCTAGTATAAGAATAAATCTGAAAGAATAAATCAAAATTATACCCGGTGTATTTTCAATGCTTTCAAGAATTTCACGTTTTTTCTTTTTCATTATTACTGATCTAGGTTTCAGTGGCATCATTCTGTTTTGGCATTCAAAAATATGAGGTACCACACCTTTTTTCAGGAAAAGTTTTCCTGCACACATTTTAAACTTTATCCAATTTTCGACGTCGTTCTCCAACTGTAAAATTAAAATGATGTTATAGATAAGTTTTGTAAGTATTAGATAGGTAACTAATGTGTTTTTGCGTACAAGCAGATTAACTACAAAATATAACAAGTATATTCGCCGACTTACATCAAAGTGATCTTCACAGCATCGAATGGTGGTCACAATTATTCTCCAATAATTGTCATTTCTCTTTGTAGCTTGAAACCACTTTTCTTTCTCAGTTTTGTGTCAGAAAGTCCAGTCACAAACAATTTATTTGGAAACTTTGTTGAAGTAGTTGGACACATCGGTACAAAACATGAGTCACCACGGCTTTTTTCAGAATATTAGTGGTATTTTTATAATCGCCTGATGCTGATGGATAGTCCACTTTAAATTTTCACAAAAAAAATCTCGAAAGTCGAAAAAATATGCATAAGTATTAGCCTGCGACGAACAAGTACGACCAGTGACAGACAGGAATGACGTCATCGGAACTATAGGTCCTTTTTCGCGCGAAAATTTAAACTGTCAATTTCAAACCGCATTTTTTTCCGATAAATTACAAAGATTTAATTTTTTAATATATTTGTGGTCTATTCTACATGGAATTCTTTAAAATGAAAACATAAATAAAAATATTGCATCTTCCCTATTACGAGTCCCGGTGTCCCCGCAATGATCTCTGGGACGCAAAATTGTCCCGTTTTCTGAGACCGCGTCAACGGACTCATCGGTCGATGCGAATATAGCCGAGAATGGCCAAGACGTCGTCGCTCGCGCTTTGTTGACTATTTATTTGACAGATTTTTCGTTCGCCCACTTCTCGATATTTGTTTTGTTGTTTTTGTTACGTGTTTTTTACGTAGTTTATATTTGACATTAACATTCATATCTGGAGTGAGGCCATTAAGAGGCACGGGGAAGCACTTGCTGTTTCCTTTGACATCTCCAAGGCCTTTGACAGGGTCTGGCACGATAGCCTTATTGCTAAGCTTCCTTCCTTCGGTTTACCCACTCAACTTTGCGTTTGGATTTAAGACTTCCTGAGAGATCGGTCCATTCGAGTGGCCATTGATAGCTGCTCGTCTGGCCAATTGGCAATTAATGCCGTGGTCCCTCAGGGGTCTGTTCTCTCAGCAACTTTATTCTTGCTGCACATTAACGATCTGCGCCCGGTACCTTTGGGTATGCAGACGACAGCACAGTTTCTGAGAGATATGTGTCCAGCACGCGAGCTGGTGGGTCACAGATCCAGTCTCTCCGTGAGGACATGGTTGGGCGCTTGAACTTGTCCTTAAAGGCTGTCTCCAAATGGGGCGATGCCAACTTGGTTAAGTTTAATGCAGCTAAGACCCAGGCGTGTCTCTTCTCCGCATAAAGGAGCCAATTTGAACCGGCTCCTACTTTCCGAGGTGTAACTGTGCCGATAACCGACCGTATCGAGCTTCTTGGGGTGACTTGTAACTCCAAACTGTGGCTTTATTTTTACACGCTCAGTCAACAAGTTTTCATCAAGCTTAATTGAAACTTGAAGGTTAGACTACTACTACTCACCATAGAAATGGAGATATTTTATTGGACTGATTTAAAGGTCCCCGCATGGGAAATTGTTCAAAAATTGTAGACGAAGGTGAATATAAAAAAAGCGTGCTAAGAATTTCATTCTTACTTAAAATCATCACCAGCTATATTAGAATTTTATTTGTAATTTTATTTTATTAAAGCAAATTTGTTCATCTGATAAATATAAATATAACTTATCTTTTCGGGTAAGTATATATATATTTTTAATTCGTAACTTTTAATCTAACTGACTATAGCTAAATAAAAAAAAAAAAAAAAAGTTTTTTTTTTCATTGACATCCTGTTAATTGACCTTAATAAACTAATGTCCCGTTTTGAGACAAAAAATAAATGGTCACGTTAGTCATACTGCTCCTTTTTATGCCGGGTAAATGTTTTATTTTTCCACGGGATTGTAGTCGCGGGTTTGTCCAGGGGTTGCGGGAATGTTCTAACAAGATACCGGGGCCCCGGAACGTAAGAACACAGGGTGGTAAGGAACAGGGTGGGTTTTTAGTCAGTAGAATAGCTTGTCATCATCATTATTTGGTTAGCATTTTCACAACTATGTTTGAGTTGGCTTCCAGTCCTTTTCATGAACGAATGACTACCTGACCTCTACAACCCAGGAGCTAGGTAATAAAAATACCCCTTGGACACTAGTGTCAGATTTTCTGGAAAATCTCATCATTATTTTATCATCATTATCTTTGACAGTTGTTACTACAACTGTCAAATATACAACGTGTAACGGAAACCCCATATCTATCCAAAAGGGCTGAAGTCAACATCTGGTATGAAGTCTGTATGCAGTTTCAGCACAAAAAACTGACTCAAAGAATTGATACCAAATTATTGGTTTCATATATTTCTTGAATACCAATCATAACAAACGTGTCACAGCACTACGAGGGTCAATAACATTCCACGTCACTTGCCAATAACACGATAATTCATTTCGTTCTTCTTAATTTGAAAAATTCGGTCTCTGGTATCAGTGTATTGGAATTTGTAATAAGTTCTACACACGTAGACTTAGGATTACAAAACCCTTGCCATATCGTTTGTTATCATCAGTGATCGGAATAGGTAGAGCTATTTAGGTTCATTGACCGCAACCATTGATGTTAATATAGATATTCCATGGGATTCCGACTGATACTACGGGATTTTATTGATTTTCATTATTTTTGTCAATATGTATAAAAATGGTTTATGTAAGCCATTAAGCGCATGAGCAACTTTGTAAATTTTACAACTGTAAATGTTTTTGTACAACTTCAGAATAAAAATGTTTAAATGATTGTTGTTGAGCGTGCTCCATCTTCGACCACATCATCACTTACCATCAGGTGAGGTGGTGGTCAAACGTGAGCCTATTATCAATAAAAAAAAGAAATTGTTACGTAAAAAAATATATGTGGTTTAATGAATCAAGTTTATCTATTTATTATACTATCCTTAATCTCGTCCTTCTTATATTTACCCGTCAGAAAGGAAGTGTAATGTTTCATTAGTCCCAAAGGCGAGAATAGTGTTTTTATGATTTTACTACTTAAAAACCAAATTCCGGGACTCGGGGAATATCCATATTATTCTATCCTATGGCAAGTACACAAAACAGCTCTACCTATTCCGATCTATGGTTATCATCCAAAGAAGCCGTGCACTTGGTATGTATATACCCTTTAAATTACACGTTGTATACTAATGACATCCAGGACCAACGTCATAATGTGCTTTCCTAAGCACGGAGAAATCTCGATATGTTAAGATAGTCACCCATCCACGCACTAAATCATCAAGCATTGCTTAACTTTGAAGAAAACCGTGTGGCTTTAATTATTTAGCCACGAGCTCCACTACGGGTTTATATTTATAACTAGCTTGTGCCAGTGCTAGCGGCTTCGCCCGCGTTGGAAGTTTTTCCCGTGTAAATACCGATCCCGTGGGAATTTCGCAAAATCCTTTCTTAGCGGATGCCTACGTCATAACATCTACCTGCATGCCAAATTTCAGCCCGATCCGTCCAGTGGTTTGGGCTGTGCGTTGATAGATCACTATGTCAGTCAGTCAGTCACCTTTGAATTATATATATTTAGATGTTGAATAAATCAGGATTCGGTTTAAAGGTGATAGGGCAACAATTTCCATAAGTTAATAAATTATTCTTAAAGATGGGAATTATATATCAACACAGAATAGGCCACTTGATACTTCCATATTACCACTTAAATGTCAAGTACAATACTCCTGGTTAATAACCTGTTCACAAGTTTAGAAACTAAGAAATTCGTGGAAAATCTTAGCTATGACGTCGATGTCTTAACCTTGGTAATAAAATTGAGGAAACTCTTATAGGAACACGCATTTACTAGCTTTCTTTTATTCTTGGTTCATTGTCTACTTTATTAAATGTATTAATATTATAAAGCGAAAAAGTTTGCTTATCGCGCTGATCTACGAAACTACTGAGTGGATTTGATTAAAATTTGTTATGGAAGTAGCTTGAACCTTGAGAAAAGTTATAGGCCAACTACAATAGAAGGAGGTTATTATTTCATCTATACAACGTGTAACGGAAACCCCATATCTATCCAAAAGGGCTGAAGACAACATCTGGTATGAAGTCTCTATGCACAGTTTCAGCATAAAATAACTGACTCAAAGAATTGATACCAAATTATTGGTTTCATATATTTCTTGAATACCAATCATAACAAACGTGTCACAGCACTACGAGGGTCAATAACTTTCCACGTCACTTGCCAATAACACGATCATTCTTTTCAATCTTCTTAATTTGAAAAATTCGGTCTCTGGTATCAGTGTATTGGAATTTGTAATAAGTTCTACACACGTAGACTTAGGATTACAAAACCCTTGCCATATCGTTTGTTATCATTCATAGAAGCCATGCAGTTGGTATGTATATACCCTTTAAATTACACGTTGTATATGTCTATCTATATACTAGTATTAGTTACACCTTACACGTACACAAACAGTCAGTCACACACCACACTTACAACACACTCACATACACAACACACAACACAAACACGCAAGCATATAATAATATACTCTTATACACAACTAGTTAATTTTGTATTACTCAGTAGTTTATAATATGTATTAAAATTTAGGCTAGCCACTGTTGTACCGAGGAGCACTGACTCCCATAACACAGATTACTCTAGCTTGGGAGTCAGCAGACTCATATTTTGTATATTTTCCCTTCCAAAAAATGTATGTACTCATTGACAGTTGTAATGTTATTTGGTTGTTAATAAAGTTATTATTATTTAAAAAAGTAGATACCTATAGCCTAGGGTGAGGACCTGGTGATGTCTCCCTAGCACAGACTCCAGTTTTTTGCAGAAGACCTTCTTACTCTTACTTAGACCTAGTTCAAAAATTTTAAGGCTATCTTTGTGAAGAAAGAACAATCAATTTTCTTATTATTAATTACATTAAACACGCAATTTCATGACACACATCACATAAATGGGCAGCAATGTTTCCACTACTAGGACATTTAAGCCTCCTCTCTATGATAGAGAATGATTCATAATCCACCGTAGTGCAGGTCAGCGGATATCACATTTCGAATTTTCGATACTAAGACATACCAGTCCCTGCCGGGTTTGCGGGAATGTTCTAATGAGACACCGTGGCCCTGGAACATACGGGCAGCTAAAGGAAGTGGGTGAGTTTTTAGTCAGTAAAAGTCTGACACTCCCGCTCCACCCAGAGCGCAAGGAGTAAAAAAGAACGTGCCGGTTTACTAACGATGTTCTCCTTCACCGTTTTGCCTGCCTGGTGAATCTACGACCTACCTCGTATGTCACAACTAGGTTAATAATGCTCTTGCAATTAAAACTCCTAACCAATTAATTTAAGATAAAGCTTCACACGTCAATCCGTTTAATCCTGACACGTTTAACTCAACATAATCATGCTAGAAAATATACCAGGTTTCAACACGGAACGCGTTGCTAAATTCATTAGAACATCCGAACGTAATTCCACATATAATCCACACACCTAATCCTATTACGCTTAGCGAGACATTTTCAGTCTATTCCCCAGAATATAATGAAGAAACTAAGGGTTTGGTCACACAGAGATGCACCATAACATTGAATTTGGGTACTACTAGCAACTTGTCCCGGATGAGCACGGTTTCATTCTGATAATTTACACAAAACGTTAATAAATTAATCATTAAAACCTTCCTCAAGAATCACTCTATCCATTGGTGAAAAGCATATGAAAAACTGTTCAGTAGTTTTTGAGTTTAACGCGAATAAACTGACTAACAGACGCGGCGATAAACTTCGTTTTATAATAATATGTGAGGATTGTTTGGATAATTATACTGTGTTTGCTTAATTCCTAGCTTAATTAACGCAATCCAATGTACCAGCCATGTTATCTATTTTCTAACCTTGGTTTACTGGTACAGAATGCCTAAGGCTGTAAGTCCTGCTTTGTATATTTTTGCAAGAAACTTTAAATAATAAATAAACCGTGAGGCGCGGCACAATACCGTCGCCGCTGGGCTTCTGCGTATTCTCTCAATAAAATATGTACCTTTTCGTCGAGTAAATAAAGTTCTATATTGTATATCTCGTCATTATATTTAAAAAAATCACCTCATCACGACGCGTCGTGATGAGGTGATTTGACACCCCAATCGTATCGATTTTGTCGACCGCTGCATATCCAGTACAAAAAAGAATCAGGTGATCTTATACTTTCCGAGCTTACGGCTAGTAATTTCAATGATTTGGAAATGTCTTATCAAAAACCAACCATAAAAGAAAATATGCGACACGGTATCAATCCACTTCATGCGTGGATACGTGTTTTTGAGTTTTTGTTGCATCTTAGCTATAAAAATGATCCATTGGTACAAAAATGGAGAATCAGTAAGGGTAGCCCTGAAAGCCAAATAGTTGAACAACGAAAGAAACGCATTCAGACTGAAATAAGAAAGAGGATTGGATTATTAGTGGACGTAGTGAAACCTAATGCCGGAACGACAAATGATGGCAATTCAGCCCGGAAAGCACTATCAGATAAATACCGTGGCACATTTACTGAGATTTTAGGTCTGGATGCATGGTTAGTCGACAGATTGCATATTATCCTTGTGACAATATCTTGTGAATATGCTACAGACGCAAAAAAGTTTGGCAATTTTTGCCGCACGCTCGCAGAAAAGTACGTTCAATTGTATAATTGGCACCCGATGACTGTCACTATTCACAAAATTCTAGTGCACGGAGAAGAGATTATTGAATCCAGTTCACTTCCTGTCGGGATGCTCTCAGAGCAAGCGGCCGAATCACGCAACAAATTGTGGCGGTCTGATAGAGAAAGTCACTGCCGCAAAGTAAACAGGATACAAACCATGGTTTACCTCTTTCACCGTGCATTAGAATCATCAGACCCATTGATTTCTATGTCACACCACATTTCACGTCGAAGTTCATACTAGCGGCTTTGTGTGCCAGAAGCTGTACTCGAACTTTTAAAACCAATTCACGAAGAAAATTTGCAATTAGCAGGAGGCGAAGATGAAGACGAAGACTCATCATTGGATGGATCTGTTTCATTGGATGATGATAATGCAGATGATGATGGCTGCACGTTAATATTAAGCAACGAAAGCGATTTGTATGAGTAGGTTATTTATTGGATGTGGTTCCAAAATAAAAAGTGTATTAACCAATGATGTCTTAAAGTAGTTTGGTGTCAGTACCATGTTGAAATTTATTTATTATTTACAAAAAATATACCTATATTTGTTTGACCTTTAAGCGACAACCCTATTTCGTACCATTTGACCTTTGAACTAAATGGCACATAATTCCCAAAGGCCGCAATTGTGCAACCTGGTTTTTTTATCAGTGATAGGCCTTATTACGAGGAATATTTCTATGCTAGTCACAAGTCGCACTTTTGAGTTTTTATGGAGAAAAAAAATAAAAACAAAAATATGAAAAAAATTAAATTACTTAGTATCTAGAAGTGATTTTCTAAAAATAAAAACTAACAAACATGTGCCTAAAGATTTTCCATTAGACTGTATTTATTTGAAAACATTATCTTGGTTCATTAAATTTACAGAAAATATTTAACATGTTTTTAGGTTAAAGTTCACGTAAGTTTTATTATTTTATATTATAAAAAGTATATGAAATAGACACTTGGGTGTTCTAGTCTTGCATTTTAAATGCATTTCTTGATCAGTTTACATAATAAACAGCATAGGGAATTTTTTTGGGTCCGATCAAACACTGTGCGACGCGTCGTATCTCTTTGTGTGCTGTCCCTAGCTAAAAGCCTGACTATATCGCTGAAACTCGTTGAAAGCCCTACAATAACGCTGAAACCCGATGAAAGCGTCATCCGGCCGGACTGTGGGCCGGACGTTATAAATTAATTTATTAATATCACGCTCACTATGAGCAAATTGGACAATGTTTGTTGGTACCACTAATGTGGGAAAATCTACTTACATTTAGAAAATGTCATATTACAATATGAATTAGTTAAACAGATGGTGTAAGGTTCCACGAGTATAATTTATGTGGGAATGGGTAATGGGGGTTTTCCTAATAATCTCTGCTGTTGCTATGTAATGGCCAAACGTTTAAGGAATGGTATTTTATATATCTGTGCCATGATACCAGTTGTAAAAACAGTCAACGTAATATGGCATGACTGAGATACGTAATATTTGTTACTTCTTATTACAAGCTTTTTAACTAGCTTATGTATGACATAAGTAATGAGAGATAACCTTGCTATTTTCCACAAATTGTAAATAAGCTAGTTTTAAGAAATTTGTAAGGTTTTTGTAAAATAAATATATTATTATTATTATATCTTATATTATTGGCTGATACAAAAATGTCCTAAAAATGTTGCATAATCTGCCGCTAACCGCTAGGCAGCTATAACTTCCAAGAGTAACGTTTAAAGAGTTTGATTTAGTTTGATATTAGAATAATAATAAACCATTTATTTTCAGATTACAAAAACGCATACCCACTCAACCAAAGTACGCACTTATAGTAACAATTGTATTAGAAATAAATCTTCGTTATTAAAACTATTTCACACCAAGAAAAGGCGTCATGTTAAGCTGCGTGGTATCGCATAGGCTTTCGCGGAATCGCCAATACACGACACCCTTTGGCCAAAACTCTTCCTGAATGAAAGTGTCAATATGATGTGTCGGAATCCGCACCACAAACGACTTGAAGTTTACGTGCTGTAGCGCGACTCTAACTTTACCCTCAAGATCGAATTATCCAATCAAACGAATCAGGAGACTAGAAAGCATTTAAAACCAATAATAACTTATGTAAGTCATGCGTGTACTACGTATGTACGTGACACAAGTTAGCGTTTACCTCGAACATCACGCTTGTACTTGTCTCTCATTATCTTCAAACTCCGGCTTTTTCTGTTTAATTTTCAGGTAGCATTATTTAGTGATATAAGTAGGTTACGTACCGTCCCGAAATGAAAAGAATGAATTTTCCTTTCTATTTATATTTATAACAAAGAAAAAACAAAATACATATTAAAATTTTGGACAAGAACCTTGTTACCATTGGAGTTACTAATAATTAAATTTCATTTACCTACGTGAATAAAAACAATCAAAGCAACAAGTATATTTGCACACGCACATATAAGTAAGTAAAGAGCGGAAATTGATAGCGACACGGATATTTAATTTAGGGAGATGATAATACAAATCGTGGGATGGATTATTATTGCTCCAAAGTACCTACCTTCATCCAACCCACAAATTGATTTTCAAATCGATTCCAGTCTCGTTCAGCTAGACATGAATATTTTTTTAAGAGATCTAGCAAATATGTTTCAATTCACATTACTATTCCTAGCAATAGTGTTAACTCTTCCAACTAAGCTAAATATGCTTGTTTGAAGTGGATGAACACCGCAATAGTGTAATGGTTGAACCCAGCGACCTCTAGATCACAAGTCTGATACAGCCATTATAGCGGTTATTGACGCTTAAATATTGATTCATATTGTTCGCAATTCGTAGTCAGAGATATTAAATGCACTTTTCTATTAAACATTGCACTACAGGTGCTTAGTTTTTAGGGTTCTGTAGCCAAATGGCAAAAAACGGAACCCTTATAGTTTCGACATGTCTGTCCGTCTGTCTGTCTGTCTGTCTGTCTGTCTGTCTGTCTGTCTGTCTGTCCATACATCCGTATGTCACAGCTATTTTTTCATTCCTCGACTGAGCTGTATACCTAACGAGTTTAAAGTACCAATACACAAAACATACGAGTATGAACACACACTAGATCGCAAACAAATAGCGATGCTCGCTCGGGAATACTGTTTGTTCTTATTACAGTTGCAACGGTACGTTTAAAACGCAGATACGATGAACCTTTGAACGCCATTTTGTATTTCAATATATTTTCATCATCATCTTCCTGCCCTTATCCCAGTAGCTTGGGGTCAGCGCGTTTTTGTCTTCCATTCTCTCCTGTCAAGCGTTATAGCAACATGTACTCCTTTTTCTTTCATATCATTGCTCACATAATCCATCCATCTTTACTTTAGCCTTCCTATACCTCTCCATCCATGAACATTCGCTTTTGGTTACGCGTGTCCAAACCAAGATAGGCGACTTCCTTTCAATTTTTCCTTAATAGGCGCCACTTTCAAAGTTCCTCTTATATATCTACTCATATCTTACTCCCTCCATTCTTGTCACTCCACACATCCATCTCAACATTTGCAGCTCTACTACATGCAATCGTTTTTCACAGCCCAACATACCGATGCATACAATATAACAGATCTAACGAGAAACTTTACTTATTAAGAGGCACCTGTGGGTCGCTGGTTGTGCAATGATTGTGTTGTAAATGAAAAGCATTTAGAAAATGAAAAGCCATTACAATACCACTATGCTTATGGTGTAACTTATACGTCATTCAAAATGGAATCAAAATTCAAATTATTATAAGGACAATTTTAAATAAGCAAACCACTCAGGGTTCCTTAAGCGGTCAACAATACAGCTTCTTCTGAGCATGGTCCTTGGAGACACGATACACTTGCAACCTAAATCTGTAGGTTTGGGTTGTATGCTGCATCCCGTCGACTTTTTAGCTCAAGTTATTAATTTTCGCTACCAGGTTATAACAATCTTAAGTACTTCTAAAAAATACTTAGGTACCTACGCTTATTTTATGTAGGACACATACTAGCCTACGCTGCGAGTACCAAACGTAATTCAAACCGTGTGACGTCTTTAAACAACTTTAAACTTTAGAACAAACGAAGCAATCCTAGAATCCAAGAAGCAATAAATTATGAATTTAGAGACACATGTACAATAACAAACTCACTCAATATTATCGCATGTCTGTCCATCACCACAATATAATAATTATGAATTGATGTGTTTCTAAGACAAAGTCCATGATTTTAGCTTCAAAAATTTTGTGACAAAACTATCTTAATGCACATAGCAATAGGTACACATAATATAGGTGAAAAGATACGTAGTCACGTAAGACACTCGCTCGAGTTAAAGATAGACTGACACGCACATCTTACCAAAACCCGAACCAAAGGCTTTAAATACTAAGTCATACTGTTCAATAACTATCTGTAGGATATTTTAAATGTATGCAACGTATCCCAAAATTCAACGAAACGCACCATTTTTATTGAATAAGAAGTAGGGCGTCCAATCCCGCAGCCTGAATTCAATCTCGGTATTTGCGGGACTACGAATTTCCAATCCCGCGGGATCTCGGTATTTGCGGGATCCCGCATATTGAAAATATTCACATTTATGTAAGGCAAATAAAACAATGAATTAATCAACTAACTCCACGTTTGTTTACGTTACTATTAGTATGAGATCAATCTAATTACACCGTTTATTTATTACAAAAAAAAACAATGAATTAATCTACTAACTCCACATTTATTCCAGTATTACTACTAGTATGAGATCAATCAAATTACATCGTTTATTTATCACAAAAAAACAATGAATTAATCAACTAACTCCACATTTATTTACGTATTAGTATGAGATCAATCAAATTACACCGTTTTTTCTTCACAAAAAACAGTAACAAATACTGAATAAAAAACTTTACTGATATTTTAGGCTACATACTTAGGCTACCACTGACTGAAATTCGGCTATATTAGGCCACATAAGCTGAGAAAAACGGGTGACATCGGCCCCCGCGTTGTTTGCAACACTGCCGGTCAGCCAGTCACCGAGCGATCGCGCTCGCGAGAGGTCGTATGCATGCTTTTTTCAGTCCCGCAAATCCCGCGGATCCCGCGCCCGTAATCCCATCGCATCACGCGGGATTGGAAAATGACGCGGGATCCCGCAATACCGAGATCTCGGTATTCCGGGATTGGACGCCCTAATAAGAAGTAAGCGAAAAAAAGTAAACATATTTTTTTTACACTGTGATGGGTAAAAGTGAGCTGAAAGTAAAAATCTTACAAAATACTGGGGTTTACAAAAAACTAGTGTAAATCTCATAGGCATTCTGGAATGTCTGAAGATCCGACAAAATTAATAATTTGAAAATATTTTAAAATTGTGGTTGTTAAAAATATCGTAAGGGGTGTAAAGCGCGTTATACACGATCCATCCGCGCTGTACGTCCGCTCAAGGCCGCGGCGCTGGACGTAGCATACACACTATCGTGTGCATATCTAGCATGGTCCATCCGCGCTGTACGTCCACTCAAGGCCAATTTGCGGACGTCCCTGTGGACGAGCTGGCATTAACTTTCTTTCTCAAATAACCGTTTCTAATAATGTCTATTTTTTTACGCACGGTGTCAATAGTTGCAGCTTCTGCCAAAATGGTCACCAAATCTAATAATGCATTCATTCTTTTTTTTTTGTGAATGTAGTCTGCACTAGAGACATTCCACAGACATTCGTGGGACTTATATCGTTCGATAAATCTTGCTAGTGTTTCGCGATCCATTTTGACATGCGACTCATATAAGCTTTATGATATATCTGTGTAATCTGCTGTACAGCAAGTTTATACACGATCAAGCATGCACGATGCAGGATTGCTCTGACGTACGTCCGCATTATTCACTGTCTATCTGCACGACGTTCGCGGTGGTGGGGGTGCTCGCTGGATGAAAAATTGGTCGTGCAAGTCCAGCAAACAATTAATAATAATTATCGACGTACGTCAAGCCTATTCATGGTAGTTTTGCATCGTGCATCGTGCATGGCCTTGGCGGGACGTACAGCAAGATGGACCGTGTATAACGCGCTTAAATCGAATTATTCCAAAATTCTTTTTTTAATTACAAAAAATAAAATTGAGATACTTTTTCTTTTCTGTTTTTATTTTGAGTGGCCACGACCAAGCTCACCATCAGTCTACTTCTCGTTGACACTTTGCTCAAAAATGACAGTTTCTCAACAGCAAACACACGTAACATGTCGAAGCACTCTTAAAATGTCTTTCACGTTGTTTCTTCCCGTTACGTCCATTTCCCCAATGATCCACTTAGTGAAATAGGTAGAATGTACGACAACAAACGACATTATTCTCCATTTTATTCGAAACCAACGGAATTAGGGACCAAGCACGTACAAGCAAATATAGAGGGTGCCTGTGGAGATTTTATTTTGAAGTAGTAGTATAATCACCACAGAACAGATAAAAGAGGTTAGAAAGGAAATAGTTCCTGATTAGTATGAGAACGCGTGTCGCCGCTTCTCTCCCCACTCTTTAGTTCTACTACAAGCAAGAGGCCCGTTACGTATGCGAATTACGCACACAAATAAATTACACATACTTAAATCGAGAGCTTGCTACTGATTGTACGATTGTACCGATGATGGAACGGGAATGAAATATAAATGAAAAGGATTTTTTTTATATTTCCCTTGATAACTTGTTGAGTCACTCACAATTAAACGGGTTTATTTAATGTTTATTTTTATTTGTTGTTGTTGCATTGATGTGTATCACTGTATGTATAATATATATATATATTTTTTTTTTTTGCATAATATCTATGTAGCTTTTTAAGCTACAATGCAGAATATTATGAGAACCAATAAATAATTATCATACAGTTGAGGTGCGAAGTCACGGAACCTGTATTTTCTGTTCCGTGTGCGCGAAGTAAATCAAATGTATTACTTACCAAATTTTTAAAAGTTATAATTAACTCATTCATTTTAAATGAAAATATTATTAATTTAGTCGTTCTCAAGCGATGCACTAACCAATGAACAGAATTATTATATTTCATTCAAACTGAAATACTTGTAAAGGTAGATATTATCAAATCCGTGATATAAGTGCAGAACAGTATTAATATGGATATTCGCTTGAATGTTATTAAGTGTATTAATGAACAAACACATGAAAAGAATCATCAACCGGCACTAGCTCGATCAGTAGGAATCAACTCGTACTCGAAGGGTCCTCAATTTTCAATAGATCTTTCACTTTTGCGTATTGTAATATAACATACATAATTAAATATAAATTAATTAATTCAATTATTATGGTACTCGCCGGGTATCGCATTCAGAAACGCGATACAACCATTTCCCAAGGAATTTACAGTTTACGTTTACATCACAAGCTATGCATACCACTTACCTTGGCAATCTTATGCAGCAGAGCAGTAGTGGAGCTAGTTTTGAACAGACCTAGGGCCCGACGTCTCAGGCCTTGTCCGAGGCACGCCTCAACAGCACCGCAGAGAGCCGTCACGCCTCCACTTTCTTCATGCACGAATTTTCGGGTTACAGCCTGGATAAAAAATAAAAATTGATTAAGTTTAAGGATGTAAATACTCTTTTCGAAAGTCTTCAGCTACATAACGTTTCGAAATTTTTTTAATACAACTTTTTTCTCCCATTCTAAACTAGCTGATTTTAGTATCCAATTTTCTGCAGTCATTCGGAAGTTCTGCGTACATACATTTCAATTCGGCGATACATTTTTATTTCACACTAGCTTGTGCCAGCGGCTTCGCACGCGTGGGAAGTTTTTCCCGTGTAAATTCCGATCCCGTGGGAATTTCGCAAAATCCTTTATTAACGGATGCCTACGTCATAACATCTACCTGCATGCCAAATTTCAGCCCGATCCGTCCAGTGGTTTGGGCTGTGCGTTGATAGATCACTATGTCAGTCAGTCAGTCACCTTTGAGTTATATATATTTAGATTGATATCAAAATAGCGACAGTACACTACAATAAACCCTCGATTTATAAAACTAACTACAGTCTTGTAGAGCCAAATCAATCTGGGAACAATCTAACCACGAAACCACAACCTAGAGTATATCGGTTGAAATACAATACCCGCGTTACATATCCACAAATTGATAGATTAACAGATTCTACGAGTATCAAACATTTCTGTCCAGCAAATTGTTAGCAAATGTAACCGCTGTTTCGGCTCAAATAATTTAATATCAGTATCGCTGAGCTCCATTCCTAGAACTGATAACAGGGATTAACAAGTTTCAGAGCCAATCTATTCATTTCAAACTGTTAACCTTCGTTGGATGAAAAATTTTCGTGTTCGATATCTCGCGTTAACTGATTGAGCATTTTATAATGAGGAGAATAAAAAAGGTAAAACTGGTGTAAGTCCGATAAAAAAAAGATTGATCTCTCTCAAATTAGAGCCGATATCTGAGCTTTAGAAGGAAATCCTTTTGAAAATGAAAAGTAATTTCCAGAATATGAAAGTTGAGTGAGAAGGTTCAATATCGATTTGTACTTCTACGGCCAAATGACTAATACGACATCTTGCCATAGGAGTGCCATGCAATAGCATCGGGAGGAATATTTTATGTCGATGGTTGAAGAGACCCTCTTGTAGGCGGAGCTCGTGGCTAAAGCGGCACATGTTGATCTTCAAAGTTAAAAAACGCTTGCTAAGGTCGGTCTAACGAATGGTGACCATCTTAAGAGGAGGCTCCCTAAATTGTATGTAATTTTGTATTAATATTCTGAAACAATCACGACAACAATCAAAATGGAACTTTAGTATATGATTTATTGGATCTTTTTCTTTCCGTGTCTAGACCAGTTTCGTAATTGGAACATTTTCGCTTGATTAATTTTTTAATCGAAGATCATTTCTTTTTTAAAGATTATTCAAAATTTAATCAAGATTACTCGGCTTTTATGTCTAAAATTAGTATTGACAGTAAGAAAATATAGTTTGTTATCCAAATATAGGACATTTTTTCTCTAGATCAATTATTACTTTAGTTATAAACGAAATAAGAATTAAGACTTACGACATTTAGTTTCGAACCCGAATATGGTAAAAGAGCGCACGCGATATTCTACTTTATTACTGCTGTGTTAGCGTTTAGCACACAACGGCAGTTTCGAAACCGAACATGGTTAAAGAGCGCACGCGATATTCAACTTTAATACTGCTGCGTTAGCGTTTAGCACACAACGGCAGTTTCGAAACCGAACATGGTTAAAGAGCGCACGCGATATTCAACTTTATTACTGCTGCGTTAGCGTTTAGTATACAACGGCCTAACCGGGTTGGATGGGTGCGGAGCTTGCGTGAAAATTATTTTCGAGTTACCTCCGTGCGTCGGAAGCACGTTAAGCAGTTGGTCCCAGCTGTCAGTTGTACATCTTTGACAGTCGTTACAGGTAGTCAGAAGCCAGAAAATCTGACACAGGTCTCGCCAAAGGGTATCGTGTTATCTAGCTACTACTAGGTTGTGGAGGTCAGATAGGCAGTCGCTACGTGTAATACACTTCTGCATCCGATTACTGGAAGCTGACCCACACATAATTGGGAAATGGCTTACCTAATATATGGTGAAACTTTCCAAATACTTCATATCTATACTAATATTATAAAGCTGAAGAGTTTGTTTGTTTGCTTGAACGCGTTAATCTCAGGAACTACGGTTCTGATTTGAAAAATTCTTTCAGTGTTAGATAGCCCATTTATCGAGGAAGGCTATATATAGGCTATATATCATCACGCTAAGACCAATAGGAGCGGAGCACTAATGAAGAATGTTTCAAAATCGGGGGATTTTTTTTCCACGCGGACGAAGTCGCGAGTGGAAGCTAGTATTATCTATACTAATATTATAAAGCGGAAAAGTTTGTTTGTTTGTTTCTTTGCTTGAACGCGCTAATCTTCGAAAGTACTGGGTGGATTTGGATGCAATTTGGTATGGAAGTAGCTTGAAGCTTGAGAAAGGTTATAGGCTATAGGCTTTTATAAGGTTATAGGCTTATAAGGTATAAGCTTATAAGGTTATAGGCTTTTTACGCGACTGCAAAAAGGAGAGTTATGTTTTTACCGTGATAGAATCCACGCGAGCGAAGCCCCGCGTGAGTACTAGTTAGTACATAAGTCCAAAGTAACTAGACCTAGAGAAGCTAGTGACTAGCTATTTTGGTAATATGTACGTAGTTATTGTTAAAACATAAATTTTATTACTAACTAGCTTTTCCTCCGGCTTCACTCACGTGTAAAGTTCTGCATCAGGTGTTCCAGTTTTCGAAATCTATTATAGCCTATATGTTGCCTACACATAATAGCTATACAAAAACAGTTTCATTCAAATCCGTCTAGTAGTTCCGGAGATTAGCGTGTATAAACAGACATACGTTTTAAACATCAGACTATTACTGTTTCTTTATTTATTTTTTAATATATCCAATGTACAGACACACTTTTCTACTGATATATTATCTGTATTGATGTCATCTGTTTAATATAAAATTGGCCAAGTGCGAGTCAGACCCGCCCATGAAGAGTTCCGTAGTAACTACGCCAAATAACTTTGGTTTTCATAGTGTTTGTATGAAATACAATCTTATATTTGCGGTTTTAGAAAATGGGCTATATCTCAAAAACTGCTGACCCGATCTTGTTCAAACTAATTTTCGTTGAAAGATTTTATTGAGATTTACAGTAATTTTGTTTTAAGATTTTTCACTCCATTATTATAAAAGTTAGAGGTCACATTTTACCACTTTGGGAGCGTATATCTTTTAAACGATAAAGTATAGGAAAAAGAGGTTCTAGAACATCAATGTCAATTTTAAATACCTGTATATAAATACCCTGTATATGAATATAAGTTAGATGAAAAAAATATTTTTGCTTTCAGTTCCATGTATGGGGAAAACCCCATAATTTATTTTTTGTCTAAAAATCGTAAAGACGACATGACGAAACTATAAGGGTTCCGTTTCTTGCTATTCAGCTACGGAACCCTAAAAAGTGCAAGTCGGACTCGCGCACGAAGGGTTCCGTACCATTGTCTATAAAAAAACTGTCTAAAAAAAAATCACATTTGTTGTATGGGAGGCCCCCTTAAATATTTATTTTATTATATTTTTTTTGGTATTTGTTGTTGTGGCAGCAGAAATACAACATCTAATAAAATTTCAACTGCCTAGCTATCGTGATAGCTTTCACCAGACACCAGGCTGTATCTCATGAACCACGGTTCATGAGATACATCTTGATGACAGAAAGCGGAGCCTTAGTAATAGGGTCCTGTTTTTACCCTTTGAGTACGGAACCCTAAAAATAACAAATATTTATATTACTAGCTTTTGCCCGCGACTTCGTCCGCGTAATAAATAGTTACTTTGGGCTAACGTTAAATTTAACCCCGATTTTGAAGCATTCTTCATTGGCGCTCCGCTCCTATTGGCCTTAGCGTAATGATATATAGCCTATAGCCTTTCTCTATAAATTGACTATTTAATTAAAAAATAATTTTTAATTCGAACCAGTAGTTCCTGAGATTATCGCGTTCAAACAAACAAACAAACTCTTCAGCCTTATATTATAAGTATAGATAGCTGTTGCCCGCGACTTCATCCACGTTTCCGTCGTTTTTCGTAAAAAAAAGTAGCCTATGTCCTTCCTCACGGTTTATTTATTTTTTATTTATTGATTAGGCACTTCAACGACTTACTCACTAAAGCATACACAGAAATCACAAACAGTTGTAGGTATAGTGAGCACGTCACTTATAGAAGTGCTCAGCATTCACAGCATTGCGTGCTTAACACTTTTATATACAAATACAAATACAAATTGTCTGGACTTTAAAAGAGACTTTGACCTCTGAGTTTGTTTCGGTGTTTCTTCTCAGAGTAGTCAGTTAGGAAATACCGGCCTCATCTAGCTAAACTAAACACGCAAAAAAACATGACGTGTAAAAGTGTTATTTATAACCAATTTACAGAATAAATATTTCATTTCATTTCATTTCATTTCATTTCCTTTTACATAACATTCAATTAACATTATAATTACGTTACATTTCTATTCAATTAAATTACATTAAAATAACATTTCTATTACCTTAAAATTACACTACAATATCATTTAATTACAATCTTATTAAAGTGTGATCGATAATTATAATTTTAAATTATATTTAATTCATTTAACATTAAGAATAGCACAGTACATATGTTATAATAAGGGGTTGATAAGGGTAGATTAATTTAATACGGTTACATTTATATAAAGGGTTGATAAGGGGAAGTGAATGAAAGAGAATGCAATCGTTATAAGGTGTTTCATATATCGCATACGTCCTGAGATTCGGAGTTGGACACGAGATTAGAACGGTATTGACGGAAGGGGTTTGAAAATATGTCGATGCTACTGGTCCGTGCAGCGATTTTATTATATTTGTTCATGAGGCGGTTCATGGGCGCGGTGCTCCCAAGCTTAGTACGACTTGTGGTCGTCGCAAAGGTTATGCTTTCACGACTAGTTCTGAGAATTTGCTGTCGAGGTACAGCTATTCTAATTTCAGCCAAAAGATCCGGAGCATTGACTAAACCGTTGACTATTTTGTAGAGGAAGATTTGGTCTGTCACGTCTCGTCGGTGTTCGAGTGTGCACATATTGAAATGGCTAAGTCTCTCATTATAAGAGGAATCTCGTGGACAAACTGTGCTCTTAAAACAAAGATATCTTGTGAAGCTTCTTTGGATACGCTCAATCCTGTTCACATGGACACGATAAGTAGGGTTCCAAACTGGAGATGCATAGTCCAGGAGACTTCTCGCAAGGGTATTGAAGAGAACCTTTAAGGTTGAGATCGATTGAAAATCCCGACATATTCTTTTGATAAAGCCAGCCATTTTTGCAGCCCTGGCAGTGATATGGTCGATATGATTAATGAAAGACAGTTTCGAGTCTAAGTGCACGCCAAGGTCTCGAATCGTGTCCACTTTTTGTAGTGTAACCCTGTTAATTGCATATGATGTTGGTAATGGCCTACGTTTCTTTGTAAATGTTATGTGGTAGCACTTTTTCGCATTGAGGGACATCCGATTTTGTATGCACCAATCGTGAACTGAGTCAAGGTCTGTCTGGAGCAACTGCACGTCAACGTTTGTATTAATTTCTTTGTAAATTTTCAAGTCGTCAGCAAAAACAGAGCAATTGCTGTGTTTAACTGCCAGGACTACGTCATTTACGAACATTAAAAACAAAATTGGACCCAAGTGAGAGCCTTGCGGGACTCCAGATGTCGAGATATAAGCTGGTGACTCATATCCTTTAACAACCACTCTCTGTTGTCTTCCTGTAAGATAAGACTTAAACCAAAGGAGTAAGTGACCAAATATGCCAAACCCTTCGAGCTTCTTTAACAGGATAAAATGATCCACCTTGTCAAACGCACTGCTGAAATCAGTATATATCGAGTCAATCTGCGCGCCAGAATCCATCAGTACACCGATTTGATTGACATAGTGGACCAAATTAGTAGTAGTGGATTTGCGAACACAGAAACCGTGTTGTTGGGTTGCTAACTGAGGATTAATAAGTGTTGTAAGTAAAGGACACAGCAGGGGTTCAGTCTCAATACGGAACCGCACAATATTATTGTTAATAGCTGTGCCCGCGACTCCGTAAGCGTGTAACTCCTTGTGTATTATTAAGTTAATGTATTGGTAATATTGTTTAGATCACGTTCACATGAGGCTTAAGTACCTATAGAACGAAAATTCTTCAGCGCAGCTTCCGGGTAAACTATGTTGAAAGTTGACCCGTCCGGCACGTGAACATAAAGATTTCTAGAACTGCTAACCCGGGAAAGAGCGACGTACGACTGACCATGCGAGAAACAACTGACACCGAGATCTACTCCAGCAACACGAAAAGTCTGCCCTTGAGCCTTATTAATTGTCATTGCATAACACACCGATACTGGGAATTGCGTTCTTTTAAATTGGAATGGAAAATTATTTGGTATTATGGGAATTCTGGGAATAAAGACGGTTTCTCCTGCACCGCAACCTGTTAAAATTTGAACCTCGATTATATTTTGTTGCAACTGGGTTACTTTTAGCCAAGTTCCATTGCAAAGTTGTGGTGGTTTTAAATTTCGGAGCAGAATAATAATCAAAAAGCTTCAAACTGCTAAGCTATCGGGAGTTACACGTGTTATTGTGAGTCAACCATAAAAGATAGATATATGCTGTCGTGGGATATTTTTTATATAATTTTAAGGAGAACATTTCCGTCATAAATGATTTCTGTGTAGCTTTAACCATTAAGGTTGCACTCGCGACGGAAGCTTAAAAAACCGGTCAAGTGCGTGTCGGGCCACGCGCAGTGTAGGGTTCCGTAGTTTTTATAACAGCCAAGTGCGTGTCGTATTCGCTGACTGATCGTTTCGTACCATGCTCTAACTAAAAGCCAAACATGACTACCTAACTAATTTGACTTCTTATACAAATCCTCACCTGATCCGACAATTTTGCACGGAAAGTTTCAATTTTTTTTTTTGAGATTTGTATAAAACTTGTAATAGCCGGTGTTTTGAATTTAAATACGGACACAGAGCTACACTACTCAATCGTCACAAGAAGCTAGCACGATACAACTGGCGCTTAGCGCCATCTATCAACATTTCTATAGAGTTGTTCGAAATTTTCGAGTCAAATACAATTGGTCGACTATTACACGTAAACTTGTAAAGCCCACTTATGTGTGATAGTTTTCCTTTAAATTTCGTTATATATAGGTACTACTGCCGTGACATTAGAATTTCTATAACCGTTTAGTTGATAGAGGGGGCGGACACTTGACTCTAACGAAAATTGGTACTTTAAAGCTTGATAAGTCACGAACGGTTTACTTAATCAAAAAACGGTCTTAACAAACCCCTAATATTATTGAAACACCTATCCAACGATATCCCACACTATGGGAAAAACAAAAAAAAAATATTATCATCCCACTTTACATGTATGGGAGGTACCCTAAATAATTGTTTTTTTCAAAATGTTATTTTACCACTTTTTTGGCGTCATTAACGTGTATACTCATGCCAAAGTACAACTTTCTAGTACCAATAGTTTTTGAGCTAAACCGCGGACAGACGGACAGACAGACGGACATGGCGAAACTATAAGGGTTCCTTGTTGACTACGGAACCCTAAAAATGGAGTAATTTCTCCCGTTTTCCCAACATTTCCCTTCACTGCTCTGCTCTTATTGATTGTAGCGTGATGAAAAGTATACTATAACCAGCTCAGGAGTATGAAAAATAATTGTACCAAGTTTCGTTAAAATCCGTCGAGTAGTTTTTGTTTCTATAACGGTTATACAGATAGACAGACAGACAGACAAAAATTTTACTGATTGCATTTTTGGCATCAGTACCGATCCCTAATCACCCCCTGATAGTTATTTTGTAAATATATTACATGTACAGAATTGACCTCTCTACAGATTTAAGTATAGATAAATGTGAAGAACAAGGTGCGAGAGGGCACTTATTAAAACACTAAAGTACATAATTATATTAATTAAAGTGTGACTTAAATAACATTTTTTAAACGTATTCCACTGAATAACTTATAATAGAACGTGAAATTAGTATTAATTAACATTCTTTTAAATATAGGCCTATAAAGTCCGACCGTAAAACAACATATTTTATATTCTGTTTTACTCCCAAATTGAATGAGACTTGAATTAATAAGTAAAACAAAAGGGCTTCATTAACCAATAATAAGCTCACAGCAACAGTATCTTCAGAACACTTAAATTATTTTAGAATAAATATTTCACCGAAAACTAACAGCTGCTTACATAATACTATGATATTGACCTCGACATGTAGTTTTTGTGTGGTATCTTGCAAATCAATCTCTGAGGATGTCGACTGCTTTACCAAACTCGCCTTTGGATGCCTTAATTAATTATATTTAAAGCATCTAGCTAGGGCTTATTAAAAACTTACAAGCTAGGCAACTACACGCGTAGGGGTACGGACCTTGGTTTAAAAGTAAATTAAAATTAAAGGTTTAGGGCGTCGCTGACGGATAGAATGGATCAGATCATAACCTCGACACGTGCTGTTCTCCTTTAAAAATCTTTTATTTATACTTCACCAACAGTCGGATTGTAACACACGGTCTTATACTATTCACCACTCGGACCCAGTGCGTGTGTGTAGATTTCCCATGTTTTCGGATCATTGGTTCTCGGAAACGGTTTTGTCATGTTTTCTTCGATGTTTTCTTTTTCCGTTTAAGGAGCAGTAGGGATCATTTAAAATACATAAAGTAATGTGCCTGTCTGGGTTCAAACCCGCATTCAACTCGTAAGTGGCCCCATAACCATTGGGATGGTTTCGCTTGGCTCAATTTGCAATGTGTCAAACGAATTGATTGTTATGAAAATTCCATGAAATTCCTCGATTTCTCTCGTAGCTGAACCAACCCAATAACATGAACACAGTCAAGAATAGGTATACCGTGTTGGTTAATCGAAACATTAAAACGATGATCTCGCAACTTCGTTCTAAGGGTTCTGTAGTAAAACAAGAAACCGTCTATTCACACGACTGCGGCTTCACTCAAAGACTGCTTCGAAGTTGTAAATTGTAGACAAACAAAAATCACGACTGCAAAGCTGTTGAATATAATCTGGAAAATATATTTCATTTATAATAATTAAAGCTTGTAAAGTCCGTCCTAAGGTTGTCTGGAAGATATCGATCTTACCGATAAGACCGCCATTGTAACCAAAGTACATTGTTATTTAAGTGTGTTTAAATTTTTGGTGTACAATAAAGCATATTCTATCTATCTATCCTGCCGGGGTTGCGAGAATGTTCTAATTAGAAACCGTGGCCCAAGAACTGAAACGAAACGAAAAGAAACTGAAGGAGCAGGGTGGGTTTTTAGTCAGCAGAGCGAAAGGAGTCATTTGATGACGATTTCATTTCACTTAAAAAAAGGGTATACATTCCAACAGAGTTGGCAGAAATGATTACCTCCAAAACTGATTCCTCCGTAGAGTCACGGGAGCACCCTTTTATGTTCTAAATGAGCTTTCTCACGTAGACCTCAAGATGCCCACCATCCAGCAGTTCATGAAACGCGTCTCCAAGCGTTTCTTTGATACTGCAATCAAACATAGGAATCCCCTTATCGTATCGGCCGCCCGATACGAACCCTCGCGCATCTCTAAGATTCGCCGACCAAGCCCTAGTCATTCCCGATGACGCAATCATCCTGCTCCAAGAGAGCCGTAGGGAAACCAGCACAGTACACAAAAACAAAAACCAACCGTCCCTCCGTCCTCAACGCCGCGCCGAGGCCGGCCGCGACGTCCCCGACAGTTGTCAGAGCTAGCTCGCGACGCTGAGCCAATAGCTTTAAATTCCCTTATTAATAATAATAATGATATGATCTAGCCTGTCCCTAGCTGCCCTCCCCCTGCGACGCCCTAAGTGGAGGTCTGTACCCCACAGGGGGTGCCCTTAGTGTGTAGTCGCCGAGTTTGTAAGTTTTGTAATAAGCCCTGGCTGGAGGCTTTAATTAATTTATTATAGTTAAGGCAACCACAGGCAAGGTGATTAAGCGATCAACCTCATAGATTGACCTGCGAGATACCATACACAAAAAAAAAAAAATATTTTACCCGTTATCGGATATCGTTGTATAGGTTTTAAGAGATTCTTTTTATTTTTTATATGTTAAGGGTTGTCCAAGATAACTTTTCGATTCAAAGATCCGTTTACGAAATATTTAACTTTAAATTGGTATTCTTTTTTAGAGTCATTTGATCATTCCTCCCCCCCCCCACATTTAATCTTACCATATATTTGGGAGTGTAACAATAAGGAACTGTCTCCGTTAAATACGTTTAATAAGGTACATAATTATATAAGTAAAAATTTCATAGAAAATTAACTAAAACTAGTTGCATTTTTAACTAACTGCAATTTTCTTTATACTTTTGTTCTTATTTAAAAGAAAAGAAAAAGTAGATATGAAAGAATAGGAAGATACCCATGAAATAAAGATTCAATATTAAAGTATACTTAGCCAAGGCAACTCAGATTATCTGAGCAAGGCAACATATGACTATAGATATTTTGCCGATAACGTTTTTGATTTATGTGTTAGTCTGAAAGTTTGACAAATACAAGAACGTGTTCTTATTTGAAGGTTTGCTGGTCGATTGGCGTTGTAAACAAAGGTTGAGAGGACTCACGACTTTACTTTAACTTTGAATATATGATCAACTTAGTTTATTTTTTTACGCAACTGCCATGTTATCTCTTTACCACCCATGGTGACTGGTAGAGAATGCCTAAGGCATTAACCCTTTATAAGGCCGAAGAAACTAAAGGTGATAAAAATGTATACCAAACAAAAAGTGAAAAGTAATAACTTCTATGATGAAAATAATGTTTTGTTTTTTTTTTTTGGAAATCAATGGGAAATTTTTGTAAAATGTGGTGGCAATATAGTTGCCACAGCCTGTCCATACCCCGCCATTTTCAATTATACTCTATTTTATTGATTAAAGTCTACCTTTGTATATTTTGTGTTGCATAAAGTTTTAATAAATAAATAATAAATTACGAGCTGCCCCATACATTACCTTAGACTAAAGACTTGCATATACCTACGGGCTAAAATATTAATATCTATACATATTATAAAACAGTAAAAACAGTGTGTCTGTACATTTCAAATTTTTACAAAAATAATAATACAGGGGGTTAAGAAACAATAATAGAGGAGGAATTTAAAAAAAGTCTGTCTGTTTGTCTGTTTGTATACGCTAATCTCCGGACCTACTGGATCGATTTAAATGAAATTTGGTAAGTAAATAAAGTTGACATTCTAGAATAACACATTGGGATTTATGCGGGAATCCCTCCCACGGGTACGAAGTTGCGAGCAGCAGCTATTCCTAAATATACTGTTAGTTACCTCTTCCATCAACTGCTTAACCTCCTTCTTGACGGCCGCGATGAGCCGCTCCTTGTGCTCGGCGCTGGGGTCCGCTGACGTGGCCGCCGGCATTTCCTGCGCCCCTGCCTCCGCTACAACAACAGTACTATTGTTTTTATTAATACCAACTAAATATCTCAAAAACTGAAGTTTTTAGGATCATCAAATAGTGGTCAAACGTGAGCCTATCAATAAGAAATAAAGACACAGGTCTAATGAGACATCTGGGCATGACGATGAATATCTATTGTTTTTATTAATACCAACTAAGTTACTCAAAATAACTCAAAAACTAAAGTTTTTTGGATAGATTTGACATAGGTCTAATGTGACATCTGGGCATGGCGATGATACTATTGTTCACATCAATACCACTGAGTTACTCAAAATAACTAAAAAATAGAGTGGGGATGTATCGGTACACACGGCCGTTGGTTTTAACGTGAAACGTCTATTTATTAAAAAAAAAAAAACAGGTCTTAGCAGTGAGCTGACTATATACGCTAAATAATGACACTAAATTCATGTTTCTACGATAAATAGTTTTGTAGTTATTAAGGTCAGACGAAATAGACCAATTCGTTACGGTTCGGTTTTCTGACATGGTAACCTGTTTATGGTAACGATTTTAAAGACGTTTCACGTCAAAACACAGAAGTCTTTAGTATAGACTAGACATAGGTCTAATGAACCATTTGGCCATGACGGGTTGATGCCAATCGATGGTTGTGTTATATTATGTGCCGGCTCGGGCTAAAAGTGCTATTAGGGTTTTCTGTTAGAAATCTCTCAGTAGTAACCCGGAGTTTGGAAGTTGGTGGTGTAATAATCCCCTTGCCTCGGAAAGCCTGATCTCTCTGCGGTAGTCAGATTGCCGTCCCATCGGACAATGAGAGTAAAGGAACAGACTATTGATTGCTTCCCAATTATGAGATTGGGGTATATGTTATGTCAAATCAGTTCTCCTCCTTACTAAATACTCAATTAAAAATAATAGAAGAATGAACAGAGTTAATAAAGGTTATTTTTAAGACATTATATATTATTGAAAAGGAAAGTGTTGTGTATTGTATCATACTAAAACAATAAATGTGGAAATTGCGATTTTTTATCTATGTTGTTTATATCATGTAAAATTCTCTTAATGGATTTAAATAAAACTTGACACACGTTTAGTATCACAACCTGGAATAATTCAAGGGCTACATTTACACAGAAAAATGTGAGAAAGTATCTCCACAAGAAGGAAGTCCCGGCCAACAGCTAGTTGTAAATAATTTACACTTTAAATAGCAGCTCGCGAGTTAATTCACGAATTTTAGTATGTAGGAGTTCGAGATAACTCCTTGTACTTAGCGTAATAGTACATTGTTCACCGAGAGGAGAAAGTGACCGATTACCGTCGAGGGTGTCGTTTGAAGCCCGAGCCGTAGGCGAGGGCTTTAAAACACCCGAGATCGGGAGTTTAGTGCATAGTGCTTTATACTACACCTACGAGGAAAATAAATAGTACTTTTCAACATTGAGTACATGGACCATAACGTACTTGGTTTGTATTTTTGCGCTTTTTCACTGAAATAAGCTAGCAAAACAGTTTCAGAAAAAGATGACGCATTTTTTTCACTTTTCCATTGCAAAAAATCGTCATAAGTTTTATTATATTTTTTAATTGATTTCTGTGGTAAAAGGTTATCAATCAGTATTTTTGCTGTTTCCTTCAACTGCGGCGGAGTTAAAAAATCTTCATCATCACTATCACTACTTATCATTTTGATAGTTTTATTTTACTTTCTACGAAAACTGAATCCTCAAACAACACACAAATTGAAAATGGCGCCAATGGCGTCTGCAATTTTCACATGTTCTTTTTTCAAATTGTTTATCCTGCCGCCGCAGGGTCGCACTGCCAGCCCGACACCATCCAACACACAGCTAGTGGCCAGTGTCATTTTGCGAACTTGGAGATAAAAACTCACTGTAAAAACTTTTTGGCTTTTGATATTTAGGTTACCGGCGCATAGTCTTACCCAAAATTAAAAAAGAAAAACCACGTAAGAAATGGATTTTCATACACTTTTCTCTCCCGCTCAGATGCGTTTTCTCCCCGCATATTTGTTCGATATGCAATGACGTACTTTCTACCGTAAATTTGATAAAGTATCAAGGTACTTTCCAAGCAGGTGTAGTATAAAAGACTTTCTATACCTGTATGTATATAACCCAAATAAAACCTGTTACCAAAAAAGAAAACCGACTTCCAAAAAAAAGCTGGAAGAAATTTCTTAGGAAATAAGCAGCACCTTTGTGCTCTTTTGTCTGTATTTATTTTATTTATTTTGTAAGTATCATGAGTGTACATAAATAAATAAAGAATTGCACTCTTTTTAGTTGGTCGATTTATAATTTACCTAGTTACAAAAGCCTAAATGTCAACTACTTAGCTACTGAATTTGCCTAAATTAAAAAAAAAAAACCTACTTAGAACCTTTTACAAAATATTGCTTTTCCCAATGCTGGGCCGTTAATTGTTGAGGAGTTCTTCTGGTACTTCACCATCAGCTTCACTCCACCATATGCATTGTGACGAGCATAATGTGCTTAATAACCATATTCAAGTAATCAAAGCAGCACCCATGAAATACTTATTATTCCTACTTATATATTGAGTAGTTCCAGTGGCCATCTGTGGTCTTCATCATCAGGTTCACTTCACAATTGGTGCTTTTTGAATGCAACTACACGAGTTACTATAAAAATCACTCAAATCGCTATAGAAGAGTTCCCTCGATTTCTCCAGGATCTCATCATCAGATCCTGACTTGATGACAATGGGACCAACTTTAAAGCCTAAAAACCCTTACAAACAAAAAAAGAATTTTCCAAATCGGTTCAGCCGTCTTCGAGTAATCGGTGATAATACACAAAAAAAATTGCGTCCACTCAATAACCTCCTCCGTTTTTTTAGTGAAAAGGACAATAATAGGCCGGTATTTTACCGAGAACATTAGGAGAGCATATGCCTTATGGTGGGTGATGATGCGCTGAAGAAGAAAACGAAGATCAGACCATGGAATTTAGGTAATTAAATTATCCTGCCGGGGTTGCGGAAATGTTCTCAAGAGATACCGCGGCCCTGGAACACAAGAGTAACTGAAGGAGCAGGGTGGGTTTTAATTCTAGTCATTTGATGATTTTCCCATCGGAGAAAAAAAGAAAAAGAATCTAAATTGTCAAAATTTCGGTACAAAATCTTGAGCTCGATACCCGTCAAAAAAGACTAAATGAAGAAAAACTAAGAAACTCTATATCTTGATGCTCAAGTAAATTCATTTTAGGATCATCTATGCTGAATAGATCTAACGATCCCATGCCAATAGAATGTACCGGATATAGAATGTCGAGCATCCAACAAATCGATTCTCGTTTCAGTTAGCTGCAAAGCAACACTGAAACACTAATTATTTTCGACCTATATCCATTCTCCCTTTCCTGTCAAAAGTGCTCGAGGCCCGTGTTCACAAACAGTTTTCTGCATTTGTTTACCGCAATAACCCTTGTAAGCCCATTCTAGTCTGGATTCAGACCCGGGCACAGTACATCCTCTGCTCTTCTTAAAGTGACTGGTGACATTAGAGAAGCTATGGAGGATACTTTTTTTTTTAACGTGGTAAAATTATCAAATAAGTCCTCCCACTCCGGGCAGGGTGGGAGGGACTGTCAGACTTTTACTGACTAAAATCCACGGTGTTCCTTCAATAACCCTTTACGTACCGGGGTCACGGTAATGGGATAAGTCCCACGACCCCGGCAGGCTTCGGCCCTCTGCAGAGGGGGCCTCGTCATGTTGCTGACGCTCTTTGAGGCGCGCGTGGAACACAACGCGCCGTCGACCCGGGCATGGTCTATGGTCGGACAGCGAGTTGCCCTTTACTCGCTGTCCGCATGCCCGCGCCTACGGTGGCCGGAGATCGTCGGCCGACGTCCGACGCCGTGGGCGTCTACCACTGCGGCTGGGCTGGAGGGAGGACGCCATCCTCTCCCTCACGCGGCCCGCCTCCTCCTTCGGAAGCATGACTGCTTCGCAGAAGGAGGCGACCGCTTCCCACTCCCTCTCGCCCCGCAGCATGGCCTCGACCAATGCCGGGCGCGAGAGGTCTCCTCCTATCGCCGCCGTGAGGACACGTCGGTGCTCTGCCCAGGCGGGGCAGTCTTGCACCGTGTGCTCTACGGTGTCCTCAGGGCGACCCTCGCAGTGGTGACACCCAGGCGTTTCTTCCTTTCCCATCAGACACAGGTACCTCCCGAAACTTCCGTGTCCGGTGAAGACCTGCGTCATGCGGTAGGTCAGGACGCCGTGACGCCGATCTAGCCACTCCTCAAAGAGGGGTCTTACCGCCGCAATTGCGGCGTGCCCGTATGGAGGATAGTAATGCCTTTAACGCTGACCGCGTCACGATATATTTCTTGCTATCCCCTCCCATCTTATGGTTTCTTCCGGGGCGCTAGAATGGTTCTCTTCTTATCTTAGGGGACGTCAGCAGTCGGTACGCGTCGATGAGAGATCTTCGAGTTGGCGTGGCCTGGATGCTGGTGTTCCACAAGGCGGTATTCTTTCTCCATTATTATTCTCTGTCTTCATTAACTTTATTACTCACTGTCTTCGGTGTTCGTATCATCTTTATGCCGATGATCTTCAATTATATACATCTGCGCGGGTAGAAGGTTTGTCGGACGCTATAGGGGATGTAAACCGGGATTTGGAGGCTATCAATGACTGGTCGGATAGATTTGGAGTGTCAGTAAACCCCTCAAAATGTCAGGCCATCGTTATTGGTAGTTCACGTATGATGCGTAGAGTGGCAGCTACCTCTCTACCTCCTATTATTTTTAATGGTGTCGTCATTGCCATTAGCCCCAGCGTAAAAGATCTCGGTTTACATCTTGACTCGACACTTGGCTGGCAAAGTCAAGTATCTAGTGTCAGCCAAAGGGCCAATGGCACTTTGCGTTCCTTGTATCGTCTGAGGAAATTTTTGCCTGTTAAGACAAAGACTATGCTTGTGCAGACTTTAATTTTCCCTTTGATTGACTATGATGACGTGTGCTACTATGACCTTAATGCGGTCTTGCTGGATAAGATTGACCGTATCCTTAATAACTGCATTCGGTTCATATTTAATTTAAGGAAATATGACCATGTCTCATGTTTCAGGTCTGAGCTTAAATGGATGACCATTCGTCAGAGAAGTTTGCGCGCTTTGACAACGCTTTTCTCTCTACTCAACTCTCCCAGCCCACCTTCTTATCTAATGTCTCACTTTCAATTTCTATGTTCTTCACACAATAAGAATCTACGTTCATCCAATAATCTTCTCTTACTCTGTCCTTCTCATATTTATGACTTTGTTCATTCTTCTTTTCATATCCAGTCGATTCTCCTCTGGAATGCGCTTCCTCTCGAGATCAGGACGGCTGACAATCGCTACGCATTTAAAAAGAACTTGCGGATCCACTTTCTTCACCAATAATCAGAATTTCCACATTTAGTTTTCATTTGCTTCTTAAGTATATATGTATTGAAAAGTATGTATATAAGTATTTATTCATATATATTATTTATGTAGATTTCTATTTTATGATATTAGGTTTTTTGTGTTATCACTATTATTGTCATTATTTTTCCAATATAATTTTCACGTACATATTGCACCTTCCACTCTATCTCTTCACCACTCATTGTTGACTGGTAGAGAATGCCTACGGCATTAAGTCCGCCTTTGTACCTATGTGCATAAAGTGTAAATAAATAAATAAATAATTAATTCATCGTTTAGAAGGAAGACTAACTAAACTAATACCTATACCTTCAATAAAATGAACGAATGAATGAAAGGAGACCGTTTTACAGTCTTCCCAGACGTTGCGTCAACTCCGGAGTGTTCTTGAGGGAGGAAGGGGAAAGAAAGGGTCCTTCCTTTCTTTCCCCTTCCTCCCTCCTTCCTTCCATGTGGGGACTACGAGGCTAGTTTTAATGAGATTTTCTTTAAGATTGAGAAAAATCTAGTTAATTTAAATAAATTACACGTAATTAACCAATTTACACATTCACAACTTTTTTACTCTACTGAAGTTATGAAAACCAAATTACATACAGTTGTGGTCATATAATTAAGAATGATTTGTAGTACACGACATTTAAAAAAAAAACAATGTTATATGTACTTTTATGTTCCTTCTCAAAAGTAATTAATTATGTTATGAAATAACTACATAGATAGAGTAAACGGTATTAAGAGTAAATATGAAAATCACTTACTATTTACTTTCATTGATTTCAAATTTCATTGATTATCGACAGTTACAATTTCAAATAGTAATAAAGCTGGACAAATAATTAAGATCGATTCTTAAACTGCTCGAGAGTTGTTTCAGTAGATACTTAGATTTTAAAAATCTCATTAAATAAGACCGTTAAAAATTGCAATTTAATACATTTTATTCTAAGTTAATAGTTTGTAGCGTGTCCACGGCTTTTGATGACTGCCTTACACCGACGAGGTATTGATTCTATCAACTTTTGACCTTTTTCAAGAGAAATAGAGCGCCAATTTTCTAAAAAAACATTGTATAACCTTAGCACTTGGGTCACCACCAGTTACCACACCGTCGATTTGAAACCTTTTTCTTAACTTCGCACCAAAGGTGCTCTATGGGATTTAAATCTGGACTGTTTGGTGGCCATTGTAAGACGGAAACTGATTGAGATGTGATGAATTCTTTAACCGTGCGTGCAGTGTGCTTGGGATCATTGTCGTGTTGAAATGTCCAAATAATCGGAAGCACATCTTCAGCATAATGGTAATATTGTTTCTTCCAGTATATTTTTGTGTTGGAATTGATCCATGTTTCCTTCTATCAATCTAACAGGTCCAACATGTCATAACCAGAGAAGCACCCCCAAAATTTTCACATTTCCGCGACCATGCTTTAATGTCACTTTTGTATACTTGGAGTCGAATGCTGTACTGGGAGGGCGTCGAACATATCGTTTCCCATCAGAACATACTCTGTTAATTTTTGTATCATTGTCTTACTGTCCAGCTTTCATAGCAAATGCAAGCCGGGCTTGCCTATGACACCGTTTCAACATGGGTACCTTTCTTGCTATCCTTCCGTTCACCTTAACTTCTACCAAACGCCACCGGATAGTGCGCGCTGAGATCGCTGAAGAGTTGTTTTCACCAAAATATTATTATTTCAACCCGTTAGACCCCTTAAAAGGGTATTGTTTTGCCAAACGCGCGATATTTCTATCGTTTCCCATTGTTTTCCACTAAATGGTGTCATAATTATGCGAATAATGGCTTAGTTACAGAGTGTTCTCTATTTAAATTTGAATAAAAAAATAAACTATCCAGCGTTCTTAATTATGTGGCCAGCCAGTAATTTTGCAATAATATATATGTTAAGGTTTGATGTAAAATGTTTATTTATATATTATTGAATTAATTATGTTATAACTGTGTGCTACGACAATGTGGAAAAATATTGCGATACCGAGAGAGATACAAAAAGACATGCAAGAAGTGTAATTCTCGTAAATTTGAAAAAAGCTTGTGTTTAAATAGTCGTTTTTAATTATATGACTACCACTGTATATCTTCCCCAAAAGAGGAATATGCTATTCCATGGGATACCATATCCATACTAATATTATAATACAATAAAGTCTGTTTGTCTGTTACGCTTTTATGGTCAATTTTAAAGCAATTGGCGAGGAAATAGTTGGACTGTTGATTGAATAGATCCCCTGTGAAAACTTGTAAATAGCCATATTGTATTTATATTGATGAAACTGTTGTGTCTGTAAGTTTTCCGAATATACATTAAGACCTGCTGTGTTATTCAGTAAGACCTCATTCTAAACTTCGAATCTGAATCCGCTGTGAGTTTATCGATCGGCATTCTAAAAACTCGGTTGTTAATTCGAATTTACACTAGCGTTACCCTTGCGAGCGTATCAGCGAGTTGAACTAAAGATTTCGGCATTCGGTAAGGTAATTCCTCCGTCACTTCGACGCTGTTTACAGAATGCAAAATCAAGGTCACTTTGAACCATAAGCGAAGTGACACTGAATAGCTATGTGATATGCGAGTTGTTGTTCGAATTTTACAGAATCGACGTACTGATGTCAAACATAGATTAATTCTTTATTCTGCTTTCTTCCAATCAAATCAATTACAGTTACATAATAAAACAAACCAATATCTATACCAAATTTTAGACAAACCCGTTCCTAAAGGACGCCAGTTTTGATGTACTCTGGAATTCTCATATAAAATTGATATCATTTTCCAGTCAAGGACCTTTGTAGGGAGATGACCTCAGAATGTTTGCTATCTACATCGCCAAAGGTTAGGTATGTTTTATACAAGAAATTCTTGGGATTCTCGAGAGGGATCCACGAATGTTCAGTAACATTGTGTGGTTTATTCTTTACCGTAATCATGGAAAGGGTTGTTTGTAAAAATCTGAGCTACTTTTAATAAACTTTTATACTTAACTAGCTCTTTCTTGTAACTTCGATTGCGTGATTTTTTTGCAGCGAAAAATGCGGCCTGTCACCCTGTTTTTTTTTTCTATCAGATGAGTAGTTTTTAAGATTACTGCCTTCATACAAACTCACTCACAAACATTACCTACCCCTTTATAATACTGGTTAAGATATAGACTAGTATGTAAGTATAGATATGTAAACATAACTCATCTGGTTTACGATGAGAATTGCGAACTCAAATATAACTTATTTTTTGGTGGGTAAAGCATCTAATGACTCCCCCGCTCTGGGTGAAGTGGAAGAGAGTGTCTACTGACTAAAAACCCACCCTTTTCTTTCAACTGCTCTTAAGTTTCGGGGCCACGGTATCTCGTTAGACAATTGTAGGAAAAGAATATAAGAGTTATTTTGCGAAAACCATAAAAAGCTCACTAGAAACAAAGCTGCCAATTTTTCCTTGAGAAAATATTTTTACTTAAAAAATTGCATGTTCATTATTATAACAACCTTCTTTGAATAAAGGCAATCTTGCCACCCTCCTAGAAGAAACGCTAGAAATATTGGATCGAATTTCATTATTGTCGAGTTCTATGCACCAGCCATTTTTAGAATTTCGTAGCCAAATGTCAGAAACGGAACCCTTATAGAATCATCATGACTGTCTGTCTGTCCATCCATATCAGCCATTTTATTCCGAAACTACCAGGAGAGTTAAAACTTAACAGGTATGCTGTGAACCGCTTTACAATTATGATGCAAAAATAAAAAATTAATGGGCTCCAAACATGGAACTTTTTTTAAGCGTACTAGTAATTTGGGTAGAATTCTCATTACTAGCAATTTTGTCACCCGCTCCAACAAAGCTAAATCGCTTGTGTCTGAATTGGGTTCACGGCAATAGTGTCATAGGCGGGCGGTTCGAACCCACGATCTCTCGATCGATAACAAATCCGACACGTTAGCCATTAGGATATTGACACTTCAAAATATAGTATAAGTTATAGGTACATTGGCATTTCAAATCATTGCCTGATTATTGTTTCTTATTTTGCATAACTAAGGTTTTTAAACTTGTGACCGCTCGATTTTATTTTTTAAATTAATAATATGTAGGTTCGCGTTTGACCGCCATCTTACCTGATGGTAAGTGATGATGTGGTCGAAGATGGAGCACGCTTACCTAAAAGTAACCTATTCACTCTTGTCTTAAAGACCCCCAGGTTATAGCTATCTGGAAACAGACTCCGGCAGAGAATTCCACTCCTTAGCCGTACGTACAGTGAAAGTATTTCCAAAACGTTTAGAGCGTATGGGTGGGATGTCCACCATGTAACGATGGCGCATCGCCGTTTGTCTTGTAGTCCGATGATGGAACGGGCTTGGCGGAATTAGATTGTGTAATTTCATCGCACACTCCCTGAAATGTAACCGATAGAAAACCGATAGACTTGCAACTCGTCGTCGATATTCAGGGCTCTGGAGCTTTGACTCGACCAGTGTATCGGAGCCAATGAGTCTCTTGGCCCGTTTCTCAATAGACTCAAGCATGTCCAGTTGGTATTTGGCAGATCCATCCCAAAGATGAGAACCGAAATTCGACCACACATTTAAATATGAAGTTTGAACGTTAATATGATAATAACTACTATTTATACCTTAAGTGTGTCCATACTCCTCCGACCACGTAATTTTTGTAAGGAAAGGTCCACAGTTGTTGTTTCATGTAACTATTAATATACACATAGGTTATTCGCATTGGATGAGCACTATATAAGCCTAGGGCCGCACTGCTAGCCGCGCCATGACGAGTGCGTGCTTATTACCTGAGAGAGAGGTTAGCACCACCCTTAAATAATGATCTGATCTAGCCTGTCCCTAGCTGCCCTCCCCCAGCGACGCCATAAGCCAAGGTCCGTACCCTGCGTAGTCAGCAATGCGGTTATTACGAACCATGGCAGTAATAAAATTTATATAAGTCTCATTCCATATTTAAACGTTCGCCAGATCTCGTACGCCGAGTTACCTCTGGAAAGTAATACCGAAGCCAACTGAGGGTCAAGGTCAGTCTTTTATCGTCCAGACTCTTCTTAAGAATCAATAAAATTGTAAGAGAGATGAAGGGGCAAATGTTGACTTGTATAAAATATGTTTGAGTCCATTCTTATCGAGTTTTGGTCCTGAGTACAAGACCTTTCGTAAAACGGGAGATACAAACTAAATATAGATCTAAACAAATAAAGGATATTTTTTTAAAATGCGGTCAAATTTATTTATTTACACGTAATGCATAAAGGTACAAAGACGAACTTAATGCCGTAGGCATTCTATACCAGTCAGCCATGAGTGGTGAAGAGATAGTGTGGGAGGTGCAATATGTATTTGAAAAGTAAAATTAAAAAAAATATGTATATAATAATAAGTATTAATAACACAAAAACCCTAGTATCATAAAAAAATAGAAACCTACATAAATAATATATATGAATAAATACTTATATAAATACATACAAATATACATATATACTTAAGAAGCAAATGAAAACTAAATGTGGAAATTCTGCTTATTGCTTATTCTGTCATATCACACCTCTCTAACCTCTAAACCATTAAAGAAATTGCCAGAATACCTGCTAATTGGATTGCATTTAGTGCAAATATTAATATAACAATTAAGAAACAGGCATACACATACAATACAATTAATACATGATACTGTCTATTTATACAGATCAAAAGATCAAAAAGCCATCTTAGGCTCAGTAGTTCTCATTGCCGGGGCGGCGGAAATGTTCTAATGTCCGTAACGTGTCCCGGAAGACAGGGGAAACTAAAGGAGCAGGGCGGGTTTTTAGTCAGTAGAAGTCTGACTGACACTCCCTTACGGTCCACCCACAACGGGAGGAGTTATTTGATGTTTTTCCCACCATGAAAAAAAGAATAAAGCCAAAACCAAAGTATTTGAAAAACATACGCACATATTAGAACACATTTTTACCCTAAAGCAATTGTAAGCATTTATGAGGACACAGCTTTTTCATCCCAAGTAAAAAGCCATTAAGGTATGTCCTACTATTTTATTTTACACTGAGCTTAGTAAAACCTCAAAGGACAAAATAATCTATAGAAATATTTCTTCTTAATATTCCTTTTTGTGTTCCAAATCTTCCCTTTGGTATGACGTGCTTATTCATCATCAGTATTTTTGTGAAGGCTCTTATTATGGCGTAATTTCGAAGATAAATATTAGATGTCAATATTAATTATTATAAGTACCATAATGATAAATGGGATGCGAATTTTCCACATGTATGTATTAGGTGACTAGTTTTACTCAGCAGCTTCATGTGCGTGCAAGTCGAAAACATAAAAATGCAAGGGAAAAATTTAGGCGATGAAAACTAGCATATAATCTATTCGAAGAGAGACGTTAATATAGTATAACGTTAAAATAGTGCATATGCATAGTACTTGCGACATTTATGGCCACATCTAAATATTATAACTTCGTAGCATCGTAGCACTACGGCGTAGCAGCTGCTACAGGTTTAAAGAAAACCTGGACTGGAAGTATGCGACCAAATACTCTTATTTATACATATTATAGTGATGAGAAAACATTGTTGTTTGTAAAATGCAATGTCTAGAAATAGTAATCTGATAACGAAACTCTTTTGCGTTAGCACAATTAGCTAATTTAACCAATATCTTACACTAATAGTCGCGCGGGGCTTACCGCCTTTTTTTTCAGTCGGGTACAAAGTCGGGTAGCTTATAAGCAGGAGCGTTTATGGTAGCGGGTTAGGCCGCTACCATAAACTATATAACCTAACTAAATAGCGTATAACCTTCCTCAAGTTTCAAGCTACTTCCGTACCAAGTTTCATCCAAATCCACCCAGTACTTTCAAAGATTAGTGCGTTCAAACAAACAACCAAACAAAACTTTTCCACTTTATAATATTAGTATAGTATAGATAGAAAGTTAGGTACTGCAGTATAGGCCGAAAAAGCGAAACCTCAAAAAAAATGTCACGAATGCGAGTGTCATCAACCATTTAAAAAATTAAGATGTGACGTGATTCCTTTCTATTCTGGCATTTCAATCATTGCATTTGCTGATGGCAATACAATTTGTCTGGATGGCAATAGTCATGATTTAATATTTAAATATGGGTATCTAAGTAAAACAAAATACTCAAAACAAACATACTGCCAGTCTATAACGATTATAAGTCTCTTATAGATAGATAGATAGAATATACGTTATTTTACACCAAAATTGAAACACACCTATTTAACAATATTGCTTATTCTATGGGTACAAAGGCGGTCTTATCACTGAAAATTAAAATTAAAAAATTATAAGTATTAGTAACTTAATTAAAAAATACCGGTCGAGTTTTGGTTGAACAATTAAACGTCATATCTTTTGATAGGTCTTGAAAGACAAACGGACAGAAGGTCAACGGAGTAGGCCTTTTTTCGGATGGGAAAATATTGGAATGTTTTCTCCCGCTCTGATTGAAGTGGAAGGGAGTGTCAGACTTCTACTGAATAAAAACCCACCCTGTAACTTCAGCTGGTCTTGCGTTCCGGAGCCGGCATCTCGTTATAACATTCCCGATAAGTTTCGTTAGAGATATGGAACCCTAAAAAGAGGTCCCTTTCGTCTATATGTAACTTTGTATAATAATATTACAAAACAATTAAAAAAATCAATGTAATACAGGAATAACCTCTAATAAAACTAACAAGAATCATTAGCCATACAGTCCTATCAATAACTAGACTAAGTAACCGTAACTAGATATATAACCTTGACCTCCATCAATTCAAGAAAATATCCCTTATTACTACGGCTTTCACACAAACGGTAAAGTTGACGCGATTTTCTTAGGAAAAAGCCCTTACCATTGTACAATGCTTTTTCATTAACACAAAAGCTTGTAATTTTCTCATTAATTTATGAGGACAATACTCGTCACCTCGAACAAAAGAAGTTTAATGACTAATTTCATTTGTTTTTGTTGTCCGCGTCAATCGGGGCTTTGTGAAAACTTTTCTACTGTGAAGCACTTCATTTTGCGAAGACTATAAAGTGCGGCGTGTAATCAAGCGATAAATAATAAATAGAACTTTTAGTGGTAACAAGGCTTTTCTCGTTATTCTTCATAGGATCTACGCTTTGAGACGTGCAACTCCGCCGCGCTTGCGATGGGAGCGGTGAATATGTGTGTATGTACGTGTATGTGTGTGTATTATATACAGTGATCGGAGTAGGTAGATTGATTTTTGGTACTTGTATCATAAATGCACACAGAAAGAATAACATGGATAAGCCATTTTCCCGGAAAGTAATTCCGGTATTTCCGGATTCAATTAAACATTGTTAATGTTGGTAGTGATATTATTCCTACTCAATTCAAAATTTAAAGGAAGGTATAAAAACTAAATTAATTCATTATTTATCTGTTGAATAATAAAAACAATCTAATTCCGATCGATGCTTTAATTTTTATTTTTTTATTTTTAGCCTTTTATGGCTAGAACTTTTATAGATAGACATAAATTGTTGCACTTAAATTTAAATATTTTCATAGTGGTCATGGTAATTTGCATTAAGGGTAGAATAAATGACGGGGCCCCATAGAGGGCCAATGCCTGCTGGGGTCGTGAGACTGTTCTAAGGATGCACCACGACTCTGAAACGTAAAGGGCATACGAAGGAACAGGTTGATTTTAGTCAGATTTTAGGACCAAAAAAAAAAGGGGTAGAATAAAGAAAAAAGATAAAAATCAACATTGTTTATCGTTAAATATGTACATTTTACATTTATTCACATTTTTAATCTTCATCGATTACAATGTCAGCATCCTGGTAATCCTGATCTTTACAATTAAAATATATAAATATGAGTTTCTCTATATTTTTAATTTTCAACCTATTTCTTTTAACATCTAAAATCCATTTATAAATGGAAAAAGACCGTTCTACATCTGATGATGTCAAAGGAGCAAATTTTAAAAAAGGTATTAAATTATGTGCTTCATTTTTTTCAATGGCCTCACTATATTGTCTAAGTGTGTCTAAATCTGGGTTTCGTTCCATAACACATTCTATTTTATTTTTTATATTTTCTGAATTACACTGATTTATAGCATCTCTGACGTTGTCAAATGCTAAAAGTGAATCTGTCAACGATAAATTATGCTTTTGCAATTCTTTTAAAGACAAATGAATTATAAAATAATTTTCTTTAATGTAATTTAAATCTTCTTTTAAATTTTCTTTTTCTATAATATTTTTTGCCTCTCGAATAGATACCGCATCAGAGCTGCTTAAACAAGATAATACTTCTTTTATTTTTTCAAAGTTTTGAGCGTAATAAAATGCTGCCTCTAACCAAGTGCCCCATCTTGTAACAACTGGTTGGGGAGGTAGCGGCAAATCTGGATATTTTTCTTTTAAAATTTTGACTCTACTTGGGGCTTTCAAAAATACCTTTTTAACATTTGCTATTAAAATGTTAACATCGTGATATTCTAACCTAATTTGCTCAGATACGCGATGAAGAGAGTGCGCCAAACATGTTACGTGCTTCATTTCAGGTAAGTATTGTTTTAAATTTCGTCCTGCAGACAGCATATATGCAACGCTATCAGTGCAGAGGACAAGAATGTTACCTACCTTCAATTCAAAAGAATCTTCCCAAAAGTTTTCCAAACATTCTAACACAAATTGCGTGATTGTTTGTCCATTAACTACAGTTAGCATTTTACATGCTACCAAATAAGGTCTAGTCAAATTGCTAGGATGTAATGGTTTTATTAAAAAATTGACTATATAGCGACCTAAAAAGTCTGTCGTTTCATCTAATGATATCCATAGTTTCTCATTTTTATAATTTTGCCGAATCGAATTGATTTTATTCTTAAAAAACTTGTCCAAGTAAACTTTCCGTAACTGTGATTCATCTGGCAGAGTACGATTAGTACACGTACAACAACAGGTACTACACATATATTTTTTAAAGAAATCTTGAAAAGTAGTATTTTTCATCTGAGACCACGGAATATTGCACAAAATGAGAAATTTTATAAGATCAAAATAAAATTCCTCTTCGGGCCGCTCAAACTTTCCCTGGTGTACTGCTCCTTCGATATGTCTTTTAACGTTTCCTTTATTTATGGTTTTCAAATGGCTTTCACATTTTAAACAGTATATTGTACCACTAGCGTGATCGTAAAGTAGTTCGGGATGACCGGATATCCATTTTTCTACAGTTTCAGCCTTGACATTTGCCATATCTGAACTCTGTTGTAGAGATGGAACCTCGTATATATCACCTAAAACAAAGACATGAAAAAATTACATTTTATTTAGTTTATTTAGCTTACTCCGTTTATTTTATTTTTCGTGGATCAAATTTAGTCATTGAAATTTCACCCTCTTCCTGTCAACCGATTGATCTAAAATTTGGTATTCGCCTTTGATTCTGGTGACAATACAATTATGTATATTCAATATTATTGTCAATCCAAAATGGCTGCCGCTACAAGATGGCGGACAACTTAGTTTTTTTTCAATCCCATCAATATGGGTATCAAATGAAAGGGCTTGTTACGTAGAATATTTTGTAGAGAAGTAGATAAGGCCTATAGTAATTTATTTTACCAATACATTGCAAGAGGACACAGCACACAGGGCATTCAAATTATATACGGATTCCAGTAAAATGTCGGTTAATAGTGGAGTTAGGTGAATTGCGACTACATTACTAGAATATCATAATTTTGTTTCGCACTAAGCTCACTGGTTCATACTCTATTAAAGATTTAACAATATTAAGACTCATGGTATGTTCAGCAGGTTAAGCGAACAAACACAATACTAAAAATATTCTTATAGTACATCCAAACATGCTTTATACTCCTTGTAACTAGTAAAATATTACTTACCAAAGCTTGGTTTAAATATGTAGATTCAATTCAATAGTGAAAAATCTGAGTCCGCATATTCGAGCCAAATCGTGGTTTAGAGCAGATTCCAGAAGTCAGTATGTACACAAGCCAGGGTCAAGTAACGTTTTCACAACACAGTAACAAACAAAGATGCGCACTCTACGAACCGAAGTAAACGAGTGAGCTACCTGGCATGTCGTCGGCGGGCGTACGCATTGTTCTGATAACCGATTATTGTACCACCCATGATCCTTTGTTCTGATTGGTCGTTGTGTTTTGTCAAATCGTGACTGTGTGCCGTTAAAAAAAATATGAAGAATAATAAACAATAATATTGCTCATTTTATTACAATTCCTACCTTTTTTTTGAGGATGGCAAATCATCAAATGACTCCTTCCACTCTGGCAGAATAAAATTCCTACATAAGTTCCGGTTTTTTTTTAATAATCCACCAATTCCGGAGGAATGTTCATATTAATATATACGTTTCGGATCAATGACCCCATTTCAATCTACCTACTCCGATCACTGATTATATAGCATACTCGCTAACGTCACAGATTACTTTTGTTTGTTTGCTTAGTTTGCTAACGTGGCCGAACAAGCTTTAGGTATATTTTTGACCAACAAACCTTCGCTCTCAGCGATAATAATAAAATAATAAATAATAAAATACTTTATTTTCAGACCAAAGACAAAGACCGCCTTTGTAACCTTAGCTTAAGCAATATTGTTAATTAGATGTGTTTCAATTTTGGTTTACAATAAAGTATATTCTATATATCCTGAATATTAATAACTGTTCGTAAATAGCGACATTGGTGCTGTAGGACCTGGATGAGATAGGCACTGGAGCGTGAGATTTTAAGGGTTGTTCGTGTATTTAATTACTCCTATAGCCCCCGGCACTAGCATGCGAGGGAACACGGGGTGGTTATAGACAGTCCGAAAGATCCCTTGACCCGCCCCTGATTAAAGCATTCAGAGGTCTTCGATAATTATACTATCTGATCCCCAGTTCAAGGAAAGTTTATTGGGACTTGATTAAGGCTTGCATGGTTTAGTACTTAGCAGTTTAACCGTTGTTGATCTAAGGGATTTAAAGTTGAATAGTTGTCAAACTCTTAAACATGAAACCTATCAAACTTTACCACTAATGGAGAGATTGAAACACGACCTTAACCCGCACAGTTTAGAGAATGTATACTTATGTATAACTGCAACTAGATGTTGCCCGCGTCTTCGTGCAAGTGCCTTGGTTGTTGACTTCAACGACAAAAGAAGTGAAATCTAAATGGGTGCCAAGTTCAATGGTCGGTCCTGAAATTTATTTATAACAACATAAAATATCATTTATTTTTATAACTTAGAAGAATATATTGTAGCGTAAGGTTTGACCTGGCTAGTTCTCATATACGAATTATTATGTTCGATGGTTAGTTTCTACCAGCAAGCCAAATTTTCGGAATAATAAAATAAGAACCGACAAGTAACAGGTTTAGAACTTGCGAAGGCTATAATATAATTCGTATATGAAAACTAGCCAAGTCAGACCTTAGGCTACAATATATTCTAAATTTCAGGACTGACCATTGAACTTGGCACCCATTTAGATTTCACTTCTTTTGTCGTTGAAGTCAACAACCAAGGCATATATAATACTATTGAACTTGGCTCTCATTTTACATTTATGTTTTTGATGGGATATCATTACTTTTTGTACATAAATTAGTAGTAGGTACTTATTTATAACAAAATTAATACTAAATGGTTTTTTGTTAAACTACTGTATTTTCTTACGTTTACGGGGTATAATTGTCCTTTTTATGTTATTTTCTATATTTTCTTGTACCTTTGAAATATTCGAGTGAATTGCCCATACAGTATCCGGAATTCTTTTTACGCGTTTTGCCTCCATGGTGTAGTGACCCTCTAATATAATAGGTGGCGCTAGTGGTTGTAGAATACGGTTAGTTACGCGTAATAAATACGAAAATTTACTATATTCTTATTAATAAGTACAAAAACGGATAAATTTGGATTTAAAAAAATTAAAGGTGGTATTCAACTCGTTATATATTCACGTAATAATCTTAAAATCCACATATAGAGATTTACAGGCACTAATTATAAGTTAAGTGAAAATTATAATTAAATGATAAAAAATTACCAGTTTCTGATTTTTTCCTTTGTATTCACCTAATTACCTATCTTCATGCCAAATTTCAACTTTCTAGATCATCTGGAACTGGGTTATAGTTTTGATCTATAGGTCAGTCATAAAAATGACGATTTTTGGACGTTAATATCTAAATAACAATATATATAGTTAATATATATTTATAAAATTTGGAACACATATGTATCTCGCCAGTCTTAATATATGAGCCAAATTTGACAAGTTTAGGTGAAATAGTTTTTGAGTTATGAGGGGCTCAAAAGTGGCTCCAAATGGTTCGTGTAATATTACACACGGTGAGCTGCGCGCCAGTACTTGGCTTGACACACTCCCGCGTGTCGGTGAAATAGTTTTTGAGTTATGAGGGGCTCAAAAGTGGCTCCAAATGGTTCGTGTAATATTACACACGGTGAGCTGCGCGCCAGTACTTGGCTTGACACACTCCCGCGTGTCAAGATACAGTCCAGAAAACTGTTACCTATTATAGGCGAACAATTGAAAAATCTACCTTTTGTTCGGCCAAAACCTATATGCCGTGTACTCACACTTACCCCCCGCCGCCCGTATACGTCCGCTACCCCTTGGGGTGGTGGGGGGTGATGCTTCTGCGCCGCGCGAATTGTTCACTGGTCAGTGAGTCATTCGCTATCGCTATTATTCAGCGAGGACATCATTAAAATTTGGTTTCTCTATTTTATTCATACCGGCTTTCTTTTTGGACATATTTTGATTTACTTACTCGATTAGTTTGGCATGTTGAAACGGACTTGTGATATTGCTTTTGGATTGGACTTTCAAGATGTTGCCCTATGCCTAGTGCTGGCATTGTGTATTTAGTGTGTAATCGTTCGTGTTACGAAGAGAAAGGCAAACTGTTATCCGAAATCTGTTCGAGTCAAACCCAGCAATCTCAGCACATATACTCGCATCAATTGCACCGCGACAGATATGTACCTTTTAAGCCATATTGCTGTTGATTGTTGGTGCAATAGATAATACCAAACTGGTTAGCATTTTCTATGAAAGAGTTATTTAAAGACCTGATTATTATGGAAGAGATCCAAGTACTCGTGTTTATTATTGTCAAAAAATCTTTGTCCGTAGCTTTACAAAGATCCGTGAGCCAGTTATTTACAGCTTAACAATTGATATTTACAATGTTAACGGTATAGTTTAGTAATAATGCCTTAATAACTTTGTAGGTTGGGAGTTCACATGGTAATGGAAAAAATCTATAAAACGTACCTACTAATAGGTATTACTCGTGAAAAGTCATTACAAGTTTTTTTGTATTTTTGTTGTAGGTTATATTCAACGACAGAGAATACGTCTGTCGTCCATGCTGGTTAAGGAGTCAAAGGGCTCAGGGTCAGGCTGCAATGCAAGATCCTTTTCCAGGACCTTCAACACCACGGGAAGATGCAATCGGAAATATAGATCAGGACGAAGTACCACAGCAACTACAGCAACCTGATTTACTTCGGTCATTAAATCTGTCGGAGTTATTTCGTGCTCCAAATACAGCAAATGCACGTATTTTTTATGGCTGCTGTATGATATATCGCGACGCCGGATACCTGAGAGAGTAAAGGCCGATTTTTTGATTAACGCAAACTATTATGTGCTACCAAGTGCTAGAGTACCTATGTGACGAACATATGCAATCAAATAACTGGGAGTTATTTGGGAGTTAGAGTTATTTGAAGCCCCAAACATATCGCATGATTTTTCGAGTGCACATATAATGGGCATCATATCCATTTTAAAAATGTCATAACAAATACAACACACATGGATTTTGAACATGTTGAAAATATGCCAGCAGACGAATTGCATTACTGGACCGTGCGGACTCTCGAAGAATTTAACGTAATTCTAACTGAAACACCATCTTTGAGTAGAAGGAGTACCCAGTCTAAGAAAAAAATATTAGGAATATACCTATCAAAACTCAGAAGTGGAGAATCGGACGACAGGCTAGGGACTCTATATGGCCACAGTATATAGATGGACAGTACAGAAACTAAGCCTAGTTGACCACATAATTACCTACGCTCCATTGAAGCAATAGGGTTGTCACTTTTAATGATTTTGGTAAGTATTGTTTATTTTTCACATTTTTGTTATGTAAAGATCAATCCATTGACATTAAATAACTATCTAGGTTACAAATATAATTTAAATAGGTAATCTCATGGCGTCGGTTAATCTCAGCAAAAGACAATAGTTTAAACACGAAAAACAATTTAATATTAACACACAACAATTTGTAGAACTATAGATCTGTAACTTTGTCATTACGGCGGCGTAACCTTTGCAAGTTTTGCCGGGAGCGTACGCGGGGGACGAAAACGTTTCGGGCGTTCGTCGGAGCGGGCATGCGGTAGACGCCGCACCACAGCGCAGGTGGCGCGCGGACAGGGCTCATGAGCGGCTGCGCGCCGTACCGCGTTTCGATCCGAAAATGCGTGTGATACCTAGTAATTAAAAACCCATTACATAAAAAATACCTTTATTGTTCAATATTAATATTTATCATTATTATATATCTACACATTATTTACAGAAAAATATTTTCGTCTGCTACGACACGTTCGGAATTCTATGTTTTTAAATTTAATTGTGTAAAAAATTCTTAATACATCTCCAAGGCTTTTGACAGGGTCTGGAACGATAGCCTTATTGCTAAGCTTCCTCCTTTCGGTTTACCCACTCAACTTTGCGTTTGGATTGAAGACTTCCTGAGGGATCGGTCCATTCGAGTGGTCATTGATGGCTGCTCGTCTGGCCAATTGGCAATTAATGCCGGGGTCCCTCAGGGGTCTGTTCTCTCAGCAACTTTATTCTTGCTGCACATTAACGATCTGCTAATGCCCGGTTCCTTTGGGTATGCAGACGACAGCACAGTTTCTGAGAGATATATATGTGTCCAGCGCGCGAGCTGGTGGGTCACAGATCCAGTCTCTCCGTGAGGACATGGTTGAGCGCTTGAACTTGTACTTTGAAGGCTGTCTCCGAATGGGGCGATGCCAACCTGGTCAAGTTTAATGCAGCTAAGACCCAGGCGTGTCTCTTCTCCGCAAAACGGAGCCAATTCGAACCGGCTCCTACTTTCCGTAGTGTAACCGTGCCGATAACCGATCATATTGAGCTTCTTGGGGTGACTTTAACTTCCACACTCAATTTTGGCCCGTTTATCAAAGCTAAGGCTCAGTTAGCATCAAAAAAGTTGGGAATCCTAGCCAAGGTGAGACAGTACTTTACACCGGAACAGCTGCTCAATTTGTATCAAGCCCAGGTTCGGTCGTGTATGGAGTACTGCTCTCATCTTTGGGATGGATCTGCGAAATACCAACTGGACGCGCATGAGTCTATCGAAAAGCGGGCCAAGAGACTCATTGGCAACGATGCACTGGTCGAGTCAAAGCTCCAGAGCCTTGAACACCGACGACGAGTTGCAAGTCTATCGGTTTTCTATCGGTTACATTTCGGGGAGTGTGCGATGGAATTACACAATCTAATTCCGCCGTGCCCGTTCCATCATCGGACTACGAGACAAACGGCGAAGCGCCATCGTTACATGGTGGACATCCCACCCATACGCACAAAACGTTTTGGGAATAACTTCATTGTGCGTACGGCTAAGGAGTGGAATTCCCTGCCGGAGTCTGTGTTTCCCGACAGCTACAACCTAGGAGTCTTTAAGTCCAGAGTGAATAGGTTACTTTTAGGTAAGCGTGCTCCATCTTCGATCACATCATCACTTACCATCAGGTGAGATAGTGATCATACGCGAACCTATTTTCAATAAAAAAAACATTTTTTTTTGTTTTTTAAATAAACTGTTGGGATAAAAGGACAGGGTACTGTTGTTGAATCTGATTTTGTTTATTTCTTTGTAAATTATTTCAGCTATTTTGCTCAAGCTGGAGGATACTTTTACAACTCAGGACGAAGGTAAACAACTTTTGGAAAAAAATACTGTCCTATTTTATTTACACTTTGACAGCACTATCGTTTTAGCACCCTCGAATACCATGAAAACGACACCCATGACGAAAAAATCGATGCCTGTTACAGCCGCCATCTTGGATTCATGTTTTGACAGCACTATCGTTTTTAGCACCCTGGAATACCATTAAATCGACACCCATGACGAAAAAATTTATACCTGTTGCAGCCGCCACCCAGTGTCCGGCGTAGAACAAACCAGGTGGACAAAAGTCATTATCAAATTCTCGGAAATTTGTACTTTCTACCTGTAAACAACACCCCTAAACCTCTGATTCCAAGAATTGTCTTTGAAGTTTCATCTTTTAAAACTAAGAAACGTAGAGTTGCTGATCTAGTTCAATCGCGGAGTGTTGGGGAATTAATGACTGCTGCAGAGGTTGCTGCACGGTTAACTGGACATAAAAAACGTTGCCAGAGTTATAAAGGACATTAGCGAAAAACCAGCTTCTGCAAGTGCATGCATTAGCTTTCAACAACCAAGTGCTGTGCAAAGTGATAGACCGCTAAGTAGTGACGAGGCAGTAGCGTATTGATTCAAAATCAACAACTCACTCATATAAACAGACTAGAAAGTGGACTATGAAAGTCGGGCATCACGTGTTTCCATCATATAATTACATTGTTAAATCAAAAAAAGCGTGTTATCCTTCCGAGGAGCACATTGTTGTGACACAATTTCGAGCAGAAATTGAGCTACAAGCTATCTATATCTATACTTATAATAAATCTGTAGAGAGGTCAATTCTGTACATGAAATATATTTCCAAAATAACTATCAGGGGGTGATTAAGGATCGATACTCATGCCAAAAATGCAATCAGTTCAATTTTTGTCTGTCTGTCTGTCTGTCTGTCTGTATAACCGTTATAGAAACAAAAACTACTCGACGGATTTTAACGAAACTTGGTACAATTATTTTTCATACTCCTGAGCGGGTTATAGTATACTTTTCATCACGCTACAATCAATAGGAGCAGAGCAGTGAAGGGAAATGTTGGGAAAACGGGAGAAGTTACTCCATTTTTTAAGCTTCCGTCGCGTGTGCAACCTTAATGGTTAAAGCTACACAAATCATTTCATGACGGAAATGTTCTCCTTAAAATTATATAAAAAATATCCCACGACAGCATATGTCTAACTTTTATGGTTGACTCACAATAACACGTGTAACTCCCGATAGCTTAGCAGTTCGAAGCTTTCTGATTATAATATTTGTCTACTCTTACGTTTATAACACTCTCAGTCACCCCTAATTGAAAAAGTTAACATTATTAACTATTCCATAAAAAAATTGGCCAAGTGCGAGTCAGACTCGCCCATGAAGGGTTCCGTAGTAACTATAATATAATATGCAAATTTATTTGACGAAAAAAAAAACCTTACAAATTTCTTAAAACTAGCTTATTTACATTTTTTACAACTGCGCCAAATAAATTTGTTTTGAAAAAAAAAAACCTTACAAATTTCTTGAAACTGGCTTTTTTACATTTTTTACAACTGCGCCGAATAAATTTGTTTTTCATAGTGTTTGTATGAATTACAAAGTTATATTTGCGGTTTTAGAAAATATGCTGTATCTCAAAAACTGCTGAACTGATTTCGTTCAAACTAATTTTGGTTGAAAGTTTATATTAAGATCTACAGACATATATTTTTTTTAGATTTTTCACTCCATTTTTATAGCAGTTAGAGGTTGTGTCCGCCACACACACATTTTACCACTTTGGAAGCTTATATCTTTTAAACGATTGACTTTATGGAAAAGTGGTTTTAGAAACCCCGATGTCGTTTTTAAAGAACTGTCTATAGATACCACACATGCATCGATTTCATGAAAAAAAATATTTTCAGGTTTAGTTCCATGTATGGGGAGCCCCCCTTTATTTTAAATATTTTTTAATTTTTTTCTCAAAATCGGAAAGCGGTTCACAGAATACATCTACCTATCAAGTTTCACATGTATAGTCCTAATAGTTTCGGAATAAAATTGCTGTGACAGACGGACGGACGGACAGACAGACAGACGGACAGACATGTTGAAACTATAAAGATTCCGTTTTTTGCCATTCGGCTACGAAACCGTAAAAAGAATCATATAAATCGGTATAGAAACACCAAAGTTATACATGAAATACGCTTATAATAATAAGCCATCGCGCGTGAATACTGAATCATGCTATAAGGATTATTTTTGAGAATCGGTCGCCGCGCTCGACGCGTCTCGCGGTCGAAGCGTTTTCTAGGTACTTAAGCCTCATGTGAACGTGATCTAAACAATATTACCAATACATTAACTTACGCTGACGGAGTCACGGGCACAGCTATATTGTATCATTACGCTAAGGCCAATAGGAGCGGAGCGCCAATGAAGAATGCTTCAAAATCGGGGTTAAATTTAACGTTAGCCCAAAGTAACTATTCCACGCGAACGAAGTCGCGGGCAAAAGCTAGTTTTGAATAAAACAGCAGAACGTTTAGTATAGCAGCTCAGAGAGAAGTTGTCACAAGTGTGCTCCCCAATCTAACACCCAATTCATCTTTTAATCTTATAAGTGAATGGGGATGTGACGGAAGTTCCGGTCATAGTGCTTACAAACAAGGATTTGAGAACAGCGAAGACACTGATGAGTTCCTCTTTGTTTATTCGTTTGTTCCTCTAAGGTTAATCGATGAGGGTAACAACTAGGGCTTTCAGTCTCGATGCATTACTGAGTCCCGGGGAAAAAAAACGAGACTACGTGTGGTCTCGAAATTCCCGGGAAAAACGAGACTTTCGAGACTATTTCAAAACTAGGTTTCTTATTTATAAGCTATGCAATTAGAGAGTCAAATCAAGATATTTTAATCAAGTAGTTACTTTCATAAACACACGCAAAATAAAAATAAAACATTTGTTACAGTTTTTTTTTCATTTTTGTAGTGGGCACGTAAAAAACAAAGGGCATTTAACCCTAATTTTGTTACAAAAGTAACCCGCATTAGAAAAAGCTCTTTCTGCTTGTATGCTAGAGGGATACTACTTAGTACCACTTCGCGCTTTCACAATGAAAGGGGATAGAACCTATCTGGCGTCTGGCTAGAGAAACAAAAAATGTCCAGTAACACGGTACCCCAATGTGTCACGTAAACGTTTGAAGGTAAACATCGACATATAACTTCAACGAAAATCATTAAAAATAGACTCATTACTCGTCCATACGCTTATTATTATTTAGCTTATTAGTCTAGCAGCACGACAAAACCGCTACTATAATTAATTATTTGCCTACTAAATCACATCGCATCGCAATAAAACGCATGTCAAAGAATTCCATACGCGGGTGTTGGCTGTCTTTCATCCCACCGTATTATAAAATGAACAATAAGTGTTTTGGTACATGTCTTTCTTTGGTACATGGATTAGGCTCGGCATCAAGAACCCCTATCCGACCTCCTGCTGAATTTATGGATTATGTAGTATAGTAGTATTTATGATACGTGTTAGATATATTATAAATCTTTTAAAATGTCACATCTTAGTATGTAGTAGTAGTAGTATTAATATTCACTTATATTTGATATCTAGACACGCGGGAGCGTGTCAAGCCAAGAACTGGCGCGCAGCTCATCGTGTGTAATATTACACGAACCATTTGGAGCCACTTTTGAGCACCTCATAACTCAAAAACTATTCACCCTAAACTTGTCAAATTTGGCTTATATATTGAAACTGGCGAGATACATATGTGTTCCAAATTTTATAAACATATCTCAAACGGTTATTTAGATATTAACGTCCAAAAATCGTCATTTTTATGAGTGACCTATAGATCAAAACTATAACCCAGTTCCAGATGACCTAGAAAGTTCAAATTTGGCATGAAGATAGGTAATTATGTGAATACAAAGGAAAAAATCAGAAACTGGTAATTTTTTATCATTTTATTATAATTTTCACTTAACTTATAATTAGTGCCTGTAAATCTCTATATGTGGATTTTAAGATCTTTACGTGAATATATAACGAGTTAAATAGCACCCTTAATTTTTTCAATCCAAATATTTCCGTTTTTGTACTTATAAATAAGAATATAGTAAATTTTCGTATTTATTACGCGTAACTAACCGTATTCTACAACCACTAGCGCCACATATTATCTTAGAGGGTCACTACACCATGGAGGCAAAATGCGTAAAAAGAATTCCGCATACACGCGGGAGCGTGTCAAGCCAAAAACTGGCGCGCAGCTCACCGTGTGTAATATTACACGAACCATTTGGAGCCACTTTTGAGCACCTCATAACTCAAAAACTATTCACCCTAAACTTGTCAAATTTGGCTCATATATTAAGACTGGCGAGATACATATGTGTTCCAAATTTTATAAACATATCTCAAACGGTTATTTAGATATTAACGTCCAAAAATCGACATTTTTATGACTGACCTATAGATCAAAACTATAACCCAGTTCCAGATAACCTAGAAAGTTCAAATTTGGCATGAAGATAGGTAATAATGTGAATACAAAGGAAAAAATTAGAAACTGGTAATTTTTTATCATTTTATTATAATTTTCACTTAACTTATAATTAGTGCCTGTAAATCTCTATATGTGAATTTTAAGATCTTTACGTGAATATATAACGAGTTAAATAGCACCCTTAATTTTTTTCAATCCAAATATTTCCATTTTTGTACTTATAAATAAGAATATAGTAAATTTTCGTATTTATTACGCGTAACTAACCGTATTCTACAACCACTAGCGCCACCTATTATCTTAGAGGGTCTTAGAGGGGTTCTACACCATGGAGGCAAAACGCGTAAAAATAATTCCGCATACTGAATGGACAATTCATTTAAACATTTCAAAGGTACAAGAAAATATAGAAAATAACACAAAAAGGACAATTATACCCCGTAAACGTAGGAAAATACAATAGTTTAACAAAAAACCATTTCGTATTAATTTTGTTATAAGTAAGTACCTACTACTAATTTATGTACAAAAAGTAATGATATCCCATGAAAAACATAAATGTGAAATGAGAGCCAAGTTCAATATTATCATAAATGCCTTGGTTGTTGACTTCAACGACAAAAGAAGTGAAATCTAAATGGGTGCCAAGTTCAATGGTCATTATGGTTCTTATATACGAATTATTATGTTCGATGGTTAGTTTCTACCAGCAAGCCAAATTTTCGGAATAATAAAATAAGAACCGACAAGTAACAGATTTAGAACTTGCAAAGGCTATAATATAATTCGTATATGAGTATATGAAAACTAGCCAAGTCAAACCTTAGGCTACAATATATTCTCCTAAGTTATAAGAATAAATGATATTTTATGTTGTTATAAATAAATTTCAGGACTGACCATTGAACTTGGCACCATTTAGATTTCACTTCTTTTGTCGTTGAAGTCAACAACCAAGGCATTTATGATAATATTGAACTTGGCTCTCATTTCACATTTATGTTTTTCATGGGATCATATTTACAGTTATAAATAAATGTTAACGTAAATGACATATCTTTTACCTTTTGTCAACTACTGCTAAAAACGTTTTCAAGCTGAGTAACATGTTACATGATCCGCCACGCGATAGTGACATGTCGACTGTGTTTCATTGCGATGCGATTTAGTGGATAAATAATTATTTCTAATAGTATTCTCGTGCTCCTAGTAGCGTGTAATGTACAGATGCCAGCACATGAAGCTACTCGAAACTATCAAATTTTCTCAATCAACCTTGAACCTAATTTATTTACTAACAAAGTTTAAAATCTATTAAAGAAATTTGACAGATTGTTGTAGCTTGATGTGCTGGCGTCTGTACCTGCTCTCTTTCAATAAACGTTAGAAATCATAATCAACCTGGGAACGATTATTTAGATACAATCTGATGCTTATAGACACGTAATAAGTCTACTTTATAACCGACTTCTAAAAAAGGAGGAGGTTCTCAATTCGGATGTTTGTTTGTTTTTTTTATGTTTGTTCGGGCATAGCCCCGTCGCTTACCAACCGATTTGAAACATTATTATTTGTTAAAAAATTTACTTACATTGACGATATTTTCGTTTACTCTGCACTCTCTTGTGATCTTGGTGGTTCTGAATTTTCTGTTAAGCACAAGCTTCTGCTGACTATGACTGATGGAAAAGTGTGCAACGCTTTGACAGAGACACATTCATGGCAGAAATGCTATATTTGTGGGGCTACTTCCAGAATGATGAATGATGATGGACGGCATTTTGATAGCAATCAGAATAATTTTGGCTTTGGTTTGTCAACATATGCTTGGATTCGTTCCCGAGTTCAAACAGCCGTATACAACGCAATACGTTCGTGGCATTTTCGGAGATAAATAAAATTTAAACGTGGCCACTCGTCTTGACGCGGCACGCACTACTGAGAGCACTGCGTTGTGCGCTTAGGAGTCTCGTCGGTGTGCATGTTTGTGTGACTGTACTGTTTCGAGCGTTTGTAGGTAGATTCCGTACTATCTGTCCATATTTTTATACTGTGGTATGGCATAAGCCGAAGACTGAGGGGCTCGTACATTTGGCACAAGAGTATCTATTAGAATATTTTGCAACAAGCAGTAAACAGAAATCCAGTAATATCTGCTGCATTGTTCGGCAACCCAAATGCACCCGAAAACGAAATGCCTGCTATCACCATTATTGTTGGTACTTACCGAAATATCCAAAAAAGCGCGAATTTTTTATTTCAGAGGAATAGATTCCTCATAAGTACAGGAATTTAATAAAACCACTGGTACTGACATGTTCGGATGGCTACATATAGGTCTAATAGATATTTACGGGTCATGTAAAGCCACCAAATCGGATGCAAGTATAATGCAAAATGTTATTCACGATGAACAAAACGTATTCCATTACTTTTTTCGATACGTTGACATTTTTATTTTGGATAAAGGATTTAGGGACACCTTGCCAGATTTTAGAAGTTTCGGCTACACAACTCATAGGTCTGAGTCTTTACATCCCAGAGAAACTCAACTAACCACCATGCAGGCTAATAAATACAGATAATTAACCATGGTCCGCTAGGTTGTGGAGGTCGTTTTCGGACGCATCAAGCATGACTTTAAACTACTAAGGCAAGAATATTTCAACGTTGCCCTGAAACACCAATTCCCGATTTTTAGAATAACTGCTGCGTTCTTGAATGCTTTCCACATGCCAGTACATGATAGCGTATATGCTGACCGGTTTATTGAAATCATTAACCAGCGTATGAATATGCCTAATTATCTAGCAGAATATGTAACGGCCAGTAATATGAACCGACGGCGTGCAGCTTTCACAGCGATTTCGGGGGATCTTCCAGAATTGAGAGGGTTACCACGGTTGTCAGAAGAAGATTTAATAATATTCACCTTCGGAACTTATCAATTAAAGCTAGCACGTAGCTACTATAATAAGCACGTCCACGTATTGGATGCCATACGGTATTATTATTTTAGCTGTATAACGGGAAAGAGATCTTTAGGGGTTTGTGCCCATATTATGACCATAATATGGTATTTAGGGTGGGCTCGCTACCAAGATCAAATACGACATCCCGCAGAATTTTTGAACCACATTTTAATATAATAAATACATATTAATCGTTTATGTTTCTTTTATTTTAACTTTTATTATATATAAGACTAGCGACCCGCCCCGGCTTCGCACGGGTGGACATTTATTTTTTAAGCTCTAGAGAGAGAGAGCTCTTATTAGATTAGTATTTGACGATAATATGCGAGAATCGTTAACGTACGGCAGTTTTTTCGACGCCTTACTCCACAATTTTCACTACCACGAAAAATCCTATCTATTTTCCGGGATAAAATATAGCCTATACGGATTCGGAAGAATCCCTCTAAGTAATGGTAAAAGAAATTTAATTTTGAAATCGCTCCAGTAGTTTTTGAGCCTATTCAATACAAACATACAAAAATACAAAGGTTTCCTCGTTATAATATTAGTATAGACACACAATTATTACTATAATAGGTATACCTCTGCTTAAGCCTTCGGGGTTTACAGGCGTTATGATAAGTTGTTATGTGTGCTTTAATAAATACCTGTAATATATATCTTATTTTTCTAATAATCTGCATATAAATAGTAAAAATAAAAATATTATAATACCTCCTTAAAATAATATACTTATGTGTCAATTACTTTTTTCTCCATGTGTCGATTTACTTATTTGCGGGTATAGTTAGTGTTACAACATTAAATTATCAAATAAATAAAGCAGTTCTCATCATCTGACGCCACTTGGACCAAAGTCCATACTAAAATGTCCGATCTCCTTTTGTCAAAATATTTAGCCATGAATGCGTAACAGAGGGACAGACAGAGTTACGTTCGCATTTATAATATTGGTATGGATATAGTAGATGTACATATATAGTATGGATAGTCACAAACACAACGCTCCGTGTCAAAACATTATGATGAAAATCCAAACAATGTCCACCCCGGAGTTTATTAAATTCAGTGATGTTATGCGAGAAATACACCTCGCATAATTAGCCTACTAATTAAATGTATTTCAGGTTGCACGATAAAATGTTTTAAGGTATTTGAACAAAACTTAGATACATATAGTTTGTAACATAGACGACTGGGTTCCAGATCGGCAGGAAATCATTGGTGTGATCATGATTTCCCATCCTCAAAAAAAGACTTCTCGTCTGTCAAAACATTTAAAAAGAATTAGATTATTGAAAAACAATACTCTGTTCCAATGCCATCTATGGATGCGATACTCTAGCTCGATACGAGATAGTAACTCTTAGAAGATATCATAGATGGTGTGGTGTATATATATCCAGTGTTAGAATTTATGCAAATAATAATGTTTAAACGTAATAATAAAGGAAAATTAAAATAAGATGTTCTCCTTATGCATAGAATGTGTGAAAATAATTTTATAAGATTCTATGCTGAGGTAATCCAATTAGCAAGACAATTCTTTGTCTTGTTTTAGGGTCGCATATTAGACTTAGAATAAACATTTAACTTAACTCAAAGAAGAAATGGTCATATTGTGAAAATATATTAAGGGAGTTCTTCACCAAATACGTCGTTGAAGGTATGATGCATTAGCGATTCGGTTCTGGAGAATGAACGCTACGCGTTTTGATTAAGCACACCACATGGATGCGGTACTGCTGGCGGAACCCGTACCATGGTTTAATGAACTGAAATTTATTTTTCAGGGTAATTAAGAAACCCCATACTGTAAGTGTACTTTATTATTTAATTTAAACAGTGTAAAAGACGGAACTAATGAAACAACCATCACGTGTTTGAGGAACGTTAATTATATTTAATGATATGACCAACCAAACCTGTCTTATGTTTTATTTCTACTGTATCCTCATCATGCGCAAGAAATCAGCCCATGAGTCTCATCTTCAGATATCTACTCTTGGTTAGCTGGTGTGTAGGGAAACCAATCTTACAAGCGTGGCTAACGGTGAACTCTTCAGTATCGTAAGAAGACTTAAAGAAAACTATGTTTTTATAATCTCGATGCACTTTGATAACTTTTATATCAGTTCATTTTACTTTCTTCCCAACTTCTGTAGTAGTATCAATGCCAAAATCTAGAGATTTCAGATGCAGTAAACTCTCATGTGTAAATTCATGAACAATGAAAGGTATGCCTTTCTTATTTGCGGTTTTAATAAAGATTATGTACTAGTCCGTCACATAAATAGGACATGACTATTCCTGAAATGTTTTGATGTGCTGCTACACATTTTATATCGATGTCTTCATCTTCAAGTAATGATAGGTCAGGCTGGCTATGTGGTATGGAGTTTGTATGGAGGGAGTCATTGGATAGTTGGTCTGGGTGAAGGAGTCCTGGAGTATTAGGTTCTGGCGTGTCTTCGTTGTTCTGGATACATAAAGGATGGTCTTTATCTGATTCTTGAGTGAAGGAAACCATGTTCAAAATTAATCGTGCTCTGCTATTAATTCTGTAAATTATGATTAGATTAATTACTAAAACTATTAATCTTACCATAAACAGTACTGAAAACGTTAAATATTAAGAAACAAAGACCGACTGACTCGCTATTTGTTAAAATACTTATTACTAATTAGAAAATAGTTTCAAATTTATAGTCTAGCTAAAATAAAAGAGTATAGAAATTATTGTTCGCGAAAAGTTATTAAGATTCTAATTTTAATTACAAAAGTAAATGCATTTAGCGATTGCTGTAATGCCTGTAAAATTGTTGTAGAAAATACAATCGGATAAACTTTTTATAATACAATAATACAACATAATTATTAATTATTTCCATACAAAACGGATACATTTCGGAACTTCCCACTTTTGCGTTCCAAAAATGATATTCAGTCTATGCACAATTCCATGCAAAACGAACGCATTTCAAATATGGCCCTGTTGTATTAATAAATATAATAACACTAACACGATGATAGAATGCAATGCAGATGCATTTCAAATAACGGCCCTGTTGTATAAAAAATATAATTATATATACTTGATATTTGAATGCAAAACGGACGTTTTCCAAGATATGGCACTTTTGCACAGAACTATGAACACGAACTGCAGTATTATTTTGGGTTGTGGCTTTTTTTGCACGCAACTGACGTCAAATTTCGGGTCACATTTTTAATTCACAAAGTTGCCGTCTTGCACGGAAGTTAGCTGTCAAAATGCTCCAATGCAAAAAAGGCGGTCAGCCAGTTTGGAAATATGAATCCCATAAAAAACAATACTTGTCAAAAAAACCAAGTCTCGCATCTCAGTTCTTCTAGCGTAAAAAGTTGTGAGATCCATGTAATACCAAGTCTAGACTTTCCTGATCGCTATAACTTGGGGGTTTTTGAGCCAATAGTGAAGCCCCCAGATCGGTTACTTCTAGGCAAGCGTGCTCCATCTTCGACCACATCATCACTTACCATCAGGTTAGATGGTGGTCAAACGCGAGCCTATTATCATTAAAAAAAACCGATATTGAAAACTATTTTAGGTTTTCCTTGATTCGTACACTAAAAACTAATTGTATTCCAAATTTGAAGCTTCTATGTCTGCTAGAAGTGCCTTAGACTTTTGATGATCGGTCAGTCAGTCAGTGAGTAACAAAATTAAGAAACTTTGTCTCGTTATAATTCTTAAAGTACTGGTTGGTGGAGTCGAAAATGGCCTGAACTGCTTGGGAAAAGGATGGTACGGCCGTGTCGCTTTTTTGCTCGACTTGGCGGGGGCACTGCCGTACCCCCAGATGCGAAAATAATGGGAGTCTTTTTTTACTATAAAAATCATATAAATCTGTTCCATTACTGCCAACCGTACACCGGATAACAAAACACACGCTTAATATTAAAGTAACCTAAGTAAGACTAAATATTTTTATGATTGAACAAGAAACTCTTAAAGCTTTTTTGAGTAAAATTTAATGCACATAATTATCTCTTCCGTGACCGATGTATATATAGATCTGCTGGCAGCCCCTTTTAAGAGTTTCGTAGTCGACAAGGTACCCTTATAGTTTCAGCATGTCCGTCTGTCTGTACGCGGCTTAGCTTAGAAACTTTTGTAACGCTGATCAAATTTCAAAGTTCTTCTACCATGGATATACATAATCACGCCGATTAAGTGGTAAAATAAATTATGAAAAAACATTTTCTTAAGTAACACGCAAAGAGGGGATGTTTTTTTTATCTCGTCTACCACATACTCGTAGTGTGCAGTATCGTTAAAAAGGACGATTACAAATAATTGTGTGATAAGACTAGTTTTAGATTTGGTGATCCGTTTGCGAAATATTAAGCTTTAAGTGCTAATTTTCGTTAGACTCAAGCTAAGTGGTTGTAGGTTCAGAATTCAAACATCACGGTAGTAGTACCTACATAGTTATAATGAAGTTAAAAGAAAAACTATCAGATCTAAGGATTCACTCTACGAGTAATAGTCGACCAACTGTATCTTTGTGTCGCTTTCGGACAAATTCCATTGAAAAATATTTAGATTAAGTTCTTATTTGTGTAAAACAGAGTGGTTTGTTTTTGTTAGAGTATGGTACGGAACTCTCGGTTAGCTAATCCGACTTGCACTTGGCGTTGTAGACTGCGCATGGCCCTACACGCATTTGGCCGGTTTTTTTATTCGTAATTTTGTTGTTACCACGTAGTTTTTAAGGTCAGTTTATATCATAACTAGCTTGTGCCAGCAGTTTCCAAATTTTCCAGTTTTCAAAGTCAATTATAGCCTATATATTGCCGAGACTTAATAGGTATATAACAAAAAGTTTCATTCAAAACCGTTTAGTAGTTCCGGAGATTAGAGTGTGCAAACTGATAAACAGACGAGAAATTTCTTTAATGATCAGAAGTAACAAGATTTTAGAGTTAGATCAATTGTATGTGCAAAAAGAGTAAAATCTAACAAAAATATCTACATAGAATGTATGTACTCGTACGTATATCACTACAACTAATCGTATAATCTTATTGGAAATGAGCAAAAAGTCCACAGCACGTTTCAATCCCCTCCAGATCAAATATTTGTGTGGCCGACTGATATTAGTTCGCACTGTGGGCGTCTGTGAGTTTTGGGTTTGTAAAACCTACTTACTGCGTTGGACGTTATATAGATATATTAGTAGAGTGGGGCGAGAATGTCCCAACGCGATACCGCGGCCCCGGAACTTAAGGGCAGCTGAAGGAACAGGGTGGCTTTTTAGTCAGTAGAAGTCTGACACTCCCTTCCCCTCCACCCAGAGTGAGAGAAGCCATTCGATGATTTTCCCAACAGGAAAAAAAAGAAAAAAGGTTTGTATTCGTTCAGTCCGAGAGAACAAAAGACAATTACATTTACCATAAAATGGTCATCAAAACGCATCATCCACACATGCATACTAATAAAGAAACATACCTACAACTAACAAAATATATCTACAAATCATTCTCCAACGCAAAACATACCAGTACTACGCTAGGAATAGGGTTAGTATACCTTTTCCATGAAATGACGGCCGCTGTTTCACTGTTTTGTACGTTTCATCACCTACTCACCTGATGTTAAGCGAGGATGTGGTCGAAGATGAAGCACGTTTGCCTCGAAGTAACCTATTCAATCTTGAACACAGACACCGGCAGGAAATTGGCCATGTGAAAAAAATTGCCCAAATGCGAGTCGGACTCGCCCATGATGGGTTCCATAGTAGTTACGCCAAATAACTTTCTTTTTAATAGTCTTTGTATGAATAACAAAGATCAAAAGATACATAATTCCAAAAAACAAAGTCAAAGAACACTCTCCTCTCCACCATCCCGTAATTTTATATATTATAGGTATATATTTTGTCAGTATTAATAGAAATATGTATTTTATTAGCTAAGTATGTTTTTATTTACGTAATTAGTATTTATACGTAGGTACTGTCCATCATCTCTTATGCAACTCTCCTGTCGCAGGTCTGCTGGAAGAAATTTCTTATGAAATAAGCAGCACCTTTGTGTTGTTTTTTTTTCTGTAATTGTTTTTCTCTGATAAGTGTGATATGTGTACATCTATACTCTATACTAATATTATAAAGAGGAAACCTTTGTATTTTTGTATGTTTGTATTGAATAGGCTCAAAAACTACTGGACCGATTTCAAAATTTCTTTTGCCATTACTTGGAGGGATTCTTCCGAATCCGTATAGGCTATATTTTATCCCGGAAAATAGATAGGATTTTTCGTGGTAGTGAAAATTGTGGAGTAAGGCGTCGAAAAAACTGCCGTACGTTAACGATTCTCGCGAACGCTGCCTATATTTAATATAAACATTGCACCCGTGCGAAGCCGGGGCGGGTCGCTAGTAAATAAATAAAAACATTTTATGAAAATGTGCTGTATCTCAAAAGCTACTGACTGTATCTCATTCAAACCAATTTTAGTTAAAATTTTTCATTAAAATCTACGTCATATTTTTTTTTATTTCACTCTTTATTATTTTAAAAGTTATAGGGGACACATTTTACTACTTTGGAAGTGTATATCTTGCAAACGATTGACTTTGAGAAAAAATGATTATTGATTTTAAAAGATCTATCTATAGACACCGACACCCGCACGAAAATATATTTTTCACTTCAGTAGCTCAAACATGTAGGTTTTGCTGCCTGAAATCTGAGCAAAATGCGATTTTGCTCACTGAGTGAGACAAAGTAACTTTTTAATTTTTGTGTTCAGAAAGCCACGAATATCTTATTCAGTCTTGGGTCAATAATACAATTCGAAACATTTACACTCTATCTCTTTCCCGCAATTAGAAAGAGAGAGAGAAAAAGACCAGCCCTTTCGAAGTTCCGATTTTGAATTCAACCTCAAAGACAAACACGTTCGGAATTTCCTACTAACTAAAGAAATGCAAAAAGATAATTATGTCTTTTAATGTAATTTATTTAATTTTTAACTTATTGTTGCATTTAAACGATAATAAGTATTTACTGCAAATAAAACTGATAAATATTTATTTCTAGTTTCAATAATGCTACGTAATATATATTTTGAATAGTAAAATTTCATGGTTGCTATTCCCGAACACGCCTTAAATTAAATAAAAGAGCGGGAATAAAATTTCGTGGCTGGCGTAAAGAGTTGAATAAGTTAAAAAATATTAAAATAATCGTAAAATATGAGTGAAACTAGCGACGAGAACAGTATTTTAACACCGGAAGAGTTAAAACAACAAGTTATTGATGCAGAATTTAGTTTCCTACTTGAGAAGTCTCGCGAGAAATATCTGAAAGCATACCATGTCTTTAATGAATGGAGACTTAAAAAAAAAAATTAGCTAAAAATAGAACCGACTTCTATATAAAAACACTACAAAGGCAAAAAAAAACTTATTAGCAAAAATAAAACCGACTTCCATATAAAAACACTACAAAGGCAAAAATAACTTTAATTTCGGAAGGCGGTGTCAAAAACGAAAATATATACAAAACTATAGACACCGCCTTCCGAAATTAAAGTTATTTTTATAGCCTTTGTAGTGTTTTTATATAGAAGTCGGTTCTATTTTTTTCTAAATTTTTTTTCTGGCTTTTTTGTGGGTCGGTTTGTAATTTATCTAGTTACAAAAGCCAAAATGTCAATTACTTATCACCTTTTACAAAATATTGCTTTTCCCGGTGCAGAGCCGTTAATTTTTGAGGAGTACTCTTGGTACATCAACCATCAGCTCTACATCACCATATGCATTGTGACGAGCATAAAGTGCTTAACATCTATATTCAAGTAATCTAATCGGAATCCATGAAATAATTATTATCGAGTAGTTTCGGTAGCCATCTGGGGTCTTCATCATCAGACCCACTTCCTCAAATGGTGCTTTTTGAGAGCACAAGGTACTATAAGAAATACCCAAAACGCTATAGGTGTGTCTATAATATTTGAAGAGTTCCCTCGATTTCTCCATGATCCCAACATCAGATCCAAACATGATGACAATGGGACCAACTAGAAAGTATACCCTTTCAAACCAAAAAAGAATTTTGAAATCGGTCCAGCCATCTGCGAGTAATGAGGTAACATACATAAAAAAAAAGCTCAAGACGAATTGAGAACCTCCTCCTTTTTTTTGACGTCGGTTAAAAAGGGCGCAAGCAGTTTTTCAGAGACGGTGTTGCTATCTTATTTCATTTATAATGTGGAGTATTTACTCAATGTTGAAAGCTACTTTAAAAACAAAACATAACGTGCATATATTGAAACATATGCTAAACTCGTATCTTTTCTAAAAAGAATGTCAGTTGGGCATAAGGCTAAAAAGTTCAAAATTTTCACGGCCGTTAACATAGAAAAATTTCTTAATGAAGCTCCGGACTGCAATTTTCTTGCCGCTAAAGTAAGTGGTACCTATAAGTCTATGTTATTAGTTATTAAAATTTGTACGTAGACTGTTATGTATAAAGGTACTTACTGCCTACTACAAATTTTTGGAGGCGCAATAAATACTAGTCTGGCTTAGCAATATTGTTAAAATATTTATTACGATATGTAAAAGATGCTATAAATGTTAAATTATGCATATTAATTATGTAATATTTTCATTACAGGTTGTACTGATCATAGGAATTAGTGTAGCGTGTCGCAATAACGAGCTATTACAGCTAACAGTTAATAATATCGAAAAGCATTCAGATAATTTACTGTTAGTAAAATTGAAAAATACGAAGCCAAACCTTGACAGGTATTTTGTCGTACGCGAAGAATATGTAACTATTGTAGAAAAATACCAAAATTTACGTCCAGCCAATATAAAAACCGAGCGATTTTTCATACAATGCCATAATATAAATGCTCAAGACAGCCTATGGGACTCCCATAGGCTGTTTTATTACTCCCATATTGCTCCCTGCTATTTTATTTACTCCCATAATGGGAGTAAATAAAATAGGTGCTATACCGCGAGAAATTGCCACTTTCTTAAAACTGGAAGAGCCTCAGCTATACACGGGTCACTGCTTTCGGAGAACTTCTGCAACGCTCTTGGCTGATTCCGGAGCCGATCTAACCACTTTAAAACGTCACGGCGGGTGGAAGGCCAATACGGTAGCAGAAGGCTATATTGAAGACTCAATAGAAAATAAGTCGAAAATCTGTAAGCGTATAGTGGAAACAATAAGTCTGAATACGACCTCGGAACCTTGGTCTCACCCACGCCCATCCACTTCCAACGACGCACAGTGTACTTTTACAGAAAGCCGATCAGAGTCACCAATGTTCACCGTTGTTCCTTCTCAATCCGCCACCGAAACAGAAACCTTAACCCCAGATAATCAAACTCAACTCAATGCAACTATAACGTTGCCAAAAAAATCTGTTACTTTTAATTTGCAGAATTGCAGTAATTTTACTTTTAACTTTTAAAATGTTCCATTTTATTGAATTGGTATTACCTACAATGTTAATTATTTTGATTCATAATAAATACTTATTTCAATCTATTCCTGTTTATTATTTTATCTCCCAAAGTGTTCTCGCTGCTGAAGTGAAAAGTTATGTGTGTTACACGAGAGCAAAGTTTTTTGCATCTCGTGCCTTTGAATCCCTCGCCACACTCAGGCTTCAAAATCAGCACTCGCAGCAAAAAACGACTTTGTTCTCTTGTTATACAAATAACTATTCATCAAACCTGTATAGGGTTGATGAAAAAAAAATATTGTACATGTATGGGGAGCCGCCCCTTAATGTTTTTTTTTTTTTTTATTATTTTTGTATAAAAATCGGAAAGCGGTTTGCAGAATACCTATAATATACATTATGTATATACCAAGTTTTAACTTTGTTGTGTTAATAAGTACACAGTTTCGGAATAAAATGACTGCGACATACGGATAGACAGACATGACAAATCTATAAGGGTTCCGTTTTTTGCCATTCGGCTATGGAACCCTAACAACATGGCTTTAAATCTATGCCGATGTGTTTGAACGCCTGACCCTTTTTTTCGGGTGGAAAAGTCATCAAATGACTTCTACTGACTAAAACCCACCCTGTTCCTTCATGTGCCCTTACGTTCCGGGACCTCGATATGTCGTTCGAACACTCAGACAACCCCGAAAATTTTATCCTTTTAAAATAATAGGTAAATATGTAGGTACCATGGGGATTCGAGGTATTAGTGCCGTTTGTCTAGCCACTGGTCCTGTGAAAACTATAGCAACTATGACATTGCTTCGAAGATATTTTAATAAAAGTAACGACTTAGTCAGCATATAAAATTTAAATTTTAGGTAACCTCCAACAACCATAAAACACCTGAACAGATCTTGATAAGTTGTAGCTAAGAACCATCTCGATCACGTAAGCTTTCTAATAAAAAACTGCGTCATAATCGGTCTTACGATGCCACAGACAGATACACAGACACAAAGATCACACATCAAACTTATAACACTCCTCTTTTTGCGTCAGGGCTTAAAAAAGGAATTGAATCTCCTACACAAAATTAAGAAATGTAAAAATATAGACGACAAATACGTATTTTTATAACTGTATACATATCAATGAAACCAACGTTAAACAAAATGAATAAACATTAAACTAAGCGATCCTTAACGATCTCCTTTTAGAAGTCGGTTAAAAATGGGTTAATCGAAAAAACACCCTATCTAAATTACTTATTCAACTAAACAGAAAGTAAAATAAAAATACCCAAATGTATATATGCAAAAACACACATCTGACGTAAACAAAAGCTGAAACAATTATTAATTACATAGGAAGTATTTTAGCAAATAAATCGAAATGAAACCAAGTTTGGTACCTATACTATCAGCGCGGTGTGTATAACGCGAGTTATGCTCAACGCGCCGTGCATCCGCGCGCCATTTCGGTAAATAACGTTGTTGAATCATTTTAATTTTATATTTTCACCTAAACTATAAGTCCAAATTAAATACTGTAAAGGCAAAGCTTATCTTCATAACATTGTCTTGACGATGAGACTATTTTCGAATGTAAGTATTAATATGGCCGCATAATAATAATACTACAAAATCATGCCTCATTTTTTTTGATATTCTCTTTACATAATTTGCCTTATTGTGGATTATTCATAAAAATTAGATATGTAAACCCTACATTTTTGTAGTACATGATCTTTACGTCTTTTCTCTCTATCTATCTCAGCATTTCGCCAGCGCACGCGATTATAGCTATTTAGCGGTGTATTTTCTTCCGACTTACTTTACTAATACCCTTATTTTAGGAAAACCAAGAGCAGTAGTGTAATGCTAGTTAGCCTATAATAGCCTTCTTCATAAAATTTTCTATCATAATCAGAAATAATTTTTGAAATCCACCCATTACTTTCGAAGATTAGAGCGTTCAAACAAACAAACAAACTTTTCCGCTTTATAATATTAGTATAGATAATTATGTATATGGGCATAATCAGATCGTTATTGTGTAGCAAGAAAAAAGTTGCTGAGAGAACCGACCCCTGAGAGACCTTGGCCTTAATAGCCAATTGGGCAGACATCAATGACCACTCGAGTGGACCGATCTCTCTGGAAGTCTTCAATCCAAACGCACATTTGAGTGGGTAAACCGAAAGAAGGAAGCCTAGCAATAAGGCTATCGTGCCAGACCCTGTTAAAGGCCTTGGAGATGTCAAGGGAAACAGCAAGTGCTTCCCCGTGCTTCTCGATGGCCTCACTCCAGATATGAATAGCATACGCTAGAAGATCCCCAGTAGGTCTACCGGGGATCTTCTAGCATAATGGTTTTTGCGAAAGTCGTATTGTCGATCACTGAGGATCTCGTTGCCTTCTAGGTATGCCAGGAGCTTACTATTAAGTACACACTTCTGACTGAAATAGGCCTGTAGTTGGCCGGGTCAGCACGACTGCCCTTTTTGTTTTTCCTCAGCGGAGTGGGCCAGAGTCCCGTCAAGTTTAAGCACTGGTGGTAGTGAGGGGCGACAAAAGTTCGATTCAACCGACTTCGCCAGGAACCAAAACGCTTTGCTGCCAGCTGGGTACGAAGCGAGTTTATTTCCAATTCGGCTAACGTGGTCAAACCGAGCCGTCCGCAAAACCTTCTTGCAGGACATGGCAGCCCTGTTGAAGGCTCTCTTCTTCTGATCCACGTCATTTGCTTTGCAGTTTCGAGCATCGACCCATGCTAGGTACGCCGCGTGTTTAAGCGCTTCAGCGCGATCACATTCGGTGCCAAACCAAGGTCGAGCTTTGCCGGACATTGTTAGGTCAGAGAATGGAATGTAGTACTCCATCCCCTGTCGCAAAACATCCGCCACGGCGTCTGCGCACGACGATGAATCATTTGAAGAGAAGCAAGTAGGCTGCCAAGGATAACATGCAACAAAAGATCGCATGCCATCCCAATCCGCTGACTTATAGCGCCAAACCCGCCGAGTGCCTTTAAGGCTGGGATCGGGCGGGGAGTAGGCGGATACAGACTTCACCAGACAGTGGTTGGAACTACCTAACGGTGAAAATATCGTTACCGAGTTGCGGTCTGCATCTGTAGTTAGAAGAAGGTCCAAGCAATTGGCTGTGTGCGACTCAACATCCGGCACCGTCGTTGCTCCTTGGACCAGCTGAGTGAGATTTAATGCAAGTACAAGATTGTGCATTTCTCGCCCAGCATAAACCGTGCACTGGTATGGGAAGAGCCACTCCTGGTGGTGGGCATTAAAGTCCCCCAGTAACACAAACTGAGCTGATGGGTACCGATGCTGGGCCGCATCTGCCGCCTCACTGATGTACTGTGTGAGCTTGGTTGTGTCCTGATCTCCACTGTACGAGCGGTAGACACAGGCATACATAATTTTGTTCATGTCCGTGTTCACCAGAGACCAAAGTGTTGAGAACCTGGAGTCCTCAAGGTTGCGGAGACGTCGATAATAGATGTCGTCGCGGGCGTACATGCATACTCCCCCGAACGTGGTTTAAAATTGTGCTCCAAGGAAAACCCTGGGTATGAATGTTATGATGCGTCTGACAGACTTCTGATCTGTGTCTCCGAAAGAAACAAAAGAACAGTTTTTTCAGTGTCGAGGTGATGGTGGACTGCGACGAGATTTGAGTGCAGACCCCGGACATTGCTGAGGTGCTCTTTGAGAGAGAGGGAGTGCAGCCGCTGTTTAACTTTGCTCATTTTTGTCCTTTCATATTATGAGAGTGAAACAAGAAAGGAGAAGGAAGTGGAGTGAGGCTTCACGCTGTTAGCCCTCAGACACTTACTAGACGTATGGTATCGATTAGGGAACTAGTCTGGAGGCTGTGGGGACGCCCGAGCCCCCCGGGAATACCCATCGGGCCCTCTCATCTGATCGATGCACGATGGTGCATTCCAGGATTTTTCGACAGTTGGCGGCGACGCCTTTCATATGTGGCTGGCACGCTTCTTGGGCCTCAAATTACCTGCGGTCGGCCAGCGGCACACTGCTACCCTCCGCGACTAGTCTCCCTATACAGTCTATATATAGTCCACACTGGTGCGAGGCAGATTGGCCTTTCAGCAATGAAGCAGTTCATTACAATCCATACAGTTTTTTCACCATCCTGTTGTTGAATTTCTACTAGCCATATCTCCGTAAGTAAATAATATAAATAAGTGCCTTCCACTTTTTATGAATCCAACGACGATTTTAACTTAATTTAAAAATAAAAATATGTTATGTCTAACTTTTATTTTTTATTCTGCGTAACGTTGCAATTTGCACGAAACGACGGAATCACCCTATTACCAAAATTAAATTATAACTTTTTGTGACTTGACCACGACTACGTGACCAAAGCCCCCTGCCCCTGGCACCAAAGCTGAATCCGCCCTTGAGTAGAAGGGAGTGTCAGTCTTTATTTTACTAAAAATCCACACTGTTACTCCAGTTGCCCTTACGTTACGGGGCCGTGGTATCTCGTTAGAACAATCTTGTAACCCCGGCAGGAAATGGCCATATTAGCTCCCTTATTGCTGCTGGCTGCTCTAAAGATGCACCGCCAACTCGGGTGACGTTAAGATGGTGAACTGCCCCTGCTCGCCGTCCGCAAGCTTGGAGCCAGTTTTTGGCCGTAGATGTCATGTAGGAATCGTAGTTACAATTATTAAAATATAAATATATGTGCCCGAAAAATATTGAACACAATGTTTTCCTTTGTCACGTAATAAACAATACAGGAGTTGATTTTTTACGTGAGGTCACACTTTCGTATGCTTTTTTGCAACAAGCGAGTCAACGAGATTTTTTTACCAATAAAGAGTATTTTTAGGGTTCCGTAGCCGAGTGGCAAAAACGGAACCCTTATAGTTTCGTCATGTCTGTCTGTCTGTCCGTCCATATGTCACAGCCATTTTATTCCGAAAATTTTAGGACTATACATGTGAAACTTGGTAGGTATATGTATTCTGTAAACCGCTTTCCGATTTTAAGAAAAAAAAAAAACAAAAAGCTTTTAAACAAAGGGGAGCTCCCCATGCATGGAACTAAAACTGAAAATATTTTTACCCGACTGCAAAAGAAGGGTTATGTTTTTCGCGCGTATCTATGTATGTATGTATGTATGTTTGTAATATTATTTATTACCACATATCTCCAGAACCACTGAACGGATTCACACAATTGAGGTATCGTTAGATTTGTCTTAGCAGCCCAAGTGTTCTTAGATAGGTGACATTTGAAAAAATCAAACATGGCGGCTGTGCGAAGTCATTATACATAGTGATAAGAAAATTTTTTTTTTCCAATCCCACAATATGGGTATCAAATTAAAGGGCTTATCACAAGGATTTCAAAAAGGTATATCATATTTATCATTAGTGTAATACTAGCAAAAATAATACAAAGAGAAAATTTAAAAATACGGACTTGAGCTCTTTCATTTTCTGAATCCGGTGGGGTGCCAATGTGACACGACCGGGAAAATTAAAAAATTGTTAATTAATATTTTAACTGAAAAGTTGAAAAAAAAAGTTATCTAAAAAGTCTAAAAAACCCGACTGCTGAACTGAAATGCAAGGAACAAGCACATTTTTATTTTAAAAAGTGACAAGCAGGCGGACCCGTCAAATTTAAAAAAAAATACGTTCAATTGGGTCCCGCCTGCTTGTCACTTTTTAAAATAAAAATGTGCTTGTTCCTTGCATTTCAGTTCAGCAGTCGGGTTTTTTAGACTTTTTAGATAACTTTTTTATTTCATCAAACCTATGCGTGTCTGGTATCTATAATCTTTAAAAATGACATTGAGTTTTCTAGAACCACTTTTTCATAAAGTTATTTTTTTAAAAGATATACGCTACCAAAGTGATAAAATGTGCCCCCCCCCCCCCCCCGCCCCCCTCTTACTTCTATAATTATGCAGTGAAAAATCTAAAAATAATATGTCTGTAGATCTTAGTCTTAACTTTCAACCAAAATTGGTTTCAACGAGATTGGGTTAGCAGTTTTTGAGATATAGTATATTTTCTAAAACCGCAAATATAACTTTGTAATTCATACAAACACTATGAAAAACAAATTTATTTGGCGTAGTTGTAAAAAATGTATATAAGCTAGTTTTAAGAAAATTTGTATGGTTTTTATCTATATACTTATAATAAATCTGTAGAGAGGTCAATTCTGTACATGAAATATATTTCCAAAATAACTATCAGGGGTTGATTAGGGATCGATGTCAAAAATGCAATCAGTAAAATTTTTGTCTGTCTGTCTGTCTGTCTGTATAACCGTTATAGAAACAAAAACTACTTGACGGATTTTAACGAAACTTGGTACAATTATTTTTCATACTCCCGAGCTGGTTATAGTATACTTTTCATCACGCTACAATCAATAGGAGCAGAGCAGTGAAGGGAAATGTTGGGAAAACGGGAGAAGTTACTCCATTTTGTAAGCTTCTGTCGCGTGTGCAACCTTAATGGTTAAAGCTACACAGAAATCATTTATGACGGAAATGTTCTCCTTAAAATTATATAAAAAATATCTCACGACAGCATATGTCTATCTTTTATGGTTGACTTACAATAACACGTGTAACTCCCGATAGCTTAGCAGTTCGAAGCTTTCTGATTATTATTCTGCTCCGAAATTTAAAACCACCACAACTTTGCAATGGAATTCGGCTAAAAGTAACCCAGTTGCAACAAAATATAATCGAGGCTCAAATTTTAACAGGTTGCGGTGCAGGAGAAACCGTCTTTATTCCCAGAATTCCCATAATACCAAATAATTTTCCATTCCAATTTAAAAGAACGCAATTCCCAGTATCGGTGTGTTATGCAATGACAATAAATAAGGCTCAAGGGCAGACTTTTCATGTTGCTGGAGTAGATCTCGGTGTCAGTTGTTTCTCGCATGGTTAGTTGTACGTCGCTCTTTCCCGGGTTAGCAGTTCTAGAAATCTTTATGTTCACGTGCCGGACGGGTCAACTTTCAACATAGTTTACCCGGAAGCTTTGCGCTGAAGTATTTTCGTTCTATAGGTACTTAAGCCTCATGTAAACGTGATCTAAACAATATTACCAATACATTAACTTAATAACACACAAGGAGTTACACGCTGACGGAGTCGCGGGCACAGCTATTAACAATAATATTGTGCGGTTCGGTATTGCGATATTTTTCAACAGTATTATAGATTGACATATGATATTTCCCTATTAAATTACGAAAGTTAATCTGTCTGTTACATCAAAATCACTGAACCGTGAGGAAGGACATAGGCTATTTTTTTTTACGAAAAACGACGGAAACGTGGACGAAGTCGCGGGAAACCGCTATCTATACTAATAATATAAGGCTGAAGAGTGTGTTTGTTTGTTTGAACGCGATAATCTCGGGAACTACTGGTTCGAATTGAAAAATTTTTTAATTAAATAGTCAATTTATAGAGAAAGGCTATATATCATTACGCTAAGGCCAATAGGAGCGGAGCGCCAATGAAGCATGCTTCAAAATCGGGATTAAATTTAACGTTAGCCCAAAGTAACTATTTCACGCGGACGGAGTCGCGGGCAAAAGCTAGTGTCAAATAAATATACATATTATAATATAGTTACTACGGGACCCTTCATGGGCGAGTCTGACTCGCACTTGGCCAATTTTTTATTCATACACTGCGTACCTTTTCTTAATCAGACTACCTAATATCATTTCACTGAGTTATATGCAGGCAGGAAAAACGTACCTACTTACATCTGTGTAATGAAAAGAAAATACTTCGTATTTAAAACGCTTTATGATATGAACGATTAATTTTCAAGATTTCAATTATGTTACGAAAATATACGTAGTTAACAACGAAGCACAAAAATATTGACAAGTGCGAGTCAGACTCGCCCAAGAAAGGTTCCGTAGTAACTACGCAAAAAAACTTTGTTTTTCATAGTGTTTGGTAACGCCAACACTGATTATATAGATTTACTCTTATACTATGAGGCAGTTTGTATTTCCTGCTCCTTTTCCCACCTGTACATGCAGCGCTTTAGCATCATTCAAAAGGTGAACATGAGAACGAGAGAACGAGGGCTGACAGCTGTCAGTTCGACGAAGAAATTGCACATGAAAGCACGTGTGTAACGGATCTCTCGAATCACCCCCGCACCGCATGACGAGCCCTTTCGTCTGACCCCGCGAAGAGACGAGGATCTTCTCGAGCCTTTCTCTGCAGTTTGCAATACATTCCCGCTCCGCCAAACGCATCCTTGTGTTTGATTACCCAGTGTAATAAGAAGAAAAAGTATATTCAAATATTGGTCGCGCGACCCGCGTAGTGATACTCTGCTGTGTGCTGGTCAAAGGAGATTGGATCCCGCTGGCCTGCCCCTGGTAAGTACTGCATGTCCCTTCTCTTCCTCTCTTCTCCGCCTCGACTTTTGCCACTGCCGCTTCACTTTAATTAACACGTCCACCGTATCGAAGGTTGGTTCTGATACCTTTCAGGACTGAATTATTGTTGGCGTGACCAGTGTTTGTATGATATATAAAGTTATATTTGCGGTTTTATAAAATATTTTATATCTCAGAAACTACTTATTCTATCTGATTCAAACAAATTTTCGTTGAAAGTTTTTATTAAGATCTACAAAATATTTTTATTAGATTTTTCACTCCGTTAATATAAAACATATTTTACCACTCTGGTAGTGTACCTTTTAAACGATTAACTTTAAAAAATATATTTTAGAAAACACGTATAGGTTTGGTGAAAAAAAAAATAGTTTTAGTTCTATGTATGGGTAAATTAATGGGTAGCCCCCCTTAATTTTACATATGTTTATTAACCTACTAAGTTCCTACTAAGTTTCATATGTGTAGTCTTAATAGTTTCGGAGTAAATTAGCTGTGACATATGGAGGGATAGACAGACAGACAGACATGATGAATCTATAAGGTTTCCGTTATTTGCCATTCGGCTACGGAACCCTAAAAAGGCTTATTATTCCTCAATCTTTATTTCACCACCTTAGATTAAAATGAATTCCGTCTCAAAGGAAGTAAATTTCAATTTAGAGACACGCTCAAATAAAAATAAAATACGTGAGGTTTTATGGGAACTCAGGTGCAATAAACAAACCTTTTTTAACCGACTTCAAAAAAGGAGGAGGTTCTCAGTTCGTCTTGAACTTAGACGGCTGGACCTATTGGAAAATTCTTTTTTTTTATTTGAAAGGGTATACCTTTTAATTGGTCCCATTGTCATCACGTTAGTATCTGATGATGGAATCATGAAGAAATCGAGGGAACCCTTCAAATATTATAGGCACACCTATAGCGTTTTGGGTATTTCTTATAGTACCTTATGCAGTTGCTCTTGAAAAGCACCATTTGATGAAGTAGAACTGATGATGAAGACCACAGATGGCCACCGCAACTACTCAATAATAAGTATTTCCTGGATTGCTATTCGATTACTTGAATATGGATGTTAAGCACTTTATGCTCATCACAATGCACATGGTGAAGTAGAGCTGATGGGGAAGAAACCGGGAGAAATCCTCAAAAATTAACGGCTCTGTATCGGGAAAAGCAATATTTTGTAAAAGGTGATAAGTTGTTGACATTTTGGCTTTTGTAACTAGATGAATTACAAACCGACCCACTAAAAAGACGAAAAAATAATTTTTTTTTTTTTTCATAGAGTAAAACCGACTTCCATATCAAAACACTACAAAGCCAAACATAACTTTAATTTCGGAAAGCGATGTCAAAAAAAGAAAATACAAAACCAATAACACCGACTACCGAAATTAAAGTTATTTTTGGCTTTGTAGTGCTTTGATATGGAAGTCGGTTTTATTTTCTACTAAAAAGCTTTTTTGCATTAACAGGACAGAAAATCCCTAGAATTTTTTTCTATAGTGTTACACGAGTTTATAAGTAAATAAAAATTAATAAGTGTAGTACCTATAAAGTTATAGTTACGTCAAGATTTATAGGTACCTGTATAGTCAAATATAATGTATTTTAGTCCACAATAACTAATTAGCCTTCATACAGTCAGTACAATTGGCTGAAAGAATCACACCTGTGCCCAGAAATACCTTTTTATGACGTAAATGAGGGTTGCCAATTCTCCAAAGTACCTACGAGCATTGTGAAATTTATTCATATTTAAAACTGGGTTCTGCTAATATACACCGTCAATATCTTTTTTATTATAGATTTTTGCTAAAAAGATATTTTTATTTAAAAAAATTATTTAGACCGTCAGGGAAATAAGGAATTCGTAAGTACCTACCACTGAAAAATCCTATTAGCTCCTTAATGGATTGAAAGATTCATACCTGACCAACAATTGACAATTACAACCAAATGTTTGTAATTTTTTACATACTAGGTACATAGGTACCTACAACTTTGTTACTGCCTCGAGATTAATATAATTTATAAATCTTAAGAAGTAGGTAATCGAACAAACATCCAAACAACTAGGTATATAATCCTCAAGGTACCTAAGTCAGCCATAAATTCAAAGTGCTCTGTCATCCGCCCGCACTTAAAGAATTGATCGATTTCACTTTATCTGCGTCAAAAGAACGCCCCGAGGAATAACTAAGTAGAAAGTACGGCCAAGTAGATAATTATATTATTATGGAGAATTGCCTAACAGAAAGTAAATAATTACTCCCTCTACTTCCAATCTCATCAACCAATTTAATTAAGAAGAAATTCGATCAAGATAAATGTAAATCACAGCTGTCAATCTCAAAGTACTTACTATATTTAATTCGCTACCTTATTTAAACTTCGGACCCCGTGTCTCTGGTCATTTTCTTTTTATTTACAAAGGCATAAGCTTCTAATTTTGCTGCCAAGCCGTTTAATTATATTTGATTTTGAATATATATTGTGACTTTCTGAGTTTCCATTAGCTTTACTGGGAAAGCATAATGTGAATTCTAGTTACATGGCATATTCCTAGAAATGCTTTGTATCACGCTCAAAGAACTAGATAAGCCGACTACAGAGACTCACAGTAGGCTTTAGACAATAGACGCGACGCAGCGAGCCGTCCTAGACCACGTTAGTTCAGCTAGGTATTCAGGATATTAACGTTAGTACATGACGGGTTTATTTATTTAGTACCTACCTCTACCTACATTGTACCTTGTTTGCTTTAATATTTTGTAAGAACTTGAAACTCGCTCTGAAGGTCACGCGTATTGAGAGGGGTGAAAATATAACTTGTCAGTTTTTCCGATAATTTAAAAGGACGTTGAAGTGGCGCTCTATAAAGCCAAATTATTACGAGAAATTGAGGGGCGAAAGTGAAACAAAACAAAATAGTAAGTATGTTAATGCTACATAATATCTGGATGTTTTTAAAATATGAGTGTGAGTTTATAAAAGCCCAGATGTAGGTGAGTTGTGGAATATTTTCACAGAAATATATCACTATATAAAATCTATTCTTATACAGGTAAATTCTTGTAGAATGAGGATAAGAGAAAAGAAAAAAAAGGAAGGAATATAACTATATTTTTCGTATTTTAAAACGTAGGAATGTCCATTAGACGCCTATATTGTAAAGAAACCTATAAGGCAGTTATTGTCCGGCTGCCGCGGCCGGCGAGAAACCGACTAACTATCGGCGATTTACTCGCTCAAACAATGGTCGCACAATAAAATATACATTCCGTGTAAGCGAAAGAGATGCATATATTAATAGTTGCTCTCCGACTGTTCACACTGCCGGCGACTACTCGCTTCACTAGTTTTGTCGCTGAGCGACAAGAGCTGTCTAAGATAATAGGTACTCGCTCAGCGATGCTCGCTTGGCGGTCAGAACTCACACTTAGAGGCCAACCAGATGATAGCTCAGCGACTAAACTATCGTAACTACTCGCTCGCTGCTCGACAACTCGTTTTCAGATGCTAGCTCTACTCGCTACTCGTTCATCGTCGGCGATGGGACAACTGCCTATGTCTCAGTACATATTAAACGTCTTATTCACAACATATTAAAAAAAACTAATTTGGGAAAAGTGCATTCATACCTACATACGTTTCTTAAATTGTATTACGACACTCTTTTGTGCGCTATCAATGCATAAAATACGGTGGATAATTGGATATTCAACTTTGTTTTAAAGTTCCTTTACCAGACTTCGGAGAAGCCCAAAAGGAAAACGTTTATATTTATTAATTTGGTCTAGTTCCCAGGTTATAGCTCTCAGGAAACACAGACTCCGGCAGGAAAATTGGCCAGGTGAAAAAAACTTTGCCCAAATGCGAGTCAGACTCGCCCATGATGGGTTCCATAGTAGTTACGCCAAATAACTTTCTTTTTCATAGTCTTTGTATCAATAACAAAGTTCAAAAGACACATATTTCCAAAAAACAAAGTAAAAGAACACTACCCACCATCCCGTAATTTTATATATTGTAGGTATATATTTTTTCAGTATTAATATAAATATGTATTTTATTAGCTAAGTATGTTTTTATTTACTACTGTCCATCATCTCTTATGCATCTCTCCTGTCGCAGGTCTGCTGGAAGAAATTTCTTATGAAATAAGCAGCACCTTTGTGCTGTTTTTTTCTGTAATTGCTTTTCTGTGATAAGTGTCATATGTGTACATAAATAAATAAAAATATTTTCTGAAAATGTACTGTATCTCATAAACTACTGACTGTATCTCATTCAAGGGTCATTCTATTCTACAACCAAAAAAGTGTGCATTGACTATATTAACTAATCGAATGGAATTCAGAGTTTCATTCATAGCTCTTTTGATAGAAGTCTACCTCAAGTATAATAGACTATACCTAATTATGTAATACAATAATAATTAAATAATAAAAAACTTATTTTCAACGGCTTCCGTCATGTTCTGTTATCTGTGGAATTTACACACCGTTGACTTAAGACGTACTAAAAAAATACAATTAGTGGATGATAATTACTTATCTATCCTTTAGTAGCTTTCCAATATAGTACTATTTCTGTTGCGTAAAGCAAATTAAATTCAGTAATGTATATTCGTCACAGCTCTTGATTCTACTTTTGTTACAAAATCATCGTCACTTCTATTATCTAGTAGAATTCCAAAAGAAGTATCTAGCAATATTCGTTTAATTCGGTTAATTTTTATAATATTGCAACACCACATAGCTGTCATTCGCATGCCGGCTTCAAATTAAAAAAAGTTCGTCTTTGTGTTTTGTGAAAAATTGTTTTGATTGGTGTTTTCGTGGTGTAAAACTTCGCTCATCACATCTGTTTTAGCTGTACTAAGGTAAGACATATTAACGAAATCGTAAAACTGCTTAGCACGTATGTATTATCATGTCAGTATTGTGACTGAGTGCAGAAGCAAGTCTAAACTTGAATAGTAAAAAAATATGGCCGCAAATATTAAAGTTTGTCATTTCTGTGATCATCACATCTGTTATCAGTGTGATAACAGATGTGATGTAAGATCACCGAAGTGACGAAATTTGAGTTTTATTGTAATTTAATTTTTTTAAATATCAATAACACTCACTAATTAGCTAAATTAAAAACAAAATTGAACAGGATACTTTAATAATGTAATACTATGTACTTAGATTAAATAATACGTCACTCTGAAGCATTTAAGTTCATATATCTTTTCTTATTTTAGCTATATCTACAACATGGCACCACGTGCATGCCGAGCATCTAAAAAGGACAACAGGTTAGAGGTAAAAAAAATTCAGAAACGTAGGGAGCAAGTGAAAATTGCAATGAGACGACATCGACAGAAGTTAACAGAACAACAGCTAGAAGAAAGAAGAAGGAAAGACAGAGAAAGGTACCAACGGAAAAAGGAAGATGGACAGGTAAAAACTATTAATCAATTTACTCCACGTACTCAGAAAATAATTAGAAAACAGTGGAAAGAAAGGTCTAAAAGATATCGAGACAATAAAAAAGCATTGCAACGCATTCATCAACAGACTGAAAATTTTATTGAGAATGATACCCCACCCGGCAGTACCGTTACGTCCACATCTAGATCAAGAGCCGAATCTGGTAGGAAAATAGCTAAAAAGAATAGAAGGTATCTAAAGCTGGAGAACAATCTACTAAAAGAAAAATTGCGTCTTTTAGAAAATAGAGTAAAAAAGTATAAAATGCGTTATAACAGAGCTATTGAAAGACAAAAAGTGGGTCAAATTACGTCCAACACATGTAACAAAAAACGTAGAGTAAATAAGGTGAAACAACAGATTATAGAATTTTTAGAAAATGATACATGTAGCAGATTGACAGCAGGGACCAAAGAAACGATTACAAGAAAAAAAATTAAAAAGCAAATACGCTTACTAAACGATTCACTGCTCAATTTATATGCAAAATTCAAATCTACAATAAACCGCAAAATTTCTTATTCCCTATTCTGTCGCTATCGCCCTTTTTGGATAATTTCTCCTAACGCAAAACAGCGAGACACATGTCTATGTATTCACCACGCAAACATGGAACTAATAACTACGGCATTAAAATCTTCTAACGTAATTAATGAAAATACCCCTGTAGCTCTCGTGAAGGCAATTTGTTGTGAAGGAAAATTAAAAGAAAAATGTTTGCTTAGAAAATGTAACGATTGCAGAAACAAGAAAGTTCATTTCAATACCAATAATAACAATAATCCAATAACGTACTTTAGATGGATCACCAAAAAATTTCCAGTGACTATAAAAGGAGCAGAAAAATTATGTCAAAAAACCATCAAAGAAAAGGTTTTGAGTTCAAGAACAGATTTAGTTAATCATTTGCTTTTAAAGCTACCAGTATTCATGATTCACTTAAACAACATCTACCATCAATACCAAGCTATAAATCATGCAAAGAGAAGAGTTGGTCAAGAAACAGCAGTATTGCACATAGATTTTGCAGAAAACTATATTTGCAAATATGCTGAAGAAGTACAAGCGGTCCATTTTGGGGCATCTAAGCCTCAAATATCCCTCCATACTGCAGTATTATACCACTTTGGAGAGAATGATTCAATAATTACTCCGTTTTGTACTATTTCTGAAAACCTAAGACATGATCCAGTTTTCATATGTAATCATTTAATTCCAATTTTAAATATTATTAAAACCTTACATCCGAACTTAAAGACAATGCACTTTGTAAGTGATGGACCTTCTTCCCAGTATCGTAGTAAATCCATGTTTTTTCTAATGGCTAATTTTCTTGCCGTATATTTAAATGTTCAGAACTTAATCTGGCATTATAATGAAGCTGGACATGGCAAAGGTTCACCGGACGGTATTGGTGCAACAGTAAAACGAACGGCAGACCAATCTGTAGCTAGGGGCAAGGATGTAGCAAATTTCCAACAACTGATTCAGTGTTTGGAAGAAAATAGTAATGGTGTACAAATTATACCTATAGACGAAGACAATGTTATAACAATAGAAAATTTATTGGCAAAAAGCTTAACAACGGCATTTAAAGGCACTCTTAACGTTCATCAAGTGACGTGGAATAAAGACAGCCCCGGTCTTTTGCATGCACGAAAACTTAGCTGCATCGATCGAATGTCGCCCAGATCAAATTTGTTCTCATTATGAAATGGGTGTGATTAATACAGAGTACAGTCAAATGTCTTGTGATCGAAGCCATATCCTTGCTATTACCCCATCACACCATCAATCTGATCAAGAAATGTCCGAGGAGCCCGGTCCATCGGGACTTTTTTCACATACTGAAAATGAATCTCCAGCATGCTGCGTAGATACTGACGATGAAGATTTGGTTACAGTCTCAATTCCAACAAAACGAAGCCGTAACTTCTATTTCAAATCTATCAATGGTTCTTCATCTAAAGATAATTCCAACGAAGAAATTAAGAAGAAACAATTAATTGACCAGGTGTTTAGTGAAGCTTCGGACTTTACAAAAACAAGTCGTTTTAATATTTTCGCATCTGATTCGTCTGATGAAGACATATTTTAAAATCATGAAAGTGAGAGTTAAGTCTGATTATATAATTATGAGTATTAAAAAGTTGTACCTGATTAGTAACTATTCCAAGTAAAAATGCCTTTATATTTATGGATCTTAAATTAGCTAGTTATTTGTTAGAAGGTGACGATGATGACGTCACTTCTGTGATCATATTTTAAGATTTTTTTTTCTGTGTCATCTTGTTGTGTTCAAGAATTATTATATTTTGGTTTAATTGATAACAATGTGGTTTTACAATTATCGCTCATAATAAAGTCTTGGTTATTTGTAAACCAGAATTATTTAGAATATCATCATTTCTGTTACGTATTGCGTCACATCTGTTATCGTCCTTTTTTATTTTTTGTCAATTTTCTCGTAATTAATACATAAATGACCTCTGTTACTAATTATTTTGTTGATTATTTATGTTACTAAACACAGTAAATCTAATAAGCATATGAAAATCGATGTTTTTTTATTTATTTTTTATTTTTCCCTAAATGTAGAATGACCCTCAAACCAATTTTAGTTAAAAGTTTTCATTAAAATCTACGGCATATATTTTTTTATTTCACACTTTAGGCCGTGCGCGCACTGCCTTGCGGTGGCCGCAATTGCGGTAGTTCTACCGCACCGGTAGAATGACGTTGCGTTTTGGAAACACAAAATTTGTGAAGTATGGAGTGTCATAGAAGTGCGCGCACTGCGGTCAGTCTACCGGTGCGGTAGAACTACCGGATTTACGGCCACCGCAAGGCAGTGCGCGCACGGCCTTATTGTTTTAAAAGTTATAGGGGACTCATTTTACTACTTTGGAAGTGTATATCTTCCAAACGATTGACTTTGAGAAAAAATGTATTTTGGAATCATCGTCGTCACTGTCATTTTAAAAGATTTATCTATAGACACCGACACCAGCACGAAAATATAATTTTTTTTCAAACCTGTACAGGTGTTTTTTTAGTTCCGGTTCCATGTATGGGGAGCCGCCCCTTAATGTTTTTTTTTTATTATTTTTGTATAAAAATCGGAAAGCGGTTTGTAGAATACCTATAATATACATAATATGTATATACCAAGTTTTAACTTTGTTGTGTTAATACACAGTTTCGGAATAAAATGACTGTGACATACGGATAGACAGACATGACAAATCTATAAGGGTTCCGTTTTTTGCCATTCGGCTATGGAACCCTAACAACATGGCTTGAAATCTATGCCGACGTGTTTGAAAGTCTGACCCTTTTTTTCGGGTGGGAAAATCATCGAATGACTTCTACTGACTAAAACCCACCCTGTTCCTTCATGTGCCCTTACGTTCCGGGACCTCGATATCTCGTTTGAACATTCCCGCATCCCCGGAAGTTGCATCCTTTTAAAATAATAGGTAAATCTGTAGGTACCATGGGGATTCGAGGTATTAGTGCTGTTTGTCTAGCCACTGGTCCTGTGAAAACTATAGCAACTATGACGTTGCTTCGAAGATATTTTAATAAAAGTAACGACTTAGCATATAAAATTTAAATTTTAGGTAACACCCTACAACCATAAAACACCTGAACAGATCTTGATAAGTTGTAGCTGAGAACCATCTCGATCACGTCAGCTTTCTAACAAAAACCGCGTCATAATCGGTCTTACGATGCCACAGACAGATACACAGACACAAAGATAACACGTCAAACTTATAACACTCCTCTTTTTGCGTCAGGGCTTCAAAAAGGAATTGAAGCTTCTACACAAAATTAAGAAATGTAAAAATATAGACTACAAATACGTATTTTTATAACTGTATACATATCAATGAAACCAACATAAAACAAAATAAATAAACTTACTATAAACATTAAACTGAACGATCCTTAACGATCTCCTTTTAGAAGTCGGTTAAAAAAATTGATTAAACGACATAACACCCTATCAAAATTACTTATTCAACTAAACAGAAAGTAAAATAAAAATACCCAAATGTATAGATACAAAAACACACATCTGACGTAAAAAAAGCTGAAACAATTATCACTTACATAGGAAGTCTTTTAGCAAATAAATCGAAATGAAACCAAGTTTGGTACCTATACTATCAGTGCGGTATGTATCGCGAGTTATGCTCAACGCGCCGTGCATCCGCGCGCCATTTCGGTAAATAACGTCGTCGAATCATTTTAATTTTACATTTTCTCCTAAACTATAAGTCCAAGTTAAATACTGTCAAAGGCAAAGTTTATCTTCATAAAATTGTCTTGATGATGAGACTATTTTCGAACGTAAGTATTAATATGGCCGCATAATAATAATACTACAAAGTCATGCCTCATTTTTTTTATATTCTCTTTACATAATGTGCCTTATTGTGGATTATTCATAAAAATTAGATATGTAGTACCGCGGAATTTTTTTAGATCTTCATAAACCCTACATTTTTGTAGTGCATGATCTTTACGTATATCTCAGCATTTCGCCAGCGCACGCGATTATAGCAATTTAGCGGTGTATTTTCTTCCGACTTACTTTACTAATACCCTTATTTTAGGAAAACTGAGAGCAGTAGCGTAATACTAGTTAGCCTATAGCCTTTCTCATGAAATTGTCTATCATAATCAGAAAGAATTTTTGAAATCCACCCAGTACTTTCGAAGATTAGCGCGTTCAAACAAACAAACAAACCTTTCCGCTTTATAATATTAAGAATAGATATGTAGTGAAGATTTCGAAATCCACGTGGATGAAGTCGAAGGCGAAGTGCTAATTTAAATATATAAGTCTGTATTTTACGCTTTCACGGCTAAACCACTAAACCAATATCGATGAAAATTGGCGGAACCATAGTTGAAGCCCTGTTGTCGAACATCAAGCCTAAGAACCTGGTATAGTGGATAAAATTTTGTATTCAAAATTGTGTGAAACAAGTCGCGGGCAACAGCTAGTTTTAAAATAAATAAGTAATGAGTGATCTTGTAAAGCATGTATAATGTATATATGCTTACTCTACAATGTATGTGAATGTGTTTTTATGTATCTATAAGTTTAGTTTTATTCAGTTTGCCCTAGTTTTTATTTTATTTTTTGTAAGCCTGATGTCTTGCAACTAGTTATTTCATATAACAATCTGTGGATAATGTTGTGAGCAGTGTATTTGTTACATCTAAATCTTAAGCTTTTTTGTTAATTTTTAAATACTCTGTTGTTTGTTATCCCTAATAAAATAAAATAAAAAATAAAATAAAAAAATAAAGCCAACAGTATTTGTTCCGCATTAATATATTAATTATTTTCGCGTTCCATATCTTTAGTACCAAAAATAATTAATATCAGCTCAGCTGAAAGCACAGATTATCCAGAACAGAGTGTTATGGCACCGCCGATCCCAAGTAAAAGAAGCAGCCATGGAAGAAGAAGAATATTAATAATAAGACCATAATGTATTTTTTATGTGCAACCCATGAGTAATCATCTTTTTGCGGTTGCATAAAGTAACAATACGGCAGATTGACATTTAAAAATAAGAGCCATATATGTAGCTCTTTTTTTCTTTTAAGTATTATTTTAACATTCTAAAAGTAGGTACTCTTCTGTACTTCCAAACGAGAGGCTAGCAAATAAAAAGGTTTACGTCAAAAAATGGTAAATCTAGGGTACAGCTGTAACGAAAGCGGCAAGATTAATTGTCTCGAACCGGCGGGTGACAGGCTACCACGCCATTTTGTGCCGTAGTTTGCAGAAAGCCTACCAAATTGCCTGCAGACATCAATCATGTTGCTTACCCTATATATTTGTGGAACATTTGGAAGGGTAATGGAGGAAGAATTTGACGAGATATTTTCTGTTTCAAATCAGAAGGATAACCAATAGAACCTTACTGACTAAGCCTACGTTTTTCATCCCTGCTCATCCCTGTGTAAGCAGTTCCCATGGGCGTAGGAATCGGGGGGCCAGGTGGGGCGTAAGGAGAACATACATTTTGCCAGTTTGGAATCTATATCTTTCAAATGATTGACTTTTGTGAAGGAATGGTTTAGGAAACCTCATTCCTTAGCTGTCAATTTTATTTATTTTTGTATAAAAATCGTAAACCTGTTCACAAAATACATCTATCTAACAAGTTTTAACTTTGTAGTCCTATTAATAAGTATCTATCTATAGTACCTATGTAATTGAAAATTCTATAATCAGAAATTTTGTAATGTTTTTAATGCTCATTGTTTTGTCAGTCGTTCACATATACCATGTATCTTGAGAGGTTTGGCTCTTGTGATACAGGTTGCCCTAGTACAGGAGCCTAGGCAACGCTGATTTTTTACTTAAGTGTGTGAAATAAACTTATTCTTATTATTAAAATTATTCTTATATAGTATTATAGTACTCACGCGGGGCTTCGCTCCCGTGGATTCCATCACGGTAAAAACATAACTCTCCTTTTTTGCAGTCGCGTAAAGAGTAGCCTATAACCTTCGTCAAGCTTCAAGCTACTTCTATACCAAATTACATACAAATCTACCCAGTACTTTCGAAGATTAGCACGTTCAAGCAAACAAACAAACAAACTTTTCCGCTTTATAATATTAGTATAGATCAGATTTAATGTTCTGTGGATTGAGACGCAATTCGAAATTCAAATAAATTTGATTCAAAAGCCGTGTTAGTTTAATTTCAAATTCAGTCATTTGCTTTTAGATATTTTTTTTTTTGGCACCTTGGATAAACTGAAAATTCGTAATTTTTTCGTATATGAGTTCCTACGTGGAAATACCAATGCGTAAACAACACGAAATATTAACGACGTGTACGGGCCTAACATTGCTTGCATAAACGTGATCCATTATTGGTTCAATCGTTTTAAATCTGGAACTTTTAAGTTGAAGAACGTGCCTCGCGGTCGACCGCACACTATTTTGTCAAACCTCCTCCAGCGCCACTCAGTTGACGCGAATTGAACACGGGCTAGTAGAATTAGTTATAATACAAAAGCGTGTGGATTCCGCGAGACCGGTGTCGCCAGTTGGACACGGAAAGGGAAATACGCGTCGAATCTAGATCCTGAGAGTTCTATCGCGAAGGCATAAATAAACTTCCAATTAGCAACAATGAGGGTAAGTATTTTGATTAAATAAGTATATGTTACATAGAAAAAAAGGAATTTTCATTATTTCATACTTTAACTCCTTCTGTTTGGGGTGGGAGAAACATCTAATGACTCTTTCACTTTAACCCCTAGTACTTATAACTTAGTCATTTATACAAACGCAATAAAAAGCTTTATTTTTCTTTAATCTCTACTTGCTACTACGGAACCCTTCATGGGCTAGTCCGACTCGCACTTGAGCACTTTTTTTGGAAATACATAGGTACTTACGATTGACTTTTCAGATTCTTCTTGTTGACTCTACTGTTGCGATACATGTTAAATTAATTCATTTGAAAATTTTCTTTTCGTACATTAAGCGTTAAAGCAACTTCGATACCTGTGTTCATCGTTTCTACCACTGGGGCCCAACAGTGTAATATGTAGACATTTCGGGCTCTTTAATTTCCTTTTTGCGTTTGGCCTAAATATTTGTTTACACTTCATGCACATAGGTACAATGCGGCCGTTCTAACTTGGCGAGTGTGAAGTTAGGCTCTGCGAAATTTATCGCTTGTGCACTCGTACAAAAAAAAAGGTTTTAAAAAAATAAATGCAATTAGCAGTTGTTATTCCTGTTAACAACTGTTATTGGCATTTATTTTTTTAAAACCTTTATTTTTGTATTTGTGTAACTTCACACTCGCCAAGTTAAAACTTTTTTGCAAAAAATTAAATCGACTTCCATATCAAAACACTACAAAGCCAAAAATAATTTTAATTTCGGTAGTCGGTGTTATTGGTTTTGTATTTTCTTTTTTTTTTCACACCGCCTTCCGAAATTAAAATTATTTTTGGCTTTGTAGTGTTTTGATATGGAAGTCGGTTTTAATTTTTGCAAAAAAGTTTTTATTTTAGTGGTTTTTAGTGGGTCAGTGAATTTTCTAAATCGATTCGTAAATGACGGAGTTATGCGCGAACAAAAAACGCAATGCAGAGTAAACGAAAAGATCATCAAGGTAAATTATTTTTTTTCGACTTTTTTTGATTTTTCAGAAACGGCTCGTCCGATTTCGTTAAAATTTTCATGGGACCATTTGGGAAGTATACCCTTAAAAAGAATTTTTCAAATCGGTTGGCAAGCGACGGAGTTATGCGTGGACAAACATTAAAAAAAAAAAAAAATTCAAACATCCGAATTGAGAACCTCCTCCTTTTTTAGAAGTCGGTTAAAAACGGCCGTACTTGTACAAAGGCGGACTTAATGCCGTTGACATACCAAGGCGGACTTAATGCCGTTGACATACCAGCTGTTAACCTATGGTGATATAGAGATAGCTTATTTTGTAAAGAGTCCAGTAAACGGTAGAGGTTATTTTAGAAATTATTCGAGAAGCCGCCACGGCATTCTAAGCAATTCAAATCATTTTTATATACGTAGGTTGTATAGAAGAGATATAAAAAAAGAAATCGTATATTTTATGTAATAAACCATTGCCTTAACAATATGATAAGTGAATACTTATAACATACCTACCTACCTATTTAGTACTACGTTTGAGCAGTATTTTTAGAAATTATATTTAAGGTAGCAGAGATTTACTTTAGATAGCACTTTGGATAATAAGTTACGGAGAGCAATGACAAGGCGTGAAGTCACAGTAATGAATGTAAAATAAATGTGATTTATTAAAATAGAATTGTTAACATATAATAGTAGTGTTTACAAAAGTTTAACAGTGTTCATTGTGTGAGCGCGCTCTCAGCGCGTGCCCTGCCCTGCTCTCGTATGTCTGTTTACATTATATTTAATTTATAGTATTTATAATAATATTCCTTTGTGCATTGTATGTACGGTTCTAGGTGCGCGTGTCTCAGACGTTTGTTTATGATCGGCAGCTTCTCAAAAGCGAAGGGTAGGTAGGCTACAGGACTCTCCTTCAAGCGAAGCGTACCGGCAGTTTGATGATACGTCCTGAGCGCGTCTGCTTGTTTTCAGCGGGATGTGACGTCAGGCTTGCTGTTGGTACTTCTGTTTTCTTGGTATCGCAGACTGTAACTGGTGTGGTATTCTTGGTTGATGATAGAGTGTCTTCTGAGATAACATTATGCAGGTTTCAATCGATCTATCGAAAAGTTTGCTTGCCAATCGGGTAACTGTACTGTGTAAACTTTTTCTGTGTGGCTTATTACTCGTTAGGGACCTTCGTATGGAGTTTGAAGTGGTTTCTTGACTGCGTCGGTTCTGATAAACACGTGGGTGCACTTCATAAGGTCTTGATGAATGAATATGGTTTTTTTGTTGCTGTAGTGTTTGGTAAAGGCTTGCGGCTTGTTTACTTGAATTATATCACGTAATTTATCGACGAAAGTATAATTCATAGTAGGTGTACAGGTATTTTCTGTGAAAAATTCACCAGGTAATCGTAAGTAGTATCCATATCTACGTAATCCAGAAGTAGATCGTCGATGAATGGGAAAATAAAATTAATCCTCGTAGTAGGTACTTCATGAATATACCGTTGAAATATTTGTCCCGCGTTCTTTAAACAAGGACACATACGTGGGAATTCAAATAATCCCGGTGTGATGATTGCGGTTTTTTCTACGTCTCCTTCTCGGATATTCAGTTCTTGATAAGCACGGTTGAGGTCTATCGTAGAGAAGATAGTTTTACCAGATGGATGATGCGTAAAATCTTTGATGCGTGGCACAGGATATCTGTCTGGTACGGTGATAGAGTCGAGTTGGCGATAGTCACCACAAACTCTAATATCGCCATTTTTTTAGGCATGATATGAAGAGGTAATGCCCTTGGACTCTCGCTAGGTCTGCATAGACCTTGTTCAATCATATTTTCGAATTCCTTCTTGACTATCTCGAAGCGATGCAGTGGAATAGGACGGGCGTGGCAGTGTACCGGTGGTCCGCGAGTTTCAATACAATGTTGCACGTTAATGTTGCAGTTCAGTTGCATTGATATTAATCGCGTTATTTCCGGATATTGAGCTAGGATGTCGTAGTATGACTGCGACATGTCAATACTGCGTACGGTAGGAACATCTGATACACGTATCAGGACATTGACCTTTAAGCTCGTGACGCCATCGATTAGTCTACGGTTTTTCAAGTCGACGATAAGTTGATGGTACTGGAGAAAATCGGCTCCGAGTACTGGTTTCGAAACATCTGCTATTATGAACTTCCACTTGTACGGTCGTCGTAAGTTTAAGTTGAGAATTAATGTTTTCTCGCCATACGTCTATCTTTGTGTTGTTTACAGCGTCCGGACACCGGATCCGGCGTTTTTATATTTTGGCAAAATAACCGCACTATCGCGTGAGTGTACTAGCTTCACCCTCACTGCAGCAACGTGTCGCTACATGTTCGCTCAGTTAGTTTGTGATTATTTCGATTTAAAAAAATTGGAAAGAATAAACAAAGACAATAACTCTAACGACAACGTGGCACTCGTTGAAGTAAAGTAAGTACAGGAAAAAGATTTAACATTATAGGAAGAGTTGCAGTTACAGATCCAGCAAGAAGTAGCGTCTTCATAATTATACCATACAAACTAAAAAACCGAAGCATTTTGATAAAATACTAAAAAAAACTTTTTAGCAAAACATAGAACCGACTTCCATATAAAACACTACAAAGGCAAAAATAACTTTAATTTTGGAAGGCGGTGTCAAAAACGAAAATATGTTTATACAAAACTAAAGACACCGCCTTCCGAAATTAAAGTTATTTTTGCCTTTGTAGTGTTTTATATGGAAGTCGGTTCTATTTTTTGCTAAAAAGTTTTTTTTTAACGCTTTTTAGTGGATCGGTTTGTAATTTATCTAGTTACAAAAGCCAAAATGTCAACTACTTATCACCTTTTACAAAATATTGCTTTTCCCGGTGCAGAGCCGTTAATTTTTGAGGAGTTCTCTTGGTACATCACCATCAGCTCTACTTCACCATATGCATTGTGACGAGCATAAAGTGCTTAACATCCATATTCAAGTAATCTAATCGCAATCAACGAAATACTTATTATTATTGAGTAGTTTCGGTGACCATCTGGGGTCTTCATCATCAGTTCCACTTCCTCAAATGGTGCTTTTCGAGAGCAACTGCTCAAGGTACTATAAGAAATACCCAAAACGCTATAGGTGTGCCTATAATATTTGAAGAGTTCCCTCTATTTCTCCATGATCCCATCATCTGATCCAAACGTGACGACAATGGGACCAACTAGAAAGTATACCCTTTCAAACAAAAAAAGAATTTTCCAAATCGGTCCAGCCATCTCCGAGTTATGAGGTAACATTCATAAAAAAAAAAAGTTCAAGACGAATTGTAAACCTCCTTTTTTGAAGTCGGTTAAAAAGGAAATGATTGCGTTTAAAAGTGAAGGAGTTAGAGGAGAATACTTGTCTGCTGTTCATGATTATTTGCTGACAATTAAACCGACGAGCGTAGAAGCTGAGAAAGCCTTCTCGGCCGCAAGTTACATTTGCAGCTCTATTAGAAGTCGATTAGCAGATGACAAAATTAACACGCTTTAATAATTATTTATTTTTGTTTTTTTTCGCTGTACTATTAGGGTTCTTGATTTTTTTAATTCTTTGATTAGGCCATTACACATAGTGGTGAATTTTTTATCTCAATTAATATTGATCTTTGATTACTCTTTAAAACTTAATTAAGAAGATAGAACCACTACCTATGTTACGTAGGTATTTAAGATAATGACATTTTTATTTTTAGAGATTTTAATTACCTTTAGTTTTAGTTTCTAGTTTTTGTTTCGATGATGAGAATTTAACAGGTTGTTTTATTATCTGATATAGTTGATTTCGTATATGCGTATGGTTTTTATTTTACACCTCATTAACGGTCCATGTTTGGAATGAAAGCAAGATATCCTGGGTATATCAATCCGGCTGGATTGAAAATGACGCCGGATTGCAATCCCTAGCCGGTGTCCGCCTCTGCCAACGTTCTGTTTAGTTTTCGGACTGTTGTTTCTTGAAAGAGCAGGTCGACGTGCAGTGTCTAGCTTGTTCCTTGAAACGTCGGTGATAATAGCAGTTGGTGATGGTGATGTTTCTTGGCTTCGCGATCGTGATACGCTACGGCGCGGCGGCGGCGATAGTTGTAATCATATGACGTTCTTGCGTTTAGCGTGGCTATTTCTAGCGAGAGCTTTCTTATCTCGTTGATGAGGTACTGCGTAAAATACTGCGGTGCTGATGTAGGTGCTGCGAATGAGTGTACGGCTGCGACTTCTGTTAATTTGGTCTGCTCCATTATTTTGTCGGCGAGTAGAGCGATTTCTTCGAGTTACGTCTTAGTTCTGAATGATTCACTAACCTCAAGTATGTCTGGTTCAGATATGTCCGCTTCAGGTGCGTCCGTCTCGGGGGTTTTCTCCACGTCAAATGTTTGGTTCAGGTTTTCTCCACTTCGGGTGTATCACGTCGGGTTCACCACTTTAGTGCCACGTTTGAGCACTATTTTTAGAGATTAATGTAGCAGAGATTTACTTTATAATAATAAGAAGAATAAGTTAGGGAGAGCAATTACAAGGCGTGAAGTCGCAGTAATTAATGTAAAATGAATGTGCTTTATTAAAATAGAATTGTTAATATATAATAGCAGTGTTTACAAAAATTTAACAGTGGTCATTGTGTGAGCGCACTCTTAGGGCACGCGTGTCGTATGTCTGTTTACATTTATTTAATTTATACTATTTATAATAATAGTCCTTTGTGCATTGTATGTACGCTTCTAGGTGCGCGTATCTCAGCCGTTTGTTTATGATCGGCAGCTTCTCAAAAGCAAAGGGTAGGTAGGCTACACCTATATAACATAACAACATTTATTTGTAAAGTTACTGTCTAACGCAAATATAAACAGGCATACATAAAACCATTGGTGTTGGTATTTTTACGAAATGCTCACCGAAGCCAATTATATGTTGATATTATTTTAGAATAGGACCTCTCTTTATTTAAATTGTAAAAAAAGAATACCTAGTTGAAACTGAAACGTGTAATTTATTTCGCGAAAAAAAAACGCTTTTTGTCGTCGTTACGAGGATTAAGAAATTGTATAATAACATTCGTATTGATACTTCTGCTTGACTTAAACAAGTAGGTACCTACTCACCCTTAGATACCATTATTATTTCTTATGATTATATCTGCCTACGCTCTTCAATCAAAACAACAAGATTAGTCTCTATATTGAAAGCTTCAGCTGTATACAGGGTGCTACGTACCTATAGGTAGATAGTATAATAAAACATTGATTGGATACTTTCACGGTCACCGACAGAGCAAAGCCGCAGAGCGACAGAATGGGTACAATCTATTCTACTAATTATAATGCGTATCAACGTAAAAAGGTCGTAGTTAGTCTTTCTTAGCTTTATTCGTCTTTCATTTGCTATATTACGAACTAACAAAGACAATTTTTCCTCCTGAATCCTGAAAATCGCGGATGTTTTCTTTTTTGGCGATTTTTTTTTCATTTGAAAAATGTATTTCCAACAAAATTTTCCATTCCAACATTAAAATCACTCACAATAATTTGATTACATCAACAAAACAGGTTGCTACTAGTTCTAGATACCTATTTATGCATAGCTGTCTACAGATCCGGCCCTGAAACTTTGAAACCCGCCCTTATCTCCACCCGCTATAAAAACAAGATTGCAAACAGCACTCACATGGCCGATATTCGCCTACGCTTTATGGTATCATAACTAACGTCAAAACGACAATACCAATGAATTCAAAGCTGAAAAAAATATTCACAACACACAACTACCCAAATGTATCCACACCATACAATAACAAAAACAATAAAATAAAAGACACATTTTTATTTATTTATTGAAAAAAATCTCCGTGTAACATGCCTACCTTTATTTTGAGCAGCCATTATAGTTTTCTGCCCACGGGGAGTGGCGCATTATTTTCCTTGATAACTTTCACATTTCACAATGTTAATAATTCGTATGTCCACGTCTGCGAGCGTCACTTGTTTATGAAACGTGTTTACAATACAACTGATGGTTAGAAATGGCTTGTTTTATGGAAAAATCGATGCGACGCCGCGCGCAGTGAGCCGCTACACACGAATGATAAGAGGCTAGAGCCGTACCAGCAACAGCCTCGTAGCTATCCTGTCATGTCTATATACATACATGCTTTAATAGTTATATATTCCTCGAAGTTTCCTTTTGGCTACCAGCTGATTCGCGAGAGTTGTAAGGAAAATTATGCGTATTCATAGAGAATCCGTGAAAATGGCGAGATACTAAGTAATTTTTTGTTAATGTATGCATTTTGCTGTTGAACTACCTAAGTATCTGACTGAAGTATTTTCTTTTAATGATCAGCTTTTAAAATTACCTACCTTAAAAATTAAAAGTGATTATCAATAGGTACTGGCGCAGTCTCTAAATATTTCTATTTTGTCTGTATTTTTAATTAAAAAGTCCGTTCTTTGTAAAATTAGTATCATTAAATTATCATATAAGATATTATTAAAAAAATAATGAATACAAGGAGCGAAAACCCGATAACCTTCTTTGTGCTATTTCAAACCTTACCGCAATTTTTTTACAGGTGTTGCCATTAATAAATAATATTTCTCACTGGATACATCTGTTTCCAATAAATAAGCAACTATTTCTGGAAAATGATAAACTTATTGTGCCTAACTATTCTAAATTCTTAAAAACATTTTAGAGTTTAAATCAATCCATCTAGAATTAATTCACTTCCAACAACGCTGAGTTTGAGGGTGTTCCATGTAGTTTTCCTTACCTCACCATATAAACTAAAGTAAAAGAACTACCACATTCATTATTTTTCCTTGTTTTTTTTTCTTTACTTCACAATAAAATATTTATTAGAAGATGTGCAAACTAAATAAAACATTTAAATAAAACTAAACGTCTTTGACAGAATGACAAATACGAAAATAATATTGACACTGACAGTTGACAGGAAAACAACAACAAAGTGTTTCGCCCGTTTCTGGATTCAGAAAACACGAAAAATTTAGAAAAATGCGTGAGACAAAGATGAGTACGCATTTGTCTGGTGGGAGGCTAAATGTAGCGTTAGTCCAAGAGTCAATGAGGACTGAATTACTTAATCTACTGCAGCTTTACAAAGGACCAAAAGTATGTATCTGACTATTGATCCAAGTCAAACATTATCAAGCTTTAGTTTTCCTCATGATAAAGCCAATTCCAGTTTCAAAAATATTCGCTAGCCATATCGTCATGCTTGCAGTTTGATACATCTACGTTTACACAATTAGTTATACTCGCAGAAAATATTAAAATAATAGCAAACCTCAATTTCTTATTAGGTTACTATTTGGGACGAGTGGCTCGCTGGTCCAATGGTATTAGTGGCCCAGTACTCTCTGCTTAAAGATCATGGAGTGACGGAGATGTTCCCGTTAAAGCCTGGGACCCTGCCAACCATCTCGGTGAAACACATTGTGTTCATCTCAAGACCTAAAATAGAATTAATGGACTTAGTAGTTGATTATATTCAATCATACAGGTAAGTGAAGCTAGCCACTGTAGTACTTACTTATTTATAGATGGATAATATACACCTCATAGAGTTTGGTTCACAGCTTTCCACACTCGGTAATGTCATAATTTCAATGTCACACTGATGACTGATAATAAAAAAAAATTAGACTTCATAAAATGGCCATACATTAAAAAGTTTTTAGTTTGTTTCTAATTGGACTAATGAAAGTGTGCCTTGCCTTATATTCATAAATGGTAGATTATAATTAAAAAAAGATGAGTAAAAGTGTAATTTATATGTAATTTGCAAAATAAATATAGTTTATATTATGAGTGCTTATATGAAACAGATTTATTCATCAGTCTGAATCTGTTGAGTTAGTATTAAAACATATGTATAAAAATACCCTACCAAAAAAACAGTATGATACACTGTTGTGTACAGTATAGTACAGTTTTGTGAAAAGTTACTAAAAATGGGGTTACTACTATGTATGTATGTATGTCGGGCAGGTACCCGCAACTCCACGACCAAGTGCGTATTTTGCGTAAGGGTAAGGATCTTTTCATTCTATCCATGCCAACTCCTCCAGGAAGGCGAGCAACACCCTCGTTTTGCTTACCATTTCTCGGAGGGTACCTGGTTTGCCGAAGTATTTAGTCCTGTAGTCGGGGTTACTACTAAAAATGTGTACAGTGTTTGAATGAACAATTTTTTACTATGTTAAATATACATAATATTATTCAAATGTATTGACAGTTTGATGAAGCGAGTCACTGCCTAGTAGTAAATTAATGTGACAGCCGACAGCAGGGGGAGTCTGTACTCCTCCTACTGCTACTAAGAAACCTCTCGTGTATCTGTATATGTGAGAGGTTTCTTAGTAGGGTAGTGGGGGAAGTTGAAAAACAGGGTAACATAAAAAACCATCCCTAATGACAGATTTAGTGCAGTTTTTGCATTGATGGCAACATTGTTAAGACTGTAATTTTGTTACGTCACACACCTCAGTCAACGTTTGCCGCTTTAAGTGAGTGGTAGTGTGAAAAATGCAAATATCTGCACAGTGACTTTAATTGAGTGTTTCAATCTTACCCCGTGTCTTATAACTTTACATATGAGGTAGGTACAAGTATTTTATTGGAATACCCACTCATTATTTTTAATTCTTTATTGTGTTATTACACTCAAATATGGCTATTTTTCGAAGTATTGGATTTATTACAATTTTCCATCTTTACCTATGAATATTTGATGGGGTAAGAAGAACATATAAAAGTTTCAATCTTACCCCATTTCCAAAAGTCATACAAATAGTCAGTGGTTCTCAAGCTGTACCTGTTAAGATATATGTAACTTTACAAAATAAAATAATTTTTCGATTTTTACTTTTACTTAATAAAATTAATTGTTGTTTTGTTTCAGCCCTTAGAAATTTTGATCGTGTTTTCATCGTGGTGATTTGAACAACATTTAAGTTTACTTTTAACAATTGTTTAGAGTACCCTACTCTTTGTTTCTTAATTTTTGTACTATTTACGTACATAGTGACATAACTCAATTATGCTCAATAATTTGATCGCTCTATAGTCGTTGATCGTTTCACTAAAATTCCTTTTTCTACGTTACACACTAAAGTGTAAAACACGACCTAGAAGTGGCGAAATTTTTAAGTTAAGAATTAATTAATAAAGAATGGTATAATACAGATTCAAGTAGAATCAAAGAAAATTGAGTTGAGCAATAACAAATCACTTATATTAATTTGGCATATTTAGGATATGCTAAATTAATGTAAGTGATTTGTTATTGCTTTTTATGCATTCAGAGAAAGTATTTCATTGTTTTTGTTATGTTACTTTGACAATCATTTAATTTTGAAATAAATTTAACTTTGTGTGACTTTGAATATACGAGTGTGTATACCTATTGTTTATCTTTGTTGCTACAATTTTGTTGATTATGATGGTCTGTGTATTTGGATGAGAAAAGTAAACAAAATATTTGATAGATAGTGATGTTTTATTTACAGTATAACCTTAAGCAATTAAACTGGAAAGTTTGAGAACCTCTACTACACTCTTCCCCCAGTGGGTTAAGATCGAAATATAGAAAAAGAAAAAAACGTTTTATCTTTGTCAACTAAAGGTATTTTGAGACCACATGCAGTACTAATTGTTCAGGGTACACTGAACTATAGACTAGTGACCATCAACAATGTCTTGTATTAATTTTAACGATTTTAGAATTTATTTCGTTCTTTCCCCATCATCCTTTTCATCTTCCCCCTGTCTCATTGTAGTCAATAAAACATATTATTTAATAATTTTTTCTGCCTTGAACCGTTTTAACAGGATTTTATCAATATGATTGAAAAATATACTCTTTACTCCTTACTAACTACTTACAAATAAAGTTGTTGTATAAGTTCTACAAGACTTCAAATACAACACTGCTCATCTCATCAAAAAACCATTCGTTCTTCACACATTTCAAAACCCCCTTAAAAATCTGATTTTCCCTGTACAAATCTCTGTGACAAGCAATCAAGTCTCAAGAAAGTAAACAAAATACTAATATTATGTTGCAGGTGCACCACAATGGTTCAACTCACAACCAGTTAAGCCGAAATGTGTATACCTGTTTTACTTTAGCTCATTTACTATTATTACCCACAGATCCAAACAGACAACACCAGTGGAGTTTCACCTGTTCTTCGTGCCTCGTAAGAGTGAGCTCTGTAAGATCCACCTGACCAACAAGGGAGTCATGGCAAATCTGACCATTCAAGAGTTCAAGTGCGAAATCTTTCCTTTTGAGAGTGATGTCATGTCCTTGGAACTTCAGAATGATTTCAGGTAATTTTGTAGATGCATCTCTAATCCAATACAAAAAAAGCATATATAATTCAGTTTACTAACATAGATAAGTTAAATTGTTACCAAAACTGTGAGTTTTTGAATTTTACTTTAATAAATAAATAAATTAAGAAATATAAAAAAAGAAACAATAACTTACATTAACTATCAAAGTACCTAGTGTAAAAAGAAAAAGGGAAATTAGTCACCAGAAAGCCAATTATAACCTAGTCACTTTGTTCGACGACACCACTTTCCGCCTCGCTGCTTCACTACGCCTAGGAGCCCCTTGTTGGTCCCCTCATTGCTGTACCTGTTGGGAATTGGTCAATAACCTCGGGTACCATGGCCTGTGTTGCAACCGTAGTGCGGGTCACTTTGCACGGCATGCCAATTTAAACGAAATCATCCGACGAGCCCTTGTCACCGTCGGCGTTCCAGCCGTATTCACAAGTGTACACGCACGAAACCATTTGGTGTGTGACGTTGGCAAAAGATCAGACGGCATGTTACTGTTTCCTTGGAAGATGGGTAGACCTTTAGGGTGCGTTTCCACCAAATGTGTCGTGTGAGGATGTCTAGCTGTGCTGTGAAAATGTGTGGGTGTTTCCACCAAAGCTGTGCGATGAAAATGTGCCTACGAGGATGTGTAGCAGAGCTGTGAAAATGCGCATTAATGTGTGGTGCGAGGATGCGCAAACCTCGCAACACATCCTTCTCAACACACATTTCTCGCAACACATCCCTCGCAACACATCTCTCGCACACATCCCTCGCACACATCCCTCGCTTGTTTTGTATGCGCAAAAATCTAGCTCCGCTGAGCCGTTTCCACCAGAGCTGTGCTGACCGAGGCGAAGTAAATGAAGCGATTCTATTGGTTCTTCACAAACGCATCCCTCGCTACGCATCCTCGCACATCTCTGGTGGAAACGCAGCCTTAGTATGGTATGCAACTTGTGTCGATACTCTCGCGCCATCCCATATTGCTAGTTCATCATGTTGTGCTGGCGCTCCCGCTACGGCTGCGGAACACCTCAAGCGGAGTAAATACGGTCATCTCAGCGATAACTTACTTTGGACAAAGGCTAAGCATAGCCATACATCGAGGCAATGCCGCCAGTCTCTTGGGTACGTTACCAGCCGACAGCGTTGAGGATCATTTTTTAACCGACTTCAAAAAAAGGAGGTTTACAATTCGTCTTGAACTTTTTTTTTTTTTTTTTTTTTTTTTTTATGTATGTTACCTCATTACTCGGAGACGGCTGGACCGATTTGAAAAATTCTTTTTGCGTTTGAAAGGGTATACGTTCTAGTTGGTCCCATTGTTACGAAATCATGATCTGATGATGGGATCCTGGAGAAATCGAGGGTACTCTTCAAATATTATAGGCACACCTATACCGTTTTGGGTATTTCTTAAAGTACCTTGTGCAGTTGCTCTCGAAAACCACCATTTGAGGAAGTGGAACTGATGATGAAGACCCCAGATGGCCACCGAAACTACTCAATAATAAGTATTTCGTGGATTGCGATTAGATTACTTTAATATAGATGTTAAGCATTTTATGCTCGTCACAATGCATATGATGAAGTAGAGCTGATGGTGATGTACCAGGAGAACTCCTCAAAAATTAACGGCTCTGCACCGGGAAAAGCAATATTTTGTAAAAGGTGATAAGTAGTTGACATTTTGGCTTTTGTAACTAGATAAATTACAAACCGACCCACTAAAAAGCGTGAAAAAAAAATTTTTTGCAAAAAATAGAACCGACTTCTATATAAAAACACTACAAAGGCAAAAATAACTTTAATTTCGGAAGGCGGTGTCAAAAACAAAGAAAATACAAAAAAAAAATTACACCGACTACCGAAATTAAAGTTATTTTTGCCTTTGTAGTGTTTTTATATAGAAGTCGGTTCTATTTTTTGCAAAAAATTTTTTTTTTTTCTTTGTTCTAGTTTGTAGTTTATGTATTTTAATTATTCATTTTTGGAATATAATTATTACAAGTCCTCACTTATGTGTGAAGAAATAAAGTAGATCTGATTTCAGAGCTAGGGCTAATAACTCTTTATTTTATGGATAGGATGATTACAATCAGTTAATTTTGTGAAATTGCCACGGTCGCTGTTCCAGGCGGCAGCCTAACAATTTTACATTAATTAAGTCTTTCAGTCTTTTTTCTCTTCGTTGGTAACTGAGCCGATGTCGACTATTCTGCCAGCGGCGTAAGTACCATTGTTTCAGCAAACACAAATTACAGCGTTAGCTATCTGACAGCATTTTAAGGAATGGGAGCTATATATTGTATCATTACATGCATATATGGTACTGGAGATCACAATAAATATTTTATTATGCACTTATGATGTTATCAAATAATGAGACTTATCAATACTAATGTGGTTGTGGGCGTTGTGACCAGAGATTAGGTGCGATTTATCAACACTTGACGTAGTTTCATACAAAATACATTATTATGAGCTTTACAATTCGTTATAATTGCATGGTCGAGTAGCGGACTTAGCTGAAATACCAACATTATTCTATAGTAACTAGTGTTATAACTTGTACCGGACATAGTAAGTATCGTATCATCGTATGGGATTGGCATCCAGTCTAAACAAATGCTGTAGTATTAGTGTTTTACTGGATTAACCACAATTCCTACTGCCACCTATTGCACAGGTAATTCTATTTTAGGTGACAGTGTATTTACATTGTATTGTTTTATCATGGTGAAATAATAAACCTATTTGTACAACCCAGTAGTAGAAGGGTAGCACGAATACCCCTTAGCTAGACCTCGAGTCAAATTTTATGACTTGTAACTACTCGTAACGACTGTTATACATGTCCAAATGACAGCCGGCACGGCGGAAACTTGATAAATATTAAGATGATCACCCATTCTGTCGGTCTTGATTAGCCTGCATTCTATATACAACGTGTAATTTAAAGGGTATATGCATACCAAGTGCATGGCTTCTTTGGATGATAACAAATGATATGGCAAGGGTTTTGTAATCCTAAGTCTACGTGTGTAGAACTTATTACATATTCTAATATACTGATACCAGAGACCGAATTTTTCAAATTAAGAAGAACGAAAAGAATTATCGTGTTATTGGCAAGTGACGTGGAAAGTTATTGACCCTCGTAGTGCTGTGACACGTTTCTTATGATTGGTATTCAAGAAATATATGAAACCAATAATTTGGTATCAATTCTTTGAGTCAGTTATTTTGTGCTGAAACTGTGCATAGGGACTCCATACCAGATGTTGTCTTCAGCCCTTTTGGATAGATATGGGGTTTCCGTTACACGTTGTAGATGTCCAAATGACAGCCGGCACGGCGGAAACTTGAAAAATATTAAGATGATCACCCATTTTATGTCGGTCTTGATTAGCCTGCATTCTATATATATTCATCCATATCCATTCAGCTGTAAAGGTAGTATTTAATCATAGTTTATTTATTTTCGGACTATTCTATGTGTTTGCCTAGGGACTACACTACATTATAGGGGGGCATGGGGGTCTTTGCTTTGCTTATTTTTGATGACAGGGGGGGTGGGGGGATCTAGATTATTTAATTTTTTACACATATAGCAAAACACATTGTCTATGCTTCAAAACGAAATGCATTTTCGGGGATTCCTACAAATAATGAATTGTTGAACTCCGTGTCAGTAAAGTTTATTTAAATGAATATTATGTGCGTTACAGACTTCCATTCAAAACCTATTCCTTATTTACTAGATTTATAACTGCTGCTCATGAATCAATCAATTGTACCAAAGTTTACGTAAGCATAGGGGGGAGGGGTAAGAGCTTTTCTTACTTTTGCTGACGACTGGGAAGGGTGGGTTAATAATTACAACAAATGTGCTTACGTAATACTTGAACGGCCCCCTACCTACTAAAGGTACAATTATAAATAATATTAATAACTATCATTCAATCAACATACACAATAAAACACTAAAGTAAGTTAAAAAAATAATAGACCATCGTTAAATTTTAGTAAGTAGTAGGTGATATAATAACAACAAAAAAACGAAGAGTGCAAAAAAAGACCGCAAATCAGGAATACGCATTTTCGGACTAAACCAAAAATTATACTTAGGATTTTTGTTTTAACAGAGAGAACTACTTAGAAGGAGATCCGACGTGCGTTTACAATGCTGCGCAGGCGCTGCGAACTATTCAGCAGCTGTACGGGATCATACCGAGGGTGTTCGGCAAAGGAGTTGCAGCTAAACAGGTAGTTATGTGTCTACAAGTATTTTATAATATAACTAACTGTTGCTAGCTGCCCACGACTTCGCTCGCGTCACGGGAAAACCCTCCCGTTTATCATACAAACGTTGACCCCCTTTTTAAACCACTTAAGGGGGGAATTTCTAAAAATCCTCTCTTAGTGCTCCCCTACACTCCCCAAGGAACATACATCCAAATTTCAGCTTCTTACGCCCAGTAGTTTCGGCTGTGCGTTGTCAGTCAGTCAGTCAGTAACGGAAGCGTTTTATATATTGACGATGAATGATTGATATAAGAATCGCATAGATTATGTAATGATATAGGACTTAATAACAGGTGTTGCATAGAGTGCTTCTGTGGTTATGGGAATACGGGCCCTTTGTATGTGGTGATAGTAAGCATCGAGGTGGTTCAGTAAAAATATAACATCCCTGGTTCCTCCAAAAGCAAAATGAAGGTAGTCATAGAAAAAATATCTATATTTTTAACCAGCTCATAGTATACAATATAACTTACTTCAACGGTAATATTCAGTTACTATGTATTTCATAAATCGTGTACAAATCAGGAACCAGTCTTTGAATAATAATTATGTCAGAAACATGTAGAAAAAACCGGTCAAGTGCGTGTCGGGCCACGCGCAGTGTAGGGTTCCGTAGTTTTTATAACAGCCAAGTGCGTGTCGTATTCGCTGACTGATCGTTTCGTACCATGCTCTAACTAAAAGCCAAACATGACTACCTAACTAATTTGACTTCCTATACAAATCCTCACCTGATCCGACAATTTTGCACGAAAAGTTATAACTTTTTATGAGATTTGTATAAAACTTGTCATAGTCGGTGTTTTGAATTTAAATACGGACACAGAGCTACACTACTCAATCGTCACAAGAAGCTAGCACGATACAACTGGCGCTTAGCGCCATCTATCGACATTTCTGTAGAGTTGTTCGAAATTTTCGAGTCAAATACAATTGGTCGACCATTACTCGTAACTTGTAAAGCCCACTTATGTATGATAGTTTTCCTTTAAATTTCGTTATATATGGGTACTACTACCGTAACATTTGAATTTCTAACTACAACCGTTTAGTTGATAGAGGGGGAGGACACTTGACACTAACGAAAATTGGTACTTTAAAGCTTGATAAGTCACGAACGGTTTACTTAATCAAAAATTGGTCTTACCAAACCCCCCATATTTTTGAAAGACCTATCCAACGATATCCCACACTATGGGAAGAACGAAAAAAAAATAATTATCATCCCACTTTACATGTATGGGACCCTAAATAATTGCTTTTTTCAAAATTTTATTTTACCACTTTTTCGGCGTCATTAACGTGTATACTCATGCCAAAGCACAACTTTCTAGTACCAATAGTTTTTGAGCTAAACCGCGGACAGACGGACAGACAGACGGACATGGCGAAACTATAAGGGTTCCTTGTTGACTACGGAACCCTAAAAAATGGTTACGGAAGAATAAAATTATAATTTTTATCCCGCTCGCAATATATATGCAAATACGTTCAAACGTTAAAGGTACCGTTAGAACAAAAAAAAAATACTAAAGAGAAATATTTACGTAGGTACTTCTTCATAACTTTAGGACAAATCTTTGAATAATAATCGATTATCATCGATTCTACTCCCTTTCCATTACTTTTCTATAATACCTTTCTAATATCTCTCCCCTCAGGTGTGGGACCTCCTGTGTCGCCTGAACAAAGAGGAACAGGGTCAAGGCGTGAAGGGCGTGGCCACGTCGTGCATAGACCAGCTTCTACTCCTGGACAGGGCGGTAGACTTCACCAGTGTCATGGCCACGCAGCTCACCTATGAGGGACTCATTGGTAATCTGCTTTTTAGCTAATTTAGAAACTACTAGCATCTGCCCGCGATTGATTGTCTAGTGATCAGTGGCCCTGACTGCTATGCACAAGGTCGTGGGTTCGATTCCCACCTAGGACAAATGTTTGTGTGATGATCACGATCATTTGTTCTTTGTCTGTAATTTATCCATAACTAGTACTCACGCGGGGCTTCGCTCCCGTGGATTCTCTTGCGGTAAAATCATAACTCTCCTTTTTTGCAGTCGCGTAAAAAGTATCCTATAACCTTCCTCAAGCTTCAAGCTACTTCCATACCAAATTGCATCCAAATCCACCCAATACATTCGAAGATTAGCGCGTTCAAGCAAACAAACAAACAATATGTATTGTCTTGTATGTCTTGTATTTAGAAATATATTTGTATGTTTATCAGTTGTCTAGTACTCATAGCACAAGCTCTGCTTAGTTTGGGACTAGATGGCGTTGTGTGAAAGTTGTCGAATATTATTATTATTTAATAACTAGTTATTTATTTATTATTTCGTTCGCGTGGGACGATTTTACTGCATAAATCCCGATCCCGTGGAAAGTTAGGGATAAAAAGTAGCCTATGTATGAATGTCAACTACATATCTACTTACCAAACATTCAGATCCGTTCAGTAGTTTTTTTTTAAGAGTAACAAACATCCATACATCTATACATCCATCCTCACAAACTTTCGCATTTATAATATTAGTAAGATTTACTTAATGTGTATACTTATGTTTCACTGACAGTCGAAATACAGGCCATGTCTAGTTCGGCGATAGAAGCTTAATTCGTATTCTTAAGAACACATTGTAGCCTAAGTTATAATATTGTATAGTAAGTTTATAAGAGAAATGAAGATTATGATCATATTTAAATTAGATGTGAGACTCGATAAAACAAATCATCATTTGCTTCGTCTTTTCTCAGCTATCGGTTGGCTTCCAGTTTGCGAATGCAGTTGAGTAACAAATTTTTTACATGTAGCGACTGTCTATTTAACCTCCACAACGACCACAACCCTAGCTAACTAGCTAGGTAACACAATGTCTCTTAGTGTATGACCAGTGTCAAAATTGGCTTCTTACCAATAACGACTGACAAAGATTTACAAATGACGACGGGACCAACAGCTTAACAAACATGCTTTTCAAAGCACGGAGCATGGTTACCCATCCTTAAGCTTTGTTTTCCTAGGATAGCGGTGCCGTCATATAGCGGCCGTAATACAGCGGTGAATGATGTCACTAGAACGTTGTCTATGTAAACAAAATGGCGCGATTTCCTAGAGAGCGGTAACTGACACCGTAACGTCAAAAAGCGGTGCCGCCATTTGCATGACGGCCGTCTTGTCGGTGACAGATGGTTTCGTGAACGTTTCATTGATATTGATGAAGCAGACTGTGTTAAAACGGCCGTGGAACTTTCCACATGTCGTCACCGTAAAGACGGCCGCCTTTTTGCGTTCGTAATATTACAGCCGCTATATGACGGCACCGCTTTCCTAGGAAACCAAAGCTTTAGACCGACCTCAGGAAACGCTACTTTACCTTAATGATGGACGCGCAAGCGTTGAAGATGGACACGTCCGGCTTATTATTTAGCCACGAGCTCCACATAATCATGGTTGATGTTCAATAAATTAATTAAATTAATGAATATTACAGATGAGATCTACGGCATAAAGAGCTCGACAGCTACCTTCCCTGGACACAAGTTCGTGAGCCCAGACGATGCAAATCCTGACGTGACTGCACGCGAGAAGAAACGCATCATACTTAACTCCAGCGAGGAACTGTTCGCGGAGATCAGGGATTGCAGCTTTACTGCTGTGAGTGATACTTAGAAATATTTTGTGTTCGTTATTAAAGTCTATACAAAAAAAAAAAAAAAAACAATTTTTTAATGTGTGATAACTTTTTACAATAAAATAATAATAAATAAATAAATCAGACGTTTATTTTCCACCACAATTGCAAGATTTAACAATTTGTTACAATTAATTAGGTACAAATTATAATGTTACAATATTCGCTTATATTATAGTATTGAAAGGGTGGACTGGAGCCTAAACTAGGGAAACCCTGTATTTCAGGACTCCAGGTCACTCGCCTACGGAACAAATATTTATCGTGTCTAATCAGACCAAAGGGGTGGACGGGGATTGACTTTGTATACCTGTATGTATGTAGTATGTGTGTGTGTGTTTGTGTGTGTGTGCGTGTGAATAACCTACTCATCTGGTTGAAGTTGATGCCAAGTCAATGAATAGCCTACGTACGCTGAATTCCGGAGCATACGCGGGGTGATTATTCATTTAGCTTGGCACCGACTTCAACCAGATGAGTAGGTGGTCACCTAGACCTTATTATAAATGAAATTAAACATCCAATGAAACAGTATTTATTATGATACTTGCTTTTTAGTGCAGTAGCATTTTTTTTTTTGTTTTGAAGTCGGTTAAATTTTTTCACAATACTAACTTTTACTTTACTTTTAAATTTTTCAACACAAATAAGCTTTTGTTATTTATTTATTTATTTATTCAAAAAACACAATACAAGCTCACAGTAAAACCAAAACGCTTATATGTTAACAATGAATTATTTAGACATAAGGGAAAAAAAAAATAACTATTGTAGGTAAGTGACTGTCATAGTTACGTAACTAATAATACAAATCTAAGATATATATATTTGTTATATTTGTTGTCTGGCTGTCCGGGCTTAATATCTGGAATGGCTGAGCTGGTATTAATGAGAGTGTTTCACTGGGCAAACGAGGAAGTGATAGAGCAACATTATTTACTTTTATTTTGAGGGATTTACGCGGAAAAATCCTCCCACGAGATTGAAATCACTTGCACACTCAGTAAATTTAATATAAATCAAGATTATATTTACGGATTCCTAAATAGAAATTCTAAGTTTCCTGAGTAAAAACATATGATTCTATGTTTTTCTCAGGTCGGAGCAGCCTTGTCGAAGAAAGCGCGCGTGATTAAGACACAGCTAGACGAGCGACACAACGAGAAGACGGTGCAGGAGATCAAACAGTTCGTGTCGCGTCTGCCGCAGATGTTGGCCAACAAACAGTCGCTGGCGACACACACCGGCATCGCGGAGTATATCAAAGAGGTAAAATACGCTAAAACACAAACTCAAAGCATTGATTTCTATTGAACTATTAGCTGATCCGGCAAATGTTGTTTTGCCGTATAAATCATTTCTAGTAAAAAAATTGCCGACGACCTATTCCCAGACCAAAAAAGTACTTGTTCACTTTTTTGGTCTGAGAATAGGTCGTCGGCAATTTTTTTACTAGAAATGATTTATACGGCAAAACAACACTTGCTAGTCGCCTCGCCCATGAGGGGTTCCTTAGTAGCACTAGTAGAAAGCATAGATTAGCTAAAAATAACTTTGTTTTTCATAGTGTTTTTATAAATAACAAATTAACACATGAGGGTTTTTACCCGACTGCAAAAAAAGGGTTATACTTTTCGCGCGTATCTTGTATGTATGTAATATTCTTTATTACTTCATATTATTACTCATATTATATTATCATATATACTTTTATTACTCATATTATATTATCTCCAGAACCGCTGAACGGATGGATTCACATAGTTGAGGTATCATATTTTTTGATTTTTAACCGACTTCTAAAAAAGGAGGAGGTTCTCAATTCGGATGTTTGTATTTTTTTTTTTATGTTTGTCCGCGCAGAACTCCGACGCTTGCCAACCGATTTGAAAAATTCTTATTTTATTAGAAAGGGTATACTTCCCAAATGGTCCCATGATTTTATCGAAATCGGACAAGCCGTTTTTGAAAAATCAACAAAAGTCTAAAAAAAATATTTACGTTGATGATCTTTTCGTTTACTCTGCATTGCGTTTTTTGTTCGCGCATAACTCCGTCATTTACGAACCGATTTGGAAAATTCACTGACCCACTAAAAAGCACGAAAATAAAAACTTTTTTGCAAAAAATAAAACCGACTTCCATATCAAAACACTACAAAGACAAAAATAATTTTAATTTCGGAAGGCGGTGTGAAAAAAAAAAAGAAAATACAAAACCTAAACACCGACTACCGAAATTAAAATTATTTTTGGCTTTGTAGTGTTTTGATATGGAAGTCGGTTATATTTTTTGCAAAAAAGTTTTTTTTCACTCTTATTTGAAAGATAGAGGATTGACTTTGAGAAAAAAATATTTTAAGAAACTCAATGTCAAAAATTATTAAATTTCATTGTAATTTAATATATTTTTTAATGTATTTGTTATTTTATTCGTTTTTTTTTTAGTTACTTTTTTTCCAAATTTATTTTCCACATTCAATTTATCACGTTATGTCAAAAGACAAACTGCGCTGTTCGCACTGAACTGTAATCTGATAAATTTGCATCCTGGGCCACCAAGATACAGGCTGTGCCTAGTTTGGGGCCCACGGGTACTTCTCCTGTATCGTCGTTGCGCTTGCAAAAGGCGCTATGTGGTGAATAGTCAATTTTCGTTCTTTTATGAAGTTTCAATCGTTATTTTAGTACACACATGCTGTAAAAACAGCTATCTGATAAACGCAATATTGAAAGGTAACTCTTTAAATATTTCGTTTATTAGATAGCTGTTTTACAGCATGTGTGTATTAAAATAACGATTGAAACTGCATAAAAGAACGAAAAGGACTTTTTACCACATAGCGCCTTTTGCAAGCGCAACGACGGTATACTGCTTGCTTTCTTTTTCTTTTGTATCTCTCTTTTCTCAATAACTTGTGTGTGTCAAATAAATAAAATTAAAAATTATTAAAATTATTTTTAAATACCTATACACCCCACACGTGTTGGTTTGATGATTTTTATTTAGTTGATGAAAGTGAGAAAATGGGAATTTCCCCATGTATGGGACCTCCTTAATTTTTTTCGGTTATCGGTTCACAGAATAGTGAATACATCTGCCTAGCAAGTTTCAACACTGCAGTCCACATAGCCACTTTATTCCGAAACTATTAATTTTTATAATAAATAAATATGTTTGATTGCATGTTTTTTCTATTTTCAGACGACAGACAATTTCGAGTTCCACGACATGATCCAGTGCGAGGAAGACTTCCTGAATTGCGTCGACAATGAGAAGGTGTGTCCCTACATAGAAGATCTGATCGCGCAGAAAGAACCACTTACCAAGGTAAGTCAATTTGTTTATGAATAAGAAATATGAATCCCATAAAAACAATACTTGTCAAAAAACCAAGTCGCGCAACTCAGTTGTTCTACCGTAAAAAGTTTTGAGATCCATGTAATACCAAGTCGGTTATTAATTTATTCAGTCCCTACTTAAGGGACCTTCTGTCTTAAGTTGTTACGTAATTACGTAATTATCTAACCTAACGACATCTTATAGTGACCATATCAATATTAAAAATCTTTAACGTTTTAAATAAATAGATTGACTTGGCAATCGCAATAAACAATTTAATTTATATATGTATTACTTGTGAGATATATTGTGTTTTCATGCGATGGCCGAGTCAATCTATTCACTTAAAACGGTAAAGATTTTTAATATTGATATGGTCACTATAAGATGTCGTTAGGTTAGATAATTACGTAACAACTAAAGACAGAAGGTCCCTTAAGTAGGGACTGAATAAATTAATAACCGACTTGGTATTACATGGATCTCACAACTTTTTACGGTAGAACAACTGAGTTGCGAGACTTGGTTTTTTGACAAGTATTGTTTTTATGGGATCTCATTGCTTTTTGTAGAAAGTCCTACTTTTTTCCTTTCCGGTACCTACTTCTACTTCTTTTATACCAACAACGAATTTTCTTTAAGCCCTCTCTCTGTCTTATGAGCTTTTCTTATTTTTGTAGGTAGCCTTCCTTTTTTTTTATTTTCCGGTACTACTTCTTGAACTTCAGCTAAAGTTTTTTTCAAAGCCCACTCCCTGTCTCTATGGGTTTTTTTCGGAGGCTTTGATACGCACATATGAATACGCACGTACGTCTTTTGCATTAGTTAGTAATAATTAATGCCGCACTCGTCAAACGTCTCGGTTAAAGTTAATCCATAAGTAAGTAGTTATGCAATTTCGGGCAATTTACTCTACTTAATACTTCCCAATACTCTTAATACTTCTTGCTTTTTTATTCCGTTGACCATTTAACAAGTTACCTTTGAGCATAATTATTATATCTAGGTACCTATCTACACTGGAAGACACGGTGGAGCATATGGTCGAGGTGTGCCCTGCATGGGTGGAGCACCGTCGTATCCTCGTAGAGGCGATCGGCGGCGGCGACTTCTCGCGCCCTGCTCTGGTTTAGACCATGGTGCGAAGCGAGAGGGAATGGGATGCAGTCACCTCCTGCTGCGAAGCAGTCATGCTAGCGAAGGAGGAGGCCTAACGTGCGAGGGAGAGGCAACTCTCTTCCTCGCGCCCCAGCCGTCGGGGGAGACGCCCCGGGCGTCGTGGATCACGAGTCGATTTCGGGGCACCGTAGGCGCGGGCCTGCGGATGGCGAGCAAGGGGCGCTCACCGTCCGGTAAGGACCAGGCCCGGGTCGGCGGCGCGTTGTGTTCCACGCGCGCCTCAAAAAGCTGTTAATACCAGTGACGGGGCCTCATAGGGCCATTGCCTGTCGGGGTTTGCGGGAAAGTTCCATCGAGATACCGCGGCCCCGGAACTTTAGGGCTTACGAAGGAACAGGTTGGGTTTTTAGTCAGTAGAATTCTGATACACCCGAGCGGAAGAAGTCATTCGATGATATTTTTAACCAAAAAAAAAAGTACCCATCTACATCTATTATTTCATTATATTATACAGGTACACTGATTAATTAACTGCAAATGTAACTTTGTAATCCTATATATTTATATGGGATTACAAAGTTATTTATGCAGTTGATGTATCTGGAAAACTGGAACGAAATTCAAAAATATTATAGTTTTTCCTTGATTCATATACTAAACACTAATTGTATTCTAAATTTGAAGCTTCTATGTCTGCTAGAAGTGCCATAGACTTTTGATGATCGGTCAGTCAGTGAGTGACAAAATTAAGAAATTTGACTCGTTATAATTCTTAAACTACTGGTGCAAATTGAATGAAATTTGAAATATACCGTGTCTATACAATGCCTGTGTGGTTACTGAAAATTCAGGCTTCTAGTTTTATCCACAACGAAGTTATAGGGGGTCGAAAATGGCCTGAATTGCTTCGAGAAAAGAATGGTACGGCCGTGCCGCTTTTTTGCTCGACTTGGCGGGGGCACTGCCGTGCCCCCAGATAGCATGAAGTATAGACGTTATAAAGGCACTAATCTACGAAAGTACTAACTGGATTTGGATGAAATTTAGATAGAAATAGCTTGAGGAAGGTTATAGGGTACATTTTATGCGACTACAAAATAGGAGGGTTATGTTTCTATCGTGACAAATACCACGAGAGCGAAGACCCGCGCGACTGAAGAAAAAGAAAAAGATATACAAAATAAAAAGGTTTTTTCAATGATTTTTCTGGCACATAAAAACTGTGATTCATTCTGTTCCCAAGCATTACAATATTTGGTTAAAATGTAGATACTTTTGGGTGAGTGTATGTGTGGAGTATAATACTATATGAGTGAGTGAATAGGTTGATGCATACATCATGCGTTACGACTGTACATTCAAATAGTTAAAATGATAAAAACGTGTCGTACTAACAATATTACTTATCTTACTTCTTACTATCTTACTTCTTACTAATCTTATCTTACTATCTTACTTCTTACTAATATTATAAATGCGAAAGTTTGTGAGGATGGATGGATGTTTGTTACTCTTTCACGCAAAATCTACTGAACGGATCTGAATGAAATTTGGTAAGTAGATAGTTGATATTCTGGAATAACACATAGGCTACTTTTTATCCCGAAATTCCCACGGGATCGGGATTTGCGCGGGAAAACCTTCCTACGCGTACGAAGTCGCGGGTAGAAGCTAGTTTATGATAATTATATACTTACTAGCTGACCCGCCACGACTTCGTTCGCGTTGTATCCGATACCCTACCCCTACCCCTACCCTACCCTACCCCTACCCTACCCTACCCCTACCCCTACCCTACCCTACCCCTACCCTAAAAAATAGATGTTGGCCGATTCTCAGACCTACTGAATATGCATATAAAATTTCATCAAAATCGGTCAAGCCGTTTCGGAGGAGTATGGCAACGAAAACTGTGACACGAGAATTTTATATATTAGATACTAAAATCTTTTTTTCACCCAGGTCCTGCGTCTAATCTGCCTGCAGTGCGTCACCGGCTCAGGTCTAAAACCTAAAGTTCTGGAGTACTACAAGAGAGAGTTGGTCCAGGTGTACGGCCTCAACACCTGGCTCACTCTCTGTAACCTGGAGAAGTGTGGCTTACTGAAGCCTCAGCAGGGAACCCGACAGTATGCTGTACTTAGGAAGGTTCGATATACCGACATCTTGTTTTTTTTCGTCCGAAAGAGCCTAGCCAAGCGTATCACAAACGGCGACGTGTTGCAAGCCTATCGGTTTTCTATCGGTTACATTTCAGCTCTTTTGTGCAGTGCTGTGTGTACCTACGATACCGGTCGAATCGTAACTTTTTATCTTTATTAGACGAATCGCTTCAAAATGTTTTATTCCAAAGCGTATGACTAAAACTCACGTACAATGCGGCCGTTCTAACTTGGCGAGTGTGAAGTTAGGCTTTGCGAACTTTAATGCTTGTGCACTCGTACAAAAATAAATGCAATTAGCAGTTGTTATTCCTGTTAACAACTGTTATTGGCATTTATTTTTTTAATACCTTTATTTTTGTACGAGTGCACAAGCGCTAAAGTTTGCAGAGCCTAACTTCACACTTGCCAAGTTAGAACGGCCGTACTGTACTTACGTAAAGTATAAACTGCCAGTGAAATCTGACCACGCGACATTAAGGTAGGACCGCACTAGGCGGAACTGCACCGCAGCGGAACTGAGCGACTTGACGCGTAATTTTTTGGTAAGCCGCACTTGAACTGCAGCGGCGCTACAAAATATATATTTAGTAGCTCGGCAACCTCTGAGCAAGATGAACGACGAAATGGATAATATGATTATTATTTCCTTGTTGTGCGAGGAAGAGGAAAGGATCGAGCAAGAACAGGAAAGAAAAAAACATTGAGGTAATATGTACTACATATTACCTCAATGCTTTTTGCTTGACTATCAAAGAAAATAATACACTCTGACGAGAGCTGACTATGAAAATGAAGTTTGTCAAACCGCACTCCGCGGCAGCGGAACTACACGTCGCGACAGGTTGCGACACTTTTGGTCAGTTGCTCAACTTTGCCGCGCAGTTCGGTTGCAGTGCAGTTCCGTTGCCGCTTAGTGCGAGTTGTCTCGTATAATTTCATATAAAGAATATTTTGACGCGTCGTGTCGCGCAGTTCCAGTGCGGTGCAGTTCCGTCTAGTGCGGTCTTACCTTTATGCGTGATTGTATCATGTCTCGATGCAAATAAATTAAAAAAAATGATCATCACGACATCAGTGTTGTTCCCGTACGATTTGATTTGATGATTCAGAATATTCCTCAGATATGGGAGTCATTATTTGAATTTGATTAACGAATACCTTTTTTATGTATTTCTAAATTTAAATTTTGTACGGACGCTAGCACATCAAGCTACAACAATCTGCCAAATTTCTTTAATAGATTTTCAACTTTATTGTTAAAGACATTAGGTTCAAGGTTGATTGGGAAAATTTGACAGTTTCGGGTAGCTTCATGTGCTGGCGTCTGTACCTATTTAAGTTATATTATGTATAATAAACTATACAGGGTTATTGGTAAACCACTAACAACCTCGCAGGACTGTATTACTAACATCATAAACAACAACTTTTGTTCTATGATATTTTATGCAACATAAAACATTAACCAAAAATAAAATATCAAGATCCCCTCCGCTACCTTTTGCTCTATCAGTTTACCTACATTACTAGCGCTTTCTTGTGATTCGCAGACTGCGTAACATTTAGAGCGTTCAATTGAAATGTTTTAACTTTTTTATGGAAATCTGATGACCTAAAGTATGGTGAATTATTAAAAGTCATAGAACAAAAGTGATTTATGATGCTACTATGTAGTCTGTAGTGTAGATGTTAATAAGTACCTACACATTATTTCAGGATAACTTATATTATAAAATAATGATACTTGATTTTTTTAACGTTAACTGTCGATAGTGGCACATCACTATTTAAGAATTGCAAAAAGCCGGCAACCCACGTAATCTTAGTTTTGTCTCTGAGATTAAAAAACAGACCATAGTTGAGTTTGCTTATTTCTGCCTCAGTTTTACATAAACTAAAAAATAAAATGAATATATGAAATAAAATAAAATGCTGGGGACACCCCTCTATATATGTAGAAGAGGGCACAATATTCATTCATAACTTTACTTCGTGGCAGCCGCGGTCATAGAATGCAAGAGCGAAGTGACACGATACCGCACGTTTTATAACCGATACCCCTGTTTAACATTTAGTAATCTTTATGACATTTCCACAGACGCTCCATCTTACTATGGACGAGACTGAAATGAACGCGAAGGAGAAGAGCTATCTGTGCAACAAATACACACCGCTAACTGTGAGGCTGAGCGAACACATTGCTAAGAACAAGGGATGGACGGGTGAGATACTTCATTAATATCCACACCATCTACTCTAATTAATATTATCAATGAGAAAGTCTGTCTATCTGTTACGCTTTCACGGCTAAACCACAGCACCGATTTGGATGAAATTTGAAATGAAAATAGTTATATATATATATATAGTTGTATAGTAGTAGTAGAACATACGCTACTTTTTTTTGATAATCCACCCCTAAAGGGTTTATCTAAGGGATGAAAGTTAAGATAAATTAAGATAATTATTTGTAAAGATTTTATTGAATTTTGGTTTTTCCTCAAATTGACGTGGATGAAGCCGCGGAGCACAGCTATGTTATATAGGGTGTTACAGAGAAGGTGGATCAACGGTGTCTCAGGCACTATTTTTTCAAAGATTTACAAAGTATCAAAAATATTAGCTGAACCATTGAATATTACTGGTAGCTATTCAGGTCCTCCCACCCCCCTCTTGGTGGGTTTGTCTCTTAGTCATGTATAAGGACTAAGATAGTGAGCTTTGGATACCTAAGGAACTTAACAGATTTGCAGTTTTGTACTTAGTTTCTGCCCACCACTATGGAAAGAAGATGTGAATTTAAGCATTACATTATTTAGGTATGAGCTTATTGACAATGTCGACTCATGTGCGGATTTTTTATTTGAACATGCACGGCAATGCGATGTGTCTCATCACTCGTATCTTAGAATGACCATGAAGTGACCGAAATTAAAATTCATAAGTAATAAAATAAATAAACCCAAAGGTCCTTACTTTGGTATTGTTCGTCAAATTGTTGAGCTCCTTAAGTTCTAAGTTGAGCTACACGATAACTGACTAATGCTTGCACTGACTGGACAGGTCCGCTCGCTTGGTTATTTCCTCAAAAGAATACCACAGACATGAACCTACATGCTTCTCATATACAAATACAAATTGTCTGGACTTTAAAAGAGAATTTGAACTCTGAGTTTGTTTCGGTGTTTCTTCTCAGAGTAGTCAGTTAGGAAATACCGGCCTCATCTAGCTAAACTAAACTTAACACGCAAAAAAAAACATGACGTGTAAAAGTGTTATTTATAACCAATTTAAAAAATAAATGTTTCATTTCATTTCAATATAATTTTGCAGTGTTCGTCTTGGTGCTGTCAAATGTGGCTGCAGGAAAGTTCTTACTAGATACATAGAAGGAACAGGCTAGGTTAGTCAGTAGAACTCTGACACTCCCTTCCGCTCCACTCAGAGCGGGAGAGGAGTCATTAGATGCTTTGGTCACCCCCACCGAAAAAATCCAAATTCCAAACGTACGGCTCTTAAAAAAAAACTACTTAGGAATCAATCAAGCCTTAAAGCGACACAATCGAAAGCGTTGAAACCTAAACATAGTGTTTTACATGGAGTGACTGTCTGACCTTCACAACCTCGTAGATGGGTAACACGATACTCCTTGGCAAGACCTGTGTCAGACTTCAGACTACCTGTAAAGACTGCCAAAGATATACTCATGAAAGCCGGGACCAACGGCTAAGGGTGCGTTTCCACCAGAGATGTGCGATGGAAATGTGTCGTGCGAGGATGTCTAGCTGTGCTGTGAAAATGTGTGGGCGTTTCCACCAAAGCTGTGCGATGAAAATGTGCCTACGAGGATGTGTAGCGGAGCTGTGAAAATGCGCATTAATGTGTGGTGCGAGGATGCGCAAACCTCGCAACACATCCTTCTCAACACACATTCCTCGCAACACATCTCTCGCACACATCCCTCGCACACATCCCTCGCTTGTTTTGTATGCGCAAAAATCTAGCTCCGCTGAACCGTTTCCACCGGAGCTGTGCTGACCGAGGCGAGGTAAATGAAGCGATTCTATTGGTTCTTTACAAACACATCCCTCGCTACGCATCCTCGCACATCTCTGGTGGAAACGCAGCCTTAACGTGTTTTCCGATGCACGGAAGAAACTAATTATCGTTGAATAAAAAGGTGTCCATCTCTAAGAAGAAAAGAATTCTAAGGCACAATAAACGACAATAACCCATGTGATACATGGCTACGCTATATGAATATAATATTTTAGATCAAGGCCAACGCCGAATGTCCGTCATATTTAAAAACAAAAGATTCTAAACACCCAGTTGTAATAATAAAACAAAAAACATTCAGTTTCAAAATGAATCATTCCCAGATAACACGAATAGGTACATTTATTTATCAGGCAACATAACATATGCTAATTACACAGACAACGACCTCCCATGTTAACGCTTAGCTATTGAGCCAATTACGAGCCCACCGTTGACCTAATCAGCTTCCATAGTTGGCTATTTTAGGCCCAACATTAGATTCTATGCCATAATATTATATCAGACAGAATTTTACAAAATGGTCGGTAATAGTATAATTAGAAATTGAAACGGGATATTTACCATGTTTCTATTATACCTATATATATATGTATATCTAATATCGGAAACGGTGTTTCCGATATTATGGAAATGTTGCAAGCGACATGATAAACGATAAGATGTTCAGTAATAAATGAATGATTGCCGTATCGAATGGTCTGTTCGCATGTTTTGCAAATAAAATTCGAGATTCAGATCGGTTTTTTTAGTTGCATTTAAATTTTTTGTGCTGTACTTTAGATTGTAGCGTCTTTTAAGATCGATTGAACAATGTTTTTTTAATGTTTAAACATTTATCTCTATTTGTTATAAATGTAAAACATTCGCAAGCTTTGAAATGAATGAAACGATTAAAGATTTAAACCAAGCCTTACTAAAGTTAAACATCACAAGCGAATTGAGTCCTGACTCCATCAACACCCACTAATGGTCACCTGGTGATAAAATTCGCCCATAGTTTAAATTATTTCAAGCATTATTATATCAAAATTTTTATTATGTTTCTGCACTCCTCCATACAAATAAACTTTAACTATGCCAAGTTTCATACTTTTCTGTCTGCATAATTTTCGTAAAATGTGATAAAAATATTTTGCTTCACATATTAATAAACATTTTAATTCCAGGTATCCAAGATGTCCTAGGTCTCCTCCCAGGACCTACAGTGGATGAACTACAGACATTACAACCGCGCATGGCGCGTCGCAACTCCATTTCGAGTGAGAACTCATCCTCCATGGAGAATCCTCGCGTCATCCTCGTGTTCTTCATCGGAGGATGCACATACCAGGAGATATCAGCACTTAGGACCATCAGCCAGCAAGAAGACTCAAATGTAGAATTTGTTATATTGACCACTAAGCTGATCAACGGAACTACTTTCATAGAATCTTTGATGGAAAATTAATACAAATTTAGTTACTGTTATATCTCAATAAATTATATTCCAAGTATTATGTAAGTTTGAATGTAACTATGTATATTATTGTATTAAAATAAAGCAAAATAATAGTTTAAATAATCTTTTAATTCTCATGACTCCACACATTTCATGAATACGGAATAAAATTAAACATGAACCATAAATCTTGGTTTATTAAAATTTTATATTCATAACTTGCATATAATATAAACTTCAATTTGATCAGTTTCTTCATTAAATAAACCTACAAAATCCTGCATGCTTACTACCTATATATTACAATTTTAAAGCTTTCAGCATAATAAAAATAATTTCGTACACCAACACACATACAAGTGTAACTCAATGACTATTCTCATAAGTATTCATTACTTGTGTATTTTGTGATGTTGGATTTCTTTGGTGGTGCTATGTAGACACCAAACTTCTTGGCTAGACACACCAGCTTCTCATTGTCGTAGCCGACTTCCTCCTTGTAACATCTGAGCATTAAAGGCATCACTGTGTCTAAAATAAACTTAAAGTTCTTTTGGGCGTAACTTGAGTCATTGCCTAAGGAAAGCATAAGGCGCGAGTTGAACACTGCATGTATGCACTCATCTAATACATCCATCATCTCCTTAGTAACAAGTTGCAGTCCAACTTTCTGAATAGTTATGACAGATTGTGCAAACCATATTGTACTACTTGATAAATCCACCCATGTCTCATTTATTATATACTTAGCTAAGATAAGGCCCAAACTTTCCATCTGTATTAAGAACTTATTGACTCCAGCTTTAGTGTGCATGTTCACAGGGGTCCACTTGTCTTCTGACACCTTACTCTTCATAGAATCCATAATCTTTTCCCTGTACTCTCTCAGCGCTTTTACTATTGGTGATCTCAAACAGCTGTTCATTTGAAATCTCAAATCAAGACCAAATTCACAGAATAGAGTACACTGTCCCCTCAAACTCTGCACACAGTCTAACACAGAGTCCAATGCACACTGAGGAGTGAACACTTGTTTAATAATTTGACTCATTAACATTCTAAGTTGCATGCTAGCCCACACTACAAAAGCACTAACTTTATTCTTAGGAAATAATGTAATGAACTCTGTTAAGGCATCGCTGAGTGAGCAGAAAAACACCTCCCCTACTTGCTTTACATAACTATTAATGGAGCCTTCCAATTGCACCCCTTTTAGATGGACCTTTACAGTATGACTACATATAGCTAGAAATAACTCACATGCCTGACTGGTCATGTTAAACTTATTAAGTATGTGCACCGGCTGCCTCGAGGACTGCAGTCCACCCCTCGGACTCCAATTATGAGTAACATCAAGTTCCTTCAACAGTATTTCTATCAACACTTTCTGTTTTTGTTCAATTCTCTTCAATAAGTCAGTTCTCTGTGGATGGGATTTATATTCTTCAGTGTCTAATGCCTTCTGTGCAGAAACCATCAGTTCAAAAGTTTTTTGAAAATGTCTTTCAACTATTAGCACATCTAACTCTTCTGTGACATCCGCCAACCAATCTGGCAGGGGTGCTACCTGTGGGGAAGGTAGTTCTTCAACAGACAGACTTGGGGACTCTAGTAACTCTGGCTTAGGCTTATCTAGACCATCTTTTTTCTTCTGCTTTGAATTTTCCTTTTCAATATAGATTTTTTTAGCAACATCAAACTTGTCAAGCCAATCTTTTTTTATAGCAAAACTATTGCACTGAAACACTCTGGTATCTGGGAAGGCTAACACTTTGAAGGCTTGTTTCACACTACCCAAGTCTCTTACATTCACTACTGCTAGAGTACTGATAGGATAGCTAGCTTGAAACTTGTATCTATTAGGACCTCTACGGTTTGAAATCCAAGATGTCAACATAAGGCAGTCATTGAACAAATATACATGCATCCTCTGCAGGGCAGTGTTCTCCTCGGCGTCTATCTCTAATAGGTCGCCTTCGTGAAGCAAAGTTCGATCTGGGACGTCTAATAAATTCATACAACCTTCTACTTTTTCGGATATAAGGTTGAGCTTATTCTTGCGTTGTTCCTCAGCCCGCTCTGCTTCGACGTCGTGGTTGTCGAGTGATTCGCGGGATATAGCGTTTTCGTTACCTAGAATTGACGCGTGGGAGAGAGTCGTGAGCACAGTGCGCTGTTCGCTCAGCAGGTGGGAGAGCTTGTACATCTCGGCTTCTAGGTGGGATATCTCCGTCGCCGTCTCGATGAACTGCATGTAGTTCTCGTAGACATTCTTCTTGAGGGCACTGGCAGTCTCTTCAGCTAACGACTGTATCTTATCCTTCTGTTGTTGGAGCTCCTCCCCTCCGACACAGGACTTGGCTAGTTCCTTCACATACCGCTCCGGCACAAAGTCTGGCACTGCGAACTTTTCCATGTTAATGTCGGACATCGTTATAATAATATATTTACAGTTTCTACTCGTAATTAATAGTTAAAAACACTGGCTCACTCATCATTCGATAATCGAACGACAGGACGTATCAACCCATCAAATTCAAATGTCAGATTTGCGTTCCGTTATTTCTGAGAGGTATTTGTAGGCGTTTACATAATTAAACGTTTAGTATAGGTAACGCCAAATAACTTGGCAAGAGCAGGCGTCCGTCACTCGCTCAAGGCCCCGCGTTATATGCCAACCGCTTCGCGTATCGCCTTCGGTACATCCGACAGTGGGCTGCCGCACGCCTGCCTGAGCCTTTTAAAATAATTTTGACATCATAATGGATCGACCTTAAATCAATTGATTTTCCTCCGCTTTGCTCCTAGGTATTTCCCTTTTGATTATTTATTTGCGCGGAATTTTATTACAATTAAAATTATATACGGTGGTTTCGGATATTATCGCTAGTCAGGGAAGGAAAAAATGTATCTATCACTTTATTAAACTGAAACATATTTGATCAACAAATAAAAAAATATTGTTTTTCTATATTCCTTTTATTACCAATAACATCATATCGACGCTTTCCGCTACAAAGACCATTTTGGCCAAATTGACTTTTTGATGCAGTCTTACTCAGTTTTTCACGCTCTTTCTATCTGTATACTTAAAATTGCGCTACGTTGAAAAAAATGGTTTTTACTACCCAACATTTTCTTAACGCTAAACATCTCTTTTTCGAAAAACCAAGTCGTAAAACACATTTCTTTTACATCACGACAGAAAACTTGCTGTATCTACAAATAAACATATATTTGCTTGAATACAAAACGGGTAAAACACAGCAACAAAACAAAATGTGAGTTACGCCCTACATATATAGGATATTCGCATACATCAGAAGGACGTCCGTAGAGTGCTGCGTAATCTCGACGTGAACAAAGCTAGTGGCCCCGACAGGATACCAGCAATTGTTCTTAAGACTTGTGCGCCTGAACTGTCTCCGAAAGCATGGAAGCTGGCTAACGTGCAGCCTGTGCCCAAAAATGGCAGTCGTGATGACCTGGCCAACTACAGGCCTATCTCAGTCACGTACTTAATAGCAAGCTCCTGGCATACTTAGAAGCCAACGACATCCTCAGTGACCGACAATACGGCTTTTGCAAAAACCGGTCAACTGGGGATCTTCTAGCGTATGCCAGTCACATCTGGAGTGAGGCCATTGAGAAGCACGGGCAAGCACTTGCTGTTTCTCTTGACATCTCCAAGGCCTTTGATAGGGTTTGGCACGAAAGCCTTATTGCTAAACTTCTTTCTTTCGGTTTACCCACTCAACTTTGCGTTTGGATTGAAGACTCCTGAGTGATCGGTCTATTCGAGCGGTTATTGATGGCTGCTCGTCTGGCCAATTGGCAATTAATGCCGGGGTCCCTCAGGGGTTGGTTCTCTTAGCAACTTCATTCTCGCTGCACCTTAATGATCTGCTTATGCCCGGTACCTTTGGGTATGCAGACGACAGCACAGTTGCTGAGAGATATGTGTCCACCGCGCGTGCTGGTGAGTCACAGATCCAGTCTATCCGTGAGGATGGTTGGGCGCTTGAACTTGTCCTTAAAGGCTGTCTCCGAATGTGGTGATGCCAACTTGGTCAAGTTTAATGCAGGTAAGACCCAGCCGTTTCTTCTCCGCAAAAGGAGCCCATTCCAACCGACTCCTACTTTCCGCGACGTAACCGTGCCGATAACCGATCGTATTGAGCTTGGGGTATCACTAACTTCTACCCTCAATTTTGGTTTGTTTATCGAGGCTAAGGCTCAACTAGCAGCAAAAAAGTTGAGAATCCTACCAATTGCGAGACGGTACTTCACACCGGAACAGATACTTACCCACCTTTACTTACAAAACGTTTTGGGAATACTTTCATTGTGCGTACGGCTAAGGAGTGGAATTCCCTGCCGGAGTCTGTGTTTCCTGATCGCTATAACCTGGGGGTCTTTAAGTCAAGAGTGAATAGGTTACTTCTAGGCAAGCGTGCTCCATCTTCGACCACATCATTGCTTACCATCAGGTGAGATGCTGGTCAAACGCGAGCCGGTTCTGAATTTAAAAAAAAAAAAAAAAAAATATATATATATATATATATATATATATATATATATATATATATATATATATATATAATAATTGTGTTATCCAGAACCCCACTTGCTTACGGCACCTGTAACTTCCAATTTGATTGCAATTGATATTACCCATTAACAATAAATATGTTAAGATATTTAGAACCGTTTATTTCATTTTTACTCAACTTATTACTATTTATATTAAAATTACCTACAACCAATCCTTATTAATTCAGTTATGTATCTGTTACGAAGTAGCTATTTAGTAATCTGTGGCAAGTCGTTCAATGAACATAAGTCGATTTTTAGGTGTCAGCGGTAGTCAGCGGGACGCGGGGTATGACGTAGCGCCGCTCCGAGCGCGCGATTCGTGCGTCACTCGTCAGTTGTAGTTCTCGTTCAATTGCTCCCGAATACACTTGCGTACACGAAAGTTGTACCCTTTGTTTTTGTTACGAGTTGTTGTTTTAAATTTATTTTTTGTTACCTTGATGACAATGCCAGGACCAAATACCGTTTTACGCAGACTATTAAAACGTCAGAATGAATAGTTAGACACTATAGTTACGGAAGGTTGAAATTCCGAATTCGTCACTGTCTTTTGGACACCAGGAAAAAATAAGAATAAAAGAGGTAGCAGTTTTATTAACTAATTGTGCCGACGAGAACATATTATTTTTAATGTTTTTTTTAAATACATTTTTTCACTTTTAAATGTATTTATGTATTATATCTATTTTATTTATAATACCGAATTAACGAATGAATTCCTCTTCTTTCTTTAACATTCTTCTGAACAGATACCCAGATACAAGCAAAACTGCCATAAATCTATAACGCCATATTTTAGCCAGTTAAGAATTTCTGAAAACATTAAAGAAATTCTTAACTAAACTCTAAAATAAAAATTATTGACACAAAGATCGCACTTTCTGAGATGCTATGCCACTTTATGTGTGCGTCTAAACTGAGGCCTGCAGCTTTGTCGACTGGATGCAAACTCCTAGTTTGAAATAAATTAACTGAAATGTGATAAGCTTTGGTTCATGTTTAATAAATTAATGGGACTTTGTTGTAAGCTTTTACTTAATTTTATTAACCGACTTCTAAAAAAGGAGGAGGTTCTCAATTAGGATTTTTGTTTGTTTTTTATGTTTAAATTCTTAATAGCGGTCTCAGAAGGACGATTATGTTGTCCGAAAATATCACGAATTTTACGAAATGTAACTTTAACAAAACGACCATTTTCATAGTGGATTTGAATTATTTTAATGCGATTTTCGAGCGAAATTGAATTCATAGTAACAATTGCCAAAGCACCTACTACGAATACCGCCAAAAACTAAATATCAAAACTATCACGTTCTTGGTGTTGCCCCAATTGAAAAACAAAGTTCTTGTTGAAATACCTTGTGTATAAAATGTCCAAAACCCAAAAAAGATCTTTATTTATATGAGATGAAGACTTCCAATCTCTCACAGCACATGTCGTATGCACCATTTTAAATAAAGAATTAAAAAAGAAACATGTGCTAGCCCTGAATGACGTTGTAGCGTGGTAGTCGATTAAACTAGAATCGAATTACCACACTCATCCCTAATGTCTATGGTTTCACGGAGTGACAACACTTATGCGGTCCCGGCTATAAATTCTAATCCCCGGTCCGCGGAGTTCTCCCGCCCGATCACTATGTTCGGCAAGCCAATCCCTTGGGAGAAGCGAGCCAAATACTTAGGTGTGATCCTCGACCAGTTCCTTAACTTCAGTGAGCACATAAAGTCGGTTCGCTCGCGAGCCGCTTTCGCTCTCGGTAGGCTCCACGCCTTGCTGAATAAACACAGTAAGCTCTCCCTTAGATGTAAAATCCGAATCTACACGACATGCATACGTCCTATCATGACGTACGCCTGTCCGGTGTTTGCTCATGCCAGTCCAAATCAGATCCATAGGATGCAAGTCATTCAGAACCGTTTTCTCCGAAAGGCCACGGGCGCGCCCTGGTTCTGTAGGAATGAGGATCTCCACGTAGACCTCAAACTCCCGACCATAAAGCAAGTGTTGAAACGCATGTCAGTGCGTTACTTCACCTCTGCTGATACCCACACTAACCCCCTGATCGTATCGGCCGCCCGATACAGACCCTCCAAGATTTCTCGGGTTCGTCTCCCGCGTAACGCCCTAGACGAGCCTGACGACCCCACCACCATCCGACAAGAGAGCAGTAGGGAAACCAGCACTCTTAGAAAACACAAATACAAAACGCGTTCCTTATTCCGGCCTCGCCGATGAGGCCCATCGCGACGTCCGCGTACTTGTAATGAAAATCCTCCCCGACCTTTGCCAAACGAGCCAGCCCGCGATGCTGAGCCAGTAGCAATAAATACTCCCGTAAATAATATGACCCAGCCTGTCCCTTTGCTGCCCTCCCAAAATGACCCCGCTATGCCGAGGCCCGTACTCCACAGGGAGTGCCCTTAGCGTGCGGTCATTAGTTTTTAAGTATATTTAAGTTTGTAAGCCCTGGCTGGGGGCCTTTAATTTATTAGAGGTCACCACAGGACAGACCGGTTAAGTAGTACATTAGCCTTAGTGAGCTAAACTACGAGTGGCCCTATCTAAAAAAAAAAAAAACCGCGGATTTCTTTTTCACCGCCTACTGTTACAAGTAACTAATATTGAAACCCCTTTGTGCCCAAGGGTAAGTGCTCATCGTATCTGCCATTTTCTCTCCATCTTGCCAAATCGCAATCCTCTTATTTCGCCATAATCTGCAGCGTTTGTAAATTTATATAATTGCCCGGTTGTCAAGATGGCTTCCGTCTGGAACGTAACTGTGTTATTTCATTGTCATCTGTTTTCCACTAGTGTTTCTAAATTTGTGAAGCGTACTCAGGCCGCAGCATTCCTTTCCTGCTGTGTCATAGCAGCTACGAGCTTAAACGCTTTGTCACGCGGTTACCTTCTATATCGTTGCACGCGGCATGCGCACGCTTATCTATAACCTTTGTGAACCGCCGCGATGGTGAGTTTTCCTTTCGTTTCCCTGGAACTGTTCCTTGGGCTTACGGCTGGGAGACGCACGCATCGCTGGCGCTCACGATTCCTGGCACCACGCTTACGGAAGCACCCTTCGTGTTGATTCCAGGGTTTTCTTTCTTCTCTACTTCTACACTCTCGTCTCGAATATCAACTACCTCAGCGTCTGCCACGCGACGGGTGTCACCGCTGCCTCCGCGTACTACTGCTGGAGAGACGCGCTGTCGCGTGGTCTACCTGCAATAACCTCTGCGCCTGCCACGTGTGAGTTGGGTGAGGAGGAGAAACATCCTCTCCCGTAGCCTGCCCTACACAACCTCTGCGTCAGACACGTGGTCGCTGCCGGCTTCGGGATCGGCTCGCCGGTCTGCGTGCGTCGCGGCCTGAGCTCAGGGCAGTACCATCCACATACCTTCGACCAGTGAAAGAACCCTTGTGAACTGAACCCACCCCCCTTCAAAATAAATGCTGTAAACCTGTGGTCTATATCTTTTATTCTACCAACTAAATCCCTACGCCACAACGTGTCCCAAACTAAGAACATAGTTTTGTTCGCAGTTTGGGCTCGGCATTCCCGCGTCTCGCTCCTCACACCCCGCACGATTGCCCTGTCCAGACGTCTTCGTTGGACGACTGTATGGTTTTTAGACTGTGCTGACAGTGTACCTAAACTTGGTTTCAGTTCGACTTCTTTGCTAAGAGACTTCCTATGTAAAATTTTTCAGCTTTTTTTTACGTCAGATGTGTATTTTTGTATCTATACATTTGAATATTTTTAGTTTTACTTTCTGTTTCATTAAATAAGTCATTTTGATAGGTTGTCGTTTCGTTTATCCCATTTTTAGAGTTCCGTAGCCGAATGGCAAAAAACGGAACCCTTATAGTTTCGTCACGTCTGTCTGTCTGTCTGTCCGTCCGTCCGTATGTCACATCCATTTTATTCCGAAACTATTGAGACTATACATGTGAAACTTAGAAGGTAGATGTATTCTGTGAACTGCTTTCCGATTTTATGAAAAAAAGAAAAAAAAATGAAATTCAGAGGGGCTCCCCATACATGGAACTGAATCAGAAAATATTTTTTTTTTCATGAAACCTAGATGAAATAGAACCCTTCATGGGCGAGTCTGACTCGCACTTAGCCAATTTTTTTTACGTCATCGTTTAGTTTAAAGTTTATAGTTAGTTTATTCATTTTGTGTTATTTTAGTTCCATTGATGTATACAGTTTAGAAATGCGTATTTGTAGTGTATATTTTACGATTCTTGATTTCGTGTGCACCTAAAATAGGAATTCAATTCTTATTTATTGTAGGTAGGTAATATATAGGGTCTAGCTAAGTCGTTACTTTTATTAAAATACCTTCGAAGCAATGAAAAAAAACAAACGGCACTAATACCTTCATGGGACCTACAGATCTACCTTTTAGTTTTAAAAAGGTACAATTTCCTGCAAAGGTATCTTACGAAGTCACAATAAATAAAGCGCCCGAGTTGCGGGAATGTGCTAGCGAGATACCGCGACCCCGGAACGCACGGGCAGCTGAAGGAACAGGGTGGGTTTTTGTCAGTAGAAGTCTGACACTCCTTTCTGCTCCACTTAGAGCGAGAGAAGTTATTCGATGATTGCGATGTTGTTAAATTTCCATAGCCGAATGGCAAAAACGGAACCCTTAAAGATTCGTTATGTCTGTCTGTCCGTCTGTCTGTCCGAAACTATTTAGATTATCGAGCTGAAACTTGGTATATATATATAATCTGAAACTCTCTAAAAAAAACCTTATATAGATATAATCTGCAAACTGCTCTCAAAAAAAAAAAAAACATTAAGGGGAGGCTCCCCACACATGGAACTGGAACTAAAAAAATATTTGGTTCATCTAACCTGTACGTGCGTACGTCTGTAGATAGATCTTTAAAAATGTAATTAATTTTCGTAAGATAATTTTTCCTCAAATCCAGTCATTTGGACCATACCTATACACTTCCAAAGTAGTAAAATGTGTCCTCTCTAACTTTCTAACAAATACAGACAAAAGAGTAGTAATTATCTTGTAACATTAATCTTCGCCGTAGTATCCAAAGTAGTACAAATTTCGGCGCATGCTAGAAACTTTCGGATTAACTTGATATGTTTTGACTTTAGATAAATACTTAGGTTTTCCTTTATGTTAGCATTTTAGTGCAGTTTCTGATACTTAATTTGCTTGTGGGCTAAGCTGACACTGACTTAGGGCCACACAGAGAAGCTCAGAGAGCCATATGCGGCCCGCGGGCTACCTATTGAGTACCTATAGTTCCAGAATAATTCCGTTTCTTTTCTCAGAATGTTTATTTTAAAACCACCAGAGTTGGAATTTCTGCTGTAGGTATCGGGGGTGCATTTTTACAATCACCGAGCCCCGGAACCGCTATCTGACCATACAATAGTACATTATGGTACAAGTGTGTAATGTTGGTGATTACCGCTGAGGCGCCATTGAGACCCGAGCCGTCAGGTGAGGGTCTTAAGAGAGCCGAGGACGGTAATCATCAATACACACGTGTATCATACGACGTTTTTCAACACACTTGCGAGGAAAAAACAAATATGTATTGCATAAATCGTTTAATTATTAAAACAATTGGTGAATGTACAATTTTCAAAACGATATTGGATTGTTTTTGATGGCAATTTCACAGTTTGTGTTACATTGGTACTTGCCACTTCTTTAGTACCTTCATTTACTTCTTGTGTAAATGTCGGCGACAAAGGTAAATCATACAAATTACTGGAAGGAGAGGGCACCAAATAACTCACGCTAGTAGATGTACATGGTTGTGGTTCGGGGCAAAACTTTTTTGCCTTTGGCTCCAAATTAATGGCTTGCGTTATTTTGTCATTGATTTTTGCTTTGTTATGAATTGAGTCTTCTATGTACGATTCAGCGATTGCGTCAGAACGCCATCCACCATGTCGCTTCAAAGTTAGTATATCAGCCCCCGAATCAGCCAACATTGTAGCCGACGTTCTTCTAAAACTGTGTCCAGTGTAAAAATCGGCCTCAGGCAAACCTAAATACTTCGCTATTTCTCTTGGCATATTACCAAATTTGTTAATACCGATTGTTTGTGCAGTACATTTTCCTTTCTGAAAGTTTTGGAAAAAGCGGTCATTCTTTGTTTTTGTTGAACGGAGATCTTGGTATTTTTTCACTATTTCACGAAACGTTCCTTGGATTGTAAAAGATCGTGGAATCTTGGTTTTAGTCTGGGTAATTTTGACAAGAAGCATATCTCCGTGGATTTCTACATCTTTTGTTGTAATATTGTACAGCTCTTGTCATCTACAAGCACCAGTAACACCGAATATTAAGGCAACCTGCAAAGAAATCAATTAATTAGTTCTAAGAAATTATGCTAAAGTTACACACTTGTATATTGTAGATTCGTTTCGATTAAAAATATGAAACGTACCTTTGTTGCTAGATACTGACTATCCGGAGCCTCATTCAAAAACTTTTCAACGTCGGCTGGTGACAAAACTTTAGATTTCCGACCAATATATCCATCCGAGCGTCTCTTCAAAAATGCCATCAGGTTACAGTACGTTTTGATATCAACACCATGTTTGAGCTTAACCATGCTTCTTAACATGGAATAGATGCACCACAGGGAGCTAGGTTTGTATGTATTGGCGAGTTCAGAGAAATACGCCAAAAACACATTTTCAGAAAATGACTGGGTTTTTTTGTTGCTCTTCCATTGCAGGAAACTATCGTAAGCAGCTAAATACTTTTCTCTAGATTTTGCAGGTATTAGGCTTTCGTTTGCATTTTGTGCTGCATTTAGTATTTCTGGCGGGGTTAAATCAATCAATTGTTCATCTTCTGTACTAAAACCTGACATTTTTATAATTATTTACCACACAGCAACAAATGCGATACAAACAAAATATGAAAATTACTAAAATTAGGGGAAAATTGGGAAATGGCGCGCAATTTTTTTTTTTGCACGCGCCAAATGTAAGTTGATTGATTACAGCCATACAGCCTACTTCAAAATGATAATTTTTGTGATAAAATGCAAATATTTTATAAGAAATTATTGTGAATTATAAATAATTTGATAATAATAAATGTTTTTTCGTCTTAATTAGGGACACATTTATTTATTTAAAAAATGTAAATAGATTTTCGGTGGCATAAAACCTCTTTGTTGTTACAAAACAAAAAAAAAACTGTATTACCCGGTTAAATTGAAAATGCTCTGTTTACTCGCATATAATTTGCAGTTAGGTACTAACTTAACTTTGTAGGGATCATTCTATTATGCACTAGTGTGTAATATTATTATGCACGTGTATGTTATAGTTCGGTTTATGGCCCTAAGAACGATATAATAAGGCTCACTTTACGAGCAAGTGTGTTGAAAACAATATTATACCAATGCGAGAATCGAACCCGCGAAAGCCAACAGTGTCGTCTTTAGGTCTTCTACGTTCCTGCATGTTATAAATCAACAACCATTCTCCCTCCATGAACCCAGAACTACCTACAGCTAATGTATAGTACAGTTAGGGACTGCATTTAGGCTACGAACCGACTCTGATATTTGGTGACTAATTACCGACAAAATTTGGGCGTGATTAGATTTCAGTTCCAAGCCAAGAAGTGAAAAAGGACAGTATTTCAATATTATCTAACATCTTTCTTTTCTTTTTCATCAACATCTTTTTTTTTTTCTTTTTTAAAAGAGAACTAGCAATGTGGGTAGAATTCACATTACTAGCAATCTTGTTAACCCCTCCAACTAAGTTAAATATGCTAACACGACGTAGGCTGAGGTTTGCTGAGAAACGAATTCTGGGTTAAGCTTGCCTTTGTAAAGTAGTATAAGTTGTCCTGTTGTATTTGTATGATTCTGTGTGTGCAATAACTAAGATAGGATATATCAAAATAAACACTAAAATAATACATAGCGACAATTTTATTGGAATTGGCAGTATTTACTTATTAATTAGTAACCGTAATTAACCAACAACATAACAGTTTTTATCTTAATCGATTAGATTTCGTCGATATAAAACAAAAAGAGAGCATGATTGTTTAACGTCTGAGTTAACCGGTAAAACATTAGAAAGCTTAGTTCAAACTTTCAATTCAATACAGGCACAAAATATTTGCCTCCTCTTTTTGTTTCAATAAACGATAGAAAAAGAGAGCTTCATGCCTCTTGCTTGTTTCTTCCGTTTATTTTTCTTATAAAACAATTCACAACTTATAAAAATAAGCTCATATTTATTATTAACAAGTTTTACTATCGAATTGAAAGTTTAAAGTCATAATTTCGAGAAGTCCATTTTTTTGTTTTCACGTTTTTTACAAAGAAAGAGCGGGCGACAATTTAAATAATCCATTGCACTTGCATGACATCAAACATCCTGTCAATATGACATAAGTGATGTACCATTATCAGACCGCGCTTTTATTGTGTTACATTTTAGTCGATTGTTCGAGTTGTTTATTCCTTCTTTTCCTCAGTGTTCGCTTCGGTGCTAGCTTCCTTGAGTTCTGTGATGACGACGGCGGGAACTTCAGGGGCTTTGGGTGCTTCTGGTTCAGGCTGGCTAGTGTAGTTGCCGTCCCGTTTGAATCTATAGTAACGTCCAGTAGCTACAACTGACTGAGAGTCATAGCAGTTCACTAGAGCATCACCGTTGCGACCTGATAAAAAAAGAATAGTGTTAAAGTCATCGAAAACGACCACATATTGGTTAGTATTTTTAGTAAGTCATCCAATATTATAGATTCACTTATTCTGCACGCTTATCACGCACATAAATCAAATTAGATAGATTAGTATGTAGTCCAAATTTAATACCGTTTTGGCAGGTGCAGACAGCAATATGTCTACGCGCCATGCACACGGCTCCTGTTCCGCACTGAGTGTTGCCGAGACAGGGGTCCACGCAACGGTAGCCAACGCAGGCCAGATGGTCGGCGCACTGAGAGTCCAGCTCACATTCACCCTGCGTTAATAATATCATAAATTATTAGAAGCCATCATTCTCATGAAAGTTGAAAAGATGGAGGATAAAACTTAACGGTTTCAAAAACACACAAGAGAATTCTTTTTAATGTCTTCATAGCATAGAATAAAAACTGAACTTATGGGTATATACAAAATATATAAATTTCTATTGAATGTACTAATAACTTACACGTTCGCAAGAGACGAGGGCATTGCCGATGTAACCAGTGGGGCAGGTACAGACGGGACGCTCAGCTCCAGTGCGGTCGTGTCCGGGAGTGCACTTGGCGTTGGCACCGCAAGGGTTGGGCTCGCAAAGGTCACCTGAAGATAACGTAACACAAATGTAAGTTGATTATTTAAATAACTATAAAACAATTTTTTTTTTATGTTGTTGTAAAGCATGAAATGTTTTAGACGAATCCAGACTCATTAAAACTACTTACGGGCTTCGAAAGGTCTGCAGTAAGAGAAGGGATCTCCAGTCATGTTCCTGGGGCAAGAGCAGACGGGGGTAAGTCCACGGAGGTGGCACTCAGCGTTGGTTCCACAGGCGTTGATGCAGGGGTCGATGCAGGCGTTGTAGACGCAGGCGGGCTTGTAGCTAGGGCACTCGCTATCCGATGTACATTCGGCAGAGCAGATCCTGTAGGGATCTCCGTGGTAGCCCTATTGATATGAAATGACGAAGAGTTTAATACAATCGTGATGTATGCCTAAGCTTTATCAAACGAGAAATCTCTACAATGTATGCTTAGCTTACCCTTGGGCACTTGCAAATGGCACGATGAGCGGCAACAGTCTCACAATCAGCGTTGACTCCACAGTCTCCACAAGGGCTGATGCACTTGAAGTCCCTACACGACTGCTGGGCACCACACTCGCCGTCAGTCTCGCACTCATGGTGACAGCCGGACAGAGGACTACCCTGTAGGACATAAAGATGTTGATCCTCTACTAAGATTGAGGTAACACGAAATGACGCTAAAGAAATTTTGAAGAATATGACATACTGCTCCCAATATACATAGGGACAAAAGGGTGATGATGACTTTATCACTTAATTATGTTTGGGCCACCACGATCAAACCTATAACTCTATGACAGAGTATTCATGAAAAAAATCTATGGAAGGCAAGGAAGCCTATATCTATTCACAGCCATATTACAGATGTCCCTGCATATTAATATTGCTTGGCACCATATATTTGGCAATTAGTTCGTACGGATTAAAACATACCCTGTATCCTGGCAGGCAGGTACAAATGGCCTGGTTGTTGGCGACGTGGCACTTAGTGTTGGCACCGCAGGGGGATGGGTGGCAAGCTTCCTCTGTAAACAAAAATAATCTATAATGAAGACATTTGTATAGAAAATTATGATAATAGTGGAGATTATTGTAGTGATCATACCAGGGTCGGCGATCCTGCAAGAGCTGAAAGGACTGCCAGTGTAGCCAGGTGGGCAAGTACACACTGGAATGTGGTTGCGGACCTGTAAGCAAAAATTAAAATATACAAATAAAACAGGTTTTAAAATCATCACAATTTCAGTGTATAATTTTGCCCTGCTTTTTATCCAGTTATATTTGCATGCCATGGTTACTGTATTTAAATTAATCCTGAACCCTTTGTTTCAGATTCAAATGATTGAGCAATAAAATAAATAATCCCTTTTAAATATTGCAACGAAATCACTTTAAAAATAGGATTTTAACCAACAAGTGAGCACACCAAAAAATTTCGTTTAAATATCCTTCCATTGCATAGAAATTGATGGTTGCAGTAAATATACTTATTTGGTGCTGGCTACTACCATAAATTGTGTACACCAAACTGTGTAGAAATTTACCTCACAGTTGGCATTGACGCCGCAAGCTCCCGCGCAGGGGTCGATACAGTGTTGGTTCACACAGCTCTGGTGGCTGCGGCATTCGCTGTTATCTGTTGGTAAAATAATCAATTAGATATTTACCTAAAGACAATTTCTCTAGCTTTTGTTTATTTGTAGCTTTTAGCTTTTGTTGTGTGTGTTTATCACCGAATAAATGGTTTTCAATATCAATTTCTTGACTGGTAAACACAACAATCACACAAGTCATATATACTATTATTGGTACTATTGCTGCTGATGCAGCGAAATCGGCAACCCTCAAAATAGGTCTCATAAAAAGTTCAATGTCGCTCAGTGAGATATGGAGACAACTATGCTTGACACTGCTCTACGTAATCGAGAGAAAAAAGAGGAAATCAGTCGAAAAACCAAGGCTGTTGGAACAGCCCAGTGGATCAGTAAACTGAAGTGGCTATGGGCAGGCTATATAATGCGAAGATCGGACAGCCGATGGAGCAAAAAGATTAATGAATACGGACTGCAAAATGGAAAGCACAGCGATGAACCAATTACCTTTCCAAGATTGCAGGTAGTCGCTGGATACAGATGGCATTGGAGAAGACACATTGGAAATCTATTGGAGAGGCCTATGTTCAGAGTGGACAGCAACACGCTGAAATGATGACGATGAGGACTTACCGATACATTCGATCTTGACACACTGTGTCAAGGCGTCTCCGGAGTAGCCGGGCAGGCAAGCACAGACTGGCCGCACACTGCCGTGGATGCAGTGGGCTCCTACGCCGCAGGTGTGAGGACCGCAGGTGACCAGGTTGTCGGAGATCGAGCGCCCGTGTTCGTAAAGGTCGCGGCCCAAGTAGTTGCGGGCATAGTAGTTTTGGTAGCGTTGACCTAGAAGAAATATGACAGGTTATATCTATAATTCCAAATAATTATAAATGCTAAAGTAATTCTGTTTGTCTCTGCCTGTTTTCAACTTAATGACAGTTTGGTTTTGGTAAAACTTGGCCACACGGTTGGGTAGACGATGACCTAGGAGTCCTATTGTAGGTTACCTATCTATGTCTACGTAAAGTTTTCCAATATTTCCTTTATAGGGTCATAGGATAGTTTTTATTGTGGAATATGTTCTTTTGTGATGAGTTAAAAAAATAATTTGTAAATGCATACCTAGTAAGACGCCCAAAAACATAGTTTATAAGAAGCAAACCCTTGTATTGTGGTTGTGTAATTGAGTTTTGGCAATAATTAAATTTGTAAATACTATGCTAATTAATGTATTCCTACATAGGGCAAAAGAACCAATCACCGCATCGCGGAAGAGTGTCCTACGTAGAACACCTTAAATACGTAAAGTTACCGAATCCATTTTTGGCATTCAAAAGATGAACAACCTTCGGATATAACGAAACACTTAAACCCAATACCTACCTGCCGGTGAACTAATTTCAAAACAACAACAACAATGAAACACAAGATAAATGACGTAATTTGCCTGAATTAAAAACCTATTCATGTCCAAGAATCATCATCGGTGGAATGACTAATGTTTAAAATATGCAAAATTTAATCATAAATAGGAAATAGACTCAAATATAGATCACAGAATGAACAATAACATGATTAGGAAACAAAACAAACATACCTACGGAGCAACAAGTATTTAACTCCCACGTGTAATCAATTTGCATGATACTGGCAATCAAGCAAAAACATCATTAGAGAAGGAATAAAAAAAACCATAGACTAGGCCTTGGCAACGATCCATATGTGTAGAAGGCTTCGCCCACATGAGACCTATCGTCCTTGTTAACGCGCAAAGACGGATTAATAAAATAAACTAGCTGTGCCATCGACTTTTTTCGCACGGGAGGTAAATCCCCGACCCCTGGATATAAAGTATTATGTTACCTATATATTGCTCTATAACCACCTCTATCTTCCAGTGATCGTCCCATTTCCAGAGAACTGCCGTTTCAGAGATAAACCCGTAGATATAGAAATACAGAAGTAAATTAAAAAAAAAACTGTAGTGCTTATACGATACAAAAACACCAGTTATTATAAAATCTCAAATACACACTTCAATTATATGTATGTATAGATTACCTGCATTTTTAAATACTGAAACCTAAACCAAGCTAAACAATTAAGGGCCCAGTAAGACGACGCGATAATTATCGCGCGGCTCGCCGCGCGGTGGTCGCGTATTGGCCGCGTACTTCTTTCTTTTTATAGCAATTTAAACTTTATTGACTAGTCCACAACGTACAAATTCTTAGGAGTGACAAAACGCACGGTCGCCGCGCGAATTTTCTCGCCACACGACACACGCGTGCGCACCGTTGACCGCATGCAGCCCAGTTGAATTTTAGCATATTTTAGTTTATTTTAGCATTATACAACGTATGAAATTCACCAAACTCTTCTCGCCATGCAAAAATAGAATGAACCCAAAATCTTCTAAATCTCTTTTTTTCCTTTCTTTTGTGTTGTCGGTACAAATAATATGCAATCACAATTTTCTTCTTTTTTGTCAGATTACGCATGATGATACTTATGTGTGAATTTCAAAAAAGATCGAAAGCAAGTGATCCGCTGCGCGCCTGCGCGGTCCACCAAGACCCCTCCTGATGGATCAATTTCAAAGTGAGATAAACGCGCCCTAATCTTGCAATTCTGCACACGTTACTTTTGACAGGTGTGGGAAATAAGATGTAGGCCGTGCGCGCACTGCGTTGCGTTTTGGAAACGCAAATTCTGTGAAGTATGGAGTGTCATAGAAGTGCGCGCACTGCGGTGGAATAAACGCGTGCGGTAGAGTCACCGGTGGCCTCGGTCATTCTACCGGTGCGGTAGAACTACCGCAATTGCGGCCACCGCAAGGCAGTGCGCGCACGGCCTTATTGACTGCTACATATACACAAGTGTGCAGATCACTGAAAATTCCCAGTCTTTGTGGAACTACCTAAGAACATAATGTAATTCAGTTGTGTATACTTAGCCTTTTCCCAACTATGTTGGGGTCGGCAGCCAGTCTAACCGGATGTAACTGAGTACTAGTGTTTTTCATGGTGCTGCCTATCTGACCTCCACAACTCAGTAGCTGGGTAACACGAAACCCCTTGGTAAGACTAGTATCGGATTTTCTGGCTTCTGACTACCCGTAACGACTGTCAAAGATTACCTACAAATGACAGCCGGACCAACGTCCATAGGCGTAGGAAGGGGGGGAGCCGGGTGGGCCGTGCCCACCCCAGAATGGTCTGGTGCCCACCCAAGAATTTTTACTAACAAACAATTATGGCTGAAAAATTTAAAAATCTGGCCAAGTGCGAGTCGTCGCTCATCAAGATCATCGCTTCTACTACTGGGGGCCAGGCCCCCCCTGGGAAATATCTCTAGATACGCCAATGCCAACGTCTTGAAGTGCTTTGTGAGGCATGGTATGATCTTGAGATGGTCACCTATCCATAGACAGAGCCGGATTAACCATTAGGCGGAGTAGGCAACTGCCTAGGGGCCCCGCATCAACCAGGGACCCAGGCCTAGTGCACGCACCAAGAAAACATGTTTCTTTGAACGAGAATTTGATGTGCGTGTGAACTTAGAGACCTCAATGTTATATTACAAAATACAAATCGTTAGATTTAGTAGTACAACGAGCTTGAGTGGACAAGAGGTCATAGAAACCGGCAGGGAAGACTGTGTTCTCAGAGTCTTTTGACACCACATCACAAGTCGGCAGCGTTCAGAGGTAGTTTTCGGTATGCGGAGAGTAAATGTTGGAATAATATTCCCCCACCTATAAAATACTGTGGAAGTAAGCCAACATTTAAGTTAAAACTAAAACAGTATTTACTCGAACATCAAGAACAATATGAGAATATTAAAATAAATTCATCTGCGATTTGAGTACTTACCGACTGCCGTCTCCGTGTTTTGGAACATGCTAGTCATTATTTAATTATTCAATTTTATTAATTTCTACAATTTTAATGATTTATATTCCGATTTAATTTAATTTTAAGCTACTGATTATATTGATATTAATATATATGCATATTATTTACGCGTAATTCAATTTTTCGTCGTTCAAGCGGTGTTAAATGAAATGTTTACGCGTGTGTATTGCACGTTCGAGCGTGTGGCATCCGTGGGCTACGGCTGAAAATCAGCGTTAGGTGGTAATATTTAGCATTGTCACCTGACATTATGCTGAGCTGAGGCCCTTTTGGCACAACGATGTTTTTTTTATTTTTAATGTTCTCTATAATGTGTTTTCTATGTGCCAATAAACGCAATTTTCTTTCTTTCTTTTCTGGTAGAATTAAACAATTTTAGAAGAAATCTGGGAATAAGTAAACAAATATTTTATAAACCACAGCCCTTAATGTGCATTTCCTGAGTTTACACACGATTTGGTCAGTCAAAGTAAGAAAAGGGGCCCCGAGGCCTCTGGCAGGGTTAATCCGGCTCTGTCCATAGACCGATCTCGGTTGTGCTAACACACGTCAATAAATGCTAATCAGCATCAATATACTACAATTTCATTACTAGCCATTAATAATGAGTGAGGTACGGTCGGCCAAGAAAGTGGTGTACCAGTTTTGATTTAGTTTCCCGGTCATCGAAAATTACAACAAGGTTCGTTATAAAAAGATATTACTGAAAGAGACAACATTATCATGACGTAAACCTATGTATTTAGTATTCATACGTCATATGTCACATATAAGTACATGACATTTTAACCTTTAGTATAAATGAAAAGGACATTAGTTTCTACAAAGCAATTGAAATGTTTCCAAACAAAAGTAATAAAAACTATTTAGACAACCGAATTCCATTTGAAAAAGAAAACTGACAATTGACATTTTGTCAAATATATGCAAAAAATCGATATATTTTCCGTGTTATTTTTCAATCAACTGCATATAAAATCATCTCAATGCCTGCCAACTTGACCATTGCCGAAAGAGCACAAATAATTGCCCAATTTAATGAGGGAAGCAGTATCAGTGCGATATCCCGGAATTTGAATATATCGAGGCGTTCTGTCCGCTTTTGGATTCGTCGTGAAGGAGAGGAGGGAAGTTTGTTGGATCACAGAAGAAGTGGTCGCCGGCCTGCACTCTCCAATAACGATAGAGAATTCATGAGACGGGAATATGAAATCAATGGTTTTAAGCCCACAAAACATTTTGCGGAGATGTTCGATGTGAGTGCCCAAACAATAAGGAATCATCTACATTACATGGGGTTGCACCACAGGCATTACGCCAAGAAAATATATTTGACGGATGCTCACAGACTTGCTCGTCTGAACTTCGCCAGAGAGCACTTAGAGTTTGATTGGTCTAATAGTGTTTTGTGATGAAAAAACGTTTAAATCCAGTCAGCATGGACGTCTTCACCTTTGGCGATATAATTCAACACGGTATAAAGATGATCATGTAATCCCAAATAGAGAATCAGGTCGAATTTCCGTAAATATTTGGGGCTGGATGAGTACGGATGGTGTAGGAGAATTGTGTTCTCTACCTCCTCGAGCGACGGCTGTAAATTATATCGACGTGCTTCAGAATGCAATGCTACCGACAGTCCGTAATGTTTACCCGGAGAACGAAGTGCCACAATTTGATTTTGTTCAAGATAATTGTTCAATTCATAATGCGAGGATCGTAAGAGCCTGGTTTCGTTCACACACTGACGTAAGGGTAATTCAGTGGCCCTCAAGATCGCCGGACCTCAACCCGATAGAAAATCTTTGGGGCCTTATGGTCCAACGATGGTCGCATCAAAATGAAAGAACCAAACAAGCTCTTATTAGTCACTGTAATTATATCTGGGAGGAAATGCGGGGAACCGATATTTGCTCACGGCTTGTTGGTTCAATGAGGTCTCGTCTTTTAGAGGTTATAGAGGCCAACGGCGGTTACACCCGATTCTAATTTTTTAAAATTTTCAATATCTTCTAAATATTACTATATATGCTATGTTTTTGTTTGTTATAAGTATTTTAAAATTGATTGTAGAAATTTAATAAAAGGATAAATCTATTTTTAGCTTGTTTTTTATTGATATTGTAATTACAAGTTTACAGAAATTGTAGGTTTGTGGACTCGCCTTGTGCCTTTACAATTTTATGTAACTTGTTGATTACAATTCTGAATTTGTAGATACAATTTTGTCATCAAAATCTACAGCCCCCCGCCGTTGATTTTACGACGTCATTGGTTCCATCAAGTTCAAACTAAGAACAGCTGTCACGTTACAAACAGTAATAGTCGTTATCAATAATCAGATAAAGACCAATAGAAGTTGTCAGATCGATCTGCAAGCGAAACTAATCTTTATCACCTATGAATCTGCAAGCAATATTCAACCTTAGGGTGGTACACCACTTTCTTGGCCGACTGTACCAACGAAGTGTCCTACCTAGAATATACTACAGTTGATTAGAGTTTTTATCACTACCCAATTACACGGTATTGAAACACGTAGGTAATGCCGGAGTATTTAAATACCTGCAAGAGTCGCAAAATTCTACCAATGCATTATTGAAAAACCGAATTGCCTACAACAACCGTCCCTATTTCAGCACATGGTTTTTTCGGCATTGGGAAATGGATCATTACTTCCGGAGATTACCCGTAACATACAAACTTACAAATAAATTTTACCTCCTTACAATAGTAGTACAGATAAAACATACTACTGTAACTTCGTTTTATGGATCACATTGCATGCCAAACCGTACGCTTTACCTAGTAATATTATGCACGTTGAACTGTGGGTGTATTCCGCGTGGTCAGTAAGTCTCGTGCTGCTTAACCTTCATAGTCTCGATGACATAACAAAGGATTTATTAGAGTTACCTGATTTATTTATTTCTTTTTGAAGTTGCGACTGCGTTTTATTAGTCATCGCATCCTTAACTTAATCGACTTTGGACACAGTCCGAGTTTGGAGACGATTGCATATTATTGTATTATATGTATTAATTCTTATAATTAAGTGCTGGTTTTGGGGGACTGCGATTTTTGAGGATCAATAAATGCTGATTTTCATCCTAAATTAAACTTTTTTGATTTCGATCGTCTTCTTTTATCTGTTGTCAGTAATTTACAAAATATTTACACATAATTTGAAGCAAAGATTTCCCATGTAGGCTTATAATATTTATGTGAAATAAAATATTTTTATTCTCATACAGAAAATTCTCGGATTTTTTTACCGAATGTTAAGAAAAAATACACGCAATATTAAATAAGATCGATAAATACTTCCGTAAAAGAACTTGAATTAAGTAATCTACGAACTTTCAAATCATACAAGACAGAATATTGACGAAATTCTAAGACGAATAAGCCAGGGGAATACAGAGGAATTGATAGTCTGGACTGGAGAAGTAGTAGTATAGAAGTAGAAGTAGGCATCAAATGAATTATTATTTTCAATCAAGATAATCGAAATAAGATACATCTTCAGCGACTGGTACTCAAAACCAAAGGTCACATTGACTAAGAGGTCGTGTCGCTTGTTTCGAAATGTCCTGATTGCAACACATTTGGCTTCTTAACCCGACTTGCTTCGCTATATTTGCTTTGACATAAATAGTGTTTTATTTACTTTTAATTTAATACACGCGTAAGGTGTCGGTCAAATTGCAAATTCACTAATTCATTCATTCGCTTTACCTATATGTCACACGTTATAATATTAAGCAAATTATTTTTAAATTCCGTGACAAGTTGTAACCTCGAATTTTAGGATAATTTAAAGTACATTCTGCAGTTGCGTACTGAAACAGGGAATCCATAACAATAAAGTTTAACTTAATTATGTCGCAATAATAATGCGCAATAAATTGCAATAAAAAAATCTACGCAAGAAGAGAATAATAAAAATGATATAATATAATATATAATACCATAGTGTCTAACTACTAAACTATCTGTTTTTAAGCCCCTAACTACAGAACCATAAATGAGTCGACTGCAGACCCGACTGAATACGCCTGAAGAATACCTTGTGGTGGAACTTGGAAGAAGCATAGCTACGGCGTATCACAGAGGTCTTTATAGGTCTGCGATGGGCTGAATCTAATCATAGAATAACCCTATACTCCGCGTATCAATACTCAATTATTTATTGCGTTCCAAATGCGTTATATGGGTGATTACAAACAATTCAGATCAATATGGACCAAACAAATGGCATATTTGGAATTTGGCAGGTATATTAACCGTCTATAGGTATGGTATGTTCATCAGCTTACCTTCAACGCTTCCTAAGACGAGGAGCACCAGCGGCGCCAACAGCAACACCTTCTCTCCCATCTAAAAGGAATTCAGGACTTCGCATTATTTCCATCTCGCTACCATCGCTTTTGATATGTACGAGCTTTGTTTTTGTCACTATTTATTTAGCATTATTTATACAAAATACTACAGTTTGATTCTACATGTCAAAGAGAATATTATTATAATACACTACGTTTTACTATATGTCAACAATTTGACTCTCAGTATTTATATGTATCATCTATGAATTTGACAAAAAGGCTCCCGAATTGTAATGCAAACTTTTTATTCGCCCTGATTAAATTCTTTTTGATAAACTACAGAATACAACCGTTCTTTTTTATTGAATTTTATTTATTTAAACTTCATGCACATAGTTACAAAGGTGGAATTAATTCCGTATCTCTACCAGTCAATCATGAGTGAATTTTCAAAGATTTTTTGTTGGTTTAATGGTTTTTATAAAAGTGTATGGCATATTTAGATGACAAGCGTTGGTATACTTATAAAGTTATACTGTTCTATCGTTAGTAAGTTTTTTTAAAGTTAGTCTTTAGTTATTTTCCGAGTTATTATCCTGTCTAAATTCTTCGTAAATGTTCCTCAATGTACGTCGTCATTGGCGTGAACAATGAATGAGTTACAATCTCATTGAAGGCTGTATGTCGCACTGAGTCATAATGTAATATAAATACAAAAGACCCCACATTTTCTTCTATATATGGTATAATGACGATCTGACAATTTACAATCTTGCGAGTGTGATTATTTACTTCGGTACTTCTCTCATCAAAATGGTACAAGACAGTGTTATTGGCTTTATGGACTTATTTTAATTGAGTATCTTGTACGAATTATCTATACTATATATAGACTTTAACTATATTACGCTACAAGTAAGAGGAAAATTATATTCTTAACTTAGTTACGGAATATCCGAAATCAATTTTTATTTTAAATTAATAAGCAGTATTTTCCATCTCACTTTAAAGATACAAAGCAACTATTAACCTATGAATTAAGAATTTAAATATAATTATTAAAAGTTTAACTCTTAAAAAAATTACGGCAACCGATAAAAAGAGTTCTAGTACAGACCAACAGCAAATACATAAAACTTCTCTCCACGAATAATGTTTATATTAAACCTATTTACTTAACCGCTACAATATTGTTAGTATCCAGCATTGTTAAAAGAACCCATTAACACTCACTGCACTGTCAAGATTAAATTATAATAATTATGATTAAATATATAATTTATTTTACGAAACTTTTTTCACTGTTATATATTTTATAAAAGCTCTTCACAGGTGACACTTACGTCTGTTTCGTGTATTTTCTCGCGGTGAGATAATAGTCCGAGTCGCGTGTGGACTAACCTTATACTGTTTGTGGCGCCTACGCTGCCGCCTGTAGATACGTACTTTTTATACAGATGTAAAATTATGCATAATACTTAGGAGGTGTGACCAAAGACAGCCGTTGAACCCGGAGATAGAAGGAACTTGGGTGCTGCTGGCTTTGCAAATCTCTAGTTGTGGAACAGCATTCTTCCCTCCCCATGAAAATTGTGAACAAACAGTATCTTGTCCGTTCTTCACCATAATAACCTAACTATGCAAATTGACGTCATTATAATCACTCTATAATTTAATTAAAATATCCTATTTAACTTACTTAGATATGTTAAGATTATTTTCTTTACATAAGCCAGTTGAAAAACGTTTCTTCGGACTAATTATAGACGTTCAAAAGTGCCTTTGAGTTTGACATGACTTTATATTTAGCTGGAGAATATACATTAACAAACCAAGACTTTACAAGTCTTAAAAGCTCTCGTATCCAGAGGACTTAACTCCGCCAGGTTGTTAGCCGACCTTGCATGAAACCTTGAGTAAAACAGCCTCCTCATAAGTGACGCAAGAAAAAATCTGCGTACTTCCGCACTGCATCTCAAAATGTGACGAATTCGCGCATACCTTTGTCCCGGGGTCCTAAAACATTGAACGAACCACTAGCTCATAGATATAGTTCCATCATGACGTATTGGGTAGGAAACCCAGTAAGTCTAGCGTTGAAGTGGCCTTAAAAACTTGCGTAGGTAAGGCTGGCATTGAATCGACCACATTCAGCAGTATGAAGAAAGGAATAACCCACCTATAAAACGAAGAAGCTGGTCGTTACGGTTAGTCAGAAGTCAGAAAAGCTGAGCCTGGTCTGGCCAAGGTGTATTATGTTACCCAGCTACAGCTTTGTGGAGGTGAGATAGGCAGTCAGTCCATGTAAAACACTACTAAGGTACTTATCCCGTTAGACTGGAAGCTGACTTACCTACTAAGTTTGGAAATGTCTAAAAAAAAAAAAATAAAAAAAAAATAAGAATCTTTTATTGTCAGGCTTCTAAGGCCCATAGAGTTAGTATAACAACAAATTACTTAAAAAACTATGTTAGTAAGAACAAAGCAGATGATAATGAAAGAGAAGAATCTAGGCAAATACATAACTCCTCTAATAATTTATTTATTTATTTACTTCAAAATAACACGGCCGAAGGCCAATTACATTATTTGAAGACATGTTAAATTATAAAAACATCTAACTGTCATATATACACTCATCTCACAGTACTCCAGGCATACAGACAAGATCTTCTTCCATTCATCCGCAAACACATCAGAATCAGGTTTAGCATCCAAGAGAACGTTGAGCGCGGAGAGTGTGCGAGGAATAGGGGACTGGGCTCGAGAGATGGTACTACTCCTGGGCACAGCGAACAATTTGTGTCTCCTATTCCGGTTAAAGTTGATCGGAGTAGACAGATGGCTTATATCTACCTCCCTGTGAGAGACCCGTTAAAATAAGTGATTTATATGGACTTCAAAACCATTCTTTTGCATTGTTGTTATCATTCTTATTACAACGATGACGTAAGAATTGATTAAAAGGGAAGTAAGTATCGATTAATATCCACGACACGGAAGGCTCTACTGTTTATTTATTGTCTCAGGTTACACAGGTGAATTTAGAATAGTCTGCTGATGTAGACAGAAATTGTTGAATAGATGTCACTAGTGCCTATTGAGAGTAGAGATCAACCTAGGAAGAGGTACCTAGCTATTTCCAAAATTAATCTAAATTGTCGTTTGAAAATGTCAAAAATGGCGCTCATTGTCGTCATCGTTATAGCTTTTAGAGTAGGTACTTAAATTGGATGCTGTCTCTTCACCACCCGTAGTTGACTGGTAGAGAAAACTTAGGGCTTTAAGACCGCTTTTGTCGGTACTATTTTTCATGCATAGTCTTAATAAAATTAAATAATAAAAACCGAAGCGGCATTCTGCTAAGCAAGTGTGCAATATAAAATACTAGCACCCGCGCGAGGCTTCGCTCCCGTGGACTTTATCACGATAAAAACATAACCCTCCTCTATTTGCAGCGGGTAAAAAAGTGTGGGTGCTTTCAAAGATTAGCGTGTTCAAACAAACAAACTTTTCCGCTTTATAATATTAGCAGTAGATATACTCTCTTATTTTCTAAAAATACAGTATCTGGAATAGCGTCGTTCCCATTCCCAGCAAAAGTACTCAGGTCGGCACATACCTTACTAGTGGACATTTTTGGATTGTTATGAAAGAATCAATCAGAGCATATCGCTCTACGTTTTGTACACAAACTCCACACCCTTTTTCACATTGAAAACCTCTAATACAGATTCAATAGATAAAACTATTAAATCAGCAAGCGGAACGTGGAACTAAACTAAGTCTTCATTTTAAAATTCAGTTGTTTCCAACGACTTTTCTTTCGCGCCATATTTGGTTCGCGCGAACTTTGACGGCCACATGATCGCTAGTGAGTGATACAAATCACGACGAGAGCAATGATGTCATTTCTCTACTAAGCCTTAAATTTAGTCTTAAACTGAAACAGACAGAATGTTGCGTAATTATGTAAAATAGTTCTGATGGAACATTTTTAGGACCATATAAATAAATGGTCCATCGGTATTCAAGTTTTCCTTTTAACTTACATACCTAAACCCTTTTGTAACTCTATCACTTTAAACGTTGGTTCTCTTTAACGTCAGAAACAAACTTGTTTGATCTTACTCGTCAAATAACTTCATAGATAATTTTCTTTGGATTTCCCCTTGCCTATGTAGATTTTATATCGTCGATGTTTTGTAGACAAAAGCAAAAATCTAGGAACTAAAAACACCATAAAAACTTGGGTAGGTAAATAGTTCAAATTTTCCTTATACCGAGAAACGCGCGTGCCATTCAGAGAACTAAATTGTTTTTAAAAAAACCCATAACTAAACCAAATCAATCTTCTAATCACGTCAAACCCACGTAAGGACACCTAGTAACAAAACAAAAATATTGATTTCCAATAATGGCGAACCATAACAAACATTATATACTAAAATCTTCTCAATTATCATCGGTATCCCGAAGTTTCGGAAAACATAATAAGATTTAAATATCAACTTTAGCATACGTTTTTGGTTACGGTCTTAATAGTGGTCGCTAACTGAGTCAGAGCCGGCCCACATGATAATAATTATATCATCATACTTATACAACTGCTGATTCTATGTTTTTTTTATTGGAGGATAGTATTGTTACATGTGTTAAGGTACGAAAGGGTAATAAGGCCAGTCAGTAGATATGGCCACTTCCGTAGAACTCCCATGTCACGGAATGAAAATAATACATATCGCATATCGCTAATATTGTGAACTACATATTCTTATGCAAACTCCCGAAACTGGGCCGTTTTACCTCTTATGAAAACAGAGAGTATTTAATGAAAACGTCATTTCAAATGAGGTTATTTAGCCAATATAGGTATACAACATGTAACGTCCTGAAATTAGTTTGTTCAGAATCGTTTACTGAATCGATTTTTATTGTTTTTAATACCTATCGATAATTTTTATCCCAAAAAAATTTAATCTACATAAGTATAACTTACACTTTTGCTGTATAGTAAAAAGAAACTAACTATGGACCGTAAATTAAAGTAGTAACTTTTTAAATGCAGTTTTTTTTTCCTTTTTATACGTAGATATAAACAAAAACTGTGCAACTCCTTATAGCGAATAATGTGATCTGCCGGTTTTAGGAAGTAAATGTTACTCATATCCTACATTGGTGAACCAAGAGAAGTATGAGAAGCTGACTGATATCCCAGTGTTCCTGCTGCAAAGAAACCGAAACTAGATCCGCTAAAGGAAAGTAGCGACCATTCACTATCACCCAAGCATAAGAACAAGAGACAAAAACATTCAAAGACTTCTGAAAACACTAAGGAAAGTACGTTTAAAACTATCAGGATATCAAAAAAATCTATTTCAGGCCAAACTAGTGCAACATAGTGCAATTTTACATGAACTTTTCTGTTTTATATTCTATAGTTTTCTTAGTTTATTTAATTTTTAAATTATTTTTAATGTATTATAGTTTTAATATAGTTTCTTAAAGTTTATTTATTTTAGTTTTTGATGTTCAGTAGCAACAGCGATGTGGTTGTTGGTGGTGCTAGTCAACCTTCAACATCGCTGAACACCCTGGAGAGATGCCCGCTCTGTACCCAGGCACGCTTTTTCAAAGGTAAGCGGGGTCTGAATGTGCATATTGGGAAAATACATAAGTCGCAAAATGCACCTTCAGACTCTGCTTCCATACCTATTTCCACACCTTCTAATACCACTTCCGACCCTTTTTGGAAAACACTTTCAAATTTAAAAAAATCCGTTCCGGTTCTGAAGCGAGTTCTCCGCGGCGCCAAACCTCTAGTTGCTCAACACCTGGCTAGTTGCGTTCGCCAAGCTGTCCGGGAGAACTCACAAAGCGCCTGGGAACAACTGCTTACCTTCCCATACAAAGTTCTTCACGTGAAAAAGAATCCGGCCACAAAAAAGACTTTAACAGCTCAAATTAAAGAAAATTGTAATGTTTCGCCTCCAAGTTTTGATTTCGATTCTCCCTCTCTTAGAATTACCTCTTCACGAGGTATATCCCATTTGGTAGAAACGAAGTTAAGGGACGGTGATATTAGCGGAGCTGCCAGGATTCTCTTCAGCAGCGATGTGGTGGCACCATGTTCTTCAGAGACTCTCGAAGCTCTGAAGACCAAACACCCTGCCCCAGCGTATGATCTTGCTTTTCGACCCACCTGATCCTGATATTCACTCCCTCACCATTTCAGGTCGTGAGGTAATCACAGCCGTTAGCTCGTTCCGGAGCGGCTCCGCTGGCGGTCTCGACGGCCTGAGTCCACAGCACCTGAAGGACCTCATTTGTTCAGGCGCCAGGGTAGCTGGTGAGTCGTTTTTGAGGGAGCTGACGGCTCTAGTTAACCTTATGCTCTCCGGCAAGGTAAACGAATCTGTCATCGATATTCTGTATGGCGCCAATTTATGTGCGCTACGCAAGAAAGATGGCGGCATTCGTCCCATTGCCGTGGGAACCACCTACCGCCGTATGGCAGCCAAGATTTGCTGTAAATTTTATGGTGAGGCTGTTTCGGAAAAATTTCAGCCCCTGCAACTTGGTTACGGTTCCAAATGGGGCTGTGAGGCTGCCGTACACGCTTTGTCGACATACCTAAATTCTGGGAAAAGCGAGACCATTCTGAAGGTTGACATAAAGAACGCCTTCAATTCAGTTAACAGGGACACTTTGTTGGCTGAGACTAAAAAAGAATTACCCCAAATTTATAGTTTCCTTTGGCAATGCTATAGAAATCCATCCAAATTATTGTTTCGAGACAATCTATTAGAATCAGCTGTTGGCTGTCAACAAGGTGACCCTCTCGGGCCAGTGATTTTCAGTTTAGCTATTCACCCAATAATTCGAAAGCTAAATTCTAAATTCAATGTTTGGTATCTTGACGACGGAACCTTGGGAGGTGATGTAGAAAATATTTTAGCAGACCTAAATTTCTTAAAAAATGAACTACATTCTATTGGCCATGACCTCAACCTTTCAAAATGTGAATTATTTTAGCAGATAACACTGACAGACTACTGACTCTCTCTAAATTTAACGAAATAGCACCTGGAATTCAAATTATTGAGAAAAGTTCTCTCCGTCTCCTTGGTTCTCCAATCTTTGATACTTCCTTTCCCGACTTTATTGCAGAACAAATTAATAAATTCAATGACGTTTCGGAAAGATTGCTCCAAATCAATATGCACTCGGCCATCACTATAATTCGTTTCTGCTGTTTCGGCCCTAAATTAACACTCTCTTCGTGCTTCACATTTGTGGAAGCACCATCAACTTTTAGGTCAAATGGATCAAATTATCAGACGAACTTTGTCCTTAATTCTGAATGTGGCTTTGGATGACCGAGCTTGGGCCCAAGCCTCTCTTCCCATCCGCATGGGAGGGCTCGGAATCCGCAAAATTTCTAGCATTAGTTTACCGCCTTTCATTTCCTCGGTCCACAGCACTGAAAAATTAATCAGGAATATCCTGGCTTCCACACTGATTGATTTCAATGTGCCGTGCTTCACTGAGGCTATTGATGCCTGGAATCTCGCTTGTCCGAATTCTGACCTACCTGTTATACCATCTTCCCAGAGGCGGTGGGACGAGCCGCTCTGCAGAGTAGTTCTGAATAATTTACTAACCACGTCTGCTACTTCTGCTGAGTGTGCTAGTCTGCTGGCTGCGGGAAAGTGGGAATCAGGTCTTTGGTTACATGCTCTACCGTCCTCAAATCTAGGCACTTTGTTCGACGAAACCACTTTCCGCATCGCTGCTTCACTACGCCTCGGAGCCCCTTGTTGTTCCCCTCATCGCTGTAATTGTTGTGGGGAAGTGGTCAACAGCCTCGGGCACCATGGTCTCTCTTGCAGCCGTAGTGCGGGTCGTTTTGCACGACATGCCAACTTAAATGACATTATCCGACGAGCCCTTGTCACCGTCGGCGTTCCAGCCGTATTGGAACCCATTGGACTGGCGCGTGACGATGGCAAGAGACCGGACGGCATGCCATTGTTTCCTTGGAAGATGGGTAGGCCTTTAGTGTGGGACGCAACTTGTGTCGCGCCATCCCATCTTCCCAGTTCATCATGTTGTGCTGGCGCTCCCGCTGCGGCTGTGGAAAACCTCAAGTGGCGTAAATATAGTCATCTCGGTGATAACTATATTTTCGAGCCGTTTGGGGTCGAAACTCTCGGACCATGGGGCCCGTGTGCTCACAGCCTTTTTAAAGAAATATCGAAAAGGCTCGTTGACGCTTCCCGCGACCCAAGGGCTGGCTATTTCTTTGGTCAATGGCTAAGCATTGCCATACAACGAGGCAATGCCGCCAGTATCTTGGGTACGTTGCCAGCCGACAGCGTTGAGGATGAATTTTTTGATGCTTTATTGTAGTTTGTATTGTACATAATTTTGAATATTTGTTGTAATTAATTGTTTAAATATATCTACGTATAATAATGCAGATTTATAATTCTGTCCTTATAAATAATTCCGTCATTCAGTACACATTACAGAAAAATACCGCGGCCCCGGAACGCAAGGGCAACTGAAGGAGCAGGGTAGGTTTTTAGCCAGTAGAAGTCTGATACTTCCTTCCGCTCCACCCAGGCGGGAGGAATCATTTGATGATTTTATAACATTTGAACAGTGCTACAAAGGAGTATTGTACGATCCTCCTTTGTAGCATAGTTTTGCACAGCCAATCTGTTTTGCTTTACGCTGCAAACTTTTGGTAAGATAATTTGAAGGAGTTACCGCGACAAAACGTGTCAGTAGTTCCTCTGAAGGGACTAATAAAGGAACTACTGAGAACTAACTACACGATATATAATCTAGTAGTTTGTAAGTGTGAAGTGATCATCATGTGCCTAGTCATGGTCAAGTATAGCTATATGATGGACTCGGCTTCTCTCTTTTAGGGGAATGCAACTTACTAGGTACCAGGATTTCACAAGAAGCAACTGCCTATCTAAAAGCTTAAAGATCCCCATCCAAGAATCAACCTCAGCAAACGTTGTTTAATCTTACAGAACCATACGGTTTGTATAATTTAGGTTCGAGCTCGTCGAGCTGCAAAGCGTTTATGACTAAGTTAGCAAATTTTTTGGCTGTATTGTTTGCGAAGTGAACGTTGGTAAAGCTTGATGGCAAAAAGCTCGATTATTACGGAAACTGTATTTCATGGTATTTCTATCGATTCAAAATTACAGTGGCAATCACATTAGGTCTCTTCTGGGTAAATTAAGCTCAACTGCATATGCGGTAAGAAAAATTAGGCAACTAACTTTTAGTTAGGTTATTTTGATTATTTCCACAGTACCATGTCTTATTATTACACTGCCAAAGAAGGCAATCCGGGTAATATATAAAATGGGTCCTCGAGAGTCCCTTAGAAATGTATTTAAAGAAGTAAATATGAAAAAAAAACTGACTCTGCCTTCACTTTTTATTAGAAAGCATATTGTATGTACGCAAAAACATAGAACTTTTTAATTTCATACAATAAACACGGTGAGATAGTGGTCAAATGCGAGCAATATAAAAACTTTTTACCAAAAAATTAAACCGACTCCCAAAAACACTGCAAAGTGAAAAATAACTTTAATTTCAGTAGTCGGTGTCTTTTTAGTTTTGTATTTTAGTTTTTGGCACCGACTTCCGAAATTAAAGTTACACACATCAAAAGTGTCTAGGGATCAACATATATTTTTGCAATAACTTTTCTCCTGATTGATATTAATTAAAATTTTCTTTAAGGATTCATCAAATAAAGTGTTTTCTTTTGTCACAGTAACGATAAACCAAGTCACCTTTGCATTAATAAAGAAATTTGCCATTTTCCTAATAAAGGGATTTTTGACATTTGAACCACTAACATTAAAGTTCGAAAAAAAGACTGAAATAACAGTTTTCTTTAAAATTTTATTGGGTAACTTAAACAATTAATAATCCGTGTTTCTACCGCGAACACTAACAACACAAGAACATCGGTTTGGCATACTCAAAATGAGTTCATCCAAATCACGCTGTGGAATGGCCGCCCATGTTCGTTGCAACAACAAAAAAAGGTCTTCTTGCGACTGTATACCCTCCATATTCAGCAGAGCTCTTCTCTGTAGCATATCCCATGCATGCTCAATCGGGTTCAAGTCTGGCGACTGAGCAGGCCAGAGCAGGACATTGATGTTAGCTGCGGCGAGAGTCTGTCTTACAACTCTTGCGGTGTGCGGTCGTGCATTATCATGCATTAACTGAAATAAGGGACCGATTTGCACTTGTAGAGGAACGATGACGTCAGATACAATCGTCTCAGCATAAATTTGAGCGTTGAGGTTGCCTCTGATCCAAATCAACTCAGTTCTTCCGCCGATCCAAATACCCGCCCATACCATGATGGTTCCACCACTATCAGGATGGACTTCCTGGCAGGATTTTAATCGCTGTTGGCATCCAGGGGTTCTCCAGTGTCGTATACGTCTTGTATCCGGTCTCATACCAAAACGAGACTCATCAGAAAAGCACACGAAACGCCATTGTTCTTCTGCCCAATTTCTGTGTTCAAGAGCCCATTGATATCGAATCCTACGATTGTGCATTGCTATAGGTGGTACCCGTAGCGGTCTTCGGGAATGAAGGTTCACTTCATGCAAGCGGTTTCTGACTGTTTGGTCGCTAATTAAGTTCCCTGAAGAGTGATGAAGCCTCACGGCTAACATCATGGCGGTTATTGTTGGAGCTCTTCGAGTTAAGATTTGGATGTATCGGTCTTGTCTCCGTGTGGTGCAGCGATACCGTCCTCCATGGCGCTCAGCCACGGTACCAGTGCTTCGGTAACGTGTCCAAAGTCGACTGATAACACTCTGACTTGTATTCAGAGCTAAAGCCACAGTACGTTGCCGGGAACCAGCTTCTATCATTCCCACGGCTCTGAGCATTTCTTCCCTGCTTAAATGACGTCGCCGCTCCATAATAACGTTGGTTTTAATCAGTAGTAGGGAAACAGTAGCACTAATAATGTCTTCAATGCGTTGTATGTTTTCATAGGGAAAATATTGACAGCTGATTTTCATCTTTTACTCGAATTTGATTAACATTTCCTGTTTCAAATTATGAAATGCACCAAAAAGGATCCATATAAATTTATAAAATCATAAATTTATTACAAAGCCACATCTCAATCTCAAGAAATCCGCATAGAAATGCTTGATCCCTAGACACTTTTGATGTGTGTATTTTTCACTTTGCAGTGTTTTTGGGAGTCGTTTTAATTTTTTGGTAAAAAGTTTTTATTTCACTCTTTTTAGTTGGTCTATTTTTAATTTACCTAGTTACAAGAGCCTAAATGTCAACTACTTATAACCTTTTACAAAATATTGCTTTTCCCAATGCTGGGCCGTTAATTGTTGAGGAGTTCTCCTGGTACTTCACCATCAGCTCTACATCACCATATGCATTGTGACGAGCATAAAGTGCTTAACATCCATATTCAAGTAATCGAATCGCAATCCACTCAATACTTATTATTGAGTAGTTTCGGCGGCCATCTGTGGTCTTCATCATCAGTTCCACTTCCTCAAATGGTACTTTTTGAGAGCAACTGCACAAGTTACTATAATAAATACCCAAAACGTCATAGGTGTGCCTATAGTATTTGAAGAGTTCCCTCGATTTCTCCAGGATTCCATCATCAGATCCTGACGTTTATGAAAATGGGACCAATTTCGAAGTATACCCTTTCAATAAAAAAAAGAAATTTCCAAATCGGTTCAGCCATCTTCGAGTAATCGATGATCATACATAAAAAAAAAAAAATATACGCGTCGAATTGATAACCTCCTCTTTTTGTCGTCGGTTAAAAATAAAATAAAAACACGAAATTGTAATATCCAAATGGAGATTAGCCAAGAAAGGCAAGTTATTCCTCATAATCAGCATTCGCTTTTATAACAAGTTGCCGAAGTCTGTTACAGAACTTTGATACCTCATTAGTGAAATGTTGTCCTGTATCTCAATGTTGTTGCTTGTCAAGGTAGGTACTAATATTATAAATGTAAAAGTTTGGATGTTTGGATGGATGGATGTTTGTTACTCATTCACGCCAAAACTACTGAACGGAGTTGACATCCTGGAATAACACATAGGCTACTTATTATCCCAAAAATCCCACGTGGTCGGGAGTTACGCGGGAAAACTCTCCCCTACGAATGAAGTCGCGGTCAGAAGATAGTATTTAATAAAGCTACTTTTTATGGGAATAGGAGAACACTAGATTTTTAGATTCATTATTCATTTTTTTAATTGTAATTACATTGTGCTATGTTGATTGGTTTACTGTCCCCTCATACCTACTAAACCTGTATGGATACATAGTGAAAATGAATGATGTTTTAAAAAGAGTGACCGTGGTCCGTGGGGGTTGTTGTCGGTTCTTCTCCATAGGAAACATCCAATTTCGAAACGTGCACATAGCTTCTGACGTTTTATAAGTCTCATGATCTCATCTATCTGGGATCGCAAGCCGATCTCTGGCTACCGTCGTCAACTCTGTGAAGACGGACTTGCAGAAGGCGGGCAGGGTGGTTCAGCGCCCAAGTAGGACCCGCCTGAGTGGATGGTGCGCTCAAAGAGCGGTCATGAAGTAGCAGAATGAGCAGTAATGAAGTGGTCCGTGTTGCCATTGCCTGCCGGGCTTACGAGAACGTTGTAACCAGATATATAAACAAATATAAATAAATAAATACAGATAAAAAAAAAGATAACGCGGCTCCGAAACGCATGAGCACTGAATGATGAATTACCTCTGAATAAAATCTACTTATGCCTTATCTAACTATTTTTCCACGCATATTATTTATTTAATAGAGCGGAACTGTAGGTAGTAACTAATATACAAAATTAGCAAAAAACATTTTACTTTAAGCACAGTCCAAGGATATCTCCAATTCCTTCTATTAGTCTGATAAACGATCTTCAAAATAAATTAATATAATAAACGACTTCACGTTACCTTATAAAAGAAATGATTCTCATTAACACAGGCCATCTCGGATGGTATCCATCCTACGTAAAAATTAACATATAAAATGCCTAATCTATTAGATCTGAACAGGAATGGGAGCACACCATTTTTGGAAATCACAATGCATGTATTGATTGTCATTTTTATTATCCTTTTGTTCATTCAAGCAATTGTTAGTTATTTGTATTTAATTATCATAATTACCTATGTGTGTGTGGGACTGCGTATCATTAGGTGTGTGTTTGTTATAACGTAGCGTGTATGTTTATAACGTAGTTTAATTAAGTATGTACTAATAATATGACATGTCCGTATTAGCCACCCGCCTGTTCACATACATACCATAATACTAATGACGATATCGCTGTCCCCTCCGACTATAGTTGCAAAAGCAATTACGGCCTTTACGTAATCTAGAAGGTCAACTACAAGCCCTACAGTCCTTAAGCCATTGTTTTGAAAATCCACAAAAAATGTAGTCGAGCAGGGGTGGCCCAGTGGTTCCAAGTTCCAAGCATGATTCATGGGTTGTTGGTCGCGGGTTCGTACCCAGGCAGGCACATTACTTTGGGCAATGTTGATCATCGCCATTGCTCTCAACACGTTGGAGGTAACACATAAATCGATATCCACACTGCGCCCACATGGTAGATTTCGGACCATTCTCTCTCATAGAAAGGAGACCTGTGTTCAAGCAGCGGGAACGTTATAAACAGGGGCCGGATTAACCATTAGGCGGAGTAGGCAACTGCCTAGGGGCCCCGCATCAACTAGGGGCCCAGGCCTATTGCACGCACCAAGAAAACATCTTTCTTCGAACGAGAATTTGATGTGCGTGTGAACTTAGGGACTTCACTGTTATCTCACAAAATACAAATCGTTAGATTTAGTAGTAGAATTAAAACAATCTTAGAGCAAACCTGGGAATAGAAGAAGTAAACAAATATATTAAAAACCTTAACTTAATTAAATTAAAGTAAGAAAAGGGGCCCCGAGAATGCCATTGCCTAAGGGCCTCTGACAGGGTTAATCCGGCTCTGGTTATAAATGCTCATTGTTAAATGTTATGTTTGTCCAGTTCTCGGCTATTAGTTACCGACACAAAAGAAGTGTAAAACAAGTTGAGCTTTAACTGACAAAGGCTTGCACTGACAGGACGGGTCTACTCAAATCTGTGTGGTTCTTTCTTCAAAAGGCCATTTCAGACCAATCTACATAATCCTCATAAACTATTGTGAATATGTGAACTATGTAGGTTGTTTTATTCGAGTTAAACATGATTGTCTGGCAGTTTGAGTGCTTTTTACGGCCTACCCAAACATCCTTACCTTGGTATTGTTCGTCAAATCGTGTTTTAAGTTGAACTATACGTCATCTGACAAATGCTTGCACTGTATGGACAGGCCCACTCAAATCTGTGAGCATCTTTCCTCAAAAGATCGTTTCAGACAGTAACCTACAAGGTTCCCATATATTTTTAACCAATATAGATTGGATATGGACTTTAAAAGAGACGGACCCCTGAGTTTGTTTCGGTGTTTCTTCTCAGGGTAGTCAGTTAGGAAACACCGGCCTCATCTAGTTTAAATTTACAAAAAAAAAAATGACGTGTGAAAGTGTTATTTAATAATAAATTTGCAAAATAAAGATCATTTATCATTTTATCTTGAGTTTGTAGAACTGGAAAAAAATTAAATTGAAAAACATTTATACGAAGACAAGAACAAACGATAGACATTTACAAAATAATTTCATTTCGCGATTTTAATTGATAATTAATAAATGCTCAATTATCTACAATTTCATATAGTAAATGGCTTTATATATCGATCGAAGAACTCGGTAATGTGCTATTATGGGCTTTGTGCTGTTATGTCGGCATCAGTAGACCGGAATACACCAGAGCAATTTTTTTTAGATTTTTCCTAATGGTATTTACAAAGATATCATGACACACAGGATATTTTATGTAGGTATAGAATTTTAGGTATTATTTTTTCCTTAAATTACTAGGTTTTGAATAAAAGGAATTTCATATCAATGACACAGTGAACATTTCGCAAAAAAACTTGCTTCCATTTAATACATCAATGACTTCAATAATCCCACTAGTTAAAACATATTTCATAAAACTCACTAAATCTTTTCTCCTGTAAAATTTTGATTTTACGATTAATGAGTTATTGCTTGGGAGGATCGATATGATGTTTCTAAGTACCTACCAGAAACTTAGAAAAGTTTAATAAAAAGGCAACAGTGGTGTCAATATTTTTAAAATAAAATAAGTTTCAATGTACCTACTGATCTCAATTTAAATAATTAATACTGACAGACAACCAACTGTAGCAAAGGTTTTGAACTCGAATAAGATATAGGTATGGCTTTCCTTCGGAAATATCTGCTGGCATGGCGTACGAAAGAAAATCGTACCTAACTATCTTTATAAAAAGATTCGTGAATTCTTAAGTGAAGAATCTAAAGACATTTTATGCCCGAAACGCATTGCAAATGTTAACGAACCAAGTTCCTCTAGCATTCCAAAGATGATCCCGTGCCAACAACATCTATCGAGTACTCTTTTCAGAAACAAACAACAAAACAGAGTACCTAGGTACGTACTCGACTAAAACCAACATGTTTGAACTGCAAACAGGTTGATCATAGGAATCAGGTACGAGGAGGGAGTTTATTTTTGTCCAAAACGTAAGTTAGGTTCCCTAACAGAATTAGTTTATGTGCTTAATATTGATTAGTAGTTATGTAATTTAATAAAAGGTACCAACAGTCAAAATAAAAAATATTCTGTTCCAATAATAACAAAAACCTTTCTTGGTATTTTGTTAGTTCCTATATAGAGAAGGAATATATCATTTTAGTTTTTTATTGCTCATTGTTGTCGTAGGTATTTACTCACTTTTTAGTAAATACCGACAAGTGGACCTTTTTACTAAACTGTATTCATCCTTTATTTCGATAGTACCTACCTACCGAACTATTAAAATTTTGATGTTATAAGTAACTAGCTTCTGCCCGCGACTTCGCTCGCATTGGAGGGTTTTCCCGCGTAAAATCCCGATCCCTTAGGAGTTCCGGGATATAAAGTATCCTATGTGTTATTCCAGCATGTAAACTATCTACTTGCCAAATTTCATTCAGATCCGTTCAGTAGTTTTTGCGTGAAAGGGTAACAAACATCCATCCATCCTCACAAACTTTCACATTTATAATATTAGTATTAGTATGTATATAGTATTAGTATAGTAAGTATAGTATTAGTATAGTATTAGTATTAGTAAGAAAGAAGTAAGATTACATGAAAGTTGATTTCATGAAGAGTATGTATCTCAACCTAAAATAATAAATATAAATCTATGTAAAAAGAGTACAAGTGTGTTTTTTTTTCACTCAAACTTTGGATATGCTTTTTCTCAAATTTTTCTTTTTCAGAATTTCAACTTCAAATGCCTGATAAAAATATACATATATTTTTATCAGGCATTTTATAAAATATATGTTTTAAAATATACGTTTAAAATATTGTGATAAAAATATATGTGCCAATTGACTATTCTAGAATCTAGAATAATCAATTAACAGTAAGGACGACATTCGGTATGAATACCGAATGTAGTCTTAACTTAATATCCCACTTCTGGACCTTTTTTGCTTGGATGCCCAGAAATCATCTGCTTCCAGTCCTTATAATGTCATTTACATAGGATCGGCGTAACACGTTTTCTCCTTCCATTCTCCCCGCCTGACTGTCAGCGCCATTTAAGCGTTTTTCTTTCATGTTAGGTATTTTTATGTGAAAATGTATACAGCAATATGCTATATTCAACGGAACACAAAAAAAACACCGTATGTTAGACTCGTTTAAAGAAAACTCCGTGCGTCTCATGTATTACTTTTATTCATACATTTATAACTTTTTCTATATTTCAACAGTACAGTAAAATATTCCAATACTTAGAGAAATACTACACTCTTCGCTGGTTACAACAAGAATGCCGAGTCAGCCTCACGTATAGCCTTTTATACCTTCTGTCATTACGCCTTCTACCGCGTTTTACGAGAATAATCATTTAACAACTACCCTCAACTAACAATAATTGAATCGAGTTTAACAAAATATACTTCCATTTTAAATTAAACCTAACACTCGTCCATCCTGACAGCGTGTATGCCCTCATACACGTATCTTGTGATAACCTAACACTCGGCCGACTAGACATTCTTTACAATTTATCAAAATTTTACGATTAACAACATTAATCAATCCTCATATCCATTACATCTAAAATCTAGTACGAGCAAACCTGGTCTCGCAATAATTAACTACAGTGAGCAAATCTGTTCTCACATAAGACAAGGACGTGTGAGCTAACCTGTTCTCACAAAAGATAGTTTCAAACCAATGACTATCAATACAAAATCAAACCATTATCCATTTATCAATATAGAAGGAGCAAACTTATTCTCACTAAAGATTTTCTAAGCCATTCATTGCTCATTTTTATTACATCTAAAATTTAGTACGAGCAAACCTGGTCTCGCTATAGTAGTAATTAATTAAAGTGAGCAAATCTGTTCCCACATAACACGAGTTATTTGTGAGCTAACCTGTTCTCTCTAAAGCTTTACTGATCAAATCAGTCCTCATGTACATTACATCTAAAATCTAACAAGAGGAAACCTGATCTCAAAATATTGGTAATTAACTCTGGTGAGCAAAACTATTTCCACAACATGAGAATGTGTGGGCTGTTCTTACAGATAATATAGATATAGACTGAGCAAATCCATTCTCATTAAAAAATTACACAGCAAATCAGTTCTCATATCAAAACATTTAAAATATAGTACGAGCAAACGTGGTCTCGAAATATTAGTTCAGTTCTCTCTAAAATCTAGCAAGAGGAAACGTGATCTCAAAATATTGGTAATTAACTCTGGTGAGCAAAACTATTTCCACAATATGAGAATGTGTGGGCTATTCTTACAGATAATATAGATATAGAGTGAGCAAATCCATTCTCATTAAAAAATTACACAGCAAATCAGTTCTCATATCAAAACATTTAATATATAGTACGAGCAAACGTGGTCTCGAAATATTAGTTATTAACTAACCTAGTGAGCAAATCTGATCCCACATAACACTACAGTGTGTTACTGTGAGCTAGCCTGTTCTCACAAAAATTTACAATCAGTCTGCAAGTTTATTACAATTGTTCATAAAACCATTTATCGATATAGAGTAAGCTAACCTGTTCTCACTAAAGATTTACTAAAAATAAAACTTACAATCTTATAACCCAGTGATATATAGTTATATGGTAGTGAGCAAATATGTTCTCACTCAGGGAAAATACTTCAACAATTTAACTTAAACAGTAGTAAATTTGTAGTACATATCACTTGCTCGTATAATCCAAACAAAAGACATCATCATCTTAATAATCGCAACCAAATACAGTTACAGAACACATCTGTATTACTTTTACTTGTACCACAAGCAAATATTACAGAAGTTTTATCATAAAAATTGTTCTAACAACAAAAACTTCAAAATTACTTTAACCTCATACACATTAGTCTTACTCAAATATGATATAATATGTAGATACTGATCCATAATCCGGCCCTTCAATGTACTTATATATATATATATAAAATATGGTTTAACCGAAATACATACTATATTGAAGTTTAAAAGGCTCGAGGTTGAGCCGCTCAGATTATTATATTGTACAAGAGCCATCAGTAATTCTTACAAATTATAATTTCTTTTATTCTATCTTGTACAAATTGACATTCTTAAGACTTTTTAATTCTTTAGACATGAACAATTGCTTTAATTATAAAGCATATATATATATATATATTTGTATTGTGTACGTGTGTGTAATTATTATGAATATTTGAAATAATATGTAGGTTGTATAAACATCGGGATAAACATACATTTTTTTTTTCGACACGTGCTTTCGCTTTCTGGACGAGTCCACTCAAATCTGTGTGCATCTTTACAAGGCTCACATATGATTCGACCAGTAAAGATTGTACGAGCTTCAAAACAGACTATTTTCATTTAATAATGGCTGTCCACTTCATCGCCTATTCTATCGATGTCGCTATCGTCATTAGCTTGCATGGATTAATATTTCATACGGTTTGCAGCTACAGAGGAGCCGCTTTTGTGCTTCATGTTACTGTACGCTGGATATTATTTTTATACCGTTTATTTCCCAATATCCCCTACGCGAAATAAACGCAAGAACATACGATAGGAGTAATACTTTTACAGTTATTGTAAAAAGCCAATTGCGTTAGTTTAACTGAATCCCTTCGTTGTATATAATTATGTCACCATTAACCATGTTATTTACTTGTTTTCTAAGTGTTTTCAAATGTATGTTAACACGGGTCTCTTGGGAAAATTTGTCTAGGAAGCGGTTTATGTCACTGTTTCTACCAACTCCAACCTTTACCCCGTTTAGTATTGTTTATGCCCCATTGAATTTTCACTACCTGGATATCCAAATTCTTTGCATAATTATTTAAATTTTAGGCGGTTAAACAACCGACTATATTATGTTATTAAAAAGTAATCCATATTATTAAGGAGGAATTCGTTATATACCCTTTTTCATAGAACATAGTATACATCTATTTATATTATAGAAATTAAGTTTGCTAGAAAATACGTGTCTTTCATTAAAACCCGTGATAACCATCCTGACTGATCAGCAGTGATCGGTGTAGGTAGATTGATTTTTGGTACTTGTATCATAAATGCACACAGAAAGAAGAACATGGATAAGCCATTTTCCCGGAAAGTAATTCCGGTATTTCCGGATTCAATTAAACATTGTTAATGTTGGTAGTGATATTATTCCTACTCAATTCAAAATTTAAAGGAAGGTATAAAAACTAAATTAATTCATTATTTATCTGTAATTTTTATTGTTTATATGTAATTTTATTTTTATCTGTAATAATATTGCTCATTTTATTACAATTCCTACCTTTTTTTTGAGGATGGCAAATCATCAAATGACTCCTTCCTCTCTGGCAGAATAAAATTCCTACATAAGTTCCGGTTTTTTTTTAATAATCCACCAATTCCGGAGGAATGTCCATATTAATATATACGTTTCGGATCAATGACCCCATTTCAATCTACCTACTCCGATCACTGCTGATCAGTTAGATACAAGAATGAAATAGTCCTCATGTTATGTCGATAATAATAAACGCTTTAAAAATGTACATTGAAAAAACTAAAATATTAAATTTTAAATCCCAGAAAAGTAAACATATCCTCCTTAAAATTGCACCTAGAGATCAAATAGTTGAGCAGGTACACACAACAAAAGTTTTGGGTATAACTCTTTTTTTTTTATTTTATTTTTTTTTATTTGTAGGGCTTTGTCGCTTAGCGATCACATCGCCCAGTGCGAGAAAAACAACATTCAGTTACTTATCACTAACTTACGATCTACTTATAACTAGTTTGTACAAGAGTTTTGCTTTATCGGACAATGGAGAAGCAAGCATAGCGTTACAAATGCCAATGTTATTCGTTTTAAGCGGTCCAAAAATACTTATTCTAGTATTTTCGTTGCGGATACATTCCATCAAAATATGAAGGACATCATCAACCACTCCACATGAATCGCAATATGGTGACGGAACTTTTCTCATTAAATAATTAAACTTATTTGATGGAATATGTCCGGAACGAAGTCTTAAAGCGATAGTCATTAAATTTTTATTAAGATCACAATCGATCCACGGAACCCGAGATATCTCTGGCTGGATAGTTTGGTACCAAATGCCCTTTTCTTTTGATCTTTCATTAAAATACTCCTGCCAAAGTTCTATACACTTTCTTTTTGCCATTCTAAAATGGTCCGAATACAGTGGGGTGATGTTCATAGGAACACCATCAACACACGCTTGCTTGGCGAGCTTATCTACCACATCATTTTCTTCATATTGTACGTGCGATGGAATCCATTGGAAACGTACTGTTTTGGAATCGGAATGAAGTTTTAAGATTAATTCATATATAGCGTAGGCTGTCGGAATACCTCGCATGTGAGAAGTGTTCCGAGCCAAGTGTTGCAGCGAGCTTTTGGAGTCTGTCAGAATCACAAATTTATCGCCATTGACCGACTGAATATAGGATAAAGCTTCCAATATCGCGATCAGTTCAATGTGCATGATAGAAATATCTGAATCAATCTTAACCTTCATATTACTCTGAAGAATCGGGTCCAAAAAGGCTGCGCCCCCCGAATGTTTATCTTTGGAACCGTCAGTAAATATTTTATGATAATCTGCATATTGTTCTTGTATGTATGAAGTACATAATAGTTTTAACTGTGAAATACTGAAGTGGCGTTTAGCTTTAGAGATACTAGGAATTTTATCTATTATTATATGGGACAAATCTAAGCTACTTATCCACTTATCGAGAGAAAACATTCCAAGTTGAGCACTTGAATGTATTAAAACAGAATTATACTGTGCAAGGATATCAATAAGTAACGGCAACTTTTTGTTCTGCCAATAATTGGAACCTGTAAATAGTGAAAGTTTTTGAAGTGATTGTACAGTTTTGTTGTTTAGAAAGGATTTTGATTTTAAAATAAATTTACTGGCTAAGTATCTACGACGAATATGAAGTGGCGGAAGACATAACTCGCTTTCCATAACATGTATCGGGGTGCTCCGTATAAATCCACCGATAACGCGTAACGCCTGGTTTTGTACCCGATCTAGTTTTATCAATTTAGACTTGCAACTATTATCAAACAAGAAACTAGCATAATCAATTCTACTTCGAATTATCGAAATATATAGACGTCTCAGGTGTTTTTGATGGACTCCCCATCCCGGGCCTGATAAAACTTTAAGTAAATTAATGAATTTTATTACTTTTTGTGAGGTTTCATTGATATGCTTACCCCATCTTAATGAGCTATCCAGCCAGAGACCTAAGTATTTAACATTACTAACAACATCAATAGATATACCATCAAAATCAAAGTTAACAGATCTTCTAAAGCAACCCTTTTTTAAAAACACAAATCTTGGTTTCTTGATCACAGAGTACTTTCATATATATACTCTTGATGAACATTTCACATATTGATGAAATATGTTTAGATCAACCGCGCTAATGGTATATTATTCCTATGTTTGTTCTATTATCCGATATTTTTTTTTTTTATTTTTTTTTATTTTTATGTATGCGTATGTATGCGTATGCGTGGTGCCATAAAAAAAATATCTATTGGCCAGCTAGTGTTGCTGATTTAAGAGATTTTCCCCGATTTCAGGAAATACGGACTGTTGTCGGGAATAAATCAGATATTGATAAAATTCGGAATATTTCGGGTATTTTGAACGTATAGATAGAAATAGAAATAATAATAAAATATTGAATGGTTATTAATTTAACCCTAGTAAATAATATATAATCGTCAGCTAATTGAGGATGGGAAATCCCCTATGCTTCTTCAGTCTGACGCTTTGTCTCATTCACTTAGTAAAGCTCATATTCGGATGTTTCATTGACTGATGATTTCTGAATGTGATAATGGGCACTGTATCCTGTTATTGACATTAAATAAATGAATATCTAAAAAAATATTTTTTTAAAAACAAAAACCGAAACCGGGAATTTCTGGCATAGCATTCGGGTATGATAGCTTTTCGTAATTGGCAACACTGGTGTGCTTATACTTCACTTATTTCAATTTTTATTGCAACGTTCTTTGCTTTGCGATTTTATATGCGTTTTATGGTTTTATTCTAACAACTTTTGCTTGATAACGGACTCTCTTGGTAGTAATGTTTGGTTTGTTTTTATATTTTGTTTTTACTTCATGTTTTTAAAATATTATTGCAAGTATTCAATTACTTATAGTTAAGATTATATTAGGCACTCTATTATAGTTTAATATTTGCAAGCCAATTTATTGCGAAATGTGTCATTGCATTAAGTATTATATTATGCTAACATCTTTTGTACCACATTTTAAGCAAATGAATGAATTTGATTTGATTTGTTAAAAATATATAATAAACTTCCGGATGCCATAAATGGAATTGGTGAAATATTATTTATTAACCAACTCAAGCAGATATTACTTCATTCAACATTCAACGATTATTTGAATGAGAATAATAATAATTAAATTATATGGGCATTGGTCTTAATATATATAATTATGATTTATTTTACTTAGACATGTTATCGGTTAATATTTCGACTGGTTTTTGTTATTCTATGACACTTATTATTATTATTATTTTAATCTATTTAGGTACACGTTTTATGTTTTCTAAAATTTTATTTTTTGTATTATTGTATTAATTTTATGTTTTGCCGAATCCCACAGGGTCCATAATTGTATCTTAGCTTTAAGCGATTATTATTACATCTAAAACGATATTATGGAACGAAAACAAATATATGAATAAGAATCAGATTTCCTACGTAGTTCAGTGTCTCCCAGTTAGAGAGAAAGTAACTCTGTACCTATAAAGCGCCATGCAGCGTTTTGCACTTGATTTATTATACTCCACGGTACAGTCAAATTTCAGCTACATTAATGGTAAAATAATGACCTAGATTCCCTATTCATTTATTCTTGCCAAATGCCGCTACTAAATTTTTCTTCCGTATAATACTTACATTAATAGTAGCGGGACCAATTGTTCTAAGTCTTTAGAGATAATTAAAATTATTAATCTTACAAAGTGGTCCTGACACCTACAGCTGTGTGTGCCCGACCGGTACGTGTGGAGGCGGCACCGCCCGCCCCTGCTCTCTGTGCCTGCAGCCAGGACCAACCTACTGGCGAGAACTCCTCTCACTAGAGTCATACGCGTGGTGAATGAGGTTCACGGGAGGGTTGATGTATTGTGGTGCAACTTGAGTGAATTCGCAAAAGTTACACTATATGTAATAAGTTATTCAGATTAAGATATTTTTTAACTAGGTATAAGGTGTAGATTTAGGATTTAATTAGTAAGGCCATTCTGTCGCATTGGATCATAGATCTGTAATGATAGTGTAGGTAAGATTGTTATAAATAAATAAATAAATGAATGCACCTATCTAGGGCAACTCAATTGTGAATGCTACTGAGATGTAGTTGTGATTATCTTTGTAAACGTCAACGTGAGGTAGTTCAGTGAAATTTTGGTCCGCCAGAATAGTCCTGTCTAAAAGATAACCTTTGAAATATCTTACGCAAAACGTTGCCCTTTACACATTGTATTTCCAAACCCAGGTCAAAATTCCCTAAAGACTTCAAGTTAACACCCGAAACCTGTCATAATAGATTTCCTATAAGGCATTCCCTTATTAATGTGACGTCACTCCCATCAGTATATAATGACTTCATTGACCTTAACTAGAAATTCTGACTCAACGTCATTTAATTTATTTTATAACTATTGTATGCCCTAAGGGTGGGACACAGCTGATCTGTATTCAATATGGAAGATCTGTATCATGTACTACCTATGCAATGACCCACAATAAAAGTTTGTATTGATTGATTAACATTATTTTACGAACTTCATCATGTTCAGTTAAAAGAGAGCTATCCAGTAAATTCTTAAATTTATGACTGCGTTCAAATGAATTACCAGAATCCTTATACTCATTAATATTTGATTTGATTTTAATAGTTGATCAGGATTAGCAATGCTAATCTTTATTTCTACAATAGGACTTTTGAACTTAGACATTTTTGCATGTATTCCCTATCGATTTAAAAGGCTTGTACTTCTATATTTTTGTTTTAATATATATATATATATACATTATACCATATCTATATTAATTTTATAAAGTAGAAAAGGTTCATTGTTTGTTTGAACGCGCTAATCTTCGAAAGTACTGGTTGGATTTGGGGTGAAATTTGGTATGGAAGTAGCTTGAAGCTTGATTATCTTGAATGATAATTTAATTAATTAGTGTAATTTAGCTTTATATAGTATAATAATAATAATTTCACGCGAAGAACCTCTAAAAACGTTGTCGGTAAAACTACCCTTATGTTGAGTTCCTAATATTGTAATTGTACTGGGTACCTAGTGTGCGACTGGTAAGGTGTTACGACATTCGCCAGGAGGTAAAAGGTTATGGTAATAGTGTAGTGTCACTACAATCTTTTATTTGTTTGTTTGTTTGCTTGAACGCGCTAATCTTCGAAAGTACTGGTTGGATTTGGGGTGAAATTTGGTATGGAAGTAGCTTGAAGCTTGATTATCTTGAATGATAATTTAATAAGTTAGTATATTATTATTATTATTATATATAGAATGTATTTGTAACCACAGCGATTATTTTCACTGTATTGTAGCCTATCAATACTCAGTGAAGAGCGTTGTGGGCTGCAATATTGATTAAATGTTTTGTGTATTTATTCTTTGTGTTTTGTATTGTGGCTGTTGTGTATTGACAGTGTGAACAGTGTTATTCTTCTTAAATATGTAATATATAATAACTACTCACAATAATAATAAAGTTCCATTGATTTGATTGATTTTTGATTTACGGTCAAAGTATCTCTTCCAAGAGGTGACTGTGATTTTACTTACAAGAAAACGTGTTCGTTAATTTTTCTTGCCATTCTCGTCATAAAAATGAAATTGTGTTTAAAAACTTTCGTACCAAAGTTTTATCATCTCAGCCATACACTAAGGGACATTCTTTTTTTTTTAGCCAAATACGAAACCGTTAGTTTCTGGAAAAAATCAAAATTTCAAAAAAAAAATTGTCAAAATTTGGGAGATTTTTTTATAGTTTATCTTTTTATTAATGGGATTACTAGGGTTTGATGGCTGAGATGGTAAATATAATCTATAATTTTCGCAATAACGTTAGTGGAAGAATCAAATGGGCGGCGAGTCTATTTACGATCTACATTACATTAAAACTATGACTAGGGGATTCAGAGAAAGAAATGCGTCTGCACCTATAAGCACGCGATCGCCTCTTGCTCTCACGGTACCTTTTCTATGCTCTTCAGGGTCAGTATTCCGAGCCCGGTTAAGGCCGCGGCTGGGCCCTTTTAATTTACTTCGCACGTAGTCAGATCCAGGATTGTCCTCACGTGGTAGACGAGATTCACTACTTGTTGGAGTTTGCAAGCATCGGCGTTTACGTCTTGCCACCTCATCGTTATTGTCCATGATCTGCGAACTCAAACAAAATAACCATATTTGAGAATACTTGTAAGAATGTATAGATTGTTTTTTTTTTCTAATAAGCGTGGCTGGATGAATTCTTTTTCTAATAATAATTTAGTAAATGTAATAAGTCCTTATTTGTTAATGTTGTGGTGTATAATAAAGAATATATCTATCTACGAGTTATATACTGTGGTTCGATTTATATCTGTGTTAATTAGTTTTTTTTTTACACCGTCATAAATTTTCTCACTGCCTGCCAATCCCGACACTATCGGAGAGTAACCCCGACCAAGCGCAGGATCTACAGATAATGCTTAACCCTTCCTTATTAAACACAACACCGGAGAGTAGCCCCGGTCAGAAACATTCAACAAGTAAGTCCCTACCTAACGTGGATATTCTTAAAACAATTATGAAATTAAATCTAATAACCGTCTGCAACCTTACACTGTCAGAGAGTAGCCCCAACCAAGTGCAAGATCCACAGACAATTTTCAATCCTTCCTTATTGAACACAACACTGGAGAGTAGCCCCGGTCAGAAACATTCAACAAGTAAGACCCTACCTAAACGTGGGTATTTTTAAAACAATTATGAAATTAAATCTAATAACCGTCTGCAACCTTACACTGTCAGAGAGTAGCCCCAACCAAGTGCAAGATCCACAGACAATTTTCAATCCTTCCTTATTGAACACAACACCGGAGAGTAGCCCCGGTCAGAAACATTCAATAAGTGAACTTACCTACCCTAACCTACAATGATCAAACTTAAAAGAATCAAACAGACATTAAATCAAATCATCGTCTATAGTTCCAACACTATCGGAGAGTCGCCCCGACCAAGTGAAAGATCTACACACAATGCTTAACCATTGCTTATTAAACACAACACCGGAGAGTAGCCCCGGTCAGAAACATTCAACATGCAGGTCCCTATACAACGTGAAAAAAAAAACCATTTTATTATTTCTATTTTCTGATGCAAGCCACCCAAGAAAACTAACAAAGCTCGTGCTATTGCAGTTCTTATTATTCCGCTAGCGATTTGCACCAGAAAAGCACCACTGCAACCTGTTTATTTAATTTTCATGCACAAATTTTAACGAAATAAAATGATTATGGACGTGTACTTACGTGAAACGCAGTTTTATCCCACTTCTGAAGTGTTAGACTCGTTTAAAGAAAACTCCGTGCGTCTCATGTATTACTTTTATTCATACACTAGTACTCTCGCGGGGCTTCGCTCCCGTGGATTCTATCACGGTAAAAACATAACTCTCCTTTTTTGCAGTCGGGTAAAAAGTAGCTTATAACCTTCCTCAAGCTTCAAGCTACTTCTATACCAAATTTCATCCAAATCCACCCAGTACTTTCGAAGATTAGCGCGTTCAAGCAAACAAACAAACAAACAAACAAACAAACTAACAAACTTTTCCGCTTTATAATATTAGTATAGATTTATAACTTTTTCTATATTTCAACAGTACAGTAAAATATTCCAATACTTAGAGAAATACTACACTCTTCGCTGGTTACAACAAGAATGCCGAGTCAGCCTCACGTATAGCCTTTTATACCTTCTGTCATTACGCCTTCTACCGAGTTTTACGAGAATAATCATTTAACAACTACCCTCAACTAACAATAATTGAATCGAGTTTAACAAAATATACTTCCATTTTAAATTAAACCTAACACGTATAACAATTTTTTTTTTAATTTTTTGTAATTTGGATATCAAAAGAAAGTTCACATACTATTCGTCGTACATACATACAGAAAATTAACACAATTTATTAGAACAGAAATGTAGGTAGGCACTTAAAAATATTTGACTCTAAATTTGTACTATTTCCTAGGCAGCAGGGTTGTGTTTTTGGATACCTGATATGTATAGAAGAGCATGGAATCACTTTTTACCTCAGAAAGAAGATATTAATAGATACGTCTTAATAAAAAAAAAAAAACACAGCGATATGTATATTCTATGAGTGTAAGTCCAACGAGTCCAACTCGTACTTTTTTTTCGACAGTTTTTATATTTCCCGCCATTCGTTTGGCGCAATTTGTTATACCACCCTTTAAATTGTTCGGCACTATGTAAAGACTAACAGTTAGTCTTAACATTTGCCTATCCTAGTTTTTATGGTTCCGTAACCGAATGGCAGAAATGGAACCCTTAGGCTCATTACACCGCCGCGGAATGGAAGCATCAATTTCGCCTCATGACGCGAGAAGTCGCATGAATTCGCACGACTGCACCTTGCTTGCTTGGCACCGCACAGCTGTGACCGACCCAACAAACTCCCCGTTCGCGCCACTTCCCGTGGATTCCACAGATGGCGCCGACAGTAGCTCGGGGATTTCTCGAGAATGCGCGAGGATTCCCCGGAAGACGCGCGACCTTTTTTGACTCCTATTTAGTTTACATATCGGACCTTCGGTAAGACAAGGGCCGAAGTGCTAAAATTTCTGAAAATGAGTTAAATATGCCAAAGTGCCTTAAAAACTAATTTCTACCTGTAGGAACAAAGACAGTCACTAGATTCAGTTTATTTGCGCCAGAGGGTAGTAGTGCCTTTGTACCATTTGTTCGTTTTTTGAATGATATTGGCGCGACAAAATCTCATTGGTCAGTTGTGGCATCACCCGCGTGAGTAGTGGTTGTGTACTGGAGCGTCAAGGTCATTGAGGTAAATATGCCCTTTTTCTGTTTTATATTTTGGAAAGACATGGTTACATTTTGTGTACTTATGTCTAATTTGAGAGCACATATTTGACAGAACAAAGTCGTTCGGGTAGTTGTGCCTTTGTGAGTCCAATACGTAAACATTGCCTAGTCTTTAAACCAAATCTGACTTTGTCATTCCAATTTTGTCTTATACAGATAACTATAATAGCATTTAAGACTTTGTCATTCCTATCGCTTTATTTTTTATGTAAAATTGATAACATTTCCGTCGTTTTCTTTACAATATCTTGTGTATATTTATTGAATTGTAAGATAATTCCGATGCCATTTTTTGCCATTTATTAACCCCTGATGTAAAAAAGGGTTCTTATAGGTTTGACATGTATTTATTTTTGTTCTGTTGATTAATAAACAGAACTAAACGTCTGATTATTTTCGCTTTTAGAGAATAAAAATGGAATCCCGATGCAGAAAACTTTTGAGGATGGTTGATGAGCAATTTAATATAGGTACCGGCTAGAACTATTTATGAACCTCAGATTAATGAAAATTTAGAAAAATCTAGTTAGTTTTAAAAAGACAAATTCTACTCCTAAAATTAATTCTACGTCAATGGTTGAGTAGTGGATAGATAGCAATGACTTTGAAAATCAGGATCCAATACCAATAATACCTGAAACTACAGGAGCGATAAATTCATCCATGATAACCGTATCTGCTATGGAGGATCCAATACCAACGATTCCTGAAACTACAGAAGCGATAAATTCATCCTTGACAACCATATCTACTGTGGAGAATAATATAATAGCTAGCCCACCCATTATAAATACAACCCCGGCTAATAACGATTCCGAGTCTGACGAAAATAGAGATTTTTCACCATCCGATGGTTCAGAATACAAGCCAAATGAGAAACAGGCTAGAAACTACACTAAACTCTTCAAATCAAGAAACATATCCAGTTTTTGTAGTTCTGACAGCAGCTCATCCAGTTCCAGCAGCAGCTCATCCAGTTCTAGCAGTAGCTCTTCTAGTTCTCGAAGCAGATTTCTTGAACTTAATACTACGGTGGACTTTGAACCAGAACCAACACCACACGCAACAGTTAATGTAAAGCATAAATCAAACAAATGGTCTAGAAAACGTCAAAGAAATATGAATGAGTGGAAACAAGTCATATCCAAACATTTGAAAAACAGTGGCCAAGAGTACACTACAAAAAGAGGAAAAATTGTAGCAGCAAAATCAATTCTTCCTGCTTGCCCTGATAAATACCGACTTTCGTGTTCAATTAAAGTTTCTTCTGAAGATAGAAATACCATTTTTCAATCCTACTGGGAGCTGGGAACACACATAAGACAAAGAGACTTTCTCGCGTCTTGTGTGAAACTGATTCCGCCTGCATACCGAAGAGTCAAAATTACCGACAATAATACGGCTGTCCAATTTCAAAACCTAGTATCTGACAAATTAAAAAAAAGTGTATTTTTGCATTTTTCGACCTTGTAGACCACTCTCCACATACTAGAATAGCAAAAACTCCCAAAAATTAGTAAAAAACGAAGTTACACAAAGTCGGAAACCTAGTATCTACAGTAAACGTTTTTAAAATGCAAAAATTACAAGATGAAAACATAGTATCTAACATCAACCATTTTAAAAACCGAGTAAGTGCTTGTAGTTACTTGGATTTAAAATGGTTCATGTAGATACTAAGTCAATGAAATGGTTGAAATAAACGTCTTAACTCCCGTGCAACTTTAGTAAGTGAGAAGAAGTCGTTGTACGTGCGTGTTTTTGTCTATAAAAATGAGTAAAAATCAGTTTTATAGGTCTTGAGTGCTTTAAAAGAACAACATGGTGAAATATAAGTATGTTTCAGTGTATAATATTGTGAAGGTTTTTTGTTTTCCAAGGTTTACAACGAACGTTCTGTAAAGTTATCTCTATTTTCTTTGCTTTTTGTTTCCTACACACCAGCAACGTTTTGGTGATGTCATGGCTTTATAAAACATTTTTTATTTTAGATTAAATGAAAACACTTCAAGTTTGCTTTCATTTGTTAGCAGTAATCAAATACAAGAAAAAAAACTATGCTTACAACCCTCAGACCCTAACAACACCATCTTCAAATGCATTGCATAGCAATTTTTCACTCACTGATATACCCTGCAACAACCTTTCGCTTACTAACTCAACTGATAACACTGCTTTAGTAACTGAAGAGTCTCCATTCAACATTTACGACAATCCGATACCATGTTCTTCTCAGCAAAGTGATGGGAGCATGAAAAAGTTTATTGAAAATCTTTCGCAAATTTCAAATTTTTTGGACAGTGATGATTCGGTTCTCAATCCAAGTTTCTCAATTCAAAAGTATCTAAATATTAAAATATACCTACGCTACATGGAAGAAACTAGTGAATCTGGTGATGATACTAATTGCAACCCTTTAATTTCGAATAACATTCCGGTTCTTCCATGTAACGTACCACAACATTCAGTATTCATAGCAACTTACCCGAATTCACTTATATTTACTAATCAGGAACCTGCTGCATCGCATATATAAGGAACGTACACAAAACAGTAAATATTGTTAATTATCCAGAACCCATTTATATAAACACAGCTTTAAATTGCAATAACAACAATTCTAGAGTTATAAATAATGATAGCGATGGAAACGATCAACAAGAAGCGTCCGTAAGTCCTGCTCGTGCAAATATTGATAAAAAAAATAAACCGTAATAAAGCTAAATACTCTTTCATACAAAATGGTTGTAGCGAAAAATTCAATGCACCTAACATAAGATAACATATCTCCCTAGGACATTTACTGTTGATAAAATGTTTAGCGACTTTAAAACCGAATATCTTAATTTCAAATTGTGTAAAGAAATATAAAGACAGACATTGAAGACTATAAATATATCATTCAAATATCCAAAAGGCGATAAATGTGTCGATTGTGGGCTGTATGAAGAAAGACTTAAAGTAAATGAAGGTGCAGATATTCCAGAGGATGTTAAAACTCCATACGAGGATCACAAAGCTAAAGCAAGTAAAGCAACACAAAAATATCAAGAAGATGCCTAGAAAATACTTTCTCTTTGAGATACTATTCGATGGATTTACAAAAAGCTATGTTGTTACCCGACATGCCTAAAGTTAAAGAATCCTTTTTGCCAATGCCAAAAAACTTTATTACAGCTTATGCCAATGAACAGAAGGGAGTTTTGGCAAACTTTACCAATTAATAATTGATTTAGTTTCTGGTGGACAATTATTAATATGCGAATAATTAATTTTTATTTGACTGTTTTCAAATATTTTGAGTGTTTTTTTGATTTTTTACTGTGAACAAATAGTGTTTGGTTTCCAATTAACTGTTTTATTTTTTAACTTTTACATTAAACTGCTTATTACTGGCCATATTTATGTTGTTTTATTCTGTTGTATCTTACTAGGTTTATAAAATTACATTAAGCTCCTACTCAGTAAATTCAGACCTAAATGAAAACAAAGCAAGTGATCTTACTAAGTCTATTAATTTGCGTTTAGTCCCCACTCAGTATGTTTTAGAACTAGATGAAAACAAAGCAAGTGATCTTACTAGGTTTTGAAATTGTCACACTCAAAAAGTTTGGTCTAAGGAAACAATATTTTTATTAGTAACTGCTTCTCTACGTACATCTTTTATGATAGACGCATTAAAATTACTTTTTTATAAAGCCTGTTATGTACCTCAAATTTTGCAATCACTCCCAAGATGGTACGACTAATATTATTGAAACGGCACGCTGTCAAAGATATGAAATCGTTTTTCGGCTCTCCTGTAAAATTTAGTTTTATGCAGATACTGGGTTTTGATATTTCACAGCCGAATACCTGTATTAAGCCACCAAGAATACCAAATTCGACCTACTATTTTATGATAGGTTCACAAGAAGAAGAGAAAGAAGAAGGAGGTAAGGTCTGTAAGAAATTTCTGCTAAATACATTGGCTATTGGAGAAAACACTTTACGTAATGTCATTGAAAATATATCTAATAATACTATGAGAATGAGTTCTGTAGATAATCGAGGCAAATACGGTAAAAATTGTAAACTAAGTGCTAAAGTTATCCAATCGGTGTATGATCACATAAAGTCGATTCCACGTACAGAAAGTAATGACTTTCTTAAGGGCTAATGCTACCAGAGAGTTCATAGATGGTAGCCTGACTATAGCTGAGCTCCATCGCAACTATCAAGCTATCAGAAAAGCAGCTGGAAAACCATTCATCAATTATGTGCAAAAAAGTTATCTATACCTAGGTACTTAGTTGATTGTAAGAAAATGTTCTTACGAATATTGTTTTCATATTCTATAATAGTTAACTTTGTGATTACATTATAAGAAACAAATTGTGATTTCAACAAATGCTGTGATTACTGACTGATTTTAGATTAGGGTAAACTCATCTAATTCTGTGATTCGCCTAATTCAGTGATATTTGGTTTGAGCGCTATTTTAAGGCTGTACGAGTGAAATCAATGACTTGAAATACAACCTTATTCCTCTTTTATAAAGTAAAAATTCGTCTGTAAAGTTTGGGGACGCTCGAGTGAGCGAGATAGCAACAACTGACGGTTTTGTCAGTTCGCGCGTAAATCTCGCCGATTTCGGCAGTGTATGTGAATTGGTGGCGAACTTTGCTTATTTATGTAAGTATTTAACCGATTTATTAGCTTCTTTTTAATAAAGTGAATTATTAATGATATTCCCTTGATATGGCAGTAAAAAATTCGTCATAGTTCCGCGTCGTTTTAGTGTTAGAGCTTATTTTGTTCGTCAAAAATATTAGACTTTTAGCAGTTGAGTGGTTTCTGTGCTATCACAGAATTATAGTAGTAATGTATAATTATTTGTGGTTTTAACTGAAAGTATTGACTTATTTTGAGTTTAGTGGACAAGATTGATGTTATTTTATTAGTTTTATCTTGTCTTAATTAAAATGACGACTTTGAGCCAATAATATATATTTTGCTATCACGGAAAAGAGTGACACTTTTTGGACTTGTCACGTAACTACGTGAGTGGTTTTATTACCAAATTTCGCAGCATTTGTTTTATTAATACGAGCTGAACATTTAAACAGACGCTAAAAACTAAGCAGGTATGTATTTAGTATTATAATTTGCTTGTTTACTTTCAGAACCTGTGAAACAACAATTTAAGAATAAAAATAGGACTGAAGACGAAAATTGGCTATGTGAAATATTTAAGAGATGGTTGGTACTCAGAAGATGCAGCTTCTAAAAATGGAGCAGACTGGATTTCTTGTGATTTCCGCTTCAAAACGTACCACGTACATTGCCAAAGTCAAGAACTTGAGGTTAATGCGACGATTTTTAAGTGTGATATGTGTTACGCCAAAGAATTCTAGAAGATACTACAGTACAATAATACAATACAATAATTTATATTTTATCCAAAGATATTACTAAAATGTTTATCTTGTTTTTTAAGTTTGTTTCGTTTTTTTCCTATGTTCATTTTATGATATTCATTTAATACAAATTTGCTAAAGCAAGTTAACTTGCCTAATTCCGTTATATCAGAATTAAAGTAGTAGCTGTCACGGACTTAAAGAGGTCACCACGGAATTAGGCAAGTTGACTTGCTTTAGTAAACTTGGTATAACTCTTAGGTTTCTAGAAAAAAATGTGATTAACTGTGCCTATATTCCTCATAAAAGACTGATTAAAACTCATGCTAAGTCTGAATGAAAGTAATTAATAATTTATTGGTATTTTATTACTCAAAATGCCTTTGTCACGAAATTAGATGAGTTTACCCTAACAGTATAAATAAGTCTTACGCATTTACACGCCATTTTATAGATTGAATGTAAACCTTTTAGAAGTTAGTTTTATGTTAATTTTATAATTGTAGTGTTTTTTTGTCAGTGATAAAGATGTTCCTAAGAAGAATAATAAAGAACTACAAAATAAGTAGTATTTTCATTTAATAAAATAATTTCAATTAATGGTGTTACTTTGGTCACAATTGCACAATAATTTAAATGTTGGTGGGAAAAGGGCATAATTGTATGCATACAGTAATATTTCATTAAATATAGTATAGGTAAATAAATAAATAACTCACTCTTTTAAATTACATATTTATATTCACAAATGTATAAGGTATATTTCTGCTAAAATAAAATACTAATTTACATTAATATGGGCAGAAAAACACAATATAAATCTATAAAAACCTTAAATCGTCTGTCCTGAAAAATTTGAAAATTAGCACTTCGGCCCTTGTCTTACCGAAGGTGCGATATGTTATACAATTGACATAAAGTTCATTATGCCATGTACAATTTCGTTGCAAAAAGTCGCTTCCATTCCATTCCGTCGCGGGGTAAATTGAGCCTTATAAATTCATCATATGAGTCTGTATGTCTGTCCGTCCATATGTCAAATCCTTTTATTCCGAAACTAACTACACAATTGAAACTTGGTAGGTAGACGTATTCTATATACCGCTTTACCATTTTTATGGGCATTTTCACTTTTAAGTGTACCTGCCATTTTGAGGCTGTCCCACGTATTCAAAATTAAATAGCAAGATAAACAGTGGGGATATTGTGTAATTTTTTGAATAAAAAGGTAAAATATATATTAAATTAACAAATCCATATGCCATTCTAGTAAAATGCGTTTTAATTATTTATTTATGAGTATTTTAAATATTCCGAGTAACTGTTTTTGGCATGTCCCACCCCTTACCAACATTGATTTGGCCGAAATTACTAAAAAAGTACTACGAATATATTTAAAAGTTTTAGTGCAATCATAGTGTATGTTCCTCTCGTCACAAAAATTATTTTTTTACAATTTAAAATCTAATAAAACATACTGAAAATACATTTTCAAAATATGTTCTAAACTGATGCCGGACGGACATGTCAGTGACGGTTCCAGTTGTTCAAAATATTTACATTAAAACTCATAGTACCTAAAATACCAACATTTTGTGAAGAAGATCTAGGCCAGCATTTAAAAACGTGAGTTTTGCCACAGTGTCTCGAGCGAAAGGGTTTTTTAGTTCGTGTCGGCGGCTGTCTCCACTTTTTTGTCAGGTTTGTTATGTTATTTCCTTATTAATGCAGGATGTTTAATATCCTTCAACTGTTATAAACGAATCAGATATAACTCAAAACTATTTTCACATACTTTATTCTTACGAAACATTTAGCTGTGAGAAGTAAACTTATTTCTTTTAATCTTGCCTGTGAATGTGACGTCCGTGTGGTGACATTTTTATTGCGTCACATATAAGACTGACTACAAAATGTGACTAAACTGACACATAAGGATGGGATCACATGCACCATTTGCAATATTTATTTTCAGGTAGTGTTTTTAAGTATATCTCACAATGCCTTTAAGTGGAGCGGAAAGAACATGATAGTATATAGTCATAAATGCTTTTCTTCTGTTCTTAACCAAAAAGGAAAATGTATCTATTTCTTGCAAAAACTGGTTTTGTTATGAGTGCATGGCAGCACCTAACTGCCGTAATTATGTTTGCGAATCATGTTTGGAATTGAAAGGTACTATATTTTGTAATAGAGCTCTATAAGATTAATTCAATCAAAGTTTTTTTTCTATAAATATATTTATTTTTGTTTCAGATTGATTGAACGCTTACACTTGAGTACCTAAGTCCGATGCAATTAGGTATATCGCAAAATATGGTGATTTTCCATGACGTGGATGAGGTACTTACAATGCATGATTTGATGCAGTTTTATATTGATGACGCTAACTGGCCCTGGCCCACGACTCATTTTATTTTAGTTATAAAGTTTATTGGATGTCAACAAGAGATAAACAATTCAACAAGATTACAACATTTTTCTTTGAAAATGACTAAAATGGATATTTGGAATTTGTTACAATGTTCATACTTCTGGTGTTTTTTTTTTGTAATTATTTTGTTTATGACCATTTTACTCCAGATGAATGTGATGTTTGTAATTTATATGGTTAATTTGTTATTACGTTTTGATTTCTTATTTTTGAAATTTTATATAAGATACCAAACTAATATGTTTTGGTATATAATTATATAGGTATCGTTGATATAACATTCCTAAGTTGATTGATAATCCCCACCAACTGTGTCATCCCCACCAACTGTGTCCCCCACCAACTGTGTCCCCACGTTGTCGTCGTGGTGGGGCTTGCGTGTTTCGATGATCTCTGGGGCCATGCCGGTAGAGGCACTCATGCCGGACGGGCCCAGAGGGAGAAACCAGAACAAGAGGGACACACCGGGGGAAAGGCGCGCCGCCTGGAGGATCGAGCAGCTAGCTCGAGCTTCTAGACGGCGCGGGGCCCGGTCTCAGAGATCGGGTCAAGGGGGAGGAAAGGTTCACTTCCGGTATGCGTCTAATCTTTAGACGTAACCGTGAAGTGAACCAGGGGAGGGGAAATGGGAGATAGGGTCGGAGAAACTCACCTCACTAAAAAAGTAACAAAAAAATGGCAGACAAAGTTCGAGTAAAAACTACCCAGGCGGGTCCCAGCTGCTCCGCAGCTGGGGAGTCCCGCACCGGACACGTCCGGTCAGTCCCGTCGTATTCTGGGGGGGACAGCGACTACTTTTACCCCAAATTTACCCCGGCAGTCGCCGCATTGAGCCAGTGGAGTCGCTGGACTTGTCCAGCACGTCCACCTCACCGGCACCGAACGTTGAGCGAGCGCAGAGCGCCGCTCTGCGGAGGAAGGGGGCGCTGGTGCTCGGGTCGGAGACCGACTCGGCATCAGACGCCGAGAGCTTCCAGAGCTTAATCTCTGGGAGCGCAGTCAGGAGTGACGAGGGGGGCGCCGACAGGAGGAAGGAGTTCCTCAAGCGCCCCCGCAACGACGAGTCATCGTCGGAGGAGGGGCTTGTCTCGGCCCGCAAGATCCCCACTAGCGTGCGGGGTAAAGGCCGAGGCAAGACCTCGGGGAGGGGGCCTCCCTCTGGAGAGCCCAACACTGGTCTGGCCTCGAGCGAGGCCAAACTAGAAGAGGCCGTGGCGGCTGCCATCCGCACCATCTCGCGGAAGCGCAACCGCAAGAGCAAGGAGGACGCGATCGGCGAAGCCACGGCCTCCATCCTGGCGGCCACGCGGACTTACGGCGGGGCTCCGGCTGCAAGGGATGATATGTCCGATCTGCGGCCGGAGGTCACCCGCCTGACTGCCGCCATAGAGGCTCTCCAGAGGGAGAACGCCGCCCTCAAGGCGGACCTGGCCGCAATCCGGGGAGGCGGCCAGCGGAATGCGCCGCGGGGCCAAAAGGAGAAAGGCTAGCCCACACCAGCGGAGGACTCGGTTCTCGACCTGGTGCGACAGGAGCTGGCCGCCTTCCAGCAGCGGTTCTCCGTATTGGAGAGCCGCGTGCTGCGACCCCCGCTGGCGGCGACTTCGTACGCGGCTGCGGCCGCGTCCATGCCTCCCCAGACGACGACGAGGCCGCCTCAGGCGAAGACGGCCACGGTGCGGACGGCACCAGTGACGGCGGCCCCTGCGAGTGCAAAGACGGCCCCGGCCAAGCCGAAATCGGGCCCATCAAAGCCGCCTCCGACCCCGACACCTGCGGGGCCGAAGCAGGCGGCGAAAAAGAAGAAGGCCCAGGCCGGGAACCAGCCGTCCCAGCAGCCTCCTCCAAAGACTCCTCCGGCCGGCGCCGACTGGCAAGTGGCCGGGGAGAAGAGGAAGGCTGCTGGCGCTGCCAGGTCCTCGCGGCGTAGGGAGAGACGGCGGCGGCGAGACGCCGCGGCGCGACTGCGCGCCCCCAAGACCACGGCTGTAGTGATCACACTGCAGCCGGACGCGGTGAAGAGGGGCGTGTCGTACCGCGACGTGCTCGCGAAGGCGCGGCAGGTGATAGACATCACGGAGCTCGGCATCACCGGTGGCCTCCGTCACCGGGTCACTGCGACGGGGGCTCGGATGTTGGAGATCCCCGGCGCGGACAGTGGCCCTACCGCTGACGCTCTGGCCGAACGGCTCAGAGCGTCCTTAAATGCGGAGGAGGCCCGAGTCTCCAGACCCACCAAGCGCGCAGACATGCGCATATCGGGTCTGGATGACTCCGTGACGGCCGAGGAAGTGGTGGCCGCCGTAGCCAGGACTGGGAAGTGCCCTCCCGATCAGGTGAGGGCGGGCGCCCTGCGTCCTGGCTTCACGGGGACGCAAACCATTACGGTTAGCTGCCCCGTCCCGGCGGCCAAAAAGATCCAGGAGGGCCGAAGGCTCCTGGTTGGTTGGGTGTCTGCGCAGGTGAAAATCCTGGACCCCAGACCCCTGAGGTGCTTCCGCTGCCAAGTGGGCAACCATGCGGCATGCGTGTGCACCTCGGAGGTAGACCGCAGCGATAGGTGCTTCCGCTGCGGTCAGCCCGGTCACAAGGCCGGCTCGTGCTCCGCCCCGCCTCACTGCTTCGCATGTGAGGCGGTTGGCAAGCAGGCCGATCACCGGGCTGGGGGCAAGTCCTGCGCCCCACCCACCAAGGCCAGGCGCAGAGGTAGGCCCTCTGCCGCCGCCGTCACCGCCACAGCCGCCGCCGCCGCCGCCGTCACTACTGCCGCCGACGTCGCCGAAGCCGTGGCCAAACCCCCGCGAGGGGCCCTGGAGGAGGCTGCAATGGATCCCGATTAATGGCCCCATTGCGCTTCCTCCAGGCGAACATCAACCACTGCGCCGCTACTCAGGAACTTTTGCTCCAGAGCATGGCGCAGTGGTTGATCAACGTCGCCGTGGTCGCCGAGCCGTATTTTGTCCTGCCCAGGAATGACTGGGTGGCGGACTTAGACGGCTCGGTGACCCTCGTTTCGTCGGCCGCCGCCGGTACCCCGCCCCTCGATCGCGTCAAGAGAGGGCGTGGGATCGTCGCAGCACGGTTCGGGGAGATCGCTGTGGTAGGCATTTATTTCTCCCCTAACCGAACTCTCGCCGAGTTCCAGAACTCCCTAACGGAGCTGGGAGACGTCATCGTCGCCCTCGGTTCCCTCCCCGCCCTCGTCCTCGGGGACTTCAATGCCAAAAATCCGGCTTGGGGTTCCCGGTCCATGGACCATGGGCGGGGCAGGATGCTCGAGCACTGGGCCCATGCGCAGGGCCTGGTGATCGAGAACCGGGGTTCTGTCCCTACGTGCGTGCGGTTTACGGGCGAGTCGGTGGTGGACCTTACGTTCGCCACCCCCAGCCTGTCACCGCGCGTCACCGACTGGCGCGTTGTGGAGGAGGTGGAGACCTATTCCGACCACCGGTATATCCGGTTCGACGTCTCCGCCCAGACCCCAGACGCGCCGGTCCGACGGGACCTGAGTGGTCCGCGATGGGCGCTGAAGCAGATGGACCGGGAGCTATTCCTGGAAGCCTCGATCGTGCAGGCCTGGGGGTCACCCCCGGACAGGCCTGCCGACATAAACGACGAGGCGGAGTGGTTCCGGGAGGCCATGTCGGAGATCTGCGACGTGGCCATGCCCCGGGTCCGGCAAGGACGCGCCCGGCGTCAGCTGTACTGGTGGTCGAGTGAGCTAGCAGCGCTGCGTGAAGCGTGCGTTGCGGCGCGACGCCGGTACACCAGGTTCCGCAGGCGCCGCACCCGACCTTCGGATGCGGCGACTGTAGAGGCGGAGCTGTACGAGGGCTACAGGGCAGCGAAGGCCGTCCTCCGAGACGAGATCTGGCGGGCCAAGGAACTGGCCCGGGAGGAGATGCTGGTGACTCTGGACGGGGACCCATGGGGCCGCCCATACAAGTGGGTGCGAGAGAAGCTCCGCCCCTGGGCTCCCCCGTTAACGCAGAGTCTCCAGCCTCAGTTCTTGGAGGACGTGGTGAGCGCCCTGTTCCCATCGCGAGGGGAGCACGCTCCCCCGCCCATGGCTCCGTCTCCGACGGAACCTGAAGCTGGCGCAAACGCGGACCACAGCGACGACGACGTCTACGACGCTCCAGAGGTGACCGAGGTAGACTTGAGAGTGGCGGTACAACGGCTCAAGGCCAAAAATACTGCCCCAGGACCCGACGGCTTGCCAGGGAAAGCGTGGGTCCTGGCCTCGGAGACTCTCGGGCCTCGACTAGGGGGGCTCTTTAGCGCATGCCTGGAGAGGGGCCAGTTTCCGCTTCGCTGGAAGACGGGAAAGCTGGTCCTGATCCAGAAAGCCGGGCGCCCTGCGGACTCTCCGTCCGCATTCCGGCCCATCGTGCTGCTCGACGAGGCGGGCAAGCTCTTGGAAAGAGTAGTTGCAGACCGCCTCCTCGGGCACCTGAATCGGGTGGGCCCGGATCTTGCGGAGTGCCAGTTTGGCTTCCGCAAGGGGCGCTCGACGGTGGATGCCGTCATGCGCGTGAGAGCCCTCACGACGGGGGACGCGGTATCCCGGGGCAGGGTTGTCTTGGCGGTGTCTTTGGACATCACCAACGCCTTCAACACCCTGCCCTGGAGTTGCATCAGGGAGGCACTCCGGTATCACCGGGTGCCGACCTACCTCCGTCGCATAGTCGAGGACTACTTGACGGACAGAGCCGTCATCTACCCCGGTCACCGGGGAGAGTGGAACCGGCGAGAGATGTCGTGCGGTGTCCCACAGGGATCGGTCTTGGGGCCGCCCCTGTGGAGCATCGGATACGACTGGGTGCTGCGCGGCGACCTCCCTGACGGCGTCAGCGTAGTATGTTACGCTGACGACACGCTCGTCCTGGCGCAGGGAGAGTCGCACCAGGCGGCGGCCGACCTGGCGACGCAAGCGGTTGTGACAGTCGTTCATAGGATCCGGCAGTTGGGACTCGACGTGGCGCTGCACAAGACCGAGGCCATGTGCTTTCATGGCGGTCGGAACGCGCCACGGTCCGAGTCCCACATAACGGTGGAGGGGGTTCGCATCGGCGTCGGGAGGACGATGAAGTACCTGGGACTCGTCCTCGACAGCCGGTGGAACTTCAGGGAGCACTTCCTGAGTTTGGCCCCAAAGCTGAACCGGGCAGCAGCCGCCTTCAGGCGACTCCTGCCTAATCTCAGCGGGCCAAACGCCTCCTGCCGAAGGCTGTACGCCGGCGTCGTGCGGTCCATGGCCCTCTACGGGTCCCCAGTGTGGGCCCTGTGCATCCGGACGCGACCACTAAAGTTGGTCGCATGCCAGAGGGTCATGGCTATCCGAATGATCCGGGGATACCGCACGATCGCCGGCGAATCGGCCAACCTCCTTGCCGGATTGCTGCCCTGGGATCTGGAGGCGACTGCCCTCCAGCGCGTCTATGAATGGCGCGTGGAGGCGCAGCGCCGGGGCGTATCCCCGCTGCCTCGAGAAGTCGAGGCGCGGCGGGAAGAGCTCCGGCGCGATCTCAGGGCAGTATGGAGGGAACGACTGTCGCAACCGACGGCCGGGCACGCCGCAATTGCGGCGGTAAGACCCCTCTTTGAGGAGTGGCTAGATCGGCGTCACGGCGTCCTGACCTACCGCATGACGCAGGTCCTCACCGGACACGGAAGTTTCGGGAGGTACCTGTGTCTGATGGGAAAGGAGGAAACGTCTGGGTGTCACCACTGCGAGGGTCGCCCTGAGGACACCGTAGAGCACACGGTGCAAGACTGCCCCGCCTGGGCAGAGCACCGACGTGTCCTCACGGCGGCGATAGGCGGAGACCTCTCGCGCCCGGCATTGGTCGAGGCCATGCTGCGGGGCGAGAGGGAGTGGGAAGCGGTCGCCTCCTTCTGCGAAGCAGTCATGCTTCCGAAGGAGGAGGCGGGCCGCGAGAGGGAGAGGATGGCGTCCTCCCTCCAGCCCAGCCGCAGTGGTAGACGCCCACGGCGTCGGACGTCGGCCGACGATCTCCGGCCACCGTAGGCGCGGGCATGCGGACAGCGAGTAAAGGGCAACTCGCTGTCCGACCATGGACCATGCCCGGGTCGACGGCGCGTCGTGTTCCACGCGCGCCTCAAAGAGCGTCAGCAACATGACGAGGCCCCCTCTGCAGAGGGCCGAAGCCTGCCGGGGTCGTGGGACTCATCCCGTTACCGTGGCCTCGGTATGTAAAGGGTTATTGAAGTAACAGCGTGGATTTTAGTCAGTAAAAGTCTGACAGTCCCTCCCACCCTGCCCGGAGTGGGAGGACTTATTTGATAAATTTACCACGTTAAAAAAAAAAAATAAAAAAAAAAAAAAAAAAAAGTTGATTGATAATAAATGAAACTTGTAAGTAATCATAATATTATTAAATAAAATGCCAAAATTAGTTTTCTTAAGAAGTAGAACAGTTGGCTAGTTTACTTAGGTACTATTTAAATTATATTATACCTACTCTCATTATATCAAAGACTATTTAACTTTAGACTGATTAAATTCCTTTTAAAGGTAATTAAAAAACCTACTGTAGGTATTTTTGCAGTTATATTTAGGGTGGTTGTTCCTTTTGCATATTGATTAATATATTAGATTAGATTAGATTCATTTATTTGCCAAAAATATGTTCCTTGGTTGTCGATAGATAATTCATTAGATTAAAATATATTAAAACATAAGTTTAACTTTTAATAAAAAATGTAAACCAAAAAGATGTTTTATTTTGTATCATGTAACCTCAGCTTAAGGTTTTTCAGTGAGTCAGTTTGGTGACTGTCCCAATTTAAATGTGGACAAAATATTTTTTTACAACTTTTGTTTTGTTGTTTCACTAAATAACTGTTTAAATATTGTTTTAGCCAGTTACAATATCGAACACTACAAAACGTATAAAAAAACTAACCACTTAATCAAACGAACATAATAAAAAAAACAATCTTCGTAGCATCACTTGTCACCAAACTGAAGTTGAAACCTCATTTGATAAAAATGAGCTTTCAATTCAAGGGGATTATCCGTATTTTTCGATAGATTGTAATATGTAGTAGCAATAGAAAATAAAAATTAAGTCAAATTACTTAAAACATAAAAACAGGACGAGTTTTAAATCGTCACCAAACTGACCAGTAGTTTTCTACAATGTCCATATATTTTCCATTTTTCATAAGGAAAATATGCTATTTATTTAAAACAAAATAGGTACTATTTTCAGTCCGTCAGACTATGTAGTATAGCCTAGGACCTTTAAATATGTTAAAAAAATATCTTTAAAAAATACTCGTATTTTTATCAGGGTACACTTAAAAGTGAAAATGCCCTTATACAAAAAATGAACGGTGCGGCGCGGCGCCCCATACATGGAAAAGAAACTAAAAAAAAGTTTTCGTCAAAACTATCATTTCAAAGATAGACACTTCTAACGTGGTAAAATGAGTGTTTCAACTTTTAAAATAATAATTAATAAATATTACAGTCAAAAAATATACGCTGTAGATCTTATTGAAAACTTAAAAAAAAAATGGGTTTGATCGAGATATAGTTAGCAGTTATTGAGATGTAAAAAACATGTAAAAAACCCGAAATCCTATAACTTTGTCATCTAAATAAATACTAGAATATGAATTACTTGGATCAACAATGATCGAAGACTATGAAAAAAAGTTACTAGATCTAGAGATAGACTCGCACTTGGCCAATTTTTCATATATTTTTTTTATAGAGTATGACTCTTCTTCTTATCGTGTGGCTACTGTACGAATGAGTTTTAGATTAGTTATTGATTTTTTCTAATGAAGTAATGACTACAATTTGCAAGTATTTGAAAAATTATAGTCTCATGTTTAGTACAACGTAATGGAATCATAGATAATGGAATGCACTCCCAAGTGCTGGTCCAATTGTTTACCATAATGAATTTTTATTTTTTATTTTTATCCTGACGGAACAGGCTAAGGTTTGAGACCATGCTGCCTAGTCATCAGCGTAATTAGTTAAACCAGACAAAGAATTTTTTTTTAAGTACAAAATTATTTCATCTTAACATTAGAAGTCGTTCTTCCGTAATATTTTTTTTTTAATTTGTATTAGACTATAAGATTAATGTGCTTTACACGCCCTTATTTTATGTTTCGTTTCAATTATTTTGGATGACGTGGCAATTTTGGTAGATGTATGTGTAACATAAAAACATTGAAATGAACACGTCTATCACTGTCAATATGACAGAAAACAGCTGACCCTCCTGAAAAAAAAACTTTGTTGACATTTCTCATTCAGATTTCAGATTCAGTGTCACTCAGTCATTCTCAACCAAAATGTATTGACAACGAGTATTCGTAACAGAGACTTCAAAAACGATTTCATAAATTAAACTTGACATTCAAACAGGCCATAACCGTCCGGGGCACAGACTATGTCGGCTAGTAGGTTAGATGCAGTATACAGAAGTATACTTCTAACCAAGTTCTTTACGAAAGGATGGGGCAAACCGGAGAACTTGCGAAGGTGAGATGCATGATATTACATGCAGTGTAGCTGTTGTGTAATAAGTTTGCCGCCAAGCTGGAAAGTGGTGTTGATAAGTGATGTACTGTGTTTGTTTACAAGCTATTTCAATGTTATGTTTTAAGGTTATTCGAGTTCAGGAAAGTGGTATCGAACCGGGATGAATGCTTCAAATTAGTGGAAAGAGACTATCCTGTTACGATAACCAAGGTAAATAGTGTACTTGATATTTGTTTTCTTATTTGATTTTTTGTTTCTTAAAACTACAGCATGAGTCATAACCTTACTTAGACTTTATTATTGTCATGCATCCAAGAAAACTTCGTCAAGGTGACAATCACAAAAATTGTAAACAGTACAAACTTTCAAAAATATTTTTTTTCTTTTTTATTTGTTATATACATTTATTTTATCGTGGATGTTTCTAGAATTAAAACAAATAATAATAATAATATTCCACAACTTTCACACAACGCCATCTAGTCCCAAACTAAGCAGAGCTTGTGTTATGAGTACTAGACAACTGATAAATATACATATATATTTCTAAATACATACATATTATAGATAAATTACACCCAGACAAAGAAAAATGATCGTGCTCATCACACAAACATTTGTCCTAGGTGGGAATTGAACCCACGACCTTTCGCATAGCAGTCAGGGCCACTGACCACTATACCAACGGGCCTGTTGAAATGAAGTTGTCCACCAACACATTAATAACACATTTGAGTACTGGTTACCACTGGGCCAACACTGCTCTCGGTTGTGGGTTCAAACCCAGTCAGTCACATTACATTGTGTAATTTATATCATCACCACTATTCTCAAATGGTTGAAGGAAACATTTTGAGGTAACCGACATGTCCTAAGGACAAAAATCCCAAGACATGTGAGATCCATTCCTTCTCTTAGCAAGGAGGCCTGCATCTCGGCAATGGGAATGCTAATGGTCAACTAATTATAAAATTTGCTACTTCTCCATAATTATTAGACATCAATTTTAGTATCATTTATAACTTCACATAAATATTGATGTTACAATTTCAGCAACAAACACTATCAGACTGCAAACTCTATGAAGGTTACTTTATCACACCTTTAGAGCGGTACCTACCAGGCATTGTGCCTAAGATAGCACAGAAGGCTCATTTCCAAGCGCTCCTGCCGTTGCACTGGCCTGAGAAGAACTGCAAACCTGTGTGTTTACATTTAGCTGGTACTGGTGACCATGTGAGTACTATTTAATTTCATAAAGATCTGATTTTTTATTTTATTTGGGAAAATCAAAATGTCATTACATTAAACATAATAATGATAAGTTATATAAACAAAATCAATGTAATAACAACAACATTTTCCACATCCTATCTTTTTCCTAAGTTTATTGATTTTGTTTTGTGTGCAGCTTGTTGTATCTTCCTATCTTCCAGAAATCTTTAGCTAATGGTGGCATGTGAGCATTTTGTGAGACCAAATTTATGGTAATTTTGACATTCAGAAAGTGCTGCCATGCCACTCAGCTTAATTTGAATAAATGATTTTTGAATGACATACAAAACTACTGAAGTAGTTAGTAAATACTTAAAAGACTGGCTAAACTAATTTATAGTGGATGTGTTTCCCCACATTTTCTAATCAAGTCCATACAAACCAACTGATATTATACCGTAACCATCATAGAGTAAGCTTGCAAATTCATTTACAATAACAGTGCAATCAATCATTGCTGCATACTTCAATCAATAGTTCCAAGAAATTTAAACTTATGTTAATAAACTTAGAAATTGCCTAATTCACAATTCGTTTAAGTATGTATATCAGGCAGATGTCAGAAACTCAATGATCAAACATATTTCACATATGGGTAGGACATCCATACTATAATATTATAAATGCGAAAGTAACTCTGTCTGTCTGTTACCTTTTCACGCCTAAACCGCTGAACCGATTTAGATGAAATTTGGCATGGGAATAGTTTAGGACCCTGGGAAGGACATAAGATAGTTTTTATACCAAAATTCCCACAGGATCGGGATTTGCGCGGGAAATAGCTCACGCGTACAAAGTCATGGGCAAAAGCATACATATATTTCTCGATTTATCCGAGCTGCTCCACAAAGGCGAACAACGCCCTGGTGTTTCTCACCATCTCGCGGAAGGTTTTCGAAATATTTTGCCCCATAATTAGCGACCACAGGGTAGCTTAGCAGTAGATGGGGCACTATCTCGTCCTCTTCTAAGCAGGCTCTGCATGTAGGCTGCCTGTAACTCCTATGACATAGAGGTATTCACTAAAGCATTCATGACCAGTAATGGTGGTTGTGATCATCCACAATTGTGGTATAGTCTTAGAACCTGTTTCGTAAAGCGACCATCAAGAGTGGGAACGCTTTACGAAACAGGATCTAAGACTATTTATTATTACTATTTTACCGTGTTATTTTAGACGTCTTACAACGGCAGCCCACTTCATGCAGGTATCCAATGACTAGTAAACATAAATTTAAAAACCACGTAGACGTAGTTTGAAACATTCTGTTACGAGCGGAGACAGAGCCTTGATTTCCAAGGCATGGAAGAGCGGTGACATCTTTATCAGAGGTTACTCACCCTAGCGCACAACAACGTCATAATAATAAATATTATTTTCAATTTTAAATTATTCAAATGTTCATAAATATGTTTTTTTTAATGAATGTATACTAGTCATTGGATACATGAAGTGGGCTGCCGTTGTAAGACGACTAAAATAACACGGTGTACCTATATTAAAATATATATTAAAATAAATTAAAAGCTACTTATACGAATTTTTTGCGTAGGGTGCTTTTTTAATTTAATTTTTATTTTAAGCTTTTTTTAACTTTTCACTTACCATAGCTTTTGTCAATTTGACCAATTTTTTTATTGATAATATGTTCATGGAATGGACAGTTTTTGTAATATAGTACGCGTCGTCCCTTTCAATTGATACGCCACTTGGGTATATTTGATAATATTTAATTATTCATCCCCACTTTCACTCCCCATTTCTAGTAAATGGCTAAACCAATTTTTAACCGACTTCTAAAAAAGGAGGAGGTTCTCAATTCGGATGTTTGTATTTTTTTTTTTTTTTTTTTTTTTTTTTTTTTTTTTTTTATGTTTGTCCACGCATAACTCCGTCGCTTGCCAACCGATTTGAAAAATTTTTTTTTTGTTGGAAAGGGTATACTTCCCAAATGGTCCCATGAAAATTTTATCGAAATCGGACGAGCCGTTTCTGAAAAATCAAAAAAAGTTGAAAAAAATAATTTACCTTGATGATCTTTTCGTTTACTCTGCATTGCGTTTTTTGTTCGCGCATAACTCCGTCATTTACGAATCGATTTGGAAAATTCACTGACCCACTAAAAAGCGCGAAAATAAAAACTTTTTTGCAAAAAATAAAACCGACTTCCATATCAAAACACTACAAAGCCAAAAATAATTTTAATTTCGGAAGGCGGTGTGAAAAAAAAAAGAAAATACAAAACCAATAACACCGACTACCGAAATTAAAATTATTTTTGGCTTTGTAGTGTTTTGATATGGAAGTCGGTTTTATTTTTTGCAAAAAAGTTTTTATTATAAAACATGTCTGATTGTAATATACACGTCGTGTTCTTTCATTTGATACCCCACTTGGGTATACATATTTGCCAATATTCGATGAATCATCCCGACTTTCACCGCCCATATCTAGTAAATGGTTGAACCGATTTTGACTAAACGTGTCTAAAAACCTATGCTGGAAAACCTGCTTTCTAACAAAAAAAAAAAAATCGCAATCAAATAGGTTCACCTGCTTAGAAGCTACGGTGCCACAGACAGATAAACAGATACACACGTTAAACTTATAACACTCCTTTTTCCGTCGGGGGTTAAAAAACATTAAGTTAACAAGTAGTTGGAATTACATCTATACTTATAATAAATCTGTAGAGAGGTCAATTCTGTACATGAAGTATATTTACAAAATAACTATCAGGGGGCGATTAGGGATCGATACTGATGCCAAAAATGCAATCAGTAAAATTTTTGTCTGTCTGTCTGTCTGTCTGTCTGTCTGTCTGTCTGTCTGTCTGTCTGTCTGTCTGTCTGTCTGTCTAACCGTTATAGAAACAAAAACTACTCGACGGATTTTAACGAAACTTGGTACAATTATTTTTCATACTCCTGAGCTGGTTATAGTATACTTTTCATCACGCTACAATCAATAGGAGCAGAGCAGTGAAGGGAAAGGTTGGGAAAACGGGAGAAGTTACTCCATTTTTTAAGCATCCGTCGCGTGTGCAACCTTAATGGTTAAAGCTACACAGAATCATTTATGACGGAAATGTTCTCCTTAAAATGATATAAAAAATATCCCACGACAGCATATGTCTATCTTTTATGGTTGACTCACAATAACACGTGTAACTCCCGATAGCTTAGCAGTTCGAAGCTTTCTGATTATTATTCTGCTCCGAAATTTAAAACCACCACAACTTTGCAATGGAACTCGGCTAAAAGTAACCCAGTTGCAACAAAATATAATCGAGGCTCAAATTTTAACAGGTTGCGGTGCAGGAGAAACCGTCTTCATTCCCAGAATTCCCATAGTACCAAATAATTTTCCATTCCAATTTAAAATAACGCAATTCCCAGTATCGGTGTGTTATGTAATGACAATTAATAAGGCTCAAGGGCAGACTTTTCATGTTGCTGGAGTAGATCTCGGTGTCAGTTGTTTCTCGCATGGTCAGTTGTACGTCGCTCTTTCCCGGGTTAGCAGTTCTAAAAATCTTTATGTTCACGTGCCGGACGGGTCAACTTTCAACATAGTTTACCCGGAAGCTTTGCACTGAAGTATTTTCGTTCTATAGGTACTTAAGCCTCATGTAAACGTGATCTAAACAATATTACCAATACATTAACTTAATAACACACAAGGAGTTACACGCTGACGGAGTTGCTGGCACAGATATTAACAATAATATTGTGCGGTTCGGTATTGCGTATTTTTCAACAGTATTATAGATTGACATATTATATTTCCCTACTAAATTACGAAAGTAAATCTGTCTGTTACATGAAAATAACTGAACCGTGAGGAAGGACATAGGCTACATTTTTTTACGAAAAACGACGGAAACGTGGACGAAGTCGCGGGCAACAGCTATCTATACTAAAAATATAAGGCTGAAGAGTTTGTTTGTTTGTTTGAACGCGATAATCTCAGGAACTACTGGTTCGAATTGAAAAAATATTTTTTAATTAAATAGTCAATTTATAGAGAAAGGCTATAGGCTATATATCATTACGCTAAGGCCAATAGGAGCGGAGCGCCAATGAAGAATGCTTCAAAATCGGGGTTTAATTTAACGTTAGCCCAAAGTAACTATTCCACGCGGACGGAGTCGCGGGCAAAAGCTAGTTAGCCAATAAATGTATACCTACAATATATAATTATGAATTTATAGGTAGATATAATATATAAATTTATATTCTGAACTAATTCCCAGAACTAATTTTCTATTAGTACTACTCATTAGTCCATACCCAAAAATATTTTTATTAGAAACAGGGCAAAATTATGCCTCTGTTTCTAATAAAAATAATATAAAAGCATTAAAGTAGTAGTAATACCTAGTATTAGTAATTCACTCTCTTTAGGTATTACAAAACGGAAGATAAAACCCTATGACATCAGAGATTACTATAAATAATTAGACATGATATATTAGATTTATCTAGCTTACGATGTAAACAAAGACAAGTGCTAATTCCGAAGGCGTTGGCACGTTACTGATTAAACGTCATTAGTTTTCGATGCCAATGAACCAATGACGCGAGCTGCCGTTCAAAGATTATCATCGTACGATAGAACACAGAGATGATTGATAAGGGACATGAATCTTAGGCTTCGGAAGGGATCCCTCGGTACCTGTGTATCTGTTTAAATTGAGTTTTATGTTGTTGTAGAAATAACGACAAAGATTGCCCATTTGACCCTTGTGGGTCTAATGGTTCGGTCGCAAACTGAGCCCGTGCGAGTGTGCTCAAGGGTTTAATGTTTTACTGTATATAAATGATTTTATTTGTTATAGGTTGAAATCTAAGACTATTCAAAGAAGAGTTTATGTTTTGAATCTAAAACATGAAACTTAATTTTTTTTTATTGATTATAGGTTCGCGTTTGACCACCATCTCACTTGATGGTAAGTGATGATGTGGTCGAAGAATATCAAAGAAAAGTTGAGTCAAGTCCCAAAACTATTCCTAGCCTGTAGTGACTTGGTCATCAAACGTTCGGTGTACTATCAACCTTCGCCTCTAGAGTAATCTAAACCAAAACATTAAAAGTTCCAAAAAATCTTTGCCACGTCTTCAGAGGTATTGCGTACCTCCAGATTATCGTTGAATAGGGGCCCAAAAGACCTCGAACTGGTTTCATTTTTCTCTATAGAAAACTGGCTGGCGATCCATGCAAATAACAATGTTGAATGCAGTTAGTAGCCCTAAGATTTTACATAATTAATACGCCTTTTCGCTTCCCTATCTATCTAGCTCGTAGCTCGTGTCGTGCATTGTAGCTAACAAAACACCGGGAGGGGCAAATAGGCCGGAAAGCATAGCGAAAACTGGGGCATCTGCAGAGCGGTGCGATGCAGTTGCGTAACAACTGCGCCGCATTCTCCCCTGCAAAAACCAAATACAAACAAATATGATTACGTGGAGTCACGAAGCGTATTAACATAACTTTGTTCACGATAATTATAGACATTATTGAAGCCGAGTCTACATTGTTGTATTGTGTCGTCCCGTAGCGTCTTCTGATGCAGTTGACTGACTGCGAGATGTAGAAGGCCTGAATATTTTAGATTGTTTAGTCCATCCCGCGCCACGTCATTACAAAACACATAATGTAAATCTAGATAAAAAAACCTTTGTTTGCACACTCAATTTCTATACAAAATACCTCGCTTATCTACTTTATCTTTTATTTTATCAGTGTATGAGAGCTTAATGTTGAGATATCCAAACTATAGATGACCAACAATATTGTCATTTTATCAATAAAAATCGGTTCATGACCTTATTAGTTTCGTCTATGATGGATACGAAAACTAACAGACTTTAAAATTCATCGTGAATGTAATCCAGTTTCTGGCTCTGCGCCAACGAAAAAACAAGACGATCCTTGCGTGAGACTTGTTAAATGACTTATAAGTTTTTCGTGTGGTGTTAACATTTTGGAATTGTGCCCAAAGCTGCAAAAATTTGTCATTGAGACAAGGACCAAAGGCGTTTTGATGGTACCTGACACAATTAAAGGATGGTAATCTGACACAATTAAAGGATGATGCATGCTTGTCTGCTTGTGGCTAAATACTAACAGCCGCGCATCGTATTATATCGAGATTTCTCACTGCATCCACAGATTACTAAATAGTTACTTCGTAACAGATACATCATCACTCTCATATAAAAGCAAAAATTCCTACGCTATACATAGCCTACAAAATCTTAATAATATTACCAGCTGTTTGCAGGGAGAAGAAATGTACCATAAGTACGCACACAGAGAGTTGAGATTGTTTTGCCCGCCGCGCGACCCACGTCATCGAGCGAATGTCCTAGGGTTGTATATGATGATATCTATACTAATATTATAAAGCTGAAGAGTTTGTTTGTTTGTTTGTTTGTTTGTTTGTTTGCTTGAACGCGCTAATCTCAGGAACTACCGTTCTGATTTGAAAAATTCTTTCAGTGTTAGATAGCTCATTTATCGAGGAAGGCTATAGGCTATATATCATCACGCTAACACCAATAGGAGCGGAGCAGTAATGAAGAATGTTTCAAAATCGGGGGATTTTTTTTTCCACGGGGACGAAGTCGCGGGCGGAAGCTAGTTGGTAATAAAACGAATATAGAAAAACAATTCATTTTCATTTGTTGATCAAATATGTTTCAGTTTAATAAAATGATAGATGCATTTTTTCCTTCCCTGAATTCCCGATTATTAAATTTTAGTGTCGAAAATATCCGAAGCCGCGTAAATAATTTTAATTTCAATAAAATTCGGCGCAAGTAAATAATTAAAAGGGAAACAGGAGCAAAACGTAGGAAAATCAATTGTTTTTAGTACGATCCATTATGACGCTGTCAAAATTATTTAAAAAGGCTCAGGCAGGCGTGTGGCAGCCTAATGCCAGATGTACCGACGGCGATACACGAAGCGGTACGGCGATACTTGAGCGAGTGACGGACGCCTGCTGCATTGGAAAGCACGTTAATCCGTTGGTTCCGTCTGTCATTTGTACATCTTTAACAGTCTTGACGGGTTGTCGTTAGTATCGTGATACCCAGCTACTGGATTATGGAGGTCAAAAAGTTAGTCGATCCATGTATAAAACACTAGCAGCATCCAGTTAGACTGGAAGCCGAGCCGAGCCGAACTTAGTTTTGCAACGGCTAAGCAGATGATGAGGATGTATGCTGGTCAGCTCCAAGAAGTTTCTCAGGTGCATAAGACTACGTGCTTAGCTCAATATACATATTACCACGATATTTGTCCGGAATGTATACCTCCAACTTTACTATGAATGGAAAGTCATTAGCAAATTAGGTACCTACTCGTCTCTGTTTTGCCCTTACCGGCGAAGCATGCAACACAACATCACGCCAGTATTAATTAAATAGGTTTTGGGAGGGGCTACAAGGAGTTTTGTCTAGTTAGGTTGAAATCTCATATACTAGTTGATTGAGCCTTTTTTAGGGTTCCGTAGCCGAATGGCAAAAAACGGAACCCTTATAGTTTCGATATCTCTGTCCGTCTGTCTGTCCGTCCGTCCGTCCGTATGTCACAGCCATCTTATTCCGAAACTATTAAGACTATACATGTGAAACTTAGTAGGTAGATGTATTCTGTGAACCGCTTTCCGATTTTAAGAAAAAAAATATAATAATATTTAAAATAAAAGGGGGTCCCCATACATGGAACTAGAACTGAAAATATTTTTTTTCATGAAACCTATGCGTGTGTGGTATCTATAGACAGGTCTTTAAAAATGATATAAGGGTTTCTAAAACCACTTTTTCACAAAGTCAATCGTTTAAAAGATAAGTGAAAAGTCTAAAAAAATATATGTCTGTAGATCTTAATGTAAACTTTCAACCAAAATTGGTTTGAACGAAATCGGGTCACCAGTTTTTGAGATACAGCATATTTTCTAAAACCAAATATAACTTTGTCATTCATACAAACACTATGAAAAACAAAGTTATTTAGCGTAGTCGTAAATAAGCTAGTTTTAAGAAATTTTTAAGGTTTTTTTTATTCGTCAAATAAATATACATATTATATTATATTATTATAGTTACTACGAAACCCTTCATGGGCGAGTCTGACTCGCACTCGGCCAATTTTTTATATTGGTAATAGGTTCGCGTTTGGCCACCATCTCACCTAATGGTAAGTGATGATGTGGTCGAAGATGGAGCACGCTTACCTAAAAGTAACCTATTCACTCTTGACTTAAAGACCCCTAGGTTATAGCTATCGGCAAACAGACTCCGGAAGGGAATTCCACTCTTTAGCCGTAGGCACAATGAAAGTATTCCCTGTTATTATTTTAGTAGTAGTATTAATAGGTATTGTCACAATTGTCTTGTCTCATTGTATGTTGGATCTCAATTGATGACTTTATTGTAAAAATTCAGCCTATTACGTTGCCACTGCTGGAACACAGGCTCTATTAGAGGCAATGCGCCGTAATCTACAAGGCGGACCTAGTAAGGGTTGGTGGTTATCGCATATCTTCGATTTTTTTGTCTTAGGACATGAATCACGATGTTTTCTTTCACCGATTTGAGAACAGTGGTAATTATATTAATTACACAAAGTAATGTGCAAGACTGGGAATACACGTTTTTATTATAATATACAGAACATTAGAACTATTACTTGGGATTCGATACGTTAGTTCTGAGCTAAGAAATAGTAATTACGGAATACCACAAGGTAGCATTTTAGGTCCTACTTTATTTCTAATATATATAAATGACCTCTGCAGCATGGCTCTCCAAAATGGTATAATACTGTCATATGTAGATGACACAGCACTATTGTTTTCAGACAAAACTAGAGATGATGTATATAAACAAGCCCAGAACTGTTTCAATGTAGTTTCTAAGTGGCTACAGGAAAATCTACTAACACTAAATGCCGATAAAACCAAATACATATTATTTACTCTTAGAAATACTAACCTGCCAGTTACTAACATAAACATTTATGCGCACAAGTGCAGCACGTATGCTGACAATGCATGTGGTTGTATTACTTTAGCAAAAACCGATTATATAAAATATCTAGGTGTAACGATTGACACAAATCTAAATTTCCGTAAACACACATAAATGAATCCTTTTGCCATTAGAACGTGCGCAAAGAGCGGTCTTTAAGGTAGTCACTTTTCGTCTATTTAGATTTCCCACACATGAGCTTTACACGGCATGTAAGTTGCCAACCGGGTGGCAACTTTTTATTCTGAATATAGTAGGTACTACTCCAACACAGTAAGCTTCCTTATATCCCTATAGATAAGAGAAGAAAAGACCTGGTCTGCATAAAGCCTTAAACTACTTTTACACACAAATTTTATGTATTTTTAGGTCCATATCTATATAATAAAATCAACTATATAATAAAATCAACAAGTCTCAAAGTATTTAGAGTGTAAGTAGTAAAAAATGTTGTGAAATGTTGAGGGAATATTTAGCGACATTTAATTACTCAGATACAGAAAAATTGTTAGATGTTACGCAATAAATGTAATAGTGTTTAGTTAGTCATTATTTATTTAAAGTTGAGATTATTTTTCCTTTGTTTAGATTATTTTAATATTTCACATAAAAAGCAAGCTATTAAAGTATAATACGTTAAGTAACAATGTTGGCTCTATGTTCTGTAATCTATTGTTCACCAAGCCACTCAGCGCTGAAAAGTGATGGCCTGAAACACAAGTTTGAATAAACTTACATCAGGCTCGCTATTGTATTCCTAGACTATTAATCATTATGCACTAGATGATTTATTTTAGAGACACTTTAACTTCCACTTACAAATTAATATGTACCTAACCTTAAAAACTGTAACTTCCATGTATAGATTACATTTTTATTTTCCTATATATTACATTTTTCCATGTATAGATTACATTATTATGTGAACTTATGAATAAAATTATTATTATTATTATAACTGATTACTGCTTTTTCAAGTGCTTATATTTATATCAATCAATCAATCAATCAATGTATTTATTTTCATAAGGTTGTTACAGTCTGTTACATAATATAATTTACAATTAAATGAGGAACAACTACATATAAAGTAAGTAACAATTAAGTGGCTCCGGACTACTGCACTCGGATTAAGAGCCAATCAAATGCTTTATAGGACAATGTATAAATTACCTCCTGATTTCAACTCCTTCTCCTTTACTTTTCACGCGATACAGTTGTGGAACTTTCTGCCACCTGACATTAGATACTGCTAAACTCTTAGTTTTTAACAGAAGAATATTAATTAAGACTATCTTTTAATTAGGTAAAAGTTGTATATACATATATATTATGTATTTATCTTTTAATATTAAGTACTAAGTATGTTGCGTAATTGTTACTGATACTGTTATTGGTACCGTCTCTCATTTTGATAGAAAAGTGGGACGAGTAGCCGAAAATTTTATTTACTTTGATTTTCTGCTAGTCAGCTTAAATGGGCCGTAGGCATGTTGGACGATATGATGAACTACTCAGAATGTTTAATATAATATATTTTTTGTTCTGTATATCTACTTAAAATCACGAAACACCACTTTTTTCAGCTCTTCTGAGCATTCTATACAAATACCATTACCTTTGTATCTATATTTCTTTCCCTTATTGTTATCAGTATGTTTTAATAGTAAAATATAAAGTTTCACGAAGTTCGTGACTGGTTAGCCAAAGATGTACCTTGTCTAATATTCATAAGTAGGTATTGTTTGTTCCCAGTTTTTCTGGCGACGGCGCAACCTCATGGTGAAACCGCTGTTGAAGGAGGCCGGCATCGGCGGCATCATTCTAGAGAACCCATTCTACGGACTACGCAAGCCGACTGACCAAGTGTACGTACTACTTAATATTTACGTAAGGGGTGATCCAAAATTACATGGGCACGTTAAAAATTATCTTGTACCATGTCATTAATAATAATATTGTTTTCTTTTTTAAACATTGTCCCTGCACTATGAATTTCCCCGGATTGTGAGTGCATTTTACAAACACCTCGACCTTGAACAACTATATTTGTAGGTCATATCTACAAACATTTATTCCGGTACGGAAATCACACCCGAAACATGCATAATAGATTATAAAATAATGTCAGTTATAATAAGATGCGTAACAGTTTATAAACTTTGGTGCTAGCTTTAAATCTTTCCGGGTTTATCTTAATAAGATACCACGACCCCGAAAGGCAAGATCAAATGAGGGAACATGGTAGGTTTTTAGTTAGTAAAAGACTGACACTCCCTCAGAGTGAGAGGGGTAATTTGATAGTTTTTTTCTCGAAAAAAATTTCGACTTCGGCCAAAACATCGACTAATATTAGCCGAAGCCGAATATGGGACCGAAAATGGCCGAAGCCGATCGAGTGTTCGGCCTGTCAAAAATATTCGATTATACTTGTATTGTTTTCCCAGTCGCTCCTCCCTACACAACGTGTCGGATATCTTCGTGATGGGTGGCTGCCTGGTCCTGGAGTCGCTGGTGCTGTTCCACTGGTGCGAGCGAAACGGACTGGGCCCGCTCGGTGTCACCGGCCTCTCTATGGGCGGACATGTTAGTATGCACCGCTATTTCCCACCCATCATTAATCTTTTCAGCCGGCTTCCAGTCTTTTTCTATTTTCTTTTTTAAAGATGCAGAGATAAAGCCATGTGGATAGAATTTACATTACTAACAATCTTGTTAACCCCTCCAACTAAGCTAAGTGACAGGCAAAGACTATTAAACCACTTGACCGCGCATACAGTGCCCCGACGCTCGAAAACTATTTGTTTTTTCGGCTATATATTGGCTACGGTACACGTACTGTTTTAGTTCTGACCATGAGTAGAAGACCTGTGTGCATGCTAAACAATTACAAATTTTAGTATGCAATTTTTAACGCATAAAAACGCCTTCATGCGCATTGAAGTGGTGTGGAAAAAATTCCCAGAAATCTAGATATTAAATGGATGACATAAGTACATAATTATTATAATGAAATACTACGAAAATTATTTTTTATTTAATCAGTTTATAAGCAGGGGTAAATTTAAAACGGTGGTTTGGGTGAACAAGGACACGGATGAGTCGCGCGTTGATGTATTTTGGAAAAGTGCCTTTCTAATTCTTTTATCCCTTTCTTTCCTTTTGTATTTTTACTGTAAAAATCTGCCGTCACCTTTAACGGCTGAATACGATATCGATAATTATTATAAACTTTGACTTATTTTATTTTTTATTAAATTCAGATACTGTCATAAAATACCTATCTACTTTTAACCGACTTTAAACAAGGAGGAAGTTTGTTTTTCTTCTGTGTGACATGCATATTTTAATTTTAGATTTTAGCAATAGTGTAATGGGTGGGGTAAACCCGCGACATCTTAGCCATTAAGCTATTGATGCTTAAAGTCTAACTAGATGCAGCTGAGTACTAGTATTTTACATGGAGCGACTGTTATCAGACCTCCACAAACCACTGGCTTGATATCACGACACACCTTGGCAAGACCGGTATAAGAGTTTTTCTAACTCCTAGTAACGACTGTCTAAGATATACAAAATTACAGTCGGGACCAACGGCTTAACGTGTTTTTCGAGACACGATGAAAGCTCAATATGTTAAGATTGTCACCCATCCACGGACCGACAGCGGCAAGAGTTGCCTAAGGGGGCGTTCAAGATTACGTAACGCAATTTGGGTGGGCGGGGGGAACTCGTAAAACGTTATGTTGCGTTACGGGGGCGGGACGGGGTCTTTCTTACAACACGTTACGTAACATTGTTTTTTTTTTTATTTTGAGAGTTTATTATTAAAAAAAAAGCTAAAATAGGAGAATGAAGGACGAAAACAATTGTGTGTAAAGCCAAAAATATATAAAAAATAAACAAAATACGCAGGTGTTGCGTATTAAAAATCTCTTGTTTTATTTAGTATTATTATCGAAAGGCAATTGAAAGTATACCAAGGATAAAAACTATAACATAGCTTTTTGCGACTTTAGAGTAAAAATGGGCACTTGAGTGTTACGTAACGTTTAGAGAGGGGGTGGGGGGGTACAGAAAAACGTTACGGCGCGTTACAAGGGGAGGAGGGGGGGGTCAAAAATCTTCAAAAATTGCGTTACGTAATACTTGAACGCTCCCTAACCTTAAAAATCGACCCTTTGTGGCTGTTATTATTCAGCCACGAGGATCTACTAACACAAAAAATGGAAAATCTCTCCAGTGATGTCAACTGAACTTAATTAAATCCATTAACTTGACAAGAACCATGATAATCGAAAGTAGAACACTGACATTGAGAAAAAGAAGTCGGCTGTCACGCTGTGCCAATAATTTGTTCTCAATCAGAAATCGCAACAAATATTGTAGTAGCAAATCAATCATCAGTCGAGCCCAGTGCGGCTTGGCGAGCAAAGGCGGACTTAATGCCGTAGACATTCTCTACCACATGTTCTCGTCATATGTTTTTGAGTTTTGGTTTTAAAACATACCTGTTTCGTCACGATAGCATTTGCGATGAAATGAATGTACGCAGCTCCAGGACCTGATCCGTTCAGTGACAATGCATCCTCTAGGTTCGCTCTTTGCATCGTAGACCTAATCAATCCCTTACCATCAGGCGTGATCGAAGTTAAGCGGTACCTCATCCGAAAAAAGATAACTTAAAAAAAAATCCGTTCTGAGCTCGATTCCACAATCTACTCACAGCTGCTTATAGTATGGTTATTAATTAGTTTGTACATGTTTCCAATAGATGGCGTCACTGGCAGCTACAAACTGGCCCAAGCCTCTAGTACTTGTCCCGTGTTTGTCCTGGTCGACAGCCTCTGCAGTTTTTTTACAGGTATGTCTTGGTTTTTCGTCTAATAGGTATAACTGGAAATAAAATATAATTACTGTGTTTTATTGTGAAAACGATTTCGGAGTTTATCGTACTGTCTTTAAGGTTCAATATCGTTTAGCATTTGATCTTGTAAATGCTACAGTAAATCGAATCGCTTGGCTAAAGCCAAAAGTTTATAACGAACGCCGAAATTATCTGTCAGTAATGCACGAGAGCATGTTGTTATGCAAGAGGCGCAATGCGAGGGCAAGGTCAGCGTGTTATTATTTTTGGTAACTTGCAAGATATTTTAACAACAACAAAACTAACCTTATTTTATGCTCTATATCGCCTGCTTAAGATTCAAAATGCAATAGTTCTCATCCTACAATAAATCTTAAAATTCCAGGGTGTAATGTCGCATTCAATAAACTGGGACTTGCTAGAGGACCAGTACCTATCAGACGGCGAATACAGAGAGAAACTATCCAAAATGGTGACCATTGTGGACGAAGCTTTCCTCGCCGGTAAGAAATTCGCACGAACCTATTCACAGAAAATCCAGATACCATCCAACGACAAAACAGCAGACCCACAAACCAACAGCGAAACGAAAAAGAAATTAGACATAACATACAAAGAAAATGACGACCAGAATCAACAAAATATAATCGATGTTAATAGAAACGTAATAGAATTAAAGAACGAAGTGCCTAAAAGTGTTATAAAGTCTGAAACTTTAGCTCAAATCGAGTGTTTACATGAAGAGCTAAAGCAGTTGTTAGACGAGAAGAAAATTAGCGAAGTGTTGTATAAGAAGCTGACTTCGAACAAAAAGTTTGTTCTGGAGCCCGAAGACATCACAGAGATTAATGACCTGACCGAGCCGAGGATCAAGGAAGTGTTGCTAAAATGTAAAGTTGGTGAGTCTACATTTGTCTTTTATAATGTTGGGTGTTCTAAGGGAGGACGCAAACGGCTTTTAAGGTACTACTTAACCGAGACGCCATCGCCATAGCGACGTAACCACTACGATACTAGAACTGACACATAGTAGCCAGTATTTTTTTCGGGGAGAAAATTATTAAATGACTCTGCTCTGGGTGGAGCGGAAAAGAGTGTCAAACTTCTACTTACTAAAAACGGTTACGTTTGCGTTCCGGGCCAGCGGTGTCTCGTTAGAACATTCCCGCAGCTCCGGCTGATATATATCCTTGTAAGATAGCCTTATGCATGGCGTTTGGGTGAGATATGGCCTCAAAAGGATAAAACTGACGATAGTAACGCTGTGGTCTCACAAAACCCCTATCAGAGATTTTTTCAAATCCGTCACCGATAAAGGGCGGTCGTTTGCGTTCTCGCTAAATATTCGCACATTTTCAACTGTTACAAGCCAATAAAGCAGATATACATGAATATGATATTTGACTGCTATCAAAATTTTATATAAATTAACTGTACCCGCGACTTTGTTTGATCGGGAGGCTTTTCCCGCGTAAATCCGAGCCCTCTATCTTCGGAATTGAAAGTCCCAATCGAAAATCAGTTGTGCTGTTCCAGAAATTGACCCAGGCGAACAGACATACATTTTTGAAAAAGTTTGTGTTTTAAAATCGTGTAAATTTTTATAAGAAGTTGAGAAAAAAGATATTTTGAAATTCAGGCAGACACTTAAACATTTTATTTGAAAGGAATATATAAAATGGGAGTAAAAATTTAGAAGTTATACGCTTATGGCGTTATTCTTCTATGGTTGTGTAAAACATTAATTAGTTCTAGATGAGGCAAATTCACAACGGCGTGCCTTGCAAATGACGTCACACGCAATCAGTGCTGTTCCTATTTATACATATAAATAAAATTGAAGTGTCTATCTGGGGAATCATAATAACTGTGTTTTTCAAGTGCTTATAGTATTTAAAACAATACAAAAACACAAACTTTTTAATTTTTTTGTTTGTATATCGATCTATTTGTTTGTTATACTTAATGGGTTATTTTTTAAATAGTTGCGAGAAATGTAATAAATAAAATCCAGTCAAGTACCCTATTACAAACCCACTCATCACTGCTTACTCAGTTAATATAACGAAATACTTTATTGGATCAGTTGTATATGCGCGAACTAAGCATCCATCATTACAGGTAAGTTAGTAATACACTCGAATCTTTATTCGGCTAAATCGTGGTGAGTCAACAAGAGAGACATTATGTTCATCTTTATCTTTGCTGGATCAATCTACCCATTCCACCCTTTTTACCTTCAAATTAACTAGGTATGAGTATTGTACAGGTTTAAGAAAAACGTGACAGATTACGGTGTTTAGCGGATGCAGATTTTATGTTCAAGTCACCTGTTTATTTATTTAAACTTCGTATGTAATGTTTGGACTTGCTAAACTTACAAGGTCTTGTCTACTAGACAACATTTTGATTCAAAGGGCAGCTTGATATCGCTCTTAGCAATAAGACCGTCATTGTAACCATAGAGATACGAGTAATTATTGTTAAATAGGTGTGTTTAAATTTTGGTGTACAATAAAGTATATTCTATCTATACAACGTGTAACAGAATAAACGCAATTCCTGAAAGTAGTAGGATCAGAACCGGCTTCTAAATAGATTTCCGTCATAAAAACTAGGTGTTAAATTTTGATGGAAAAATCTTTCATTTAACTTAAAATGGAAACACATAACAAATTAATACAATTCTTAATTCAAAGAAATGTGCTCGTGTGCGTGTCGGCCGCTAACATTGCATGAGTGTATGCGTCTGCGTAAGGATATTGATTACGCACATACGATTTGCGTTTAGTAAGGATAACTATTTTATAAAAAATGTCTAGGTTTGGTTTCAATTTATTTAATTACGGATGTTGTTTTATGTCTTGATCACACGTACCGAGCAAACGGGCGAGACAGTAAAATGTTTCTCGGCTGAGAAAGTCATATAAGCAAGTAGCTGTTCACACATCATTTGAAATTAGTACAGTCAATTCAGTTCTAATGAGACTACAATTCAGACACGATGGATCGTAAAAAGATTTGAATGAACCGAAGTGACAACAATCATGTCGGCCGAGTGCGGAGACACGGAGACAGTGCACGTTCAGACCTGCCGAGTGAGCGAGAGAGTCAGTGCAGGGAAGCGGTATGGTGGACTCTCGGCCTAGTACGTAGAATAGAATAGAATAGAATATACTTTATTGTACACCAAAATTTAAACACACCTATTTAACATTATTTCTTAAATCTATGGTTACAATGGCGGTCTTACCGCTAAAAGCGATATCTTCCAGACAACCTTTGGAAGGACTTTCAAAATTAGAACTTAGAACGGGAGCCGAGCTACTGTCTCGCCGCTTCGTTCGAACTAGCACTCGGCACAATGTTTATATCTACCGAGTACTCGGCCGCGAGCACTGTCTCGCCCGTTTGCTCGGTACGTGTGATCAAGGCAATTAGACTTATAATTTATTATTCTAATTGGGGTGTCTGAGTTTATTCCGCTTAATCTGTTACAACTCGTATATCTATGTACCTTGGACTATGTATGTTGTCTTCAGACAGGGCCCATGCAGGCGGACCGGCAACAGACGGGGGCCGCGTTAAAGAATACTTAAGTGTAACCCCCGGTGTAAGTGTACGAAGGAACACGGGATAGTTTTATTCAGAGTCTGGCAGACACCTTCGCCCGCCCCGTGATTATTTAAATTTTAAGAATTATGACCATATTATTCAAATCAACATCGTCAAGAATGTTAAAACACTTATAATAACAGACGATTTTAAAGACTTTCTTTGAAGCTATTCATAAACTAACAAATTAAGCAACAATCTCAAAAATAATAATTTTTTCTTCCAGCCGACCTACGAGACCTATTACTAACAATACAAAAACAGGCCGAAAAGAAATCTTCAAAGAAACAAACAGAGCAATATACTCACGACAATACTATAGTGCTAGAAAGGCCAAATGAAACTTTCATAGAAAGTCAAAAAGTCAACAAAGAACTATTAAAAATAGTAGAAGCACCTAAGAAAGAAATAATAAAAAAGCCGGAGAAATCTTGGAACATATCAGAGTTTACATCAGACTTATGGGAAAACCTGCCCTTCTTGAGGTCGAGTGCCAAAAGTGGGAAGAAGATAGATATAACTAAAATACATTGGAGAGACAGAGAGACACTACAGTTCATGAGAGGGATCATGGATGAATGTACGCATCTCAGCAATTTCTCCGTGCCGTTTGACACGTCTTTGATTATTGGTAAGTTTTTATTGTGCTTGTTTTTGGGGCTGGAGTTTCTTTTTTTTAGGGTTCCATAGCCGAATGGCAAAAAACGGAACCCTTATAATTTAGTCATGTCTGTCTGCCTGGCTGTCCGTCCGTATGTCACAGCCATTTTATCCCGGAACTAGGACTATACATGTGAAACTTGGTAGGTAGATGTATTCTGTGAACCGCTATAAGATTTTAAGAAAAAAATATTTAAAATAAAGGAGGGTTCCAACTTGTTCTATAAGTTGATGTGAACGACTCTGAAATATCTAAATGAGCTACTTCAATCTTTTAAGAACTTTTCCCAATACTTCATAAGGCTACAAATTAATATTTTACCTTTAACTTATTAACGAACGAAAACTTAATATTATGTTTATAAATGCGAAAGTTTGTGAGGATGGATGGATGACTGTTTGTTACTCTTTCACGCAAAAACTACTGAACGAATTTTAATGAAATTTGGTAAGTAGATAGCTGACATCCTGGGATAACAAATTGACTTTTGATACCCGGGAAATCTCTCCCACGCGAATGAAGTCGCGGGGTAAAGCTAGTGTTACATATTATGTGACAAAAAATACAGTGAATTTAGGGCTTGGTGTGGGGGTTATGCAGGAGATCATGGTTAAGTAATAACAGCAGCAGGGTTAAATCTGCAAGGTTAAGCAATGGTTTCCGAGGTCTGTTAGTGGGTGGTGACAATCTTAACATACCGAGATCCCTCCATAATTGGGCAAGCACGCTAAGCCCTTGATCCCAGCTATCATTTGTACATCTTTGACAGTCGTTATTGTTGGTCAGAAGTCAGAAAATCTGACAATAGACTGAAAGTCGCCAATATATGAAAAAAGGCTAAACAAATGATGTGTAGAGTATGCAAATGCCTTAATTGTTTGGTATTTAAACACTAGGATAATAAATGTTAATTTATTTACCGGAAAGTGTTTCCCAGTATCTTAATTACGCCCTGAAGAATCCCACATTTATCGTAGAAAAATATAAACGTAAACACTTTCACATACGATTTTGAGTTATATTTAAAGCCAAGAAGACATATTTTGTCAACGACCCCTCATTATTAGCATTGCGATGCAACGTATCGTGTGCACTGTGCAGGTATGATTATAATTTCAAGTGCGATTTCCCGGAACGATGTGGCTACAGAAATTGTTTGCTATGGAAAAGTGAGGTTGAGTTTTTTGCAGTTGATATGGAGTACTACTCTGTAATGTATTATCTATACCAGTGTTTCCTGTTTGCCGGGTCGCGACCCGGTACCGGACCATCTGACGTTTTAATAGTCTGCGTAAAACGGTATTTGGTCCTGGCATTGTAATCAACGTAACAAAAGCTAAATTTAAAACAACAACTCGTAACAAAAACAAAGGGTACAACTTTCGTGTACGCAAGTGTATTCGGGAGCAAATTGAACGAGAACTACTGACGCACGAATCGCGCGCTCGGAGCGGCGCTACGTCATACACCGCGTCCCGCTAATAACCGCTGACACCTAAAAATCGACTTCCGCGCATTGAACGACTCTTGCCAAGTTATTTGAATACTACTATAAGTGGGTCACGAAGGGGCAGTGTGAAAATTACCGTGCCATGGCAGAACAATGTTTGGGAAACACTGATCTATAGATACTAATGTTATAAAGCGGAAAAGTTTGTTTATTTGTTTGAATGCGTTAATTTTCGAATGTTCTGGGTGGATTTGGATGAAATTTGGTATGGAAGAAGCTTGAGGTAGGTTATAATAGGCTACTTTTTACCCGCCTGCAAAAGATTGGGTTATGTTTTAGTCCACGGGAGTGACTCACGCGAATGAATGTAGTGTAGGTACATACGTATGCATACGCCAAGTATGTTATACAGATATAAGACGTCAACTTTACACATCACATCATCACACATATTATATCATAACTTATATATAAAAGCACTAGCTTTTGCCCGCGACTTCGTACGCGTGGGAAGGTTTTCCCGCGCAAATCCCGATCCCGTGGGAATTTCGGGATAAGAAGTAGCCTATGTGTTATTCCAGAATGTCGAATATCTACGTACCAAATTTCATTCAGATCCGTTCAGTAGTTTTTGAGTGAAAGAGTAACAAACATCCATCCATCCTCACAAACACAAAACATTTATAATATTAGTAGGATTTACACAAAGCTAATATATGAAATGGAGGTCAGATAGCTGCATCCGGTTAGACTAGTAGCCTTTCCTCCTTTACAGTAATACCGAAGTAACATGCCTTGTATTCGACAGCGGTATGCGCGAAGCACGACGCGTACGTACCGCGGGATGACGTGGGTACGCTCGAGGAGATCTGGCCGGGCGCGGAGGTGCGATACGTGGACGCGGGACACGTGTCAGCCTATATACTACACCAATCACTGTTTAGGTAAGTTGAAATTGAAAAACATTTATTCAGATAAAGACACACACAGCCCATCTATACATCGTGGAGGCGCAGCGCCGGGGCGTATTATCGCTGCCTCGAGAAGTCGAGGCGCGGCGGGAAGAGCTCCGGCGCGATCTCAGGGCAGTATGGAGGGAACGACTGTCGCAACCGACGGCCGGGCACGCCGCAATTGCGGCGGTAAGACCCCTCTTTGAGGAGTGGCTAGATAGGCGTCACGGCGTCCTGATCTACCGCATGACACAGGTCCTCACCGGACACGGAAGTTTCGGGAGGTACCTGTGTCTGATGGGAAAGGAGGAAACGCCTGGGTGTCACCACTGCGAGGGTCGCCCTGAGGACACCGTAGAGCACACGGTGCAAGACTGCCCCGCCTGGGCAGAGCACCGACGTGTCCTCACGGCGGCGATAGGCGGAGACCTCTCGCGCCCGGCATTGGTCGAGGCCATGCTGCGGGGCGAGAGGGAGTGGGAAGCGGTCGCCTCCTTCTGCGAAGCAGTCATGCTTCCGAAGGAGGAGGCGGGCCGCGTGAGAGAGAGGATGGCGTCCTCCCTCCAGCCCAGCCGCAGTGGTAGACGCCCACGGCGTCGGACGTCGGCCGACGATCTCCGGCCACCGTAGGCGCGGGCATGCGGACAGCGAGTAAAGGGCAACTCGCTGTCCGACCATGGACCATGCCCGGGTCGACGGCGCGTCATGTTCCACGCGCGCCTCTAAGAGCGTCAGCAATATGACGAGGCCCCCCCATAGAGGGCCGAAGCCTGCCGGGGTCTTGGGACTCATCCCGTTACCGTGACCCCGGTACGTAAAGGGTTATTGAAGGAACACCGTGGATTTTAGTCAGTAAAAGTCTGACAGTCTCTCCCACCCTGCCCGGAGTGGGAGGACTTATTTGATAATTTTACCACGATAAAAAAAAAAGCCCATCTATACATATAATGAAACTGTAGAGGAGGTCAATTCTGTACATTGAATATAAACTAAAAAAATACTCCTAGGGTGTTTCATACAAATAGTAGAAGACAAAAATGTGATTTTTGAAATTTTTGTCTGTCTGTCTGTCTGTTGTGCATCTTTCACGCAAAAACTACTGGACCGAAAAAGAAAAGTCTAGAGCAACTGATTCCACATCAGTTGCTCTAGACTTTTATTTTTCCCACATAAAATGGAAGCTTCATAAAATTTAAATTTCAGTTTTATGTGGGTTCCACATCAGGTAACTTTTTTTTTTTTTTTTTTTTTTTTTATTGATGCCACATTTTAGTACATACGTGCAACAACAGATGGCGCTAGCTGTATTCTACATCGCGGTATCATAATGTTTCGTTTATCTGATGATAAACTTTATCATTACATATCAATTTATTGACTAATCGTTAATTGAAGTTTTGTTTTTATCAAATATCGTTAGTTGTTTTTGAATTCAACGAGTTTCCAACCATCAAGCTATCCCCACTGTGTAGTGTTAATCACTAATAAAGATGTGATAAACGACTTAAAACTTTTAACGAACTTATTAGTTTATTTTTTATCAAAAGTCACTTACGTAAACTGCTTAAGGACGTAAGTTCGAATCTGACGTAAATAAGCTGTTTTTGGGTGCCTTTTCCGACTAATATAAAGAAATTCAAACAAAACTAACAGTTGCAATAGATAGATTACTTCTTTATCTCCAAAGCAGCCGTGTTTAAAATACAAAAAATATGGTTTTTAGTATTGTAAACACGATTTTTCTAAACCTCTGCATACAAAGTTGAGGAAAAAGGGTTAAGTTTAGGATTCTTTTTCTGCTAAACATTTACATATTTTGATTCTTAAAAAATACCACAGGCTAGCAGATATAATTACCTCAAAGTGAGCCTCTTAATAATAACGAAAATGTAACAAATAGCTTCACAAAAAAATAAAATCCCTTTTAAATTTTTCACATATTTTGCTAAAGCGCATGAATCTTAACTGGTCGCATTAAGGGTTATTTTCGTTGGTCACTGTTTAGATTTATTGGACAGAAAAGTGTAAAGAAATTTTAATACGCGGTCAGCCGCCTTCGTGAGTGGACGCTATGTCGCTTGTCAACAGAAATTTGTCTAAAAATAGATCGCTGTACGAACACAAAATAATTCATAATACTACACAATACTTATTTCGATACTTTAAGCATTTTATATGAGCAACTTGAGAAAGTAAGTTTTTTATCTATTGTTTGGGAATAATTGTTATCTTTTTTGAATAAATGTCAAAACCCAAGATGATACCGATTTTTTTAATGGGTGCAAACGACTCGGTTTTTTTTTAAATGTATGTTCCCCGATTACTCGTAACTAGACCGATTTGAAAATTATTTTTATTGTTTGAAAGGCACCTGGTAGGTATATTTCCAGGTGGTCCCATCGTCATCAAGTCAGGATCTGATGATGGAATCCTGTCGAAATCGAGGTAACTCTTCAAATATTATTATTTTTTAAAGTAACTTGTGTAGTTGCTCTCGGAAAATACCATTCGGTGAAGTGGAACTGATGATGAAGACCACAGACGGCTACCGGAACTACTCAATTATAAGTATTTCATGGGTTGCGATTCGATTACTAGAATATGGTTGTTAATCACTTAATACTTGTTAACATGTATATGGTGAAGTTGAGCTGATGGTGAAGTACCTGAAGAACTCCTCAAAAATGAACGGCTCTGCATCGGGAAAAGCAATATTTTGTAAATGGTGATAAGTAGTTTACATTTAGGCTTTTGTAACTAGGTAAAGCACTAGTCGACAAACCAAAACACTAAAAACAAAAAAAAAATACTTCCAACTTGTTATTTTTGGAAATCTGTCTTATGTTTAGTTAAAATAATTTTTTTCATGATATTTTTTTATTTATTTGACAAAAAATACTTACAAATTTCTTAAAACTAGCTTATTTACATTTTTTGCAACTACGCCAAATAACTTTGTTTTTCATAGTGTTTGTATGAATTACAAAGTTATATTTGCGTTTTTAGAAAATATGCTGTATCTCACAAATTGCTGACCCCATCTCGTTCAAACTAATTTTGGTTGAAAGGTTATACTAAGATCTACAGACATATATATGTATAGACACCGCAGCCCCGGATCACAAGGGCAACTGAAGGAACAGAGTGGGTTTTTATTCAGTATTCGTCTGACACTACTTTCCGCTACACCCAGAGCGAAAGGAGTCATTTTGATGATTTTCCCCCCCAAAAAATTGGCCAAGTGCAAGGCAGACTCGCCCATGAAGGGTTCCGAAGTAACTATAATAATATAACATAATATGTATATTTAATAGACAAAAGAAATAACTTGCAAATTTCTTAAAACTAGCTTATTTACATTTTTTACAATTACGCCAAATAACTTTGTTTTTCATAGTAGTTGTATGAATTACAAAGTTATATTTGCGGTTTTAGAAAATATGCTGTATATCAAAAATTGCTGACCCGATCTCGTTCAAATTAATTTTGGTTGAAAGTTTATACTAAGATCTACAGATATATGTATTTTTTAGATTTTTCATTCCATTATTATAGAAGTTAGAGGGGACACACACACACACATTTTACCACTTTGGAAGCGTTCATCTTTTAAACAATTTACTTCATGAAAATGTCTTTTTAGAAACTTTAATGTCATTTTTAAATACCTGTCTATAGATACCACACACGCATAGGTTTCATGAAAAAAAAAATATTTTCAGTTTTAGTTCTATGTGTGGGGAGCCCCCCTTTATTTTAAATATTTTTTAAGTTTTTTCTTAAAATCGGAAAGCGGTTCACAGAATACATCTACCTATCAAGTTTCACATGTATAGTCCTAATAGTTTCGGAATAAAATAGCTGTGACATACGGACGGACAGACAGACAGACAGCTTTGGGGGCTGAGTCACCCGTGTCCGTAAGAGGATACCCGTTTGCAAATCCCTACACGTGGCCCTCGGGTGGTGCTAATCAGGTGACATCAAACAGGTGGCAGGTTAAAACTGCAGGCTTGTGACCACCCACAGGGCAAAGACGTACCGCCAAACGGCCTAGCTGTGTTCCGGTACGATGCCCTGTGTAGCCTATCAAGGAGTTGGGTCGAAGTAGTTGCTTCACTGCTGAAAGACCAATCTGGCTCGCACTAGTGCGGACGTATCGGGAGACTAGTCGCGGAGAGGAGCGGATCCGAGGCACGGTGCGTTGAGTCACACAAAGCCAATTGCTTGGACCTTCTACTGACTACAGATCCAGACCGCTACTCGGTAACGATATCTTCACCGTTAGGTAGTTCCGACCACTGTCTGGTGAAGTCTGTACCCGTCTCCTCTCCGCCCGATCTTAGCCTTAAAGTCATTCGGCGGGTTTGGCGATATAAGTCAGCGGATTGGGATGGCATGCGATCTTTCTTTGCATGTTATCCTTGGCAGCCTACTTGCTTTTCTTCAAATGATTCATCGTCGTGCGCAAACGCCGTGGTAGATGTTTTACGACAGGGGATGGAGTACTACATACCGTTCTCTGACCTAAATTGTTAGGTCAGAGAACGGTATGTAGTACTCCACATTGGTCCGGCAAAGCTCGACCTTGATTTGGCGCCGAATGTGATCGCGCTGAAGCGCTTAAACACGGGGCATACTTAGCATGGGTCGATGCTCGAAACTGCAAAGCAAATGACGTGGATCAGAAGAAGAGAGCCTTCAACAGGGCTGCCAAGTCCAGCAAGAAGGTTTTGCGGAGGGTTCGGTTTGACCACGTTAGCCGAATCGGGAACAAACTCGCTTCATATCCTACTGGCAGCAAAGCGTTTTGGTCCCTGGCAAAGTCGGTCGAATTCAACTTCTGTCGTCCCTCGTAACTTGTGTAGACCCGTCAGGTTTGAGCAGTGGTGGTAACCACTGCTCAAACCAGCAAACTTGTTTGCCGCCCTCTTTGCGGAGTTTTCACGTCTGGATAGTAGTGGCGCTCACCCTCCTGATGCTCCTATTGGATGCGAGACGTGTATGTTGGACATTCGCATCCATCAGAAGGACGTCCGTAGAGTGCTGCGTAATCTTGACGTGAACAAAGCTAGTGGCCCCGACGGGATACCAGCAATTGTTCATAGAACTTGTGCGCCTGAATTGTCTCCAATCTTGACACGCCTGTTTCGCCTTTCGCTAGATGACTGGAAAGGTGCTGAAAGCATGGAAGCTGGCTAACGTTCAGCCTGTACCCAAAAAGGGCAGTCGTGCTGACCCGGCCAACTACAGGCCTATTTCAGTCACGTCCATACTCTGTAAGAGTATGGAGCGTGTACTTAATAGTAAGCTCCTGGCATACCTAGAAGCCAACGATATCCTCAGTGACCGATAATACGGTTTTCGCAAAAAACCGGTCAACTGGGGATCTTAATCTAACGTATGCCATTAATATCTGGAGCGACGCCATTGAGAAGCAAGGGGAAGCACTTGCTGTTTCTTCTTCGGCTTTTTGAATTCAACAAGATTTATCTCGAAGCCAGAAGACAAAGTCCTCAACAATACATGAAAGTGCTTGATGATTATAACATCCAATCCTGTGATCTGAGCACTCAGTTCGGGGTTCCCGAAAAAACGTCGAGCTTTGTTTCTATCATTTGTGGAACTAAATCCTGGCTTTGGCTTGTCCACAATTAATCCCGTTTCATGCTTGAATCGTTGTTTGATTTCGTCTGATCGTTGTTTTACACTTGCTTTTTCCTCTGAAGGCCTAGCTTGCCATTTCTTAATATCTAACTTATAACTAATGTGTAAAAAGCACTCAAACGAACGAATCCAAGCATGTAATGTTGACAAACCCAAGCCAAAATTATCTTGATTCATCATTCTGGGAGTGGCCCCACAAATATAGCATTTCTACGATGAATGTGTCTCTGTCAAAGCATTGCACACTTTTCCATCAGTCATAGTCAGCAGAAGCTTGTGCTTAACAGAAATTTCAGAACCACCAAGATCATAAGATGTAGCCTCCAAGTAGTCGTTTATTTATCCCAAAACCTTATTTGTTTCGATTTTTGTCAATTCCGTTGTTTCTTTGGCAAAAATGAATTTAATTGGACGACAAAACATCGTCGATGATGGACGAGGACTTTGCCAGATAATGTTGTTACTCTCGTCGATTAACCTTAGAGGAACCAACGAATAAACAAAAAGGAACTCATCAGTGCCTTCGCTGTTTTCAAATCTTTGTTTGTAAGCACTATGACCGGAACTTCCGTCACATCCCCATTTACTTATAAGAGATGTTGTGTGATAAACGATGAATTGGGTATTAGATTGGGGAGCACACTTGTGACAACTTCTCTCTGAGCTTCTACTAAACGTTCTGCTGTTTTATTCAAAATAGCTTGTAGCTCAATTTCTGCTCGAGATTGTGTCAAAACAATGTGCTCCTCGGAAGGATAATATGCTTTTTTTGATTTAACAATGCAATCATATGATGGAAACACGTGATGCCCGACTTTCATAATCCACTTTCTAGTCTGTTTATATGAGTAAGTTGTTGATTTTGAATCAATATAATTCGCTAATGCCTCGTCATTACTTAGCAGTCTATCACTTGCACAGCACTTGGTTGTTGAAGGCTAATCCATGTACTTGCAGAAGCTGGATTCTCGCGAATGTCCTTTATAACTCTGGCAACGTTTTTATGTCCAGTTGACCGTGCAGTAACCATAAGCTATTCTTATCGTCTAGGATCTTCAAGAGCGGTTGCTGTATTCCTGCAGGCCACTCCACTGAGTTCGTATAATTATAATATCTCATCGTATCTAACAATACAAGCTCGAACTTGGTTGATATACCGTCTTGTCAAGCGCTTCTCCTCCACATTTATTGTGCGCACAGCCAAGCTGTGGAATTCTCTGCCGGCTTCTGTTTTCCCTGCCATCTTTGAGTCTTTAAAGCAAAAGTAAATAGGTATCTTCTGAGCTCGCTCGTTCCATTGTAGACCTCATCTATCGGTTACCATCAGGCGAGATCGAGGTCAAGAGTGGGCTCATTCGTAAAAATTTGACAAATGCGAGTCAGACTCGTCCATGAAGGGTTCCGTAGTAACTACGCCAAATAACTTTGTTTTTCATAGTGTTTGTATGAAATACAAAGTTATATTTGCGGTTTTATAAAATGTGCTAAATCTCAAAAACTACTGACCCGATGTCATTCAAACCATTTTAATGAAAGTTTTCATTAAAACCTACAGCATTTTTTTTTAATTCTATTATAAAAGTTAGAGAGGGGGGACACATTTTACCACTTTGGAAACGTATATCTTTTAAACGATTGACTTTAAGAAGAAGTAGTTTTAGGAATCGATATAATTTTTAAAGACCTGTCTATAGATACCACACACGAAAAGGTTTGATGAAAAAAAAAAACCCGTGTGGCACTCGGGGACTGCCGCGGTAAAGCTATTGCATAGCATTTTTTATCAACTTATGCAATTATAATTATTTATATATTTTTTTATTTATGCAGTTTTTTTTTCTTTGATATTATTTCAAGTTACCGGGTCAATTATACCACATTTTTAGTTTTAAGCTATTTCTCGCGGCGTTGACATTTTAGACTTTCTTTCTCCTATAAAAAAATGTAAATGTTTCTTATTTTATTCATATTATAAATGTGAAAGTAACTCTGTCTGTCTGTGTGTTACCTTTTCACGCCTAAACCGCTGAACCGATTTAGATGAAATTTGGCGTGGGAATAGTTTAGGACTCTGGGAAGGACGTAGGATAGTTTTTATCCCGAAATTCCTACGGGTTCGGGATTTACGCGGGAACCCCCTTCCACGCGAACGAAGTCGCGGGCAGAAGCTAGTAAGTATAATATAAAAGTACTTTCAATAAAAAAGAAATCATAAAAAGATATGATGAGACCCTGGGTTTGATCCAAAATACTGACGGTTACCAATCCGATTCTTTACTAAACACGCTAATAGAACGTTAGTAACCTGAATTGAAATAACTGACCATATTCGACCGTATTAGGTTTTATTTTCGTTACGGAATTTCTTGATTCGGTCGCCGCGCTCAAAGCCCGCGATAAAAGCTATGCAATCGCTTAAAAATATTTTTAGGTTCAGTTCCATGTATGAGGAGCCCCCCTTTAATTTATATATTTTTGTCTATCAATCGGAAAGCGGTTCAACTCGGCGGAACAGAATACATCTACCTACCAAGTTTCACATGTAGGTAGTCATAACAGTTTCGGAATAAAATGGCTGTGACTTACGGACGGACGGGCAGATAGACAGACATGACGAAACTATAAGGGTTCTGTTTTTTGCCAATCGGCTTCGAAACCATAATAAAAAAAAACTGCACATTTACATCTTGTTGTCAAAGAAATCCAGTACCAGTCATCGAAGTGTACCTACAAGTCACTCCAATAATTTCATGACATCAAACAGCACACAAAATAAAAGCAACCATGAAGCCATTAAAAAAAAATTAAATAATCTAAAGTATCAAAATGACTTTACGTACCCATAATTCGCGGAGCTATTCGTACGTTTGTGTGTGTTTGAGCCTTGTCTATGTAGTGATGCGATTTGATACCTATCAATTTTGAACATGCGTCCTTAATACGCTTATTTACTTTCTTACATTAAAAATAATGAAATTATGTTGTCTGCTTTTTTAGTTGGTTAAGTTTAAGTATTGGTTTTTAAACGAAATTGATGAATTTTCTTTCGTACTTGGCAGGCTTAGGACTGACTGAATGAATAATATTATATAATTATGAAACTAGACTAAGTAGGTTAGTATTATTCTAAGATCTGTATTTATTAATAACTAGCTTCTACCCGCGACTTTGTACGCGTAGGAAGGTTTTCCCGCGTAAATCCCGATCCCGTGGGAATTTCGGGATAAAAAGTAGCCTATGTGTTATTCCAGAATGATAACTATCTACTTACCAAATATCATTCAGATCCATTCAGTAGTTTTTGCGTGAAAGAGTAACAAACATCCATCCATCCTCACAAACTTTCGCATTTATAATATGTGGGATTAGCTCAATGGATTTCCAATTAAACGGCTGATTTCTTCTTAAAAACTCTATTTATTTCTCCTTACAAAATTACACGTCTTATCGTCTTGGTATCGTCCTAGTTCTCCCATTCTATATCCTTTACTTATTCTACATCTTTAACATTCGTTCGCTATCTCTTTCACTCTTTGACTATTTCGTATATCCATCTCTGTCACTCGTTTATGCTTCACATCTGTCATTCATCTTCACGTCTCATTCCACTATCCTGTCATTACGTTCCATTCCTACAGCTCGGCCATTCTGCTAACTGACTGTCCCCAGTCAGATCTACATTGAAAGTACATCTTATTTTATAATTGACAACAAAACTATTAACTTAAAGTAAACCTCCTCTTCAATACATACTTTACATCATCCTAGTAGATAACACCTTACTTTAAAACAATAAATTGTTAACACAACAACTTTAAAACAATAAAATGCTAACACGACAACTTTAAAATACAAATCAAATGTGAATACAAATAAATTTCAGGTTATCACATAACACAACTTATACTAATACCATCATAATGAAATATTAGGTCAAGAACAAACCCCAAAGGTCCCCAACCTAACAAACAACAACTAACGAAACTTACTCACCTAACTCAACAGTATTGCCAAACACTGGCCATGGTTTCATATTATCTGCAGAGGAAGAAGTCACTCGAGAACCATCTGTTCTGTGATCCATCTTCTCCACATCATATCGATCATTTCTTTTTACTTTGGTAATTCTGTATGGTCCTAGATACTTCGGCTTAAGCTTCAATCTAGTACCGAACTGTGTACGTTTGATGGCTACAACATCTACTACTACATATTTTCGACTTTCTTTTCTTCTTCTATTATACGTCTTACAATTTTCATCTTGAACTTTTCTTATTTGTTCTTTAGCCTTCATCTTTAAGTCTTCTCTATTCTGCATGAAATTACTTCTATGCTCTTGCTGAAGCAAATCATAAATTTCAATATCTTCTTTAGTTTTCATTTTTGTACCCAACATGAGTTCAAAGGGAGTAGTGTCAATGCTTCTTTGATATGTGCTATTTAATGCTTTTTGCACCCGGCTGACCTGCTTGTACCATTGAGATGGCTCCTCAATGCATAGCTTTGCTAAAACCGCTATAATTATTCTGTGAATGCGCTCCACTTGACCGTTCCCTCTTGGCACACCTGTTGTTATGGTTATATGTTGAATACTCTCCTTCTCACAATACTCCTTAAAGTCGTTGCTGGTAAATGCGCTACCGCGATCTGAAATCAAACGTATAGGATTCCCAAACGTTTGCTGATGAATCTGTAACTTGTCTATAGTCTCCTTACTGGTAGTCCCCTTCACTGGAAACAACCACACAAACTTTGTAAATCCATCTACAACAGTTAGAATGTAATTATACATCTTCCTCGTCTCTGAAAGAGGTCCAATATGATCGCAATGAATAGTATGCAACGGAATGCTTTCTTTATCAATGCAATTTAAGAATCCCTCCTGTTTACCTTCTTTTTTGGTCGCTAGCAGACATGTTATGCACGACAGTAAAAACTCTTCAATCTTCTTGTTAATATTTTTGATATAATATTCTTGTTCCACCAGTTGTATCATTTTTCTTTTCCCAAAATGTCCCTTCTGGTGTATTCTTCTTAAAATCTCAAATTCTAAATTTCTTGGTATTACTAACCTTCTTTCTAGTCCTTTGTACAATAAACCATCGCTGTAAACATAGTCTTCATATGGCTGAAGTTTTACTATCTCTATAATCGCCTTTATACCTTCATCCAACATCTGTGCTTGCTTGACTTGATCATGTAGGCTTAACTCGACAGCTCCAACAAATGGATTTCTGCTCAAAGCGTCCGCATGTTGCATTTTGCCTCCTGATCGATGTTCAACCACGTAATCATACTCTTCAAGCAATAATACCCATCTGGCTACTCTAGTTGTTAGGTCCTTCTTATTCAATGTCTTCTGAAAGGCTTGACAGTCTGTAACAATTTTAAAGTGTTTTCCGTACAAGTAATGCCTAAACTTCTTTACACCCTCAATAATAGCCAAAGCTTCGAACTCATAGCTACTATACTTCTTCTCAGCATCACTGGTCTTCCTACTGTAGTAGTGTACAGGATGTAACTCATTTGCATAGTCTCTCTGAAGCAAAATAGCACCGTATGCTATTGCAGAGGCATCAGTATGCAATTCAGTTAATAACTGAGGATCATAAATCCTTAACACTGGGCTACTAGCTAAAGCATTCTTCAACATGTTAAATGCACTTCTCTGAACATCTTCAAACACAAAGTTAGCCTCCTTCTTCAATAAATCAGTTAATGGTTTAGCTATCAATGCAAAATCTTTAATATATTTCCTAAAATATGAAGTTAATCCAACAAAACTATGAAGTTGCTTTAAAGTCTTGGGTTCAGGGTACCTGGTTACAGCATCTGTTTTGTCCTGAGAAGGTTGAACTTTTCCATCTTCTATAATGTGTCCTAGGTACTCTATTCTACGACATAACAATTGCGCCTTCTTCCAATTAATCTGCAAGCCATATTGTGATGCGACAGCTAACACTTCTTTTAACCGTTGCAATGCCTGACATTCATCCATAGCAGGTATTAATAAATCGTCAATGAATATCACCAATATTCCCTTTGCTATAAGTTCCTGAAACACCATCGTTACAAATCTCATAAAATACTTCGGGCAAACCGACAAACCAAACGGAGCCCTCAGAAACTCATACTGTCCATTGTGTGTAACAAAAGCAGTGTACTTTATGCTTTCTTTACTGACTCTCAAATGAAAGAAACTATTTTTTAAATCTAACACACTAAAAACACGAGCACCTTTAAGTTTATCTATCAAATCATCAATAATAGGCAGAGGAAATTCATCTTTAATCATCTTTTTGTTTATAGGTCTATAGTCTACACACACCCTAGTACTGCCATCTTTTTTCTTTACTAACACCAAGGGTGAGGAATATTCTGAAAAACTTACACGAATGATCCCATCCTTAAGCCACTCTGATACTTGCTTTTCAACAATCTCTTATTCAGCCAAAGATATACGCCTTGGTCGTTGAGTCACTGGTATATCATCCTTGAGTACAATATGCAATTCTATCGGCGCCTCCTTTACCTGTACTGGTGTATAATTCTTCACACAGTCAATGACTTCTTGTTGCACCTGCTTATCTTGAATAGTACCTAAAACAAACTCATCCTGACTTACCACGCACACAAGCTTTGACAACCAACTGTTTACATTTGGAGTAATTAGTATTGACCCCTTTGACATAATGGTACAAACATCTTTAAGGAATTCTTGACCCAATATTACGCTACACGGCATACAACGCCTAGGAACAACATGAAATGCAATATCTTTATATTCGTGTCCATCTAATAACACACAAGCAGTAAACTTTTGCATCGACCTTACACTGCCGCCTAAACCCACCAGATTCGTGACAGTGTTCACAGACTTAGGAGCCCCAAGATGATCGTAAAGTTCGGTACACACCAAGTTTATCTCACTACCGGAGTCAATTAATGCTTTAACTTCGCACTTATCCACTAAAACTGTTTTGCAAGAATTTTCGAATCGAAACTGTGCCGGCGTTTTTTCTTCGACGTAAACATCAGTGAAGTTGGCGTCAGTTCCCACTGGCATCGCCATCTTGTCGCCGTCGCTGATGTTGGTACTCCTGTCAATGTCATCAGTTTCACCAACCGCAGACTCACGAATGTTCGGAGTGAAGTTAGTCACACACATCGTTCGCTTATCTTCGTGAATGTTCGGTTTTCCGCCTTGCCGTTCACGTTCTCGGTTATAGGTCTTTTCATTCGTATTCGTATTATTTGTTGAACGAAATGAACGAATGCATTGAATAGAAATGTGTCCAAACTCATTGCACTTAAAACACTTCAGACCTTTTTCTTTATTTGGACACTTTGATGATTGATGATTTTTTTCACCACAGCTGTAACATCTCTTGATCCCCGCGCCATTTTCTTGATTTTCAAACTTCTTGTGTCGACTATGATCGTTGTTTTCCGTCCTCATTTTATCTTTGATAGTCTCGTAAATCTTAATCTTTTCTTTTAGGTCCGCATACGTCGTAACTCCGTACAACAACATTTTATTAACTTCCGAGTCGATTATGCCGTCAATTATGTACTTAATGGCAACATAATCTGGCATCTTGCCGCGTTTTCCCATTTCCTTCATGACTAACATGTAATCTAGACACCGTTCGTCCTTTTTTTTCTTTCTGGCGGCCATCATCTCGTGGATGGTTTTACTATCCACCGTATCTGGAAACTCCTTAAGTAATCCAGCCTTTAAATCCTCCCAACTCTTATAGGGTTTTTCAGATCTGAGCCACAGCGCAGCAGTTCCGACCAAAGCCCTTCTGGCTACGATCAGAGTTTGTAGGGCCGTCCATTGAAAAATCTCGGCATTGTCGTCAATGTCCTGCGCCCATTTAGCTACTGAGAATGTCTTGTCTTGCCCACTGAAATTTGGGACAAAGCTCTCATGGAAAATAGCCTGATCACGGTTAAACCCTTGCCTAGCCGATGTGGATGCGTCATGTTCGTCTTCACCGTCGTTGGCTTGGCGGCGATTTTTCCCTTGTCGCGGCGACTTTTCCATATTTCGTCTTTTCTTTCCTTGTCTTTTGTAACTATTGTTACCGTCTTCAAACAGGATGTAATGTTAACCGTCTTCTTTCCGTAATAGCGTCTTTCGTGCAACCCTTGTGCCGTCTTGATTTTTTGCTTCTTTTCAACGGAAACTGGAAATAATGAGCTATCCCGGACGAGCCCCCAAAAAGTTGTGGGATTAGCTCAATGGATTTCCAATTAAACGGCTGATTTCTTCTTAAAAACTCTATTTATTTCTCCTTACAAAATTACACGTCTTATCGTCTTGGTATCGTCCTAGTTCTCCCATTCTATATCCTTTACTTATTCTACATCTTTAACATTCGTTCGCTATCTCTTTCACTCTTTGACTATTTCGTATATCCATCTCTGTCACTCGTTTATGCTTCACATCTGTCATTCATCTTCACGTCTCATTCCACTATCCTGTCATTACGTTCCATTCCTACAAATATTAGTAAGAAGTAAGATAGTAAGACTTGTCAAATAATAAACTACATTTTATTAAATTCAGGCGTACTTAAAAGTTCATTGATCTATTATCTAGTATATGTACATTTTAATTATTTACAAAATTTCCATTATTTCCTCAAACCATCAAGTCATTTATTCACATTCAGAAACATATTTTTTTCTACTTTGCTCGTCAACAACCGGGTCCTCCATTCCGATATTATGTTAAAATCGGAATACGATAAAGTTTTATTACAAAAATTACACACAGCTGTTTTAGTCGCATGATTTCTCAAAAAAAGTTCCAAATTATGTTATTCGAACTTCTACTCGTCATTTTGATACAGTAGTTATTCGAATTTACAGTTTAATTAGCTCACCAATTTGTTTTTGTAGAAAAAGTAGTCAAAATTAACACAATTACTTACACTATAAACTATTTACACTATTATTAACACAATTACCTATTAAACACAATTAACTACACCTAAAAACTATATTATATACAAGTCCAAAACTCACACAATTATTTCCTTGGTAAGAAACAATTCACCACATGAAAAAATGTTTTACACTATTTATGTTTACGTAAACAATTCCGAGTCACAACTTCTAATCAAATTGTTTCGGAAATTCACAAAACATGACGCTTTTCACCGGGCGGAGGAAACGCTACTAAACGTAAAAAGCAAAATTGAAAATAAGTGATAAGCAACCCGTTTAAATTAAATTGGCGCTTTTAAAAGTGAACAACGGAAAGCATATTTAATTTGCTAGGTTTACCAATTTTGAGTAAGTCAACGCGATTCAGCACATAAACAAAAGATGTAAATATTTTAAACCTTAAAATTTTTGAATTAAGGTCGATTTTCGCATAATCATTGTTTACTATCGATTAAAATTGAATCAGGCGCCATCTATCAGTTGTTACATAATTCATTTGAGCACGTTCTTACTTACGTGGTTATGAAAAGAAATTATCAAAACGCGGTTGCGTTTTAATTTTAACATAAAGCGGAATAAACAGATAACTTTAAATGCTTTTATAAACTAGTCTGCTTATTCGTTTATTTTAAATAATATGTTATATTATATGCTTTTCGTTTAAACGCCCACCTCTGATCACTAACAATATGCCCTGGAGGCCCGCGACCTTTCGTTTATTTACACTAGCATTAGTATACGAGGCTTCGCTCCTGTTGCCTTTATCACGATAAAAACTTAACCCGACTTCTTTGCTGTCCAGTAAAAAGCAGCCTATAATCTTCCTCAAGCTTCAAGCTACTTTTATACCAAATTTCATTTAAATCCACCCATTACTTTCGAAGATTAGCGCGTACAAACAAACAAACTTTTCCGCTTTATATTATTTGATTAGATTATCGCCTAAGAAGCTGGGAGTATCTTCACGCGGTGATGGGGGTAACAGTTCTGCTAACTGGTCAAAACTCCCATTTTTAAAGACCTAATATTTGCCTTCGAACTTGTGTTGTTTTTGCAGTGTACGTTCCTATACGTTTGATTTGGCAAGGTAGCTCGGTAACGCAGGGGAACAGTCATCAAACTTTTCGTATATTTTCTATAGCCTATTCTTAAATCAAGGCATTATTGTAACAAATAACAACATGCCTAGGCGAAATAAAGTCTTTCTCAATATTCGAGAAACTCTAAACGAATGAGGCAAGTTAGAGCAGAAGAAAACAATGAAATAAAATGAGGCACGCTTAGCTGCAAGGCGAGATAGTTATGCTGGATCTTTGTCTCTGGAAACAGCTACGTAAAGGGAAGAAAGATTAGTTGCAGCATAGCAGTTGACCGAGACGAATCACAAGTTCTCGCGCCTGTAGCTATAAGCCTGAGGTCTTTAATTCAAGAGTGAATAGGTAACTTCTAGGCAAGCGTGCATCTTCGACCACATCATCGATTACCATCAAGTGAGAAAGTGGTCAAACGTGAGACTATGAACAATTACAAAATTGTAAAGCAGAGTGATAAACGTCTCATAGCCGACTGCGAATGTCACGCTGCGACTCGCGACTCAGAAACTTTCAAGATTGTCAAAGGATTGAAACCTGTTTTTTCTGTTCCGTGATTGAAATCATCAAGCTAGAAATAGGGCCATTGAAAATGAAAACGAACACCAGAGAGAGATTATCAACAGATGATGAATCATCTGTTGATAATTTCCTTATCCTGGACCTCATCAGGAGTGATGGGGGTCAGTGGATTATCAGGATCTTCGACGGGCGGAAGAGAAGTTCTACGTTCGACTTCGGCGTTCACCATATCGAGGTGGGCTTGGTCTACTAGTTGAGAGCTGGGAGAACAGTGGGACTCTAGGCTGTCGGCTAGGTATTCGGCTTTTTCAGAGTTATCGAAGGTGACACTCTTATCGGGACGAATGAGAGGAGGCATTGTAGCCTCTTCAGTGGATCGTAACTTCCTCTGAAGCTGCCAGAAGGCAAGATGGGTGGGCTCAAGTTTGCTCAGTATCTTGTCCCAGCTCGCATTACGCTGCTCGGCAATGCGTTTCCTTACAGCACGCTGTAAGTTGCGCATGTTAGCTTTATTTGCGGCGCAGGGAAAAGCGCTGTACTGTGGCGTAGTGGTTTAGGTGGTGAAATAAAATAAAAGATAAGACCACAGGTTTATAGCATTTATTTGAAAAAGGGGGGTGGGTTCGGTTCACACTGGGTTCCCTCACTGGTCGAAGGTATAGAATGGTACTGCCCTGGGCTCAGGCCGCGACGCACAACAAAACCCTAGTAGCTGACTAAGAAATTATATAAAAGTAACAAATTAAAAAAATACAGTAGAAAATATAGTAATTACCCACTACTTACCGCCACGATGTGTGAGTCAGGTAAATAGCGACCAGTGAAGAAAACCTTGTGAACCTTACCGAGTGGGCGCCACTGTGGCGTCGTGGTTTAGGTGGTGAAATAAAATAAAAGATAAGACCACAGGTTTATAGCATTTATTTGAAAAAGGGGGGTGGGTTCGGTTCACACTGGGTTCCCTCACTGGTCGAAGGTATAGAATGGTACTGCCCTGGGCTCAGGCCGCGACGCACGCAGACCGGCGGGCAGATCCCGTAGCAGGCAGCTCGCGCGCAGACGGGCGCAGAGGTTATGCGGGCAGGCCACACAATAGCGCGCGGACGGGCGCAGAGGTTATTCGGGCAGGCCACGCAATAGCACGCAGACAGTCACAGAGGCAGCGTGACACCCGTCGAGCGGCGGACGTAGAGGTGGTTGATAGTAGAAATCCAAGGCAGTAGAAACGAAGGAGAAGGAAAAAAAACCCTGGAATCCAAAAAGGGTGCTTCCGTAAGCGTGGTGCAGGAATCGTGAGCGCCAGCGATGCGTGCGTCTCCCAGCCGTAAGCCCCACGGAACAGTACCCGGGAAATGGATGGGAAACTCACCATCGCGGCGGTTCACAAAGGTTAAATAGAGATAAGCGTGCGCATACCGCGTGCAACTATATAAAAAGTAACCGCGTGCAAGGCGTTTAAGCTCGTAGCTGCTATGGCACAGCAGGAAAACAATGCTGCGGCTTGCGTACGCTTCACAAATTTAGAAACACTAGTGGAAAGCAGATGACAATGAAATATCACAGTTATGTTCCAGCAGGAAGCCATCTTGACAACCGGGCAATTATATAAATTTACAAACGCTGCAGATTATGGCGAAATAAAAGGATTACAATTTGGCAAGATGGAGAGAAAATGGCAGATACAATGAGCACTTACCCTTGGCACGGAGGGGTTTCTATATAAGTTACTTGCAACAGTAGGCGGCGAGAAAAGAAGCTTCGCGCACTAGAGATTAGAATTTATAGCTGGTCACTACTGCATAAGTGTTGTCACTCCGTGAAACCATAGACATTAGAGATTAGTGTGGTAGTCGACTTCTAGTTTAATCGACTACAACGCTACAGTACCCCGCCTGTTAGCGAAGGATTTTCCCTAGGATAAATCCGCTAGAAGGCCTAAACCACTATTACTGACTACCTATACGTTCATACATCCCATTCATGTGCTTCCATACTATTAATCATTCATCCATCCATTCTAAGTCCATCCCTGACTTGGAAGTAGTCCTAAGTCAGTGACGTACAATCACATACGAGAGGTAAGCTAATTATAGAGTAGTTTAACTCGAGACAGTCAGTAGGAAAAACAGCAAGATAAAGCAAGTGTATCTCTATAGGGTTAGGTAACCTTGGTGGACTGTTGCAGGCTATAGGTAATGTTAGGTTTCAAGGCAAGAAGTAAGTTCATCGTTGAATTTTAAATCATCAAAGTTCTAACAACAATTTAATAATAAGTTAAGGTTCTATTTTATGTTTAGGTTTAAAATTAAATTTTGTTAAAGTTCAAAGCTAAGAGTATTTAAAAAAAAATTTTAAAATTTTTTTTTTTTGAAAAGGTAAAAAAAATTTTTGTTAAAGTTAAAAGCTAAGAGTATTTAAAAAGAAAATTTTAAAAAAATTTTTTGAAAAGGTAAAAGCAATTTGTTAAAGTTTAAAAAAAAAATTTTTTTTTTTGGTGATGGTCCATGTATATGTTCAAATTGGTTTAAGTTTCATTACTGGAATACGCATCATATGTAGAAGTCCATTCGAGTGAGTTTCCGAACGTGAGTGTGATTTATAAAAAATAAATGAAGTCCATATTCATACTGTTGCGAGAATATCCGCACGTTATAGACGAAATTCTAAAAGACAAGTATCCAAGGTTGGCAACTACGTCGAGATGTCAAAGTCAGTACGTAAACGTCAAAAATATAATATGTCAATGATCTTAAATTAAATAGGTTATGTTATGAATCACGCGGAAATATTTTTTAAATGTTATGTTTTAATCTGGTTTAGGGCCTAGATTAATGTTAGAATTGATACCCAGGTAGACTGGAACAGTTTAACCGTGGTGGCAGATAGGTACCAGCGGTTATAAAAAGAAGACAATACAATTGACTATGCTATATATTGTTTTATGAAAAGTTTTAAGGTTAGTAGTGAGAAAGATTTTCAGTTATAATTAGACTATAAAGTTATAGACTACTATGTAAGTAGTTAATAGGTAGGTACGGTATTTTATATAGAAATTACTGGCTTGAAGCTGTTTTCAGAATAGTAGGTTATAATTACAAATAAGAAGTGGTAGATAGATTAATTAGTGTGCGGACACCCATGTTTCAGGGGGCCGTCTTTAAGACATCCATGAGGACATAATAACATAAATAAAAGTTAAAGGTAGTGTACTATGGAGACTACTCTGCCATGATACTAAAGAATCGCCCTGAAGGCCCACTATGTAGACTCTCATAGTCACACCGTAAAGAGAAAATAATCAAAGAGATTCGTTGTGTAGTGTATGTGTGTGTGTCAGCAGAAAGGTGGTAATGGAACTGAAGTTATGTTGGCTTATTGCCATGCAGTCAAGGTATTTAGTTATGTTAAAAGATAAATAATTATAGTTAATTTTAGAATAATAGTTTGGTAACTTTAGTCAGTAGGTTTTAAGTAGGATTACCACACTTTAGGTGGGTGTGAAATATGATAGCTGTAACCAGAGTTATAGTTAACTTAGGTAGTTAGGTACAAGTCGACCCTCCACGACCAATATGTTAGGCGGTCGTGGGTGTGTGTTCCCTTGGCATCGTGTGACCCTGTATGGGGTCAAACACTAGTAGTTAGCTAGGCCTACGGGATGCTCTGTCAGAAACTTTTATAAAGATCTAGACTTGTTCGGTATTTAGCATCCTTTAGGTTATCTAGAATTTCAGAGATATAAGGTAAATTATAAGCATCCTTCTTAGTTACTGAATTTAGCTTGTGACTGTCTAAGCAGAACCACAATTTGCCATCCCATTTAGGTGTGAGAAGTACGGGTGAAGACCAAGGACTTTCACTTGAAAGTTGAGCGAAGGAATGTTGGTGTGAAACCAGTAACTTCACTAGTTGAGTTATTTAGTGCAAATTATACAACTGGAATATGTAGATCCCAAGAGCGTTGGTCATTATTATTGTAGGTAGAAACAGCTGTTATGATTGTCTTATTAGAAGACAATACTTAGAGAAACTGCATGTCACTACAAAAAGTAAGTTAAAAGTAAGTAAGTTATAGGTAGAAACAGCTGTTATGACTGTCTTGTTAGAAGACAATACTTAGAGAAACAGCATGTCACTACAAAAAGTATGCGTTTAGACGTCTAGAGACAGGCAGAGGGCCAACAATGTCAATACTGAGCATCTGGAATGGCCGAGAGCATTCTTTAGGTTTCCCCATGACCTCCAGTGGGGCATGGTTTACTTGTTTATGAGCTAGACAGATTTTACATGAAGTAACGAAGAGTTGGTCTTTTATAAATTAAAAAAAAAATGCCTAGATTCATTATTATTAGATTATATTATATTTATTAGATTGTATTATGCTTATCAGATTGTATTATGTTTATTAGATTTAATATATTTATTAGATTATATTTACTATTATATCTATTAGATTAGATTATATTTAGAATTGGGGTTCTTGTGGCACTTGCTTCAGCCTGCTGACCACTGGCAGAACTATGTGATGTACTAGGGGTGAGTTTACTCAGGAGAGCATTGTTAATTTGTTTTCTAAAGTCAGTGAATGTGCCCTTTTCACCGCCTCTAATAATGACCTCATATTCTAATTCGGCCTTTCTTAGGTGGATAAATTTGATTGGGTTAGCGCTCATTGTGATCTTTACAATTTACAACAAAACCCTAGTAGCTGACTAAGAAATTATATAAAAGTAACAAATTAAAAAAATACAGTAGAAAATATAGTAATTACCCACTACTTACCGCCACGATGTGTGAGTCAGGTAAATAGCGACCAGTGAAGAAAACCTTGTGAACCTTACCGAGTGGGCGCCACTGTGGCGTCGTGGTTTAGGTGGTGAAATAAAATAAAAGATAAGACCACAGGTTTATAGCATTTATTTGAAAAAGGGGGGTGGGTTCGGTTCACACTGGGTTCCCTCACTGGTCGAAGGTATAGAATGGTACTGCCCTGGGCTCAGGCCGCGACGCACGCAGACCGGCGGGCAGATCCCGTAGCAGGCAGCTCGCGCGCAGACGGGCGCAGAGGTTATGCGGGCAGGCCACACAATAGCGCGCGGACGGGCGCAGAGGTTATTCGGGCAGGCCACGCAATAGCACGCAGACAGTCACAGAGGCAGCGTGACACCCGTCGAGCGGCGGACGTAGAGGTGGTTGATAGTAGAAATCCAAGGCAGTAGAAACGAAGGAGAAGGAAAAAAAACCCTGGAATCCAAAAAGGGTGCTTCCGTAAGCGTGGTGCAGGAATCGTGAGCGCCAGCGATGCGTGCGTCTCCCAGCCGTAAGCCCCACGGAACAGTACCCGGGAATTGGATGGGAAACTCACCATCGCGGCGGTTCACAAAGGTTAAATAGAGATAAGCGTGCGCATACCGCGTGCAACTATATAAAAAGTAACCGCGTGCAAGGCGTTTAAGCTCGTAGCTGCTATGGCACAGCAGGAAAACAATGCCGCGGCTTGCGTACGCTTCACAAATTTAGAAACACTAGTGGAAAGCAGATGACAATGAAATATCACAGTTATGTTCCAGCAGGAAGCCATCTTGACAACCGGGCAATTATATAAATTTACAAACGCTGCAGATTATGGCGAAATAAAAGGATTACAATTTGGCAAGATGGAGAGAAAATGGCAGATACAATGAGCACTTACCCTTGGCACGGAGGGGTTTCTATATAAGTTACTTGCAACAGTAGGCGGCGAGAAAAGAAGCTTCGCGCACTAGAGATTAGAATTTATAGCTGGTCACTACTGCATAAGTGTTGTCACTCCGTGAAACCATAGACATTAGAGATTAGTGTGGTAGTCGACTTCTAGTTTAATCGACTACAACGCTACAGTACGCACAGATAGCTGCGTTCTTCTCGGTTATCAGATTCCATACATCGCACACTAATCAATTTCAAAAATTTAGGGGGATGAAATTATTAAATGCTGAAATCATGAAATAAAGGTATATTTATAAGATTAAATAGTATCGAAAAATCATTTTCACATAATTTAACTTGGTAATTAATATTTTATGTACTTTGTTACATCACTCCTCATCTAAACACAACTTCTGGATTTTTAACCGACGACCAAAAGAGGAGGTTATCAATTCGACGCGTATATTTTTTTTAATGTATGATCACCGAGTACTCGAAGACGGCTGAACCGATTTGGAAAATTCTGTTTTTGTTTGATAGGGTATACTTTGAAATTGGTACCATTTGTCACCAAGTCAGGATCTGATGATGGGATCTTGGAGAAATCGAGGGAACTTTTCAAATATTATAGGCACACCTATGGCGTTTTGGGTATTTCTTATAGTAACTTGTGCAGTTGTTCTCAAAAAGTACCATTTGGGGAAGTGGAACTGATGATGAAGACCACAGATGGCCGCCGAAACTACTCAATAATAAGTATTTCGTGGATTGCGATTCGATTACTTGAATATGGATATTAAGCACTTGGTGCTCGTCACAATGCATATGGTGATGTATAGCTGATGGTGAACTACCAGGAGAACTCCTCAAAAATTAACGGCCCAGTATTGGGAAAAGCAATATTTTGTAAAATGTTATAAGTAGTTGACATTTAGGCTCTTGTAACTAGGTAAATTAAAAATCAACCAACTAAAAAGAGTGAAATAAAAACTTTTTAGCAAAAAAATAAACCGACTCCGAAAAAACACTGCAAAGTGAAAAATAACTTTAATTTCGGAAGTCGGTGCCAAAAACGAAAATACAAAACTAAAGACACCGACTACCGAAATTAAAGTTATTTTTCACTTTGCAGTGTTTTTTGGGAGTCGGTTTAATTTTTTGGTAAAAAGCTTTTTTTCTTTTTTTAACGTGCTAAAATTATCAAATAAGTCCTCCCACCCCGGGCAGGGCCGGAGAGACTGTCAGACTTGTACTGACTAAAATCCATGGTGTTCCTTCAATAGCCCTTTACGTTCCGGGGTCACGGTAATGGGATAAGTCCCACGACCCCGGCAGGCTTCAGCCCTCTACAGGGGGGGCCTCGTCATATTGCTGACGCTCTTTGAGGCGCGCGTGGAACACAACGCGCCGTCGACCCGGGCATGGTCTATGGTCGGACAGTGAGTTGCCCTTTACTCGCTGTCCGCATGCCCGCGCCTACGGTGGCCGGAGATCGTCGCCCAACGTCCGACGCCGTGGGCGAAAAAACATCACCACCTGTTTTACAATACCAAACAATAATACAAAGAAAAATTTTGAAATTAAATATTAATTAAGGAGTAATAATCTAAAATATCTGGGAATAAATATCGCTAGGAAGAAAGATGTCATTGAATTAGACGACGCCGACGCCGTGGGCGTCTACCACTGCAACTGGGCTGGAGGGAGGACGCAATCCTCTCCCTCACACGGCCCGCCTCCTCCTTCGGTAGCATGACTGCTTCGCAGAAGGAGGCGACCGTTTCCCACTCCCTCTCGCCCCGCAGTATAGCCTCGACCAATGCCGGGTGCGAGAGGTCTCTGCCTATCGCCGCCGTGAGGACACGTCGGTGCTCTGCCCAAGCGGGGCAGTCTTGCACCGTATGCTCTACTGTGTCCTCAGGGTGATCCTCGCAGTGGTGACACCCAGGCGTTTCTTCCTTCCCCATCAGACACAGGTACCTCCCGTAACTTCCGTGTCCGGTGAGGACCTGCGTCATGCGGTAGGTCAGGACGCCGTGACGCCGATCTAGCCACTCCTCAAAGAGGGGTCTTACCGCCGCAATTGCGGCGTGCCCGGCCGTCGGTTGCGACAGTCGTCCCCTCCATACTGCCCTGAACTTCTGGTTCTTGTAAAAGATTAAGTACCTCAATTGGCATTGTAAGTTTTTGTTTTGTTTTACAGTGGCTTCACTGGTCGATGTAATGACAAAATATTGAATAAATCAATATTTTTTATTGAGGCACCATTACCTAAAAAAACACTTTTTACTATAGAAACCGGCAATCACCGGAAAAAAAATGTATATTTTTGTATAGACAATAGTCCCTATTATATAATGGAATTGAAATGATAATGTACTAATTTGTACTTTTAAATGTAATACAGTTAAAGCTTAGAAAAGTTAGTAAATATCAGTACATTAGTAAATATATATTTATTATAATATAAATTGATCTATTTTATTTTTTGAGCCAGGACGTCGTAGTTTAAGGTCACGCCTAGGTTATACACGATTCTGTCTCTGGCATTTGTCGTGTTGCTGTTCCAAGCGGGGTGTTTGGCGTTGAGATCGCCCGCTAGTAAGACGGAGTCACTCAGGCCGAAGAGAGTCGTGAGATCGCTAGTGAGCGCGATAGGATCGTCTGAAGCAGTAGGCATAAAGCAGGATACAATACTACAATATATCTACATATATCTGTTTATAACTTCATATAATGTAATAGCACTAATCAGTGAAACTTCAAAACTGTGTACTTTAACGGATATCTGATAAATCACGATACGGACGATATTAGCTGATCAGAGTTTTACTCAGTGGTGCGCACTGAAAACTAGCGTTCCACAAAGCGGTTTACTCTCTCCACTCTTATTTTCTCTTTTAATAAACTCTATTACCACTATCCTCAAATGCTCTTACTATCTGTATGCTGATGACCTACAGCTATACGCGCAAGCTGACATTGACAACTTGGACAACTGTATCTCATTGCTGAATGCTGATCTATTAGCTATCAGCGATTGGTCAAGCAAATTTGGAGTTATGGTCAATGTCAGTAAATGCCAGGCTATCCTGATCGGCAGTTCACATGTGCTACGAAAATTGGACACTAGCCGACTACTCCCGCTTAGCTTCAACAATACCGTCATTCCACTCTCGCCACACGTTAAAGACCTGGGCTCATTCATTGACGACAGGTTAAGTTGGGATAAGCAGATTGCATAGGTTACCTAGCCAACGAGTAACATTCACACTGCGATCTCTCTATAGATTCAAGCATTTTCTTCCTTCTAGCACTAAAACCACTTTGGTCCAATCGCCTTCGCGCATCCAAAAACTTACTTCTTCACATTCCTTCTCACCGAACCAGGTTTATTTTATGGCTAATTTCTATGCTATTTCTACCATTAAACTCTGAAACATGCTACCTCTTGACATCAAGAAGGCCGAGTCTAAATTCTCTTTTAGGCGTAGAAACCACTACTTAAAAGCCTGTCATTTTTAGTTTGGTTTTCGCAATAAATATAATTATTGTGAGTTCTCTTAGTCAGAAAGATTATTATAAAGCACCGTATTTATTAGTCTATTATTTTATTTTTTATTATATATACAACGTGTAATCGAGCGGTTATATTCATACCATGGGCACGGCTTCTTTGGGTGATATCAAACGATATTGGAAGGGTTTCAACTCAAAATAAAATACTCTAAAAATTGATACCAAATTTTCCGTTTCGTATGTTTCTTAAATTGAAATCATAACAAACGTGTCACCGCACTACGTAGGTCAATAACTTTCCACGTCACTTGCAAATTACACGATAAATCTCTTCCGTAATTCTGTGCGCCTAGTAGTTGTAGCCTACAGCAAGGCGGTGTTCTTTTGTTGGCGCGAATTGACGAAATAAAAGACGCCGCCGCCGCGCCGCCAAAGCACGTTAATATTATGAATACAGTATTCCGACTTCATACAAACGGACGAAGCGCGAGCTATACCTACGCGCCTCGATATCGGTGTGCGCTCGGTTTGATGACAGTCGCGACCGGCAACTATGCCGCAGTGACAAACGGACGGTGTGTTGTTTTTTTAACAATAACCGCGCGATTTTTCGCTATAAATAAGTTCAAGTACATATTTAATATGACGAGTAGGATATATTGTGCTGTTTTTGGTTGCATGAATTCGTCAATAACGCATCCAGAATAACTTTTTTTAGATTACCTGGAAACTTTGAAAGGTACCTAAGACTAAAATAATTTTACTCAAGTGCTAGTAGGTATGTACATAATGTGTTTCTTTTTAATGGATAAGTATTTCCTTTTATCTCCCGAAAAAAAAAAATGTCTGGATTAATAAATAAAGTGAATAGAGTAAAGGAAAGTGATTGACACGAGTGAAATAGGTAGTTATAGGCGGTTCATGAATCATGATACGGTAGGTACGCTTATGTTAAAACCTCAGGCAGGCCTCCGTCACTCGCTCAAGGTCGCGCGATAAGTACCTACCGGCTAGCCGTGTGTTCGAACGCACAAGTGGCAGAGGGGTGTCGCACGCCCGCCTGTGTAGTTGCGCGCGTAGAACCTTAATAAGCATTTTAACCATGTGGAATTCATGACATTATTTTGCGGTATACTGATGTCAATAATATTCAATAATAATATCAATATCATTTAAGTCTTTGTGTCCATGCTTCCTACATGATTATTTGATCAAACTTTTTATTAGATTCAGAATTTTTGCCGTTATCAAATTTACAAATACCTACAACGTTTAGAGAAGGTAAAAAGCAAATTGACCATTTTATAAAATTAAATCATTTATAAAACATTTTTGTATTTTATTTCATTGGGTCAACCCTAAGGTATTTTCATATCGTCCGACGTCATCGCTCGCTGTGCACTTGAAACGCTCCGTTGAATCAAAGCAGTTAAGCTCATATTTCCTCGTGTCGCTTGACAGCTAGAAAGTTTAGTTAATTATAGCGTAGGTATTTGTCGTTTTGCAGGGAAGAAATGTATCTGTTACGTTAGTAACTTATTAGTAATCTGTGCCTCAGGGCACGTGTGTTTTGTTTTGTTAGTTTGTATAATTCAAAGTAAAGACGTGGTATTTTATTATTAATAATAGTTGTTTATTGTACTGTGTTTATGAATAATACTAGAAAAAATATAAACATGTTTTTTTAATAATTAAATCTACCAATCAAAAAACAACACGCATTTTTATTGAACACTTCCTATTCAATTCACAAAATATTTTATTTGTTTATATAAAAATAGTATATTTACAATCACAAAACTAAATGTAAACGCAAAGTAGGCAAATGCAATTATAATGCTGGAGGCGAGCAGCTCTATCGCATGTTTAAGTACCGCGCGGCCGTAGGCATCTATTTCTAAGATACGGCCGAGTTACAATAATATTACCGTGGCCAAAGCGATGACGCGCGCGCGCAATAAACCATACCTACCTACTTTGTTTACCGTGATGTAAAAATTAATGCGTAATTATTGATTTACAGTTTACTCGTTAATATCAAGCCAGAAATTGCACGTAAACACTGAGATAACAAAACTTACGTAAAAAATCGAAACAAAGTTTAGGTAGGTTAACTAGTTTCATCCTTTATTATATTTATTATATTTATTATTATATATTACAGTTATTACCGAGTAAACAGTAAAATCTTAAAGATTTGCTTAATTTAGTAAACTGACTTACATTTTTAAAGATGGGGTTCGATGTGGTGACCTTGGTATTGTATGCACAAGGCCGCTCGCTTGTTAATGGATACCTGAACATTGCGTAGCGTTGCGTTATTGTCCTGAAAGCGGCCTCAATCCGCAATTTCATTAGGTCCATCATATCACACTGCACTGCATACACTACATACACTAAATTACCATTTTCGGCTCCGACACATACCCCTAAGACGACCCACTGACCCGACATTTTGCAAACACAACAAAAAAAAATCAATTAGGTGTAGCCGTACTGAACTGATACGCGTATTACAGGGATAAACACGAGTGCAATAGCTAAACGCGGAATGTCGACTGACTAGCAAACCAATAATGCTAAATAAATAAAGCTCTGCTATCCTGGTACCTAAATATTATTTCGTTGTAGCTGTCCCAGTTACTGTCCATCCACTACTATTAAAAAATATTGTTCAAGAATTCAAGATTATTTTACATAATAACAGTAATTTCAACTAAACTCCGTTAAACTGTTAAGTAAATCTAACACACCAGAGCAAACTAATTACGCAATTCAAATTCAAAATTGAAAAATCATTCTTTTTTTTTTTTGGGTGGGAAAATTATCAATGTCTCTGCTGACTCTGCTCCCGCCCTGGGTGGGGCGGAAGGAAGTGTTAGACTCTTACTGACTAAAAACCACCCTGTTTCTTTAGTTGCCCTTGCATTCCGGGGCTGCGGTATCTCGTTAGAAGTCTAAATTAGAAGTTGAATTTACCAGGAATAATTGAAACTACATGGACAGCAATTGTTTCACGTACCCGAAGACCCATTAGGTTTACACACATTATTATGTACATTGTGTGTGTAATAACGTAACCAGGGTTCTGTGAGCAAAGGATTTTCAATTCGGCATTAACAATTCCTGTTACTCATGTATCATCGTAGTACTTTTTATTAATTTCTTTTCACAGTTAGACGCAGTTTTGCGACATTTTTATTGACTTAATTTTGAATTAAATAAAGACTAAACTAATGCTCAAACCAATAAAACCCATGTACTACTCACCGACAAAACGTGAACTTCCGATAATTCTTTCGGTTAGTCCTACAGACAAAAATCATGCGTGCTTGCTATTATTTTGTAATAAAAAAAGACTATTAACTTGTTGTTAATAATTTTCGTCATAATTATTAAAAAAAAATAACTTTACTTTAAAAATTACGAACGGAACCCACTGTAATTTTATTTGTACTAGGAGAGGAATAAATTCCGAAGAGGTGTATTGAAATGATGTTTTGGGTTCAGTTGAACATTAATTGTTACTAAATCCTTTTTCTATTCTAAGTTCTAATGGCAAATAATAATGTTTATTTAAGAGGGTGTCGAGCCTACGAGACGCGCGGAAAATAGGTATTTACTGCAGCGGGCTAGTCGTGTGCGTTGTCACACACACAATGACAAGTTCGCTCGAGGCCCGCTTGCCGTTGCACGACGAAGTTTGCTAACTTTGCATTTTTTAATTTTTTGTCGTTATGTTGAATAAACTTGAAAAACGAATATTAATTATTTAGATGGTTTTATTTATCACACTAATATTATAAAGGCGAAAGTTTGTGAATGAATGTGTCTGTTTGCATGTTTGTTACTTCTTCACGCTCAAACGGCTGGATGGATCTAAATGAAGCAAGTAGGTACGTAAATAAATCACAAAAATAAGTTTAATAAATTATACCTATTATATAAAAATTAACGTTTGTTTTTACTGTAGTAATACATTATCCGTTCCCTCACTATTCATCCTATTGCAATAAAACTTTGTATTTATATATTAAACTCCTCAGATTTTTTTTTAAAGAATACTAGCAATGTGGGTACATTTCACATTACTAGCAATCTTGTTAACCCCTCCAACTAAGCTAAATATGCTTGTGTCTGGAGTGGGTTCACGTCAATAGTGTAATGGGTGGGGTTCGAACCTGCGACCTCTCGATCACAAGTCCGACACCTTATCCATTAGCCTATTGACGCCTCGAAACTGGGTAAGTAGCAAGTAAGGGTAGATGGGTATGCAGTACTTATTTGAATAATAAAACCAGTATGAAATAAAAAAAATATAATTATGTAATGTCATAATAAAACCAGACTGAAATAAGTTTTGTTTATTAAAATTTCATTTAGTGCTCGTTTAAATTCTGATGTACTGTCATATTTTTAATAACATTCGGTACTTTATTATATATACGTGGGGCCATACCAAAAAAACATTTTTTCATTAATGCTGTCTAGCGAACTTACTTCGCAGAAAATATAAGCGTAATTTATTTCATAACAATATATGTATCAAGTGTAACTTAATTTAAAAGAAAAAAATAAATAAAAGAAATCTATAAATCTAATGTTATATTGCTTATTATAACATTTTACAAAAATTGGCCAAGTGCGAGTCAGACTCGCCCATGAAGGGTTCCGTAGTAACTATAATAATATAATATAATAATTATGTATATTTACTTGACAAAAAACTAAAACTTACAAATTTCTTAAAACTAGCTTATTTACATTTTTTGCAACTACGCCTAATAACTTTGTTTTTCATAGTATTTGTATGAATTACAAAGTTATATTTGCGGTTTTAGAAAATATGCTGTATCTCAAAAACTGCTGACTTGATCTCTTTAAAACCAATTTTGATTGAAAGTTTACATTAAGATCTATAGATATATATATACAACGTGTAATTTAAAGGGTATATACATACCAAGTGCATGGCTTCTTTGTATGATAACAAACGATATGGCAAGGGTTTTGTAATCCTAAGTCTACATGTGTAGAACTTATTACAAATTCCAGTACACTGATATCAGAGACCGATTTTTTCAAATTAAGAAGAACGAAAAGTATTATCGTGTTATTGGCAAGTGACGTGGAAAGTTATTGACCCTCGTAGTGCTGTGACACGTTTGTTATGATTGGTATTCAAAAAATATGTGAAACCAATAATTTGGTATCAATTCTTTAAGTCAGTTATTTTGTGCTGAAACTGTGCATAGAGACTCCATACCAAATGTTGTCTTCAGCCCTTTTGGTTAGATATGGGGTTTCACTCCATTATTATAGAAATTAGAGGGGGGCACACATTTTACCACTTTGGAAGCGTATATCTTTTAAACGATTAATTTTATGAAAAAGTGGTTTTAGAAACCTCAATCTCATTTTAAAGACCTGTATATAGATACCACACATGCATAGGTTTCATGAAAAAAAAAAATATTTTCAGTTTTAGTTCCATGTTTGGGGGGGCTCCCCATACATGGAACTAAAACTGAAAATATTTTGTAATTTAATTTAAATATATTTTAATTTTTTCTTAAAATCGGAAAGCGGTTCACAGAATACATCAATCTACCAAGTTTTATATGTATAGTCCTAATAGTTTCGGAATAAAATGGCTGTAACATACGGACGGATGGATGGACAGACAGACAGACTAGTAGTTGTAGTAGTTATACATATTATATTATTATAGTTACTACGGAACCCTTCATGGGCAAGTCTGACTCGCACTTGGCCAATTTTTCTTTGGCTAATTCCCGTAGTAGACAGACCTTGTTATGGCACTTGGCGTATAATTTGTCGGACATAGAGGGAATGTCAAAGGAAGCTGAAACTTGTTCTAAACCAGAAAACCCAGCTCCTATCGACATAAAACTGCTTACAGAATTATCGTTCAGATTGAGGTCTGTAGGGCTATCTATCTGGTTCTTTACAATTTATTAATTCTATTTTTTTCGACACATTTGGCAACTAAAATAGAATTTCGATAGAAATCCTTTCTTAGTTGCAACTAGAGAATACAATCCCGAGCATGTTTTTCAATCCCGGGATTACGTGATTCTTGATGCTGAATCCTGGGACCCTGGGGTTATCCCCGGATTAGACTATGTGGTTTCTAATTGGTCTCAAATGTAAAAAATTGGCCAAGTGCGAGTCAGACTCGCGCATGAAGGGTTCCGTGTGTAACTATAATAATATAATATAATATGTATATTTATTTGACGAAAAAAACCTTACAAATTTCTTAAAATTAGCTTATTTACATTTTTTACAACTACGCTAGATAACTTTGTTTTTCATAGTGTTTGTATGAATTACAAAGTTATATTTGCGGTTTTAGAAAATATGCCGTATCTCAAAAACTGCTGACCCGATATCATTCAAACCAATTTTGGTTAAACGTTTACATTAAGATCTACAGATACATATTTTTTTTAGATTTTTCACTCCACTATTATAGAAGTTAGAGGGAGGGATACACATTTGACCACTTTGGAAGCTTATATCTTTTAAACGATTGACTTTATGAAAAAGTGGTTTCAGAAACCCCCATGTCATTTTTAAAGACCTGTCTATAAATACCACACACGTATAGGTTTCATGAAAAAAAAATATATATTTTCAGTTTTAGTTCCATGTATGGGGTAGTAGTATGTTCCTTTATTTTAAATGATTTTTAATTTTTTTCTCAATATCGGAAAGCGTTTCATAGAATACATCTACTTACCAAGTTTCACATGTATAGTCTTAATAGTTTTGGAATAAAATAGCTGTGACATACGGACGGACGGACAGACAGACAGACAGACAGACGGACAGACATGACGAAACTATAAGGGTTCCGTTTTTTGCCATTCGGCAACTGAACTCTAAAAAACGAGTAATTTCTTAAAATATATATTTTTAATTTTGGTACACTACACATATCACAGTATAGTAAGAAAAGAAAAAATTACAAAAAGATACTATACTTTGTAAGAAATAAAAAGATAATAAAACTTATTTCGAATTTTGAAAATACAATCGTAGAAATATCAATGCATCCAAGGTTTGTCTTCCAAGCCTGCTTCGTTTATTACCAACATAAGCAGCAGCTGAAAACGCTCGTTTAGGTTTTACACTGGTTGGAGGAATAGACAATAGATACTTATATGCTGTTTCTAAGTGATATCCACTAATTCCTCCATTTTCAAACAGGCTTATTTCACGTCTAATACTATATTTTGCCAACACCGATTAATTTTGTATTTGTACTTCACGATCTGGGGATTTCATACTCTTATCAATTTCCAGCTATAACTTTTCCTTTAGTGTCAATTGGGGTTGGGATTGGGAGGTTTGTGGCCTTAACTCATCATCTGTTTGTGATCCTGATCTTCCTTCTTCTTCTTCCGTGTCATCTCGACTTTTAAGTTTTTTAACAATACACTTTATTTGCTTCTAAACTAAAGCCTGTGTAGAAACTGGAAATAAGTCATGCCATTCCAAATCCGAAAATAACTGATTTTCATCATCTTTTCATGGATTTTGTAATTAATTCAACACACCAGTCAAATCATCACTTCGTCGTTGCTTCATACGTTCCACTAAGGATGTTTTCATTTTTTGGCAAGTGTCAGCACTTGCCAAAAAATGATTATGCTAGATAGCTGTTTTATAAGAAATTTCAAAGCGGAATCAGCTGTGCATAAATTAGCATCTCGCCGACAGATTGCTTCTACTGTCAATTTAATTGGGGTCAGCTCATCAACAATTTTATTTACTAATTCAAAATCAACTTCTTCCAAACGAATTGGATGATTGAGATCTATAAGAGCTTTTTGAATGAAAGTTTTTAAAAGATAAAATCGCTCCAGCATTGTTAAAAGACTATTCCACCTAGTTTTACAGTCCAAAAGAAGTGAGAGCTCTTTTCCATGTTCAATTTTCATTTATTTTTGAAGTACTGTTTCATTTTTCAATGGTGATCTTTTGAAATACACTCTACAACTTTGCGGATTTTCTTTATTAGCTCATTAATGTTTTCATCTTGTGTTAACTCTGGTATGTGTTATAGCGCAAGGTCATTTTGTGACATTAAGATTAAGTCTGATTCTGGACTGTCTAAGTCTTCTAAATGTTCATCATCATGGATGTCGTCCATATGATCAACAGCCACAGGTGGTTCATTTATAGTATCATCTGAGGTAGATCTGTCTTGCAAATAATTATGTTTTTCATAAAGCCAGTATCCAGGGAAATATCAAATATACTTAGACGCTCTTTCAATATACGAAGACAATTTTCAGCCATACTTTCATACTTCCATAAATAGGAACAAGTCTAATTTCAATTACGTATTAAGTACTAAATTCCAATTTTTTTTTATATGAATGAACGTTGACAGCCAGGTATGGTTTATTGGATGTTGAAGTCCACTTGTCGAAAAAAAGACTAAATCTTTCACCTGCACTTTTCAAATGTTTCAATTCTGCAGTTACTTGCTTTCTGATTTTTTCACTGTAATTCATGACACGCTTTTGATTGGTGACGGCTGACTTTGGTAAATCCGTGTATTTTGCAAAGACAAATTTTCTGGAATCATTTGAAGTTATGAATATACTGAATGGAAATCCATCTAATGCAATCATTCTTGCCAAAACATCATCGAGGCTATCGTCGGCACTTTTAGTAAAATAATCATTTAACTTTCGCTTGGCTGGCGGCGGTGCTGTGTTCAGATCATCAGAATCTAGACTTGTTGAAGCTGATATAAGCTTGATGTTATGTTTTGATGACAAATGTGTATGTAATCCCTTAGTCGATCCATCCAAAGTCTTGAGAATGGCTGAGCATCGGTTACATTTGGCACTATTCCTATCCTTCGCAACTAAAAAATAGCTCCACATTGACGTCGTATCACTGTGTTTTTTATGTTTAACAAAGTCTCCCGCCATTTGAAATACTTAATTTCAGAGAATTGACTTTTAAATTTAAATGACGTAGGTCGTGGGTTTAAATTTAGAAAATATCTTGTAATGAACAAAGTTTTCAATATAATTAAGCATATCTTAAAACTGGAAACATATCTTACAACTATACAATAATATAGGTTATCCATCAGAATTCAGACAGGCTTTAATGTCCTCTCATACCTAATTAACCTGTATTATAGATACATTGTAAGAATGATATTTTAAAAGAGTAACTGTGGAGTTTCTTGCCGGATCTTCTCCATAGAAAACGACCAATTTCGAACCGTGCCCTGCGCCAAACTGCTGACGTTTTATAAGTGCCCATGTAGGCCTATGTGAAATAAAACATTTTGAGTTTGAATTAATATTTTTCTTAAAATTCAAACGCGAGCCAAAAATAAAAAAAAAATCACAAGAAACAGTAGTAGGTATCTCTACTACTATTTTTTAAGAGATAACATAGAGCAATCATGCCAGTAGCGTGCAACCAGCGCACCACGCACCATGAGACCATAAGTCTAGTTTAAGCATATACTAACGGGAACCCGTATGAAATTAGTACTTCCCACAATATGATTATAAATTAAAGCCTGTCTGAATTCTGATGGATAACCTATATTATTATATAGTTGTAAGATATGTTTCCAGTTCTAAGATATGCTTAATTATATTTAAAACTTTGGTCTATACTGCCGTATAGACCAATTAATACAGCACAATGGAATTACAAATAAAAAATATCCGATAAGTTGGTCATCATGTATGTCATTGATATACACTATAAAAAGGAAAGGGCCAAGAATTGTACCTTGCGGAGCACTCATCTTGGCTAGGGATCCTGCAGATGTCGCTCCATTAACAATAACTTTTTGTTACCTGTTTGATAAATATGAAAGAACAAGGTCAGCAGAACACGAATCCACGAACTCCGTAATGGTGTAATTTACAGATCAGTGTTTTGTGGTCAACGCAATCAAAAGCTTTGGAGAGGTCACAAAATATGCCAATTGCATTCTGAGATTTCTCCCAAGATTCCAGAATGTGACGGATGAGCGCTACTCCTGCGTCTGTTGTTGACCTACCTTTCGTGAAACCAAACTGCCGACTATGCAGAATTCCATTTGAGTTAAAATATGATAGCATCTGGTCCAGCATGATTTTTTCGTATATTTTGCTTAATGCTGGAAGCACATATATCGGTCTATAGTTAGAGGGATCACTCTTACAACCCGACTTAAAAATTAGTACTACTTTACTATGTTTCATTAAATCGGGAAAATTACCGCTGTCTATACATTAATTAAATGTGCCTGTTAGGATAGCAGCAATTGAGTCAATAATATTACCAAGAACCCTAACAGATGCACTCCATAAGTCATCAGTGTTTGTTATGTTAAGACTTTGGAATGCTTTTTAATTACATCAATAGAAATGGGCTTAAATGAAAATGTTGGTATATCCTTATTGAAGTTTTCCTTTAAAAAAGATTCTGCTAATAATGGCGAAGAATGTAGAGATTTAGTAACCTCTACTGGAATATTGGTAAAGTAATTTTCCAACTTCTCAGCCACTTTTGACTTATCTGAGATGACCTGATAATCGATGTTCAAAGTCAAATCATTCTAACCCTGTTGGTTTGTGTTTCCAGTTTCTTTGTTTATCACCTTCAACACAGTTTTTATTTTATTGTTAGAAATGCTAATTTTATTACTTTCTGATTTAGATTTAGCTTAGGGCGCATACTCTTTTAAATATCTTTGAGTAGTTTCTTACATAATTATGGAAGGCTTCATCGGAAGTCAATGATTTTTCATGGTATAAGTTGTATAAATTGTCTCAGCTTATTCTTATTCCAGCAGTGGCCCATTCATTAAATTTAGATTTATTACTCATTTGAAAATTTTTAACTGGACATGCCTTACTAAATTCGTGGCATAGTGAAGAAAATAATATCCTGTAATTTTCATTGGGGTCATGGGAGTCAAAATTGGCCATTGAAAGATTACTTAACATGTTATAATTGCCGCTTTTTAACCAACTCAAAGGATACTAGTTGACCTGTATGGTCAGACCTAACTCCACTAATTTGAGACGAGTATTTTATGGCACAATTAGTATAAATATTATCTATGCATTGAGCTGATGTTGCTGTTATTCTTGTTGCTTCCTTGTATGTGCATTTTAAGTTAAATGAACCAAACAATGAAGTAAGCTTGCAGTGTTCAGGTGAATTTACTAACAAATCAATATTTAGGTGACCACAAACGAAAACTAATTTATTATCTCTTATAAGCTTAGGTACTTAAAATTTCTCCCATTATCATTAAGAATGATGACAACTTTGATGCTGGTGGTCTATAAACACTTAAGAAAGTTTGGCCTTCAACTTCTGTACATGCTACCTCACACAAGCAATCAACAGAGCAAGCGGTGATATATTTTTGTTCCTTATATCTAAGAGAATTACTACGTAATATTAAAGTACCACCTCCTACTGAGGACCTGTCGTATGCACTAGTAACAGAAAAATATTAATTTTAAACAACATTCTATCTGGTTTTAGCCAGGTTTCACAAAAACATAAGATATCTATATCATATTTATCTATTAACATTTCCTCATCTAATATTTTGCCGGAGAAACGATTTATATTCTGATGATATAGTAAAATTGTGTTATTATAACTCTCTTTTGTCACATCTAAGGGTTTAAACAATTAATTTCAGTATTATTAGATACCCTAGATAATACTGAATAGTCACTTAACCTAGGATCAGTTAAATTGTCACTAACCCAGTGTAAATTTTAAGCTAACAAAGTAGCCAATGAACTTTCGTCGTAATATCTAAAATGAATGTCAGGATTGCAATCGGTATGCCCAAAAACCTATTACACGATGTTTGATGCAATATTTTGCAATCGACCACGTTTGCTGAGCAAGCGATATAATGCGGTCGCACTAAGTTCGCCGCGAGCTTAGTGTATTTCGAACAGCAACCGGGTGCACTCATTTTCATCATTTAGCGATAATTTTAGCCCTTACGTTACTTTGTTAATTATACTTAGCAATAAACCCTTGAAGGTTATCAGTGTATTTAACTTAGTAGACACACACGATATCCATATTGAATGTTGGAGAAAAAGTTGCATCCACCAAGGATGCAACTTTTTCTCCAACATAATATGGATATCGTATGTGTTTTAAATTAGATTTCAAAATGAAAGCCAGATTTGCAATCACCACACCCAAAAACCCATTACACGATACCCATATCGAATGTGTGAGAAAAAGTTGCATCCGCCATCTTGCATTTTAAAATGAATGCCAGATTTGCAATCACCACCCCCAAAAACCCATTACACGGTACCCATATCAAATGTTTGAGAAAAAGTTGCATCCGCCATCTTGGATTTTAAAATGAATGCCAGATTTGTAATCACCACCTCCAAAAACCCATTACACGATACCCATATCGAATGTTTGAGAAAAAGTTGCATCCGCCATCTTGGATTTTAAAATGAATGCCAGATTTGCAATCACCACCCCCAAAAACCCATTACACGATACCTATATCGAATGTTTGAGAAAAAATTGCATCCGCCATCTTGGATTTTAAAATGAATGCCAGATTTGCAATCACCACCCTCAAAAACCCATTACACCATACCCATATCGAATGTTTGAAAAAAGTCTTCATCATCACTTTCACTTCCTCAAATGGTGCTTTTCGGGAGCAACTGCACAAGGTACTATTAGAAATACCCAAAACGCTATAGGTGTGCCTATAATATTTAAAGAGTTCCCTCGCTTTCTCCAGGATCCCATCATCAGATCCTGATTTCATAACAATGGAATCAACTAGAAAGTATACCCTTTCAAACGAAAAAAAAATTCCAAATCGGTCCAGCCGTCTTCGAGTTTGAGGTTACATACATAAAAAAAAGTTTAAGACGAACTGAGAACCTTCTCCTTTTTTTTGAAGTCGGTTAAAAAGCAATAATAACATCACAAAATAGAAATACGTACTTTTTATGAGAATGGCTTTTTTTTTCGAAAATTTGCACCAACTTTCTTCTAATAATATTTTTTTTTACATTTTCCCATAATAAAACAATTATTGAAAAAAAAAATGTTAAAGAAATATATATTGAACAATAAAAAGTAATTGTTGGGTATGCATAATAAATCGTACTCAAAAAACAAAAAATATGACTTATGTTATTCAACGGATTGCTGCAATACATACGTACACAATAGATCGCGAATTATCGTTACCGGCGAAACGCTCCACGATGAGACGTGACCCCTCTCTGAGCTCCCGTGGACGACTGAATTTTCGACCGGTGTACGTTGCGTATGGTTCAAAATAGCGCGCAAATTAGAAGAAAAAATTAAAATTAAAACAACCAAGCGACATTTTTGAAATGTTAAAGCTGTAAATGATAGTATTATAATTAGAGAATAATATGAATTGAAGTTTATGAAAAAATTCAACAGTTTACTATCAAAATTCAGCGACGCACGAGCATGTTTTGTAAGGATTTTTGTCCAACTTTATGTATTTTTATTTAATAAACTATAAAATATTTTTAAATTTTGCCAACTATGTTTGCTAACACATTTATTCTAGTGTTCATTACATATTTTTTGTATGGTAATTAAAGTACTATTATAGGTTATATTCCTTTAGTTGTGAAGACCGTTTTGAGTTATTTTACTCGGCGCAGGCTTAAGTAATTTGTGGTAGGATGCACGTAAGGATTCCATTTTTATTATCAATTCAATGGTACGAGCTGACGATTTTTCGAAACAATAAGCAACTCGATTCAATAGTAAGGTGAATCGAATCTCCTGGATCGTATGTGTAAAAATTATTATGATAAGGGCATATAAATAAGTTCATATTTGCCCAAAGTATTGTGCTGACAATCATAAACAGCGAATAGGTAGGTTTATCTATTTCAAACAAGATTAATTACATAATATGCCGACACTTTTTAACTTGTCCGCATTGTTTATGTTAGCACTAAGCAAAGATTGAAACATTTTACGGTTTGATAGAAGTTCTTATTTCGAATGACATAGCTGTATTTTATAAATTAATCGCTCGGCGTCGCACGGTGGGCTGAAAAACGGCTTTCATAGACTTAGGCATTTTATTTTGCAAGTGCCAGTTTTTGTGCCGGATATCACTTCTATTTGTTATAACAATATACAAAAATGACACCAGAATTGATTCTGCACAAAAACGAAGGAATTATAATTTTTTTACGAAAATTTTGTATGGAGCTAGTATGAAAAATCGAAATATCTCTGAAACGGCAGCGATAACCGTAATATCCTTATAGGAGGTTTTAGTACTAATTATTTATGATTTTTTGACATACGTTACATAATGGTTGTAGATGCCTTTTTGTTTTTTAAATCGTCAAAATATTTTTATTTATTTTTACATATTAAACGTTCCTTTTAGTGTTTAAGTTGAAGAATTCAGAGCTTTAACAACTCTTAACATAAAATAGCATCACCCCTATAGACCTGAAGGACTAGACAGAGGTGTGTAGTATCTTGTTGATCTTGTAAGATTTCCAACAATACCAAATAGTTGAATATCAGTGTCAAAGTGCCCATGCTGTCGCTTCTTTTAGAAAGATAGGGGAATGAAATTGTTAATTGATCATACCCTAAAAGTATGATTACAACATAACCGGACACATAATAATATCGACACAAAAGGAATTTTAAAACCTTGCATACGTTCAAAATACAAAATAACATATTGTGTAGTCATCTAATGAGTCTGATGACAAGTAATTAAGTAATTAGAATGATGGTTGTAGTCTTCTGATTCTAATGAGCCTATTAATTGATTAAATGATTTGAAATATCTCGCAACAATACCAACTAAGAACTGCATTCACCTTTTTATAATTAGTGAGCTAATGTGATTTGCTAATGTTGGTTAGTTCTACTATGAGTTCTACGAAATGTTTTTGACGATTATAAATTTTTATTATCATATCTTTTATAACTTTAATGAGGGTAGTTAACTAATTATTGACTTTATACAATAAAAGGGCTATAATTTTGTTCCATAATTTAGATTGTTCACAACCGTGTAACTGCTAACACTAAAACTATTTGCTTTGCGACTACAAAATCTTAGAATGGAAAGTTTAATCACCAACTTAGATTTGTTTGTTCTTCTAAAAAGTGAGTGTCCTTCATTTAATCATGAAGTATTGTTTAGTGCAATTGTGTCCCGCATAGGCGATTGCCTTTCTGCCGAAGATCAAGTAACTCTCAAAGAATTTTGCCGGAGATTCACGCGAGCTGCTTTAAACAGGTGGCAGAAATCTAAACGATTCTTTGATAAGTTTAGAAATACGTACGGAGAGTGGTTGCAAGCAAATATTGATTGGCCGAGTTGCGTGCAAACTTTAATAAATCAAGAACCAACTGTTGATGAGATACCAAGAACACGCTCAGTCTCTCCAGAACCTTCGACATCATCGACTGTTGGAACAATGACAAAAAGGTCCCGAAAACCATTCAAAGATCTGGGAAGCAAACAGAAAAAGAGAAGGTCTAGTGAGCACATAGGCGAGGATTCCTGTGAATTGGCATATGCAGCTGCAGCACGTTTAAAAGAAGAAGGTTATGAAGATATCGCATCTGTAATCAATTATATGATCAAAAATCCAGAAGCTGCCGTTAAAATCAAGGAAAGCATTAAGAAAACAGTAATATTTACACCAGAGAAAGCACTTGGATTGCTTCTTTCACTTAAGCTTTCAAAGTGGCAATATATTACGTTGCGAGAGACTGCCATTCGGGAAGGTGCTAAGGATATTTACCCATCCTACTATAAACTGCAACAAACTAAGCTTGCATGCTACCCTCCTAATCAATCAGTATCAGTTACGGATTCATCAGCTAGAATTACACTTCAAGCTTTACTTGACATCACGGTGAAGCGGATTCTTCAAAGTCTTTCTGATAATGTGGAAAATAAGCAGTTAAAGCTGATATCGAAGTGGGGATTTGATGGTGCTTCCAATCAAAGCCGATACAAGCAGAAAATGGACGGCGAGCATGATGATTCAAGCATTTTCATGACCTCCTTGGTGCCACTGAAACTGACAGATGGAGATAATACTATATGGACAAACCCGAAACCATGCTCAACTTTTTATTGTCGTCCGGTTCAGTTCACTTTTGTAAAAGAAAGCCATGCAGTTGTCATTGATAACAAAAGAAAAATGGATGAGGAAATTGAGGCCCTTAACCCCACAGAGTGCATTAATAGTAACAGGGTGACTCATAAACTAATGATGACAATGGTCGACGCAAAAGTCTGCACGTACCTTTCTGAAGCTAGATCAAATGCATCATGCTACCTGTGCTTAGCAAAACCAACAGAAATGAACCACTTAGATGCTGTAACATCAAAAACTGTGTGTTCTGACATATATGAATTTGGCCTATCATCCCTACATGCCCGTATAAATTGCATGGAATGTCTGTTACACATTGCGTACAGACTTGACTTCAAACAGTGGGCAGCAAGAAGTAATGAGCATAAAGATATGTTACAAAACAGAAAAAAAAAACATTCAAAATAAATTTAAAGAGGAGCTCAATCTGTTAATTGATATAGTAAAACAAGGCTCGGGAACTACCAATGACGGGAATACCGCAAGGAAGTTTTTCGAGTTTCCCAATAAAACTGCAGCTATTACTGGGTTGGATCAAAACCTGATAAAAAGATTTGCTGTTATTTTGCAAGCAATAACATCTGGTGAGAAGATCGATGTCATCAAATTTAAAGATTTTGCTCGCAAAACAGCAGAAAAGTACGTGGAATTATACGACTGGTACTACATGTCATCAACCGTACATAAACTATTAATACACGGAGCTGACATAATCGAAAAAAATGATATTGTCCCGATTGGGACTCTCTCGGAAGAAGCCTCAGAGTCTCGAAACAAAGATTTTAGGAGGTTCCGGGAACATCATTCGCGGAAAAGAAGCAGGCAAGATTCTAATCAAGATATCCTAAATATGCTTGTTGTTTCTTCGGATCCTTTTCTAAGTGCACAAAGGCCGAAGTTAGATGCCAAAAGGAAGACAACCTTTTTTGCTGAAACTCTCGACCTAATACAGTTTCCGGAAACTGAGTTCGAGTTTGTAGGTATATCCGATCTGGATTCTGACTCGGAATTGGAGTCCGACAACGAAAGTTGTAAAGAAAATTTGTAAAATTTAATTATTTTTCTTTATGTTCTTTTGTTATTTATGTTAGTTTATTGTACCAATATGTTTAGTTAATAATTTCATAAATTATAGTTTCAAATATGTATTTTGTATAATTGAATTTATTAGATATTATTTTTGTTACTTCTGTTTTATTTAAATTACCTATCAATAAAAAGTTTATATACAGTCTTTTTTTTTTCACATATTCTTAATATTTGGGGAAAAAGCATGCTTCCTAACGATGTTCTTAACTTTGACACAGTTCATGGATCGTTTTGAACAGTTTCATATGTTAAAATAAATAATGTTAGTACTATAATCCCCTATAAGGATATTATTATTATTATGTGTCCGGTTATGTTGTAATCATACTTTTAGGGTATGATCAATTAACAATTTCATTCCCCTATCTTTCAAAAAGAAGCGACAGCATGGGCACTTTGACACTGATATTCAACTATTTGGTATTGTTGGAAATCTTACAAGATCAACAAGACACTACACACCTCTGTCTAGTCCTTCAGGTCTATAGGGGTGATGCTATTTTATGATAAGAGTTGTTAAAGCTCTGAATTCTTCAACTTAAACACTAAAAGGAACGTTTAAATATGTAAAAATAAATAAAAATATTTTGACGATTTAAAAATTATAATTCCTTCGTTTCTGTGCAGAATCAATTCTGGTGTCATTTTTGTATATTGTTATAACTAATAGAAGTGATATCCGGCAAAAAAACTCGCACTTGCAAAATAAAATGCCTAAGTCTATGAAAGCCGATTTTCAGCCCACCGTGCGTCGGTCGTATTCTGTATTAGTTTAGTTAGTATTGTTATGTTACCCGACTACATCTGTAGCTGTACCATCTGTATGAAAGTCATTAAATTACACCGGAAAGGTTATCAATTATTATTTATTAAAAGTTTAGACGTACCTACCTACCTGACTGGCAACTGTAAATATGTCATAAAATAAAGGTGTGTTAAATGTTATTTAAAATTTTGAGTACGATTTTTAATGAATTTTTAGAAGATCGATTCAAGAGCATGGGATTCGATCTGTGAATTGAATAAATAGGGGGGGTGGAAGATTACTTTGTAAATAATAATTATCTACAAAGTAATCTTCTACAAAAGGACAACTACGTAAAAAACCAACAAGTGTGTAAATGATACACGTGACAATGCAAGCAGGTTTATTTAGATAAAGAACAAAGGCGAAAAAATTGTTAATAGAATATTTGAGCGTCTATAAATGTCATATTTGCGAATGTTAATAAAATAATTTCTTAGTTTTTTTCAAGATATGCTTATTAACTGACCCACTCTAATAAAAAATATATTTATTTTGGAAATACAATTGACTAATACGATCACAAGGGATTAGATTATTTTTTTCCTTTACAATTTGACTTTATGTCTTTTAGCCAATATTGTCTCAGTTGAAAGTTCTCTGCTGGTTTCTCTGCCATATATTAGTAAATATACTTCAATTATTTAAAGTGCTTTGCCCTTATTGCTTAATTATACTTTACAAGCGTATTGATAAACCATAATAAATATAATTGCAGATTTTTGTTAAGAATTTTGCTGAATAAATAAATACTAAAACAAAGTCATACTGCAAGCAAAGTATGGCAACAATACGACATGACATTGACATCTGCGTAAGGTGTATTGACAACTGCTGCTATCTCGTGTAATGTCGGTTGTGTTTCCGTGCTTTTGAAATTATTAACTGCTTCTGTGTACAAACTCAGTTTTTCCTTGCGACTAGTCCTTGCCTAAGGATTTCGATGAGCTGCTATTTACGCCGTCGACGTTTGCTTTGACTTTTTTGGACTGCGATTCTACCTCATACTTTGGACTTTATTGTTTGTGCATCCATTTGTATATCACAACTAGTATTTGCGTGTTGCGCAAGGTGCAAGCACCTCGCGTGTTCAATGAAAAAAAATAAAAAATGTGGGGGGGGGGAGATGGGGGGGGGGTTGCACAATTATTTGGTCTAAAGCATTGCCCCTAGATCCGCCTAAAGGGGGTGAGAAGGGGGGCAAGGGGGGCGACTTTGAAAAATGGTTTTTACTTTACCGAGCCTCCTCTATACGAATCTGTAAAAAAATAAAAATACGGGTCTCGTAGTTTCCGAGATACGATAGGGAGGGGTGAAAAGGGGAGGTTTGGCACTTTTCCCGTAGGTTTGAGAGTTACTTGTTTACGAATCAGTCAAAATATACCCACCTCCCCATCCACCATCTGGGAGAACCATTGGACGTAGTTATGCAAAAAGGATCCATTTCTCACTTTTTCCGAAATTGAGTTGTATTGATATCTTTAATATATCACCCTGAAGATGCGTTTGGTATAAATAACTCAATTTCGGAAAAGATAGATAGATAGATATACTCTTTATTGTACACCATAATAGAATTAAATAAGTACTTAAAAAACTACAAAGGGTGTTACAATGGGCGCTCTTATGGGCGGTAAAAGTTTGGATTGAATCCTTTTTGCATAACTACGGCCAGTTATGTCAATGAGTGAGTGAGTGAGTCAGTCAGTCAGTCAGTGGTAATCTAGCTTTATATAGTATAATAACTAGTATTTGCGTGTTGCGCGAGGTGCAAGCACCTCGCATGCTTGTGAAAAAAAAAAAAAAAGTGGGGGGGGGGGGGGTGATGGGGGGAGATGGGGGGGTTTAGTATTTGCGTGTTGCGCGAGGTGCAAGAACCTCGCGTGCTTGTGAAAAAAAAATAAAAAAGGGGGGGGGTGATGGGGGGGTTGCAGAAGTATTTTGAGTAAAGCATTGCCCCTCTAAATGAATCTGAAAAAAAAAATGTTCCAAGTCTCTTAGATTCCGAGATCCGCCTAAAGGGGAGGAGAAGGGGGGCGGGGGGGGGGGACTTTGAAAAATGGTTTTTACTTTACCGAGCCTCCTCTATACGAATCCGTAAAAAGAAAAAAATACGGGTCTCGTAGTTTCCGAGATACGATAGGGGGGGGGGGGGAGAAGGGGGGGGGGAAAGGGGAGGTCACAAGCACACGAGGTGCAAGCACCTCGTGTGCTTGTGAAAAAAGAAATTGGTATTTGCGTGTTGCGCGAGGTGCAAGCACCTCGCGTGCTTGTGAAAAAAAAAAAAGGGGGGGGTGATGGGGGAGATGGGGGGGGTTAGTATTTGCGTGTTGCGCGAGGTGCAAGCACCTCGCCTGCTTGTGAAAAACAAATAAAAAAGGGGGGGTGATGGGGGGTTTGCAGAAGTATTTTGACTAAAGCATTGCCCCTCTAAATGAATCTGAAAAAAAAAATGTTCCAAGTCTCTTTAATTTCCGAGATCCGGCCTAAAGGGGGTGAGAAGTGGGGCGGGGGGGGGGGGACTGAAAAATGGTTTTTACTTTACCGAGCCTCCTCTTACGAATCCGTAAAAAAAAAAATACGGGTCTCGTAGTTTCCGAGATACGATAGAGGGGGGGAGAAGGGGGGTGAAAAGGGGAGGTTTGGCACTTTTCCCGTAGGTTTGAGAGTTACTTGTTTACGAATCTGTCAAAACATACCCACCTCCCCATCCACCATCTGGGAGAACAATTATGTCAATGAGTCAGTCAGTGAGTGAGTCAGTGAGTGGTAATTTAGCTTTATATAATACAACTAGTATTTGCGTGTTGCGCGAGGTGCAAGCACCTCGTGTGCTTGTGAAAAAAGAAATTGGTATTTGCGTGTTGCGCGAGGTGCAAGCACCTCGCGTGCTTGTGAAAAAAAAAAAAAAGCGGGGGGAAATGGGGGGGGGGGAGGTTGCACAATTATTTCGACTAAAGCATTGCCCCTCTAAATGAATCTGAAAAAAAAAATGTTCCAAGTCTCTTAGATTCCGAGATCCGCCTAAAGGGGGGGAGAAGGGGGGCGGGAGGGGGGGACTTTGAAAAATGGTTTTTACTTTACCGAGCCTCCTCTATACGAATCCGTAAAAAGAAAAAAATACGGGTCTCGTAGTTTCCGAGATACGATGGGGGGGGGGGAGAAGGGGGGGGAAAAGGGGGGGTTTGGCACTTTTCCCGTAGGTTTGAGAGTTACTTGTTTACGAATCTGTCAAAATATACCCACCTCCCCATCCACCATCTGGGAGAACAATTATGTCAATGAGTCAGTCAGTGAGTGAGTGAGTGAGTGGTAATTTAGCTTTATATAATACTAGAATTTGCGTGTTGCGCGAGGTGCAAGCACCTCGCGTGCTTGTGAAAGAAAAAAAAAGAGGGGGGTGTGATGGGGGGAGATGGGGGGGGTTTAGTATTTGCGTGTTGCGCGAGGTGCAAGCACCTCGCGTGCTATCTTTAAAAAAAAAAAAAAAGGGGGGGTGTGATGGGGGGGTTTAGTATTTGCGTGTTGCGCGAGGTGCAAGCACCTCGCGTGCTTGTGAAAAAAGAAATTGGTATTTGCGTGTTGCGCGAGGTGCAAGCACCTCGCGAGCTTGTGAAAAAAAAAACAAAGAGGGGGGGGGGTGATGGGGGGGGGGTTGCACAAGTATTTCGACTAAAGCATTGCCCCTCTAAATGAATCTGAAAAAAAAAATGTTCCAAGTCTCTTAGATTCCGAGATCCGCCTAAAGGGGGGGAGAAGGGGGGCGGGGGGGGGGGACTTTGAAAAATGGTTTTTACTTTACCGAGCCTCCTCTATACGAATCCGTAAAAAACAAAAAATACGGGTCTCGTAGTTTCCGAGATACGATAGGGAGGGGGGAGAAGGGGGGTGAAAAGGGGAGGTTTGGCACTTTTCCCGTAGGTTTGAGAGTTACTTGTTTACGAATCTGTCAAAATATACCCACCTCCCCATCCACCATCTGGGAGAACAATTATGTCAATGAGTGAGTGAGTGAGTGGTAATCTAGCTTTATATAGTATAACTAGTATTCGCGTGTTGCGCGAGGTGCAAGCACCTCGCGTGCTTGTGAAAAAAACTAAAGCATTGCCCCTCTAAATCAAGTATTTGCGTGTTGCGCGAGGTGCAAGCACCTCGCGAGCTTGTGAAAAAAAAAAAAAAGAGGGGGGGGGTGATGGGGGGGGGGGTTGCACAAGTATTTCGACTAAAGCATTGCCCCTCTAAATGAATCTGAAAAAAAAATGTTCCAAGTCTCTTAGATTCCGAGATCTGCCTAAAGGGGGGGAGAACGGGGGCGGGGGGGGGGGGGACTTTGAAAAATGGTTTTTACTTTACCGAGCCTCCTCTATACGAATCCGTAAAAAGAAAAAAATATGGGTCTCGTAGTTTCCGAGATACGGTAGGGGGGGGGGGAGAAGGGGGCGGAAAAGGGGGGGTTTGGCACTTTTCCCGTAGGTTTGAGAGTTACTTGTTTACGAATCTGTCAAAATATACCCACCTCCCCATCCACCATCTGGGAGAACAATTATGTCAATGAGTCAGTCAGTGAGTGAGTGAGTGGTAATTTAGCTTTATATAGTATAATAACTAGTATTTGCGTGTTGCGCGAGGTGCAAGCACCTCGCGTGCTTGTGAAAAAAACTAAAGCATTGCCCCTCTAAATCAAGTATTTGCGTGTTGCGCGAGGTGCAAGCACCTCGCGTGCTTGTGAAAAAAAAAAAAAAGGGGGGGGGGGGAAATGGGGGGGGGGTTGCACAATTATTTCGACTATAGCATTGCCCCTCTAAATGAATCTGAAAAAAAAAATGTTCCAAGTCTCTTAGATTCCGAGATCCGCCTAAAGGGGGGGAGAAGGGGGGCGGGGGGGGGACTTTGAAAAATGGTTTTTACTTTACCGAGCCTCCTCTATACGAATCCGTAAAAAACAAAAAATACGGGTCTCTTTCCGAGATACGATAGGGAGGGGGGAGAAGGGGGGTGAAAAGGGGAGGTTTGGCACTTTTCCCGTAGGTTTGAGAGTTACTTGTTTACGAATCTGTCAAAATATACCCACCTCCCCATCCAACATCTGGGAGAACAATTATGTCAATGAGTGAGTCAGTCAGTGAGTCAGTCAGTGAGTGGTAATTTAGCTTTATATAATATAATATAATGGGAAGTCGTGTAATGCCTACTCGAATAATGTGTGTTACCTGCCGCATAAGTGGAAGTGGTCAATGGATAATTTAAAAGAGATTTTAAATTACTGAGGTAAGAATATTTCTATAGATCACTTCCCCACATGATGCAAAACTTCCAGATATCAGCAGCTTTACTAAATAAGTTTGGTGCTCGCCTGCAAGACAATGAATATGCCAAAGAAATATTAAACACAATTAGGCAAAATATGAATTTAGAAAATAATCTGGATAGTATGGTTGAGGCTGTCAATATGAATAGAAGAACTTCTAATTTCCAAAACATAACAGCAAACAGAAACAATGTTTACTTTCCTGTCTTAGAATATAGAGACCTCATTCTATTCGCCCTGGGAACGTACCAAATACGACAAGCACGTTCATATTATGGTGAACATGTACGTTCCACGGCGGATACAGGATTGAGGTATGCAGTGAGTGAGTAAATTCATATGAATGCAATCTTAGAGGTAGTAGTGATACAACCCTTATTAGAGGCAAAATTAAATCACGCCATGTTTCTAGAAAGCAATTCGTATAATTATATTAATAGAAAATAATGTGGCCGGCCGTGCAGGAATAATAGAGTACTGTTGCAGTTGCTTAGTGGGAAGACGAAGTGTCGGATGTTGCGCGCATACCATGACGGTAGTTTGGTATCTCGGATGGGCCAGACATGAGACAAATATTACTACACCAGCAGGTTTTTTGGACGATATTATCATAAGAGAAGATGAAGAATAAATATATACATATATAAAACATTTTTTTTCATTTTCATAAGTAGGTACCTATTACCTACTTTTATAGTATTTATTTATTTAATTCGACTAAGATCCATATTTGAGGATGGCAAACAAATGTTCCGACTGATGGAAAGTGATCGCCGCGGCCTATATGGATCTGTATTACAAAAGGCGTTGTACATGCGGTGCCATCCTAGAGACAGAGCCGCAATTAACTTGTAAAGTTGTAATACTTAATGCCTGTAATTATAGCTTTCATAACGCATAGTTACTTGTTTAAAACAGATTTTCGATATAATCAACTTCTAATACCTTGGAAGTGGCGGGGGACCCATTTTTTCCTGGGTGGGTAAATCATCGAATGACTCTGGCTCTAACGCTCTGGATAAAACGTAATCCCTTCCGCTTTACCCAGAGCGGTATCAGACTACTACTGACTAAAAACCCACCCTGTTCCTTCAGCTGCCCTTAAGTTCCGGAGCCGTGGTATCTCGTTAGAACATTACCGGGGTTGTGCCCCGGCAGGCAATGGCCTTATGGGGCCCCGTCACTGGTGCTGACAGCTCTTTGAGGCGCGCGTGGAACACGATGCGCCGTTGACCCGGGCCTGGTCCTTACCGGACGGTGAGCTACCCCTGCTCGCCGACCGTAAGCCCGCGCCTATGGTGGCCGGAGATCGGCTCGCGATCCCCGACGCACGGGGCGACTTCCGCGGCGGCTGGGGCGTGAGGAAGAGAGTTGCCTCTCCTTCGCGCGTTCGGCCTTCTCTTTCGCTAACCTTACTGCTTCGCAGAAGGAGGCGACTGCATTCTATTCCCACTCGCTCTGCTCCAGGGCCAGCGCGAGAGGTCACCGCCGCCGATAGCCTCAACGAGGAAATGGCTAAGCTCTGCCCAAGCGGGGCACACCTTCACCGTATGCTCCACCGTGTTCTCCGGGTGGTCCACGCAATGTCAACACCCGGGCGTGTTCTCCCGCTGAATCCGAAATAGGTACCTCTCAAAACACCCGTGTCCAGTAAGCACCTGTGTCAGGTGGAAGGTGAGGACGCCGTGGCGTCTCTCCAGCCACTTCTCAAAGACGGGACTTATCGCCGCGATTGCGGCATGCCCAGCCTTCGGTTGCGACAGCCACTTTTTTCATGCTGCTGTGAGATCGTGGGCGGGAGACCCCTGGCCAACTGACAATGGCTCACTACTAGGTCTATGTTTTCCACACTAGCGTTGACTATGGATATAATCAAGTCTGCGGTACCAGTCTGCTTGCTACCAATAAATTGGTTTACGTAATAATAGCCAGACATAACCTCTAAAACTTCTTCAACGAATATCTTTTTTTCAAGAGTTTCTTTAATAGTGGATCTTAAGGCAAAAATGATCATGAATTGAAACTCTATACTCTTGTATATTTTCCATTAATAGACGCTACAAAATTATGCCAACAAAAATTTGTTACAGGATTCGCCATTGTTCTTTGATACCTAGACTAATTAATTGTATTGTAGCTAGTTCCCAAAAATAATCAAAGTTTAGGAAAAGTCAGTAATAATATTTTGTAAACAAAAAATAAAACATGCGGAACCTTTTATTCAGAAATACCAGGAGTAAGAGGTTTATTTTTATTTACAAATAGTTCACTGACACCGATCAGCTGACTAAAGCCCGATTTACACTTCAACAAGTACAGTAGCGAGTTAACTTGCGTCATTGGCGAATTAAGTTGTTAATGTACTACTACTTAACTCGCTTTTGCCGTTCAAACTACAATAACAACTTAACTCGCCGATGACGCAAGTTAACTCGCTACTATACTTGTTGAAGTGTAAATCGGGCTTTAGTGCTAGTAATGTGCTTATTTCAATTTGAAAAGTTCGGTTTCTAGTATCAATGTATTAAAAATTCTCATTACTTCCGAACATGTAGAGATAAGATTAAAAAACCCTTCCAATATCGTTTGACATCACCCAAAGAAGCCGTGCCCTTGGTATAAATATACTGCCTTCGTTACACGTTGTATATATCTGGGGGCACGGCAGTGCCCCCGCCAAGTCCAGCAAAAAAGCGGCACGGCCGTACCATTCTTTTCTCGAAGCAATTCAGGCCATTTTCGACCCCCTATAACTTCGTTGTGGATAAAACTAGAAGCCTAAATTTTAACAGTAACCAAACAGGCATTGTATAAACACGGTATATTTCAAATTTCATTCAATTTGAACCAGTAGTTTAAGAATTATAACGAGTCAAAGTTCCTTAATTTTGTTAATTTTGTCACTCACTGACTGACCGATCATCAAAAGTCTAAGGCACTTCTAGCAGACATAGAAGCTTCAAATTTAGAATACAATTAGTGTTTAGTATATGAATCAAGGAAAAACTATAATATTTTTCAATTTCGTTCCAGTTTTCTAGATACATCAACTGCATAAATAACTTTGTAATCCCATAAAATATATAGGATTACAAAGTTACATTTGCAGTTAATTAATCAGTGTACCTGTATAATATAATGAAGTAATAGATGTAGATGGGTACTTTTCTTTTCTTGGTGAAAAATATCATCGAATGACTTCTTCCGCTCTGGTGTATCAGAATTCTACTGACTAAAAACCCATCCTGTTCCTTCGGAAGCCCTAAAGTTCCGGGGCCGCGGTATCTCGATGGAACTTTCCCGCAAACCTCGACAGGCAATGGCCCTATGAGGCCCCGTCACTGGTATTAACAGCTTTTTGAGGCGCGCGTGGAACACAACGCGCCGCCGACCCGGGCCTGTTCCTTACCGGACGGTGAGCGACCCCTGCTCGCCATCCGCAGGCCCGCGCCTACGGTGCCCCGAAATCGACTCGTGATCCAAGACGCCCGGGGCGTCTCCCCCGACGGCTGGGGCGCGAGGAAGAGAGTTGCCTCTCCCTCGCACGTTAGGCCTCCTCCTTCGCTAGCATGACTGCTTCGCAGCAGGAGGTGACTGCATCCCATTCCCTCTCGCTTCGCACCATGGTCTAAACCAGAGCAGGGCGCGAGAAGTCGCCGCCGCCGATCGCCTCTATGAGGATACGACGGTGCTCCACCCATGCAGGGCACACCTCGACCATATGCTCCACCGTGTCTTCCAGTGTAGATAGGTACCTAGATATAATAATTATGCTCAAAGGTAACTTGTTAAAAGGTCAACGGAATAAAAAAGCAAGAAGTATTAAGAGTATTGGGGAGTATTATGTAGAGTAAATTGCCCGAAATTGCATAATTACTTACTTATAGATTAACTTTAACCGAGACGTTTGACGAGTGCGGCATTAATTATTACTAACTAATGCAAAAGACGTACGTGCGTATTCATATGTGCGTATCAAAGCCTCCGAAAAAAACCCATAGAGACAGGGAGTGGGCTTTGAAAAAAACTTTAGCTGAAGTTCAAGAAGTAGTACCGGAAAATAAAAAAAAAGGAAGGCTACCTACAAAAATAAGAAAAGCTCATAAGACAGAGAGAGGGCTTTAAGAAAATTCGTTGTTGGTATAAAAGAAGTAGAAGTAGGTACCGGAAAGGAAAAAAGTAGGACTTTCTACAAAAAGCAATGAGATCCCATAAAAAACAATACTTGTCAAAAAACCAAGTCTCGTAACTTAGTTGTTCTACCGTAAAAAGTTGTCAGATCCGTGTAATAATTTATTCAGTCCCTACTTAAGGGACCTTCTGTCTTAAGTTGTTACGTAATTATCTAACCTAACGACATCTTATAGTGACCATATCAATATTAAAAATCTTTACCGTTTTAAATAAATAGATTGGCTTGGCAATCGCAATAAACAATTTAATTTATATATGTATTACTTGTGAGATATATTGTGTTTTCATGCGATGGCCGAGTTTTGAGGCTTTTTTTTAATGTATGTTCACCGATTACTCGAAGACGGCTGAACCGATTTGGAGAATTCTTGTTTTGTTTGAAAGGGTATACTTTGAAATTGGTCCCATTGCCAAGTCTGGATTTGATGATGGGTTCCTGGAGAAATTGAGGAAACTCTTCAAATATTATAAGCACACCTATAGTGACTTGAGTATTTTTTATAGTAACTTGTATAGTTGCATTCAAAGAGCACCATTTGTGAAGTGGACCTGATGATGAAGACCACAGATGGCCACTGGAACTACTCAATATTTTATAAGTAGGAATAATAAGTATTTCATGGCTTCCGCTTCGATTACTTGAATATGGTTATCAAGCACAATATGCTCGTCACAATGCATAGTTATTTTGTAAATATATTTCATGTACAGAATTGACCTCTCTACAGATTTATTATAAGTATAGATAACTATCAGGGGGTGATTAGGGATCGATACTGATGCCAAAAATGCAATCAGTAAAATTATTGTCTGTCTGTCTGTCTGTCTGTCTGTCTGTCTGTATAACCGTTATAGAAACAAAAACTACTCGACGGATTTTAACGAAACTTAGTACAATTATCATTCATACTCCTGAGCAGGTTATAGTATACTTTTCATCATGCTACAATCAATAGGAGCAGAGCAGTGAAGGGAAATGTTGTGAAAACGGGAGAAGTTACTCCATTTTTTAAGCTTCCGTCGCGTGTGCAACCTTAATGGTTAAAGCTACACAGAAATCATTTATGACGGAAATGTTCTCCTTAAAATTATATAAAAAATATCCCACGACAGCATACATCTATCTTTTATGGTTGACTCACAATAACACGTGTAACTCCCGATAGCTTAGCAGTTCGAAGCTTACTGATTATTATTCTGCTCCGAAATTTAAAACCACCACAACTTTGCAATGGGACTCGGCTAAAAGTAACCCAGTTGCAACAAAATATAATCGAGGCTCAAATTTTAACAGGTTGCGTTGCAGGAGAAACCTTCTTTATTCCCAGAATTCCCATGATACCAAATAATTTTCCATTCCAATTTAAAAGAACGCGATTCCCAGTATCGGTGTGTTATGCAATGACAATTAATAAGGCTCAAGGGCAGACTTTTCGTGTTGCTGGAGTAGATCTCGGTGTCAGTTGTTTCTCGCATGGTCAGTTGTACGTCGCTCTTTCCCGGGTTAGCAGTTCTAGAAATCTTTATGTTCACGTGCCGGACGGGTCAACTTTCAACATAGTTTACCGGGAAGCTTTGCGCTGAAGTATTTTCGTTCTATAGGCACTTAAGCCTCATGTGAACGTGATCTAAACAATATTACCGATACATTAACTTAATAACACACAAGGAGTTACACGCTGACGGAGTCGCGGGCACAGCTATTAACAATAATATTGTGCGGTTCGGTATTGCGATATTTTTCAACAGTATTATAGATTGACATATTATATTTCCCTACTAAATTACGAAAGTTAATCTGTCTGTTACATCAAAATCACTGAACCGTGAGAAAGGACATAGGCTACTTTTTTTTACGAAAAACGACGGAAACGTGGACGAAGTCGCGGGCAACAGCTATCTATGCTAATAATATAAGGCTGAAGAGTTTGTTTGTTTGTTTGAACGTGATAATCTCAGGAACTACTGGTTCAAATTGAAAAAATATTTTTAATTAAATAGTCAATTTATAGAGAAAGGCTATAGGCTATATATCATTACGCTAAGGCCAATAGGAGCGGAGCACCAGTGAAGAATGCTTCAAAATCGGGGTTCAATTTAACGTTAGCCCAAAGTAACTATTCCACGCGGACGAAGTCGCGGGCAAAAGCTAGTAGTAAATATTATTTTCTATTTTAAATTATTCGAATGTTCATAATTTTTTTTTAATGAGTATACTAGTCATTGGATACATGAAGTGGGCTGCCGTTGTAAGACGACTAAAATAACACCGTGTATAATATATATTGAATTTAAAACCTAGACTACTCTAAATCCTCGTGGTAGTAGGGGTTCGAATTATGAATAATTAAGAGCCAATAACAAAGACCAGTCACGGGAGAGAAATGTACATTTAACTTAACCCTGCTGTTTAAATGACTTTCTTGTAGAACCCCAAAAATAGCAATGTTTTAGTTAAGTTACTTTCTTTCTAAGAGTGCAAATTATGGGCTGCCACTGTCATAAATTCCAGCTCAGAAGATTGTCATTGAACGCATGACTTCATAAACTATGACTCTACGACCTGGCTGTGGAAGTCTGCGACAAAGATATCAGATCATCCTTAAATTGAATTTTTGTTCACAGGGCTTGCATCAAAGAAGCATTCGAGCGCTCAAAGAAGCGGTGGCAGGACGGTGCTCATATTAACTGACGATAGCTTCTAATGTAGCTGTAGTTCGACGTTCCTTTACATTTAAGATGCTCACTATAAGCTCAACGGTTGAGACACGGCTGTCTTTGAAAGACAAGCCATGAGCTTAGGTGGCTCACCCCTCTATAAACTTAAAGAATAGGTCATATTGATCTGGGATGGTTTGAGGTGCTAATCCCATGTGCCAACACCCTAATGATCTGTTTTGTCATACTTTACCCGAGGTATTTATGTGCAATAATCGAACCCTAAATGCAATAAGTATTTAGAGTTTTGTATCGTTATATGTTACTTTCTTTTTATATATGAATATAAAAAATGCCATTTTTCTTTTGAAAATGACAGTGCCATTAGTATTTGTATTTAGCACAAAAAAATTACATAAAGGCTAATATTGCCTTTGAAAACGTTCGGCGCTTTTTAACTTTTGTTTAAAGTTGAAGTTGTAGTAATTAAGAAATCTTCGAACATTCAAAATCTTTGGAAAAACGAACGAGAAATATGTGATACATATTATGAATTTATCGCCCTATTGGCTTAGTAGTCGGTTTCCCTGAAAGTTGGTTTATATTTTGAACGACTGTGTTAGTCAAACGAAAAACGCCTTAAAGTATATTAAACAAAAACAATTTTCAGTTTTTCTCCGAGTAAATAACCTAGTTTTTATTGGGCACTTAGTTGACACCCTGCTGTTCAAAAGATATGCATACTATGTATATTGGCAGAGTGGAAATGTATGTCCAGTGGCTTTTGAATTCCCACTGGCTCTCAGGCAGCCAAGTTAAACATATCTCAGTTTTCGTAATCTATGTTAGAGAAAAAGTACAAAGATCATTTTCGAGTGCGTAGGTATATTCTTTAAATTATAGATAATTTCCAGTTGCGCACTGCTTTTAGAGTTATTTATTGTAGCACATTCTCGATGTATATAAGAAAGAATTATATATTTCTCTATTGAGATTGTACATTATATTTTTATAAATAAATGTTTTTATTATACATTTTTTGTTTTCTTTTCATTAAATTGATTTAATAAATCCAAGGTTATTCTTCGGTTTACGAAAAGAATACCAAAATGTAAAGAAGGAAGAAAGCCGGCTTGCTCAGCGATAATGTTTGGATCGATACCAGGCGTAAGGCGGTTCAGTAGGAGTCTAAAACAAGGTTAAATGTGTGGCGTAAGAGAGATATGAGTCGGTATCTTTTAGATTTTTTTAGGATTCCGTAGTTGAATGGCAAAAAACGGAACCCTAGATATATGGGATCACCGCCATGGTAGGAGCACCGCCGTGTCCTCGTAGAGGCGGTCGGCGGCGGCGATCTCTCGCGCCCTGCTCTGGTTCAGAGTATGGTGCGGAGCGAGAGGGAATGGGATGCGGTCGCCTCCTTCTGCGAAGCAGTCATGCTAGCGAAGGAGGAGGCCGAACGCGCGAGGGAGAGGCAACTCTCTTCCTCGCGCCCCAGCCGCCGCGGGAGACGCCCCGGGCGTCGGGGTTCACGAGCCGATTTCCGGCCACCGTAGGCGCGGGCCTGCGGACGGCGAGCAGGGGTCGCTCACCGTCCGGTAAGGACCAGGCCCGGGTCGGCGGCGCGTCGTGTTCCACGCGCGCCTCAAAGAGCTGTCAACACTAGTGACGGGGCCTCATAGGGCCATTGCCTGCCGGGGTTTGCGGAAAAGTTCTACCGAGTTACCGCGGCCCCGGAAATTTATGGCAGCTGAAGGAACAGGATGGGTTTTTAGTCAGTAGAAATCTGACACACCCTTCCGCTTGACCCAGAGCGGAAGAAGTCATTTGATGATTTTCCCATCCAAAAAAAAAAAAAAAAGAAGATATATGGGATGGGATTCCTGCTAACATCATCAGAGCATCCAGGCAAGTACTTGCTCCCATCATTGCACATGTTTGCAATTTGTCTTTTTCCTGTGGTATATTTCCAAATGTGTTAAAAAAAGCTGTTGTTCACCCCATCTACAAGGCTGGGAGCAGAGACGATGTAAGCAACTATAGGCCTATTTCCATTCTTTCTACGATGTCAAAGATCCTGGATCGAGTGCTTAACAACAGCCTCATGGGCTTTCTCAAAAAGTTTAATTTACTCGCCGATAACCAATATGGTTTCAGAACTGGTATTAGTACAGAGGACGCAGTATTGGCACTAACTGATCACGTGGCTAGGATTCTTGACAAGAAGCGGAAGTGCCTAGGTTTTTTTTTTGGACCTCTCCAAGGCCTTTGACACCGTCTCTGCCCCAGCCTTACTGGAAAAAATGGAGTCAATTGGAATAAGGGGTAAAGTTTTGGCGATATTCGCAGATTATTTAAGTGGCCGTATACAAATTGTAACTATAGATGGGGAGAAGAGTGAGGAACTTCCTATAGAGTACGGTGTACCACAAGGTAGTATCTTGGGGCCCACTCTTTTTCTTATCTATATCAATGAGTTATGCAGTCTGTCTCTCGGTAACTGTAGAATTTTCACATACGCTGACGATATAGCCCTTATAATCGACGGTGCAGACTGGCCACAGACTCATCGAAACGCAGAATCTGCGTTGACATGCCTTATGCACTGGCTGGGAAATAATCTCCTCACGCTTAATTTAAGTAAAACTTTATACTTACCTTTTAGCATCAGGTCCAATCAGTGCCCACCAGACTCCCTGTCCCTTGTAGCACATACATGCGATTCTAAACTGCTATGTAACTGCCTTTCCTTGACCAAATCCTCTCACGTCCGGTACCTTGGCATACATATTGACCAGCACTTAAATTGGCATAAGCAGATTGAGGTAGTATCGGCTCGAGTGCGTAAGTTGATTTACGTTTTTAAGAAACTTCGCAAATCGGCTGTCAAATCTACGCTCAAACTGGTTTACCTAGCCTTGTGCCAGTCTGTGCTAACCTATTGCTTACCAATCTGGGGAGGAGCCACAGAAAATGCTTTCATTAGACTTGAGAGAGCGCAGAGAGCTGTCTTGAAGGTAACGCTTTCCCTTCCACGCCGGTATCCCACCATACGTCCGTATTCAGACTGTAAAGTTTTAACGGTTAGGCAGCTCTATGTGCTTCTGTTGGTTCTTCGAAGGCATGCTTCTCGACCTACACATCCCCCAAGCGGTAGAGTTAAGCATATGGTCTTTTCCCAGGAATTGCACAGGACCGCGTTTACGCGTAACAAGCAATACCGTGTAAATCCAAAACACTGTATCTTAAGATACAGTGTTTTGGATTAACAACGCTCATTCGATTTCTTTTACCCTATTCTATCGTCCTGCATTCACACATTTTTTACTTTGTATGAAAAGTTCTGAGATATGACTATGCTAATAACACTGTATTTACTTAAAAATACAGTTTTACTATAACAAAACACGGCAACTTAAGATACCGTGTACTGCCAAAATAATTTTCGCGCGTGGCAAGATACAGTGTTTTGTCAAAACAAAGTAGCATGCTTGCGCGTTGCGGGCGCGCCAATCAGGAGCGAGAACCGGCGGCGATCTCAGTGGTTATTGGATGATTTGACAGAGAACGAACGGACGACTGCCGGGAGCGGGGATCAGCTGTAATATTTTGTTGTATAGAGACGGAGACTGTTTCGTTTATTTTCCAAGACTTTAAAGTTATTGTGTAGAAGAATATATGAAACCGTGTAGTTGGTCTCATTTCCATAAGATGGTTAAAGAAATGAAAATTTCTTCTGCAGAGCTAGTGCATGACATGTACAAAATGTAAAAATTATTACGAATTAACTCATAAGTCAATGCCACTTCCTTGTAAATCTTTCGATTTTGTACAATATATAAAGACGTAGCTACAAAACACGGAAGTGGCTGTGACTTACTCAAAAAGATATGATCGTCTTTTCAAAACCTTGTCTTTTGCTTTGAATATATAATCTACTTACACAGTTTATTTTTTATGCACCTGCCATGTTATCTCTTTATCTCCCGTGGCTGACTGGTAGAGAATGCCTAAGGCATTATGTCCGCCTTTGTACATTTAATGTTGCATAAAGATTTAATAAATAAATAAATCTAGGTTTCCATATTTGCTAATGATTATGGAAAGAGAATATAAACAAATACATTTCTTAAAAAGAAACGATGCACAAAACCTTTTAGTGAAATTGAAAATGGCAAACCAATCTACTCATTCATTACCTACTAATTTTGGTGTTCTTATCGCTAAATTAATTTTGATGATTAATTATTATGTAAGTTCATACAATTTTATTGTCTTATTAGTTTTCTTATCTTCCAGTTTTTATATGAAACTGTAAGACTGATTCTGTTGCCATAATGATTAAAAAACTTTCTGTAAAATACCTATATACCTAATTGTGCACGTACGAGTCTTTTTAACTCGATATTTTATTTTTAAATACATATGATAGACTCCATCTAATAAAAAATCCGACTGCAAATTCCTATGATATATTTCTAGGCCCTGTTTTATCAAGTCAATACACTGTAACTCTAACACATACAGTGTATTGTCATAACAATTTCTTCATTTGCTTCTGATGACTATTATGGCAATACAAGTTATTCACGATTATTTGTTGTGTATATTCTACTTGTATATGAAACCTAGCGGGCTAGATTACTTATAAAATTACCTTTAATTTGATATCAAACACTGAATACTTTCCAAAGTAACTTTTGGAGTAATCTTCAAAAAACAGAAAAAAACTATTTTGCTCAATTTCTCAAATTTTGTTTTTTGTAGTTACAGTGTTTTGGATTAACACGGTACAGCACTAAAGTGTATAATTATCTGAAAAAAATCAACCTCTTCACAAAAAGCAAAATAGAATGTAAAACTAGTCTTACAGATTACTTGGCATCATTATCATACCGTAATACCGAGGATCTTCTGGCAGGAACTTTATAGTTTCTGCACATATACTCCATGCACATCCATACAGAATCAATCTTACATATACACTATCGCAAACCCCTCATAAAAGCACACATTCCCTAGCACACACAGTCTCTACACACTCACACATTCACTCGCATACTCACACTCCCCTCCCCCACACATACTCACACACGCTCTCATTCCAATTTGTCAATCCGTATACTCGTAAAATGGTCTGCTCGTGCTTGATGTTTGAAGAACACTGACTCCTAAGATACAGGGACATATACCTAGTTTAGGAGTCATTATGTTTCTTTTTTTTATTGTTCATTTTATGCTTACATTTTATTTAACCATGTGTTGCTTTGTAACCTTTTTTGAGTAATAAAGATTATATTATTATTATTATAGATTCGTCATGTCTGTCTGTTTGTCCTTCCGTATGTCACAGGCAGTGTTGGTAAGTAGATGTATTCTGTGAACCGCTAACTTTAACCTGAAACTAAATAAAATAATTTGTTATCAAACCTATCCGTGTTGGGTGTCTATAGATAGGTCTTTAAAAATTACATTAAGGTTTTCAAAACAGTGCGCATGTGCCGCATATTGGTCTTAGGCTACATTTTCTTTTCTATGCCGCACAGTGGTCCGGATTTTCAAAATGATGGACTTTCGATCGAAGATGGTTATTTCACTAAACAAAAAATGGTATCGACTAGTATATATAGCGCTGATCAATATTTTTTACTACAATTTATCGATAAAATTGCTCTTTCACGTCAAAAAAAATATTGAAAAAAAAATGTATGGGAGAAAATCTATTTTTCTTTCTCCGGCTAGTATCAAAGTATAGCAACCAAACCTTATATTCTAGTAAGTACTTATTGCCCTTAATATGACGACACATCATTTGCTTGCGTATCCCTGCGGCCTTGGCGCCTACGATGATTCAAAGTTTCAAATTTTTAAGTCGATTCTTCTTAATGTTTTTGACGATTCATCTTAAAAAAACGGTTAGAAATGAAACAATAACAATATCACTAAATCTGTCACGCTATTACTATAGTCAACTCCTGCCTGCAGCTCCTGTAGATCCATATTTTCAGATTCTTCTGTTGTTACCTCAGGCAACACCGAAAGCTCTTTAACATCCGAAAAAAAATCGAAATGTTTTGAGTTGTTGTATTTTGGTCGAATTAGGGATAAATATGGGTCCTAACTAATTAAAAAATTATGCAACAAGTCTTCGTTGGTCTTCATCCTCTTAAATTTTCTTGTGTGATTCTCACGAACTTTTCGAAATTCTTTATTTCTTGCTTCACTGGTTTCTTCGGAAAGAATACCTACCAATTGGTTGGAAGCCAAAGTGTTCGCAAATGTCTACACCATGTATGAGCAGCTTGTGCACACTTGCGGGCATATAAAACCACGGGTATAGATGAACAAACATCTCAGCTGTATCTCGACAATACGTTCTAAATTTTTCAAAATCTATGGCACATCCAGATGCAATTGTTTGAAGAATAACCGCGAAATGCTTTAGTAGGTCTTAATCAATATTGGTAATTTCGGCAGATTTCTCACAATCTCTAAAAAACCTTGTGGCTGTATTTCCGACGTTTGTGGTTCCAAAGCTTTGCTTAACAAAATCTACAAGAATTCCCATTTGCTGCTTGAATTCTTCTTGTATCACTTGTTTTTCGCAGCTTTTAGTTCCTTGTTAGCACCTCGTGCAGCCCACATTTTAATACACTGCATACAACGAATCCACTTATGAAGAGTAGAAAATCCATATTTATAAACATTTTCTCGTACAGGTCTTGAAAATACTTCTGACAGCTTGTTCATCTCAGTCGGCTTAGCAAGGCAAATATTACAGGCAGATGCAGATGAAGTATCAGTTATAATAGTGGCCACTTTTCCGTCGATCATTGTCATAATTATGAAGGTCGTGATTAATCTCTAGCCCGGCACTCTTTGTAGGACCAATATTATCTATTTCTTCTTTCAATAAAGCTTCTTCTTGCTTGATATATAATAATAATAATAATAATGAGCCCCCTAAACAACCGCACGTCCTGATTGAACACCTAATCACGTGGGGGGCGGATACACGAATGAGAAGTTACTGGCGTGGCTAACGTGGCTCTGGAAACCCATTCAACATGGAGACACGTTCAAAGAGAAAACGTTTAGGACCGCTGCCCGGGGGCGATCGCCGGGGCGCACCTGGAGCTGACGCTGGGTGTCACAGCATGCGAACCGTCAGCGGCGAGGGGTTGAGCAGGCGGGCTCCCACCGACAAAGATACTACAGCCGAAATCACTGACGATGGTGACAGACAGACGGACAGGACAAACACCCCTGTAGAACCGTATAGCCCAAGCACTGTATCATATACGCCTTCTAGACAATCATCACTATCTCTACCATCGTCACCTTCCATACCACCATCACCTCCTACAATTAGTTTAATCACAATCCCACCCACACCAACCTTGAATGTTGCGCGGGAGGCTAGTTCCTTCTTGCCCGCGTCCACCAAGGCTGGAAAAGCTAGAGTTCGCATGAAATGGAGTAAAGAAGTAAACCTATTTATCATGCGAACCTACTTCTACATTACTAAATTAGAGACAGATATGACCACATATAGACAACAACTGCATGAACTTTTTACTAGACAATACCCAGAGATTACTGTTACTGAACAGAGAGTTTCAGATCAAAGAAGGGCAATTATAAGAAATAAACTCCTGCCCCAAGCAGAAATAGATCAGCTAAAAGAAGAAATACGTTTAAAAATACAAGTAGAATTAGAAAACATTGAAAGCACCACCATCAGTACGTTAACACAAAATGCACTATACTCACAAGAAGAACTACCACAATCTATCACACACTCTCAAACATTCGGTCACTCACAAGCATATTCTCAAACCACGCATACATCCACACAAACCGAGAGCATAACTATAATGTTAGAAAATGAAATTGAGACCCTAAACGGTACCAATATAACTCATCTGACAGACATTTACACCCAAGGTGTACACGATAAGTTCAAAACTGCCCTTACCCAATATTCCGGCATGGACCCCGCAGTCCGACCGAAACTGCCCAAACTGAGATACACACTAAAACTTTTCCAGCTAGTTAACTTATTCAATAAAAATATTCTCAGTCAGTATATTAGCGAAGAAACTCAACTTATAGACGTACATACCCTTATATATTGCACAGCATTAGTTATTTCCCAAGAGCTTAATTTTAAAATCTCAGAATACATAGCCAATACTCGCCAACGAAATAATAATAAACCAGCATGGCAACAGAGGCTTGAAAAAGATATAGATAGACTGCGGCAGACTAACTCAGTATATTAATAACAATAGGTCAAACAAAGTAGTTAAGAGAGTAGAAGAAATATTTAAAAATATGGCTATCCACACCAAACACGAAACTGACAATAGGAAACCGGAAGAATTCTTAGATACACTAAAGCAAAAATTAGCTTTAAAAGTACACAGGCTGAGGAGGTACAAAAAAGCACAAGAACGCAAACATGATAACACATTATTTGCTACAAACGAAAAGAACTTTTACAGAAATTTACACAAACCGCAAACTACTATCGATACACCAATAAACGACACTCACATAGAACTGCCAACAGCACAGCAACTTGAGTCATTCTGGTCAGGTATATGGGAAGAGCAAGTGCATCACAATGATAAATCTGACTGGTTATCAGACGAAAAAACTAAATGGAGTGCAATAGAAGAAATGGAATTCACTGAATTAACTGAGTCTGATATAATTAGAATAACTACGAGACTACATAATTGGAAATCCCCTGGTATCGATAAAGTTCATAACTTTTGGTATAAAAAATTAGATTCCTTACACAAAATTTTAGCTAAGAATTTATCAGATATCGTTTTAGGAAAACAAACTATACCGGAATTTATTGCTACAGGAATAACATATATGTTACCTAAAAACCAATACTCACCACAACCTTCTAATTACAGACCAATAACATGTCTACCCACAATATACAAGATCCTAACGTTAACCATCACTTCAAAGATCAATAAACACATAGAACATCACAATATTGTAGCAGAAGAGCAAAAGGGGTGCAGACGGGGACACATGGGCTGTAAGGAACAATTAGTTATAGATTCGGTAATTCACAAACATGCAGCCACAAAACATAGAAACCTACACTGTACATACATAGACTATGGAAAAGCATTTGACAGTATACCACACTCTTGGCTTATCCAAATATTAGAAATCTATAAAATTAACACAAAATTAATAGACTTTTTAAAGAATATCATGCTCCACTGGAAAACTACACTTCAACTAAACTATCGACATAACACTATCACTACTCGACAAATAACTATAAAGAAAGGAATCTACCAGGGAGATTCTCTGAGCCCTTTATGGTTTTGTCTCGCTCTTAACCCCCTATCTCACTTACTAAATCATTGCCAGGCTGGATAATCACTTAAACATAACACAGAAGAAACTGTTATTTCACATTTGATATACATGGATGACATAAAACTATACGCAAAAACTGACACAGAGATGAAACATTTAATAGATGCTACGACCAAATTTAGTAAAGACATAAAAATGCAATTTGGTATAGATAAATGCAAAACAGCTCATATAGTTAGAGGAAAGATAAAACCAGGAGACTATGGTATTAACGATACCGACACAATTAAAGCGATGGAACCATCAGATTTATACAAATATTTAGGGTACAAGCAACTCAAAGGGATAGATCATACAGCAATTAAACACACATTAAACACAGAATACAAAAGAAGAATTACTGCAGTGTGTAAATCACAACTTAATAAAGGCACTTAATAAAGGCATTGAACACCTATGCAATCCCAATATTAACTTACTCCTTTGGAGTAATTAAATGGTCAAAAACGGACATCCAACAGATAGAGAGAATAACACGCACTACACTCACTAAACACAACAACCTACATCCTAAATCTGCTGTTGAAAGACTGACCATTAAACGTCAATACGGAGGGAGAGGCCTAATTGACGTCCATCACCTTTGGCAAAAACAAATATCCCGACTAAACTCATTCTTCCACACTAAATCAAACACAAGTCACATCCATAAAGCTATAGTCGTTAACGATCTTAATTACACCCCACTCAACCTTAAAGATAAAATCGAGACAAATACTATCAATGATGACCCACAGAAACGAAAATTAGAAGACTGGAAAAAGAAAGTGTTGCACGGCCGCCACCCTCATGACCTAGAACAATCTCACATAGACAAAATAGGATCAAATAAATGGCTTAAAATAGGTAGCTTATTCCCGGAAACTGAGGGATTTATAATTGCGATACAGGATCAGATTATAAACACCAAAAATTATAGAAAGTTCATTATTAAAGACCCCACGATAACAAATGATAAATGCCGCAAATGCCATAGTCAGCCAGAGACCATACAACATATTACAGGTGCATGCATAACACTCACACAAACAGATTATACACATAGACATAACCAAGTAGCAAACGCCGTACATCAAAATCCAGCACTCAAACATAACCTCTTACAAGACACAAACACCCCTTATTACAAATATGTACCACAAACCGTTTTAGAAAATACAACCCACAAACTCTACTATGACCGCGCCATACTGACTGACAAAACCATTCACTACAATAGACCAGATATTACTCTCCAAGACAAAGTTAATAAAGTCACTCACCTTATTGATATTGCAGTCCCTAATACACATAATTTACAAAAAACAATCAGTGAAAAAATAAGTAAATATGCTGAACTCAAAGAAGTAGCCAGAATTTGGAGACAGGAAAAAGTGTATGTTGTGCCCATTGTTATTTCCACCACGGGGGTAGTACCTAATCACCTTCACCATAGCCTAAAACTACTAGATTTAAAAGACTCAGTTTATATTACCCTCCAAAAAGATAGTAAGGAAGTTCATGCAAACCGACGAAAATGAAATCAACTCACATAACACATATACATTAACATAAATACACACATACGCTACATTGACTTGGCTTGGCCCGTTAATGTAGCTTAAAACTAGCCTAGAACTAAGAAAACATCACGTTTGCCCAATAATAATAATAATAATATAATTTTATTGCCACAAATATACATACATCATTTACACAGATTGACAAGATGCTAACAATGCTGCAAAAGTCTGTATACAGATATAGTGAGCCCTGCCTCTCAAGCTAGGATATCCTGTATTTTGAGAGACAGTTTTCCGCTTAGAGATAAGAATCATACAACTGCGGACTTGTGCCAGCCTATTGTTGTTGTGAACATACAGATTTACATATTAATACAATCTAAGAAAGAGGAGAAGTAAATTAACAATAACTTAAAATATTAAATAACTTAAGATAATTAAATAAGTAATTCTACCGCAAAATGTGTGTGAGTGTATGGAGATGTGTATGTGTGTTTATGGTGTGTTTGTAGTGAGTTTTTGTATGAGAGTAGTGTGAGTGGTTTTTTTATAGAAGTGCCATGTTTAGGCAATGTACTTGAGTAGTGATTCAGTTTGTGCATAGTCCTGTTTAAGTAGCCATTCCATCACCCTAGCTTTCAACTTAAATTTGTTGCAGTCGAGAATATTTAGTTCTTTATGAATTTTTTTTTGTATATGAATGTGCTTAGTGTAAAGAATTGGCGCTTAGCAAAAGCGGTCTTATGTTGTGTACCCGGGGGGATATTTTTTCGTTTGTTGGGATCAGACAAAGGAACGCTGGAGTGTCTTCTGAGAACAGATTGCAACACGAAAAGTTTTCTAACTGTTAGTACATTACAATCTTCGTAGAGTAGGGTTGTTGGATAGCGATAGGGTCGTCGTAACATAACTTTCAGTATTGCTCTCTGAGCTCTCTCCACTCTCAGAAAGTGTGTTATAGCTGCACCACCCCAAACGGTGATGCAGTACCCAAGAACGGATTGACAGAGAGCATAAAACACCATCTTTAACGTTTCAGGGCTTGCTGAGACCCTAAGTGACTTGAAGATATGTATGAGTCTCAGCGTTCTCGAAGTTAGGGTATCAATGTGTTTATTCCAGCGTAATCCGGCATCTATTTGAACACCAAGGTATTTAACGTGATCAGAACGTGTGAGTGTTGGACATTGGCATGACGATGACAGCTGTAAGCAAGTGTGTGCTATAATTGAAAAATTGTGGTCTGGTGCGGTACTCTGACGGATGGCGAATGGAACATATGATGTCTTGTTACAATTAAGGGTAAGCAGGTTAATATTAAGCCATTTAATTATTTCACGAAGTGCCCATTCCGCTCTACTCTTAACATCATGCCATGTTGAACCGTCGACAATGACTACGGTGTCATCTGCATATACAAAGATCCTTGAGTTAGGGAGGGACATTCTGCATAAATCATTTACATATATCTGAAACAACATAGGCCCCAAAATGCTACCTTGAGGCACTCCGTAGGACATGATTACTTCATCATTGAAGTAATTATCAATTTTGGTTCTTAGAGTACGGTTGTTCAGATGATCTTTGAAAATTTGCAGTGCTATGCCTCTTACACCAATCTTTTCCAATTTGGCAATAAGTATGGGAACAGAAACTGTGTCGAATGCTTTTGAAAGATCAAGAAATATTCCTAGACATTTAGTTTTTCTATCGAGATTCCTAGCAACCAACTGTGATAGATCAAGCACTGCGTCTTCAGTCGAGACACCAGTACGGAAACCATACTGATTATCTGCTATAATCTTGTATTTATCCAGGAATTTCTTGAGCCGGTTGCTAAGAATCCTTTCCAGAACTTTGGAAAGAGCTGTCAAAATCGAGATAGGTCTATAATTGTTAACACAGCTTCTGCTCCCACCCTTATGGATTGGGTGCACAATCGCTTTTTTAAGTGCGTTCGGAAAAACACCCTTCCGGAGACAGCTATTAAAGATATGCGTCAAGGGTTTTAACAGTGTCAGACGGTTTGTTTTCAGTACAATAGGTGATATGCGATCCCAACCTACAGCACAGTCATTACGCAGCTGCAAAATAAGAGACTCCACTTCATTTTCGTCTATATCTAGCAGCACGAGGGAGTTAGTGGGAGATATTTGGGTGATATTACTGGATACCTGGCTGTTCAAACTTGCAGGACACTGACCCTGTGACAAAATTTTATCCGCTAAGTTTTTTCCTACAGAGCTGAAAAAGTTACCAACTTCATTTATAGAAGCTTGAGGGCTGTCACTTATTTTCAATAATTCAAGAGGACTGGTTTTAGTTATAGCTGTGTTAGTAATAGTTTTTATTGTCTTCCATAGGGCCTTGGGATTATTTTTCACTTTTTCGATTATATTCCTTTCGTAGGCAGTTTTTAATTTCCTAAGTAGGTTATTGCAAAAATTACGGTACCGTGTGTAGGTTAGTTTAAGAATTAAATTGTTTGGTTCTTTATTTGATCGTGTATGCATTTTATCGCGATTCCGTATACACCTCAACAGGCCTGGTGTTATCCAGGGTTTGAGGGTCCTTTTTCTATTTGGTATATTGATACACTTTGTATGTTTGTCAATCACCGAAGTTAACATAGATATAAAAGTATCCATCATTGAGTTTGGGTCGTCTAATTGATAAATGGCCGTATGATTTAAATTTTCGAGCTCTAACTTAATTGCCTCATAATTTACGGAAGTAGAATAGTAACATGTCTTGCGACTCGGATTTGCATTAGCGATAGTGAGAACTAGAGGTTTATGGTCTGTAATGTGTGATTCTAGAACTAACGTGGTGGTAGGTAGATCAGATTTTATGAACACGTGGTCAAGACAATTTTCAATTCTAGTAGGCAAAAGATGGGTTGGTAGCAGTCCATGCGATGAATTAAGTATGAGGTACTCTAGACTTCTATATAAATATATATATTATATTCTGCTCTGTTTACAAAATTCAAACTTAATAGGCCTACAATAATGGGTTGAAGGTGTTGGGTTTTCCCAAATGGTGATATTATTGGAAACTAATTTAAGAGAGACAAGACTTGACATAAATATCGATGAATCACTTCACTTCTTTTTACATCTTCACTTCTTTGCTTGTAGGTGCTTTGTGAAGAAGCTGTGATGGTACGCCTGTCCTGAGGCCTCCAGTAACGGTAAAGATAACGTCCTGTGTTGTTATCCTACTAAGGTTCTGTGGTGGCTCGCGTAGATCGTCTATTCTGTTTGTTTCGTAAGTGAATATATTAAGTCTATTTTCTTAATTAGCCTTACACCAGTGTCTAAGGAACAATACTGCATCATGAGAGTCATTTCGGGTTTTAATCAATAATTAGATTTAGATTTACCACAGGTCAATCTTGAGTACACTCCACTGTGCGAACAATGTAGACTTATCAATCATTCTACTCGATAATGCGGAGCTTGTCTTTACGCGTCTATATTATTATTTAGTACAATACTCAATCAATCTTTTCTTCAAATCCAAGGGATTTAATAAAAGACTTTCCAAGATAAACTCAATTTGACATGTTAGAATGATTGTGTAAGTTGATACATGTGTGTTTGTGCTAGTTTTAAGCCACCGCGTCTGACTGATATCGTTCTAGCATGGGGAACCCTGCACCGCGATACGGTCTTTAATCATTGTTATTGGGGGGGCAATCTGACTCCCTATTTATTCGCTAAGAAGCGCTAGTGATTCCCACCTCCCGTGATACACAGGCTGGTACTTGCATTTTTTTTAGATTCCCACCTCCCGTGATACACAGGCTGGTACTTGCATTTTTTTAGATTCCCACCTCCCGTGATACACAGGCTGGTACTTGCATTTTTTTAGATTCCCACCTCCCGTGATACACAGGCTGGTACTTGCGTTTTTTTAGATTCCCACCTCCCGTGATACACAGGCTGGTACTTGCATTTTATTATTACCACATTCCCAGTTAGGGCAGGCACTCCCCCGGAACCATGGTTTTGGGATGTATTTGTATTTGAGTTATATTTAGATTTGGCCAAATCTAGGTCGGGGTCAGATTGCAAGACATGGCGTGTAATGGTATGCTAAGTTATCACTGCCAGAGGCGTCGCTCAGTCGTGTCTCTCAAATTACCAGTCTATCGGCGTTAGGAAATATTAATGTGTACTATATCACAACACAGCCGAAATGTTTTCCTCTCTCAAGAACAGTATTTCTCCTCTGAATAATTAAGTGATTATTGACTTGAACCCACATAATTACATTATAGCTGCTTAATTCCTCGTTTATGACTGAGTCGCTGATACTAATGACTTGAATCAAAGTGATAATTAAGTTACCGTAGCTTGGTATCTCTACTCACTCAGTTGGGATTTTACTGATTTATACTAGGTTTAATTCAGTTCAGAAGGAACTTATAGTCTCAAACCCTGATTAAAGTATCTGACTTAGATCTGGATTCCTATCCCAGATCTGGTCTATAGTAGTACAAATTACTATATTTGGAGAACCAAACTGATTTAATACTCTGATTCAAAACAATGCCTTTGTTATGACTTGACCTTAGTTTTATTAATCTTCCATTATAAAATTCTCTACACATGTACTCTTGGGATATAAAAGAAAAAGGTGATTATGGTTTAAATTATTCATTTATTTCAATTTTAACGAAAGAAACTGTTTGTTTATTTAGGCCTAGGTTCGCTAAGATGGTGGCGAGCCTAGGTCGAGTGTCCCATTCCTAAACCTAGTCAGATAAGGGAAAACGGACCATCTCAAGTGAAAAACCCTTCTGACATACACAAATTAGATTTACACACACATGTACACAATATTGACAATTAATTTCAGTTTATATAACTCGTAAGACAACTGAGAGGTGAGGTAAAGCACACATAATGGTTACACAGTTATATTCAAGGTACATAAGTCACAATATCCCATGATAATTTACATTAGTGTATTCAACTTTTTAGCTTTCCATCGCCTCCAAACCTCTACACAAGCTATCACTAGGAGATAAATGATCATTATCAAGAATAGTATCATAGCTACCTTGTCCAGGTTGGACCAAAGGTGCTCTCGTGCCTGTTGTCTTAGTGAATATAAAATATCGAAGTTTGTAGTAGCCTCCATATTTACTGGAGTCGTTAAATAGATTTGGTGACTGAAGTTATTGTAAATTAGCTTGGGATCTTGTTTTAACACAAAATTTGAACTTGGACTACGTTACCAAATTTCAGCTCTCTCACTGTCTCTATTTCACTAATACTACTTAGATACACTGCTTCTAACTTTATTTTAAGATACAAACAATATTCAATCTAAATTTAACTATAATTATTTCTATGTAAGTATGCGACCATCTCGGTTCGCCGCCCGATGTCGTCTGTGTTCCGATTTCGTCCCTGCTCCGCTGCTCATCACTTCCCCTCCTTCAGCTAGGCTCCTCCTAGAAAAAAGAATCAAACGCGAGTAACCTGTCTCATTGGTTGTTTTGTGCATGACGCCTGTTCATTGGCCAAAGCTTGTCGTCTATCAGTTCCCGCCAAATGATACTGCGTACGCGCCTTTACTCATGTCATCACTTCACACATCTGTTCAACAGATTTCCAGATCCCAAAACCCTCAACGTACGATTTATTGCCTTTTGGATATTATTTTAAACTGAATTCAATAGATTTTTATTTTCTAAGTGTTTTGGGTTCCTTTGCTTATCTTTTGTTTTTAAGTAATTTCTTTCCATGGATATTTCAATAGGCAGTTTTGACAAGGGTTGAAATTTATGGATGGCTATAAAGTAAGTTATTTATTTCCTCTATATGCAAAAAGAATAGTGGTTCGACGAACGGCCATCTCAAAGCTCCATCGAAACCCCATTTACTGATTCCTTAAAGAAACTTGAACTTGAATCCTTCATTTGACGAATCAACTTGGGTACCAGTAATCTGAAGAATCTTCTGGACTGTCAGATCCAGTAGGGCTTGAATCTTCACTTTAGCTCCTCTCTCAGTAATTTCTAAATCGCTTGTATAGCATCTTTTCTTAGCTTCAAGGAGTTTGTGATACGATGGTAAAACTGGAACTTCACAATCTATCAGCACTTTCCTTAAACACAAATATTTCCACTTTGACAGATTCAAAGATGTATAAAAACCTAGAGCGTGATCTTCGCCTAAAGATTTTTTGCTTACTTTCTTTTTAAACAAAGTGGTTAGAACAATCGCAACACTATCAGGGTTTTTCGTTATGTGATCAATAACATTAGCTAAGTCATTCTTCTTTTCTGTCTAAAGTCTTGTGACTAATGCGAAAATGAGTTCTTTCGGTGAGTATTCCAGAAGAGACCCTGAACTTATTCCGGAAGAGACCCTGAACGTCTTTTCTTCTGTTTGTTGCCGAGGTCAACAAACGGTTTCCTAATCTGAACTAAATCCGTAGATGCGCCGACAGTTGGTATGGACGGAATCACAGCTGCTACAGTACCGATATCAACGGAAGTACTCGTAATGTCTGACGATATGTTTTCGATAACTTCATCTTGAGCTAGAAAAAATTCTGATAAATTCACTGTAGTGCAATTTGGACAATTAATATTTGATTGTAATCACTCAGCATGTCTGTTCATGAACGTCTTCTGATTTCTGGAAGCACTTGCCCATCTGCAACTCATATTACTAATATAATTTTTAAAAAACGTCTTAATTATTTCTGAATCTTCTGAACATATTTCAACTGGGATGCGCACAATAATAGCTTCATAGAGTCGTGTCCAATTTTTCATGTCTCCTTCAACACGAAGGAACATAAAAATATCTAAATTCGCAACAAATGCAGCCATAACGAAACTCACAAAACTTTCACACAGCACGGATAATCAGCAACATCATTATGTTGCTTCCTCAACGGTTGAGGAGCAAGTGCCCTTAATCGAGTGGAAGTCACTACGTCCCTGCAAGGGGGCGTGGCGAGTGGCGTCGAGGAGTACGCCTCTCGACCGCGGGTGCTTTGCCGGGGCTCGTAAAAACGAGCCCGTCCTTGTGGTGCCTTTTCTAGGCGTAGTGTTTCGAGTGCGAGAGTGCCTACTCAAATATGAATAGCAATCTCGCACTCGTGTGATAGAGTTCTTGTCGTGTGACTATAGGCGCGCCGCGGCGCCGTGACTCAGCGCCGTTTCTTCACGACACTCCGGCGGTCTGACCCCGCCAGGTGAGACCTCTAGTTTCCTGGAGGAGGCCCAGCGAAGGTCGACCAGCGACGAGAGTGTCGACTCTGACGCACCTATAGTGGGTGAGTGGCTCCCGTCCGTCCCGCTTCCAGGGCTAGCCGGTCGCGTTTCGGACTGCAGAGCCGTGTCATGTGTGAGTGTGAGCGGTATTGTGTTGTGAGTCACCGCTCAGTGCATCTGCACCGGATAGCGTGCGCTGCTAGCCGGTGCGGGTTATGTTTAAGCGCATGTTGAGTTATGAATGTGTGGTTCAGTACGTGATGTGCCTATATTAACTTAGCACACATCACGCACTGTGGTGTGAGTCAGGTGAGCAGAGTATTTATTTGAGTTAGCCGCGTGTAGCCTGGGGGCGGCTAACTCAGGCGTCAGTCCGGTGGGATGGGGTCGCTGTCGTCCGCTACCAGGTCGCGGGGCAGGCGTCTCGCGTCAGGTGGGCGCGTATGCCACGGCGCTATCTGCTTGATATGTGGCCAAGCGGATGCATCGGCACGCGCGAACAAACCCTTCGCGAGGCGTCGCACAAACTCGTCCAGGCTCTCAATCCCGAGGTCGCGCTGGATCACGGCGTTCCTCACGTAGCGGGGGGCGTCCAGTATTGTCCGCAGCGCTAGGTGTTGTTGGGCGCGGAGCATCTTGCGGTTCGCCTCGCTGGTGAGGACATACCAAGCTGGTGTAGCGTACGTCAGTATTGGGCGAATGTATGTTTTGTACACGCCCAATCTGACGCGCGCCGGGAGGCGGGATGAGAGCACTGGGCGTAGTAGGTTGCGGACGGCGCGGCCTTGCGCGACGACCCTGCGAACATGCGACCCCATCGTGAGTCGGCGATCAATGTCTACGCCCAGGTATTTGGCCTGGGGTGACCAATTGATGTTGACTCCTTGAAGCTTCAGGAGCGGTGGGAGGGACATCCCGCCCGTGATGAGGGCCTGCGTCTTACCCACGTTCACGCCACTTGGCGAGCCACTCGGGGAGTTGATCGAGCGCGCACTGCATCTTGACAGCCGCGTGCTTGGCGTTCATTGACGTGGTGATATACGCGGCGTCATCTGCGTACAGCGCGAGCGTAGATTCCGGGGTTGTGGGGATGTCATCGGTGAAGCGTGAGTAACACACAGGCGAGATGCAGCTTCCCTGCGGTACGCCAGCGCCTATTGGGCGGGGGGCGGACAGTGTTCCTTCCACGGCTACTCTGAAGCTTCGGTTGGTGAGGAAAGAGGAGACCACTTTGACAACGCGACGGGGGGCGTCTGACGTGGCCAGTTTGTAGACGAGGCCATCGTGCCAGACGCGGTCGAAAGCCTTCTCCATGTCGAGGAATACTGCGACCGCGTACTCTTTTTTGTTCATGGTGCTGGACAGTAGGTGCAGTACCCTCGACAGCTGGAGCGTCGTGCTATGTTCCGCCCGAAACCCGAACTGTTCTGGGCGTGGTTGTATTGCTGGGCTGAGGTGACGCAGCAGGAGTTGCTCGAACACCTTGGAGTTCGTGGGCAGCAAGGTGATAGGCCGATAGCTCTCCGGCTTCAGCACGTATTTTCCCCGCCTTGGGCAGCATTATGACGCACCCCTCCTTCCAGGATGTGGGGAAGGCGCCCGTGCGGACTATACCTGTGAACAGGCGCGCCAGCGCCGCGACCATGCGGTGCGGTAGGTGGCGTAGCGCTGTGTTCGAGATACCGTCCAGGCCGGGCGCCTGGCGCGGCTTCGTGCGTAGGATGGCGCGTCTGACTGCGCCAGGCGGGAAGAAGATAGTAGTCTTTCTCGGGAGCTATCGGCGTAGCGAAGTACACCCCAAGGTGTTTCTCGACTGCTGCGTTGTGCTCGTGGTTTTGAGTCGGGTTCGGTTGGAACTGACGCTCCAGGTGTGCTGCGAAGACTTCCGCTCGGTCCGCCGCTACATATAGTGGCGCCCCGTCGCTGTCCTCTAGTGGGCGTACCGGAGCTGGGGTGTTGGTCAGCTGGCGGCATAGTCTGTGAATAGAGGGCCAGTCTCCCTCTGCGCCCTCTATGTGGTTCTCCCAGCTCGCGGTCTCTATGGCTCTCAACTCGGCCTTGACTTTCTCCGCGAGTTTGTTGAGACGCGTCTTGTCGAAACGTTCTTCCCATTCAAGGAAAAACCACAGTTTTGTGGTCCTTGTTGGGAAATCTCACCAAACCAAGACGGTGTTGACCCATCCACTGATTCCATTTCTGGGTGATATAGTCCATAGGCGTCGAGTGCTAGGTTTTGGCCTTGGGGATCTCGTAGTCAAACCTCGTAGTCAACCATTAGTGGCCGCTTCCAACGTGGTCAGGTGACGGGGGCTCTATTCTTTAATATTGCGAAAGCGTTCGTCACAATAAAAAAGTCTGGCACAATGGCCTAATTTATAAGCTATACCTACTAGGTGTGCCAGATCGTCTCGTGCTTATCATTCGAGATTTTTTGTCGGACCGCTCCTTCAGATATCGCATCGAATGAGCGTGATGGATTATTCAAATAATTTCAGTTGGTTTATTACATTAACTCAAGTTTGTTTCTTTAATTGAACACAAGTTAAAATATCACTATTGTTAGCAGAAGACGGGTAGCATAGAGGGAGTAACGAGTCGTGGTTGCGCCCCACCACGACTCGTTACCTATAAAAGCGAGCGCGCTCATTCTAACCCTCTTAAAGTCCGGTTAAGTAGACTCACAGCCTTAGTGTGCTGATCTACAAGTGGCCCTACCTAAAAAAAAAAAAAAAAAAAAAAAAAAAAAAAAAAATCTAACCCTCTCTTTCGGCGGCGTTCACTAGTTAAGGAGAAACTTTGTCAGTTTGAGTAGTCAACTTGCCTATTTTCTGATTTAATCTATACTTATATTATAAAGCGAAAAGTTTGTTTGTTTTTTTGCTTGAACGCGCTAATCTTCGAAAGTACTAGGTGGATTTGGATGCAATTTGGTATGGAAGTAGCTTGAAGCTTGAGGAAGGTTATAGGCTACTTTTTATGCGACTGCAAAAAAGGAGAGTTATGTTTTTACCGTGATGGAATCCACGGGAGCGAAGCCCCGCGTGAGTACTAGTTTTGTCATATTTGTCGTTTAATTCAGTTTGTAGTTCATTGTTTCATTGATTTATAAATAACCGTTTGTGCTTTCGTTTTAAGTTTAAATTGTTAAAGAAATAAAAGAAGTGTTGTGTTTTGTGTTATTTTTTTTAGTTAATTACCCTTCTGGTTTCTAATATCAGAAGTGGGATAACTACTTTCACGCGCCCTGATCTATTCTAAGTTTTGAGATAAGGCAGTTTGACTTTTCAAATTGGTTTTGAATCGCATACCTGCACGTTTCATCGAGGAAGTACATAGAAACGTGTCGTACGAAGATCGTAAGGCCATAGGGCTGTGGTTAAGTATACATCGACTGTTTCTGGTGAGTACGTTCCAATTTATTTAGGTACACTGAATAGTGAGCCAATTATTGTTTTAACTGAATACAATTAATATTCCTATACCTGATTAATGAGTGCAAAGTTTTATTGCTGTATAAATTAATTTCTGTTGATTTACTTGGTTAAATTGTACAAAAGTTCTGTGGACATAAGGCATTGATATAACCTCTAGTTGCAACTATTTGCATCTATTTTTTAAACTTTATTGGCATAATTTTGCTCTACCCACTTTTTGAAGAATAATTATTTATTCACACTAGTGAGTAGTTGTTAAAATGCCTAATAGTAATCGTATAAGTAGAAGTCGTTCTGGAAGTCGTGACTCGCATTTAAATCAAAGAGATTCGAGTCCCAAACACGGTAAACGATGTAAGCCCTCTGATGATGTATTAACCCAACAAATCTTAGGCAAATTGACATCGTTAGAAGAACAGCGTCACTCGTCTCCGCCGCCCCATGGAGAATCAACGGCTGACGTTTCGATGACGATACCGATGCGGCCACGGTCAACTGAGCCCGCAACTACGCTTGGCGAGCACACAGGCTGTCCAGGGTCTACCGCTGCATCATCACCGGAGTATTCTACAAGTGCTGACGTGGCCCGTGACCTCAACGCGACCGAACGCATCATAGACGCGATACGATCAATCAACACGACGGTGAGATCTAACCAATCATACTATATTTCTAACTTCGATCCAAGTATTCATGACATCGATGCATGGTGTAAGGTAGTCGACCGCGCTAAGGTTATAAATGATTGGAACGATAGTAAATGTTTGTCTCGAATAGGGAACTGTTTGAAAGGTGATGCTAAGACATGGCTTAACGAGTGGGTAATAAATGATCGGAATTGGAGCAATTTCAAAAGGGAATTTAAACCTTTGTGTCCTAGGAAGCTTGATGTCGCGAATATCTTATATGACGTCATGAACACTAACTCGGACAAATACCCGACATATGCAGATTATGCTCGCCGGTCGTTACTTAGGTTACGCATCGTTAAAGGAATAGGTAAGCGATGAACTAGTTTCAGCTATAGTGATACGGGGCATTACGGACCCACATATCCGTGCTTCGGCTACTAATGCCAAGTTAATGCCAAATGAGTTATTAGAATTCTTCTCTATTTATGTTAAACCAAATACTTCAACTTTTACCAAAAAATATAACACGGGATCGCGTAATGATCATTCCGTAAATCACAACTGTTCAAGACTACAATAGGGCCAGTGCAACGGTAACTGGACGGTCTGAACTTGTCCACGATTCGTGGAGCCCTACCGTTGCTTTCAACAACAAAAAAACAAAAGGCTCTTCGGCCTACAACAATCTATAGCCTCTGAGGCTTTATAAATACCTTATTACCACTAACCTTCTGTGCTGGGTTCGCCAAGCTTCGACCTTCCTAGGTCACGCCCAAGTGTGGTTTGTATGTAATATGAGGTGAGTAATTGAAAAGTGTGATGTAAGTCACGTGTTCTAGAACGTTCACAAGGCGCCAATCTCCAAATGGCGCGGTCCAGATCAGCATCACACCCAACTCACACCGGATTGAAGCTATTTATCCAGTTATTTCCAACAACTGGAGTTATTTATAGTTTATTTCCAACAACTCCGCGTGCCATACGGTGGCAACCAACCGGCGATAAGTCCAAAAATATCCCTGGGTTTTCGTCAATCCGGGATTACAAGTTCAAACAATAGTTAACTCGCGACCCAATTATCGGTTTCAACCGGCGATTCCAAACGATATTTTACCAATTATAATTAAATCAACAGGTCCGCCGCGGACATTTTTCAACAAGGAAGCAAAGTCTATCTGTCAAGTCAGAGTAATGTCAAGATCAAATTTCTTTATGTCAAAAGGGTGCGTTCGGAAACGTTTGGTACTAAACATCTACCCCCCCCCGGACGGGCCTACCCGTCCGCTAATCAATTGGAAGTCTTGACAAGGTTGCAAATTTAACACAGCTTCAATGCGGCCAAATACCATAGCCAGTTCCTCAAAGGTGAGAACGGTGTCTCCCAACAATCTCCGCCAGCGTCCCTTTGCCGCTTTCACCGCGGCCCCAAAAATACCCCCCCAATGGGGGGCAGGCTGGCGGGTCAAACAACCAAGTGACCCCTCGGCGAGCCAAACTATTACCAATGTCAACCTGGTTCTCATTAAGGAAGGCGTATACCTCCTTCAAATAGTTACTTGTACGCTTGTAATTCGTACCGCAATCAGACCTAATCAAGGAAGATAACCCACGGCGAGACACAAATCTTTCCAAAGTCGCCTCAAAGGCCTCTGTCGAGAGGGAGGTTACCAGCTCCAAATGTACTGCCTTGGTTGACAGGCAGACAAACACACAAATAAGCCTTAACAATCTTACTATTACGAAGGGTGGACGTCTTCAACAAAGGGGGACCAACAAAGTCCGTTACGACGCCAGCAAAGGGCCTCGTCTCATTGACGCGATCAGCCGACAAAATCCAAAATTCTCGCTGCAGAATGGCCAACAGCGCATTGCAACCAGCATGCGAGTTCTTAGTGTGACGATCAGTCACCAACAATTGAACCAAGTGGCCCTCCTTGGGCAACAAAGGGGGTGACGGGCCCCATAAGGAAGGCTAGAGAGCCTCAACTGTCCTCCAACACGGTTTCCCGACGTGGCTCGTCCCAACCAAATTCAGTTATAACAAGGGCAGGAGCACCAATTTTAGGGTAAGGACAACTCACAAGGGTGATTTCAAACCAGGTCCTTCCCTCAACAGTGGTGACAGCCGTTTCGCCAATTCCCAAATCTTGCCTGAAAGGTCGTTCACCTTCAGGCCAACCTGTCCCGCCAACCAAGACGACAAAAGGCAACCCCGGACTCCCGTGCCCAAAATGGCACGGACCACAATTGAGTCACCCAAGGGTCCCCAGACCTTGACCGAGGCCGTTGGCAACAAAACCGTCTTGATCGGGGCGGTCCTTTAGCGGGGCAGGCGTCAATCTCTTAGCGATGCCTGGGCGGCGACCGATCGCCGCATCCAGGCTGCCTTCGTTCACGACGAGGCCAACAATCAAAGCATTCGTCCGCGCGGTGTCCCGAGCCGCTCGCCATCACTGGAGGGGGATATCCCACCGGATGCCTTAATGGCGGAGGGCGCGAATCCAGCCGGGGACGTTCCGCCAACGGAGGGGAAAGGCAGCGGCGCCGACCCGGCCACTGCTGCCTAGCAGCCAATGCGCGTTCTCCCTGACGAGGGGAGACCAAATGGCGCTCGTGGGGCTCCCGTTCAACTTGCGCGGGGGGTGGAGTGCGGCGTACAGAATCGCGGGTCTCAGCCCGGTGCTCGTCTCCGGGGTACCCCCCCCCCCCCCTGCGCGAACCCCCCTCAGAAGCTGGTCTGCTGGAGCGGTTCGCGTTGGCGCACAAAATCTCCAAATGGGACCCTTCACAAATTCTACACGGGCGGGGGTCGGGGCAGTCCCTATGGAAGTGGGCCCCCAAACACGAGAAGCACAAACGGCGTGCGTTGACAATGCGGCGGCGGGCACTTACGTGCAAATTCAAAAAGTCCGGGCAACGCGCCATGACATGCCCCGTTGCCTTACAAAAGTCACAATGATGAGGACTCCGGGCACCAGCAAAACGGGGGGCGGGGCGAACATCAACAGGCCCCCTAGCCCGAGGACTCCGGGCGCCAGCAGAACGGGGGGCGGGGCGATCATCAACAGGCCCCCTAGCCCGAGGACTCCGGGCGCCAGCAAAACGGGGGGCGGGGGGAACATCAACAGGCCCCCGAGCCCTAGTCCGTCCCTGGTCTCTAGGCTGAGAAGGTAGTGGGGGTGACCCTGTGGCGCCACGAGTGTTATCCGAAAACCGACACTCGTCTTCCAAAAATTTGAGGAGGTCGTCAAAGGGGGGAAGATGGGTGGCACTATCCCCACCATACTTCTGCTCAAAACGTGACCTCAGCTCCGCGGGGAGCAACTGCAATACTATGTGCACCAACAAGTAGGACCAATGTTCTACCGGTAACTCCAGGCGTCTCAAAGCGTTGGTCGCTGAGACCAACGGGTTCAGCAAGTCAGTGCGCAACGTCGACGTGCTGGCAATGGACGGTAGTCCCAAAATCTGGTCGGTGTGCACATCAGCCAGGCAGCGCTTGTTCTGATACCGTCGGGAGAGAAGCTCCAGAGCGGTCGGGTAAGAGGAATCCGTCACCGGCAAGTGCTGCACCAAGGCTCTGGCTTCGCCCTCCAGGACAGACAATAAATAGGCCAGCTTCTGGGCAGGTCCGAGGTCCGAGCGTGCATCGACAAGACTCTCAAAGAGATTTAGGAAGCACAGCCAGTGGTCCAAGCGACCGTCAAAATGTGGCAGCTCCAGGGTGGGCAGCCTACTCAATAGTCCAGGGCCTGCAACAACGGGGGTCTGCGGCTTGGCCGCATCAGGCACCCGGCTCTTCAAAATTTCCCGCGCTCGTAGACATATAACATCCCCCAGGTGGATAATCTGGTCATAGTCACCCAAAATCTTATCGCGGGCTGTCTGATCCATCACCCCCAAATCCACGTCCATGATGTACTCATTGAAGCGTGTGAGCGCAGCATCAGCTGACTTGATCTTCTCAATCACTTGCCCATACCGAGCAAGGGTGAGTTCTTCCAAATCTACACGCTCAACCGTTGCAGCTGCCGATGTGAACCATCTCAACTGTGAGGTCAATCCGGCAGCAGCCTCCCTGACTGCCCTTAATGAGGCCATTGCAACAAACAAATATCAATACAAATCGGTTAAAATTCACTAACTAAACAAACAATGACTTGTTAGCCAACCGAGCAATCTCACCAAATAAAAACTCAAATTCAATTATTTCAAGTCCAAATCCGACCCTGTACTTATTCCAAGTATGAATCTAGCTTGGTACAGATTGCTAGTTACAAAATAAATAACAATTCAATGTATATACTATGCTGGATCAACACCAATTATATACAACAATGGAAGTATACTATTGAGCGGAGAATCCCTAACAACAATCCAATAAATACAAATAAATGCAATAACCAATACACACAATTCAAGTCTTGTTATGTTAGACTATGTGTAATTATTATTTAGATAACCTTTTAAATTCAGATCAGTGACATTCAATTATTAATTGCAACAAATACCAAACAACTTTTACAACAATATACCAAATTATGTACCAAATACAACCTAATAATTCCTAATTTCACAAACAATCTTACTTGTCTGTACAATACCAAGGGGCTAGCACTACAAATTACAGTACAAACTACAAGTACTATTTGAGCCCGGCTGACAAAGCAATATATTCAAACTTATTAAGTTATAAGTTGTGTTAAGTAATTAAACTAAAGTTATTTTCAACAATATTCAAAACTTCCAATTAAACCAGTGGATCTTATAAAACCACGCTCTGCTACCAAAATGTTCAAGACTACAATAGGGCCAGTGCAACGGTAACTGGACGGTCTGAACTTGTCCACGATTCGTGGAGCCCTACCGTTGCTTTCAACAACAAAAAAACAAAAGGCTCTTCGGCCTACAACAATCTATAGCCTCTGAGGCTTTATAAATACCTTATTACCACTAACCTTCTGTGCTGGGTTCGCCAAGCTTCGACCTTCCTAGGTCACGCCCAAGTGTGGTTTGTATGTAATATGAGGTGAGTAATTGAAAAGTGTGATGTAAGTCACGTGTTCTAGAACGTTCACAAGGCGCCAATCTCCAAATGGCGCGGTCCAGATCAGCATCACACCCAACTCACACCGGATTGAAGCTATTTATCACTACTTATTTCCAACAACTCCGCGTGCCATACGGTGGCAACCAACCGGCGATAAGTCCAAAAATATCCCTGGGTTTTCGTCAATCCGGGATTACAAGTTCAAACAATAGTTAACTCGCGACCCAATTATCGGTTTCAACCGGCGATTCCAAACGATATTTTACCAATTATAATTAAATCAACAGGTCCGCCGCGGACATTTTTCAACAAGGAAGCAAAGTCTATCTGTCAAGTCAGAGTAATGTCAAGATCAAATTTCTTTATGTCAAAAGGGTGCGTTCGGAAACGTTTGGTACTAAACAACAACCATTCTAATCGCAAACGTAGATTTGATTACGGCAAATGTTTTCTATGTGGTCAATACGGGCATAAACAATCAAATTGCTCAAAGAAAACTAAACTTACCTCGGGTAACGATAATTTCAATCAAAAAAATCCATCTGACCTATGTAAATTTTGTAAAAAACCTGGCCATAGGATTGAAACTTGTTTTGTTAAATTAAAATCATAATCTCGCAATACAAATAATGTTAACCTTTGTCAAGAATACCTTAATACTACGAACAAGGATATTATGGTGGCGGTTATTCAAGGAATTCCAGTTGACATTCTTATTGATAGTGGCTCTAGTATATCATTGATTTCTTCATCACTATTAAAATATTTTACATGTGCGCGCAAGCCTGCTTTTAGAGTACTGAGAGGTATCGGTGGTCATGAAGTTGAGTCTACCTACTTTGTTACCTTACCATTAGAATTTAATGAAATAACTCTGGAAGTAGACTTGCACGCTGTTAGACCAGAAAATCTGAATATTCCAATTATTATTGGCACGGATGTACTTAATCGTGAAGGGGTTACTTACATACGAACACGTGAACGGCAATATCTTACTCGTAGATCTAATTTCACACACAATGCGTTAGTCACGACTCAAGCTCATGTAAGAACTGATTTGACCGGTCAACACTTGCAAAAGTTACTTGGGCTGATTAACGAATTCTCAAACTTCTTTATTGATGGGACTGCCACCACGACAGTCAATACCGGCACCATGTCAATTAAATTAAACAGTAACGCTCCTATTAATTACAGACCGTATCGCCTATCATTCACTGAAATTTTAAAAGTTCGTGAGATAATTCAAGAACTTCTTGCGAAAAATATCATACGAGAATCTGAGTCAGAATACGCGAGCCCAATCTTGTTAGTTAAGAAGAAGGACGGGTCGGACCGTATGTGCGTTGATTATCGCAAGTTAAATGAGATCACTATTAAAGATCGCTTTCCATTACCACTTATTGATGACTGCGTTGACAGATTAGGTAAACACAAATATTTTAGCAGTCTCGACATGGCAACAGGGTTCCACCAAATAGCAATGGATAGTGACTCAGTACCACTCACAGGCTTTGTGACACCTGAGGGGCACTATAAATATTTAAAAATGCCATATGATTTAGAAAATGCTCCAATCGTCTATCAGAGAATTATTTCTAAAACTCTTCGTCAATATATTGAATCTGGTGAAGCCCTGGTGTACGTCGATGATGTCTTAATTCTGAGTAATACGGTTGATGAGGGTTTAGGTATTTTAGGCAAAATACTTAAAACCTTAACAGATTCTGGTTTTTTCCATTAATTTAAAGAAATGTTCATTCTTAGCAACTAAAATCGAGTATTAGGCCGAAGTATACGTCAAGGACAGGTACGACCGAGCGAATCTAAAACCAACGTTTTGATAGAGTCACCAATCCCAAAGAATCTTAAGCAAGTCCGTCAATTTTTAGGTTTGGCCAGTTACTTCCGCTGCTATATAGCCGGCTTTGCTATTAAAGTTGCCCCTATCACAAAATTGACTAAGAAAGGTGTACCATTTGTATGGGGTAGTGAGCAGGAAGAAGCACGGCAAAATATAATTTTCGAACTCACTAGCGAACCGGTTTTAGCAATATATGATCCCGACTTGCCCATTGAGGTCCACACAGACGCAAGTTCCATTGGATATGGTGCGGTGCTTCTTCAGGTTCATGATAAGAATTACAAACGAGCAGTAGGTTATTTCAGCAAACAAACCCAGGGTGCCGAGCCCAGGTATCACTCCTACGAGCTTGAAACTCTTGCTGTTGTCAAAGCTCTGCAAACTATAGGCACTATCTGGTCGGCGTTCGTTTTAAAGTTTAACAAAAGAAAGACCTGTTACCACGCGTGGCCAGATGGTGGATATATTTGCAGGATTTTGATTTTACGCTTGAATATCGCAAGGGCACCTCTATGTCACATGCTGACTATTTGAGTCGTAACCCTGTTAATATTTGTGAGGCCCGCAAACAACAAAACTGGGCACAAATAGCTCAGGCTGCTGATGAGGAAACTCAACAGCTTATCCAAAAGTTGACGGATGGAGTGCTTGACTCTAGACGTTATGTTAAGAAAAATGACCTTTTGTATTATAGGTACTCACCAGTGGGAGAGGAACCTAGATATCTGTGCTTTGTACCCAAAGGGCACAGACTCAGTCTGCTTAGAATATTTCATGATGAGCCTGATCACCTAGGAATAGGCAAGACTTTAGAACTCATTACAAAACAGTTTTGGTTCCCTTCTCTTAAGTCATTTGTTAAAAAATATATTGACCACTGCCTAATTTGTATAACCCATAAGAAAATTCCGAGAGCTCCCATTCAATTCATATAATCGTGGGAAAAGCCATCCAACCCATTCGAAGTTGTACATGCAGATGCATTAGGTCCTTTACCCCAGTCAAATGGTTATAGATATGTATTAATTGTTGTTGATGCTTTCTCAAAATACTGCCTTTTGCACCCCATGTATGGTCAGGATTCTAACGAGTTAAAGAAACATTTTCAGCATGTAATTTCTTTATTTGGATCCCCTAAGTTAATTGTTGCTGATCGTGGTCGTATGTTTCAGAGTTCAGAGTTCACAAAGTTTTTAACAGAATTAGGCGTTGACTTGCATCTCATAACACCTGAAATGCATCACTCAAACGGACAGGCTGAACGTTACTGCCGAACCTTGCTGAACATGGTTCGCATAGAATGTAACCACCGGAAAAATGAATGGTCAGACGTTATGTGGCGATTACAACTAGTGCTGAATATGACTAAACAGAAAACAACTGGCTTATCACCCATGAATTTACTTGTGGGAATTGAAGCATCCACACCTGTGATACGTACCCTCATCCGAGACATCGCTTTAGAGGATTCGCTACCGAATCGTGAGGCACTACGAGAGATGCGTAGGCAGAATGCTTGCCAACGCTTACAAGCGAACCAGCGACGGCAAGACGCAACTGTGAATGCTAACCGAAGGCCTCCACGAACATTTGAAATAAATTCACTAGTTTTTGTTATAAAACAGGCACAAGTAACTAGCAAACTCGACGCAGGCATGCGTGGACCGTACCGTGTCATCAGTGCGCTCCCCCATGGTCGGTATGAGCTGCAACTCTTGGCGAGTTCCTATGGAAAATCGACCCACGCTGCGGCAGAATTCATGGTGCCATGGCGAGGGGAGTGGACCCCTGAAACGTGTGCTACTTTCTTCGAAGGTAACCTGCTACTACACTATATGATACGCGAACGTCGTGCCTATGTCATATAAGTGTAAAGGTGATCTATGATATGCTAACGTCGTGACTATGTCATGTGAGAGACCTTGCGTATGCTGCATGTGTGTAATATGCTAACGTTGTGCCTATGTTACACTCATGAACGGGATTCGTGATACGCTAACGTCGTGCCTATGTCATGTAATCGTATTGGCAGAGATAGGGAACGTAGTGCTTCCTCTCTGGCTTTATTGCGTGTGAACTACGCTAACGTCGCGCCTATGGTTCACTATATTACCATAATGTGTTCGTTCACAAAGTCGAATACAGTTTTTGTTATGTTTTCAGACGCAGAATATAGCAATGAGCAAGCTGCCAGCAGTACGTCATCATTACCAGAACCCATACCTGGTACCTCCAGTACGATAGAAGACACGCAGCCTGACGTCCGGGAGAACGAGGACGTCCTCCAGTCAGGAGAGGCCGTGTTAGCAGAAGACGGGTAGCATGGAGGGAGTAACGAGTCGTGGTGGGGCGCAACCTATAAAAGCGAGCGCGCTCATTCTAACCCTCTCTTGGATTCGCCAGTGACCACCCAGCGCTCTAGTGAAACAGTAACGTTATTACCAGTGTGTTGTGTTTATCGCGTACGGACCGTTTTTCGGTGTTGTCTCTCTGCGGGTGTACGAGTGAACGCCGTTCGCTCGTACAGGCGCAGAGGGCGCCACCCGCCGCGGATTTCTCGGTGTTTCGAGAACACTGTTCGGTCGCGCGACGGTTGGGACTACCCACATTGAACTTTTGTTAATTTTTATTGTGAAAAAACTTAAAATCCCATATAATCAGTGCGGTTGATTATAAAACAATAGTGAGTGATGCCGAAGCCCGGCGCCCGCGGCTCTCCGGGCCGCGGCGGCGCCACATCTTTAGACGAGGAGGAGGAGCTCGTCCATAGAAGGGGAAACCCGTCTCTGGGCAGGACCCCGTCGCTCCCGGAAATCGGGACCGCGACGGCTGGAGCCACCAGGATGGACGTAAAACTGAAAACACAGGGGAAGAGGGTTGCCGCCGACCCGCCGCCGCCGCCGGCGCCTGCGCGCGCTGCGCCCGTGACGGCGCCGAGTCGCCCGCAACTCCCGACCAAGGCAAGTCCCGCGACGCAGCGCCCGGTCGCTACCGGGCCCGCCGCTGCCCCGCGCGCCCCCGTTGGCGCTGCCTCCGCGCCCGCCGCCGCTGGCACCTCGCGTGCCCCCGCCGCCGCCGCGCACCCTTCTTCTTTCGCGCGTGTTTGCGCGACCCCGTCCCGGGACCCGCGCCTGCGTAAGGCTGCAGGACAGCCCGCGACCCAAACGCCGCCGCGTATAGCCGCGTACGACGCGCCCGCGACATGCTCGGCCGCATCATCGCGCGCGGGGTCGAGCATGTCGTGCGCGTCTCCGGACCGCGGAGCACCCTCGCCGACGCCCATGACATCGGACTCGGAGTGTGACCAGCCACCCGAGCCACGCCCGCAACGACGCCGCCGCAGCCCCCAAGAGGACTCGGAAGAGGAACGTAAAAGGTACCGTCCCGACCCGCCACCATCACGCACACGTCAAGTGTGTGCGCCAAGGCGACGCGACGACGACGCACACTCTCACTCGTCGTCGGAAGAAGACGGCGACGCCGAAAAGGTAGGTGTACAACCAGCACCTGCCCCCGCCACCACTTCTAAGGCGGCCCCCGCCACCCCTTCAAATGCGGACAACGGCGGCGTTCGACGGCCCAAACGGCCACGATACCCTCCGCTGGTAGTGGAGCGCTTGCCAAACTGGGCAATGCATTTTAGGGCACTCGCAGCCAAGCTGGGTCGGCCGCCAAGCGCTCGCCCATACGGCACCGGCGTACGCTTCACGCCGGAGTCAGAAGGTGAGTACCGGCTGGTCCAGCGCTACCTGACTGAGCTGGAGAAGGAGAGCGGCATCTCGTGGTTCGCGTACTCCCTACCAGCGGAGAAGCTCGTGAAGGTGGCCATTCGCGGGCTACCTGCAAACACAGAGCCCCAGGAGATAGAAGAGGAACTCCGCGTACTCGGATACGAGCCGGAGTACGTGCGCCATATTAGGGCGCGCCAAGGAAGACCCGGCTGCGTATTCTACGCCATGCTGAGGAGGACCCCGGACATCCGGTCCATTTATGACACCTCCGTTTTCCTGATGATGCGAGGTGTCAGGATTGAAGCATGGCGTGGGAAACGTGGGCCCGCACAGTGCCACCGGTGCCAGAAATTCCGGCACTCATCGCACCAGTGTCACCGCCCGCTCGCCTGCGTGAGGTGTGGAGAGGGACACGCGGCCAGAGACTGCCCACGTCCGCGGGAAGAGCCAGCCACCTGCGCGAACTGCGGTGGCCCGCACCCGGCGTGCCATGTCAAGTGCCCCGTGTTCCAACGGGAGATTCAGAACAGGCGGGCGGGGACTGTCGCCATCACGGCAGCCAACTCGCGCCGCCCCAAGCAACCTGTGGACACAGAAATGAGACAAGTGGAGGACGGTCACGGCGGCGCATCACTGATGGCGGCAGCCAACGGACCCACAGAACGCGGAGAGGCCACTTCCTCCCGGCGGAGGAGGAGGAAACGCGGGGGGAAGGGGAAAGCGCAACCCCCCCCGCAAAACACAAACACAGATATGGCGGTCTCACAACAGACCTCGCAGGCCGCCCCTGCCCCCGCCCAGAACAAGGCGCAGGCAGACAACAAAGAGGCGAAGAAGGGCGCCGGCAAACCTAAACAGGCACGGCCGACAACACGCCAACAGAAGGCAGACGCCGTGCAAACCGGCGCCCCACAAACAAACGCGAACAAAGAGTTCACTGCCTGCGCCATAAAGATCCTGATGGACCTTATACAGGCCATCAGGCGGGGGCAAGACCCACAGCAGGCCATCCTGGATGGCCTGGCAACATTATTAGAACTCACCAATGGATAAGTCACTTAGAATTATCCATTGGAACGCCCGCGGCCTGCGAGACAAGGTCGCCCCCCTCCGCCATCTCCTGAGGGAACAAGACATCGACGTGGCGCTAATAAACGAGACGCACCTGGGACCAGAAGATAGGGTCAAGTTCCCAGGATACCTCGTTTATCGCCAAGACGAGCGGTCGGCATTCAACATCAGATATCGTGGTCTGGCAGTGCTGGTGAGGCGAAGAGTCGTCCATCAAGAGCTGCCCCCCACCACAACTTCACTGTACACGCTGGGTGTGCAGATCCACGTGGCCGGCGAGGATCTCCGATTATACGCCGCCTACAAGCCGCCCGCAACCCGGATAGACCTGGCTGAGTTGCGGGCCTTGCTCTTCGCTCAGCATCCTGCCATCCTCGCCGGGGACCTCAACTGCAAGCATCCAGCGTGGAATTCACTTAACACGAACGCCCAGGGGAGACGACTCTTCGCGGACGCGGAAGCCTCTGGCTACACAGTGTCCGGCCCAGAGACGCCTACCCGGTACCCGGACGACCCTCATCACATGCCGGACGTGCTGGACATTGTGATCCACCAGGGGCTAAGCTGCCAGATCACTCAACACGTGATCGACGACGAGCTGCAGTCTGATCATCAGCCTGTACTCGTCGTCATATCTGAAATGCCGACCCGACTGAAGCCGCCAGCGCCACGTCGACTACTCGACTGGTCAAAGTTTACAGAAAAGGTTGAGGCCACGACGCCGACTCGGCCCATCACTACCGCCGCGGAGGTCGATCAGTTCGCAGCCGACGTCACTGCTTGCGTACAACAAGCGATAGAAGAGGCGGTCATACCACCGCCGGCGCAGGGGAGAGGGCTATTGCCGCCCCTGTCGCCGAGATTGCGAGCTATGATCGCCGAGAAGAGACGCCTACGCAAGCAGTGGCAACAGACAAGATGCCCCGTCATGCGCACGCAGCTGAATCGACTCGCGGAGAAGGTAAAGGCCGAGCTTAAGGCGTCGGCCACCGCGAGCTGGGAGGAACGTATTGACGCCGCGGCTGACAGCTGGCCGTCAATACATAAACTATGCCGCCAACTATCGAATACCCCAGCCCCGGTGCGCCCACTACGAGGCACCGACGGGGCTCTTAAGTACATTGCGGAGGACCGCGCGGAGGTCTTCGCCGAGCACCTGGAGCGTCAGTTCCGCCCGAATCCAACCGACGAGCACGCACATGTCGCAGCAGTCGAGCAACACCTTGGAGCCTACTTCGCGACGCCGATAGCTCCCGAAGAAGACCCAGTATTTTTCTCGCCGGGCGCAGTCAGACGCGCCATCCTGAAAACTAAGCTAAAAAAGGCTCCCGGGGCCGACGGCATCACCAACGCCGTGCTACGCCACCTGCCCCACCGTATGGTGGTGGCGCTGGCGCGCCTGTTCACGGCGGTGCTGCGCACGGGGGCCTTCCCTGCCGTTTGGAAGGAGGGGCGCGTCATCATGCTGCCCAAGGCGGGGAAAAACGTACTGAAGCCGGAGAGCTATCGGCCCATCACTCTGCTGCCCACCATCTCCAAGGTGTTCGAGTCACTCCTGCTGCGGCACCTCAACCCTCACATCACCCCAAGACCCGAACAGTTCGGATTCAGGGCGGACCACAGCACGACGCTCCAGCTGTCGAGAGTACTCTACCAGCTGTCCACAACGATGAACAAGAAAGAGTACGCGGTAGCAGTACTCCTCGACATGGAGAAGGCCTTCGACCGCGTATGGCACGACGGGCTAGTGTACAAACTGGCCACCTCCGCCACGCCTCGTCGCGTAGTAAAGGTGGTCCAATCTTTTCTGTCCAACAGGAGCTTCAGGGTGGTGGTCGACGGAGCACTCTCCTCACCCCGCCCCATCGAGGCGGGAGTACCTCAGGGCAGCTGCGTGTCGCCTGCGTGTTACTCACGCTACACAGACGACATCCCCACCACGGCGGACGCGACGCTCGCGCTGTACGCCGACGACGCCGCGTACATCACCACCTCGATGAACGCGAAGTACGCGGCGACGAAGATGCAGCGCGCGCTCAATATGCTCCCCGAGTGGCTCGCCAAGTGGCGGCTCTCCGTAAACGTGAGTAAGACGCAGGCCATTATCACAGGCTCAACCCCTCTGCCACCACCCTTGGAGCTCATGGGAGCCGAGATCGCGTGGGCGCCGCAGGTCAAATACCTCGGCGTCACCATCGACCGTCGGCTCACGATGCGGCCGCACGCCAAGCAAGTCGCGGCGCAGACAAAGGTAGCCCGCTCACTACTCTATCCAGTGCTATCGTCCCGCCTCCCGGCGCGTGTCAAGCTGGGCGTGTACAAGACGTACATACGCCCCCTGCTGACATACGCCGCCCCCGCCTGGTTCGTCCTCACTGGCGAGACGACCCGCAGGCCGCTCCGCGCGCAGCAGAACATGGCGCTGCGGACAATAGTAGGTGCCCCTCGCTATGTGAGGAATGACGTAATCAGGCGGGACCTCGGGATTGAGGGCCTGGATGAGTACGTGCAGCGCCTCGCGAAGGCGATGTTCGCGCGTGCCGACGCCTCTGCTTGGCCCCATGTCAAGCACCTGGCCCCCCTGCACGCGCGCCCGCCAGACGCGAGGAGGCTGCCCAGAGACCTGCTCCCGACAGACGTCGCGGCCGCATCCCCCCCGGACTTGACTCCTGGGTAAGTCGCCCCCCTTTACACGCGGCTTACCCAAACAAATATACTAAGCATAACAACACTTCACTTAGTACGTAACGTGTTCTAAGTTAATATAGGCACGTTACGTACTAAAACACTCACTCATGACTCTACATGCGCTATACACAACTAGCACCGAATAGCAGCGCACGCTATTCGGTGCAGACGCACTGAGCGGCGACACACAATACAATGCCGCTCACACATACATTCTCGGCTCTGCAGTTCGAAACGTAACCGGCTAGACCTGGAAGCGGGACGAACCAGAGCCCCGCATTCACTATAGGTGCGTCAGAGTCGGCACCCTCGTCGCAGGTCGGCTCCCGCTAGGCTTCCCCCGTATGGGGGTTTCACCTGGCGGGGTCAGACCGCCGGGGTGTCGTGAAGAAACGACGCCGATAACCGGCGTCGCGGCGCGCCTATAGTAACACAATAGCAATCAATCACGCGGGTGTGCGTTTTGCCGTTCACTTTTGAACAGGCGCTTTAACGCACACCCGAACAACTATGCCGATCACTAGGCAACCTAATGACGGTCCCGTATTTACGGGACACGGCAATGCTCCCGCGGTATCGGGGCAAAGCCCTGTGACCGCTCGCCGCGCCCCTGACGGGGCGCAGCGACAGCCCAGACGGCTAACCCTCTCTTGGATTCTCCGATAACCACCGAGAGCACACGTGAAAGTTGTTGTTTAACGAGTAATTAGTATTCTGAATTCGCGTGCGGACCGTTTTGGTGTTGCCTCTCTGCGAGTGTACGAGTGAACGCCGTTCGCTCGTACAGGCGCAGAGGGCGTCACCGTCGTAGCTTCTCGACGCTTCGAGAGCGTCGTCGGTCGCGCGACGGGTGGGACTACCCACATAGCACTTTTGTGAGTGAAAAATCTTTAAAACTTTTAAATCAGTGCGGTTTAAACCCGTAAAACTATAGTGAGTGATGCCGAAGCCCGGCGCCCGCGGCTCTCCGGGCCGCGGCGGCGCCACATCCCTGGACGAGGAGGAGCTCGTCGTTAGAAGAGGAAACCCGTCTCTGGACAGGACCCCGTCGCTCCCTGAAATCGGGTCCGCGACAGCTGGCTCAGCCAGGACGGACGGCAAAATGAAAACTCAGGGGAAGAGGGTTGCCGCCGACCCGCCGCCGCCGCCGGCGCCTGCGCGCGCTGCGCCCGTGACGGCGCCGAGTCGCCCGCAGCCCCCTACCAAGGCAAGTCCCGCGACGCAGCGCCCGGTCGCTACCGGGCCCGCCGCTGCCCCGCGCGCCCCCGTTGGCACTGCCTCCGCGCCCGCCGCCGCTGGCACCTTGCGTGCCCCTGCCGCCGCCGCGCACCCTTCCTTCGCGCGTGTATGCGCGACCCTGTCCCGGGATCCGCGCCTGCGTAAGGCTGCAGGACAGCCCGCGTCACAAACGCCGCCGCGTATAGCCGCGTACGACGCGCCCGCGACATGCTCGACTACATCATCGCGCGCGGGGTCCAGCATGTCGTGTGCGTCTCCGGATCGCGGAGCGCCCTCGCCGACACCGATGTCATCGGACTCGGAAAATGATCAGCCACCCGAGCCACGCCCGCAACGACGCCGCCTCAGCCCCCAAGAGGACTCAGAAGATGAAAGGAAAAGGTACCGTCCCGACCCGCCACCATCACGCACACGTCAAGAGTGTGCGTCAAGGCGACGCGACGACGGCAGACATTCTCGCTCGTCGTCGGAAGAAGACGACGACGCCGAAGAGGTAGGTGAACAATCTGCACCTGCCCCCGCCACCACTTCTAATGCGGCCCCCGCCACCGCTTCCAATGCGGACAACGGCGGCGCTCGACGGCCCAAACGGCCACGATACCCTCCGCTGGTAGTGGAGCGCTTGCCGAACTGGGCACACCATTTCAGGACACTCGCAGCCAAGCTGGGTCGGCCACCAAGCGCTCGCCCATACGGCACCGGCGTACGCTTCACCGAGTCCGAGTGTGAGTATCGGCTGATCCAGCGGTATCTGACGGAGCTGGAGAAAGAGAGCGGAATATCGTGGTTCGCATAATCCCTACCAGCGGAGAAGCTCGTGAAGGTGGCCATTCGCGGGCTACCAGCTGATACAGAGCCCCAGGAGATTGAGGAGGAACTCCGCGTACTCGGATACGAGCCGGAGTACGTGCGCCACATCAGGGCGCCCCAAGGAAGACCCGGCTGCGTATTCTACGCCATGCTGAAGAGGACCCCGGACATCCGGTCCATATACGACACCTCCGTGTTCATGATGATGCGGGGTGTCAAGATAGAAGCATGGCGTGGGAAACGTGGGCCCGCACAGTGCCACCGGTGCCAGAAATTCCGGCACTCATCGCACCAGTGTCACCGCCCGCTCGCCTGCGTGAGGTGTGGAGAGGGACACGCGGCCAGAGACTGCCCACGTCCGAGGGAAGAGCCGGCCACCTGCGCGAACTGCGGTGGCCCGCACCCGGCGTGCCACGTCAAGTGCCCCGTGTTCCAACGGGAGATTCAGAACAGGCGGGCGGGGACTGTCGCCATCACGGCAGCCAACTCGCGCCGCCCCAAGCAACCAGTGGACAACGAGGTAAGACAAGTGGAGGACGGTCATGGCGGCGCATCACTGATGGCGGCAGCCAACGGACCCACGGAACGCGGAGAGGCCACTTCCTCCCGGCGGAGGAGGAGGAAACGCGGGGGGAAGGGGAAAACGCAACCCCCCCCCGCAAAACACAAACACGGCGGCTACAAAGCAGACCTCGCAGGCCGCCCCTGCCCCCGCCCAGAACAAGGCGCAGGCAGTAAACAAGGAGGTGAAGAAGGGCGCCGTTAACAAACAGGCACGGCCGGCAACGCGCCAGCAGAAGGCGTACACCGCAAAAACCGGCGCCCCAGAAACAAGTACGAACAAAGAGTTCACTGCCTGCGCCATCAAGATCCTGATGGACCTCATACAGGCCATCAGGCGGGGGCAAGACCCACAGCAGGCCATCCTGGATGGCCTGGCCACATTGTTAGAGCTTACCAATGGATAAGCCAATCAGAATACTCCATTGGAATGCCCGCGGCCTGCGGAATAAGGTCGCCCTCCTCCGCCATCTCCTACGGGATCAGGACATCGACGTGGCGCTGATTAATGAAACGCACCTGGGACAGGAAGACAGGGTCAAGTTCCCAGGTTACGTCATCTACCGCCAAGATGAACGGTCGGCATCCACTCAGATCCGATACCGTGGTCTGGCAGTACTGGTGAGGCGAAGAGTCGTCCATCAAGAGCTGCCCCCCACGACATCACTCAACCACCTGTACACGCTGGGTATACAGATGCACGTAGCCGGCGAGGATATTCAGATCTACGCCGCGTACAAGCCTCCTGACAAGTCACTGGACCTCACAAAACTTCGGGACGTCCTCACTTCGGAACATGCAGTAATCCTCGCCGGAGATCTCAACGCAAAGCACCCAGCGTGGAACTCCAGCAGGATCAATCCTCAGGGGAGACGACTCTTTGCGGACGCGGAAGCCTTTGGCTACACAGTGTCCGGCCCAGAGACGCCTACCCGGTACCCAACAGACCCCAACCACATGCCGGACGTGCTGGACATTGTGGTCCACCAAAGGCTTAACTGCCAGATCACCTAACATGTAATAGACGACGAGTTACAATCGGATCACCAGCCAGTACTCGTCGTCTTATCGGGGATGCCGACCCGAGTGAAGCCGCCAGCGCCACGTCGACTCCTGGACTGGAACAAGTTCACAGAAAAGATTGAGGCCACGACGCCGGCTCGGCCTGTCACTACCGCCGCGGACGTCGATCAGTTCGCAGCCGACGTCACTGCTTGCATACAAAACGCGATAAGTGAGGCGGTCATACCGCCGCCGGCGCAGGGGAGAGGGCTATTGCCGCCCCTGTCGCCGAGCCTACGCGCTATGATCGCCGAGAAGAGACGGCTACGCAAGCAGTGGCAACAAACAAGATGCCCAACACTGAAGACCGAGCTGAATCGACTCGCGGAGAAGGTCAAGGCCGAACTCAGAGCGTCGGCCACCGCGAGCTGGGAGGAACTTATCGACACCGCAGCTGACAGCTGGACGTCAGTTCACAGACTGTGCAGAGCATTCACGAATACCCCAGCCCCGGTGCGCCCACTACGAGGCAGCGACGGGGCTCTCAAGTACATAGCGGAGGATCGCGCGGAGGTCTTCGTCGAGCACCTGGAGCGTCAGTTCCGCCCGAACCCGACTGACCAGCACGCACACGTCGCGGCAGTCGAGCAACACCTTGAAGGCTACTTCGCGACGCCGATAGCTCCCGATGAAGACCCTGTCTTTTTCTCGCCGGGCGCAGTCAGACGCGCCATCCTAAAAACGAAACTTAAAAAGGCTCCCGGGGCCGACGGCATTACCAACGCCGTGCTACGCCACCTGCCGCACCGTATGGTAGCGGCGCTGGCGCGCCTGTTCACGGCGGTGCTGCGCACGGGGGCCTTTCCTGCTGTGTGGAAGGAGGGGCGCGTCATCATGCTGCCCAAGGCGGGGAAAAAACGTGCTGAAGCCGGAGAGCTATCGGCCCATCACCCTGCTGCCCACCATCTCCAAGGTGTTCGAAACACTCCTGCTGCGACACCTCACACCGCACATCACTCCGAGACCTGAGCAGTTCGGCTTCAGGGCGGACCATAGTACGACGCTTCAGCTGTCGAGGGTACTCTACCAGCTGTCCACGTGATGAAAACTAGCCGATAAGCGATCATAGCGAGCTTCTTGGGGTAACGTTGACCTTTACTTTTGGTCTGTTCGTCGCGGCTAAGACTCAACTGGTTGCCAATAATTGGGAATCCTAGCAAAGAAGACAATATTTCACATCGGAATATCTTGATGCACTTGACTCATTCGAGAAACGACCAACGTCTCATTAGCAAAGAGGGACTGATCGAGTCCAAAGCTTTAGACCCTTGAACATCGGCGACACGATGCAATTGGCTATTTGACAGTTGTCACGATAAAATATGAAATGTGTTAAATATGGTTGCTTATGGTTTAAAAATAATTCTACAATACGGTTTTTGCATGAAAATAAATTGTAAATATTTTTATTTTTGAAAAATAGCTTTGAGTTTTTTTATCTGTGGATACGAGAACGGAAACACGGGCGGCCATGATTGAGCATCTTATGACGTCACATTTCAATAAATAAATCGTCGTGTACTGTGTACTAAGCATATTGTGTGCAATTTACTGAGAAAATTAATAAGAAATATTTTGATTTGTGCTGTTGACAGGTTTCGTAAAATGAAGTTGGCTATACAAAAGCTGGCAGTGCGAATCTGCCTAACGTTGATTCATTTATGGTCGCAAATTTAATGCGAATGTATTATTTGTTTTTAGTAAATCAGAGGCTTACTTGATTTCTTCTAAATACTTACATCAAAGTGGTCCTCACAAAAGAATATTGCAGATTTATCAGATGTAAACTTTCAGTCTCGACGTGCTTGTTGTAACCACTGCTTTCGATGTTTAGGGCATTTAAGAACGAGTATAAAAAAAAATTCAGGAAGTTTTATAGTAGTACTTCTACACATAGGCACGGCACACGTCTTCTAGCTTGTCATTTTCAAAATTCCAGTTAAAAAGGTGTTAGTTTTCCACAAAATAGCTTCAGAGTTATAGCGTCGTTAGTCGTAATAATGTTTATTGAGTTTTGACGTCTCAGACGCAAGTGTCAGATTCATTCAATTCATAAATTAAATTCATTTTTTTCCTACTAAATAACGCTTTTTTGAGAAAAATAAATTATAAGAGGTATAAAATAAACCAACGTAAATAATAAAATACATTTTCAAAAATTGTCTAATAGCCAAGTCTGTCGGTTGAAGCTTAGGGAGTGTGCCATGAACTCGCACAATCTAATTCCATCAAGCCTGTTCTATTATCGGACTACAAGACGAACGGCAATGAGCCATCGTTACATGGTGGACATCCCACCCATACGCGGAAAACGTTTTGAGAAATTTCATTTTATAGCTATGGAGTGGAACTGTATTAAATATCTATTATAGCTATACTAGGGCACACCTTGGCCGTGCACACAATAAATGCAGCTTACCATCAGGTGAGATAGTAGTCAGAATCGAGCCTATCATCAATAACCACAATATATACGGACTAGCTTTTGCCCGCGGCTTCGCCCGCGTTAATTTACACTTTGTCAATAATTCTTGTTGCCAAAAAGGTGTACCGTATCTTTTTGGGTGGTTAAAAAACCCATATAATATTTAAAAAATCATCACCAGGGTCCATCCATCCCCAAAAACAGACAGAAAGTTAGTATATAAAATTTATCTTTTTAAAACCAAAAACGTAGTTTACAATACATTTTTGTAAACTACGTTTCTGGTTTTCCCGTCCTTGGCGTTGTAATTTTGTACGCTTGATACTCGTGAGCACGCCACATACAATTGCCCATGGGAAAAGCAGTATTTTTCTAAATGTACACCTGCGACTTTCAGTGTCTGTCCTTGAGCTTTGTTTATGGTCATTGCGAATGCCGCTTTTAGGGGAAATTGGAGATTTTCGAACTGAATGTGAGGAATAAATACGTTTTCACCGCTTGCTGTTCCTGTCATAATTATTGCTTGAAAACATTGCATCCAAGGTATGTAATTACAGAGCCTTGGTGCGCCCTGATTGCGCATCAACAGGACTGGGACACCAAGTTAAAGCCTCAAATAATGTGATGGGGTACCCTGACAATTCGAGAGAGTTGATAAACTCTACAGAGTACGACGTCACTTGCTTTGTATCCATGACAATGTCGACGGACAGATACTCAACGACATCACAATCCACATGAGACATAATCTTTTCGTTGATCTGCCCTACAATTTCGTTAGTTGGTGCCAAAATTACTCTTTCACGCAGCCATTCTTTATCCCTCATAAACTGAAACCGAAGCTGAAACTGTAGCTGAATCTGTAGCTGAATCTGAAACTGAAACCAAACTGAAGCTGAAACTGATGCTGAAACCAAAACTGAAGCTGAAGCTGAAACTGAAGCTGAAACTGACGCTGAAACCAAACTGAAGCTGAAATTGATGCTGAAACCAAAACTGAAGCTGAAGCCGAAACTGGAACTGTAGCTGAAACTGACGCTGAAACCAAACTGAAGCTGAAACTGAAACTAAAGCTGAAGCTGAAACTGATGCTGAAACCAAAACTAAAGCTGAAGCCGAAACTGAAACTGAAGCTGAAAATTAAGCTGACACTGTAGCTGAATCTGAAACTGAAACCAAAACTGAAGCTGAAACTGAATCTGAAACCAAAACTGAAGCTGAAGCTGAAGCTAAAACTGGAACTGTAGCTGAAACTGACGCTGAAACCAAACTGAAGCTGAAACTGAAACTAAAGCTGAAGCTGAAACTGATGCTGAAATCAAAACTAAAGCTGAAACTGAAGCTGAAAATTAAGCTGAAACTGTAGCTGAATCTGAAACTGAAACCAAAACTGAAGCTGAATCTGAATCTGAAACTGAAACCAAAACTGAAGCTGAAGCTAAAACTGGAACTGTAGCTGAAACCAAACTGAAACTGAAACTGAAGCTAATACTGAAACCAAACTGAAGCTGAAACTGATGCTGAAACCAAAACTAAAGCTGAATCTGAAACTGAAGCTGAAACTGGAACTGTAGCTGAAACTGACGCTGAAACCAAACTGAAGCTGAAACTGATGCTGAAATCAAAACTGAAGCTGAAGCTGAAACTGGAACTGTAGCTGAAACAGACGCTGAAACCAAACTGAAGCTGAAACCGAAACTAAAGCTGAAGCTGAAACTGATGCTGAAACCAAAGCTGAAGCTGAAACTGAAGCTGAAAATTAAGCTGAAACTGTAGCTGAATCAGAAACTGAAACCAAAACTAAAGCTGAAGCTGAAACTGAATCTGAAACCGAAACTGAATCTGAAACTGAAACCAAAACTGAAGCTGAAGCTGAAACTGAATCTGAAACCGAAACTGAATCTGAAACTGAAACCAAAACTGAAGCTGAAGCTGAAACTGGAACTGAAACTGACGCTGGAACCAAACTGAAACTGAAGCTGAAACTGAAACCAAACTGAAGCTGAAACTGATGCTGAAACCAAAACTGAAGCTAAAACTGAAACTGAAGCTGAAACTAGAAGTGTAGCTGAATCGATCGTAGCTGTGTCGCGGGAATCGATTTCTTACTTGTATTTTTCAAGCGCGCATGCGACTTTCCTTCTTATGACAATGTTGTAGTCTTCTTATGACGTGACGTGACGTGTATTGAGGTAAAATAAATACAAGAAGCTCAAAGACACAGTGCTCTATCAAACATACTATGTAGTTCGGCAATACAATACCCATATGGGAGGTTTGGCTCTTGCACACATGCTGATGGCGCTTTACCGTGGGGAAATGTGAGCTCATAGACATAGCTCTATTCTCGGGAATGGTTGACTTAAAATGTCCGAAACCTAGGAAGACTTTAGATACGCTATAGATAACAGTCTCATTATTGTGGTTTGGGAAGAGTATATTTTTGTGTCGGAATGAGCATAGAAAAATGTATTGAATGGTAAACGTATGTTACTCTTTCACACAAAACATATATTTCTAGTATAGTAGTAGTCTTTTCTCTCTCTATAGAGTTAGTAGTCAAGTTCTTCTGGTCATCCATCCATCGTTATGAAGGCCTAGTCTCTCCCTCGGAGGAAGGTCGGTGTCTCGGCGAGTACATGGTCGGAACATGTGAAGATAGTAAAACTGGTCGAATCGCAAACTGGACTTCCCTGATTGTGTTATTCCCTGTGTGATTTTTCGTTCAAATCTGGCGCAGCCGGACTGGGTACAGTGCTTCCATCTTACAGTAATTTGCAGCTAAATAGGATTACCTTAAATAGTATCGTATTCCTGCAATTAAAGCCGCTAGGCTATTGAACGTCCGTATAAAACTATAAGACGTCCGTATATAGCTATTAATAAAATAAGGTTTGGATCTTGCGCACGTACCGATTGCGCTTTATCGTGCGAAAATGTGAGATAGATGTACATCTATCACAACTTATGAGGATTATAGATGCACTATTGGAAGAAGTCTCGTTACTGTAGTTTGGAAAGTGGGGAAGTAAGTCTGAGTAACTATGTGTTACTAATAATATCAAAAATTTTAACTGCTTTTCAGAGTTAGAGTTAGTGTTCATTAAATGAAGCTGCAATAATGTTTATTTATATAATTACAAGTTGATTTAATGTTCCTTCTTTTAATATTGCAGATTGAAAATATGTCACACATAAATCCAATATATTAAACTACAAATCAGAAACTCTGTCAAGCATGAGGTGAGCGAGCTGGCAACGTCGCAAGTGCGGACGCCAAATACGCAGATTTGCAGTCAGGAAGTCCCTGAGATATACGGCTGAGAATATACGCGCTACAGCAGCGCCTCACCTGCGCTGAGATTTCTTCGGGAACTTTTTATTATATTTTTGTAGCCATTTATTAAACTTTTTCGCTTCTATCGATTTTTGTCCTACGGCTAACCAGAACCAATAGGACCTAAGTGCCACTGACCAAAAAAGTGGCGTCTGGTTTGCGGACGCCATATGCCGGTGGACGCCAGTTTAAATGTATTTTTTTCTTCAGAGGACGGCTAATTGGTTGCAGGATAAATATATATATATATATATATATATATATATATATATATGTGTGTATCTATAATCTATATGTATATATATATCAAAACAAGCGCTTTCCACTCCCCGTCCTATCAGACCCCCCCACTCTTCACGCAATTTACACTAGCGATATCCCTAAAAGTCCCTAAATAGAATTATCTCTATTTGCCGACGACATGGCCATCTATTACTCGGGAAGAAGTCCCGATAACATTGCTCGCACCCTCCAGACCTCCGCTAACGCACTAGGCGAGTGGTTTAGGAAATGGAGAATCGAGGTAAATCCCGACAAAAGTCAGGCAGTCCTGTTTCGTAGAGCTCGCCATAAACACCCTGCCCTCCCCCGCCCGATCACTATGTTTGGCACGCCAATCCCTTGGCAAAAGCGAGCTAAATACCTAGGAGTGATTCTAGATCAAAACCTAAACTTCAGAGAGCATATAAAGTCGGTTCGCTCGCGAGCTGCATTCGCTCTCGGTAGGTTACACTGCATGCTGACAAATGCACACAGCAAACTCTCCCTAAAATGTAAACTACGCATTTTTACCACGTGCATACGCCCCATTCTAACATACGCCTGTCCGGTATTTGCTCACTCTAGTCCGGCTCAGATCCATAGGATGCAAGATATCCAAAACCGATTTCTCCGAAAGGCCACGGGTGCGCCCTGGTACTTGAGGAACTAGGATCTCCACGTAGACCTCAAAATCCCGACTATAAAGCAAGTGTTGAAACGCAAGTCAGTGCGTTACTTCACCTTTTAGAAAACACAACAATAACAAAACGCGTTCCATATTCCGGCCTCGCCGACGAGGCCAATAGCGACGTCCACGTACTTGTAACGTCAACCCTCCCCGACCTTTGCCAAACGAGCCAGCCCGCGATGCTGAGCCAGTAGCAATAAATAACCCCATTAATAATAATATGACCCAGCCTGACCCTTTGCTGCCCTCCACCAACGACCCCGCTATGCCGAGGCCTGTACTCCACAGGGAGTGGAGTTGTTTAAATTTAGCATGCGTCCCTTAGCATGCGGTTGTTTAAATGTAAATATTAGTATGTAAGCCCTGGCTGGGGGCCTTTAAATTTAGAGGTCACCACAGGATCGTCCGGTTAAGTAGTATCCAGCCTTAGTGTGCTGAACTACGAGGGGCCCTATAAAATAAAAAGAAATAAAAACAATTCATATTTTCACTCCGACAGCGAACTATGTACGTGTTTAATTTACTGCATCACTCCCATTAAAATTTATCGCTGAATTCATATGAAAATCCATTGATATAGAGTATATCAATGTGAAAATCGTAAAAATTCGTGCAAAATCTAACATGGAATTTTAGTACGTTCTAAGTACATATTCATGGATAATTTTCATATTCTCACAAACAAACATTTAGCTTAGTTGGAAGGGTTAACAAGATTGCTAGTAATCTAAATTCTACCCATATTACTACTTCTCAGTTTTGAAAATCGATTAAATTTTTCATGGAAATACAGCTTGACAAAATCCCATTTTAGTTTCTTTCCTTAATTCTTTTGATTTTTTATTGTTAATAGCCTCGCGCCTCGCGTTTGACCATCATCTCACCTGATACACATATACTACACTACACTACGATTTTTTTTGGAAGCCTGTTTTTTTTATCTCAGAGACAAAAATGTCAAAATTCTCTGCCGGCTTCTGTGTTCTGTGTTTTCTCAGCCTTTAAAGCAAGAGTAAATAAGCATCTTTTGGGCTCCCTCGTCTATCACTATCGATTACCATCTAATCAGGCGAGATCAAGTGGCCTCATTAGTAGCGTTGCCAGGTCTTATTTGTTTTAAATCGGGACAGTCGTTAAAGAAAATCGGGATTTAGGATTGTAGATCGGGACAAACAAAACAAAACAGGATTTTTTTTTAAGTAATGTTAATATATATTAACTAGTACTCTCGCGGGGCTTCGCTCCCGTGGATTCTATCACGGTAAAAACATAACTCTCCTTTTTTGCAGTCGGGTAAAAAGTAGCCTATAACCTTCCTCAAGCTTCAAGCTACTTCCATACCAAATTTCATCCAAATCCACCCAGTACTTTCGAAGATTAGCGCGTTCAAGCAAACAAACAAACAAACAAACAAACTAACAAACTTTTCCGCTTTATAATATTAGTATAGATATAACGTTTTCATCGTATATACAACGATGAATCTTTGTTTAAAAAAATGTTAAAGTCAGACTTGCTTAATAGACTACTCTAAACACGTGGAAGCGTGTCCAACCAAGTTTAAGGAAAACAGAACTAAATGGAGCGGTGTCCAGGCAGGTTTCACCTTGAGTAACAGTTACACTTAGTATTACCGTCACTTAAGTCGGTATCTGCGCGTTATCTTCAGGATCCGGTCCCCAGGATACCACTCCATTTAAGGAGGCCTAAATAAAAAACATTACCCATTTCCATAAAATGACCTATGGGTGTATACAAATAAAATAATCTGATAACTGAAAATTATTGATATATTAGTGAAAATCAACAAAGTTAAGTATGAAAGTAGTTTACAGATAATTTTTTATTTAATTTATATTTTTCATTACTTTTTGCTGCCTTCAGAAGGTCCTTGTTCTTTATTACGTAGTGAAATTCACCACAAGTCATGCTGAAGTTAGTTTATATTTGAATCTCACAGATAACTTTAAATAAGTCAGAGATTGAATTACAGCTTTGACTTGCTGCGGTGTCAAATGGTTTCCCCTCACAGATAAAATTAAGAGTTGGTTTGTGAAAATCAAGTGAAAATACTCTTCACTAAGTCTTTGACTGTATATACTTCTTCATAAAATTGATCCATGTTGAAGAACTGATTAATTTTTAAAATAAATCTAATTTGCCATCGTTGAGTTCATATGTAATCTTTGGTGTAATGAGACATTTTTATACCATACACAAGACTTTTTTTATTTACGTAACTTTATCATCAGACAATTTTTAGGGTTCCGTAGTCAACAAGGAACCCTTATAGTTTCACCATGTCCGTCTTTCTGTCCGTCTGTCCGCGGTTTAGCTCAAAAACTATTGGGACTAGAAAGTTGTACTTTGGCATGAGTATACACGTTAATGACGCCAAAAAAGTGGTAAAATGAAATTTTGAAAAAAAAACAATTATTTAGGGTACCTCCCATACATGTAAAGTGGGAAAATAACTTTTTTTCCGTTCTTCCCATAGTGTGGGCTATTGTTGGATAGGTCTTTTAAAAATATTAGGGGTTTGGTAATACCGTTTTTTGATTAAGTAAACCGTTCGTGACTTATCAAGCTTTAAAGTACCAATTTTAGTTAGAGTCCAGTGTCCCCCCCTCCATCAACTAAACGGTTATAGTTAGAAATTCAAATGACACGGCAGTAGTACCTATATATAACGAAATTTAAAGGAAAACTATCACACATAAGTGGGCTTTACAAGTTTACGAGTAATAGTCGACCAATTGTATTTGACTCGAAAATTTCGAACAACTCTATAGAAATAATAATATATAAAAATAAAATAATATAAATAAAAAAATATATTTCATAAAACAGGATAACACATTGCACTTTCTATATTTGACATTACGTATAGCATATAGCATGTAACAATTTGTTACGCTTTAAGCACAGTTTTATACTCTATCTCTTAAACTAGGTCAGGCCTGTATCTTAAGAGATAGGGTTCAGCCATTTAAATTTTAAAAATAGTATTACGCACAAGTGAACACTGTGTTGATTTTATACACAAAAGTTATTATGAAATAAGTACATATAACAAAGTATCTTTCTGTAGACGTATGTGAGAATGTTGTGTGTGTGTGTGTGATGATGTGTGTATGTGTGTGATGATGCAAGTGTGTGATTATGTTAATTGATGTAGCGATTATATAATGTAGTTTTGTAGTGAAATATTACGAGATATATGTTAGGAGATTCTCTGTTGTGAGGTAATCCTGCTGCAATAGCCATTGAGTGATTTTATGTTTTAACGTGTGCCTGTTTAAATCAAGTAAGTTTAGTTTTTTGTGTAGTTTATTGTATATGTGTGTACCAATGACGTAAAACTGGTGTTTCGCAAATGAGGTTTTATGTCTAATACCTGGCGGAGTGTTCCTGCGTTTTTCCGGGTTGGATCTGGGCATAGCCCGGTGTGTTCTAAGGACAGACTGCAAGATAAACAGCTGTCTTACAGTTAATACCTTACATTCGTTGTACAGTTGTTTGGTTGGATATCTGTACGGTTTCTTTAACATTACTTTAAGTACGGCTCGTTGAGCCCGCTCTGCCCTCAGCAGATTTGTTTTAAATGCACCACCCCATGCAGTGATGCAATATCCAATAATCGACTGGCACAGCGCAAAGTAAACCATTTTTAGAATGCCTATGTCAGCATTTTTAGAATGCAAATGTCGATAGATGGCGCTAAGCGCCAGTTGTATCATGCTAACTTCTTGTGACGATTGAGTAGTGTTAGTAGTGAAGCTCTGTGTCCGTATTTAAATTCAAAACACCGGCTATGACAAGTTTTATACAAATCTCTAAAAAACATTGAAACTTTCCGTGCAAAATTGTCGGATCAATCAATCAATCAAATCAATCAAATATATTTATTAGCAATAAAAATATTACATACAATGAAGCTCTGTTTCCTGAACTAGGCCTAGCCTGTATCTCAGGAACACAGTGACTTCCCAAGTCTTATATTCTAGTTCTTATATAACAAAAAAAATATTTAATGTTGAATTTAAGAAAAAAGAAAACAAAATAGTGGAAAAAATATTAAAAAAAAAGGTAAGTAACTAAGTAATCATTAGGAAAGTACACTTTTTTTTTTTAGGATGTTTGGGAACAAACTATGTAATATTATGATGTCAGTATGTGAATTTATGTATGTTTGAGTGTGTGTATATGGATCAGAATGTGTGTGTGTGTGTACATATGAGTGTGAGTGTGTAGTTTGGGAATAATGATGTATTTTTGTTATTTTTGTATCGTGAACAGGTTCTCGGTTTGGACATAGTCTAATTCTGCTAGCCATTGCAGTACATGTTTCTTGAAGCGATTAGTGTTGAGAGCTATTAATTTGTATATATTGTCTGTTGGAATTATATTATAGATACGTGGAGCAATGCTATTATAATGACGTTGGGCAAATTTGGTTTTTGTTCTGGGTACGTTACATCGGAAACGTCTTTTATTAGTTTGCGGCAGTGAAATTGCTGTTTCTCGATGGTATCTTTGCAGAGCTTCAAAGATAAAGAGTTTACGTACTGAGAGTACTTGGCTTTCTTTATAAATTTCACTGGTAGGGTGCCTATATGGTCGAGACATTAGAACTTTCAGTACCGATCTTTGAGCTCGTTCAACTTGTAACATTTTAGTTTTTGGTGCACCACCCCATGACGATATACAGTAGCGAACGACACTCTGACAAAGCGCTTTGTAGGTTTCTATAAGAGTCTCCCTGCTAGCCACTGCTCTAAGTTGCTTAAATATATAAATGAGTTTTCTGACTCGGGAGCACACATTTGCAATATGATCTTTCCAGCTCAGAGTGTCATCCACCTGAACACCCAGGTATCTTATACATCTGACCCTCATGAGATTGGCACAACTGCAATCACTTTTACGAATTCTATTGCATGGATAGGAGTGAAGAGTGAGCTTAAAATTAGAGCATGGACCTGACGCTTTAGACTTGCTGAAGCACAGGAACTTGGTCTTGGAGATGTTCAAAGTGAGAAGATTTTCTTCAAGCCAAGCAGTTACATGATCCAGACCTCTTTCCGCTGCGTCTCTAGTTTGATCCCAATCTCGGCCATGAAATAACAGAACGGTATCATCTGCAAACATCAGGACCTTTGAGTCGGTTGTTAAGGTCAGGGGCAGGCTGTTAATGTATACTAGGAAAAGTGATGGTCCTAAATTACTTCCTTGCGGAATGCCAAATCCACATGTTGAGGCTTCACTTAACTCCTTATTTACCCGGATATATTGCTCCCTACCCGTCAAGTAACTCTGGAACCATCGGTGAGTATGGCCGCGTATACCAAGACTCTGCAGCTTTGATAAAAGCATCGGTATTGAAACAGTGTCAAAAGCTTTTTTTAGGTCGAGGAATACGCCAATGACCTTATCTCCCGTGTCAACATATCCATTAATAATAGAGGTGAGCCTTAGTACAGCATCATCCGTCGATCTTCAGGATCAGGTGAGGATTTGTATAGGAAGTCAAATTAGTTAGGTAGTCATGTTTGGCTTTTAGTTAGAGCATGGTACGAAACGATCAGTCAGCGAATACGACACGCACTTGGCTGTTATAAAAACTACGGAACCCTACACTGCGCGTGGCCCGACACGCACATGACCGGTTTTTTTTTTTAAATAAGTTAATGCATGTGAATACCACAAACTCATCTTCGATCCTCAGACTTCAGCTCAATTGCTTACTATATTACCATTATTTTGTGACCTTTTGAAGGTCACAAAATAATGGTAATATTAAGTAAGCAATTGATGATGCACACAGCAATTTTTCGTATTCAAGACATGATACTGCATCCTGTAAAACCTTAAAATTTAATGCTTATCTGGGTTCGTGATTGTCTGTGTCTCTGTTTGAATTTGTGTAATTGGTTCTTTAGGGAAATAAGTCTTAGAATTATTAATCACGGTCCATGACGCTTTAGATTTATTTTTGGACGTCTTAATAAAGTAGTTATTTTGTGATGATTGTGTTAATGATAGTATTCAGGATAGCAGGGTTGAAAAGGAAAAATCTTGAAAACGAGCAAACACTATTTATTCTCTTCACAATACTTCACAATTAACACAATGCTCAAGCGAGAGCGTAGGCGTGTGTACAGCGCGGCGTTCGAATCAAGACTGATGTTTACACTGTTGAGGATATTGAATAGTTCTCTTACCAAGATGTTGTAAGTGTGGGATCCTTTGTTCAAATAAATAACTTCATTCTGTAGTTTCACTGTGTTTTATTTCATTCCCAAAAACCCTTTACAAAATTCTAAATTACATTCTATACATGTTTGATAAAATTGGTAAACTGCTCTAAAAACTAAATCATTTATGATCGACCATATACAACCACTCCGACTACGACTATATCTTCAACTCTCAATATTTTCTACTTGACTTTTTCTTTTCATCTATCTTGTCACATTTTAAAAACATTCCTAACAACATTTTGGTTTTAAATGCCATAGACTTAAAAACCTGCCAGTAAACCATAGACATAAAATTCTATAAAACCAATATTACAACATACACCTCGGCGTTTGAAACGAGACTGCCGTCCCACTTTTTTTTTTTTTGTGTGTGGCATCTCGCAGGTCAACCTCTGAGGTTGTCGGCTGCTTAACCGGACTTGCCTGTGGTTGCCTTAATTAATAAATTAATTAAAGCATCCAGCCAGGGCTTATTAAAAAACTTACAAACTAGGCGACTACACGCTAAGGGCACCCCCTGTGGGGTACGGACCTCGGCTTAGGGCGTCGCAGGGGAGGGCAGCTAGGGACAGGCTGGATCATATCATTATTATTATTAATAAGGGAATTTAAAGCTACTGGCTCAGCGTCGCGGCCTGGCTCTGGCAAGGGTCGGGGTGGACGATACGATAAGGGGATTCCTATGTTGGATTGCGGTATCAAAGAAACGCTTGGAGACACGTTTCATGAACTGCTGGATGGTGGGCATCTTGAGGTCTACGTGAAGAAGCTCATTTCGAACATAAAAGGGGGCTCCCGTGACTCTACGGAGGAATCGGTTTTGAAGGGTCTGCATCTTGTGGAGGAGGTAGGGCTTTGCGTGTGCGAAAACAACGCAGGCGTAGGTCATGATGGGACGGATGACCGCGGTGAAAATACGCAGCTTGCACCTGAGTGATAACTTGCTGCGAGAGCTAAGAATGAAGTGGAGCCTACCTAGAGCGAAAGCGGCGCGTGAACGTGCCTGCTTTATGTGCTCAGCGAAGGAGAGGTGTCTATCGAGGACCACGCCTAAGTATTTGGGTTGCTTTTCCCAAGGGATCGGCTTGCCGTACATGAAAATCGGACGGGGGGAGGGTGGGTTTACCCGCGGTTTAGAAAAGAGGACTGCCTGGCTTTTATCTGGATTGACTTCGATTCTCCATTTCCGGAACCACTTGGCCAGAGTGTTTGCGGAAGTTTGGAGAGTGCGAGCGATGGCATCGGGTTTAAGACCGGTATAATAGATAGCCGTATCGTCGGCGAATAGGGCTAGCTGGGTATTTTTATGCTTGGGAATATCACTAGTGAATAGCGTGAAAACGAGGGGGGATAGTACGGAGCCTTGAGGAACTCCTGCGCGAATGGGATGGGGGGAGGAAAGTTCCGCCTCAATTCGATAACGAAAGGTGCGATTCGATAAAAAGTCCCGTAGGATGAGCATGAGACGGTCAGGCACGCCGAGTTGGTATAGCTTATAGATTAAGCCATTGTGCCAGACTTTTTCGCGACGACTTTTTCAGACGCTTTCGCTATGTCGAAGAATAAGGCTCCCGTTATTGCGCTCCGTTGGAAGCCGGCGCTGACGTGTTCTACGATGCGGTGGACTTGTTGGATACATGAGTGTTCGGTTCTAAATCCGAACTGCTCATTGGGTATTAGACTCTTTGCTTCGACAAAATCTTTGAGCCACTTATATATAAGCCTTTCATAGATTTTACCGAGGACGTTGAGTAAGCTAATGGGACGGTAGCTAGACGGGTCAGACTTGGGCTTGCCTGGTTTGGTATGACGGTGGCCTGTTTTCAGGTTGTAGGGAACATATTATTGCTCAATGCGCCATTGAAGATGGCAGTCATTAGCACTATAAGCTGGCCGGGGAAAAGTTTGAAAACCCTATTGGTGATGCCGTCGGTGCCAGGGGCTTTTCGCGGTTGGAGACTTTTAATGATATCCTGGACCTCATCAGGAGTGATGGGGGCCAGTGGATTATCGGGATCTTCGACGGGCGGAAGGGAAGTTCTACATTCGACTTCGGCGTTCACCATATTGAGGTGGGCTTGGTGTACTGGTTGAGAGCTGGGAGAACACTGGGACTCTAGGCTGTCGGCTAGGCATTCTGCTTTTTCAGAGTTATCGAAGGCGACACTCCTATCGGGACGAATGAGAGGAGGCATTGTGGCCTCTTCAGTGGATCGTAACTTCCTCTGAAGCTGCCAGAAGGCAAGATGGGTGGGCTCAAGTTCGCTCAGCATCTTGTCCCAGCTCGCATTACGCTGCTCGGCAATGCGTTTCCTTACAGCACGCTGTAAGTTGCGCATGTGAGCTTTGTTTGCGGCGCAGGGAAAAGCGCTGTACGCACGGATGGCTGCGTTCTTCTCGGTTACCAGATTCCGTACATCGTCCGGGAGTTTCCAGCGGTGGTCTTCCACTACAGGAACTTCCCTTGAACAATCGTTCAGGACGGATTGTACGTGATCTGTAAGCGAGTCGATCGCCGCCGTCGTGTCAGCGACTGAGATTATGTGGTCAGGAATGGTGTCCATTTGAGGCGACGTGGTGGATTTCAGTTTTTCACTTACTTTCCTCCAGTCGGTGATCAATTGGGTTGGAGGAGGTTGGGTAGGATCATGGTTACCCGAGCGGGAACCTAGGTGTAGGATAACGGGACGGTGATCCGAGTTGAGCTCGTGAAGCGCTTCTATGGAGTGTAAATGGAGGTTTACATTCTTTAGGAGCGCCACATCGAGGACATCGGGCCTATGGTTGGGGTCGTGTGGGTAGTGGGTGGGAGTCATCGGAGCGATGACGTCATAGTTTAGGGTCGCGCCTAGGTTATACACGATTCTGCCTCTGGCATTTGTCGTGTTGCTGTTCCAAGCGGGGTGTTTGGCGTTGAGATCGCCCGCTAGTAAGACGGAGTCACTCAGGCCAAAGAGAGTCGTGAGATCGCTGGTGAGCGCGATAGGATCGTCTGAAGCAAGAGACGCGACCGATGGTGGGGGATGGTAGGCAGAGATGATGGTTATCGGAGGATGACCAGTCATGCCTAGTCGACAGGCAGAGTACTCTAGGTGAGAGAGAGGCGCGGGTGGGGTCAGAGGGATGCAGTATAACTCCTTCCTATAATAAATAAGGGTACCGCCGCCGTGGCAGCGTGTTCTGTCATTGCGAACTAGACGGTAATTCGTAATTTTGGGGTCAGCGCGGTGGGGTTTCAAAAGGGTCTCCTGTATAAGGAGGACGTCTAATTGGTGGTCGCGGAGGAATTTAGTTATTTCGGCGCGTTGGTTGAAAATGCCATTGGCGTTGAAAAAACCTAATTTGAGGGATCGAGGCCTAGTGTGGTTTGTGCGTTGGGAATCCATTGGATCAGTCCATCGCATCCATCTGGTCTAGGCCTAGCACGACATCACTGTGTATGCTGAATATTTGGCTGTACATTTCCATCGCAATTTTGCCGTTATTCTGCTGCTCGGCAGCCAGAAGGGCATCGCGAAGAGACCTGGCTTGGCGGGTCATAAATATTTTATAGTGGCGCAGTAGAGTCTGGGCGCAAGACTCGCCGTTCCCGACGGGTGAGGGTTTGGGCGGTTGTTTGGCTGCAGGAGCAGCAGTGGTTTGAGGCGCGGGTTTGGGACTGGTCGTGGCCTCTGGAGCCACGGCTATAGGCAGGATCTGCGCTGCGATGGGTATATCCATCAGTGCCTGCAAAGGTTTGGCAGGGGCCAAGGAGGGAAAGGCTTTTTCGTGGTTTAGCCTGTTCCACGGGGATGGTCTCTGAGGAGCGAGACGTTGGAGAATTTGAGAGGAAGGTGCCTCTCTTTGTTGGCGGGCGTTGGCGCGCTTCGCTAATTTAGGAGCGAGTTTGGGGGCTTTGGGACAGCCGCGGTAGTTTGCCGGGTGACCGGTCTGGCCGCAGAGAACGCAGCTGGTTGGTTCCGAACAGAGGGTTCGGTCTTTGGGCCGAGGGCAGTCCGCAGTGCTGTGCTCGCCCAGACACTTGACGCATCTGGGAGTCGCATAGCAGTTGCTCTGCGCATGGCCATACAGTTGGCAACGGTGGCATTGTCCCACTGTTGCGGTTTTGTAGGGCTTTTCAATTGAGATACCGGATAGGGAGCAAATGGACTTAATCTTGAAAATCGGGTGATGACCTTCGGTTGGTTCACAAATGACAAGAACCATATCGTACAATTCACCGCCTCTCGCTTTATGTAAGCGAAGGACGGCGATCACTGGTATACCTTGATCGGCAAGGTTGTCTTTAATATCCTGTACTAGGATTTCTTTAGGGACACGTTTAATAATAACACGAGTGGGCGTGTCCTCGGGGAAGGAGAAAGTGTGAAAGGAAATATTCCTTTCACGGAGGGCGCGATATAGTTCCCTATAGTCGTTCGACGTAGGGACGGTGACTTTTATGCCAATTTGGCAGGCACGGCCGTTTGTGTAGTTGATCTTTCGATCAACACACATCTTGGACACATCAGTCCATTTACCCTTGTCCTGGATGTAAAAGGGGGGCGGAGGGCGTAGCTTCCTTTGGGCTGAGGAAATTTGGGCTATCGGGCTGGAGGGACGACTATTCTGCGCGTGAGCAGAGGTAGTTGGGACTGGGCTAGCGGGTCGTACGGGCGTTTGAGTTGGGGACGGGGGCGACGCGGTGATCTTTTTGGCCTTGCTGGCCTGGGAGGTTTTCCCTTTCTTCCTCTTGCCTCCGGTGACGATTTGAAAGTCGTCTTCGGAGGACGAAGGGCAAGAAGAGGCTTCGTCTTGATCGGAGGGTGGGTTAGATAACGGAGCCGACGTGTCCATATCGTAAAATTGCGTGGCGTCTATTGTTCTATGAACAATGGGATTAGAGAGTGGGCCGGCAACAATAGCTGGGTCTGGGAATCGAGTGGTCGGTACGTCTTTATCAGCTGGCGGCGGCGGTAAGGGGCTATTAGTTTCGGAGTTTTTCATTGTTCGATGAACAATGGGGTCCGAAACAATAAACTTTTCGGTGAATGAGCCAACCGGAGGGCCTTGATCCGCGAGCGGGGAGATAGCGGGCTATCGAGCACGTCGCTAAAATCAGTGACTTTGGCTTTAGTAGCCAGGGAAATATTTCGCTGCAAAGCAGCGAGCTTTCCGCCATATCTGGCGCAAAAGTCGGGGTCCTTTCTTAGCTCGTCCAAGAGGTGCGCCTTTTGCAAGGCGTCCTCCATGACGAGGGATTAAAAATATCTATCGGGGAATTTTGGAGATTTCTCTCCCGCGGGGGGCCTATTTAAAGCCTAACTGGCCTAACTCCCCGGATGGATGGGTCCGGGGATGTGTTAGCCTCCCAGTCGGGTGGAGACTGGGAGGTGTGTACCTATTGGTGAGCCCTAAGCTTGTAACCGGTCGCCAGTCTTATTGTGCGAACCGGGCCCTATTGGGTCTAGTGCGAAGGGGTAGACACACCCAACCGACACTAGGTGTGTAGCTGAAAGGGAAACTCAGTAACTAGGTTTGACTAGGAGATCCCCCAAGGCCAAAACCTAGCACTCGACTCCAATTGACTGCTTCACCCTGAAGGGGATCAGCGGGTGCGTCGGGTCAGCACCCCCTTGGTATTGTTGACACCGTGAGGTTTCCAACCAAGGACCACGAAACTGTGGTTTTACCCTAAAGGGGCCAAACCAAATTGTTTTTGACGATACTCTGTTATAGAAACAAAATATCCTTCACTGCCTTGAAAAAGGCGGTTCCGGATCGGGAGTTTTAGTCGGCGACTACGAATGACGTCACGGCGAGCGCGACGAAGCGATGACACAAACACAGAACGATCGGGAGCGCAGAGCGGCACGACCGTCTCGGGCGAGCGTCGGGCGGAGAGTGCTCACTGCCGTCCCACTTTTTTTTTTTGTGAGTGGCATCTTGCAGGTCAACCTCTGAGGTTGTCGGCTGCTTAACCGGGCTTGCCTGTGCCGTCCCACGTTTTTTTTTTTTTTTTTTTTTTTGTGTGTGGCATCTCGCAGGTCAACCTCTGAGGTTGTCGGCTGCTTAACCGGGCTTGCCTGTGGTTGCCTTAATTAATAAATTAATTAAAGCCTCCAGCCAGGGCATAAGCCCTGGCTGGAGGCTTTAATTAATTTATAGTCGCCTAGTTTGTAAGTTTTCTAATAATAGAAAACTTACAAACTAGGCGACTACACGCTAAGGGCACCCCCTTTGGGGTACGGACCTCGGCTTAGGGCGTCGCAGTGGGAGGGCAGCTAGGGACAGGCTGGATCATATCATTTTTATTATTAATAAGGGAATTTAAAGCTACTGGCTCAGCGTCGCGGGCTGGCTCTGGCAAGGGTCGGGGCGGACTATTACGGGGACGTCGCGGCGGGCCTCGGCGGCGAGGACGGAAGGACGGTCGGTTTTTGTTTTTGTGTGCCACTGTACTTGTTTCCCTACGGCTCTCTTGGAGCAGGGTGATTGCGTCATCGGGAGTGACAAGGGTATGCCTTGGTCGGCGAATCTTAGAGATACGCGAGGGTTCGTATTGGGCGGCCGATACGATAAGGGGATTCCTATGTTGGATTGCGGTATCAAAGAAACGCTTGGAGACACGTTTCATGAACTGCTGGATGGTGGGCATCTTGAGGTCTACGTGAAGAAGCTCATTTCGAACATAAAAGGGGGCTCCCGTGACTCTACGGAGGAATCGGTTTTGAAGGGTCTGCATCTTGTGGAGGAGGTAGGGCTTTGCGTGTGCGAAAACAACGCAGGCGTAGGTCATGATGGGACGGATGACCGCGGTGAAAATACGCAGCTTGCACCTGAGTGATAACTTGCTGCGGGAGCTAAGAATGAAGTGGAGCCTACCTAGAGCGAAAGCGGCGCGCGAACGTGCCTGCTTTATGTGCTCAGCGAAGGAAAGGTGTTTATCGAGGACCACGCCTAAGTATTTGGCTTGCTTTTCCCAGGGGATCGGCTTGCCGTACATGGTAATCGGACGGGGGGAGGGTGGGTTTATCCGCGGCTTAGAAAAGAGGACTGCCTGGCTTTTGTCTGGATTGACTTCGATTCTCCATTTCCGGAACCACTTGGCCAGAGTGTTTGCGGAAGTTTGAAGAGTGCGAGCGATGGCATCGGGTTTAAGACCGGTATAATAGATAGCCGTATCGTCGGCAAATAGGGCTAGCTGAGTATTTTTATGCTTGGGGATATCGCTAGTGAATAGCGTGAAAACGAGGGGGGATAGTACGGAGCCTTGAGGAACTCCTGCGCGAATGGGATGGGGGGAGGAAAGCTCCCCCTCAATTCGGTAACGAAAGGTGCGATTCGATAAAAAGTCCCGTAGGATGAGCACGAGACGGTCAGGCACGCCGAGTTGGTATAGCTTATAGATTAAGCCATTGTGCCAGACTTTGTCGAACGCTTTCGCTATGTCGAAGAATAAGGCTCCCGTTATTGCGCCCCGTTGGAAGCCGGCGCTGACGTGTTCTATGATGCGGTGGACTTGTTGGATACATGAGTGTTCGGTTCTAAATCCAAACTGCTCATTGGGTATAAGACTCTTTGCTTCGGCAAAATCTTTGAGCCGCTTATATATAAGCCTTTCATAGATTTTACCAAGGACGTTGAGTAAGCTAATGGGACGGTAGCTAGACGGGTCAGACTTGGGCTTGCCTGGTTTGGGAATACCTATGACGGTGGCCTGTTTCCAGGTTGCGGGGAACATATTATTGCTCAATGCACCATTGAAGATGGCAGTCATTAGCACTATAAGCTGGGCGGGGAAAAGTTTGAAAACCCTATTGGTGATGCCGTCGGAGCCAGGGGCTTTTCGCGGTTGGAGACTTTTAATGATATCCTGGACCTCATCAGAAGTGATGGGGGCCAGTGGATTATCGGGATCTTCGACGGGCGGAAGGGAAGTTCTACGTTCGACTTCGGCGTTCACCATATCGAGGTGGGCTTGGTCTACTGGTTGAGAGCTGGGAGAACACTGGGACTCTAGGCTGTCGGCTAGGCATTCTGCTTTTTCAGAGTTATCGAAGGCGACACTCTTATCGGGACGAATGAGAGGAGGCATTGTGGCCTCTTCAGTGGATCGTAACTTCCTCTGAAGCTGCCAGAAGGCAAGATGGGTGGGCTCAAGTTCGCTCAGCATCTTGTCCCAGCTCGCATTACGCTGCTCGGCAATGCGTTTCCTTACAGCACGCTGTAAGTTGCGCATGTGAGCTTTGTTTGCGGCGCAGGGAAAAGCGCTGTACGCACGGATGGCTGCGTTCTTCTCGGTTATCAGATTCCGTACATCGTCCGGGAGTTTCCAGCGGTGGTCTTCCACTACAGGAACTTCCCTTGAACAATCGTTCAGGACGGATTGTACGTGATTTGTAAGCGAGTCGATCGCCGCCGTCGTGTCAGCGACTGAGACTAGGTGGTCAGGAATGGTGTCCAATTGAGGCGACGTGGTGGATTTCAGTTTTTCACTTACTTTCCTCCAGTCGGTGATCAATTGGGTCAGAGGAGGTTGGGTAGGATCATGGTTACCCGAGCGGAAACCTAGGTGTAGGATAACGGGACGGTGATCCGAGTTGAGCTCGTGAAGCGCTTCTATGGAGTGTAAACGGAGGTTTACATTCTTTAGGAGCGCCACATCGAGGACATCGGGGTTATGGTTGGGGTCGTGTGGGTAGTGGGTGGGAGTCATCGGAGCGATGACGTCGTAGTTTAGGGTCGCGCCTAGGTTATACACGATTCTGCCTCTGGCATTTGTCGTGTTGCTGTTCCAAGCGGGGTGTTTGGGGTTGAGATCGCCCGCTAGTAAGACGGAGTCACTCAGGCCAAAGAGAGTCGTGAGATCGCTGGTGAGCGCGATAGAATCGTCTGAAGCAAGAGACGCGACCGATGGTGGGGGATGGTAGGCAGAGATGATGGTTATTGGAGGATGACCAGTCATGCCTAGTCGACAGGCAGAGTACTCTAAGTGAGAGAGAGGCGCGGGTGGGGTCAGAGGGATGCAGTATAACTCCTTTCTATAATAAATAAGGGTACCGCCGCCGTGGCAACGTGTTCTGTCATTGCGAACTAGACGGTAATTCGCAATTTTGGGATCAGCGCGGTGGGGTTTCAAAAGGGTCTCCTGTATAAGGAGGACGTCTAATTGGTGGTCGCGGAGGAATTTAGTTATTTCGGCGCGTTGGTTGAAAATGCCATTGGCGTTGAAAAAACCTAATTTGAGGGATCGAGGCCTAGTGTGGTTTGTGCGTTGGGAATCCATTGGATCAGTCCATCGCATCCATCTGGTCGAGACCTAGCACCACATCACTGTGTGTGCTAAATATTTGGCTGTACATTGCCGTCGTAATTTTGCCGTTATTCTGCTGTTCGGCAGCCAGAAGGGCATCGCGGAGAGATCTGGCTTGGCGGGTCATAAATAACCTATAATGGCGCAGTATAGTCTGGGCGCAAGCCTCGCCGTGCGCGACGGGTGAGGAATTGGGCGGTTGTTTGACTGCAGGAGCAGCAGTGGTTTGAGGCGCGGGTTTGTGACTGGATGTGGGCTCTGTAGCCACGGCCATAGGCAGGATCTGCGCTGCGATGGGTATATCCATCAGTGCCTGCAAAGGTTTGGCAGGGGCCAAGGAGGGAAAGGCTTTTTCGTGGTTTAGCCTGTTCCACGGGGACGGTCTCTGAGGAGCGAGACGTTGGGGAATTTGAGAAGAAGGTGCCTCTCTCTGTTGGCGGGTGTTGGCGCGCTTCGCTAATTTAGGAGCGAGTTTGGGGGCTTTGGGACAGCCGCGGTAGTTTGCCGGGTGACCGGTCTGGCCGCAGAGAACGCAGCTGGGTGGTTCCGAACAGAGGGTTCGGTCTTTAGGCCGTGGGCAGTCTGCAGTGCTATGCTCGCCCAGACACTTGACGCAACTGGGAGTCGCATAGCAGTTGCTCTGCGCATGGCCATACAGTTGGCAACGGTGGCATTGTCCCACTGTTGCGGTTTTGTAGGGCTTTTCAATTGAGATACCGGATAGGGAGCAAATGGACTTAATCTTGAAAATCGGGTGATGACCTTCGGTTGGTTCACAAATGACAAGAACCATGTCGTACAATTCACCGCCTCTCGCTTTATGTAAGCGATGGACGGCGATCACTGGTATACCTTGATCGGCAAGGTCGTCTTTAATATCCTGTGCTAGGATTTCTTTAGGGACACGTTTAATAATAACACGAGTGGGCGTGTCCTCGGGGAAGGAGAAAGTGTGAAAGGAAATATTCCTTTCACGGAGGGTGCGATATAGTTCCCTATAGTCATTCGACGTAGGGACGGTGACTTTAATGCCATTTTGGCAGGCACGGGCGTTTGTGTAGTTGATCTTTCGAACAACACACATCTTGGACACATCAGTCCATTTCCCCTTGTCATGGATGTAAAAAGGGGGCGGAGGGCGTTGCTTCCTTTGGGCTGAGGAAGTTTGGGCTATCGGGCTGGGGGGACGACTATTCTGCGCGTGAGTAGAGGTAGTTGGGACGGGGCTAGCGGGTCGTACGGGCGTTTGAGTTGGGGACGGGGGCAACGCGGTGGTCTTTTTTGGCCTTGCTGGCCTGGGAGGTTTTCCCTTTCTTCCTTTTGCCGCTGGTGACGACTTGAAAGTCGTCTTCCGAGGACGAGGGGCATGATGACAAATCATTGTCGGAGTTGTTATTGGACACAGGTTCGGTGGTGTCCATTTCACCGAATTCAGGTGCAGCGCACACCTGCGCGGCGTCCATTGTTCTATGAACAATGGGATTAGTAGGTGGGCCGGAAACAATGGGTGATTTCGGGAATCGGGCGATCGGCACGACTTTGTCGGCAGACGGGGGCAATAAAGCGCTATCTACCCGGAAGTCGTTCATTGTTTGACGAACATTGGGATCGGAGTTAATAATTACTTCCGTGACTTGACCAACCGGAATGCCTTGATCAGCAAGCGGGGGAGATAATGGGCTGTCAAGCGCGTCACTAAAATCAGCGACGTTGGCTTCGGTAGCCGGGGGACAATTAGCGATTTCACGCTGGATTTTTCCGCCATATTTGGCGGAAATAGCTGGGTTTTCCCTAAGGATTTCTAACCGTATCTCCAAAATATTGGAGTTTGCCATGATTGGCGAATGGATTAAAAATTTAATTGGGAAATTTTGGAGATTTCTCTCCCGCGGGGGGCCTATTTAAAGCCTAACTGGCCTAACTCCCCGGATGGATGGGTCCGGGGATGTGTAACCCTCCCAGTCGGGTAGAGACTGGGAGGTGAGTACCTAATGGTGAGCCCTAAGCTTGTAACCGGTCGCCAGTCTTATTGTGCGAACCGGGCCCTATTGGGTCTAGTGCGAAGGGGTAGACACACCCAACCGACACTAGGTGTGTAGCTGAAAAGGAAACTCAGTAACTAGGTTTGACTAGGAGATCCCCCAAGGCCAAAACCTAGCACTCGACTCCAATTGACTGCTTCACCCTGAAGGGGATCAGCGGGTGCGTCGGGTCAGCACCCCCTTGGTATTGTTGACACCGTGAGGTTTCCAACCAAGGACCACGAAACTGTGGTTTTACCCTGAAGGGGCCAAACCAAATTGTTTTTGACGATACTCTGTTATAGAAACAGGATATCCTTCACCGCCTCGAAAAAGGCGGATCCGGACCAGGCGTCGTAGTCGGCGACTACGAGTGACGTCACGGCGGGCGTGACGAGGCGTAGCGATGACTCAGGCACGGAACGATCGAGAGCGCGGAGCGGCACGACTGTCGCGGGCGAGCGTCGGAAGCGGAATGATGGCCGTCCCACGCAGTGGCCGGCCATATTTATATGCGCGGTCGTAGGTGGCGCGCGTGGTGAGCGCTCGATTTTTACTTATGCCGCGTCCACCAATCTACGGCCGGCATTTACATGCATATACTATACTATCTTATGTACATTGCCTCTCAAAATGCTATTTACAAACGAAATGATTTTAATTAATAACTTAATGATACAATGAAACTAAATGATTCTACATGATAATAAATGACTCTACATAAAATATAATATGACCACGTATCGAGGTACAGGACCGAGCTCAAATGGATGCCCATTCACCAGAGAAGAAGTTTGCGCGCTTTGACTACGCTTTTCTCTTTGCTGAACTCTCCTACCCCTCCCTCTTACCTTATTTCTCATTTTCAATTTCTATGTTCCTCACACGCTAAAAGTCTGCGCTCTTCCAATAATCTTCTCTTACTCTGTCCTTCGCATACTTCTGATTTTATTCATTCTTCCTTCTATATACAGGCTATTCTTCTGTGGAATGCACTACCTCTCGATATCAGGACGGCCACCAATAAATATGCATTTAAGAGAAAGTTGCGGGATTATTTTCTTAACAAATAGTGGAAGCAGAGTTTTCAGAACCCACTTTCTATAACGTTTTATATTATATATATATATAATATATTTTTAATATGTATGTAAGTTTATTCTAGTTAGAAGTATATGTATATATACACTTGTAATAAAACTTTTACGTTGAAAATATTATCTACTTAGTTTTTTTTTTTATGCACCTGCCATGTTATCTCTTCACCACCCATGGTTGACTGGTAGAGAATGCCTATGGCATTAAGTCCGCCTTTGTACATTTTGTGTTGCATAAAGTTTTAATAAATAAATAAATAAATAAAAACAAATATTATATCTACCATGAATCTTCGATACGATTCTACGATTATATCTACTTATTATCTATTCTAGGTTGCTGTACTCCCTAACATTCCCACCCCCCGTATGAGGGTTCAACCGACTATACTACCATCTGTCGGGAGTACAACAACCTTTACAACTGGCCTTCGTAAAATTCCATTGTTGGTTCTTATATCTACCACAAGAATTACAGAATCCGCACCAGGAAATACACTTGTAATGACCCCTTTGGTCCACTGATTTCGCGGTTTGTTATGGTCCGTTACCACAACCACATCACCCACTTTGACGTTCGCCACACTTTGTGACCACTTATCACGACGCTGAAGAGTCGGCAGGTACTCACGCAGCCAACGCCTCCAAAAGAGGTCGGCCAGTGCGTTCGCTCGTCGCCACATGCGGCGTGAGTCCTCGTCGATAGCGTGGCCTCGCGTGCACGGAGCATCTCCTGCGGCAGTGCCCAGCAGGAGATGCCCAGGACCTCCTGGGCATCTCCCCCAATCAGATGATTGGGGGTCAGCACCACCGGATGCTCGACGTCGCTGCTGATGTAGGTGAGAGGCCGGCTGTTCACAACCAGCTCAGCCTCCGCGAGCAAGGTATATAGCACCTCCTCGCGCGGTGCGCGCTCACGTAGAGTTGCCTTGAGCGCATTCTTGACAGAGCGCACTAGTCGCTCCCAACACCCACCCATGTGTGGGGATGCCGGAGGGTTGAAGTGCCACGCGATACCGCGGCCTGTCGCCTCGCTCTCCACCTGCGCCTCGCGAGATGCAAGATGCGAGATCTTCTGCTGTCACGGCGGCCGATTGGCGCCGCCCGCGGCAGCGTTCCGCGAAGATGAGTATGCGTGCCACTACGTACAGGGCACGTGTCCATGTTGATAGCCGTGCGTAATTCAGCACCGGCTCAGGCGGTGCGGCCGCAGTGTGTACTCGCTGCACCCTTTCTAGATCGTCCTCGGTTACATTTTCGAGGTCGTCGTTCTCCGGCCACTGCTCCTGTGGGCAACGAAGGAAAGAGGGACCCGAGAGCCACTCATTGTTGCAGTTGGGCCACTCCAACCGAGTAGCTTTATCAGCCGGGTTCAACGCCGACGGAACCCAGCGCCAGTCTGACCTGTTTGACCTCTTATCTATCTCTGCTAACCTGTGAGATACAAAGCGCTGAAATTCAGTCGCGTCCGAATTTATTCATTTAAGGACTGTTCTACTATCAGTCCAGAAGTACTTATTTCTAATCTTAGCACCTAATTCTTGAGTAACTGTGTCGGCTAATCTACATGCTAACACAGCTGCTTGCAGCTCTAAACGGGGTACGGATATTACTTTCTGAGGCGCGACCCTAGCCTTTCCTATCACTATCGCTACGTCCCTATCACCGTTAGCATTCGTGCCTACAATGTACGCTACTGCTGCATATGCGGACTCGCTAGCGTCCCCGAAAACGTGCAGTTCTAGATGGCCTGCGTCCAGCCCGTACCATCTAGGCACTGTTAGGTCTGACAAATGCTGTAAGTTATGTAACCATTTGAACCAGGATTGAGCCTCTTCATCTTTGATCTACTCATCCCATTGGATTTCTGATTGCCAAATCTTTTTCATGAGAATACGTGATTGTATCACACATGGATACAATAACCCTAAGGGATCAAATATTGACATAATAAATCTAAGAAATTCCCTTTTAGTAGGTACTATCTTTCCCTCTATGATGGCTTTGGGCAGCCTTTTGAATGACAGGTCAAATGCTAGCGTATCTGTGCTAGGTGACCAAGTCATTCCTAATGTGCGCTCTGTGGAATTTTCTCCTTTGTCTAAAGATACTTTATCGGGCATTTCTAGTCGTAGCCTATCGCGCAACTCCTGAGAGTTTGTTACCCACCCCCGTATAATAAACCCGCCCTCGGCGTGGATGTGAGTCACGTCCTCGATCAGCTGATTAGCTTGCTCGACCGACCACGCACTATCTAGGTAGTCATCCATATAGTGTTTATATTGAATCGCGGATACTGCCTCCGGGTGACTATCCCTATACCTAGCCGCGTTCTTATTTAAAATATATATGGCTGATGTGGGCGACGACACGGCTCCGAATATCATTGAGTTCATCCTGTATATTTCAGGTCCCTCACCGCCGGTCGACGACCATAAAAACAATTGTGCCCCTCGGTCTTGTTCTCGGATCTGAACCCGGAGAAACATGTCTGCTATATCTGCGGTGAACGCGACAGGTCCTAATCTGAATTTAAATAGAACACCTAACAATTAATTTAATAGATCGGGTCCAGTTAAAAGGTGATCGTTCAACGCGGTCCCATTATACTTGGCGGCGGCGTCGAACACTAGGCGTAGTTTTCCCGGCTTGTTTGGATTCGTTACTCCAAAATGGGGTAAATACCATATCGGCTCGGTCTGTACACCTCCTTCTACCTTACTGGCGTACCCTTCAGCTAATAATCTATCTATTTGAGCTTTGTATGCTTCCGCGTAGCTAGCGTCTTTTCTAAGGCGACGCTCGATTCCCCATAATCGTTGACGTGCGTATTCATAGTTGTCGGGCAACTGAGGGTTATCTCGACTCCATAATAAGCCTACCTCCCATTTACCGCTCTCTGTTTGACGGCTGGTGGCCTCTAAAATCTGATTAGCTCGTTCTGTGTCTGAGTGCTTGCGTGGCACTTCTGATATGCCTATGGCTTCTAACTCAAATTGTCTCTTAACGACGTTATGTAAATCAGAATCTGAATTATATAATAAATTGAGCTCAACAATGCAATTAACTGATTGGTTACTGGAATATACTTTGCCTAAGGGTCCGTGAACAACCCATCCTAGCGAGGTCAAAGAAGTGACTGGCTTACCAGATTTCCCTCGGCGTGTCTCCTTGCTCACAAGCAGCTCCCAGTTGTCTTGTCCCAGCAACAACAAGGGCCTGGCTCCGCTCATTCCTTCGCAACCCAAGTCGCGAAGGTGGGCGTGTTCTTTCATTACAGCTTCGGGCACTGACTGCGCTGGCAAGTCCAAGTTCACTAGTGTACGGCACTTAACTATGTGTTCACGTCCGTTGGGGCCACACACTCGTACACTTATCACTCGCGAGGTTTTGTCCGTGATCTCCTGTCCACGTGCACTATGTATCACTAATGGCACTCGTTTGCCCACAACTCCTTCTGCCAACGCGCTATCTATCAACGACACTGAAAAGTGTTTATAAATATAATACTGAACTTAGAAAGCAACGAGTTATCCTAAATAGCCAATTAAAAGAATGTAATTTAAAGTTAGATAATCAGAGAAAGGTGTATGATTTTGATATACAAAATCTAGAGCAGGAATTATTGAGTAGGGAAAATACACTTAGGGATATGTTTTGTAAGTATGAGTTGAGCCAGAAAATGTTAAGTGAGCGCATGCAGGAGGCCTGTGACTTGGTGGACTTGGTAAAGTTTAATGCGGAGAGGTATGAGTCATTGACAAATGACCTCACCTGTAGTTGTGCTTCAAATCACCCGGCCATCATGTTACCACAGATTACTCCTGCATCCTCACCCATTTTGCCTCATACTTTGGAAACCACAAACCCAGCTCAAAGTAACATTTTAGTGTATTCAGATAGATTAGGCACAGGTTTTGGCTCACTATTAAATAATTATTGTGATCATACCGTAGTAAGTCATTGTTACCATAACCTGCATTTCACTGAGCTCATTCATAAAATCAAACAATCAAAATTGAATGAGCAGACCACAGTCATTCTTTTATTTGGAAACAGCCTTAATGTGACAAAAAAGGACATTGTTAATGGTATTGGCACCCTCCTTAAATTAAAATTAGGCAAATTAATTTTATGTGCATTGCCTTATTCTAATAATTTGACATGTATAGAAAATGAATATATTTATAGACTTAATAATTTGATGCATATGTTAGTATGCCGTCATAGTGACCATTTATTGTATTTTGATACTAACAATTTTGTTAGAGATTTTGTTTTGATTCGGGAATATATGTATCTTCCCAAAAAAAGTCGACATTTATTGGCTACTTTGTTAGCGTACAATATACACTCATTTATTGATAATTTTACTGATCCTAGGTTAAGTGAATATTCAGTATTATCTAGGGTATCTAATAATACTGAAATTAATTATTGCATTGACAGTTTACATAACTCAACCAATTGCTTGGTTGCAAATAATTTTACTACTGAGAATTTAAATTAGAAATTTTGACAACAGAGGGAATCTCTAGCAGTAATGAACTTTTAAACTGCAAAGAGGACACAAATATAGTTTTAAAATCAATAAATACTATTAACCTGGTACATCAAAATATTCAAGGATTTTTAAACAAAGACTTAGAAGTAGAGTTTTTTCTTAATTTTAACAATATTGATATTCTTTGCCTAACTGAACATTGGCTTCAAAGCCATCAATTTATTTTCAATTATAATAATTACCAGGTTGGTAGTTCTTTCAGCAGAGTGAATGCTATACATGGTGGCTCTTTAATTTTAATAAGTAATAATCTTAAATTCAGGAACCGAATGGATATTGTGAGCCTCTCTGTTGAACGATCTATTGAAATAGCGTGTATTGAATTGGAGCAGATTATTATATTAAGTGTGTACAGACCACCTTCAGGATTGTACGATTGCTTTGAAAAAGTAATGGATGAAGTTTTGCATAAAATCTGTAACTCGAGTAAATATGTCATTGTTTGTGGTGATTTTAATATTAATTTATTAGAAAATTCTGGTTTGAGCACTAACATTATTAGTTTATTCCAATCATACAATCTTGTAAACCTATTTATGGAGCCCACTAGAATAACTCCTACTAGTGCCACTTGTTTAGATAATATTTTTACGGATGTTGTACCGACTCACAAAAAAATCATTAATTTAATAGACTCTGATCATTGTGAGCAATTAATTACTTTACCAAAAAAAGTCAATAAAATGTTAAAAAAGAATATCACTGTAACTCCAAAAACTAAATATCGCCTGGAAGCGTTCAAAACTAAACTCTTAAATAAAATGCCCTGTTTGTTAACTAATGAGGACCCTAATAAACATTATAATGATTTTTTCAAAATATATTGCCAACAATTCGATAACACATTTATTCCCAAAATTGCTTCAGTAAATACTAACACTTCTTTCAGTGACTGGGCCACCACTGGTATTTATAAAAGTAGAAATCGGCTTTATGAACTCTATGAGGAGCGGTCTTACACTAACTCGGCAGAATTTCATTTATATGTTAAGAACTATTCTAAATTATTTAAAAAAGTCTGTTATATTGCCAAGTCTTGCTACTTGAGTTCTAAAATTAAAAATAGTAGTAATGTAATTAAAACGACTTGGGATATTATAAAAAGCGAAACGGGAAGGTCTTGCAACCGAAATAGTGATTACACCCTCACTATTGATGATAATATAATAACATTAGATTCACAAGTCGCCACAGAATTTGAAAATTTTTTCACTGACATTCCTGTATCGACAACCAAGTCGCTAAAATCATCTACCATTGCTGCAGAAACACTACTTAAAAAAAAATGTTCCAGTTTGTAGTTCAGAGTTTAAATTCCAATATGTTACTTTTAATGACATCATTAAAACTTTTAATTCTTTGAATGTTAAAAAGACTGCAGACCTGTGGGGTAATTCTGTTGATGTTACTAAGTCCATTATACACATTATTGCTCCTACATTAGCTGTTATATTTAATAATTGTATTGATTGCGGTGAGTTTCCTGATTTAATGAAATATAGTAAAATAATCCCACTATTTAAATCGGGTAGTACACCTGACCCTACTAATTACAGACCTATTTCTGTACTGCCCACTTTCAGTAAAATTTTTGAGAAAATTATTTTAATGCAGATGCAAAGATATTTTAATAAACACAAATTGCTACATAATAAACAATTTGGTTTTACAAAGGGTCGTTCAACAACTGATGTTGTTGAACTTTTAGGACACATTTATAATGCATGGGAAGATAAGTGCGATGCGTTGGGCATTTTTTGTGATTTGTCCAAGGCATTTGACTGTGTTCCCCATGAGACATTAATCAGGAAACTGCACTACTACGGATTCCGGGACACCTCTCTGAACCTTTTGTCCTCTTACTTGAGTGAAAGGATTCAGAGAGTCGATGTGAACGGCAAAAGATCGCCGGGATCTGTGGTCAAAATGGGGGTCCCCCAAGGCTCAATTTTAGGTCCCTTTTTGTTTCTTATTTATATAAATGATTTGCCGTACCTGATCAAAAATCATGACATAGTGCTATTTGCTGACGATACTTCTCTTTTATTTAAAATCAAACGTCAACAGCAGGTTACTGAAGAAGTTAACAGAGCCCTTGCAACTGTAGTTAGCTGGTTCAATGTTAATAATCTTTTTCTTAATGAGAAAAAAACCAAATTCCTAAAATTTACGTTACCTCATGTTAGACAAGTGAATACTAGTGTATCAATAAAGGGCGAAATATTGAAAGCCGAAGATACCACAGTATTCTTGGGCATAACTTTGGATGCGAAGCTTCAGTGGGGCCCCCATATAGATAAATTGTCAAAAAAGCTAAGTTCTGCAGCATATGCCGTTAGAAAAATACGTGGATTAACTGATATCGAAACAGCACGTTTAGTCTACTTTAGTTACTTTCACAGTGTGATGTCATACGGCATTTTACTTTGGGGAAATGCCGCCGACATTCACACAATATTTGTATTACAAAAAAGGGCCATTCGTGCAATTTATAAATTAAGTCCTAAGCACTCCTTAAGAGACAAATTTAAGGAGATTAATATTATGACTGTGCCATCTCAGTATATTTATGACAACCTCTTGTATGCACACAAAAATATTAATCTGTTTAAAAAATACAGTGATATTCATAGTGTAAATACAAGGAACAAAGACACATATGTCATTCCTAAAACAAGGTTAAAAAAAATAGGTGGTTCGTTTAGATGCCAATGTATACGTTTTTATAATAAAATTCCTAGCCATATTCAAAAACTAAGTATTAATAAATTCAAATTATTGATAAAACGTAAACTATGTCAGAAAGCTTTTTACAGTGTTAAAGATTATATTGAGGACAAGAAGGCTTGGGAATGAGATGCTCCAGTGATATACGTGTGCCTTTTTTATTTCTTTTTAAAATTATGATTGATGATTTATTTTTGATTAATTAAAATTTTGCTTTCTCAAGTATTGTATATACCTATTAATTTTTGTTTTTGTTTGTTGTTTTTTTTATATATTGTTGTTTTCTTTTTTTTATATTGTTGTTTTTTTTTATGTATATAAAATTATTTCATTATTGTAAATGTGAGGACGATGTAGGTTATTCTTTCTTCGTTGTTTTTGCTTTCACTATAATTTATTTAATGATGTCAAGCAGTTTGAGTACTTGTGTGGCCTACCCAAAGGTCCTTACTTTGGTATTGTTCGTCAAATTGTTGAGCTCCTTAAGTTCTCCTTAAATTGAGCTACACGATAACTGACAAATGCTTGCACTGTCTGGACAGGTCCGCTCAAATTTGCGTGGTTATTTCCTCAAAAGAATACCACAGACATTAACCTACATGCTTCTCATATACAAATACAAATTGTCTGGACTTTAAAAGAGACTTTGACCTCTGAGTTTGTTTCGGTGTTTCTTCTCAGAGTAGTCAGTTAGGAAATACCGGCCTCATCTAGCTAAACTAAACACGCAAAAAAACATGACGTGTAAAAGTGTTATTGATAACCAATTTACAGAATAAATATTTCATTTCATTTCATTTCATTTCATTTCACTGTTGCGCCGTCGTCGAGCAGAGCGTAACAGCGCTCTTCCTTCCCGCCGACCGAGACGCGTACCGGTAATATCTTCAATAATGCTTTCCCGGTGTAATCGTTGACGTTGGTTACACTTTCTGATTTCTTCTCCATATGCAGAAGTGTATGATGCGCGTAGTTGCATGAGGTACATTTCTTCTTCCGGCAGAACTTCTTTGAGTGTTTCTCGCTAAGGCAGTTGAAACACAGTTTGTGTTCTTTCACGAACTTCCATCGTTCGTCAGTGTTCATGTCCGCGAACTTTTTGCAGGCCGAGATTATGTGTTTCTCTCCACACATTTTACATAAATCCTCAGAGGCCTGCGTCCGTGTGTTTTCTCCGCTGCTCGAGTGTACATGCAAGCGCTGGATATTTCTCACAACTTTAGCTGGTGGCGCGCTAGTTCTGGGTTTGCCCGTTGACAATGTGGGCTGACTCATATCCATTTGCACATAATAAGACGATGCGCGCGCTAATGGCTCAAGAACTCGGAGAACATTTCTAGGCTCGGCGAGACGCGCATGTCGATCCCTTGACTAGCCGCCATGCCCATGGCAAAGTCTCCGTACTGAGCGCGTTGCACTGTTGTGAGTTTACTAAGTAAATCATTTACCAGCTGAGGATTATTCAGGTATCCAGTCGCACGTACACTTTTTAATAACGAAACACAATTTCTCACTGTCGTGGAGAATCTTCTCAATTCGCGACCACTCTCTGTCACTTTTGGCAGTGCGCGCACTTTCTTTAACGCACACTCAAGCACTAGGTTCGGGTGGCCGAACTCTTCATCTAGCGTTCTTATTATCTCCGCTGGATCGGCTGACGTACGTAGTAAATCTTCCACTGTTAACCTGGCTTCACCCTGTAGCGATGTCTTTAACCGTGCCAGGTTTTCATGATGTTTGAACTGGTACATCGTTGTAGTGTCGTAGTACATGTTCTTGTACGATAGCCATTCCGCCGGGTCACCACTGAAATATTGGAGCTCATAAGCCTGCCTAGGTACCGGCCGTGGTCGTGCGATGCTTGCTATTGCGTCGGCCAATTGTTCAATTTTTCTGTCTCGTGTTGGCTTGGCTCTGTCCGAGTCTTCGATGAAAACATTGTCCCACTTAATATGTTCGCGGTTCGGCGCGTGCGCAGTGCTCGTAGTCGCTATCGGCGTAGCTTGGCACATTGGTTCACTCGACTGAACGGTCGCGGGCGCGTACGGCGTTTGAGACACGGGCGCTCGCTGGGGCGGCACTGACGCCGGCGCACTTGTATATTGCGCGGGCACGTGGTCATTTTGCCCATCACACACTGTTTCTGTCACAGGTACTTGTGTTGGTGGCCGCGGTGGCTGTTGTTCGTGACTCGACATGACGGGTGCTTGACCGGTCGCGACTGGCGTCGTGTGCGTAATCCATTCTTCAACACGACGTGATGTTCCTTCTTCATCGGAACCCGAGTCCTCTTCGGCGGCGTCTATCTCGGCTAGATCGGCTTCTAGCTTCTTTTGCACTAGTCTCTCCTTCTCAAGCTTCACGAGCCTCTCCGCTGGTAGGGAATATGCGAACCACGATATTCCGCTCTCCTTCTCCAGCTCCGTCAGGTACCGCTGGATCAGCCGATACTCACCCTCGGACTCAGGCGTGAAGCGTACGCCGGTGCCGTATGGGCGAGCGCTTGGTGGCCGACCCAGCTTGGCTGCGAGGGTCCTGAAATGGTGTGCCCAGTTCGGCAGGCGCTCCACTACAAGCGGAGGGTATCTGGGACGTTTGGGCCGTCGAGCGCCGCACGGTGGGCTGAAAATCGGCTTTCATAGACTTAGGCATTTTATTTTGCAAGTGCGAGTTTTTTTGCCGGATATCACTTCTATTAGTTATAACAATATACAAAAATGACACCAGAATTGATTCTGCACAGAAACGAAGGAATTATAATTTTTAAATCGTCAAAATATTTTTATTTATTTTTACATATTTAAACGTTCCTTTTAGTGTTTAAGTTGAAGAATTCAGAGCTTTAACAACTCTTATCATAAAATAGCATCACCCCTATAGACCTGAAGGACTAGACAGAGGTGTGTAGTGTCTTGTTGATCTTGTAAGATTTCCAACAATACCAAATAGTTGAATATCAGTGTCAAAGTGCCCATGCTGTCGCTTCTTTTTGAAAGATAGGGGAATGAAATTGTTAATTGATCATACCCTAAAAGTATGATTACAACATAACCGGACACATAATAATAATAATATCCTTATAGGGGATTATAGTACTAACATTATTTATTTTAACATATGAAACTGTTCAAAACGATCCATGAACTGTGTCAAAGTTAAGAACATCGTTAGGAAGCATGCTTTTTCCCCAAATATTAAGAATATGTGAAAAAAAAAAAGACTGTATATAAACTTTTTATTGATAGGTAATTTAAATAAAACAGAAGTAACAAAAATAATATCTAATAAATTCAATTATACAAAATACATATTTGAAACTATAATTTATGAAATTATTAACTAAACATATTGGTACAATAAACTAACATAAATAACAAAAGAACATAAAGAAAAATAATTAAATTTTACAAATTTTCTTTACAACTTTCGTTGTCGGACTCCAATTCCGAGTCAGAATCCAGATCGGATATACCTACAAACTCGAACTCAGTTTCCGGAAACTGTATTAGGTCGAGAGTTTCAGCAAAAAAGGTTGTCTTCCTTTTGGCATCTAACTTCGGCCTTTGTGCACTTAGAAAAGGATCCGAAGAAACAACAAGCATATTTAGGATATCTTGATTAGAATCTTGCCTGCTTCTTTTCCGCGAATGATGTTCCCGGAACCTCCTAAAATATTTGTTTCGAGACTCTGAGGCTTCTTCCGAGAGAGTCCCAATCGGGACAATATCATTTTTTTCGATTATGTCAGCTCCGTGTATTAATAGTTTATGTACGGTTGATGACATGTAGTACCAGTCGTATAATTCCACGTACTTTTCTGCTGTTTTGCGAGCAAAATCTTTAAATTTGATGACATCGATCTTCTCACCAGATGTTATTGCTTGCAAAATAACAGCAAATCTTTTTATCAGGTTTTGATCCAACCCAGTAATAGCTGCAGTTTTATTGGGAAACTCGAAAAACTTCCTTGCGGTATTCCCGTCATTGGTAGTTCCCGAGCCTTGTTTTACTATATCAATTAACAGATTGAGCTCCTCTTTAAATTTATTTTGAATGTTTTTTTTTCTGTTTTGTAACATATCTTTATGCTCATTACTTCTTGCTGCCCACTGTTTGAAGTCAAGTCTGTACGCAATGTGTAACAGACATTCCATGCAATTTATACGGGCATGTAGGGATGATAGGCCAAATTCATATATGTCAGAACACACAGTTTTTGATGTTACAGCATCTAAGTGGTTCATTTCTGTTGGTTTTGCTAAGCACAGGTAGCATGATGCATTTGATCTAGCTTCAGAAAGGTACGTGCAGACTTTTGCGTCGATCATTGTCATCATTAGTTTATGAGTCACCCTGTTACTATTAATGCACTCTGTGGGGTTAAGGGCCTCAATTTCCTCATCCATTTTTCTTTTGTTATCAATGACAACTGCATGGCTTTCTTTTACAAAAGTGAACTGAACCGGACGACAATAAAAAGTTGAGCATGGTTTCGGGTTTGTCCATATAGTATTATCTCCATCTGTCAGTTTCAGTGGCACCAAGGAGGTCATGAAAATGCTTGAATCATCATGCTCGCCGTCCATTTTCTGCTTGTATCGGCTTTGATTGGAAGCACCATCAAATCCCCACTTCGATATCAGCTTTAACTGCTTATTTTCCACATTATCAGAAAGACTTTGAAGAATCCGCTTCACCGTGATGTCAAGTAAAGCTTGAAGTGTAATTCTAGCTGATGAATCCGTAACTGATACTGATTGATTAGGAGGGTAGCATGCAAGCTTAGTTTGTTGCAGTTTATAGTAGGATGGGTAAATATCCTTAGCACCTTCCCGAATGGCAGTCTCTCGCAACGTAATATATTGCCACTTTGAAAGCTTAAGTGAAAGAAGCAATCCAAGTGCTTTCTCTGGTGTAAATATTACTGTTTTCTTAATGCTTTCCTTGATTTTAACGGCAGCTTCTGGATTTTTGATCATATAATTGATTACAGATGCGATATCTTCATAACCTTCTTCTTTTAAACGTGCTGCAGCTGCATATGCCAATTCACAGGAATCCTCGCCTATGTGCTCACTAGATCTTCTCTTTTTCTGTTTGCTTCCCAGATCTTTGAATGGTTTTCGGGACCTTTTTGTCATTGTTCCAACAGTCGATGATGTCGAAGGTTCTGGAGAGACTGAGCGTGCTCTTGGTATCTCATCAACAGTTGGTTCTTGATTTATTAAAGTTTGCACGCAACTCGGCCAATCAATATTTGCTTGCAACCACTCTCCGTACGTATTTCTAAACTTATCAAAGAATCGTTTAGATTTCTGCCACCTGTTTAAAGCAGCTCGCGTGAATCTCCGGCAAAATTCTTTGAGAGTTACTTGATCTTCGGCAGAAAGGCAATCGCCTATGCGGGACACAATTGCACTAAACAATACTTCATGATTAAATGAAGGACACTCACTTTTTAGAAGAACAAACAAATCTAAGTTGGTGATTAAACTTTCCATTCTAAGATTTTGTAGTCGCAAAGCAAATAGTTTTAGTGTTAGCAGTTACACGGTTGTGAACAATCTAAATTATGGAACAAAATTATAGCCCTTTTATTGTATAAAGTCAATAATTAGTTAACTACCCTCATTAAAGTTATAAAAGATATGATAATAAAAATTTATAATCGTCAAAAACATTTCGTAGAACTCATAGTAGAACTAATCAACATTAGCAAATCACATTAGCTCACTAATTATAAAAAGGTGAATGCAGTTCTTAGTTGGTATTGTTGCGAGATATTTCAAATCATTTAATCACTTAATAGGCTCATTAGAATCAGAGGACTACAACCATCATTCTAATTACTTAATTACTTGTCATCAGACTCATTAGATGACTACACAATATGTTATTTTGTATTTTGAACGTATGCAAGGTTTTAAAATTCCTTTTGTGTCGATATTATTATGTGTCCGGTTATGTTGTAATCATACTTTTAGGGTATGATCAATTAACAATTTCATTCCCCTATCTTTCTAAAAGAAGCGACAGCATGGGCACTTTGACACTGATATTCAACTATTTGGTATTGTTGGAAATCTTACAAGATCAACAAGATACTACACACCTCTGTCTAGTCCTTCAGGTCTATAGGGGTGATGCTATTTTATGTTAAGAGTTGTTAAAGCTCTGAATTCTTCAACTTAAACACTAAAAGGAACGTTTAATATGTAAAAATAAATAAAAATATTTTGACGATTTAAAAAAAAAGGCATCTACAACCATTATGTAACGTATGTCAAAAAATCATAAATAATTAGTACTAAAACCTCCTATAAGGATATTACGGATATCGCTGCCGTTTCAGAGATATTTCGATTTTTCATACTAGCTCCATACAAAATTTTCGTAAAAAAATTATAATTCCTTCGTTTTTGTGCAGAATCAATTCTGGTGTCATTTTTGTATATTTTTATAACAAATAGAAGTGATATCCGGCACAAAAACTGGCACTTGCAAAATAAAATGCCTAAGTCTATGAAAGCCGTTTTTCAGCCCACCGTGCGCCGCCATTAACCGCATTGGAAGCGGTGGCGGGGGCCGCATTAGAAGTGGTGGCGGGGGCAGGTGCGGACTGATCACCTACCTCTTCATCGTCGTCTTGTTCTTCCTCCGACGAGCGATAATGTCTGGCGTCGTCCCGCCGCCTTGACGCACACTCTTGTCGTGTGCATGATGGTGGCAGGTCGGGACGATACCTCTTCCTCTCTTCTTCGGAGTCCTCTTGAGGGCTGCGGCGGCGTCGCTGAGGGCGTGGCTCAGGTGGCTGTTCAGCTTCTGAGTCTGATGTCATCGGTGTCGGCGAGGGCGCTCCGCGATCCGGAGACGCACACGACATGCTGGACCCCGCGCGCGATGATGTAGCCGAGCATGTCGCGGGCGCGTCTTACGCGGCTATACGCGGCGGCGTTTGAGCTAAGGGTAGTCCTGCAGCCTTACGCAGGTGCGGGTCCCGGGACGGGGTCGCGCATACACGCGCGAAGGATGGGTGTGCGGCGGCGGCAGGGGCACGCGAGGTGCCAGCGGCGGCGGGCGCGGAGGCAGCGCCAACGGGGGCGCGCGGGGCAGCGGCGGGCCCGGTAGCGACCGGGCGCTGCGTCGCGGGACTTGCCTTGGTAGAGAGCTGCGGGCGACTCGGCGCCGTCACGGGCGCAGCGCGCGCAGGCGCCGGCGGCGGCGGCGGGCCGGCGGCAACCCTCTTCTCCTGGGTTTTCTTCTTGCCGTCCGTCCTGGCTGAGCCGGCCGTCGTGATCCCGATTTCCGGGAGCGACGGGGTCCTGTCCAGCGACGGGTTTCTTCTTCCGACGAGCTCCTCCTCGTCCAGTGATGAGGCGCCTCCGCGGCCCGGACAACACTATAGTCTACGGTATTTAATCCGCAATGAATTTAAAGTTTTTAAAGTTTTTTCACTCACAAAAATAATAAGTGGGTAGTCCCAACCGTCGCGCGACCGACGACGCTCTCGAAGCGTCGAGAAGCTACGACGGGTGACGCCGCTACCCTCTGCGCCTGTACGAGCGAACGGCGTTCACTCGTACACTCGCAGAGAGACAACACCAAAACGGTCCGTACGCGAATTAACACAATTACTTGTTGATAATAACGTTTTTTTTTTTTTTGTGTGTGGCATCTCGCAGGTCTACCTCTGAGGTTGTCGGCTGCTTAACCGGGCTTGCCTGTGGTTGCCTTAATTAATAAATTAATTAAAGCCTCCAGCCAGGGCTTATTAAAAAACTTACAAACTAGGCGACTACACGCTAAGGGCACCCCCTGTGGGGTACGGACCTCGGCTTAGGGCGTCGCAGGGGAGGGCAGCTAGGGACAGGCTGGATCATATCATTATTATTATTAATAAGGGAATTTAAAGCTACTGGTTCAGCGTCGCGGGCTGGCTCTGGCAAGGGTCGGGGTGGACTATTACGAGGACGTCGCGGCGGGCCTCGGCGGCGAGGACGGAAGGACGGTCGGTTTTTGTGTTTGTGTGCCACTGTACTTGTTTCCCTACGGCTCTCTTGGAGCAGGGTGATTGCGTCATCGGGAGTGACTAGGGTATGCCTTGGTCGGCGAATCTTAGAGATACGCGAGGGTTCGTATTGGGCGGCCGATACGATAAGGGGATTCCTATGTTGGATTGAAGTTTCAAAGAAACGCTTGGAGACGCGTTTCATGAACTGCTGGATGGTGGGCATCTTGAGGTCTACGTGAAGAAGCTCATTTCGAACATAAAAGGGGGCTCCCGTGACTCAACGGAGGAATCGGTTTTGGAGGGTCTGCATCTTGTGGAGGAGGTAGGGCTTTGCGTGTGCGAAAACAACGCAGGCGTAGGTCATGATGGGACGGATGACCGCGGTGAAAATACGCAGCTTGCACCTGAGTGATAACTTGCTGCGAGAGCTAAGAATGAAGTGGAGCCTACCTAGAGCGAAAGCGGCGCGCAAACGTGCCTGCTTTATGTGCTCAGCGAAGCAGAGGTGTCTATCGAGGACCACGCCTAAGTATTTGGCTTGCTTTTCCCAAGGGATCGGCTTGCCGTACATGGTAATCGGACGGGGGGAGGGTGGGTTTATCCGCGGTTTAGAAAAGAGGACTGCCTGGCTTTTGTCTGGGTTGACTTCGATTCTCCATTTCCGGAACCACTTGGCCAGAGTGTTTGCGGAAGTTTGGAGAGTGCGAGCGATGGCATCGGGTTTAAGACCGGTATAATAGATAGCCGTATCGTCGGCGAATAGGGCTAGCTGGGTATTTTTATGCTTGGGAATATCACTAGTGAATAGCGTGAAAACGAGGGGGGATAGTACGGAGCCTTGAGGAACTCCTGCGCGAATGGGATGGGGGGAGGAAAGTTCCGCCTCAATTCGATAACGAAAGGTGCGATTCGATAAAAAGTCCCGTAGGATGAGCACGAGACGGTCAGGCACGCCGAGTTGGTATAGCTTATAGATTAAGCCATTGTGCCAGACTTTGTCGAACGCTTTCGCTATGTCGAAGAATAAGGCTCCCGTTATTGCGCCCCGTTGGAAGCCGGCGCTGACGTGTTCTACGATGCGGTGGACTTGTTGGATACATGAGTGTTCGGTTCTAAATCCGAACTGCTCATTGGGTATTAGACTCTTTGCTTTGGCAAAATCTTCGAGCCGCTTATATATAAGCCTTTCATAGATTTTACCGAGGACGTTGAGTAAGCTAATGGGACGGTAGCTAGACGGGTCAGACTTGGGCTTGCCTGGTTTGGGAATACCTATGACGGTGGCCTGTTTCCAGGTTGTAGGGAACATATTATTGCTCAATGCGCCATTGAAGATGGCAGTCATTAGCACTATAAGCTGGCCGGGGAAAAGTTTGAAAACCCTATTGGTGATGCCGTCGGTGCCAGGGGCTTTTCGCGGTTGGAGACTTTTGATGATATCCTGGACCTCATCAGGAGTGATGGGGGCCAGTGGATTATCGGGATCTTCGACGGGCGGAAGGGAAGTTCTACGTTCGACTTCGGCGTTCACCATATCGAGGTGGGCTTGGTCTACTGGTTGAGAGCTGGGAGAACACTGGGACTCTAGGCTGTCGGCTAGGCATTCTGCTTTTTCAGAGTTATCGAAGGCGATACTCTTATCGGGACGAATGAGAGGAGGCATTGTGGCCTCTTCAGTGGATCGTAACTTCCTCTGAAGCTGCCAGAAGGCAAGATGGGTGGGCTCAAGTTCGCTCAGCATCTTGTCCCAGCTCGCATTACGCTGCTCGGCAATGCGTTTCCTTACAGCACGCTGTAAGTTGCGCATGTGAGTTTTGTTTGCGGCGCAGGGAAAAGCGCTGTACGCACGGATGGCTGCGTTCTTCTCGGTTATCAGATTCCGTACATCGTCCGGGAGTTTCCAGCGGTGGTCTTCCACTACAGGAACTTCCCTTGAACAATCGTTCAGGACGGATTGTACGTGATCTGTAAGCGAGTCGATCGCCGCCGTCGTGTCAGCGACTGAGACTATGTGGTCAGGAATGGTGTCCAATTGAGGCGACGTGGTGGATTTCAGTTTTTCACTTACTTTCCTCCAGTCGGTGATCAATTGGGTCGGAGGTGGTTGGGTAGGATCATGGTTACCCGAGCGGGAACCTAGGTGTAGGATAACGGGACGGTGATCCGAGTTGAGCTCGTGAAGCGCTTCTATGGAGTGTAAACGGAGGTTTACATTCTTTAGGAGCGCCACATCGAGGACATCGGGCCTATGGTTGTGGTCGTGTGGGTAGTGGGTGGGAGTCATCGGAGCGATGACGTCATAGTTTAGGGTCGCGCCTAGGTTATACACGATTCTGCCTCTGGCATTTGTCGTGTTGCTGTTCCAAGCGGGGTGTTTGGCGTTGAGATCGCCCGCTAGTAAGACGGAGTCACTTAGGCCGAAGAGAGTCGTGAGATCGCTGGTGAGCGCGATAGGATCGTCTGAAGCAAGAGACGCGACCGATGGTGGGGGATGGTAGGCAGAGATGATGGTTATCGGAGGATGACCAGTCATGCCTAGTCGACAGGCAGAGTACTCTAGGTGAGAGAGAGGCGCGGGTGGGGTCAGAGGGATGCAGTATAACTCCTTCCTATAATAAATAAGGGTACCGCCGCCGTGGCAGCGTGTTCTGTCATTGCGAACTAGACGGTAATTCGCAATTTTGGGGTCAGCGCGGTGGGGTTTCAAAAGGGTCTCCTGTATAAGGAGGACGTCTAATTGGTGGTCGCGGAGGAATTTAGTTATTTCGGCGCGTTGGTTGAAAATGCCATTGGCGTTGAAAAAACCTAATTTGAGGGATCGAGGCCTAGTGTGGTTTGTGCGTTGGGAATCCATTGGATCAGTCCATCGCATCCATCTGGTCGAGGCCTAGCACGACATCACTGTGTGTGCTGAATATTTGGCTGTACATTTCCGTCGTAATTTTGCCGTTATTCTGCTGCTCGGCAGCCAGAAGGGCATCGCGGAGAGACCTGGCTTGACGGGTCATAAATATTTTATAGTGGCGCAGTAGAGTCTGGGCGCAAGACTCGCCGTTCCCGACGGGTGAGGGTTTGGGCGGTTGTTGGGCTGCAGGAGCAGCAGTGGTTTGAGGCGCGGGTTTGGGACTGGTTGTGGCCTCTGGAGTCACGGCTATAGGCAGAATCTGCGCTGCGATGGGTATATCCATCAGTGCCTGCAAAGGTTTGGCAGGGGCCAAGGAGGGAAAGGCTTTTTCGTGGTTTAGCCTGTTCCACGGGGATGGTCTCTGAGGAGCGAGACGTTTGGGAATTTGAGAGGAAGGTGCCTCTCTTTGTTGGCGGGCGTTGGCGCGCTTCGCTGATTTAGGAGCGAGTTTGGGGGCTTTGGGACAGCCGCGGTATTTTGCCGGGTGATCGGTCTGGCCGCAGAGAACGCAGCTGGGTGGTTCCGAACAGAGGGTTCGGTCTTTGGGCCGAGGGCAGTCCGCAGTGCTGTGCTCGCCCAGACACTTGACGCATCTGGGAGTCGCATAGCAGTTGCTCTGCGCATGGCCATACGGTTGGCAACGGTGGCATTGTCCCACTGTTGCGGTTTTGTAGGGCTTTTCAATTTAGATACCGGATAGGGAGCAAATGGACTTAATCTTGAAAATCGGGTGATGACCTTCGGTTGGTTCACAAATGACAAGAACCATGTCGTACAATTCACCGCCTCTCGCTTTATGTAAGCGATGGACGGCGATCACTGGTATACCTTGATCGGCAAGGTCGTCTTTAATATCCTGTACTAGGATTTCTTTAGGGACACGTTTAATAACTACACGAGTGGGCGTGTCCTCGGGGAAGGAGAAAGTGTGAAAGGAAATATTTCTTTCACGGAGGGCGCGATATAGTTCCCTATAGTAGTTCGACGTAGGGACGGTGACTTTAATGCCAATTTGGCAGGCACGGGCGTTTGTGTAGTTGATCTTTCGATCAACACACATCTTGGACACATCAGTCCATTTTCCCTTGTCTTGGATGTAAAAGGGGGGCGGAGGGCGTTGCTTTCTTTGGGCTGAGGAAGTTTGGGCTATCGGGCTGGGGGGACGACTATCCTGCGCGCGAGTAGAGGTAGTTGGGACGGGGCTAGCGGGTCGTACGGGCGTTTGAGTTGGGGACGGGGGCAACGCGGTGGTCTTTTTGGCCTTGCTGGCCTGGGAGGTTTTCCCTTTCTTCCTCTTGCCGCCGGTGACGACTTGAAAGTCGTCTTCCGAGGACGAAGGGCATGATGACAAATCATTGTCGGAGTTGTTATGGGATACAGGTTCGGTGGTGTCCATTTCACCGAATTCAGGTGCAGCGCACACCTGCGCGGCGTCCATTGTTCTATGAACAATAGGATTAGTAGGTGGGCCGGAAACAATGGGTGATTTATGGAATCGGGCGATCGGCACGACTTTGTCGGCGGGCGGGGGCAATAAAGGGCTATCTACCTGGAAGTCGTTCGTTGTTTGACGAACAATGGGATCGGAGTTAATAAATACTTCCGTGAATTGACCAACCGGGATGCCTTGATCGGCAAGCGGGGGAGATAATGGGCTGTCAAGCGCGTCACTAAAATCAGCGACGTTGGCTTCGGTAGCCGGGGGACAATTAGCGATTTCACGCTGGATTTTTCCGCCATATTTAGCGGAAATAGCAGGGTTTTCCCTAAGGATTTCTAATAATATCTCCAAAATATTGGAGTTCGCCATGATTGGCGAATGGATCAAAAATTTAATGGGGAAATTTTGGAGATTTCTCTCCCGCGGGGCGCCTATTTAAAGCTTAACTGGCCTAACTCCCCGGATGGATGGGTCCGGGGATGTGTAACCCTCCCAGTCGGGTAGAGACTGGGAGGTGAGTACCTAATGGTGAGCCCTAAGCTTGTAACCGGTCGCCAGTCTTATTGTGCGAACCGGGCCCTATTGGGTCTAGTGCGAAGGGGTAGACACACCCAACCGACACTAGGTGTGTAGCTGAAAAGGAAACTCAGTAACTAGGTTTGACTAGGAGATCCCCAAGGCCAAAATCTAGCACTCGACTCCAATTGACTGCTTCACCCTGAAGGGGATCAGCGGGTGCGTCGGGTCAGCACCCCCTTGGTATTGTTGACATCGTGAGGTTTCCAACCAAGGACCACGAAACTGTGGTTTAACTCTGAAGGGGCCAAACCAAATTGTTTTTGACGATACTCTGTTATAGAAACAAAATATCCTTCACTGCCTTGAAAAAGGCGGTTCCGGATCGAGAGTTGCAGTCGGCGACTACGAATGACGTCACGGCGAGCGCGACGAAGCGATGACACAGACACAGAACGATCGGTAGCGCAGAGCGGCACGACCGTCTCGGGCGAGCGTCGGGCGGAGAGTCACTGTGCCGTCCCACGCAGTGGGCGTTCATATTTATATGCGCGGTCGTAGGTGGCGCGCGTGGTGAGCGCTCGATTTTTACTTATGCCGCGTCCACCAATCTACGGCCGGCATTTACATGCATATACTATACTATCTTATGTACACTGCCTCTCAAAATGCTATTTACAAACGAAATGATTCTAAATAATAACTAAATGATACAATGAAACTAAATGATTCTACATGATAATAAACGACTCTACATAAAAACAAATATTATATCTACCATGTACAATCTTCGCACACTGTGTAATTTTGCTTCAATTGCGGACACCTATATTTAATCCCTTCAACCTATAGATCCAGCGAAGAACTAAAACTTTTGCAAAGGAACCATGACTTTTTTATGATTAGTTTTGAAGTTATTTGAAAACTCGAGATTATTATAATTATTTCATTTCAAATATATGATTTTGCAATTTTTATAGATGAGGTCTTAAAAAGGACTGTTATATTCACTAAATCAGAGATTTATTTTTAATAAATAATCGTAAATAAAAGGAAAAATCTAGTTTTTTTTTTATTTAATATATTTTTTATTTGGTTAGTCTCATTGTATCCGCATTTTGTTTTAGCATGAACAGTTTTGTATTATAATATACTATGTTATAAAAAAAAATCAGGTGTGGATAATGCGGGACTTCCGAGTTATAGAATTTTTATTTTTGAGGTTAGGGCTGTCACCTACTTTATTATAACTATTCTTGTATAATTTTGACTGCCAATTTACTATCTTTCTTGATGTAAAATTAAATACATGTGTTTTTTTGGTGTAAAATTAAGTATTTTAAGTTAGATTCCTGACCACACTGTGGAATTTTGCTTCAATTGCAGACACCTATATTTTATCTCTTCATCCTATAGATTCAGCGAAGAACTAAAACTTCTGGGAAGCAACTATGATTTTATTATGTTCAGTTTTAAAGCTATATAAAGTTATGCTGACGTCAGCAAAAAACTGTTTTTATATGTACCTACATTTCAAAATAATGATGTTACATAGATCATTGTTTTACTACAGTACTACAATACGTAAAACGTAAGTACAATATCTAACTCCATACAAAGTTTAGGCATTACACCTACGATGTACAAAGGTAATCATTTTATTTTTTTCTATTTTCACTAAATTATGGTTTTCTCCGTATTCCTATCGATTCCGTATCTGATTTTAAAATTAAATTGTTAATGCTTAAGCCATTTCATTTTCTTTACTCTTCATCATCCGAAGATATTGAAACTTCTTCAGATGTTAAAATAACATTATCATCATCTTTGGTTTCTTCAAGTAAGTCCTCGTGATTCAGAACATTTTCCGTTGATGATTTTAAAAGCCAAAGAACTTTTTCAAGAAGAAGCAAATGCTTGTTGATGTTATTTTTTTGGCGACTACCGAGTGACATCATGGATAGAAATGGATCTGAAGATTCTAAAGCTCGGTGAAATAGGTCAAGCACAGTTGACGTCCGGTTTAATTTTCTCGTATGGTGTTCCGTATCGTAACGCCAGAATTTGTTACAAGATTATGAAGCTTGCTCACTCAGCATACCAATTGGTGGCGGACTAGACTTTATAATTTGACTTCCATGAGCTAATATTTTTTGAAGTGTAACTGACATGTAGCACCACTCGTATTTTTCTACATATTTTGAAGCAAAATTCGCACAAAATTCGTGAAACTTTTCATGATCTATTTCAAAATTACTTGACAGCGCTACTAATATAACATGTAAATCATCTACAAGCCATTCTTCGACGCCTAGAATGTTTGCAAATGTTTTTCTATTTAAGTCCGATAATGCAGTGCGGGCTGTGTTTCCGTCATTGGATGTTCCTGAATTCGGTCCTACAACATCGACTGCCAAATACATTTTAGCATAAATTTCAGCTTGGATTCTTGTTTTCCGCTCCTCAACAACTCTATCGAATTTTTTTGAGACTCTCCACTTTCTCACTGCTCATTTTTGTATCCTAAATGAAGAAGAAACTCGAAAATTCTAATCCATGTGTGCAACGGACTTAGACCATATTTTAGCGCTTCCGAATTAACTGGCCTCCCGGAAATCTTATCCAGTTTATTAAATTCTGTACATGTGGCATCGCAACACGCGTATCGTAATTGTGATTTAGTATTCGTAATCGTGTTAAATACTTTGCCGTCAATTAAGGTCAAATATAATTTGGGATCTGCAATAACACTATGCCCGGTGCTAGTTTCGGCATAATATGAGATCTTTCATTTCCTCTTAACCACTACCACTACTTAAACCACTCAAATCATCGCAGAAGTGAAAGAAATTAACATTGGACAAGTAAATGCTCCTTCTACATCCAGAGAGATGGAATGCATCATAGAACCACCAAACCCTACTACTGTTTTATTGGATCCTTCCACTTCTAAGCAATACGAGTGTCTGAGCAATCGTCAGCAGTGCCATGTAGCGAAACATCTTACAGGTGAATTAGAAGATCAGCCTGCAGCCAAAATATCAAAAGTATTCTCCAAGATTGTAACAGACGAAGACGGAAATATACTTGGTAGCAAATCTGCCGTTGATTTCGATTTTGTCATTAAAGAATGCCTAAAAACCCCTACCTGCGATTATGCGAAACATGATAAAATCTAATCGAGAAAGTGCACACCAACAACAGTATAGTCCTAACGAAGCTCTTTGTTTAATTGTAGGCAGAAAGCTTACTGTTAAGGATTATATAACTCTCTATAATCGTGCAAAATTACGAGGACACAATATTTACCCAACTTATTATAAAGTGCAATCAACGAAAAAAAAGTGCTATCCCGATGACGAAGTTCTAGTAACAGAAAGAGAAGCAACAGTGTCTCTCCTTGCCTGATTATGCACTCGTTTCGTCGACTCGTTGAATCATTAGATGAAATTATTAACGAGTACTTGATGTGTATCCAAACGATCCGCCGCACGGATGCGGCCGCCATCTTGTAACTAAGTCAGTCGAGGAATAAACGGATTGAAAATCAGACGGTCGTATTATTGCATTATCGTGCCTTCCAAAGTACCATATATATATCATTGGCGACGAGGTGTTCAAATCTAATCCACGCAAGATGAACTCATATTTAGGTAATCTTACCATCTATGACCATAAAATCAACGATTGGCACATTTTCAAAGGGAAGCTGACGCAATTCCTAAAGATTAATAAAATCGACAAAGAAGTCAGAAGTGGAATCTTACTGTGCCACCTAACAGAAGAAACGTACCGTCTGTTGCAAAACTTAGCGTATCCAGAGGAATTGGAAACATTAAGTTACGAAGTTCTTTTGTCTTTACTCGACGGCCATTTTAAACCGAGGAAGTGCACGTTCGTTGACAAGGCAAAATTCTTTGGTGCCAGCAGAGAAACAGGCGAATCCATTGGAGAATGGGCGGCGCGATTAAGAGGATTGGCAACTTATTGCGATTTCGGCACCGCTCTTGAAACGAACTTGAGGGATCGTTTCGTCCTCGGTCTGAGTGCTGGCCCAGAACGCGACAAGCTGTTCGAGCAAAACCCGTCCACGCTTACGTTGTCACGAGCTATTGAAATGGCAGAGCAGGCAGCGTGTGCCAAGGAGGCTAAGGCGTTATTGGGCAACTCGGGGGCCATATCAATAAAGGAAGAACCGGTTTATCGCGCGAAGTTCCAAGGTCGAGCAAGCCGGGGACGAGGCGCTGGCGGCAGCGGTGTGGATGCAGCATCTCGCCGCGATACGGTTCGCTGTGACGTTTGCGGATTAAAAAACCACAGTAGTGACAAGTGTCGTTTTAAAAACTATACGTGTCAAAAGTGCGGGTCAAAAGGTCATTTAAAAAAAGTGTGCGGTAATTCAAAGGGTTCCACGAGAGTGTACCATGCTGACTCAATCGAAGGAGATGGTGGTGGTCAGCCCCAGAATCATGGTTGTGAGGAGTGCCAGAATTTTAATATAAGGTATGCAGCTGATAAGCCTATTCAAATCGAATTGGTTTTAGGCGAACAATTTATTAAAATGGAATTAGATTCTGGATCGGGAAGCACGGTCATTTCTGATAATCTTTACAATAAAAAATACTCACAGTACCAGTTACATCATAGTAATATAAAAATGTGCTTGTATAATGGACATAAAATCTCTCCACTGGGTTATTTCACTGCTAAAGCGAAATATAATAATTTTCAAAGAAATATTAAAGTCTTCGTAGTTAAAAACGGAGGCCCTCCGTTATTGGGTAGGGATTTCATGTCCGCCTTTAATTTAATTATCACATCTAACATTAATTCAATATCAAATAGCAATAATGATATACTAGAATTGCATGAAAAATACCCACACCTGTGGCGAGATGAACTGGGTTCATTTAATAAATTTAAAGTGAGCTTAAAACTGAAGGATAACGCCACTCCAAAGTTTTTCAAACCCCGAACTGTACCCTTTGCCCTAAGAGATAAAGTTGAAAAAGAATTAGATCGGTTAGTAAGTTTAGGTATTTTAGTCTCCATAAATCATTCCCAATATGCCACTCCGATAGTGCCAGTTTTAAAAGATAATAATCAAGTCAGAATAGCGGGAGATTTTTCAGTAACCTTGAATAAAGACCTTATCATAGAAAAATACCCATTACCCAGAATTGAAGAGGTTTTTGCTAAGATTGGAGGGGGCGAGTTGTATAGTAAAATTGATCTAAAAAATGCATACAATCAATTTTTACTAGACGAATCATCGCAGGAATTAACAACCATAAACACACATAAAGGTCTGTTCAAATATACGCGTTTAGTTTATGGACTCGCTAACGCACCCGCTATTTTTCAAAAGTCAATGGAGATGCTATTAGCTGGAATAGACGGAGTTAGTGTCTGGCTCGATGACATTTGTATCACAGGTCCTGATAGAAACTCCCACATAGAGAGATTGACAAAGGTTTTAAGGAGGCTAAGTGATGCCGGTCTTCGCCTTCAAAAGGATAAGTGCGAATTTTTCAAGCAAAATGTTGTTTACTTAGGCTACGTTATAAGTAAAACTGGTCTAATTACTAGTCCAGATAAAGTCAAGGCAATATTAAACGCTCCCGAGCCAACCAATGTAACCGAAGTAAAACGATTTTTAGGCGTCGTAAATTATTATAGGAATTTTATTCCTAACGCGTCGTCAGTACTGAATCCCCTCCACGAACTGCTACGAAGCAATGCGCCCTGGGAATGGGGTGATAGGCAGCGCCAGGCAATGGCAGCTGTGCGCCGCGAACTTGCGTCGGAGCGCGTACTCGCGCATTTCGAGCCGGCGGCGCAACTAGTGCTCACGGTGGACGCGGGCCCGGCCGGGCTCGGCGCCGTGCTGTCGCAGCTCGGGGATGGCGAGGCTCACAGGCGGCCGATCGCGCTCGCTAACCTCTAGTGAGCGGAACTATAGCCAAATACAGAAAGAGGCGACCGCGATCATATTTGGTGTGAAAAGGTTCCATCAATATTTGTATGGTCGCAGTGATCCATTTATTTTAGAAACGGACCATAGACCATTGGTGTCGATTTTTAACAATAAAACCGGAATACCGGTAACGACAGCCTTACGGTTGCAGAGATATGCTCTTATATTATCTGCATATAATTATGTAGTACGTTATGTAACCGGTAGCAATAACATTGTCGCCGATTATTTTTCACGCGCACCATTAAAATGCACGAGTATGTCCGAAGGCAATAGTGAAGATACCTACTACGCCCTAAAATTCTTAGACGCGGCCTTTCCCGCCACAACGATTCACGAGATAACGCAGGCTACGGAGAACGATATCGTGATTCAAACAGTCCGTAGGTACATGAAAAAAGGTTGGCCCCGGAAAATTAATTGCAAGTCCATTTCCCCGTATTTCCAGTGTAAGTCCGATTTGCAGTATGAAAACGGTTGCCTGTTTAGAGGTCATAAAATTGTTATTCCAGATTCTTTAAGAAAAAAAATGTTACGGGAACTGCACGATACACATTTAGGAAAAATAAAAACTAAAAGTAATGCGCGGAGTAGGATGTGGTGGCCAGGTATCGACAGCGACATCGAGCGCTGGATAGGCACCTGTACCACGTGCGCCAGCGTGCGAGCCGCACCGCCGCGCGGCCCCCCCGCCCCTTGGCCCGCCGCCGTCGCCGCCTGGCACCGCGTTCATATAGATTATATGACTATAGGGCAGAGGGTATATCTCGTGGTTGTCGATTCATTTAGTAAATGGGTAGAATGTCTACACATGCACAATGGAACTTCAACTAAAGCGCTTATCACTAAACTCAAAGAAGTTTTTTCAACTTTTGGTATACCAAATGTGTTGGTATCCGATAACGACGTTAAGATAAATTCAGATGAGTTTAAGACGTTTTGTTCATCTAATGGTATCAAATATATGACGTCACCCATTTATCATCCGCCGAGTAATGGCCAAGCCGAGAACTCGGTAAGAACATGTAAAAAGATGCTAAAATGTATATTAAAAGACGATTTACCATTGAATAAAATTAGTGAACTGTTACTGGGATATCTTTTTAATTATAGGAATACGGTGCACTGTACCACTGGGGAAACGCCAGCCAAATTAATGTTCGGCAGAAATCTGCGATCTCGTCTCGATTTAGTCTTACCTTCAAAAGAAACCTATCAATTTGACACAGCTATGGTGCAAGGGAAAAGACAATTCACAATTGGTGATGTTGTTTGGACCCGCTGGTACAGTGCACGAAAAGAAACGTGGCAGTTAGGTATAATTAAAAATAAAATAGGAATTAAAATGTATAAATTTTTTATTAATGATTTAAATGTTGACTGCATAAGACATGTAGACCAGCTATTAAGGTACACAGGCAGCAATGCGCCCACAATTTCTAAGACTGTAAAGGTGCCTAATCAGCAATCATCGACCGACATTTCGTTGAACCCAAGCCCAGACCAAACCAGGGTATTACCAGCAAGCAAGGTTTTAAGTTCATGCGGACCAATTGAAACTGATAATGCACCTAATGCCACAGCTGTGGAAAATGTCGCTGACGGTAATGAGAAGGAATGGCGGGATTGTGAGGTGATTGAGAGTGAGGGAAGTGCGGCTGATGGTATAACATCATCACCACAACTGACAGCGCAGCCTGAGCCTTATGCCGAGGGCAGCCAATGCAATGTTGATGTACCACCAGCTCAACCACCCACACCTTCACGCTCAAAGCGTATAAGGAAGGTTGTAAATTATAAGAAATACTTTTAACTTGTTTTTATTTTATTATTTATAAGGGTATGTAAATTGTACAGGTCAAAACATCTAAGTGTGGAGGAATGATGTGTATCCAAACGATCCGCCGCACGGATGCGGCCGCCATCTTGTAACTAAGTCAGTCGAGGAATAAACGGATTGAAAATCAGACGGTCGTATTATTGCATTATCGTGCCTTCCAAAGTACCATATATATATCAGTACTGCAACCAAAAACAAATCGATAAAATTCATTGCGTTTTACAGGGTTCTTGGGGGTTTGACGCCAGTACGGGACAATCTATGTACAAGCAAAGTTTTCAGATGGCGAAATTGACGAACATAGTTTATTTACAACAACTTATATACCTTTTTTTTTTTTTTTTTAGCGTGGTAAAATTATCAAATAAGTCCTCCCACTCCGGGCAGGGTGGGAGGGACTGTCAGACTTTTACTGACTAAAATCCACGGTGTTCCTTCAATAACCCTTTACATACCGGGGCCACGGTAACGGGATGAGTCCCACGACCCCGGCGGGCTTCGGCCCTCTGCAGAGGGGGCCTCGTCATGTTGCTGACGCTCTTTGAGGCGCGCGTGGAACACGACGCGCCGTCGACCCGGGCATGGTCCATGGTCGGACAGCGAGTTGCCCTTTACTCGCTGTCCGCATGCCCGCGCCTACGGTGGCCGGAGATCGTCGGCCGACGTCCGACGCCGTGGGCGTCTACCACTGCGGCTGGGCTGGAGGGAGGACGCCATCCTCTCCCTCACGCGGCCCGCCTCCTCCTTCGCAAGCATGACTGCTTCGCAGAAGGAGGCGACCGCTTCCCACTCCCTCTCGCCCCGCAGCATGGCCTCGACCAAGGCCGGGCGCGAGAGGTCTCCGCCTATTGTCGCCGTGAGGACACGTCGGTGCTCTGCCCAAGCTGGGCAGTCCTGCACCGTGTGCTCGACTGTGTCCTCAGGGCGACCCTCGCAGTGGTGACACCCAGGCGTCTCTTCCTTACCCATCAGACACAGGTACCTCCCGAAACTTCCGTGTCCGGTGAGGACCTGCGTCATGCGGTAGGTCAGGACGCCGTGACGCCGATCTAGCCACTCCTCAAAGAGGGGTCTTACCGCCGCAATTGCGGCGTGCCCGAACTTATATACCTTTAAGAATAAAACTAACGACGGTTTCGTACTGTGGTCAAACCCTCAATCTTACAGATTTTGTCGCCCAATCAAGATTCAATATCAATCTGAATCTAAAGAATTGACTTTGCAAGAAAAAACCGGGTTGAGGAGGAAATGAAAGATCTCACATCTATTTATGCCGAAACTAGCCCCGAGCATAGTGTCATTGCGGATCCCAAATTATATTTGACCTTAATTGACGGCAAAGTATAATATTTAACGCGATTACGGATACTAAATCACAATTACGATGCGCGTGTTGCGATGCCACATGTACAGAATTTAATAAACTGGATAAGATTTCCGGGAGGCCAGTTAATTCGAAAGCGCTAAAATATGGTCTAAGCCCGTTGCACACATGTATTAGAATTTTTGAGTTTCTTTTTCATTTAGGATACAAAAATGACCCAGCAGTGAGAAAGTGGAGAGTCTCAAAAAAATCGACAGAGGCCAAGATTGTTGAGGAGCGGAAAACAAGAATTCAAGCTGAAATTTATGCTAAAATGTCTTTGGCAGTCAATGTTGTAGGACCGAATTCAAGAACATCCAATGACGGAAACACAGCCCGCACTGCAGTATCGGACTTACAAAGGAAAACATTTGCGAACATTCTAGGCGTCGAAACCCCTTCCTCCCGAAAACTCCTTCACATTATTGATTCCGTTAGTCTTCATGTTCTTCCACTGCAGCCCACTCATTTTAATGTGTCAGGTGTTGATACGTGGCTCGACTTGATTCTAACATCCACTCCCACTTTGGTTGCATCTCATGGCCAATGGCCTGGCTTCTCCCATCATGATCTCATTTTCCTATCCTATATCTTAAAGCCACCAAAACCTCTCCCTAAAGTTCTGCACATGCGTTGTTATGCGCGCATAGATGTTGAGAAGCTGCGTAAAGATGCGTCAGATATTGATTGGGGCCACCTTGCAGCAGCAAAGACCATTGATGACAAACTTGGTATCTTCAATCAGGCTGTCCTTGCCCTCTACGATGAACATGCTCCTGTTAGGAAAGTTAAACTAAGGCGACTACCAGCTCCTTGGATGTCACCAGGGGTTCGTTTAGCGATGAGGTGCAGGGATCGGGCCTTTCGGAAGTATAAAAAGGATCGCAGTGAAGATAAAAAGAATGCCTACAAAGCTGCAAGGAATCGGTGTAATCAGGTGATACGCAACGCTAAACGCCGCCATATTCTTGAAAACATTTCAACTTCCTCACCTGCCGATATCTGGAAATTCCTTGGAACTCTCGGTATTGGTAGGTCAAGTCATGTAGATTTTCCTAAAGCGATCGTTTTGGATGATATCAACCGTCATTTTACTACAAGTTGTCATTTGGACCCCCTTATTTTGTCTCAGACGGTTGATTTCATCACTTGTTTACCTGGTCCAATCATTGAACCATTTCAGTTTTCTCCAGCGACCTTGGATGAAATTAGAAAGATTATAGTATCCATCAAATCCAAGGCTGTGGGTCACGATGAAATCACTCGGGGTATGATTACCTTGATCCTAGACTGTCTTCTCCCACCAATTTCCCACATCATCAATTATTCCCTGGATTCCGGACAATTCCCATCCTTGTGGCGTATGGCCTATGTCCGACCACTTCTTAAAATATCAAATCCTTCATTACCTAACCATTTTAGACCTATATCCATTCTCCCTTTCCTGTCAAAAGTGCTCGAAGCCTGTGTTCACAAACAGTTTTCTGGATTTGTTTACTGGAATAATCTTGTAAGCTCATTCCAGTCTGGATTCAGGCCCGGGCACAGTACATCCTCTGCTCTTCTTAAAGTGACTGGTGACATTAGAGAAGCTATGGAGGATACTAAAGTTACTGTATTAGTATTAATTGATTTCTCAAATGCCTTTAACGCCGTCAGTCACGATATACTCCTAGCTATCCTCTCCCATCTTATGGTTTCTCCCGAGGCGCTGGAATGGTTCACTTCTTATCTTCGGGGACGTCAGCAGTCGGTCCGCGTTGATGAGAGATCTTCAAATTGGCGTGGTCTGGATGCTGGTGTTCCACAAGGCGGTATTCTTTCTCCATTATTATTCTCTGTCTTCATTAACTTTATAACTCACTGTCTTCGGTGTTCGTATCATCTTTACGCCGATGATCTACAATTATATACTACTGTGCGGGTTGAAGGTTTGTCGGATGCTATAGGGGATGTAAACCGAGATTTGGATGCTATTAATGGCTGGTCTGACAAATTTGGGGTGTCAGTAAACCCCTCAAAATGTCAGGCTATCATTATTGGTAGCTCACGCATGATGGCTAGAGTGGTGGCTAACTCTCTTCCACCTATTATTTTTAATGGTGCCGTCATTCCCATCAGCCCTAGCGTAAAAGATCTCGGTTTGCATCTTGACGCGACACTTGGTTGGCAAAATCAAGTTTCTAGTGTCAGCCAAAGGGCCAATGGCACTTTGCGTTCCTTGTATCGTCTGAGAAACTTTTTGCCTGTTAAGACGAAGACTATGCTTGTGCAGACTTTAATTTTCCCTTTAATCGACTATGGTGACGTGTGCTACTTTGACCTGAATGCGATCTTGCTCGATAAGCTTGATCGTATCCTCAATAACTGCATTCGGTTCATATTTAATTTAAGGAAATATGACCATGTCTCAAGTTTCAGATCTGAGCTTAAATGGATGACCATTCGCCAGAGGAGAAGTGTGCGTGCTTTGACAACGCTTTTCTCTTTACTCAACTCTCCCAGCCCTCCTTCTTATCTAATGCCTCACTTTCAATTTCTATGTTCTTCACACAATAAGAATCTACGTTCATCCAATAATCTTCTCTTACTCTGCCCTTCTCATACATCTGACTTTGTTCATTCTTCTTTTCATATCCAGTCGATTCTCCTCCGGAATGCACTTCCTCTCGAGATCAGAACGGCTGACAGTCGCTATGCATTTAAAAAGAAATTGCGGATCTATTTTCTACACCAATAAGCAGAATTTCCACATTCGGTTTTCATTTGCTTCTTTATTATATATATATTTGTATATATATAAATATATAAGTATTTATTTATATATATTATTTTGTAGATATCTATTTTTTAGTGATACTAGGGTTTTTGTGTTATTACTATTATTATTATATATATATATATATATATTTGTTTTTCTAATTTGACATCACACGTTCATATTGCACCTCCCACACTATCTCTTCACCACTCATGGTTGACTGGTAGAGAATGCCTACGGCATTAAGTCCGCCTTTGTACCTATGTGCATAAAGTGTAAATAAATAAATGGCTTGTAGATGATTTACATGTTATATTAGTAGCCCTGTATATATTTTAAAAGAGATCATGAAAAGTTTCACGAATTTTATGCGAATTTCGCTTCAAAATATATAGAAAAATACGAGTGGTGCTACATTTCAGTTACACTTCACAAAATATTAGCTCACGGGAGTCAAATTATAAAGTCTAGTCTTCTACCAATAGGTATGCTGAGTGAGCAAGCTTCAGAATCTCGTAACAAATTCTGGCGTTATGATAGGGAACACCATACGAGAATATTAAACCGGACGTCAACTGTGCTTGACCTATTTCACCGAGCTTTAGAATCTTCTGACCCATTTCTATCCATAATGTCACTCGGTAGTTGCCAAAAAAATAACAAGCGTTTGGTTCTACCTGAAAAAGTTCTTTGGCTTTTAAAATCATTAACGAAAAATGTTCTGAATCACCAGGACTTACTTGAAGAAAAAAAGATGATGAAAATGTAATTTTACCATCTGAAGAAGTTTCAATATCTTCGAATGTCGAAGTGTAAAGAAAATGAAACGGCTCACGGTGGGCTGAAAAACGGCTTTCATAGACTTAGGCATTTTATTTTGCAAGTGCCAGTTTTTGTGCCGGATATCACTTCTATTTGTTATAAAAATATACAAAAATGACACCAGAATTGATTCTGCACAAAAACGAAGGAATTATAATTTTTTTACGAAAATTTTGTATGGAGCTAGTATGAAAAATCGAAATATCTCTGAAACGGCAGCGATATCCGTAATATCCTTATAGGAGGTTTTAGTACTAATTATTTATGATTTTTTGACATACGTTACATAATGGTTGTAGATGCCTTTTTTTTTTTAAATCGTCAAAATATTTTTATTTATTTTTACATATTAAACGTTCCTTTTAGTGTTTAAGTTGAAGAATTCAGAGCTTTAACAACTCTTAACATAAAATAGCATCACCCCTATAGACCTGAAGGACTAGACAGAGGTGTGTAGTATCTTGTTGATCTTGTAAGATTTCCAACAATACCAAATAGTTGAATATCAGTGTCAAAGTGCCCATGCTGTCGCTTCTTTTAGAAAGATAGGGGAATGAAATTGTTAATTGATCATACCCTAAAAGTATGATTACAACATAACCGGACACATAATAATATCGACACAAAAGGAATTTTAAAACCTTGCATACGTTCAAAATACAAAATAACATATTGTGTAGTCATCTAATGAGTCTGATGACAAGTAATTAAGTAATTAGAATGATGGTTGTAGTCTTCTGATTCTAATGAGCCTATTAAGTGATTAAATGATTTGAAATATCTCGCAACAATACCAACTAAGAACTGCATTCACCTTTTTATAATTAGTGAGCTAATGTGATTTGCTAATGTTGATTAGTTCTACTATGAGTTCTACGAAATGTTTTTGACGATTATAAATTTTTATTATCATATCTTTTATAACTTTAATGAGGGTAGTTAACTAATTATTGACTTTATACAATAAAAGGGCTATAATTTTGTTCCATAAGTTAGATTGTTCACAACCGTGTAACTGCTAACACTAAAACTATTTGCTTTGCGACTACAAAATCTTAGAATGGAAAGTTTAATCACCAACTTAGATTTGTTTGTTCTTCTAAAAAGTGAGTGTCCTTCATTTAATCATGAAGTATTGTTTAGTGCAATTGTGTCCCGCATAGGCGATTGCCTTTCTGCCGAAGATCAAGTAACTCTCAAAGAATTTTGCCGGAGATTCACGCGAGCTGCTTTAAACAGGTGGCAGAAATCTAAACGATTCTTTGATAAGTTTAGAAATACGTACGGAGAGTGGTTGCAAGCAAATATTGATTGGCCGAGTTGCGTGCAAACTTTAATAAATCAAGAACCAACTGTTGATGAGATACCAAGAGCACGCTCAGTCTCTCCAGAACCTTCGACATCATCGACTGTTGGAACAATGACAAAAAGGTCCCGAAAACCATTCAAAGATCTGGGAAGCAAACAGAAAAAGAGAAGATCTAGTGAGCACATAGGCGAGGATTCCTGTGAATTGGCATATGCAGCTGCAGCACGTTTAAAAGAAGAAGGTTATGAAGATATCGCATCTGTAATCAATTATATGATCAAAAATCCAGAAGCTGCCGTTAAAATCAAGGAAAGCATTAAGAAAACAGTAATATTTACACCAGAGAAAGCACTTGGATTGCTTCTTTCACTTAAGCTTTCAAAGTGGCAATATATTACGTTGCGAGAGACTGCCATTCGGGAAGGTGCTAAGGATATTTACCCATCCTACTATAAACTGCAACAAACTAAGCTTGCATGCTACCCTCCTAATCAATCAGTATCAGTTACGGATTCATCAGCTAGAATTACACTTCAAGCTTTACTTGACATCACGGTGAAGCGGATTCTTCAAAGTCTTTCTGATAATGTGGAAAATAAGCAGTTAAAGCTGATATCGAAGTGGGGATTTGATGGTGCTTCCAATCAAAGCCGATACAAGCAGAAAATGGACGGCGAGCATGATGATTCAAGCATTTTCATGACCTCCTTGGTGCCACTGAAACTGACAGATGGAGATAATACTATATGGACAAACCCGAAACCATGCTCAACTTTTTATTGTCGTCCGGTTCAGTTCACTTTTGTAAAAGAAAGCCATGCAGTTGTCATTGATAACAAAAGAAAAATGGATGAGGAAATTGAGGCCCTTAAGGACGTAAGTTCGAATCTGACGTAAATAAGCTGTTTTTGGGTGCCTTTTCCGACTAATATAAAGAAATTCAAATAAAACTAACAGTTGCAATAGATAGATTACTTCTTTATCTCCAAAGCAGCCGTGTTTAAAATACAAAAAATATGGTTTTTAGTATTGTAAACACGATTTTTCAAAACCTCTGCATACAAAGTTGCGGAAAAAGGGTTAAGTTTAGGATTCTTTTTCTGCTAAACATTTACATATTTTGATTCTTAAAAAATACCACAGGCTAGCAGATATAATTACCTCAAAATGAGCCTATTAATAATAACGAAAATGTAACAAATAGCTTCACAAAAAAATAAAATCCCTTTTAAATTTTTCACATATTTTGCTACAGCGCATGAATCTTAACTGGTCGCATTAAGGGTTATTTTCGTTGGTCACTGTTTATTGGACAGAAAAGTGTAAAGAAATTTTAATACGCGGTCAGCCGCCTTCGTGAGTGGATGCTATGTCGCTTGTCAACAGAAATTTGTCTAAAAATAGATCGCTGTACGAACACAAAATAATTCATAATACTACACAATACTTATTTCGATACTTTACGCATTTTATATGAGCAACTTGAGAAAGTAAGTTTTTTATCTATTGTTTGGGAATAATTGTTATCTTTTTTGAACAAATGTCTAAACCCAAGATGATACCGATTTTTTTAATGGGTGCAAACGACTCGGTTTTTTTTTTAATGTATGTTCCCCGATTACTCGTAACTAGACCGATTTGAAAAATTATTTTTATTATTTGAAAGGCACCTGGTAGGTATATTTCCAGGTGGTCCCATCGTCATCAAGTCAGGATCTGATGATGGAATCCTGTCGAAATCGAGGGAACTCTTCAAATATTATTATTTTTTAAAGTAACTTGTGTAGTTGCTCTCGGAAAATACCATTCGGTGAAGTGGAACTGATGATGAAGACCACAGACGGCTACCGGAACTACTCAATTATAAGTATTTCATGGGTTGCGATTCGATTACTAGAATATGGTTGTTAATCACTTTATACTTGTTAAAATGTATATGGTGAAGTTGAGCTGATGGTGAAGTACCTGAAGAACTCCTCAAAAATGAACGGCTCTGCATCAGGAAAAGCAATATTTTGTAAATGGTGATAAGTAGTTTACATTTAGGCTTTTGTAACTAGGTAAAGCACTAGTCGACAAACCAAAACACTAAAAACAAAAAAAAATACTTCCAACTTGTTATTTTTGGAAATCTGTCTTATTTTTAGTTAAAATGATTTTTTTATGATATTTTTTATTATATATTTATATAATAAACTACAATATATATATATATATATATATATAGTAGTAAGTAACTATAATGATATAATATAAGTAATATGTATATTTATTTGACAAAAAATACTTACAAATTTCTTAAAACTAGCTTATTTACATTTTTTGCAACTACGCCAAATAACTTTGTTTTTCATAGTGTTTGTATGAATTACAAAGTTATAATTGCGGTTTTAGAAAATATGCTGTATCTCACAAATTGCTGACCCGATCTCGTTCAAACTAATTTTGGTTGAAAGGTTATACTAAGATCTACAGACATATATATGTATAGACACCGCAGCCCCGGATCACAAGGGCAACTGAAGGAACAGAGTGGGTTTTTATTCAGTATTCGTCTGACACTACTTTCCGCTACACCCAGAGCGAAAGGAGTCATTTTGATGATTTTCCCCCCCCCCCCCCCCCCAAAAATTGGCCAAGTGCAAGGCAGACTCGCCCATGAAGGGTTCTGAAGTAACTATAATAATATAACATAATATGTATATTTAATAGACAAAAGAAATAACTTGCAAATTTCTTAAAACTAGCTTATTTACATTTTTTACAACTACGCCAAATAACTTTGTTTTTCATAGTAGTTGTATGAATTACAAAGTTATATTTGCGGTTTTAGAAAATATGCTGTATATCAAAAACCCGATCTCGTTCAAACTAATTTTGGTTGAAAGTTTATACTAAGATCTACAGATATATGTATTTTTTAGATTTTTCACTCCATTATTATGGACGACTCATCCTGCTACGACCTCCGGTCTCGGAGGGGAGTGATGTAGCGACATCTATCTCGCAACATACAAACTAACCTGTATCGCGCAAGCAGAGTTTACCGCACAACTAGCATACATCCAAATCACCCGATCACAAACATCGGGCAGTTGCCCACCAGACAAAACACCTGTCTGGTCGGAGGATCCTCCCTTTTCAGTGGGAATGCGGGACTTTACACCCTGTTCCGCATATCCCCAAAGAGTAAAAAGTTAAACAGCGGCTGCACTCCCTCTCTCTCAAAGTGCACCTCAGTAATATCCGAGGTCTGCACTCAAATCTCGTCGCAGTCTACCACCACCTCGAGACTGAAACCTGCTCTGCTGTTTCTTTCGGAGACGCAGATCAGATGTCCATCAGACGTGTCGTATCTTTCATACCCAGGGTTTACCTTGGAGCACAACTTTAAACCACGTGCGGCGGTATGTATGTACGCCCGCGACGACATCTGCTATTGGCGTCTCCGGAACCTTGAGGACTCCAGGTTTTCTACACTTTGGGCTCTGGTGGACACGGACATAGACAAAATTATCTATGCTTGTGTCTACCGCTCGCACAGCGGAGATCATGAGAGAACCAGGCTCACACAATACATCATTGAGGCGGCAGATGCGGCCCAGCAGCTCTGTTCGTGTTACTGGAGGACTTTAATGCCCATCACCAGGAGTGGCTCTTCCCATACCAGTGCACGGACCATGCTGGGCGAGAGACGCACAATCTTGCACTTGCATTAAATCTCACTCAGCTGGTCCAGGGAGCAACGAGGGTGCCGGATGTTGAGTCACACAAAGCCAATTGCTTGGACCTTCTACTGACTACAGATCCAGACCGCTACTCGGTAACGATATCTTCACCGTTAGGTAGTTCCGACCACTGTCTGGTGAAGTCTGTACCCGTCTCCTCTCCGCCCGATCTTAGCCTTAAAGTCATTGGTTTGGCGATATAAGTCAGCGGATTGGGATGGCATGCGATCTTTCTTTGCATGTTATCCTTGGCAGCCTACTTGCTTTTCTTCAAATGATTCATCGTCGTGCGCAAACGCCGTGGTAGATGTTTTGCGGCAGGGGATGGAGTACTACATACCGTTCTCTGACCTAAATTGTTAGGTCAGAGAACGGTATGTAGTACTCCACATTGGTCCGGCAAAGCTCGACCTTGATTTGGCGCCGAATGTGATCGCGCTGAAGCGCTTAAACACGGGGCATACTTATCATGGGTCGATGCTCGAAACTGCAAAGCAAATGACGTGGATCAGAAGAAGAGAGCCTTCAACAGGGCTGCCAAGTCCAGCAAGAAGGTTTTGCGGAGGGTTCGGTTTGACCTCGTTAGCCAAATCGGGAACAAACTCGCTTCATATCCTGCTGGCAGCAAAGCGTTTTGGTCCCTGGCAAAGTCGGTCGAATTCAACTTCTGTCGTCCCTCACGGTAGTGTAGACCCGTCAGGTTTGAGCAGTGGTGGTAACCACTGCTCAAACCAGCAAACTTGTTTGCCGCCCTCTTTGCGGAGTTTTCACGTCTGGATAGTAGTGGCGCTCACCCTCCTGATGCTCCTATTGGATGCGAGACGTGTATGTTGGACATTCGCATCCACCAGAAGGACGTCCGTAGAGTGCTGCGTAATCTTGACGTGAACAAAGCTAGTGGCCCCAATGGGATACCAGCAATTGTTCATAGAACTTGTGCGCCTGAATTGTCTCCAATCTTGACACGCCTGTTTCGCCTTTCGCTAGATGACTGGAAAGGTGCTGAAAGCATGGAAGCTGGCTAACGTTCAGCCTGTACCCAAAAAGGGCAGTCGTGCTGACCCGGCCAACTACAGGCCTATTTCAGTCACGTCCATACTCTGTAAGAGTATGGAGCGTGTACTTAATAGTAAGCTCCTGGCATACCTAGAAGCCAACGATATCCTCAGTGACCGACAATACGGTTTTCGCAAAAAACCGGTCAACTGGGGATCTTCTAGCGTATGCCATTAATATCTGGAGCGACGCCATTGAGAAGCAAGGGGAAGCACTTGCTGTTTCTTCTTCGGCTTTTTGAATTCAACAAGATTTATCTCGAAGCCAGAAGACAATGTCCTCAACAATACATCAAAGTGTTTGATGATTATAACATCCAATCCTGTGATCTGAGCACTCAGTTTGGGGTTCCCGAAAAAACGTCGAGCTTTGTTTCTATCATTTGTGGAACTAAATCCTGGCTTTGGCTTGTCCACAATTAATCCCGTTTCATGCTTGAATCGTTGTTTGATTTCGTCTGATCGTTGTTTTACACTTGCTTTTTCCTCTGAAGACCTAGCTTGCCATTTCTTAATATCTAACTTATAACTAATGTGTAAAAAGCACTCAAACGAACGAATGAGAAAAAACCAAGCATGTAATGTTGACAAACTCAAGCCAAAATTATCTTGATTCATCATTCTGGGAGTGGCCCCACAAATATAGCATTTCTGCGATGAATGTGTCTCTGTCAAAGCATTGCACACTTTTCCATCAGTCATAGTCAGCAGAAGCTTGTGCTTAACAGAAATTTCAGAACCACCAAGATCATAAGATGTAGCCTCCAAGTAGTCGTTTATTTATCCCAAAACCTTATTTGTTTCGATTTTTGTCAATTCCGTTGTTTCTTTGGCAAAAATGAATTTAATTGGACGACAAAACATCGTCGATGGTGGACGAGGATTTTGCCAGATAATGTTGTTACTCTCGTCAATTAACCTTAGAGGAACCAACGAATAAACAAAAAGGAACTCATCAGTTCCTTCGCTGTTTTCAAATCTTTATTTGTAAGCACTATGACCGGAACTTCCGTCACATCCCCATTTACTTATAAGAGATGTTGTGTGATAAACGATGAATTGGGTATTAGATTGGGGAGCACACTTGTGACAACTTCTCTCTGAGCTTCTACTAAACGTTCTGCTGTTTTATTCAAAATAGCTTGTAGCTCAATTTCTGCTCGAGATTGTGTCAAAACAATGTGTTCCTCGGAAGGATAATATGCTTTTTTTTATTTAACAATGCAATCATATGATGGAAACACGTGATGCCCGACTTTCATAATCCACTTTCTAGTCTGTTTATATGAGTGAGTTGTTGATTTTGAATCAATATAATACGCTAATGCCTCGTCATTACTTAGCAGTCTATCACTTGCACAGCACTTGGTTGTTGAAGGCTAATGCATGTACTTGCAGAAGCTGGATTCTCGCGAATGTCCTTTATAACTCTGGCAACGTTTTTATGTCCAGTTGACCGTGCAGTAACCTCTGCAGCTGTCATTAATACCCCAAAAGCCTGATAAGTTCGAAAACAAAGAAAAACATGCCTTTTTTGTGAATTCACAGATAGTCTATTTTATGACACATTAAAATATTCTAGTAAGAAAATAATATAGTACATACCTTCGGAAGTAAAATCCATCACTAAAACTTTTCACAAAATTAGAACTGCCACCATGAGATATTTAGTGCAAGTGTCGCAAAAATGCACCTGACCAATTTCTTTAATTGCATTTACCTCATTACTGTTTTTCACTTACTTTCCTCCAGTCGGTGATCAAGGTCAGCGGAGGTGCACGAGCGGGAACTGGTGTAGGATAACGGGACGGTATTTGGGCATGTGGTCAAAAAATATTTGTTATTAGATCGTAACTACCATAATAAATTTTATCTAAACAGAGACCTCCCGCCACCTCGCGTCTGTCTGTCTGTTTGAACGCGATAAAAAGCACATAAGATTTTGATACGGTTTTCACCAAATACACGGCAATGATATATAGTAGTCATTTGAGTTTGTACAGTTACATCGGACGGCGCTATGTTCTCCACATAAATATACTGATGGGATATTTTCCAAGATACACGCGGTCGAAGTCGCGGGCAAAAGCTAGTTGTAAATATGTGTCATTTTATTGTGACCATCAAAACGATCTGGTCCTCTTTACACAGGATTTATCGAGGCAGTCGCGATACTCGCAGTACACACGAAGAGCGTCCGGAAAGATCTGACCAACAGATTTGTAGTACTTTTTGTGGCAGCAATTTGGAAACCACTAATGTTTCAATATATTTTATTGTATTACTGTTTGGTTTGTGACAGAAACACTTTTTAATCAACTTCAAAAAATGGAGGAGGTCCTCACTTATTCGGAATCTGTTTTTTTTATGTATGTTCTCTGATTACTCGAAGACTACTGGACCTATTTGGAAAATTCTTTTTTTATTTGAAAAGGTATACTTTCTAGTTCGTTCCATTGTCATGAAGTCAGGATCTGACGATGGAATCCTGGAGAAATCGCGGGAACTCTTCAAATATTATAGGCACACCTGTAGCAATTTGGGTATTTTTATTAAAAAAAACATAAATGGTATTATCAAATTCAAGGGCAGTTGCGTATTACTAGGCAAGACTGGTAAATTAAAGTTTGAAATCATTGAAAAGGACTTTTATTCTGAAAGAAAAAAATGGAAACCCACTAAATTCAATTTTACAAAAATTGTCTTCTTCCAGAATTGATTGATCCCAAGACGGGTAAGAAATATGGAGTTACGAGCTCATTCGTCATATATTAAACATAAGAAATTGATTTTTAATATTAAAATATTGTTCCACCCAGCTTTTGTCAAGATCGCTAATGCTATCATACCAAGGAAATGAAACACACGGTGAACAGTTTAATTGGCGAAATCTTTGATTTTGAACCCCATACGTTATTAGCGACCCCGAAAACCACGAAATTACACACCTACCAAACAGAATGGACCCAAACTTGATAAGCTATTCTTATCGTCTAGGATCTTCAAGAGCGGTTGCTGTATTCCTGCAGGCCACTCCACTGAGTTCGTATAATTATAATATCTCATCGTATCTAACAATACAAGCTCGAACTTGGTTGATATACCGTCTTGTCAAGCGCTTCTCCTCCACATTTATTGTGCGCACAGCCAAGCTGTGGAATTCTCTGCCGGCTTCTGTTTTCCCTGCCATCTTTGAGTCTTTAAAGCAAAAGTAAATAGGTATCTTCTGAGCTCGCTCGTTCCATTGTAGACCTCATCTATCGGTTACCATCAGGCGAGATCGAGGTCAAGAGTGGGCTCATTCGTAAAAATTGGACAAATGCGAGTCAGACTCGTCCATGAAGGGTTCCGTAGTAACTACGCCAAATAACTTTGTTTTTCATAGTATTTGTATGAAATACAAAGTTATATTTGCGGTTTTAGAAAATGTGCTAAATCTCAAAACTACTGACCCGATGTCATTCAAACCATTTTAATGAAAGTTTTCATTAAAACCTACAGCATATTTTTTTATTCTATTATAAAAGTTAGAGAGGGGGGACACATTTTACCACTTTGGAAGCGTATATCTTTTAAACGATTGACTTTAAGAAGAAGTAGTTTTAGGAACCGATATGATTTTTAAAGACCTGTCTATAGATACCGCACACGAAAAGGTTAGATGAAAAAAAAACCCGTGTGGCACTCGGGGACTGCCGCGGTAAAGCTATTGCATAGCATTTTTTATCAACTTATGCAATTATAATTATTTATATATTTTTTTATTTATGCAGTATTTTTTTTTCTTTGATATTAATTCAAGTTACCGGGTCAATTATACCTGACGGAGAGACGGCGTCGTATGTTTTCCAAAAGTGTGACGTCATCTCAGCTGACGTCACGAATGTTGTCTTGATGATCACTCGTGTTTGATTTTCAAATAAAAGCACTTGTTAATGTTATCGGAGACTCGTTTATTCAACTGACAGCGTAACGACTTTACAGAGAGGTCCGCACTGTCCAGCGGCTCGAACAAGAATGAAATTGAATGTGAATCTAGCGCTCACAGTGCGGCCTTATATAGAGGGATTGTCACACATGTACCCACATTTTCTAGTTAAATATTAAACTACTTAAATTACAATGCTTTAAGTTGAAACATGTTAAACGTTAATTTTACATCTTAAAAATCAATTAATAGTTTGTAAAACAATCAAATTATTAAACTTTAATCATTTCAATTATTTTAATAGACAAATTATTGTATTTGCGCCGATACGGCCATACTGACAGGCGGTGCGCGCTCTGCACCAGCCTCAAAATATTCTATTTGACAAAGGCACTTATTGAAAGTTAATATTATGCAAAGCAATTCGTTGACTAACTAAAGAGTCTCGGATAACAATAAAAAAATGAGAAGCTACGCACGGTTCACAAGTGGTTGTTTTCTGTGGAGAAGAACCGGCAAGAAACTCCACAGTTACTCTTTTCAAAACATCATTCATTTACACAATGTAAGAGAAGCTTTATAAAATATTGAAATTGACTTGACAAACGACAACATTAGATTTCAGTAATGAAGGATAGAAACTAATGCATTGTGATACAAAATTTAAACAAAACAGATAATCTCTCATCATCAGCTGTTATACAAATACAAATGTCTTTCTATGTTGTGAAATAATGTTTTAGGAATATCATAACGAGTTCTCGGAGGTTCTCGTAGATTTCTCGGAAGTTCTCGTAGAGTTCTCGCAGTATCTCGTAGAGTTTTCGGAGGTTTTACCTGTAACAAAAGATTAGACTTCTTTTGAGTAGAATATCTGTAAGGAACTTGTGATGCTTTATGTTGTTATACAGACTCAGTTATTAAAATTTGAGAATATCATTACTTTATATTCTCAATTCTCATTCTGGAGGTTCTTATAAAGTACGGATGTTTTACATGTAGCAAAAGATTAAACTACATTTTGTTTTTTTTTGTTAAATATTTGTAAGGTACTTGTGTTACTTTACACAAACTCTCAAATATCTTAGTATGTTTGGAAATATCAATGTTATTAAATTTTGAGGATATCATCCTTTTATTATATTCTCAGACACAAGCATATTTAGCTTAGTTACAGGATTGCCAGCAATGCGAATTCCACCCACATTGCCAGTATTGTTTTTTTTTTAGGAAAAATTAAGAAACAAGAAAGAAAAAGGTTCTCGTAGATATCTCGGGGGTTCTCGTAGATATCTCGGGGGTTCTCGTAGATTTCTCGGGGGTTCTGTAGATTTCTCGGAGGTTCTCGTAGATTTCTCGGAGATTCTCGAAGTTTTTTTTTTTGTTTCTTTTTCTCTATCTTTTTCTTTTTATAAAGAGAACTAGCAATGCAATGTAAATAGAATCCAAACTACTAGCTTTCCCGTTAACTTACGAGTGGGTTCACGGCAAGTATACTGGGTGGGGTTCGAACCCACGACCTTTCTTTTGTTGTTCGGCCATACTGGCTCGTGGAATAGATCACACCGCCGATACGGTTATCCGGTCTCCAGTTGTTTAGGTGGAAAACGAGAAAACCTTAGCTCGCGAAACAACTACATTGAGTGGGCTACTTTATGTATTTCGGCGCACGATACACTTATGTGTTTCGGCGCACTGAACAAGGCAATACAAAACTAATACTTGCACTACTACTGTTCGCATTGAATTACCAGAATATTTTGCGATATTTGAATATTTTACGGGAATTAGACAAGATCTATGATAACAGATGATTAATTATAACCTCAAATGAAATTTGCAGGTTACTTTGGTTTACACACTTCAAATAAATTTTAAGTAATCAGAAAATTACAATTTTATGTACATGCTTGCGCGTAAACTTTGACGCAAAATAATATTTCAGGGAGTATTTGACCCCTGAATCAAAATAAAATGAATACGACTCACCAGGGTTCATCATCTCAATATTTCAGCGTTGACGGCCACTTGATCCGTACGGCTTCTATCCAGGACGTCACGTTCTGTTTTACTTCAACTCGAGTGAGTGAATCCCACTTCTGGTGACGGAGAGACAGCGTCGTATGTGTTTCTTAAAAAGTGTGACGTCATCTCAGCTGACGTCACGAATGTTGTCTTGATGATCACTCGTGTTTGATTTTCAAATAAAAGCACTTGTTAATGTTATCGGAGACTCGTTTATTCAACTGACAGCGTAACGACTTTACAGAGAGGTCCGCACTGTCCAGCGGCTCGAACAAGAATGAAATTGAATGTGAATCTAGCGCTCACAGTGCGGCCTTATATAGAGGGATTGTCACACATGTACCCACATTTTCTAGTTAAATATTAAACTACTTAAATTACAATGCTTTAAGTTGAAACATGTTAAACGTTAATTTTACATCTTAAAAATCAATTAATAGTTTGTAAAACAATCAAATTATTAAACTTTAATCATTTCAATTATTTTAATAGACAAATTATTGTATTTGCGCCGATATACCACATTTTTTGTTTTAAGCTATTTCTCGCGGCATTGACATTTTAGACTTTCTTTCTCCTATAAAAAAATGTAAATGTTTCTTATTTTATTCAACAAAATATTTACAAAATATCTAAATCCATACTAATATTATAAATGTGAAAGTAACTCTGTCTGTCTGTGTGTTACCTTTTCACGCCTAAACCGCTGAACCGATTTAGATGAAATTTGGCGTGGGAATAGTTTAGGACTCTGGGAAGGACGTAGGATAGTTTTTATTCCGAAATTCCTACGGGTTCGGGATTTACGCGGGAACCCCCTTCCACGCGAACGAAGTCGCGGGCAGAAGCTAGTAAGTATAATATAAAAGTACTTTCAATAAAAAAGAAATCATAAAAAGATATGATGAGACCCTGGGTTTGATCCAAAATACTGACGGTTACCAATCCGATTCTTTACTAAACACGCTAATAGAACGTTAGTAACCCGAATTGAAATAACTGACCATATTCGACCGTATTAGGTTTTATTTTCGTTACGGAATTTCTTGATTCGGTCGCCGCGCTCAAAGCCCGCGATAAAAGCTATGCAATAGCTTAAAAATATTTTTGGGTTCAGTTCCATGTATGAGGATATATAAATTTAAGGGGGGCTCCCTTAAATTTATATATTTTTGTCTATCAATCGGAAAGCGGTTCAACTCGGCGGAACAGAATACATTTACCTACCAAGTTTCACATGTAGGTAGTCATAACAGTTTCGGAATAAAATGGCTGTGACTTACGGACGGACGGGCAGATAGACAGACATGACGAAACTATAAGGGTTCTGTTTTTTGCCAATCGGCTACGAAACCATAATAAAAAAAAAACTGCACATTTACATCTTGTTGTCAAAGAGATCCAGTACCAGTCATCGAAGTGTACCTACAAGTCACTCCAATAATTTCATGACATCAAACAGCACACAAAATAAAAGCAACCATGAAGCCATTAAAAAAAATTAAATAATCTAAAGTATCAAAATGACTTTACGTACCCATAATTCGCGGAGCTATTCGTACGTTTGTGTGTGTTTGAGCCTTGTCTATGTAGTGATGCGATTTGATACCTATCAATTTTGAACATGCGTCCTTAACCCCACAGAGTGCATTAATAGTAACAGGGTGACTCATAAACTAATGATGACAATGATCGACGCAAAAGTCTGCACGTACCTTTCTGAAGCTAGATCAAATGCATCATGCTACCTGTGCTTAGCAAAACCAACAGAAATGAACCACTTAGATGCTGTAACATCAAAAACTGTGTGTCCTGACATATATGAATTTGGCCTATCATCCCTACATGCCCGTATAAATTGCATGGAATGTCTGTTACACATTGCGTACAGACTTGACTTCAAACAGTGGGCAGCAAGAAGTAATGAGCATAAAGATATGTTACAAAACAGAAAAAAAAACATTCAAAATAAATTTAAAGAGGAGCTCAATCTGTTAATTGATATAGTAAAACAAGGCTCGGGAACTACCAATGACGGGAATACCGCAAGGAAGTTTTTCGAGTTTCCCAATAAAACTGCAGCTATTACTGGGTTGGATCAAAACCTGATAAAAAGATTTGCTGTTATTTTGCAAGCAATAACATCTGGTGAGAAGATCGATGTCATCAAATTTAAAGATTTTGCTCGCAAACAGCAGAAAAGTACGTGGAATTATACGACTGGTACTACATGTCATCAACCGTACATAAACTATTAATACACGGAGCTGACATAATCGAAAAAAATGATATTGTCCCGATTGGGACTCTCTCGGAAGAAGCCTCAGAGTCTCGAAACAAAGATTTTAGGAGGTTCCGGGAACATCATTCGCGGAAAAGAAGCAGGCAAGATTCTAATCAAGATATCCTAAATATGCTTGTTGTTTCTTCGGATCCTTTTCTAAGTGCACAAAGGCCGAAGTTAGATGCCAAAAGGAAGACAACCTTTTTTGCTGAAACTCTCGACCTAATACAGTTTCCGGAAACTGAGTTCGAGATTGTAGGTATATCCGATCTGGATTCTGACTCGGAATTGGAGTCCGACAACGAAAGTTGTAAAGAAAATTTGTAAAATTTAATTATTTTTCTTTATGTTCTTTTGTTATTTATGTTAGTTTATTGTACCAATATGTTTAGTTAATAATTTCATAAATTATAGTTTCAAATATGTATTTTGTATAATTGAATTTATTAGATATTATTTTTGTTACTTCTGTTTTATTTAAATTACCTATCAATAAAAAGTTTATATACAGTCTTTTTTTTTTCACATATTCTTAATATTTGGGGAAAAAGCATGCTTCCTAACGATGTTCTTAACTTTGACACAGTTCATGGATCGTTTTGAACAGTTTCATATGTTAAAATAAATAATGTTAGTACTATAATCCCCTATAAGGATATTATTATTATTATGTGTCCGGTTATGTTGTAATCATACTTTTAGGGTATGATCAATTAACAATTTCATTCCCCTATCTTTCAAAAAGAAGCGACAGCATGGGCACTTTGACACTGATATTCAACTATTTGGTATTGTTGGAAATCTTACAAGATCAACAAGACACTACACACCTCTGTCTAGTCCTTCAGGTCTATAGGGGTGATGCTATTTTATGATAAGAGTTGTTAAAGCTCTGAATTCTTCAACTTAAACACTAAAAGGAACGTTTAAATATGTAAAAATAAATAAAAATATTTTGACGATTTTTTTAAAAAAAAGGCATCTACAACCATTATGTAACGTATGTCAAAAAATCATAAATAATTAGTACTATAACCCCCTATAAGGATATTACGGTTATCGCTGCCGTTTTAGAGATATTTCGATTTTTCATACTAGCTCCATACAAAATTTTCGTAAAAAAAATATAATTCCTTCGTTTCTGTGCAGAATCAATTCTGGTGTCATTTTTGTATATTGTTATAACTAATAGAAGTGATATCCGGCAAAAAAACTCGCACTTGCAAAATAAAATGCCTAAGTCTATGAAAGCCGATTTTCAGCCCACCGTGCACGGTGGGCTGAAAAACGGCTGAAAAAAAGAATTGATTCTGCACAAAAACGAAGGAATTATAATTTTTTTACGAAAATTTTGTGTGGAGCTAGTATGAAAAATCGAAATATCTCTGAAACGGCAGCGATAACCGTAATATCCTTATAGGGGGTTATAGTACTAATTATTTATGATTTTTTGACATACGTTACATAATGGTTGTAGATGCCTTTTTTTTTAAAAAATCGTCAAAATATTTTTATTTATTTTTACATATTTAAACGTTCCTTTTAGTGTTTAAGTTGAAGAATTCAGAGCTTTCCAACAATACCAAATAGTTGAATATCAGTGTCAAAGTGCCCATGCTGTCGCTTCTTTTAGAAAGATAGGGGAATGAAATTGTTAATTGATCATACCCTAAAAGTATGATTACAACATAACCGGACACATAATAATATCGACAAAAAAGGAATTATAAAACCTTGCATACGTTCAAAATACAAAATAACATATTGTGTAGTCATCTAATGAGTCTGATGACAAGTAATTAAGTAATTAGAATGATGGTTGTAGTCTTCTGATTCTAATGAGCCTATTAAGTGATTAAATGATTTGAAATATCTCGCAACAATACCAACTAAGAACTGCATTCACCTTTTTATAATTAGTGAGCTAATGTGATTTGCTAATGTTGATTAGTTCTACTATGAGTTCTACGAAATGTTTTTGACGATTATAAATTTTTATTATCATATCTTTTATAACTTTAATGAGGGTAGTTAACTAATTATTGACTTTATACAATAAAAGGGCTATAATTTTGTTCCATAATTTAGATTGTTCACAACCGTGTAACTGCTAACACTAAAACTATTTGCTTTGCGACTACAAAATCTTAGAATGGAAAGTTTAATCACCAACTTAGATTTGTTTGTTCTTCTAAAAAGTGAGTGTCCTTCATTTAATCATGAAGTATTGTTTAGTGCAATTGTGTCCCGCATAGGCGATTGCCTTTCTGCCGAAGATCAAGTAACTCTCAAAGAATTTTGCCGGAGATTCACGCGAGCTGCTTTAAACAGGTGGCAGAAATCTAAACGATTCTTTGATAAGTTTAGAAATACGTACGGAGAGTGGTTGCAAGCAAATATTGATTGGCCGAGTTGCGTGCAAACTTTAATAAATCAAGAACCAACTGTTGATGAGATACCAAGAGCACGCTCAGTCTCTCCAGAACCTTCGACATCATCGACTGTTGGAACAATGACAAAAAGGTCCCGAAAACCATTCAAAGATCTGGGAAGCAAACAGAAAAAGAGAAGATCTAGTGAGCACATAGGCGAGGATTCCTGTGAATTGGCATATGCAGCTGCAGCACGTTTAAAAGAAGAAGGTTATGAAGATATCGCATCTGTAATCAATTATATGATCAAAAATCCAGAAGCTGCCGTTAAAATCAAGGAAAGCATTAAGAAAACAGTAATATTTACACCAGAGAAAGCACTTGGATTGCTTCTTTCACTTAAGCTTTCAAAGTGGCAATATATTACGTTGCGAGAGACTGCCATTCGGGAAGGTGCTAAGGATATTTACCCATCCTACTATAAACTGCAACAAACTAAGCTTGCATGCTACCCTCCTAATCAATCAGTATCAGTTACGGATTCATCAGCTAGAATTACACTTCAAGCTTTACTTGACATCACGGTGAAGCGGATTCTTCAAAGTCTTTCTGATAATGTGGAAAATAAGCAGTTAAAGCTGATATCGAAGTGGGGATTTGATGGTGCTTCCAATCAAAGCCGATACAAGCAGAAAATGGACGGCGAGCATGATGATTCAAGCATTTTCATGACCTCCTTGGTGCCACTGAAACTGACAGATGGAGATAATACTATATGGACAAACCCGAAACCATGCTCAACTTTTTATTGTCGTCCGGTTCAGTTCACTTTTGTAAAAGAAAGCCATGCAGTTGTCATTGATAACAAAAGAAAAATGGATGAGGAAATTGAGGCCCTTAACCCCACAGAGTGCATTAATAGTAACAGGGTGACTCATAAACTAATGATGACAATGATCGACGCAAAAGTCTGCACGTACCTTTCTGAAGCTAGATCAAATGCATCATGCTACCTGTGCTTAGCAAAACCAACAGAAATGAACCACTTAGATGCTGTAACATCAAAAACTGTGTGTTCTGACATATATGAATTTGGCCTATCATCCCTACATGCCCGTATAAATTGCATGGAATGTCTGTTACACATTGCGTACAGACTTGACTTCAAACAGTGGGCAGCAAGAAGTAATGAGCATAAAGATATGTTACAAAACAGAAAAAAAAACATTCAAAATAAATTTAAAGAGGAGCTCAATCTGTTAATTGATATAGTAAAACAAGGCTCGGGAACTACCAATGACGGGAATACCGCAAGGAAGTTTTTCGAGTTTCCCAATAAAACTGCAGCTATTACTGGGTTGGATCAAAACCTGATAAAAAGATTTGCTGTTATTTTGCAAGCAATAACATCTGGTGAGAAGATCGATGTCATCAAATTTAAAGATTTTGCTCGCAAAACAGCAGAAAAGTACGTGGAATTATACGACTGGTACTACATGTCATCAACCGTACATAAACTATTAATACACGGAGCTGACATAATCGAAAAAAATGATATTGTCCCGATTGGGACTCTCTCGGAAGAAGCCTCAGAGTCTCGAAACAAATATTTTAGGAGGTTCCGGGAACATCATTCGCGGAAAAGAAGCAGGCAAGATTCTAATCAAGATATCCTAAATATGCTTGTTGTTTCTTCGGATCCTTTTCTAAGTGCACAAAGGCCGAAGTTAGATGCCAAAAGGAAGACAACCTTTTTTGCTGAAACTCTCGACCTAATACAGTTTCCGGAAACTGAGTTCGAGTTTGTAGGTATATCCGATCTGGATTCTGACTCGGAATTGGAGTCCGACAACGAAAGTTGTAAAGAAAATTTGTAAAATTTAATTATTTTTCTTTATGTTCTTTTGTTATTTATGTTAGTTTATTGTACCAATATGTTTAGTTAATAATTTCATAAATTATAGTTTCAAATATGTATTTTGTATAATTGAATTTATTAGATATTATTTTTGTTACTTCTGTTTTATTTAAATTACCTATCAATAAAAAGTTTATATACAGTCTTTTTTTTTCACATATTCTTAATATTTGGGGAAAAAGCATGCTTCCTAACGATGTTCTTAACTTTGACACAGTTCATGGATCGTTTTGAACAGTTTCATATGTTAAAATAAATAATGTTAGTACTATAATCCCCTATAAGGATATTATTATTATTATGTGTCCGGTTATGTTGTAATCATACTTTTAGGGTATGATCAATTAACAATTTCATTCCCCTATCTTTCAAAAAGAAGCGACAGCATGGGCACTTTGACACTGATATTCAACTATTTGGTATTGTTGGAAATCTTACAAGATCAACAAGACACTACACACCTCTGTCTAGTCCTTCAGGTCTATAGGGGTGATGCTATTTTATGATAAGAGTTGTTAAAGCTCTTAATTCTTCAACTTAAACACTAAAAGGAACGTTTAAATATGTAAAAATAAATAAAAATATTTTGACGATTTTTAAAAAAAAAAGGCATCTACAACCATTATGTAACGTATGTCAAAAAATCATAAATAATTAGTACTATAACCCCCTATAAGGATATTACGGTTATCGCTGCCGTTTTAGAGATATTTCGATTTTTCATACTAGCTCCATACAAAATTTTCGTAAAAAAAATATAATTCCTTCGTTTCTGTGCAGAATCAATTCTAGTGTCATTTTTGTATATTGTTATAACTAATAGAAGTGATATCCGGCAAAAAAACTCGCACTTGCAAAATAAAATGCCTAAGTCTATGAAAGCCGATTTTCAGCCCACCGTGCGCCGCCGGCGTATATCTATACATACCTACCTACTATTATACCTTCTATTTTTCACATTGTCTATAAATAAAAAATCTTTTACTTACCCTCTTGAATTGATTATTAGTTTGCTCTGTTACTGCATAAAATCGTCTTCCGTTCACAACACATCTAATGACCTGGATGACAGTTACTAGATAATTTTAAACCACTCATAAATCTGTTTTGTTTTGTTCTGTCGTTTTTCTAGTAAATTTTATCTTGACGCCATTTTTATTGCTTAATTTTGCTTCAAATGATTTTCGTTACATATTTTAATGCTTATTATTATGTTTTTATAATTAAATTATGTCTAATTAAACATTTAACATGTTTTAAATTACTATATTTTAAATAAAATGAGTATTTGAAACATTTTAATGCAATTTCAAAAATTCAATAATTTGGTAAAAAAATATTAAATCTTACATTTACAGCGGGCGCTCTTATTTTAAGAGAGTTTTACATAATAATCGATGATAGAATTTCAATCGCATATAGATTTGCTTGTCTATACTAGCTAAAACATAAGTATATATGAAATAAGAAATTTGTTACGCCATGATGCAATACAATAATAAGTTTAAATTACTCTTGTAAGTTCTTCGCCATTATGTGTCGTTGTCTATTACAAATCAAAAGTTACTTAAAGTTGTTAGTCTTGAGTTAATTTTGGTTTAAAAACTCGACGAGTAAAGACTTCTTTAAAGGTCTCAACTTCATCTATAAACTATCTACTAGTAAAATTTGTGATCTATAAACAGTTTAGTGAGACACTAGAAAAATCTCTATAGACAATTAGAAAATTTACAACTCTTATCTCTATCTATTCATGTTTTCTTAACTCATTCTTATGCGAGCGGATAAGGTTGTGCCCACTTTTACTAAACTGTGTCTATAAGCGTTCTTGAAGATTACTCGGGGGATATTTTACTCTTAAGGTAGACGACAAAATTAAATTCTATTAGATATCTAATAGTCCGTTTTTAGACGCGATTGTGTTACTTGGGTTGTACCTATCATAGCGCAGTTGTACGAAGCTTACCCTCTGTCTGTTTACTCTGTGCTATCTACTTTTATGCGAGGTAAGTAAAGCGATAGTTTATAATGAAATCTATACTATATATAATATAATATATAATCTATACTAATATTATAAAGCGGAAAAGTTCGTTAGTTTGTTTGTTTGTTTGCTTGAACGCGCTAATCTTCGAAAGTACTGGATGGATTTGGATGCAATTTGGTATGGAAGTAGCTTGAAGCTTGAGGAAGGTTATAGGCTACTTTTACGCGACTGCAAAAAGGAGAGTTATGTTTTTACCGTGATAGAATCCACGGGAGCGAAGCCCCGCGTGAATACTAGTATGTAGATAAAACTTTAAACTTGCCTTGATAATAAATGTATACCCTTTTGTTTGTAATATTTTTTTAGACCCCTCTTCATTCGTTTCTTCTTATTCCCCATGTTTTACAAACTAAATTTAAACACTAATAAAACTGTAAAATACTATAACTTTATAACATTAACACTACTTATGGATACCTACATAGAATACTCTTAACTTATAAACAAGAATCAGAAATAAAACTTTTTAGCAAAAAATAGAACCGACTTTCATATAAAAACACTACAAAGGCAAAAATAACTTTAATTTTGGAGGTCGGTGTCATTTGTTTTGTATTTTTTTTTTGACACCGCCTTCCGAAAAAGTTATTTTTGCCTTTGTAGCGTTTTTATATGAAAGTCGGTTCTATTTTTGGTAAAAAGTTTTATTTCACGCTTTTTAGTGGGTCGGTTTGTAATTTATCTAGTTACAAAAGCCAAAATGTCAACTACTTATCACCTTTTACAAAATATTGCTTTTCCCGGTGAAGAGCCGTTAATTTTTGAGGAGTTCTCCTGGTACATCACCATCAGCTCTACTTCACCATATGCATTGTGATGAGCATAAAGTGCTTAACATCTATATTCAAGTAATCTAATCTCAATCCACGAAATACTTATTATTGAGTAGTTTCGATGGCCATCTGGGGTCTTCGTCATCAGGTCCGCTTCCTCAAATGGTGCTTTTCGAGAGCAACTGCACAAGGTACTATAAGAAATATCCAAAACGCAATAGGTATGCCTATAATATTTGAAGAGTTCCCTCGATTTCTCCATGATTTCATCATCAGATCCAAACGTGACGACAATGGGACCAACTAGAAAGTATATTCTTTCAAACAAAAAAAGAATTTTCCAAATCGGTCCAGCCATCTGCGAGTAATGAAGTAACATTCATAAAAAAAAAGTTCAAGACGAATTGAGAACCTCCTCCTTTTTTTTAAAGTCGGTTAAAAAGCTATTCCACTATTTACAAAATTAAATTTTTGCAATAATATCTTACGATTTTATTTCGTAATGCTTGAGCTCTCGCAACGCGGCATACGTCCACCTAGCAACACGATGCGCCCCGCACTGAATTTGTGGACGAGTGCGGGGGTGACGTAAACGCAGTCTTTAATCGGACCCATTTTTAATTTATTGTAATAAAAATAATACATATTTGTAAAAAGTAACAAAACCAAATTATTTTCATCTGTATTGCAAAGCAGTAGTATATTTTTTTATACTTTTTTGATAAGAAATTAAGGAGTAAAATGGTTTCATCTCAATGATTTGGAGGTGATTTGGCATTTTTTTTCTTATTAAGTGATACCGATAGAAAATTGTGGCTAAACCAAATTACGGTTCATATCATGTAGATTACTAACAATTTTTTTCAGATGTAATTTCTCTGTAATTGCCTATGAAAAGTTGCTTCATCTGAATGCGTTTTTCAAGCTTTTTTCGAGAGAGCAGCCTTAAATCCATGTATATAGCACATACAGGATTTCTCTTATCTACATTTCACAAAATCGGGAGAAGCAAGTCATGTATCGCCATGTTGATTGTTTTCTGCTTACGAAATCCCTTTTGTTCATTTACTAATATGTTTGATTTCTCGAGGTAATTGTACAAGGACTTATAAATGACTTTCTCAAATATTTTTGAAAAGACAGGTATCAACTAGGGCTTTCACCCCGGGAATCTCGGTCTCGAAAATTTCGAGAGTCTCGACGATTTTTTAGTATTTTCGAGACTCGAGACTTTCATCTTCGGTCACGGGAATAACGAGACTTTTGAGACTTCAGTAACATAAAAACTATATTAAATAATTTATTAAACCAACAGTCAATTTTTATTATTGTTATTATGGATATGGCAATAGCAGCACGGTCGAGCATAGAGTAAAGCTTAGTATTCTCTGTGGAGGCTGAATAACCTTATTGACAAAAACACAGATTTTGTCTACATATTATAAAATGTAAATTGCTGTGCCCGAAAGGGTCCATGTGAGCTACTACTTATATTAAGATCTTGTTAACACATAATTACGATTGCAATAAAGATTGAATTATGGAACTATTCTGATTAAATTGAAAGGGGTTTAACTTTTTTGTATGAAGACTGGCATGTCGACCCACCGCCATTTTGTTCTTTTTTTAGAAATCGTGGCACATACTTAAAGTGGCATGTATGTAACAAAAAATATCGGTAACATGCTACCCCAAAATGTCACATTACCGAGATATTTGAAGGTAAACATCGACATATGACTACAATGACAATCATTAAAAGTAGACTTATTACGTGTCTATAAGCATCAGATTGTATCTTAGAGCATACGGTGCAAGACTGCCCCGCCTGGGCAGATCACCGACGTGTCCTCACGGCGGCGATAGGCGGAGACCTCTCGCGCCCGGCATTGGTCAAGGCCATGCTGCGGGGCGAGAGGGAGTGGGAAGCGGTCGCCTCCTTCTGCGAAGCAGTCATGCTTCCGAAGGAGGAGGCGGGCCGTGTGAGGGAGAGGATGGCGTCCTCCCTCCAGCCCAGCCGCAGTGGCAGACGCCCACGGCGTCGAACGTCGGCCGACGATCTCCGGCCACCGTAGGCGCGGGCATGCGGACAGCGAGTAAAGGGCAACTCGCTGTCCGACCATGGACCATGCCCGGGTCGATGGCGCGTTGTGTTCCACGCGCGCCACAAAGAGCGTCAGCAATATGACGAGGCCCCCTCTGTAGAGGAGGGATAAAGCCTGCCGGGGTCATGGGGCTTATCCCATTACCGTGACCCCGGTACGTAAAGAGTTATTGAAGGAACACCGTGGATTTTAGTCAGTAAAAGTCTGACAGTCCCTCCCACCCTGCCCGGGGTGGGAGGACTTATTTGATAATTTTACCATGCCAAAAAAAAATCGTTCCCATGTTGATTATGATTACTAATGTTTATTGAAAGATAGTAGGTACATTACACGCTACTAGGAGCACGAGAATACTACTACAAATAATTATTGATCCACTAAATCGCATCGCAATGAAACGCAGTCGACATGTCACTATCGCGTGGCGGTTCACGTGACATGTTACTCAGCTTGAAAACGTTTTTAAGCAGTAGTTAAACAAAAAGTAAAAGGCCTGTCATTTACGTTAACATTTATTTATAACTGTAAGTATGATATCAAACATAAGTGAATATTAATACTACTACTATATTAAAAGATTTATTAAAATAAAAAGACGGGATTACTGTCAAGAAAATGTTGAGAAATTTAGAAAATGCTTAAAAAATTCAGCTTTTCGGAAATATATACATGTAGCGACGTCAATGAAGCTTACGACCATTTTCTTGATCTTTTCGGATGTTTTTACGATCTTTGTTTTCCCTACAAACTAATAACAAAATCAATTACCAAAAAATCAAAATGGATCACTAACGGGATAAGGAAATGTAGTAAAAGGAAACGGCAATTGCCATGGCAATATAGAACAAATCCAACCCCAAATAATAAAAAAATTGTTTAAGACATATTCTGCAAGGTTTAAAAGAATTCTATCTGTTAGGGAGTACAGCAACCTAGAATAGATAATAAGTAGATATAATCGTAGAATCGTATCGAAGCACACTTTGGAATTTTGCTTCAATTGCGGGCATCTATATTTTATCCCTTCATCCTGTAGATCCAATGAAGAACTAAAACTTCTGGGAAGGAACCATGATTTTATTATATTTAGTTGTAAAGTTATTTAAAGTTATGCTGACGTCAGCAAAAAACTGTTTTTATTTGTACATTTCAAAATAATGATGTGATTTACATAGATCATTGTTTTATTACCGTAAAAGTAGAATATCTAACTCCATACAAAGTTTAGGCATTGCACCTATGATGTACAAAGAGTAATCGTATTTTTTTCTATTTTCACTAAATTATGGTTTTCTCCGTATTCCTATCGATTCCGCATCTGATTTTAATTCTGAGCATGCATAATATAGTTATTAACAACACAAAATAAAAAGCAAATAGGTTAATAGTGGGACTTCGGAAATATTAAATTTAAAAGTTTCCATAGAATTTCTATGGAAATAGGGTTGTCAAATTGCATATATATATTTATTTTATTCAAATGGAAAAATATATTATTAAATAAAAAAATTAATGCTAAAGCCGCCGCGGCGGTGGCGGTGCCAAAGACGCAAAGTGTTAACATAAGGCTGGTATACAAAAGTGGACGGATCCTTTCGTAGCTGCGTACCCCTACCTATTCGTATTTAATTTGTTATATGCCCATATTCGCAGATTTGCGTACAAAGCCCGTAATTTGACCGAGTAATAGATGAGTAACGCATGTTTTGACATGTTCGGTTGTATTATACCTACTCAGGCGCGGTCGCAGCCTGCAATTTTGGAGGGGTAAATTATAATAAAATAAGTCGACTTGACTCTATTGCACAATACACTATTTTATTCCTTTTTTAGCGGAAAGGAGTGTCAGGCTTCTTCTGACTACAAACCGACCCTGTTCCTTCAGTTGCCCTTGTGGTCCGGGGCCGTCGTGTCTCGTTAGAACATTCCCAGCAGGCAAAGGCTCAACACGACGCACCGTCTCTCCGAGCCTGGTAACCAAGGGCTGCCATCCATCCGGTTTTCCCCGGATTTGTCCTAGTTTGGAGAGCGTCCGGGGGGATTTTCCCTATAAGAGTTCATGTCTTACGGGTGCTAAAAAGCACGATGATTTTATCACATTGTTTTTATAATGTTTATTTATATAAAGAAAGAGACTATATGAAAAAATATAGAGCTCTGTCATAGCTCTATAATGTTATAAAAAAAATAAAACCATAAGTAAACCTCGTTTTGTTTTCAACTTCGAAAATATTTTTTTCTAGTGTGTCCGAGAAAAAACTATAATTTTAGTTGGGGGTTGGTTTTTGAAGTCTGAGGCCGGCAATTTAGGTGACAGCAGACCTATCCTTACCGAACGGTGGGCTACCCCTGCTCGCCAGCCGCAAACCCACGCCAACGGTGGCCGGACATCGGCTGCCAACGCCCGAGGCGTCTCCAGCGGCGGCTGGGGCGTGAGGAAGCAAGTTGTCTCTCCCTCACGCATTCAGCCTCCTCCTTCGCTAGCATGAATGCGTCGCAGAAGGAAGCAACTGTATCCCATTCCCGCTCGCCCCGCACCATGGTCTGAACCAGGAACGAAAGATCGCCGCTGCTGATCGCCTCCACAAGGACACGGCGGTGCTCCGCCCAAGCGGGGCTCACTTCTACCGTATGCTCCATTGCTTCCTGCGGGTTATCTTCACAATGACGACACCCAGGCGGGTCCTCCCGCTGTTTCGAATACAGGTACCTCCCGAAACAGCCTTGAGTTCGGTCAGCACCTGCATCAGGCGGAAGGTGAGGACGCCATGGCGTCAGCTCATCGGCGGCTCCAGCCACTCCTCAAAGAGGTGATTTATCGGCGCGATTGAGGCATGCCTAGTCCTTGCACCAATTGTGCAAGCGCGCGAGTCCTACCACCTCCAGATCCTATGACAAGGACCGTACAATCTCCGCGTAGAGCGTTTGGCCGTCCTAGATTGGGCAGGAGCTGCTTCAATGCAGCCTCTGCCTCGTCCAGCCTTAGAGCCAAACGTCGGAAGAGCTTTACGAAGTTCCACCGGCTGTCGAGGACGAAACTAAGCACACCATAAAATGTATCAGAGCCCGTTCCCACTTATCCGATCAGTCTTTTTTCTCGGTCAGTCTAAATAGACGGATGTGCCAGTGGCAATACAATTTGTATGGAGCTGTTCACATTATGACTGATCCGGGAAAAAAGTCTGATTGGAGTTATTTGACGGACGTTTTGCCACTGCGACGATCAGTCAAAACGCCCGGATCGGAACGTTGCGTCTAGACTGAAGACGAGACCCCCTCCGCCCCGCCCTTCCTCGCGTCGCTAGTCTCATTCGGCGTCTAGTGTATTACATTCTCTTTGGCGTCAGTGCTCGTGCAAAATGGACGTGGACGCTTGCGCGTTAATATCGCTAGTCGAAAATAAACCCATATTGTGGGATAAAACGTTGGACGAGTACAAATTCACAAATCGACGATTAGAAGCGTGGCGGGAAATTTGCATAATATTAAATCCTGAGTTTGAGAAACTGGACGAAAAAGAAAGAAAAAAAATTGGTAAGTTAATTTTTTATTCAATACTATGTAGGTAGTTTCATATAGCTGCTTCCTACCAAGGTATTCTTCTCTTGCTCTTCGAATTATATTTGCAGTAGGACCACCTCTACACGGTCGCGGATGTGAACGATGTGGAAACGGGCCCGTTTCTTCACTTATTGGGTTTTGTTGTAAATTAATACCGTCTTTATCTCGGACAAAGTTATGTAAAACCGTAGAAGCTTTTATGACGTTAATCGCTGTTTCTATTTGAAGATCTATCGGCCGATGTAGGCTAGAATACCAAAGGCACACTCAACATATCTTCTAGCTCGGCTCAAGCGATAGTTGAAGATTTTATGGTGGTCTTAAGAGATTCGGTGTTAAGCTAAAGCCTTCGTCACCAATGAGTACATACGGCATTTCTTCATGATTGTGTGGTTTCTTGTACAGGCTTGGGGTTTGGTATATTTAATGAACCATCACAAAATTTTTACCAAAAGGTACTGTCCTTTAATATGGTAGAATCACACTGTTTTCCATATGAACCAACACTTATGTAGATGAATCGGTATTCTGAATCGACCACAGCAAGTAATACAAAAGAGAAATAATCTTTATAATTAAAGAACGTAGAACCACTATGGCATGGTTTTATAATTCTGATGTGCTTTCCGTGTACAGCTCCAAGACAATGAGGAATGTTAGCTTTTGTTTCAAATTCATTTGTAATGGCTTCCCATTCTCTCTCTGTATCAGGTAACTTCATGAAATCTGTGAATAATCTCTTCCAAATAATGACGCTGGTTTCTTTTATTATTTTACTAATAGTCGATATTCCTACCCTATAATTATGAGTAGTGGAGTTCCTTGAACGAACACCCAGAAGCAAAATATCTGAAAACAAATAAAATGGATGAAAACACTTAAACAACAAAATTTTATAATACTTATTATTATTTGTTTGCAGGAAAATCTGTATCGGATAAATGGAACAACATTCGAGACACATGGCGAAAATGGATGAAAAATAAGAAAGATGTAAAAAAAAATTGGATCTGCTGCCAAAAAGTCTCGACGTTATGTACACGATGATAGATGATGTTTTTAAAGAAGGTTTATGAGCCGAGATCAACCGAAGAGTCAATTCAAAACTATGATGAAGGAAATGTACAAAGTGGTCCTAGTAATGAAACTGACTTTCGTAAACCTTCGATTCCCATAAGCACGAAGAGCACAATAGACGTCGATGAAAAAATGTCTAAATTCCTGGACTTTAGGATGACACAAGAAAAAGAAAACCCAAATTTATTATTTTTCAAGGGCGTACTACCCGCCGTTGAATCTTTCACAATGGATGAAACTTTAGAGTTTCAAGCAGGAGTTTTAGGTTGTATTTGGTACATAATTTGGTATATTTGTTGTAAAAGTTGTTTGGTATATTTGTTGTTGAATTTGTTTAAAAGTTTATCCGAGTAATAATCACACATTTGTTAACATAGCCTAATATAACAAGACTTGAATTATGTGTATTGTTTATTGCTTATAGTATTTATTGGATTGTGCGTTGGTGGTTGTCCGGCTCAATATTATACATCCAATTGTTGTGTTTAATTGGTGTTGATCCCGCACAATATATACATTAAATTGTTATTTTTTCTGTAACTAGCCATCCTTAGCAAGCTAGATTCATACTTGGAATAAGTGCAGGGTCGGATTTGGACTTGAAATAATTGAATTTAAGTTTTTATTTGGTGAAATTATTCGGTTGGCTAACAAGTCATTGTTTGTTTGTTTGATTAATTTTAGCCTGTTGGAATAATATTTGATTGTTGCAATGGCCTCATTAAAGGCAGTCAGGGAGTCTGCTGCCGGATTGGCCTCACAGTTGAGATGGTTCATATCGGCAGCAGCAGCGGTTGAGCGTTTGGAATTGGAAGAGCTCACCCTTGCTCGGTACGGGTGCTTGAATGAGAGGATCAAGGCAGCTGATGCTGCGCTCACACGCTTCTGCGAGTTCATCATGGACGTGGATTTGGGGGTGATGGACCAGGCAGCCCGTGATAAGATTTTGGGTGACTATGACCAGATTGTCCACCTGGGGGATGTCATAAGTCTACGAGCCCGGGAAATTTTGAAGAGCCGGGTGCCTGATGCGGCCAAGCCGCAGACCCCCGTTGTTGCAGGCCCTGGACTATTGGGTAGGCTGCCCACCCTGGAGCTGCCACATTTTGACGGTCGCTTGGACCACTGGCTGGGCTTCCTAAATCTCTTTGAGAGTCTTGTCGATGCACGCTCGGACCTCGAACCTGCCCAGAAGCTGGCCTATTTATTGTCTGTTCTGGAGGGCGAAGCCAGAGCCTTGGTGCAGCACTTGCCGGTGACGGATTCCTCCTACCCGACCGCTCTGGAGCTTCTCTCCCGACGGTATCAGAACAAGCGCTGCCTGGCTGATGTGCACATCGGCCAAATTTTGGGACTACCGGCCATTGCCAGCACGTCGACGTTGCGCACTGACTTGCTGAACCCGTTGGTATCAGCGACCAACGCCTTGAGATGCTTGGAGTTACCGGTAGAACATTGGTCCTACTTGTTGGTGCACATAGTGCTGCAGTTGCTCCTCGCGGAGTTGAGGTCACGTTTTGAGCAGAAGTATGGTGGGGAGAGTGCCACCCATCTTCCCCCCTTTGACGACCTCCTCAAATTTTTGGAAGACGAGTGTCGGTTTTCGGATAACACTCGTGGCGCCACGGGGTTACCCCCACCACCTTCTCAGCCTAGAGACCAGGGACGGACTAGGGCTCGGGGGCCTGTTGATGTTCGCCCCGCCCCCCGTTTTGCTGGCGCCCGGAGTCCTCGGGCTAGGGGGCCTGTTGATGTTCGCCCCGCCCCCCGTTTTGCTGGCGCCCGGAGTCCTCATCATTGCGACTTTTGTAAGGCAACGGGGCATGTCATGGCGCGTTGCCCGGCCTTTTTGAATTTGCACGTAAGTGCCCGCCACCGCATTGTCAACGCACGCCGTTTGTGCTTCTCGTGTTTGGGGGCCCACTTCCATCGGGACTGCCCCAACCCCCGCCCGTGTAGAATTTGTAAAGGGTCCCACTTGAAGATTTTGTGCGCCAACGCGAACCGCTCCAGCAGACCATCTTCTGAGGAGGGTTCGCGCAGGGGGGGGTACCCTGGAGACGAGCACCGGGCTGAGGGCCGCAATTCTGTACGCCGCACTGCACCCCCCGCGCAAGTTGAACGGGAGCCCCGCGAGCGCCATTTGGTCTCACCTCGTCAGGGAGAACGCGCATTGGCTGCTAGGCAGCAGTGGCCGGGTCGGCGCCGCTGCCTTTCCCCTCCGTTGGCGGAACGTCCCCGGTTGGAGTCGCGCCCTCCGCCATTCGGGCATCCGGTGGGATATGCCCCTCCAGTGATGGCGAGCGGCTCGGGACACCGCGCGGACGAATATTTTGATTGTTGGCCTCGTCGTGAACGAGGGCAGCCTGGATGCGGCGATCGGTCGCCGCCCAGGCATCGCTAACAGGTTGGCGCCTGCCCCGCTAAAGGACCCCCCCCCCCCCCCGATCAAGAGGGTTTGTTGCCAACGGCCTCGGTCAAGGTCTGGGGGCCCTTGGGTGACTCGATTGTGATCCGTGCCATTTTGGACACGGGAGCCCAGGGTTGCCTTTTGTCGTCTTGGTTAGCGGGACAGGTTAGCCTGAAGGTGAACGACCTTTCAGGCAAGATTTGGGGAATTGGCGAAACGGCTGTCACCACTGTTGAGGGAAGGACCTGGTTTGAAATCACCCTTGTGAGTTGTCCTTACCCTAAAATTGGTGCTCCTGCCCTTGTTATAACTGAACTTGATTGGGACGAGCCACTTCGGGAAACCCTGTTGGAAGACTGGCCCCAATTTGTATCCGCACTCCCTGCGGTGCTTCTTGTGCGTCTCCTAAACCACGTTGCGCACACTTTGGGTGGAACTGTTGACATTCGGGCTTCTTACGCCTGGACGGACAGTCAAATTGTTTTGTGTTGGTTGAAGACGTCCGTCCACTCTTTGGAGGTCTTTGTTGTGAACCGAGTGTCTCAGATTCAAGGTTCTGAAACGCCTTTGATTTGGAGGCACGTGCCTGGTGACCTGAACCCGGGCGACGTAGCTTCACGCGGGTGCATGGCCCCCCACTTGATTGCTCACCCCCTCTGGTGGGGACCGGACTGGCTGACTCGCCCCGAGGACGATTGGCCTCGAACGCCAGTCTTGATGTCGGATCCTTTGCCCGGACTTAAGGTGTTCGCTGTTGGGACGAAGGACCCTCCGTTTGATCCTGATTTTTTGTTGAATCGATACAGCTCCCTCGACAAATTGTTGAACGTTACCTCGTGGATCAGGCGTTTTGGCCATAATTCTAGAAATCCAGGGGACAAGCGCCTGTCACCAGTTCTCTCTCCTCAAGAGCGACAGGAGTCTCTCCTTCTTTGGGTCCGCTCTGTGCAGGCTGCACACTTTGAGAAGGAGATCGAGGTCTTGAAGTCTGGTAGGGTTAAGTTGTCGGGAGCCATTAGTAAGCTGAATCCCTTCTTGGATAAGACGGGTCTTTTGGGTGTTGGAGGACGGTTGAGGCTCTCTAGCCTTCCTTATGGGGCCCGTCACCCCCTTTTGTTGCCCAAGGAGGGCCACTTGGTTCAATTGTTGGTGACTGATCGTCACATTAAGAACTCGCATGCCGGTTGTAATGCGCTGTTGGCCATTCTGCAGCGAGAATTTTGGATTTTGCCGGCTGATCGTGTCAATGAGGCGAGGCCCTTGCTGGCGTCGTAACGGACTTTGCTGGTCCCCTTTTGTTGAAGACGTCCACCCTTCGTAATAGTAAGATTGTTAAGGCTTATTTGTGTGTTTTTGTGTGCCTGTCAACCAAGGCAGTACATTTGGAGCTGGAAACCTCCCTCTCGACAGAGGCCTTTGAGGCGACTTTGGAAAGATTTGTGTCTCGCCGTGGGTTACCTTCTTTGATTAGGTCTGATTGCGGTACGAATTACAAGGGTACAAGTAACTATTTGAAGGAGGTATACGCCTTCCTTAATGAGAGCCAGGTTGACATTGGTAATAGTTTGGCCCGCCGAGGGGTCACTTGGTTGTTTGACCCACCAGCCTGCCCCCATTGAGGGGGTATTTTTGAGGCCGCGGTGAGAGCGGCAAAGGGACACTGGCGGAGAATTGTTGGGAGACACCGTTCTCACCTTTGAGGAACCAGCTACGGTATTTTGCCGCATTGAAGCTGTGTTAAATTCGCAACCTTGTCAAGACTTCCAATTGATTAGCGGACGGGTAGGCCCGTCCGGGGGGGTAGATGTTGCGTCCAGAACGTTTTTTGAACGCATATTTTTGGTGCGGCAACATTAATTATCTGTGGGCTTGACATAACTATGACTTGACAGATTACCCCTTGGTTGTTGAAAAAAGGTCCGCCGTTTTGTTGAGATCGATTGATTAATTGTAATAAAATCCGGTTGAATCTACGCGGTTAAAAGACAAATTGGGGTGTGATTAACGATTGATTGAAATTGTAATCCCGAATTGACTTTTCGTCTATATCACTATGAACAATTATTTTTGAAAATAATTGTTCATAGTGATAAAGCTGCTTCAATTGGTGCGAAGTTTGTGCTGTGATTGCTGATAGACCGCGTTGGGAGGACCTGCATTTGAGAACCTCCGTCCATACACACTAGACTTTCACTATACGTTCAATTACTCATTTCATACTTATACACACACACGGACGCGGCCTCAGGTAGGTCGAAGCTTGGCGTCTCCAGCTAAGGTAAGTGGTAATATTAGGTATTGATAAGGCCTAAGAGGCTATTGTGTAACTTTGTTTATTGTAAGCAACGTTTAGAGCTCCACGTACTGTGGACTGTTCGGACACACCAGTATCGTTGCGCTGGCTTCTTGTAGTCTTGAACAGCATGAATACAAGCCTTAACTAAGGCTTTTGATTATGTTGATTATCCAATACTAGTACATAAACTTGAAAGATATGGTATTAGGGGCAATATACTTGATCTCATACGATCTTACTTAACGGACAGAAAACAATTTGTGAAAATCACACAATTATCCACAATTACATAATCTGAGGAAAAATATCGTACTGAAAGTGCGGTAATTAAATACGGCGTTCCTCAGGGCAGCGTGCTAGGAGCCCCCCTTTTTTTGCTCTACATAAATGACCTTCGAGGCAAATAAACCACCCCATGGTAGGTACTGTTCGCCGATGATAGCACAGTACCTAATCATTAAGTGTGATGATCCCAATACGTATGAAAATGAAATCAATGAGACACTAAATAGAATTATATCATGGTTTGACAGCAATAATTCTACTATACATATAAAGCTAAATTACCACTCACTGACTGACTCACTGACTCATTGACATAATTGTTCTCCCAGATGGTGGATGGGGAGGTGGGTATATTTTGACAGATTCGTAAACAAGTAACTCTCAAACCTACGGGAAAAGTGCCAAACCTCCCCTTTTCACCCCTCCGTATCGTATCTCGGAAACTACGAGACCCGTATTTTTTTTGTTACGGATTCGTATAGAGGAGGCTCGGTAAAGTAAAAACCATTTTTCAAAATCGCCTCCCTTGCCCCCCTTCTCACCCCCTTTTTTTTTCTCAAGCTTGCGAGGTGCTTGCACCTCGCGCAACACGCAAATACTAGTTATACTATATAAAGCTAAATTACCACTCACTCACTCATTGACATAATTGTTCTCCCAGATGGTGGATGGGGAGGTGGGTATATTTTGACAGATTCGTAAACAAGTAACTCTCAAACCTACGGGAAAAGTGCCAAACCTCCCCTTTTCACCCTTCCGTATCGTATCTCGGAAACTACGAGACCCGTATTTTTTTTGTTACGGATTCGTATAGAGGAGGCTCGGTAAAGTAAAAACCATTTTTCAAAATCGCCTCCTTTGCCCCCTTCTCACCCCCTTTTTTTTTTCTCAAGCTTGCGAGGTGCTTGCACCTCGCGCAACACGCAAATACTAGTTATACTATATAAAGCTAAATTACCACTCACTCACTCATTGACATAATTGTTCTCCCAGATGGTGGATGGGGAGGTGGGTATATTTTGACAGATTCGTAAACAAGTAACTCTCAAACCTACGGGAAAAGTGCCAAACCTCCCCTTTTCACCCCTCCGTATCGTATCTCGGAAACTACGAGACCCGTATTTTTTTTGTTACGGATTCGTATAGAGGAGGCTCGGTAAAGTAAAAACCATTTTTCAAAATCGCCTCCCTTGCCCCCCTTCTCACCCCCTTTTTTTTCTCAAGCTTGCGAGGTGCTTGCACCTCGCGCAACACGCAAATACTAGTTATACTATATAAAGCTAAATTACCACTCACTCACTCATTGACATAATTGTTCTCCCAGATGGTGGATGGGGAGGTGGGTATATTTTGACAGATTCGTAAACAAGTAACACTCAAACCTACGGGAAAAGTGTCAAACCTCCCCTTTTCACCCCTCCGTATCGTATCTCGGAAACTACGAGACCCGTATTTTTTTTGTTACGGATTCGTATAGAGGAGGCTCGGTAAAGTAAAAACCATTTTTCAAAATCGTCTCCCTTGCCCCCCTTCTCACCCCCTTTTTTTTTCTCAAGCTTGCGAGGTGCTTGCACCTCGCGCAACACGCAAATACTAGTTATACTATATAAAGCTAAATTACCACTCACTCACTCATTGACATAATTGTTCTCCCAGATGGTGGATGGGGAGGTGGGTATATTTTGACAGATTCGTAAACAAGTAACTCTCAAACCTACGGGAAAAGTGCCAAACCTCCCCTTTTCACCCCTCCGTATCGTATCTCGGAAACTACGAGACCCGTATTTTTTTTGTTACGGATTCGTATAGAGGAGGCTCGGTAAAGTAAAAACCATTTTTCAAAATCGCCTCCCTTGCCCCCCTTCTCACCCCCTTTTTTTTTTCTCAAGCTTGCGAGGTGCTTGCACCTCGCGCAACACGCAAATACTAGTTATACTATATAAAGCTAAATTACCACTCACTCACTCATTGACATAATTGTTCTCCCAGATGGTGGATGGGGAGGTGGGTATATTTTGACAGATTCGTAAACAAGTAACTCTCAAACCTACGGGAAAAGTGCCAAACCTCCCCTTTTCACCCCTCCGTATCGTATCTCGGAAACTACGAGACCCGTATTTTTTTGTTACGGATTCGTATAGAGGAGGCTCGGTAAAGTAAAAACCATTTTTCAAAATCGCCTCCCTTGCCCCCCTTCTCACCCCCTTTTTTTTTTCTCAAGCTTGCGAGGTGCTTGCACCTCGCGCAACACGCAAATACTAGTTATACTATATAAAGCTAAATTACCACTCACTCACTCATTGACATAATTGTTCTCCCAGATGGTGGATGGGGAGGTGGGTATATTTTGACAGATTCGTAAACAAGTAACTCTCAAACCTACGGGAAAAGTGCCAAACCTCCCCTTTTCACCCCTCCGTATCGTATCTCGGAAACTACGAGACCCGTATTTTTTTTGTTACGGATTCGTATAGAGGAGGCTCGGTAAAGTAAAAACCATTTTTCAAAATCGCCTCCCTTGCCCCCCTTCTCACCCCCTTTTTTTTTTCTCAAGCTTGCGAGGTGCTTGCACCTCGCGCAACACGCAAATACTAGTTATACTATATAAAGCTAAATTACCACTCACTCACTCATTGACATAATTGTTCTCCCAGATGGTGGATGGGGAGGTGGGTATATTTTGACAGATTCGTAAACAAGTAACTCTCAAACCTACGGGAAAAGTGCCAAACCTCCCCTTTTCACCCCTCCGTATCGTATCTCGGAAACTACGAGACCCGTATTTTTTTTGTTACGGATTCGTATAAAGGAGGCTCGGTAAAGTAAAAACCATTTTTCAAAATCGCCTCCCTTGCCCCCCTTCTCACCCCCTTTTTTTTTTCTCAAGCTTGCGAGGTGCTTGCACCTCGCGCAACACGCAAATACTAGTTATACTATATAAAGCTAAATTACCACTCACTCACTCACTGACATAATTGTTCTCCTAGATGGTGGATGGGGAGGTGGGTATATTTTGACAGATTCGTAAACAAGTAACTCTCAAACCTACGGGAAAAGTGCCAAACCTCCCCTTTTCACCCTTCCGTATCGTATCTCGGAAACTACGAGACCCGTATTTTTTTTGTTACGGATTCGTATAGAGGAGGCTCGGTAAAGTAAAAACCATTTTTCAAAATCGCCTCCCTTGCCCCCCTTCTCCCCCCCTTTAGGCGGATCTCGGAATCTAAGAGACTTGGAACATTTTTTTTTCAGATTCATTTAGAGGGGCAATGCTTTAGTCGAAATAATTGTGCAACCCCCCCATTTCCCCCCCCCCCCTTTTTTTTTTTTTCACAAGCACGCGAGGTGCTTGCACCTCGCGCAACACGCAAATACTAAACCCCCCCATCACCCCCCCCCCCCCTTCTTTTTTTTTGGGGGGGTTTATTATTTGCGTGTTGCGCGAGGTGCTAGCACCTCGCGCAACACGCAAATACTAGTTACATTATATAAAGCTAAATTACCACTCACTCACTCACTGACTGACTGACTCATTGACATAATTGTTCTCCCAGATGGTGGATGGGGAGGTGGGTATATTTTGACAGATTCGTAAACAAGTAACTCTCAAACCTACGGGAAAAGTGCCAAACCTCCCCTTTTCCCCCCCCTTCTCCCCCCTCCCTATCGTATCTCGGAAACTACGAGACCCATATATTTTTTTTTTACGGATTCGTGTAGAGGAGGCTCGGTAAAGTAGAAACCATTTTTCAAAGTCCCCCCCCCCGCCCGCCCCCCTTTTCACCCCCTTTAGGTGGATCTCGGAAATTAAGAGACTTGGAACATTTTTTTTTTTCAGATTCATTTAGAGGGGCAATGCTTTAGTCGAAATACTTGTGCAACCCTCCCCCCATCTCCCCCCCATCACCCCCCCCCCTTTTTTTTTTTTTTTTACAAGCCTCGCGCAACACCCAAATACTGAACCCCATCACCCGCCCCCCCCACTTTTTTTTTTTTTCACAAGCACGCGAGGTGCTTGCACTTCGCGCAACACGCAAATACTAAACCCCCCATCTTCCCCCATCACCCCCCCCCCCCTTAGCACGCGAGGTGCTTGCACCTCGCGCAACACGCAAATACTAGTTATACTATATAAAGCTAGATTACCACTCACTCACTCACTCACTGACTGACTCATTGACATAATTGTTCTCCCAGATGGTGGATGGGGAGGTGGGTATATTTTGACGGATTCGTAAACAAGTAACTCTCAAACCTACGGGAAAGTGCCAAACCTCCCCTTTTCACCCCCCTTCTCCCCCCCCCTATCGTATCTCGGAAACTACGAGACCCGTATTTTTTTTTTTACGAATTCATATAGAGGAGGCTCGGTAAAGTAAAAACCATTTTTCAAAGTCCCCCCCCCCACCCCCCTTCTCCCCCCCTTTAGGTGGATCTCGGAATCTAAGAGACTTGGAACATTTTTTTTTTCAGATTCATTTAGAGGGGCAATGCTTTAGTCGAAATACTTGTGCAACCCCCCCCCCCATCAACCCCCCTCATTTTTTTTTTTTTTTTTTTTTTTCACAAGCACGCGAGGTGCTTGCACCTCGCGCAACACGCAAATACTTGATTTAGAGGGGCAATGCTTTAGTTTTTTTCACAAGCACGCGAGGTGCTTGCACCTCGCGCAACACGCAAATACTAAACCACCCCCATCCCCCTCCCCCCCTTTTTTTATTTTTTTTAAGTGAACCGCGAGGTGCTTGCACCTCGCGCAACACGCAAATAATAAACCCCCCCCATCTCCCCCATCACCCCCATCACCCCCCCTTTTTTTTTTACAAGCACGCGAGGTGCTTGCACCTCGCGCAACACGCAAATACTTGAGTTAGAGGGGCAATGCTTTAGTTTTTTTCACAAGCACGCGAGGTGCTTGCACCTCGCGCAACACGCAAATACTAGTCTAATTATAAACTTAGAAAAGACAAAAATCATGCATTTTTATCAAAGGATCCCAAATACAATTCTTGACATTAGATATCTAGGGACAAAAATTTAATCAACTACCGCTACTAAATTTCTTGGAATTAATATAGACAACAATTTGACTTGGAGAGCCCAGACAGACGAAATATTTAAAAAACTGAATAAATTTGCCTATGCTCTCTTTAAACTATCAAAGATTGTGAGCCTGGAATCATTACTGATAGCCTACCACGGCTATGTTGCATCAACACTCAGATTTGGCGTAATATACTGGGGTAATTCAGTAGATAGAGAACTCGTATTTAGAGCCCAAAAAAGATGTGTCAGAGCTATGTGTGGTCTTAAAAGCACAGAGTGTTGTCAGCCGTTCTTTATTTGCCTAAAAATTCTTACCTTGCCATCGCTGTACATATACGAAACAAATATATTTGTCAAATCTAACCCTTCACTATACAAAATAGCACCTAAAAGTTACTACAGAAAACTACGAGACAAAAATAAGTCAGAGCTCGAAGTGAATAATGGCAAAACTGCACTAATGAATAAAAGTATCTTTTGCATGGCTCAAAAAATATTTAACAAACTACCTGAAAAGATAAAGACAATAAATCTGGACAATTTTAAAAAAGAATTATTAAGAATTTTGATAAACAAATGCTATTACTCAGTAAAGGAATATTTGGACGATAATTCTATAATTACTGCTTCAGAAAATTGTACATCAACTTAGACGATTTTGATTTATATTTGACATTAGCATTAATATGACATGTAATCAAATTTATTTGACATTTATTGAAATTGATTATAATTTTTTGTATTGCTATACATGTTTCTATAAAAATATTGACTTGTTGACTATTAAAATTGTACATCACCTTAGACGACTTTGTATTTTTAACCGACTTCAAAAAAAGGAGGTTTACAATTCGTCTTGAACTTTTTTTTTTTTTTTTTTTTTTTTTTTTTTTTATGTATGTTACCTCATAACTCGGAGACGGCTGGACCGATTTGAAAAATTCTTTTTGCGTTTGAATGGGTATAGTTTCTAGTTGGTCCCATTGTTACGAAATCAGGATCTGATGATGGGAACCTGGAGAAATCGAGGGAACTCTTCAAATATTATAGGCACACTTATAGCGTTTTGGGTATTTGTTATAGTACCTTGTACAGTTGCTCTTGAAAAGCACCATTTGAGGAAGTGGAACTGATGATGAAGACCCCAGATGGCCACCGAAACTACTCAATAATAAGTATTTCGTTGATTGCGATTAGATTACATGAATATGGATGTTAAGCACTTTATGCTCGTCACAATGCATATGGTGAAGTAGAGCTGATGGTGATGTACCAGGAGAACTCCTCAAAGATTAACGGCTCTGCACCGGGAAAAGCAATATTTTGTTAAAGGTGATAAGTAGTTGACATTTTGGCTTTTGTAACTAGATAAATTACAAACCGACCCACTAAAAAGAGTGAAAAAAAACTTTTTAGCAAAAAATAGAACCGACTTCCATATAAAAACACTACAAAGGCAAAAATAACTTTAATTTCGGAAGGCGGTGTCTTTAGTTTTGTATATATTTTCGTTTTTGACACCGTCTTCCGAAATTAAAGTTATTTTTGCCTTTGTAGTGTTTTTATATGGAAGTCGGTTCTATTTTTTGCTAAAAAGTTTTTAGACATTATAATTATGACATGTAAAATAATCTATTTGAATTGACTTAACTTAAAATTTATTAATATGCATGTACTAGAACTAATACCGTAAAAGTTTGCATAGATACCTTACGTCGACAATGTCAATTAAATCAGATTTGTACGCTTCTAGGCAGAACATATACATATATCTGACATTGATTTTGACATTATTATTATTTTAATTTATTTTATATTTATCTTAGAGTTGACAATTTATGTAACTTAACTATTTTTTTTATTAATTTATTTTGCTTTGTATACTATTGTCACATCATAATATTATAATTAATGCATAACTTAAATTCATAATAATATATTTGCACGCCATATTTGGCAAACATGATTGAATCTAATTTTTATTATGTTACCTTGCATGCACGTTTTTTATTCTTGTATGTATACACATGTTTATGCAAATAAATGAATCTGAATCTGATACCATCCGTCTAGTGTGGGTCTGGACTGGAGGTTAACAGCGTGAAGCCTCACTTCACTTCCTTCTTCTATCCTCTTCACTCTCTAAATCATGAAACGGAATAAACAGAGCAAAGTTAAACAGCGGCTGCACTCCCTCTCTCAAAGTGCACCTCAGTAATATCCGAGGTCTGCACTCAAATCTCGTCGCAGTCCACCACCACCTCGAGACTGAAAAACCTGCTCTGCTGTTTCTTTCGGAGACGCAGATCAGATGTCCATCAGACGTGTCTTATCTTTCATACCCAGGGTTTACCTTGGAGCACAACCATAAACCACGTGCAGGGATATGTATGTACGATCGCGACGACATCTGCTATCGGCGTCTCCGGAACCTTGAGGACTCCAGGTTCTCTACACTGGGCTCTGGTGGACACGGGCATAGACAAAATTATCTATGCCTGTGTCTACCGCTCGCACAGCGGAGATCATGAGACAACCAGGCTCACACAATACATCAGTGAGGCGGCAGATGCGGCCCAGCAGCTCATTTCGTGTTACTGGGGGACTTTAATGCCCATCACCAGGAGTGGCTCTTCCCATACCAGTGCACGGACCATGCTTGGCGAAAGATGCACAATCTTGCACTTGCATTAAATCTCACACAGCTGGTCCAGGGAGCAACGAGGGTGCCGGATGTTAAGTCACACACAGCCAATTGCTTGGACCTTCTGCAGACTACAGATCCAGACCGCTACTAGGTAACGATATCTTCACCGTTAGGTAGTTCCGACCACCGTCTGGTGAAGTCTGTATCCGCTTACTCTCCGCCCGATCTTAGCCTTAAAGGCATTTGGCGGGTTTGGCGATACAAGTCAGCGGATTGGGATGGTATGCAATCTTTCTTTGCATGTTGTCCTTGGCAGCCTACTTGCTTTTCTTCAAATGATTTATCGTCGTGCGCAGACGCCGTGGTAGATGTTTTGCGACAGGGGATGGAGTACTACATACCGTTCTCTGACCTAACAATGTCCGGCAAAGCTCGACCTTGGTTTGGCACCGAATGTTATCGCGCTGAAGCGCTTAAACACGGAGCGTACCTAGCATGGGTCGATGCATGAAACTGCAAAGCAAATGACGTGGATTAGAAGAAGAGAGCCTTCAACATGGCTGCCAAGTCCAGCAAGAAGGTTTTGCGGAGGGCTCTGTTTGACCACGTTAGCCGAATTGGGAACAAGCTCGCTTCATACCCTGCTGGCAGCAAAGCGTTTTGGTCCCTGGCAAAGTCGGTCGAATCGGAGTTCTGTCGCGAACTTCATTAGCGATTAGGGATCGCTCATGCTATCATACCAAGGAAATGAAACACACGGTGAATAGTTTAATTGGCGCCATCTTTGATTTTGACCCCCATACGTTATTAGCGACCCCGAAAACCAGGAAATTACACACCTACCAAACAGAATGGACCTAAACTTGATAAGCTATTCTTATCGTCTAGGATCTTCAAGAGTGGTTGCTGTATTCCTGCAGGCCACTCCACTGAGTCCGTATATAATATCTCATCGTATCTAACAATACAAGCTCGAGCTTGGTTGACATACCGTCTTGTCAAGCGCTTCTCCTCCACATTTATTGTGCGCACAGCCAAGCTGTGGAATTCTCTGCCGGCTTCTGTGTTCCCTGCCACCTTTGAGTCTTTAAAGCAAAAGTAAATAGGTATCTTCTGAGCTCGCTCATTCCATCCTCATCTATCGGTTACCATCAGGCGAGATCGAGGTCAAGAGTGGGCTCATCCGTAAAAATTGGACAAATGCGAGTCAGACTCGTCTATGAAGGGTTCCGTAGTAACTACGCCAAATAACTTTGTTTTTCATAGTGTTTATATGAAATACAAAGTTATATTTGCGGTTTTAGAAAATGTGCTATATCTCAAAAACTACTGACCCGGTGTCATTCAAACCATTTTAATGAAAGTTTTCATTAAAACCTACAGCATATTTTTTTTATTCTATTATTATAAAAGTTAGAGAGGGGTTGGGACACATTTTACTACTTTGGAAGCGTATAAGTATATCTTTTAAACGATTGACTTTAAGAAGAAGTAGTTTTAGGTACCGACATAATTTTTAACACCTGTCTATAGATACCAGGCGCGTGCACAGGATTATGACAGGGTATGCGGCGGAGTAATCAGTCACAAAAACTTTTTCTTTTATAGATTTTTAGCATAGCCACAGCCACGCATCGTAGCATGGTGGCGATGCGTGGCTGTGGCTATGCTAAAAATCTATAAAAGAAAAAGTTTTTGTGACCGATTACTCCGCCGCATACCCTGTCATAATCCTGTGCACGCGCCTGATAGATACCACATACGTAAAGGCTTGATGAAAAAAAAAAACACGTGTGGCACTTGGGGACTGCCGCGATAAAGCTATTGCATAGTATTTTTTATCAACTTATGCAATTATAATTATTTATTTATTTTTATTTATGCAGTATTTTTTTTTTCATTCATATTAATTCAAGTTACCGGGTCAATTATACCACATTTTTAGTTTTAAGCTATTTCTCGCGGCGTTGACATTTTCGACTTTCTTTCTCCTATAAAAAAGTGTAAATATTTCTTATTTTATTCAACGAAATATTTACATAAATATCTAAATATAATATAAAAGTACTTTCAATAAAAAAAAATCATAAAAAGATATGATGAGACCATGATGAGACCCTGGGTTTGATGCAAAATACTGACGGTTACCAATCCGATTCTTTACTAAACATGCTTATAGAACTTTTTTTTAACGTGGTAAAATCATCAAATGAGTCCTCCCACCCCGGGCAGGGCCGGAGGGACTGTCAGACTTGAACTGACTAAAACCCACGGTATTCCTTCAATAGCCCTTTACGTTCCGGGGTCACGGTGATGAGATAAGTCCCGCGGCCCCGGCAGGCTTCGGCCCTCTACAGGGGGGGCCTCGTCATCTTGCTGACGCTCTTTGAGGCGCGCGTGGAACACAACGCGCCGTCGACCCGGGCATGGTCCATGGTCGGACAGTGAGTTGCCTTTTACTCGCTGTCCGCATGCCCGCGCCTACGGTGGCCGGAGATCGTCGGCCGACGTCCGACGCCGTGGGCGACTACCACTGCGGCTGGGCTGGAGGGAGGACGCTATCCTCTCCCTCACGTGGCCCGCCTCCTCTTTCGATAGCATGACTGCTTCGCAGAAGGAGGCGACCGCTTCCCACTCCGTCTCGCCCCGCAGCATGGCCTCGACCAATGCCGGGCGCGAGAGGTCTCTGCCTATCGCCGCCGTGAGGACACGTCGATGCTCTGCCCAAGCGTGGCAGTCTTGCACCGTATGCTCTACTGTGTCCTCAGGGCGATCCTCGCAGTGGTGACACCCAGGCGTTTCTTCCTTCCCCATCAGACACAGGTACCTCTCGAAACTTCCGTGTCTGGTGAAGACCTGCGTCATGCGGTAGGTCAGGACGCCGTGACGCCGATCTAGCCACTCCTCAAAGAGGGGTCTTACCGCCGCAATTGCCACGTGCCCGGCCAGTAACCCGAATTGAAATAAGTGACCGTATTCGACCATATTAGGTTTTATTTTCGTTACGGAATTTCTTGATTCGGTCGCCGGGCTCAAAGCCCGCGATAAAAGCTATGCAATAGCTTAAAAATATTTTTAGATTCAGTTCCATGTATGAGGAGCCCCCCTTAATTTTATATATTTTTGTCTATCAATCGGAAAGCGGTTCAACTCAGCGGAACAGAATACATCTACCTACCAAGTTTCACTTATGTAGTCATAACAGTTTCGGAATAAAATGGCTGTGACTTACGGACGGACGGGCAGATAGACAGACATTACGAAACTATAAGGGTTCCGTTTTTTGCCAATCGGCTACGGAACCATAATAAAAAAAACTGCACGTTTACATCTTGTTGTCAAAGAGATCCAGTACCAGTCATCGAAGTGTACCTACAAGTCACTCCAATAATTTCATGACATCAAACAGCACACAAAATAAAAGCAACCATGAAAGCCATTAAAAAAAATTAAATAACCTAAAGTATCAAAATTACTTTACGTAGTCATAATTCGCGGAGCTATTCGTACGTTTGTGTGTGTTTGAGCCGTGTCTATGTAGTGATGCGATTTGATACCTATCAATTTTGAACTTTGAGTAGCATACAAACACATGTGTATTGGATCCAAAAAAGAAATATTCTATATTCCAAAGGTCATTTTACAAACGGTCTTGGGTTCAGTATTATTCATGATAGAAATGCTTTTTTGTTTTATTTCAAGTAGAAACACGTTCTGCAAATCTCGCAGACATTAGATTTCTTTCAAATGTTTTTCTTGTACAGCTGTTTGCGGTAGGTTAATCATAAATTATGTTTATGATAATTTCTGTGATTCTACACAGGGACTAGGATAATACTCAAACAGCTGTATGTGTAGCAAACAGCTGTACAAGAAAAACATTTGAAAGAAATCTAATGTCTGCGAGATTTGCAGAACGTGTTTCTACTTGAAATAAAACAAAAAAGCATTTCTATCATGAATAAATACTGAACCCAAGACCGTTTGTAAAATGTCCTTTGGAATCTATACTTATAATAAATCTGTAGAGAGGTCAATTCTGTACATGAAATATATTTACAAAATAACTATCAGGGGGTGATTAGGGATCGATACTTTTTTTTTTTTTTTTTTAACTTGGTAAAATTATCAAATAAGTCCTCCCACTCCGGGCAGGGTGGGAGGGACTGTCAGACTTTTACTGACTAAAATCCACGGTGTTCCTTCAATAACCCTTTACATACCGGGGCCACGGTAACGGGATGAGTCCCACGACCCCGGCGGGCTTCGGCCCTCTGCAGAGGGGGCCTCGTCATGTTGCTGACGCTCTTTGAGGCGCGCGTGGAACACGACGCGCCGTCGACCCGGGCATGGTCCATGGTCGGACAGCGAGTTGCCCTTTACTCGCTGTCCGCATGCCCGCGCCTACGGTGGCCGGAGATCGTCGGCCAACGTCCGACGCCGTGGGCGTCTACCACTGCGGCTGGGCTGGAGGTAGGACGCCATCCTCTCCCTCACGCGGCCCGCCTCCTCCTTCGAAAGCATGACTGCTTCGCAGAAGGAGGCGACCGCTTCCCACTCCCTCTCGCCCCGCAGCATGGCCTCGACCAAGGCCGGGCGCGAGAGGTCTCCGCCTATCGCCGCCGTGAGGACACGTCGGTGCTCTGCCCAGGCGGGGCAGTCTTGCACCATGTGCTCTACGGTGTCCTCAGGGCGACCCTCGCAGTGGTGACACCCAGGCGTTTCCTCCTTTCCCATCAGACACAGGTACCTCCCGAAACTTCCGTGTCCGGTGAGGACCTGCGTCATGCGGTAGGTCAGGACGCCGTGACGCCGATCTAGCCACTCCTCAAAGAGGGGTCTTACCGCCGCAATTGCGGCGTGCCCGAGGGATCGATACTGATGCCAAAAATGCAATCAGTAAAATTTTTGTCTGTCTGTCTGTCTGTCGATCTGTCTGTCTGTCTGTCTGTCTGTCTGTATAACCGTTATAGAAACAAAAACTACTCGACGGATTTTAACGAAACTTGGTACAATTATTGTTCATACTCCTGAGCTGATTATAGTATAATTTTCATCACGCTACAATCAATAGGAGCAGAGCAGTGAAGGGAAATGTTGGGAAAATGGGAGAAGTTACTCCATTTTTTAAGCTTCCGTCGCGCGTTCAACCTTAATGGTTAAAGCTACACAGAAATCATTTATAACCGAAATGTTCTTCTTAAAATTATATAAAAAATATCCCACGACAGCATATATCTATCTTTTATGGTTGACTCACAATAACACGTGTAACTCCCGATAGCTTAGCAGTTCGAAGCTTTCTGATTATTATTCTGCTCCGAAATTTAAAACCACCACAACTTTGCAATGGAACTCGGCTAAAAGTAACCCAGTTGCAACAAAATATAATCGAGGCTCAAATTTTAACAGGTTGCGGTGCAGGAGAAACCGTCTTTATTCCCAGAATTCCCATAATACCAAATAATTTTCCATTCCAATTTAAAAGAACGCGATTTCCAGTATCGGTGTGTTATGCAATGACAATAAGGCTCAAGGGCAGACTTTTCGTGTTGCTGGAGTAGATCTCGGTGTCAGTTGTTTCTCGCATGGTCAGTTGTACGTCGCTCTTTCCCGGGTTAGCAGTTCTAGAAACCTTTATGTTCACGTGCCGGACGGGTCAATTTTCAACATAGTTTACCCGGAAGCTTTGCGCTGAAGTATTGTCGTTCTATAGGTACTTAAGCCTCATGTGAACGTGATCTAAACAATATTACCAATACATTAACTTAATAACACACACGGAGTTACACGCTGACGGAGTCGCGGGCACAGCTATTAACAATAATATTGTGCGGTTCGGTATTGCGATATTTTTCAACAGTATTATAGATTGACATATTATATTTCCCTACTAAATTACGAAAGTTAATCTGTGTGTTACATCAAAATCACTGAACCGTGAGGAAGGACATCGGCTACTTTTTTTTACGAAAAACGACGGAAACGTGGACGAAGTCGCGGGCAACAGCTATCTATGCTAATATATAAGGCTGAAGAGTTTGTTTGTTTGTTTGAACGCGATAATCTCAGGAACTACTGGTTCGAATTGAAAAAATATTTTTAATTAAATAGTCAATTTATAGAGAAAAGCTATAGGCTATATATCATTACGCTAAGGCCAATAGGAGCGGAGCACCAATGAAGAATGCTTCAAAATCGGGGTTAAATTTAACGTTAGCCCAAAGTAACTATTCCACGCGGACGAAGTTGCGGGCAAAAGCTAGTATAGAATTATTATTTTTTGGATCCAATACACATGTGTTTGTATGCTGCTCAAAAGAGCGCTCTCTGTTACTGACTGACAGACAACGCACAGCTGAAACTACTGGGCAAAAGAAGCTGAAATTTGGCATGTATGTTCCTTGGGGTGTACAGGGGAGCACCAAGAAAGAATTTTTGGAATTTCCCACGAGAACGAAGTCGCGGGCCAGAGCTAGTTAAACATAAAAGTCTACTTAAAATTACGACAGGATTCCATCACACAAGTGTTTCGTATAGGTTCTGAATAAATTTTTTAACGAGAAAATTGTTCAGAGCATACTCTACATAGTACTTACCAGAACTTATTGTCAAAAATAAAGAAATTTATGTTTATAAATAAAACTAAATTGCAATATACAGATAAAAACATTACAGCAAAATTTCATGCTTCTTTTGGACTTGGGTGACACACTTGGTAAAAGAACTCATCTCTCTCATCATTATTATTATGAATAATCATATAACCTAGCTTTTTATGTGTACTATCGACCAATCTTCCGCATGCTCACCTTTAAGGCTATAATCGCATAGCACGGCTCACAACTCGATCGCCTAATGCATGTATTTTGACCAATAGGATGCACGAAGCGTATTTTAGTAGTGTTCGTAATAGTAAGTATTAACCCTTAACCAGGCCATGGATTGAGCATTTCCCACATAGATTTTTTAGGAGTTTTTACCAGGTTTTGGTTAAGAATCTCCCACAATCTGTCAAAAATGCCAAGACCTGTATCTTAGGAGTCGGAGATATTTCGGCATTGGCAATAAATAAGGGTTGTTGTACATTCGCCACAAAGTAAATTCGTCACATTTTGTAAACTCCATACATTGAAAGTGTATTCGTCACATGCATAAAAAGTATGTGTAAATTCGTCACAAGTCTGCATAGGTACATATGTTTTGCATAAAGTACTGGCAGAAAACAAAGTTATCGATTTTAAGCGGTTGAAATAAAAATGACTTCTAAAATCTTTCTTTTCTCTCCTGCGCTCCTGCACATGCTATCACGCGCTTGCTCGCTCGCTGTATCTATCTCTTTCTAGCCGTACCGGTCAATGGATTAGTCCAGTCATCCACTGACTCATTTGACGTTGTCGATACGCGTGTGGGGTTCTCAATCACTATATTAATAATTATTATAGTTTTCTGTGGGTGTTCTGTTGCAAATTTGATCTACTTAATATTGTAGTTACCATAGAGTTGTAGCACATAATATATTAGATCGACGGTAGTTAGTTAGATAGGTGCATCTCTGTAAAAATGGATCATAATCAGCCGGGCAAAAGCTCGGGTGGACATGGAGTAAGTATATTATTATTTAATGCAGTATTGTTTTAAACAGAGTACTTATAATTATACAACGTGTAACGGAAAGGGTATATACATACCAAGGGCACGGCTTCTTTGGGTGATATCAAACGATATTGGAAGGGTTTTTTAATCCTATCTCCTTTCTCGCGCCCACAAAAGAACACCGCCTTTACGCTAGGCTACTACAGTACTAGGCGCACAGAATTACGTAAGAGATTTATCGTGATATTTGCAAGTAACGTGGAAAGTTATTGACCTACGTAGTGCGGTGACACGATTGTTAAGATTTAAATTTAAGAAACTTACGAAACCGAAAATTTGGTATCAATTTTTAAAGTGTTTTATTTTGAGTCGAAACTCTTCCAATATCGTTTGATATCATCCAAAGAAGCCGTGCCCTTGGTATGTATATGCCCTTTCCGTTACACGTTGTATTATTATGGCTAAAATTTCCATTATTGGCCGTTGCTTTGGAAGTTCATTGTTTTTTGGAGATAGTACTCATAAATAGAAAACTTTTTACATATTTTTAAGTTGCGGAGATTCATGATTTATTTGGAAATATAATCGATTATTTGCATCGATTTTAGATTTTGACCAATTTAATTTTTTTTTAACCTGGATATTTCGCACTTAAATTAAAACATGAATATAATAATTATGATTTTTCAGATCATATTTACGAAAATGTCAAAAATCTGTTGTTTTTGTTATAACTGTAATGTTGCAGGCAAATCAGCCTATTGCAATAAATACATATAGTTGTAAGTAAAAGTGCGACTTTTTAGGTAGATGCAAATTACCAAAAAAAGTGATTATTACTGTGATTTCATTATCTTTTTATTATTTTTCTTATAATTGTAATGTTGTAAGCAAATCAGCCACTTGAAATACATGTTTATTTAGGATTAGGCATGTCACGCAGGTCACGCTATCCTTGACAACGTGGAATTAAATACGTACAAAACCAGATAATATTAGCGTATATTTTAGCTGTAAGTAGAACTGTGATTATTATGTGAATTTCTGTGATTATGAAAAATAAATAAATAACGTTTTATTCTTTATTGTTTGATTTTTCTGCTGTCTGTACGGTAATAAACAATATGTCGCATTGTTTTTCATAAAAATAGAGTTGTGGCGAGTTTACACATACTTTTTTCGTGGCGAATTTACTTTGTGACGAATGTACAATAACCCATAAATAATACGATCGTGACATTTCGGTTACAATATTTCTGTTGTCAACAGCAAAAGAAGGTTGTTTGTGTGTTTATGAGTGTCTGGAAGGCTTGTGTGTGTATGTGTTTGTGTGAGTGGGTGTGTGTATATGGGTGCGCGGGCGACGCGACGGTGTGCTTATATGTATGAATGTGAGATAGTATGATTCCATAGGAGTATAAATAAATTTAAGTTTCGATACACAATATTTTTTCTGCTTCTTCATAAGATAAAAGAAGTAGCCAGTTCTTAAGATTTTTTTTAATTCGTGAGTGGTGAGTCTATAAATGGAAATAATTTTATTAATTTTGTTATAAATAACTTGGCAAGTTATTTATAACAAAATTAATAAAATTATTTCATCAAGTTAAACTTGCAAATGCATATCGACAAGGGATTGCTTTGCATACTGGAAAACCTTTACGCCTTTGAAGTAGGTTTTTTCCTAGAGGAAGAGTACAGTGTCTTCGTTGGATAGAACGGAGGATATATAGCTGTCTGACTGTAAGGATTTGTGCGTCAGAATGTAGCCTGATATTTTGTTACATACATGCCACTTCCAGCATGCGCCACGATTTCTAAAAAAAAAATGGTGGTGGGTCGACATGCCAGTCTTCATACAAAAAAGTTCAAACCCCTTTCAATTTTTTTTAATATTTTTTTATTACTGATGGGCCCACTCTTGACCAATTGATTTAATCGGAATAGTTCCATAATTCAATCTTTATTGCAAACATAATTATGTGTTAAAAAAGATCTTAATATAAGTAGTAGCTCACATGGACCCTTTCGGGCACAGCAATTTACATTTATAATATGTAGACAAAATCTGTGTTATTTGTCAATAAGGTTATTCAGCCTCCACAGATTTGACTGTTGCTTTAATAAATTATTTAATACAGTTTTTGTGTTATTGAAGTCTCTAAAGTCTCGTTATTCCCGTGACCGAAAATGTTAGTCTCGAGTCTCGAGTCTCGAAAATACTAAAAAATCGTCGAGACTCTCGAAATTTTCGAGACCGAGATTCCCGGGATGAAAGCCCTACTCTGAACCGAGTAACGAGTAGGTTTCTGTAAACCTCTGCTTTAATATTGGGCCACCAAGATACAGGCTGTGCCTAGTTTGGGGCCCATTGCTAAGTGTTTTGTGTTCTGTTACTTTGTGCATTGTATTTACTGTCTGTATTGTCATAACTTGTGTGTGTAAATAAATAAATAAAAACTACTTACAGTAACAATCAAGTGCGGCCGTTTGGAAGAGCTCCGCGACGCGTTCGCGGGCAGTTTCCGTATGCGCTAGGGACACTTCAGTTTGTAGACGTAGAAGCCAGTGCTCCGCTCTCAGCGAAGACAGCTGCTGTAGGCGCTCGAAGGCGGAGCGCCAGCGCTCCAGTGAGGACAGACCCCTGTAATGAAGATATCAAGTGTGTTGTATTGCTACTGTACAATGAGTTGGTAGTCATTTTAGTTAGCACTTGTAGGAGATTACTGTATTGTATAAAAAGTATGAAAAATTGGCACAGTGACGTCATTCGTATCCCGTCGATGCTCGGTGTAAGCTAACCCTAAACTTCAAAGTTTACGGTTTTCGTCTTCTTACTGAACAGTATCTTTAGCACTACGGTGCTAAAGATACTAGACACTAAGACACATTATTGCTTATCCCTACTAATTACCTAATACTCAAGTAGGCGAGTATAGATGACGCCAAATAACTTGGCAAGGTTTTGGCATAGTGGGGGTAAGTTCGCGCATCGTGCACTTAGTGGAAGAAAAAAGTAGTCACTTTTACTGCTTGCCATTATTCTATGGTTATTGCCATCATTTATTTTTAATCATATCTGTTCAGAAGAATGTTAAAGAAAGAAGATGAATTCATTCGTTAATTCGGTATTATAAATAAAATATATACAGGTAATACATATATACATTTACAAGTGAAAAAATGTATTTAAACAAACATTAAAAATAATATGTTCTCGTCGGCACAATTAGTTAATAAAACTGCTACCCCTTTTATTCTTCTTTTTTCCCGGTGTCCTAAAGACAGTGACGAATTCGGAATTTCAACCTTCCTTAACTATAGTGTCTAACTGTTCTTTCTGACGTTTTAATAGTCTGCGTAAAACGGTATTTGGTCCTGGCATTGTAATCAAGGTAACAAAAAATAAATTTAAAACAACAACTCGTAACAAAAACAAAGGGTACAACTTTCGTGTACGCAAGTGTATTCGGGAGCAAATTGAACGAGAACTACTGACACACCAATCGCTAGGAGCGGCACTACGTCATACCCCGCGTCCCGTTGACAACCGCTGACACCTAAATATCGACTTCTGCGCATTGAACGACTCTTGCCAAGTTATTTGGCGTTAACTACATTCATTTGAAACGGCATCGGCAGCGGTAAAGCTTTGTCTTACAGATCTACAAGAGATTTAAAGTTTTCAAAGACCGATTAATGAAGTTTTTGTTTTCTAATCAGACGATACCTATTTTTAACCGACTTCTGAAAAAGTAGGAGGTTCTCAATTCGGATGTTTGTTTGTTTTTTTTTTATGTTTGTTCGGGCATAGCTCCGTCGCTTGCCAACCGATTTGAAAAATTCTTTTTTTGTTAGAAAGGGTATACTTCCCAAATGGTCCGATGAAAATTTTATTAAAATCGGACAAGCTGTTTCTGAAAAATCAACAAAAGTCTAAAAAAATATTTACATTGATGATCTTTTCGTTTACTCTGCATTGTGTTTTTTGTTCGCGCGTTTTTAGTTTTTTGTAGTTGACGTTTTGGCTTTTATAACTAGATTGATTACAAATTGACCCACTAAAAAGCGCGAAAATAAAAACTTTTTTGCAAAAAAATAAAACCGACTTCCATATCAAAACACTACAAAGCCAAAAATGATTTTAATTGCGGAAGGCGGTGTGAAAAAAAAGAACATACAAAACCAATAACACCGACTACCGAAATTAAAATTATTTTTGGCTTTGTAGTGTTTTGATATGGAAGTCGGTTTTATTTTTTTGCAAAAAAGTTTTTATTAGTATCAAACATAATATTTAGCATCAAGAGAGGTTTAGTTAACTGCAAAATCAGTGTTTTTTTCAAAGAAAAAATGAACAGTAAGGCGCGTGTAATCCTTTCAAAGCATGGTCTACTCCACTCCACTTAAAAAAATGCATTCTATAACCCTCTGAAAGCGCGGAAAAGGAGGGAATGCATCATTAATTTTCGAACGTATTGAACTATACAGGCTAGTCAGACGGGAAATTAGGAATACTTGGGTGAAATGCAGAAAATATGTCACTTTTTCTCAAAAAGTAACGCAACTGAGAAATAACTAAACTGATAAAATTAATAACAAAACTGATACTATAAAGGTAAGATCACACAATATGGTCAAGGCAAGCCAAAAAACAAAACTAAAAAATTCAATAAGTCAGGTTTGAGGGCTTCACGTGTCACTTGAACATGGTATGTTTTATATCAAATGTGCTGAATGCACATTGTTTTTAATCTTGACGTATGAGAAGTTGTCAATACTAAATTTCCGAGATATTCACTATAATCTTAAACTTTTATTTATCCTCTAATCAAATAAAAATAATTCGTTTATCAATATCACTTTTAAAGGAACTTTCTCAACTAAATTTTTGCTTACTTGGCAGTGTAAAATTAAACTTATGTCAGTCTAATTCAGTCTAATCATATATTTTTTTTATTTTAATCACAAGAAATAATCTCAACAGTAAACGTCTAATTATAAAACAAAGAAATGAAAATAATCGATATAAACCCCTTATTATCAAAAAGATAAAACTTAGAAAAAATTAAACTGGCACTATTACACTGGCTAATTAAGGTGGCATTTAGTTGGCAAGATAAACAGCTTCTTAAAGTCATTTTGTACTAAACCTTTAGTACGAATTATTTTAATTTGATTAGAGTTTAATCAAATAAAAATAATTCGTACAAAAGGTCCCCCGCCAAGTCGAGCACAAAGCAAACATTGCCGTACCATCCTTTTCTGGAACCATTTTTGACGTATTTCCAGGCCCCTATTTGAGGACCTCTGGATAGATTTAGAACGCTAAAATTATCGTTATCTGGTAAGCTACTAGCACACACTTAAACCACAAAATTTCATGTTTGTAGCTTATTTATTTCGTAAGTTATGCAAAAGCAAAGTTGTACTATTTCGACATATATAGGCTCACTGACTCACTGATCATCAAAATAGAACTAGTACTTCCCATAAACCTAGAGAGCTGAAATTTGGCGTAGAGGTAGGGTTTAGTGCCTATATGAAGGGAAAATCATCAAAACTAGGATCATGGAAGATCTGGAGTATCTTACGACCCTGAGGAGAAACCGTAACAGACCAGCCAAACTATTGAAATTATCGACATGCTATGTTCACAAAGTTTATTGAGCGTGGTTAGCCCTTTCTTTTGATATTAAAAAATTGAAGGTCTGAAGTATCTGATGAAGAACCCTAAGAGCTCAGCTGAACTATGGGAGATATGGAAATGCGCCTTGACAAATTTATTCAATGTGACGAGCCTCTTCTTATAAATGAATATGAAACTGGAGTCTGAATAATCAAGAAACTAATCAAGTAAAAATAGCTTTCTGCAAAAAGAAATGAAATCCCACCAAAAAAATCCTGTAAAAAATTAGCCAAGTCTCGCCTAAGCTGCTTGTTTCTCTATAAAAAGTAATGAAATCTCTAAGCAAAGCTAGGCCAAGTCTAAGGATCTTTACTGCGATTTCTTTATTAATATAGTTAGATTTTATGTGACTTGGCCGTTGACTTCGATGTATTAACTAGTAAAAGTGCATAGAGTATTTTCAACGGCCGGTTACATGAAATCTAACTATATTAATAAAGAAATCGCAGTAAAGATCTTTAGACTTGGCTTCGCTTTGCTTAGAGATTTCATTACTTTTTATAGAGAAACAAGCAGCTTAGGCGAGACTTTGCTAATTTTTACAGGATGTTTTTGGTGGGTTTCTTGTTTTCCTTTATGACTTAAATCTTTTATTTTGCTTTTTCGGGCTTTAACTCTTTCGAGATGTTTTTTTTCTTAATTCTTCATATTTTATTGGATTTTCTTTTAGACGCTCACGGTACATTTTTTGCCTGTCTGCATTTGATAGTGGCGCCATCTCTGCAATATATATATATTTAATTTTAGAAATAGATTAATTCAGTATTAATTGTATGTAAACGCAGCCTTAGAATTTCTCAGATTCGTTACGTAACGAAATAATAACGAAATTGATAAGAACATCTGAGAATTTATTTCCTAAAAATGTTTATATTTCTTAGGTTTTGAAAAGGAACTAATATTTCAGCGGATTGCAATATCATAGGAAAGATGTGCATAGTTTCCTTTACAGAAAACATAGTTTTAAAGCATAAAACATATTGATTAAACACCGTTAATCACCCTGATAAAATATACAAGCAAATTGAATACTCACCGAAACGCACACTTTTTCCGCCGTAACAAAATGGCTGCAGTTTGACATTTAGCAAAGGACATTCGAAGGTAATGTGGCTAACTTAAAAAAAATACGGAATCGATCTAAAACTTAACGTACGTCCTTAAATTTCCCATAACGAATCCTGAGTAACGAAACATTTATTTTTAGAGACAATACATTTGGAGTAAATAAATATAATAAAAAAGGCGTATTATGAGAACCACATAAATAATATAATATTTATTGATATGAAGGAACTGTTAAAATAAAAATTAAACAGGTAAGTTCATCAGAAAAAACATAATAAATAATGTAATGTGTAACGAAATGAAAAAGATACTAATAAAATGTATGGAAATAATTTTAACCCATTTTTCAAAACCTATTATGGATTTGTTTTTGCTATTACGACGTTATAAATAAATGTTTACGATGTTGGTTATAAGGTATAATATTCAAAATAAATATTTATTGTGCATTATTTAAAAATGCTATTAACTTAATGCATTTTAAAACCATAGGACACAAACAAATTCAAAAGTTACAAGTTTTCTGCATTTCACCCACTTATGACTGCAAATCTGAATGATATCTATGCAGTCGATTCGGCACCGTAGCGAAAATATTATTGCACAGGTAAGCTCAATTTTTAACATTCTGCGCAAAGATTTGAAAAATGAATCCAATGCATACTTACATTTATTAACATGTGCCAACAACTAAGTCTATCTGGTCCATCATCTAAATTAGTCTATCTTGCACCACTTTATTTCGCTTCGCTCGCGTGAAGTTTTTAAGGGAAAAATGTAGCGTATGTCATTCCGGAAAAATGTGGCTTTCTATCGATGTAAGAAATGTCAAAATCGGTATATTTTAATTTACAGAAACATCAGGTTCTAGGTATACTTGTAAGTATAATTATTTAATTTGCATTGAGGTCTTGCAAAGAGCAAATATAAAATTATTGTGTCCGTTACCCCAGCGGAATGTTGTCGATTTTCAGGATTTCGGCTTGAAAGATAATTAGTACCCCATCTCGTGTAAATGTGCCCGAAATTTAGAATTTGTGCGTCCAGCCGATCCAAAGATATTCACGAAAAGCAGATTCCGCTGGAGTAACGTTACCCCAGCGGCATGTTTTTTAACCGGTGGTCGTAGCTGAGTATAAACTAGCTACTTAGATAGATCAGATTTGTGCCTAAATGTGCCCAAGAAATTAAATTTGTGCGTGTTGAGGTTTCAGAGTTATTCAAGATGCCGCTGGGGTAACGTTTAGCAAATTGCTGTACCTCTCAAACGGCATGACATACAACTACGATTTTTTTTAATATGGTGGGTCCTAATTTGTGCTTATGCTGTGCAATTTTATTTTTTCTATAATCGACACCGTCGGAAAATAAAAAATTGATATTCAAAAACCCTAAAATCGGTCCTTGCGCTTCAATGAGAAAGCCTAGAAACTTACCAATTATGGTGGTTTGTACCTTTTATGAACAGAAAGCATCATGCGAAATTAGATGTATCTATTCCAACTCCTCAGAGAGCTATTCCATTTTAATTAAAATCTGGCTACGCTAAAATGTAACACTCCAATACATGAGTTATTATTAAGTGACAGAAATTATGATTCGACAAATAATATGTACCTTTATTCAATTGCTTATGCTTTAAGTTTCAGGTGAAAAGTCCTTGTAACTACACAGATATAAGAAGAAAACCATAGGAAAATAAATTTCACGATTAACCGAACAAACTCGAATGACAGTATAAAAGCGGCCGCGCAGTACATTGTGCCAACCTTCTAAAATTTGTAGTACAAGATTTAGTTTTTTGAAACAGTCTCACACAAAAGTGTTACATAAAATTATTTATTGGTTTGTAAAAGTATGTAAGCTATATTATATTGAGGATTTGCAAATCTTTTACTTTTAGTCTAGCACTACAGCAGTTTAATAAAGACTACACTATGTATGACTTATGTGTTGTGTTTATGTGACTGACTTCAGTTGCCGCTAATTACTCGTGTGTGAAGTGTGTGTGCGCATTGTTTTTTTTTTTCAGTAATTCAAAGCATTGTATGTATAATCACAACGCGTGTACTTTCTGATTTTAAGGTAAGTTTATAATTATTAATCTGTTTGTTTTTCGATTTAATTAGAGTTATGTCCACAGCTCCTGTACTTTAATTACAACAACATTGTTGCTACAAGGAAGTAAAATTAGTCATAACGGATTTAATAACGGTATCTTTACATCAATTTAAGAGAATTGATTTAATCGATACAGATTCCAGGTGTGAGCAAGCGTTGCAACGTTTAAAATCCAAAATTAAAACGGACCATATTCACATTGAACAGAGTGACGAAGATTCTGAATCTGATGTAATAATGCAGGATTCAGAAATTGAAAGAGATTGTACTATTATTTTTCTTATAACATTTTATGACAAGACTAGAAACTGAAACATTATATATACAGTTACTCGACCGACTTACAATAAAAATGAATATTATTTGCCTGAAATTCATACTACTTTAAAAAGGCTACTCAAAAAACTACCAATGTGGGGTAATGTCATGAACAAACATTATGATGACGCCAAACATGATGCGAGTAGTTCAAATGTCGAAAATCATTTTAAAGATATTAAAAGAATATATTTTAATAAAAAAGACGAACGTATACGCTTAGATGAATTTTTAATCCAACATTATAGTTTTATTAACGGAACAGTAAAACTAAGTTCCAGTGACTATACACATGAATTGGAGGCCAGCAAAAATATTGAACGAGAGCATAAACGCAAATTAAATGATGATTTTGAATTAGAATCTATATTTCAAGATGAGCCCATAGAAGTAGAAAATTGGCGAGGACTTTCTGTCCCTCATAATAAAACCAAATGCATTACATCAAAACCATTGTATATTTTACAGATTAGGTACCCTATTTGTCACATTTGTGGAATAGGTCGTGCAATATTTAATTATCACCTGAATAATTTAATAATTTTCGAATTTCATGATAATTATATTAACAAAGACGATGTTCCCATTAATATTGAATTAAATAACAAAGTTTATTTGATTTTAGCAATTATTGAATTTCAGCCTTTAGGAAACTCGGAAGGTATTGGACATTATAGGGCACATTGCTATAGAATGAACAACAAAGCAGTTGAATGTTATGAAGATGTGTATAGTAAAATTCAAAACGGTAGTAATAATATTATTCCACATACAATCATTTACACGTGTGAATAACATTTAACGTAAAGCACCTGTTTTTCATATTTGACAGCGATTACTTAATTTTGTGTGAACTGAAATATTGTGTAAAATAAGCAAGAATACTCTGTATACATAGATTTAAGTATTTTTTTATATTGTATTTTTTTTATAGTAATAATTTATGTGATTTAAAGTTTGATGCCTACTTTAATCGTACATAACATAAGACAAAAAGCTTCCAAAAATATGTTGTAAATTTATATATTCATTCATTTAAGTGAAAGACCTGTGATTTTGAAGCCTACTGGAGTGATAATACTAAAAACGTACAAAAATAGTTTATACAAGCATACACTTAAGTGAACGATTTGTTATTTTGATGGCTATTTTAATCATAACATAACACGAAAAACATACCAAAATACTTTTTGTATAGGCTTAAGTAAATGATCTGTGATTTGGATGCATACTGTAATGATAACCAGTGATCGGTGTAGGTAGATTGAAATGGGGTCATTGATCCGAAACGTATATATTAATATGGACATTCCTCCGGAATTGGTGGATTATTAAAAAAAACCGGAACTTATGTAGGAATTTTATTCTGCCAGAGTGGAAGGAGTCATTTGATGATTTGCCATCCTCAAAAAAAAGGTAGGAATTGTAATAAAATGCTAAAAATAAAAAAATAAAAGCTTCGATCGGAATTCGATTGTTTTTATTATTCAACAGATAAATAATGAATTAATTTAGTTTTTATACCTTCCTTTAAATTTTGAATTGAGTAGGAATAATATCACTACCAACATTAACAATGTTTAATTGAATCCGGAAATACCGGAATTACTTTCCGGGAAAATGGCTTATCCATGTTATTCTTTCTGTGTGCATTTATGATACAAGTACCAAAAATCAATCTACCTACTCCGATCACTGATGATAACACTAAAAACGTAAAAATAATTATTTATACCATAGACTTAATGGGGAGGAAAACTAACTTTTTATCACGCTAGGTGGCGCATGATCGACTGTCCATCTGTCCAGTGTTGCCAACGTAGGCGATTTATCGCCATTTAGGCTACTCGGGAAGAGAATCGGCGACCAAAAAATAAAAAAGGCGACTGGTCGCCTTTTAGGCTACTTCAGTTCAGGGACAACTAATGAAATTAACTGAATCATAAACGAGTTTCAGAATATAAACGTCACCCACGCAAATTAATGTAAAAGGTTTGCGAAACTGAGAAACTTGGAAAGAAAGCATGGCCACCCTATTTGTTTATGGTTGGTTAGTTTGGGGAATACCCTGAATTAATCTTAGCTATTATGTAACCAAATTTTGGATGCAATGAATTGATAAGTATTCAGTTTGGTGTAAACGGATACCGCAATTATCGTATTATATTGAGTAAATGGTTCAGGCAAATTCCAGTCATTGTTTATCGCTTTCTTTTCGGTTCGTACAGCGTTTGTGTGAAAAGTATTTGTTTCTGCGACAAGAACATGGGAAAACACGGAAAATATGTGAAACATTATCGTGACGAGTGGGAAAAAATACCAGCATTTAAAAGTAAGTAAAGTTAATGGTTTTGTTTACTTAGAGAGCTCTTCCCGATCCCAACTAATTCACACCCCATGACTCATGATGTGGGAATTAGTTGTAGACTGGTGTTAAATATGTGAGTATATATGTACAGAGCGAGGTGTAGTTTTGCGCATGCTTCACTGTGGTTTTCGCAGCACTATGTCTTGGTTTTTTAATTGGTCTGGGGTCCCAGCCCGGTGAAGATGTCATGTGGCCACCGTTAGGCGCGGACCTGCTGGCTGCGAGCTATGGGTAGCTCACCGCCCGACAGAAACTAGGCCTGAAAGACGTGTCGTGTTCTACGCGCGCCTCAAAGAGTTGTCAGCAAAATTGTCGGGACCCACTAGGGGGCCGTTGCCTGCCAATGTTGCGGAATTGTTTGAAAGAGTTATCCCGGCTTCGGAACACGCAGGATAAATGAAGGAACACGGATGCGTTTTTGTCAGTTAAAGTCTGACACAGGGTGTCTCCCGGTTTGCTCTGATCGGGAGGAAGTATTTTTTGAAGAGAAAACTTCTTTAGCATCGTTGTGATTTGAAATTTTATGAAACGAAAAAGAGACAGACACATAAATTCATAAGATTTAACGTGGGAGAAAATGAGATAGGATGCATTATACAGTGTTTCTTATGTCGTGGAAATTTAATAGGGGCAAACGTATATCTTTAAAATTTCGTAAATTTTTGAAGGATTTTTTTTTCTTTTGTAAGGGTATACTTTCTAGTTGGTTCCATTGTTATGAAATCAGGATCTGATGATGGGATCCTAGAGAAAGCCAAGGGGGTGGTTTTTTGGGGGTGGTGATTGCAAATCTGGCATACATTTTAAAATCCAAGATGGTGGATGCAACTTTTTCTCAATCATTCGGTATGTGTATCGTGTAATGGGTTTTTGAGGGTGATGGTTGCAAATCTGGCATTCATTTTAAAATCCAAAATGGCGGATGCAACTTTTTCTCACACATTCGATATGGGTATCGTTTAATAGGTTTTTGAGGGTGGTGATTGCAAATCTGGCATTCATTTTAAAATCCAAGATGGCGGATGCAACTTTTTCTCAACATTTGATATGGGTATCGTGTAATGGGTTTTTGGGGGTGGTGATTGCAAATCTGGCATTCATTTTTAAATCCAAGATGGCTAATGCAACTTTTCCCAATCATTTGATATGGGTATCGTGTAATAGGTTTTTGGGGGTGGTGATTGCAAATCTGGCATTCATTTTTAAATCCAAGATGGCGGATACAACTTTTTCTCACACATTCGATATGGGTATCGTGTAGTGGGTTTTTGGGGGTGACGATTGCAAATCTGGCATTAATTTTGAAGTGAAAACTTCTTTAGCATCGCTGTGATTTGAAATTTTATGAAACGAAAAAGCGACAGTAAAAAGAGACAGACACATAAATTCATAAGATTTAACGTGAGAGAAAATGAGATAGGAAGCATTATACAGTGTTTCTTATGTCATGGAAATTTTATATGGGTCAGCGTATGCCTTTGAAAGGGGTTTGAGTCACTTTGTATGGAGTGGTGGCGTCATTTTTTTCACCCCTTTCGTAAATTTTTGAAGGTTTCACTTCTACCACGTGTGAATTGCACACACTTTTTTTTTAAAGAGATGGGATGATTTCCTTCGCAACAAGCTTTCTTTCACTTTCTGCAAAATGTCAAGAAATACAATCACCAATCAACCCGCACTTGATTAGTGTATAACACTTTGGAAATATGCTAAAAAAGCCAATTTACTTTACAGATTGGCTAACTCGAGCACCTGTTGAATTGACGGAGAGTGGCAAAGGTGAGGCGTTTTGTAAATTATGTGTCACACCACTCCGTGCACACAAAACTGATTTGGAAAAACACTGGAAAACTAAAACCCACAAAGTTAAGGAATTGAGCTTTTCGAGCAAGCAACCCAAGCTTGCATCATTTGGCTATTCTACAGCCACTGACAGTTCCAATGAAAAAAAAATGGACATTAAAATTTCTGCTTTTATTGCTGCTCATAGCTCCATACGCAGCATTGACCATCTATCTGTCAAAAGTATTAAAAACCTGTGGGACAGGAAGTCCTTTTGAAAACATTCTATTACATAGATCAAAATGTTCTGCCATAATAAAGAATGTCCTTGAACCAGCCCTACTTAAAGAGCTTTTAGAAGAAGTTGGTAACCAAAGTTATTCGATAATACTGGATGAGTCCACCGATGTTACAACAGAAAAGTACATGGCATATTGCATCCGCTATTACAATACAAAACTGGAAAAAATAGTTGTAGATTTTTTAGGCTTTCAAGAAGTATTCGAAGCAACAGCTGATGTGCTTTATAAATCATTCAAGAGTTTTTTTTTCTAAAATTGGTTTGAATCTTGAAAATCTAATTGCAATAGGAACCGATGGAGCAAGTAACCTTTGTGGAAAACACCATTCCCTTTTTACTGTTTTACAAGCAGACATACCTCATTTACAGCTGTTGAAGTTTGTGTGCCACTCCCTTAGTTTATGTGCATCTAAAGCGTGCACTGAATTACCATCTTGCCTGGAATACTTACTTAGAGAAACGAGAAATTGGTTTGCCCACAGTCCATTGCGAATGAAAGTCTATCAGACCTTATTTGAAACTATTAACGATGGCAAAAAACCCTTGAAACTACCTCAACTATCTGCAACTAGATGGTTGGCATTTTATGCAGCTGTTAATACTAATATTGACCAATGGGTTGAGCTGAAAACTCACTTTAATATGGTGAGATCATCGGAAGAGAGATGTTACACTGCAAGGGAGCTTGCTGGCATGTATAATGATGACACAAATTTATTATATTTGTTGTTTCTATCTCTATATTAAAAGAAGTTACAAAAGTAAATGTTATTTTTCAAGCAAGTGATGCAAATATCACAAAAATATACAGCGACCTCCGAATTCTTCTAGTTTCCACTGCAAGACGTATTTTCAAACCAGTATTTCTGAGAGGTCGAAGTCTGCCAGAAAACGCCTCATTAATAATGCTTCATGAATCGGATATAGCAGCTGTTAGTCGAGCATTAGAAAAAGCCGATGCAACCTTTGAGAATTCGTTGCTTCCACTAGACTCAATCGATTTCGGGGAAAAGTTTAATGATTTACTTTTAAAAAAGACTGTTTCAGCCATCAAAGCCAAAGAAATCAAACAGCGATGCACTGCTTTTCTCGTGCGTTTAATAAAGGAACTAGTTAATAGGCTACCACTAAATGTATCAGTGGTGGAGAAAATTGAATTTTTGTCACCCAGCCATGTTTGCCTCTCAGCTAGAAGACCAAACATTGAAGACTTTCCATGGCAGTTAGGTGGACGTGGACCTAATATTAACCGGGAAGCTATTATGAACCAATGGCTTGCACTAAGTACGATGCGCATCGAGGAAATAATCGGTACAGCTTGTCCCAATGATATTATATTTTTTTGGGTACAGGTGTTGAAAATGCAGAATGCTGGAGGGAGTCCCATGTTCAAAGATTTAGCGGAGTTTTCTCTACGATGTCTTTCATTACCTTTGAGTAATGCCGTTGTTGAAAGAATTTTCAGCGTAATGGGTACGGTAAAAACAAAACTAAGGAACCGAATGCAACTACCCATGCTGATCGCCATTCTCAGAATTCGAATTCACATGAGTGTAAGAAATATATGCTGCAACAGCTTTCAACCAAGCAATCACATGATTAGTTTACATGCTGGCAGAAAAATGTACGTATCCAGTGGAGCTTGTGCCAGTACTAGCACAGCATCTATAACATCTCCCACTGATGATGATGACGGTGAAAGTCTTATAAATGCATTAGCATTGATAGCAGATGACGAAGCTGTGTGATATTGTACTTCTTCGTTTCTTCGTGTCTTCGTTTCTAGTGCTTTTTTTTAAGAAATTACAAATAAATTGATTTTCAAATACATTTTTATTTTATTTATACTGATATTTTAGGCTACAAACTTAGGCTACCGTTGCCTGAAATTCGGCTATATTAGGCTACTTAAACTGTGAAAAATGGGCGACATCAGGCCTCAGGTTGTTGGCAGCACTGCATCTGTCATTGATTTGACATAACGAACGATTGTCAAATTGTATGGATTTGTTGTTTACTTTTCACGTGTTATTTATTTTGGATTAAAATGCCTAAATGTTCTGCTTTAAACTGCAAAAATAAAGGGATTCATCTGTTCCCTAAGGATGCTACACGAAGAAAATGCCGGGACCTAAAAGGAAATCTGTTGTTTGGGATGTATTTGAATCACCAGTGAATGGACATGCTAAGTGCAAACAGTGTTCAGTTTTGTTATTAATTAATAGAAATACTTACTTTATTTATGTTACGAAAAATCCTAAATACATAAAATATTAATAAATGATAAATAAATACTTTTGTTTTATTTAAATTCTACCTACTTTAATTATAATGGTCCCCATACATATTTATGCTGAATCTGTTCATTTTTTTTAAATATTGTTACGAAAACAAATCATTTACTCAGTTTCATTTCACCCAGTTAACTCGAGTTACTTAACTCGAGTTGAACTCGAGTTACGTGAATTTCAACTCGAGTTGTGTTTATTCCGAGTTGGTTCATCAGTTCATCACTAATAAACAATGTACCAAAGAGAATAATTATACAATATAATACCTTGCAATGTACTGTATTGTCCACAGAGCACCTATAAATGTACAGTCGTTCAGAGCGCCATCTACAAACAGCTTTGCGTGTGGCTCCCCATTAAACGATCTGTGTTTTTTATGCCTACTTTAGTTTAGTTATTGTGTTATGTTATGTATGATTACATAACATAACACAATAACTTCCAAAAATACTTTGTACATGTAGTAAATACAACATAGACTTAGTGAAACATCTGTGATTTTGATGCTTATTATAAATATTAAGTATTTCAGTAACCCGTTGTATAAACATTAAAAACTTACTTATATACTTGTCTTTATACATAGACTTAAGTAAACGATCTGTAAATCTGTTATTTTGACGCTTACTTCGTAACAACACTATAAATATACAAAAATACTTTGTACAATAACGTATGTGTAAGATCTGTTATTTTGATTCCTATTTTAATCATAACACAGAAAACTAATGATTTAGGTAATGGTTGCATGGTTTGAGTAGCCGAAGAGCTCTCTACCAGCCTCTTAAATAAAACTGTGCATAGCTTTAATTGAAAGATTGTGATTTTGATACCCACTTTTATCAATAATAACACTTAAACATACGAAAATACTTTTTCAATTAAAAGCTTTAAAGATAAATACTTAACACTTTCTTGTTTCAAGTATACATACCTCTTAAATGGTTTGCACAATTTGATAAAATAGAGAAAGGTGCCACCGCCGCCGCGCGCCGACGCCGTGGCGATGTCATATCGCCATTCCAAATAATAATATTCATAGGTCTAAGTCATTACTTAGACCTATGAAATTACGGCTACGTTGTAATGAAAAACAACGGTAAGTGGTAAAAGTGCTGTTATACTCATCATACATAATAGATCTTATAAGGCCATGAGAACCATAATATCGGTAAGTATGGAGTTATGTTCAGAATCTACAATCAAACTTTATTAACATTATGTTTGTAATAAACTCGTCAATAAAGTCACTACTCTCTGATAACTCTCTACGTTACATATAAAAGTAAGTAAATAGTTATTTAAACCATTTGTACGCAACTGTACCCATCAAAATTTAATTATAATACCACAAATTTAAGAAGGTTGGCACAATGTACTGCGCGGCCGCTTTTATACTGTCATTCGAGTTTGTTCGGTTAATCGTGAAATTTATTTTCCTATGGTTTTCTTCTCATATCTGTGTAGTTACAAGGACTTTTCACCTGAAACTTAAAGCATAAGCAATTGAATAAAGGTACATATTATTTGTCGAATCATAATTTCCGTCACTTAATAATAACTCATGTATTGGAGTATTACATTTTAGCGTAGCCAGATTTTAATTAAAATGGAATAGCTCTCTGAGGAGTTGGAATAGATACATCTAATTTCGCATGATGCTTTCTGTTCATAAAAGGTACAAACCACCATAATTGGTAAGTTTCTAGGCTTTCTCATTGAAGCGCAAGGACCGATTTTAGGGTTTTTGAATATCAATTTTTTATTTTCCGACGGTGTCGATTATAGAAAAAATAAAATTGCACAGCATAAGCACAAATTAGGACCCACCATATTAAAAAAAATCGTAGTTGTATGTCATGCCGTTTGAGAGGTACAGCAATTTGCTAAACGTTACCCCAGCGGCATCTTGAATAACTCTGAAACCTCAACACGCACAAATTTAATTTCTTGGGCACATTTAGGCACAAATCTGATCTATCTAAGTAGCTAGTTTATACTCAGCTACGACCACCGGTTAAAAAACATGCCGCTGGGGTAACGTTACTCCAGCGGAATCTGTTTTTCGTGAATATCTTTGGATCGGCTGGACGCACAAATTCTAAATTTCGGGCACATTTACACGAGATGGGGTACTAATTATCTTTCAAGCCGAAATCCTGAAAATCGACAACATTCCGCTGGGGTAACGGACACAAAATTATTAGCAATAATACATGTATTACGTAGCGAGAAACCCTTACCATAAAGCTTGTATGAGGTCAACATGTTCGTCATAGTTATAAGGTGGATCTTCTGCGATACGCCGCTCCAGTTCCGTCACTTTCCTCTCTAAGATCATATCTTCATCTTCATCCTGAAATCAAAATGTTTGCATTATTTATCAATAATCTCTAAATAATATGAAACAATCACTTTTTCCTCTGTTTCTTCTTCGCAACCCTTAGCAGACTTTGTTAAAATTTCAATTTATAGAAAAGTGATGAATAAATTAAAACCTGTGCAAGGTTGGACATTCCACTGCCCCAGAACGCAAGGGCAACTACTTAGTAGAAGTCTGACACTCCTTTGTGCCCCACCCAGTGCTGGAGGAGTCATCAGATTATTAATTTCATTTATAATTGAATTAACTTTATTACTTTCTGAATATTTTAATGAAGCATAATGTTTATTTTGTAAAATATATAGATGCTAAGCTCCTTAAAAATACATATTACAACAAGAAAACAGGACTTACGAAAGTACATATAACTTTCATAATATCTCGTTAGGGAATAATTAAAAGATTAAAAGTAGTTCAATAGATGGATGATTGTTTTCATTCCAATATACCTTCACACTACCTCTCTATACATACCTAAATAATAAGCACTATTCATACAACAGTTTTTAGAATACATAAAATTTTGCTGTAATGTTTTTATCTGTATATTGCAATTTAGTTTTATATTATAAAAAACATTACTTTATTTTTGACAATAAGTTCTGTTCTGTACTATGTAGAGAATGCTCTGAACAATTTTCTTGTTAAAAAATTTAGTCAGAACCTATACGAAACACTTGTGTGATGGAATCCTGTCGTAATTTTAAGTAGACTTTTATGTTTAACTAGCTGTGGCCCGCCACTTCGTTCGCGTGGGACGTTTTTCCCGTGTATATCCCGATCCCGTGGGAAATTCCAAAAATTCTTTCTTGGTGCTCCCCTGTACACCCGAAGGAACATACATGCCTCAGTTTCTTGTGCCCAGTAGTTTCAGCTGTGCGTTGTCTGTCAGTCAGTAACGAAAGTGTTTTATAAATATAGTTATATAAATTCTTAAAGCGCTCTCTTGAGCAGCATACAAACACATGTGTATTGAATCCAAAAAAAAAATCTATATTCCAAAGGACATTTTACAAACGGTCTTGGGTTCACCTATTTATTCATGATAGAAATGCTTTTTTTGTTTTATTTCAAGTAGAAACACGTTCTGCAAATCTCGCAGACAGTAGATTTCTTTCAAATGTTTTCCTTGTACAGCTGTTTGCTGTAGGTTGATCATAAATTATGTTTATGATAATTTCTGTGATTCTACACAGGGACTAAGATAATATACTCTTTATTGTACACTGTACTGTAACAAATAAGGACGTTTTTTTCTCGGTGGGAAAATTATCGAATGACTTCTCCCGCTCTGGGTTAAGGGGAAGAGGGTGTCAGACTTCCACTGACTAAATACCCACCCTGTTCCATCAGCTGCCCTTAAGTTCCAGGGCCGCGTTATCTTGTTAGAACATTTCCGCAACCCCGGCGAACAGATAAGGACGTACCAATTAAAAAAGGTGATACAATGGGTGTTCTTAATGCCAAATGCGATGTTTTACAGACAACCTTTAAATGGATTTGACACAGAAGCAGAAAATAAATATGTGGGTTGTTCATGGTGTACTATTTACTCATTTAAAATACAAATTTAATAAACTACGTATTCAAAACATATAAATATGTAGTACACATAAAAAGCTAGGTTGTATGATTATTCATAATAATAATTATGAGAGAGATGAGTTCTTTTACCAAGTGTGGAACCCAAGTCCAAAAGAAGTAATATATTTCAGACGAATTTAACCTCTGGATTAATTATGGATTTAGGCCTGCCAGATCGTTTCTATCTTAATTTTTCCCAGTTTCTTGATTTTTGGGAAGACTGTTGTCTACACTTCACAAGAAATTCGAAGCTATTGTGCGATTTTTCGTTAACTAGCCTTCCCACATTGAGTATAAATAGTGCTTTACTGTTCAATCATGATTCACTTGCTTTTTGTCAATTTCACAAGTAGCTATATTCATAATCTTTTTATGCTTGTTCTTTAAAGTAATTAAATAGGGTAAAAACATGCCATATAATATGTTGAATGAATCCCCCCAATACAAACACATAAAAATAGACTGATAAACAGTAAACACAACCCCTCTAAGTTGTACAACAGTCAGGTAACGATAAATGAATTGGAGTAAGTCCATTCTCAATATTTATTGTAATTTCATTCTCAATATTTTAAAGGTCAAAACACGTGATGTGCTCAGTAACGCGGGCTGGCTCGTTTGGCAAAGGTCGGGGAGGGTTGACGTTACAAGTACGCGGACGTCGCGATGGGCCTCGTCGGCGACGGCGAGGCCGGAATACGGAACGCGTTTTGTTTGTGTTTCTTTAGGGTGCTAGTTTCCCTACTGCTCTCTTATCGGATTGTGGTGGGATCGTCGGGTTCATCTAGTCTAGGATGAGACGCGGACGACGAACCCGGGAAATTTTTGAGGGTGTGTATCGGGCGGCCGAACAAACAAAGCCAAAAATAACTTCAATTTTGGTAGTCGGTGTTATTGGTTTTGTTTTCTATTTTTCACACCGCTTTCCCAAATTAAAGTTATTTTTGGCTTTGTAGTGTTTTGATATGGAAGTTTTATTGAATGCTAATTTTTTTTTTACGCTTTTTAGTAGGCGGTTTGTAATTTATCTAGTTACAAAAGCCAAAATGTCAACTACTTATCACCTTTTACAAAATATTGCTTTTCCCGATGCAGAGCCGTTAATTATTTAGGAGTTCTCCTGGTACTTCACCATCAGCTCTATTTCACCATATACATTCTCCTGGTACTTCACCATCAGCTCTATTTCACCATATGCATTCTCCTGGTACTTCACCATCAGCTCTATTTCACCATATGCATTGTGACGAGCATAAAGTGCTTAACAGTATTCAAGTAATCGAATCGCAATCCACGAAATACTTATTATTGAGTAGTTTCGGTGGCCATCTGTGGTCTTCATCATCAGTTCCACTTCCCCAAATGGTGCTTTTCGAGAGCAAATGCACAAGTTACTATAAGAAATACCCAAAACGCTATAGGTGTGTAATATTTGAAGAGTTCCCTCGATTTCTTCATGATTCCACCATCAGATCCTAAAGTGATTACAATGGGAGCAACTAGAAAGTATACCCTTTCAAACTAAAAAAGAATTTTCCAAATCGGTCCAGCCGTCTTCGAGATATGAGGTAACGTACATATAAAAAAATTCAAGACGAACTGAGAATCTCCTCCTTTTTTGAAGTCGGTTAAAAAGACAAGTAAAAGGCAGATGCAAAGATGATGAATGCACATACGGCAAGAACAGCATATATACATTAAGTAGGTACATCTAACGGCTTTGAGGTACGTAGAGCATTGCACCTATGTCCCTATTTATCAGTCTTATCCAGAGAGTATTTAACCTAGAGAGCTTATAGGCCGATTTCTTTGAAGAACACAACTCACCAATACGGGTTGGGAGGCGAGGAAAAAATGCGCTACTGCAATTGGTCAGTTCAAAGTCAAGCTTCATAGATATGCCGAGTTAGGGATTGCTCTACTTGATTGAGGGAAATTTATCGATATCGATAAAATGAAGTTTAACATTATAAAATTACTCAATAAAATCACATAATAATATTTAATCATTATCAGTCTCAATTACAAAAAGAAAAACAAGTATGCTGTTATTATTGATTTTTAAAATGAATTAATTTGGTAAATGTTTTTCGTATTAAAGTTTTAGGGTCCTGATTGTTTTTGCTAAAAAATGATAACCGAGCGTCTACATATTTCTGAATTATGCATCTTGCTAATTCAATCAAATGATTGGTAGTTTCTATTTCATATTGATGAAAATTAATATCCGGGAATAAATTATACCCAATCAGTGATTTTAAAACCGATCTCATGAAATAATTGGAATTATATTTCTGAGACAGCACTTTCGAACCACTCTCGTTGATCGCCCTTTTAATATAAATTTCACAACGACGATAAATTTCTATTACTGTGGTGGATCCGTACAATAACTTGTTTTAGTGTCTTTTTGAAATTGTAAGGCGTTTTGATTTGTAACACCAATCAACGCTCCAATACAAGTTAGGCATTTTATTTGCTTTATCAGAGCATGGACAATGTAGCCGGCCATATATTATTTTATATTTTATTTTTTTATATTAATTTTATATTCCATAATAAATATATTTTCATTAAAATTAGATGTGTCAACAACTGTAGCTTCAGCAGGCACTAGGTAATAATTATTTTTTGGTGGTGCTCACCACCATTAGACGATTTATCTAATGACTCTTCCCTCCTACATACACTTAACCCGTGGACTCGACATCGAAACAAAGGAACCTGTTTCTTTTTTCTGAGTGGGAAAATCATCGAATGACTTCTCCCGCTCTGGGTAAAGTGGAAGGGAGTGTCAGACTTCTACTGACTAAAAACCCACCCTGTTCCTTCAGCTGCCCTTAAGTTCCGGGGCCGCGGTATCTCATAGAGACCATTACCACATTCCCGGAACCAAAGTAACTAACGAGGGCGATATTGTAATGCAAAGGTCCAAGTTAATTAATATTAGACTCCGTCATACTATTTGAAGCCTAGAAAGATTGGATATAGGTATCTTATATTATTTTGACTTTTCTCAACATTATATCAATAAAAACCAAACTAGAAACCAATATTGCCTAGTAACCTTATCCATCCACTTTTCTTTTTAATATGGAATCTTGGGAAATCTAAAATGAAAACATGCATGTCACACAGAAGAAAAAATATCAGAACTTTCTCTTTTTTAGGGTTCCGTAGCCGAATGGCAAAAAACGGAACCCTTATAGTTTCGATATGTCTGTCCGTCTGTCTGTCTGTCTGTCTGTCTGTCTGTCTGTCTGTCTGTCCGTCCGTCCGTATGTCACAGCCATTTTATTCCGAAACTATTAAAACTATACATGTGAACCTTGGTAGATAGATGTATTCTGTAAACCGCTTTTCAATTTTAAAGAAAAAAAAATAAAAAATATTTAAAATAAAGGGGGTCCCCGTACATGGAACTAGAACTGAAAATATTTTTTTACATGAAACCTTTGCGTGTGTAGTATTTATAGACAGATCTTTAAAAATGATATAAGGGTTTCTAGAACCACTTTTTCATAAAGTCAATCGTTTAAAAGATAAAGTCCAAAAAGTCAAGTCTTCCAAACTGGTAAAATGTGTGTCTCCCCCCTCTAACTTCTATAATAATGGACTGAAAAATCTAAAAAAGATATATGTCTGTAGATCTTAATGTAAACTTTCAACCAAAATTGATTTGAACGAAATCGGCTCAGCAGTTTTTGAGATACAGCATATTTTCTAAAACCACAAATATAACTTTGTAATTCATACAAACACTATGAAAAACAAAGTTTTTTAGCGTAGTTGTAAAAATGTAAATAAATAAGCTAGTTTTAAGAAATTTTAAGTTTATTTTTATTCGTCAAATAAATATACATAATTATTATATTATATTATTATAGTTACTACGGAACCCTTCATGGGCGAGTCTGACTCGCACTTGGCCATTTTTTTTAAAGTCGGTTAATGTAGATAGGTATTTTATGACAACTATCTGAATTGAATTACAAAAAAATAAGTTTAATTTTATAATTATCGATATCGTATCCAGCCGTTATAGGTAACAGCACAGATTTTTACGATAAAAATACAGATGAAAAGACAGGGATAAAAGAATTAGAATTTCTTCATGTAAGAAAGAGACATTTCCAAAAGACATCAACGCGCGACACAATTTTGTCCTTGACCACCCAAACCACCATTTTAAATGGACCTCTGCGGTAGCTTATAATCGGATTAAATCGCACTAATAATACAATACTGTTGTAACTCAAAATGTGTGTTTTTTGAGAATCGACGAAAATGTATATTTCACTTCCTGTTATAGATTATTAAAAAAAATGTTCTATAAAAGGTTTATTAATAAAATTAAAGCAATTAAATATTTCCCAATAATTAAAAAAAATACGGATAGTTAATTAATAGCCAATTTTTGAGTTAAGACTATATTGCTTGAAAAAAGCTTTAAGAAAGATGAATTATTTTTAGTTGTGTAATTATTGTTCAATCATTTGGAATTGCTACAATCTAAAGGTGACTTTTTTATGGTTTTGAGTAACATTTTTATTGTTAAAACAATTTTTTATTCAGTTTTAAGTTATGTAGGTACCTCAAACACAATCACTTTCAATCGAGGGTTAGGAAATTAATAAATAAAATTGGACAATCAAGTAAAATCAGTCGAGAAAACTTTTATTCATATTATAAAACATATTTAAAATGTTATTTAAACATAATGTACTCATTAAAACAAAAAAACAAAAAAACAACAAACTAAACCTTCCAAAACACAATACAAGATCTGGGGTAAGAGTTAAACACAGCACACTGCTCTGCTTGAGGAACTCAACAACGAGCTCCACATAACGAAGGCAGTTAATGACCAGGTGCCCAAACAAATCGTCTTTGACAAAAAATACAGAATCCAACTGTACGAGGATCACCGCTGCGAGGGGCTGTGTCCCTCTGAGGTGCGTGTCTTCACTGATGGTTCCAAAACAGGTACTGGTACGGGTGCAGGAGTCTTTTCGGAGGATCTCAACATTCGTATAGCGAGACCTTTGGGGGTCTACAACACAGTGTTCCAGGCCGAATGCCTGGGAATCTCACTGGCAGCTTCGGCCATCATAAACAGGGAAGTTGAGGACCACTCAATACGTATACTTTCGGACAGCATGGCGGCCCTGCAAGCACTGAACAGCCACACAGTTAACTCCGGGCTGATCTTGGAGTGTCACAATCTCCTTAACCAGGTTTGTAGACACAACAATATAACCATTCACTGGATCAAAGGACACAGCGACTCCCGAGGCAACGATGCAGCGGACGAACTGGCTAGAAGGGCGTCGAGTATGGCGATTATGGGACCCGAACCCATTGCACCACTCCCCTTCGGTTATCTGCGTCACCTGGTAAGGAAACGCACCAGAGACCTACACCACAAACTATGGGAGGACATGGTGAGTGCAGGCAGGCTAAAAAGGCTCTCCCGACCCTTGATGGCCGCTTGTCGAAACAGGTCCTTAGACTATCTAAACCGCAATTGCGGCTGGTGACAGCCGCCCTTACCGGTCATGGATCATTTAATAAACACCTCTATCACAGACAGCCCACTCTGCAGAGCCTGCATGGAGGAGGACGAAACAGCAGCACACCTGCTACTGAGCTGCCCTGTAGTCGCGGATTACAGGACTAAATACTTCGGCAACCCAGGTACCCTCCGAGAAATGGTAAGCAAAACAAGGGCGTTGCTCGCCTTCCTGGAGGAACTGGCATGGATTGAGTGAAGAGAAATCTTACCCTTACGCAAAATACGCGCATGGTCGTGGAGTTGCGGATACCTGCCCGACATACAACACAATACAATTTTTTTTTTTGCATGAAAAGGAATCGACTTCAATAAACCATAAAAGCACTAAAAAGTTAAAAATAATACTATAACCTACCTATATTAATAAACATAACCTAACCAACGATTAACCTATAATAAAATTTAACATTTTTTTTTTTTGGAGTCAGTAATGAAGTCGAAGAATTCAAAGGGAGCAAGATTTCTTCAACAGGTTCCTCGTTTTCCTTCTCCTGGTGATTGTGTGGCGTTGATTTTGTCGCTATACCAACAAGCAATCGCCCACAGTGCATAATTAATCTAAAAAAATATTATAATAAGTAAAACACCTTTACTATTGAACCTATGTCACCTAGAATGCAGTAACTCGAAATTTAGAAAAAATACGTTGTTAGTAGAGTATTGTTAGTAGTTACTTTAACATGTTCGAATGCGTGATTTTAAATGCTATGATTAACCAATAAGTATTTGTTTAAATATTAAGAAATTATCACAAAAAAACAGCTAATACAAATTCTTCACCAATACTGTGTTATGTCTAAAATTACTTAATAAACCACCAAGAATGATGTAAGTAAAAATATTATTTTGAATCGCAATTTTACGAATCAATAATAGTGTAACAACTACAAATACTTCAAGTGTAAGTTACGTTTCAATCAAATAGAATGTATTAACTCGAATTAATAGTTAAACTTGTACATACCTGATTGAGCAATAACGTTCCAATTTAAATTAATGCGTTCTAAAACACAAAGCGGCACGTCCCTCCTAGCCGAGTTTTGATCGTAACTAAAGATGATACATTATTCGGTGGCAGATTATGACGGTTGGTCATCATGAATAATGACTCATGGTGCCATATCTTATTTGTTTTTTGTACTATTCCAACGACGGTATTATTGACGCGTAGGGAATTGAATTTTACGATTGAATATGATGTTATCTGAAATTTGACATTTTTTGAGTTACTGCAATATTGTATTATTAGTGCGAAATGATAAATAATTTTCATATTATTTCATTACTGATGAATAGTTATGTCATCCATTTGGTATCTAGATGTCTGGGAATGTTTTCCACACCACTTCAACGTGCATGAAAGCATTATTATGCGTTATAAATTGGATACAAAAATTTAAAATTTGTAATTGTTTAGCATGCACACAGGCCTAATACTTGGTCACAACTTGGTCACAACTAAAATGGTTCGTGTATCGTAGCCAATATATAGGAGCAAAAACTCGCATAGTTTTCGTGCGTCGGGGCAATGTATGTGCAATCAAGTGGTTTTCAAATCAGTGGTCTTATCAGACGGGCATAGATGATACATATATTTACTGCAGACGGGTTAGTTGACCCCTGTTTCGATAGATGGCGTTGGCGTCGAATTAGAAGTCGCAATGGTTTCGTTACAGCGCGTGGTACATATAGCTTACTTGTTTTTAATTGCTTACTTCAAAGTCCGGTTAAGTAGACTCACAGCCTTAGTGTGCTGATCTACAAGTGGCCCTACCTAAAAAAAAAAATAATTGCTTACTAACGTTGCTTTCAATAAACAAGATGTACCACTAACCTTTAGTGCTTATTTTTGGAAAGGTTGAGCACTTCCCGTGTTTGACCTATAAAATATTTAGAATGAAATGATGAAATAGACAGTAGACATAGGCGTTTTCGTATTTAGTTGCAAACGGATTTGTAACCGATATTCAGTTTTCATATCGATATCGAAAACCGTTTCCAGATATCGATATCAGTAGTAGACGTGAGTCGTAACGTGTTTTAGGCGTAATCGGTTATACGTAGTTTCGTGGATATGAGTAACTGGTTTCAAAAACGATTATTTTTGTAACTAGTTACTCCTTTATAGAAGTATTAGTTTTGTGGTATGATTACGGAAATGTATCGGCTTATACCTACCTCCTACCTCTACCTAGTATAGGTGTGTTATTTAGTTTTGTATTATGTTATGATTATCTTAGAATAACAACGCATAGAAGGATAGTACGAGTGCAAAAAGTGAGGCAACTAAAACTTAGCCATTTTTGGCTAACTTTGCTCGACGAGCCGTCAGTATTCAAGGTCACATTCTGCCGAACAGAGCTATCGAGTAAATAATTTAAAACGACCGTTTGTAGCGTAAAGGGATGTCATAGTCCTTCAGGAAAACAAAAAACGTGTAATCAAATTACATTTCACAAGTAAATACTTACATTTTATACATTATATTTAAGTAAATCGACCATCAAACAAAAATTCTAATAACCTAACTTATCACAATTCAATGTTGCTATGCGTGAGGAAAAAAATACCCATATTGATTTCTTTTGTGCATATTTTTGTTTTAAAAAAATATAGTTTTGGCGGCAATTATGTATGCGTCAAACTAAACTATATTTATTTATACCTACAGTGTTTTATAACTAAAAGTTACTGTTAGTTCGAAGAGTGGCATCATAAAGATGACAATTTTATTGATTAAGATTTTGGTAAAACTTTCCTTTATGGCCCGTCGATTTTTGGGTCGGGGTGGGAGGGGAGGGGTGAAGGGGGAGTAGTGCTTCCTCCCTGTACCATCCCCCCCGCGCAACCCCATGGTTATGGTGATATCCATAGTTAAAGTTTTTAGGTTAGAATAAAAATTTCAGAAAAAATTAGTATTGTTTGGCAGGAGGAAGGTAGTGGGAGTGGAGTGATGGGGCAGGGGGTGCTCCTCTCCTCCCCGGCATTATTCCAACAAAAAGGTTTTCAAAAAACTCCAAAGTTGGCTAAAAGGTGTAGTCTGAGCCCCGCGAAGCGGGGCTCAATGGTTTAAAAGACAATAACCACGAAGGTGATGTCCGGGTCTGTTCGCTCGCTGCGCTCGCTCACTAGACCCGGCCATCCCCTTCTAACCTAATCTGTCCGAGTCGGGTTGCCCCAAGTCCCGAGCTCGCTTCGCTCGCTATTGCATCCTAACTTCTCCTAGTAACTGTTGGAACTACCAGGAATATTATTTATCATATATTGCGTACTATTTCCCAATTTGTATGGAAACTTTAAATATTATATCTCGTAAGCCGTGAATTTCCGCAACTTTAAAATTTGTAATAGATTTCTATGTATTTATGAGTATAGGAACGTCCAAATCAATGTTCATGTTCCGTTCCACAGTGTAAACAAAAATTCGTAATAGTTTTGTGTAAAAACGTCAACGTAATTACATAATACAGCACAGCTATAATGCCCACTAATAACACACCAAATTTAATATGTGAAAATAAAATTTTTTTCGTTAAAATATGACATAAAATTGAACAAAATACACTTCTTCTGTCAATGGAACGTGAAATGTCAATTTTGACGTCTACCATGACAATAAATAACCTAAAAATTTGCAAATGGCGTGCTATTTTTCAGTATTAAACGAAACTTTAAAAACTTTTATCTCGTAAACAGTGAATTTGCGCAACTTAACAATTTGTAAAAAGCTTTCTATTTATGAGTACTATTTACAGTAAAACTATGAACTTCCAACTCAACGGGCCATAAAGGAAAGTTTAGTCAAGACTTTTTTCATTTAAGTAATGTTCTCAATAATATTTTTCTATTTCATAAATACAACACATACTTTTAATTGATATCAAACGAGATTTTTCAAGCAATTAATACATTTCTATAATATCATTATAACACATTACACATCAAACATTCTAAACGCAATAAACGATATCTCATTTCGTTTACCTTCCGTAAATATATGTCATATAAGTCATATTACATGAAAAAACATCATCTTATTTAGTTTCATAACATAAAATACTTGATTTGATCCAGCAACATAATAGTGCGTTTTCCCATTTTTGTGGCAATGGTACTGGTAATGGTATCACTGAAAGCTATATTTGTGTGCGTTTGAAGAACGTAGACACATTCGGCTCACGCACACAAAGAAAATAAAGTGGACACACGAAATCGCTCGTGTTTTGTTCTAGACGCCTCTTCTATGCGTTGTTATTCTAAGATGATTATGAATAAGTTATAGAGTATTATAGTAATATATGTATGTTATGGTTATTGATTATGTGTGTAATTAAAGCAGGTATATAATTTCATTTTAAAGTTATTTATGATTTTTTTTTAAAGAGAATACAGGCGTGTTTAAAAGTTCATTTGATTTTATTTACATTTTTTTTTCTATTTACAGTTTCGATTTTACACATTTTATATATATATATATATATATATATATATTATATTTAGCTTGATTACGTTTGAACACCATATCACAAGAAGTTAAAAACAAAAAAAAAATACACTGTTAAAAGTTTTTAAGAGCTCAGTTAACAAATTCGAGACAATAATCACCCATTGCACTTGTTACATAACTGCCTATATTTAAAATAGAAACACGGTCTAGGTTGCAATTTCTTCGAAAAAAAAAACAACAGTATCATAGTGAACCTTAACTCTTTCTAATTACGTATAAATTCGCTTAGACATTATGCAATAAAAAAAAGATGCACCGAATACTATATTGCCGTCTCTCTTTATCTTGCGTGTAAGCCATGTCTATCCTGAAGAGACTACTTTCGTTGCTCGAGTCGTATTACGTTACGTATAATCATTTCTGTTGAACATACTGTGTTGAATGCAGGAACGAATGAACGTTACGCTTACGCGCCAATCTTTGAGTGTCAACCTGTTACTAAAATAATCGTTATACTTTTGTCCACGAAACTAGTTACGCGATTATCAGCCTCGTAAGCAGTTACTTAAACCGATTATGTTAAATAACGCCCACGTCTAATCAGTAGTAGAGATGGGTTGTACTAGGCAAATTTGGGACTAGGTGCACCTATTCTTAGTATTTAAAAATACGTGATCCAGATACCTATTCCACCTAGTACACCTAGTCCACCTAGTCCCTAGTCCACCTGGTATCAATTATTAGTAATTCATCTAGTTACAAAAGCCTAAATGTCAACTTCTTATCACCTTTTACAAAATATTTATTTTCCCGATGTAGGGCCGTTAAATGTTGAGGAGTTCTCCTGGTACTTAACCATCAGCTCCACTTCACCATATGCATTGTGACGAGCATAAATTGCTTAGCAAGCATATTCAAGTAATCGAATCGCAACCCATGAAATACTTATTAGCCATCTCGGGTCTTCATCACCAGTTCAACTTCACCGAGTGGTGTTTTTCGAGAGCAACTGCACAAGTTACTATAAAAATACCCAATTCGCTGTCGGTGTGTCTATAATATTTGAAGAGTTCCCTCGATTTCTCCAGGATTCCATCATCAGATCCTGATTTCATCACAATGGGACCAACTAGAAAGTATACCCTTTCAAACAAAAAAAGAGATTTCCAAATCGGTCCGGCCGTTGTCGAGTAATCGGGGAACATACATAAAAAAAGATTCCGACTAACGGAGAACCTAGCTCCTCCTTTTTTGAAGTTGGTTAAAATATAATACTCACAAACTAAACTGACCCACTCAAAAGCGAGAACAAAAAAAAACCAACTTCAAAAAAAAAAGTGTAAAGTCACAAATTACTTTAATTTTGGAAGTCGGTGTCAAAAACGAGAATACCAAACCAAAGACACCGACTACTGAGATTAAAGTTATTTTCACTTTACAGTGTGTTTTTGGAAGGCTGTTTTATTTTTTGTTAAAAAGTTTTTTCGTTGAGTTTGTTTCTAACCCGATTGAGTTGGTCGGGGCTCAAGTAAAGGGGCAAGTCGTTAAACTTACTAACTTATTATTAAAAAAAACGATACTTGATTTTATTACTGTTAAGTTTCGATAGTGGCACATCACTATTTAAGAACTGCAAAAAAACTCTTAGATTAAAAAACATACTGCAGTGTATACTGTATTTTAATAATTGGAAATCCTTATTACTATGTATGGGTGACCATATCGCCGGTCGGAATCATTACCGGTACAATTCAAATTATGATGCACTTTAAACGTTTTTATACACGTAATTTGTGTCTGGTTTCACTACATAATTTAAATAATATAAAATTACGTTTTTAAAGTATGTTATTATTAATTAATTATAGCACAACACTATTAAAAAAAAACTTACATTAAATGCATTGCACAACGCCAGCTTCGGAAATCGCAAAGAATATACACAATGTTAGCATGAATAGGGTAGTCGAATAAAACTCGGACAAAATAAAAAAGTATGTCTACCCTACTCAACGTTTTCCTCAAGGATTGTAAAAAAATATTTATCTTTTTAAGTATAACACTTACAGGAACGACTGATTCGTCAAATTTTAGTACAACTTTTTTCACAATTTCTGATGTATCTACCTTCAACCTATTAGTTTTGGTTTACTAAATATAGTTCAAAATAATGATCTCTCAGTTGGGACGATCGACAAAAAACAAGATTTTCATTTTCTCTTTCACAAATTTTCCCAGAAGCATAATTTGCAATCTATACTAATATTATAAAGCGGAAAAGTTTGTTTGTTTGTTTGCTTGAACGCGCTAATCATCGAAAGTACTGGGTGGATTTTGATGAAATTTGGTATGGAAGTAGCTTGAAGCTTGAGGAAGGTTATAGGCTACTTTTTACCCGACTGCAAAAAAGGAGAGTTATGTTTTTACCGTGATAGAATCCACGGGAGCGAAGCCCCGCGTGAGTACTAGTTTGCAATAAACATGATAATTATTCATACTTTTTCAGTATTAGGTCGTGTTTTACAAGATCACTCAATTGAAAATTGTCCACTCTGAGTGATCCATATAAACCGTTATGAATCTTAAACGTGGCTTTGAAACGAATCGAAATTTTGTTTAGCAGCTTTCATAAATCCTTCACAATTAATTAAAATGCAAATTATAAATACATAGGCAGTATATTCTTGGATACGCGTTATGGCTTTTTCTTCAGTTGTCCAGATTGAGAGATCCAGTTAGAGTTCTAACTTTCTTTGTTTAGGTTTCACAAATTTGATACCTTACCATGAAGTTTTGACAAGTATTTCCTAAATCCTCTTATAATTTGGTTGGGATTGGAAGAGTTTTTCGAAAAGATCTCTCAATCCACACGCACATGGGTATAGAGGCGTGTCCCAAGTCTGTAGGTTTTGTTTACCCTGTGTGTAATGCATGCATTTCTTTCATAGTTGGAGGAGTTTTTAAACATGACGATACAAGAAAAACAACAGAATTATACAACAAAACGCATTTATTCTGAATCATTCTTCGTTCGCAATCACACTGCAACGTAAAATTCCGAATACAAAACAAATCAGTTTAATAAAAAACAAAAAATAATTAGATGTTACGGTGTCACAGGTGCCTGAGTAAATATCGCTACAAACATCGTTGATACATCATTTATATAAAGTGAAGTGGACTATATAACTATATTATTATGAAAATTGTGACAATGATTGGATCACATATCATCACTAAATTCACATTAAACGACTATGGAATGAATGCGTGTTAGCAAACAAAAAAATAAAACAATCCGGTTCAAGATATCACAAAAACAGGTATGAAATCAGTTTGGTATATTTTTAAAATAGGTAGGAATTGAAAAAAGTATGATGGAGTTAGTCTAAAATTGAAATGCCTTTACAATTTTAATAAATTCGAACAGTACCCTGCTTCCAAACATCGACCAATCAAAAGTAACCATAGTTAATCTATATTTCTCAAGAAAAGAATAACATTTTTATAAATAAGTCCACCAAACGGATATTTTCCATAGACACCAAACGTTGCAAAGACACTTCAATTCACAATCAAAACTCGAGAATAGACACAGATAAAAATTTAGATTTTACAATTATTTTTAAATTTTTTATTTGTACAATAAAATAATCTAACAGAAAAATAAAGGACGAAGCTTGGCGATTATATTTATTGTGATATTTCCTCACGAATACGTACCGTTTTCGGTTTCAAAGTTTCCTTCCGAACATACCTGGGTATCATACAAATTATTACATATCATGTAAGTTTATAGTAAGGCTTGTTGCCATGAAATATAATATATCGCACTAATAATACAATACTGCAGTAACTCAAAAAATGTCAAATTTCAGATAACATCATATTCAATCGTAAAATTCAATTCCCTACGCGTCAATAATACCGTTGTTGGAATAGTACAAAAAAAAAATAAGATATGGCACCATGAGTCATTGTTCATGATGACCAACCATCATATTCTGCCACCGAATATTGCATCATCTTTAGTTACGATCAAAACTCGGCTAGGAGGGACGTGCCGCTTTGTGTTTTAGAACGCATTAATTAGAATTTTAACGTTATTGCTGAGTCAGGTATGTAAAAGTTTAACTATTAATTCGAGTTAATACATTATATTTGATTTAAACGTAAAATATACTTCAAGTATTTGTAGTTGTTACACTATTATTGGTTCGTAAAATTGCGATTTAAAATAACATTTTTACTTACACCATTCTTGGTGGTTTATTAAGTAATTTTAGACATAACACAGTATTGGTGAAGAATTTGTATTTGCTGTTTTTTTGTGATAATTTTTTAATATTTAAACAAATACTTATTGGTTAATCATAGCATTTAAAATCACGCATTCGAACATGTTAAAGTAAACACTAGTATACTCTACTAACAATGTACTTTTTTTAAATTTCGAGTTACTACATTCTAGGTGACATAGGTTCAATATTAAGGGTGTTTTACTTATTATAATTTTTTTTAGATTAAGTATGCACCGTGGGCGATTGCTTGTTGGTATAGCGACTAAATCAACGTCAAACAATCACCAGGAGAAGGAAAATGAGGAACCTGTTGAAGAAATCTTGCTCCCTTTGAATTCTTCGACTTCATTATTGACTCCAAAAAATTGTTAAATTTTATTATAGGTTAATCGTTGGTTAGGTTATGTTTCTTAATATAGGTAGGTTTTAGTATTATTTTTAACGTTTTAGTGCTTTTATGGTTTATTGAAGTCGGTTTCTTTTTTTGCAATTTTTTTTTTGTATTGTGTTTTGGATGGTTTAGTTTGTTGTTTTTTTTTTGTTTTAATGAGTACATTATGTTTAAATAACATTTTAAATATGTTTCATAATATTAATAAAAGTTTTCTCGACTGATTTAACTTGATTGCCCAATTTTTTTTTTTTTTTTTTTTATTCTTGCTGCACTTTAACGATCTGCTAATGCCCGGTACCTTTGGGTATGCAGACGACAGCACAGTTTCTGAGAGATATGTGTCCAGCGCGCGAGCTGGTGGGTCACAGATCCGGTCTCTCCGTGAGGACATGGTCGGGCGCTTGAACTTGACCTTGAAGGCTGTCTCCGAATGGGGCGATGCCAACCTGGTCAAGTTTAATGCAGCTAAGACCCAGGCGTGTCTCTTCTCCGCAAAAAGGAGCCAATTCGAACCGGCTCCTACTTTCCGAGGTGTAACTGTGCCGATTACCGACCGTATCGAGCTTCTGGGAGTAACATTAACTTCTACCCTCAATTTTGGCCCGTTTATCGAGGCTAAGGCTCAATTAGCATCAAAAAAGTTGGGAATCCTAGCAAAGGTGAGACGGTACTTCACACCCGAACAGTTGCTCAATCTCTATCAAACCCAGGTTCGGTCGTGTATGGAGTACTGCTCGCATCTTTGGGATGGATCTGCTAAATACCAACTGGACGCGCTTGAGTCTATCGAGAAGCGGGCCAAGAGACTCATTGGCAACGATGCACTGGTCGAGTCAAAGCTTCAGAGCCTTGAACATCGACGACGAGTTGCAAGTCTATCGGTTTTCTATCGGTTACATTTCGGGGAGTGTGCGATGGAATTACACAATCTAATTCCACCAAGCCCGTTCCATCATCGGTCTACGAGACAAACGGCGAAGCGCCATCGTTACATGGTGGACATCCCACCCATACGCACCAAACGTTTTGGGAATACCTTCATTGTGCGTACGGCTAAGGAGTGGAATTCCCTGCCGGAGTCTGTGTTTCCCGATAGCTATAACCTAGGAGTCTTTAAGTCAAGAGTGAATAGGTTACTTTTAGGTAAGCGTGCTCCATCTTCGACCACATCATCACTTACCATCAGGTGAGATGGTGGTCAAACGCGAACCTATTTTAAATAAAAAAAAAAACCCTCGATCGAAAGTGATTGTGTTTGAGGTACCTATATAACTTAAAACTGAATAAAAAAATTGTTTTAACTAAAAACATGTTACTCAAAACCATAAAAAACTCACCTTTAGATTGTAGCAATTCCAAATGATTGAACAATAATTACACAACTAAAAATAATTCATTTTTCTGAAAACTTTTTTCAAGCAATATAGTCTTAACTCAAAAATTGGCTATTAATTAACTATCTGTATTTTTTTTAATTATTGGGAAACATTTAATTGCTTTAATTTTATTAATAAACCTTTTATAGTATTAATTTTTTTATGATCTATAACAGGATGTGAAATATACATTTTTCGTCGATTCTCAAAAAACACACATTTTGAGTTACAACAGTATTGTATTATTAGTGCGAATATGAGAGTACCTTAGTACTAGCGTTCATTGCCTTAAGACTACTGAGGCCACCATATAAAGAATTATTTTTTATCAGGATAGGCTATTACCATAGACTAGCAATAGGAAGTAAATTCATCCTCCTTCCAATTACATTTCAAGAGAAATACTTCATAAATGGTGCGGATTACCATCTAGTAAGGCTATCCTAAGACAGAGTCATAATATATGGCGGTTTTTAGAGATGTACCGACTTCTTCTATTCGATATATCGAGTATGTTTGTAGAAAGTCAATGGTCATTTTATTAACTACTGCTACAAATTCTGCCCACGATATTGTCTGCGTTCGTACTTATTTTCCATATACCTAATTTTTCAAACATTTTCTTCTATATAAACCTCGTGACAAACGGGTAAGTAATAAATGATATAATTACAAAATCTTTAGTATTTACAAGATATAACAACTGAATCTATAATTTGATTTGAATCGTTGAATCGTGATAATTTTAAAGCAACTAATTTTTATAAGCATAACATACATTGAATATGAAATCCTTTGATATACCACAAAAAAGACATATGTAAATAAGTCTCAGCCGCGGCGGAGAGTGTTAAGACCACCTGCTCCTTAGATCGAGGGCCGCCTCGCCCCTCCGCGATTTTAAATAACACTCTAGGCTAAGCTAGTAGATTTATAATTTATATAGGAGCAAAAAGTAACTGAAACCTTTTATCGCAGAAAGTACTTAAAGAAAATGCCCATATATTTCATCTAGGCGGTACACCTCTAAACCAAAAAGTATCGACACTAATGAGTTTGAAATTCCACCGTAACCTACACGCGATATTCGACTCTATTTACAAAGACTAACTTGGCCTAAGAATCTACTGTTTGAGCAGGAGGCTTCGGAAGTCACTGTTGCTGAGTGGTCGCTTTTCGTCGCCATTGCTGTGTGTTCCGTTGGACTGGCTGTTTGCCGAGGAACCGTTGGCGTTGCTAGTAGTGGATGTACTCGTTGAAGCCCTTTGAAGGACGCTCGGTATAAAAGTGCTTAATTGTGTCCGTCGCCTGAAAGTGTTATAGAAATTATTATTGGACATACTACTTGGCAAATTGTTGGGAATTTTATTTTTCATTGTTTTGTTGTTTATTTATATCTTTGAGTGATAATTACATGCCTGGAAAAAATAGGCTGGCTCTTGTAAAATATCTGTGTATATAAAAGATATGGAGACTACCTTCCGCTCCATCCACAACAGAAGGGGTCAGTAGATGATTTTCCCACCAAGAAAAAAAAAGGAGAAATAATTATAGCTTATTGTTATAGAACACTATTATAATGTACTCGATAAAAAGGTACTGACATGCCGGTGGATGAGTGCCTCCTCCTCATACTATAATATAGTATGGGGAGTGGCCTACATATTATGTAGGCCAGTGTACCGTGCACAGCGATGCTCAGAGCTCCTCAGGGATGTGCCCTAATAAGCGTTGCACAGAGGTTTCGGAGTGGTCTTTTAAGTCAACAAGGCCCCTTATATATGTCGATGATGATTGTAGTGGGATGGTGGAAACACCGGGGTGGTTTTAGTGAGTTAGAAATCCCCCACAACCCTAGTCTTGTCCCCTAAAAGCCCAGGCGCCTTTTGAAGGTATATTACCAATAGGAAAAAAAATAAAAAGTAGATTCTGACATGCCAGCAGTCAGCGTCTCAAGGTGGTCAGTTCGTCAGCATTGTTTGGGGGGCGGAGCACTGAGTGCCACGTCCAGCTTGTGTTCTGCTTAGGCCAGTGTACCGTGCGCAGCGAAGCTCACGGGAGATCCCCAGAACAAGATTGCTAGTAATGTGAATTATACACATTGCTAGTAACCTTTAAAAAATAAATCACTGGGGTGGTTTTAGTGAGGTAGAAATACCACAATCTCTGGTCTCATACCCTAAACCCCAGGCCCCTTTTGAAGGTATACCATCTATAGCATAAAAAAACTCCAGCCCACCTTACGTTCAGGCTTAGGCCAGTGTACCGTGCACAGCGAGGCTCACGGGAGATCCCTTTAAAGTCTCCCAAGAAAGTGCCTAATAAGTGTTGCACAGAGGGGTTTCGGAGCGGCCTTAAAAATGCCCCATTCCTTGTTCTTGTCCCCTAACCCGCAGGTGCTTTTTAAAGGTATACTACCACTAGAAAAAAAAAGGTACTGACATGCCGGCAGATGTGTCCCTATGAGCACGGCCCAGGGTGGTCAGTTCGCCCTTCTGTCTGGGAGGCGGAGCGCTAAGTGCCACGTCTAGCTTGCGTTCGCCGAGCAGCATACCGTGACACGCCGCCACCGCCTTAGAAGCTGCACTCTCTTCCTCATACTCTATGTAGGCCAAGCCTTTTGGTCTGCCGTCTCTGTAAAAGGAAGTTAGGTTATTGTTGCGGCTATTATTTATTTATTTACACTTCATGCACATATGTACAAAGGCGGACTTAATGCCGTAAGCATTCTCTACCAGTCAACCAAGAGTGGTGAAGAGAAAGCGTGGAAGCTGCAAAACGTACGTGTACGTAGTCGCTTTTTTAAACGAAATTAAAAAATACTAGTTTTATTTTATTTGTATAACAATGAAAAAGCAATCACTATCACTTTGGACAGGTGTACAAAAGAGTGTAAGTAACAACTATATATCAGTACTAGAGTCCCCACGATAGAATTTTCCCCCATCTTTTTCGATATTTTAAAGTAATTTTTAAATAGTAGCCGAATGGTATTATATTCCAAGCTACCAGTGCAGCGTGCAGAAAGAAATTTGAATAGGATCCCCCGGTCAAAGATTCTTTTGTGTGTTTAACCCAGAAGATTTTTATTTATACAATAACAAAATTACCATTGATAGATTGAGGTTGGCATCCTGTAACGTGAAACGTCCACATTACTGACGATATCTAACCAAGCCTTCGGAATGACGCTTTATGTTCTAGTATTGTTAGTAGACAATTTTACAATTTTGGAATACACATTACTAGCAATCTTGCTAACCCCTGAAACTAAGCTAAATATGCTTGTGGTTGGAGTCGGTTCACGAGAATAGATGCCTTAATAGGAAATCCAATTGAATTGAAATTGAACCAAAAACCCAATAGAATTGTTTTGCCCGACCCGGGTGTTCCGTCCCATACGTGTATTTTTGAACGAACCTTTTTGGTATGGCAATATTCTATTATCTGTGGTCTTTGACTTCACTTGACAGATAACCTTTGTTCTGTTGAAAAAAAAACGTCCGCCTTTGGGACTTTTGATTTATTGTTTGTAGTTGAAAATCTAAACTAATCCTGTTGATTAAAGACCAGTTGGTCGTGATTTGTGATTAATTGAAATCTAGAATCCCGAATTGAGTGGAAACCTGGGATATTTTGGAACAATAACGCCGAATGAAGTCAGATTGTATGACACGCGAACTTTGTTGAAAGTAATTGTGAATTGGTGCTAAAATACGGCCTGTGGCGAGCTGTGAATGCTGTCTGGACCAGGCCACCTGAGGATCGTCGTCTTGGGACCGTCCATCAACACTTGACCACATTACACGTTTCAATTACTCAATACACACTGATACATATCACACGGACGTGACCAGAGGAAGGTCGAAGCTTGTCGTCTCCAGCTCAGAGGGTGAGTGATTAGTATTATTGATTGTGTAAGCTTAATTGTTGAATTGAGACCTAAGATCATATTGTTTGTAAAGCAACGTAGTTAGGGCTCCATGTATCGTGGACAGGTTCGGACATACCAGTTACCGTTGGCTGGGGCTTGGGGTCCATCACCGGGAATGAACCCGAAATATCGTGCTCGGCAGGCAACGAGGCAGGTAGGAAGTATACATCACTCACTTATGCGTAACAACTCGCACATCCTTCAGTTTCCCGTACTTGTCGAAGACCTCAGCCAGCGCGTCCTTAGTGCAGTGCGCGAACGGTAGGTTCTTTACGAACAGCTTGTTCTTTTCCGCCTCCGTTGAATATTTGAAGGTGGGTTTGGTTTTCTTCGCCGTGTAGCGCGAGAGAAACATTGGCCGCCCGTCCAAAGGCATCCTGTCGTGTTTTATGGCTTCGTCTACCGCTTCCTGCAATAAACATTCATGTTGACTTTTACTTGCTTTTCTTTTCATTTTATACACCTCCTCTTTTTAAAATTCAATATTCTGCCGTATTTCTTTTGTTATATAATATTTTATTACTCGTGTAACTTAATTACAGTTTGTTGGCGAGAATCGCTCGTAACTGACAATTAAACATATAGGTACATAAACTAACTAACTACTTACTATTCACACACATGTTTATATAACATGTGTATTCTACAAAGATTTACTTTACAACAATACTAAAAACATTCTATTTTATTACACCCATGATATCTAAGTTAAGAAAATCATCCGTCGACAACGACAGGCCGGCGCCAAACCTGTAATAGACAGTGACTTCTAGACCAAAGTGGTCAGCAGAGTTGGTCACTCTAGCACAAAACCCTATTTTGTGTATATATTTGAGTGTTGTTTGCATGCATGTGGAATTTTTATTGCATTATTTTCAGTAGGTGCATACGTAATTAATATAAATGTAAAAACAACTGGTTTTGGCGAAATTATCATTAGCGGACTAGTATTCGTTTAATATGGATTTCCGCAAAGTAACGCCCGATACCTTCCATATCCATACTAATTTTATAAATTCGAAAGTCTGCCTGTCTGTTACGGCTAAACAACAGCACCGATTTGCATGAAATTTGGAATAAAAATTGGACCCTAAAGGATTGAAACAAGGGATAGATATATAGATAGAATATACTTTATTGTACACCAATAACTGAATCATGTAAAAAACATTGGTTACAATGGTGGTCTTATGGCTGAGAGCGATATCTTCCAGACAACCTTTGGAAGGACTTTACGAGCTTTAATTAAAATGGGGAGGGCTATATTAGTGTACTACTTTACAAATACTCATCAAAACAGAAAAACTAACAAAAAATAAATATAATTGTATATACATATATATAAATACAAAACATAAGTACATAACATAGGTATATAAATGTATAATGTGTTCTTTAACATCGTGTGGTTTTAACCACGGAATAATCATAAGTTTGAAAGAAAATGATTGGCAACCGAGCTTTTAAAAACAGCGAGTAAATGAGCTTGTCTTACTGATACTGGCAATCCACAACCGAATAGCCTGCACCGTAAACGAATGGTCGTAAAATTTGTGGAATGTGTAGGCATCAAGTCTCAAATTATCTGATAATCTCAAATCTTTAACATGTGTGTCATGAAGGAACTTAAAACGTTCTTTGAGATAAAAGGAAGTCGTTGGGTTGAAAAGAATACTGTAGAGTAATGATAAAATATGTGCATTCCGGCGAAGGCGGATAGGCAGCCACTTGAGTTTAATTCGAAACTCAGAAACATGATCATATTTGCGCAAACCAAATATGAATCTGATACAAAAAATTTGGAGTCACTCAAGCTTATCTAGCTGCACTTCAGTTAGATCTGGATAACCTGCATCAGCATAGCCGAGGATAGGGAGAAGAGGTTGGGCAAGCGCAGTTTTAGTGGCAGTCGGCAGAAAATTGCGCAATCTGCGTAAAAACCCCGCAGAGGCAAACAGTTTGCGGCTCACTTCTTGCAACTGGGGACCCCAAGACAAATCTTCATCAATATAAATACTAGGGTTGTTGAGGAAGTGATTATGAGGAAGAGGAGGAGGAAGAGGAATTGTCACGCGCAAATTTAGAGGATGCGGATGAGGAAGAGGATATTTTTTGAGGAAGAGGATGCGGAAGAGGATGCGGATGAGGAAGCGGAAGAGGAAGCGGATGAAGAAGAAAATGAAAACAAACAAGTTGAAATAAGCAAGGAACAGCGCAGGTGGCGGGAGGGGAGGTCTGGCTCGCCGGTTCGGCCAAGCTGGCATCGCGCTGCGGCGTGTGCGTTGCCATGAATACGCGACGCGCATGCGCAGTGAAATTCCTCATAAAATCCTTTTAAATTTTGAGGAAGCGATAGCGGAAGAGGATTTTTTTATTTTTATTAATGAGGATGCGGTAACGGTTGAGGAACCCAAAATATTGCGGAACTTCCGCATTATGAGGAAGCGGAAGAGGAATCCTCAGCAACACTAATAAATACCAAGGTTTTTTACTGAGTCACAGTAGGGTATAACAGCTCAATCAAAAACGATTTGGGGAAGGGTCGTCCAGTCAATTAGAAAAAAAGAAAGTTTGTATGAGAAAAGTTAGGCTTTGTTGGTGTTACAAAGTGCAAGGCGTTCCAAAGCGAGAGTAAATGTGTAAATAAGTACTTTCTTTTTATTCAGAACTCATATTATGAACTTGAAAAAGTAACCGCATAGGTACACTGCTTATGAAAAACAATCGCTATCGAGTATAATAGTAAAACATTTTTTATTTAGTGCAAAATTAAAAACCGCGTAAGAGTTTATCAACATGTAAATTTTCCGAAATTGATTTTTATGACCTTTGCAACGGAAATGATCGATAATGTAGGTATTAAAACCCGACCAAAACCGAGTGTATAATTTCTAGTGTATTTTTTATTCTATTCGTATGAGCCCTTTTGACCTCGATCTCATCTGATGATAAACTATAGATGAGGTCTACGATGAAACGATCGAGCCCAAAAGATGAATGTTCACTCATGCTTTAAAGGCAGGAGGGGGACCTATAACCTTCCTCAAGCTTTAAGCTACTCCATACCAAAAATACTAATCCGCCCAGTACTCACGAAGATTAGCGTGATAGCTTTTTCGCTTTATAATATTTAATATGATGATATTAGTCATGCCTTTATATGACCTGTTTAAGCATGCAGTTTTCAAGTCAACCTATTCAAGAAGACTCACTTCACTAGTTTCTACTAAATAGCGTGTGGATTACTTACAGGAGTCTTGTACTGGCAATAGCAGATAGATCCTCCGAATGCTTTGATCCCCTTCCGTACCCGCAGTGAGATGATATCTCCGTACTGCGCCAACTTGTCGCGAAGACTTTGTTCGTCCACTCTGGAAACATAAAGAAATTTGTAGCATCTGAAAAACAGGCTATTTAGAGCAAGATGCTTAGTTTCGACGCTACACGGAGCGGTACGAAGTGTCATCCTCCCGTTTTGAGTGGAGCTTCAGGGATTGTCAGACTTCTACTGACGCACCCTGACCTGTGACCCACTCTGTTCCTTCAAGTGCCTTACGTTCCGGGGCCGCGGTATCTCTTTAGAGCAGTCCCGCAACCCCGGCAGACAATGGTCCTATCGGGCCACGTCAATGCTTCTCGCACCTACGGTGGCCGGAGATCGGCTCCCGATCCTCGAAACAATGTCTTACATTGCTTCTTGCCACTCTTGGTCATCAGGAAATACCCTATAGGTTTTGCATCCCAACCCCCGCAAAATATGCGATATATATTTCTAACACGTTGAATTTCGTTTGATTTTTCTCCCAAATGTATTAATATAAATTTAACATTGTTATCTCTACGCGTTTAAGAAAAAAAAAGGGTCTTGACTGGCAGACTGATGATAAAGTAATCTTATAAGGGTTCTGTATTTTCCTTTTGATTTACGGAACTCTGAATACAACAAAAAGTAATAACATAAGATATGCGTTGGTTAGGAGCATGCTCACTTGAATTCTAGGTTGCTAATGAAGAGAGTGCAGGAGTCCCGCGTGCCGGCGCGCTGTGGGCTCGTGCTGTCTGTCCTCTGGCGCTTGCTCTCACCAACTGTAACCAGACATTATAAATCCTGAATAAAAAAGGCTCATATTGGTACAGCCGTGGGTCACATCTAGTATAAATCCTGAATAAAAAAGTCCTATATTGGTACAGCCGTGGGTCACATTTATATATACCTATAAAAGCGAAATACCACTCACTGATTAATCACGAAATCTCAGCAACTACAAGTAGTAGGGCTCTCAAATTTTGCATAGGGGTTCCTTTTAGCACGCAAATGCTCACGACGGGATTTTTGCGAAATTCCCACGGGATAGGGATTTATTACACGGGAAAAACTTCCCAGGAGAACGAAGTCGCGAGCAACTGCTAGTTAATAACAATAATAGGCTAGTTTCCTAAAATATTTTATTTAGTCCGTCACATAGTTTAACAAAAAACATTGGACACGTATTTTTTATTTTTTCACCTAATTGAAAAATTAAGACGATACAGTGAGTTGAAATTTCGCGTGACGTCACACCTCGGTATAATTCTTAGCAAGGTGTGACGTCAGCAGCCCCCACTCCTGTACTTTGAAGCTTTCCATCTTTGTGGATTTTTGTTGGTTTGAAAAAGCAAAAAATACGTGACCAATATTTTTTGAAAAACTCCCTAATGGACCAAATAAAATAATTATTTTGTAACACAGGAAACTACCCTATTCAGCCTATTGCATTCCCACTGCTGGGACACAGGTCTCCTCTCTACGAGAGGGAATGGGCCATAATCCAGCACGCGGGCCCAGTGCGGCTTGGTGGGTGTCGCATCTCTTCGGACTTGTTGGTCCTAGGACATACCGCTTTCTCTACGAGAGGGAATGGGCCATAATCCAGCACGCGGGCCCAGTGCGGCTTGGTGGGTGTCGCATCTCTTCGGACTTGTTGGTCCTAGGACATACCGCTTTCTCTACGAGAGGGAATGGGCCATAATCCAGCACGCGGGCCCAGTGCGGCTTGGTGGGTGTCGCATCTCTTCGGACTTGTTGGTCCTAGGACATACCGCTTTCTCTACGAGAGGGAATGGGCCATAATCCAGCACGCGGGCCCAGTGCGGCTTGGTGGGTGTCGCATCTCTTCGGACTTGTTGGTCCTAGGACATACCGCTTTCTCTACGAGAGGGAATGGGCCATAATCCAGCACGCGGGCCCAGTGCGGCTTGGTGGGTGTCGCATCTCTTCGGACTTGTTGGTCCTAGGACATACCGCTTTCTCTACGAGAGGGAATGGGCCATAATCCAGCACGCGGGCCCAGTGCGGCTTGGTGGGTGTCGCATCTCTTCGGACTTGTTGGTCCTAGGACATACCGCTTTCCTCAACATGTTTTGCTCCTAGGACATACCGCTTTCCTCAACATGTTATGCTCCTAGAACATACCGCTTTCCTCAACATGTTTTGCTCCTAGGACATACCACTTTCCTCAACATGTTTTGCTCTTAGGACATACCGTTTTCCTCAACATGTTTTGCTCCTAGGACATACCGCTTTCCTCAACATGTTTTGCTCCTAGGACATACCGCTTTCCTCAACATGTTTTGCTCCTAGGACATACCGCTTTCCTCAACATGTTTTGCTCCTAGGACATACCGCTTTCCTCAACATGTTTTGCTCCTAGGACATACCGCTTTCCTCAACATGTTTTGCTCCTAGGACATACCGCTTTCCTCAACATGTTTTGCTCCTAGGACATACCGCTTTCCTCAACATGTTTTCCTTCGCTGATTTGATAGCAGTGGTGATGAAATAAATTACACAAAGAAATGTGGGCCCGTAACCACTGGGCCACCACTGCTGTCACATATAATGCTGTTAAATTTTTAGTTTACGTTTTTTTTTTTTAATTAAAGTGGATGTTTAATCTCATTATCATCTTCCTGCTGTTATTCTAGTTACTTGAGGTCGGAACAACACGTTTTCTTCTTCCATTCTTCCGTCAGACGTCATAAAACAGCATTTAGTCCTTTTTCTTTCATATCATACCTCACACAATCCATCAATCTTTTCTATGTGTATGTTTAAACTACGTTAAATTAATAAATTTTCTTTATTAAAGGAAAGTAAACTTTCCTTTAATTATTTCGAAAATGTAGCGGGATGCTGTAACATAATCCTGCCCTAACATAATCCGAAGTTGTATGGCGAGCAGGCTAGTCTGTGTGTACGTGATCGCTGCTTCTAGCTCTCCACGTCAGTGTTGTACTTGTACCTTCGATTCACGGACCAATTTTGTAATTAGGTTAACCTTTTCACCGCCAACGTACACAAAACGCAATGCCTCGCCGAGCGCCAAGCTATAAATGTATTCGATACGCTCAGACATGACCGGTTATTAGAGCGTCTTCATGACAGCGGAATTAGAGGCAAACTACTTGACTGGTGCGGAAAAAATATATGGTCAAACTCGGTGACGCGATTAGTGAACCAGTCATCGTAACGGAAGGAACGGCGCAAGGTTCGGTCCTTGGGCCATTGCACTACCTCACTTATGTAAATAGACTTGTTAATGTCATAAAAAAATGTGAGATCTATCAGTTCGCCGACGACACTTGCCTTATAGCTGCTGGACGGAGTGTTAGTGATGCTCAAAGACAACTACAAGAGGACTTTGACTTACTAACAAAATGGTCTCACGACGCTGGTCTTCTATTAAATGCTAGTAAGACCAAATTAATGTACATTAGTTCCAGTCAAAATAGAAGCCCTTCCTTGCCTAAATTAACAGCTCACAGTCATGAGTGTTTGCATGACAATTGGCTTAATAAAGTAGCCAAGTCTTGCAGCTGTGACCCCATAGATGTTGTAGATAGCCAAAAATACCTAGGACTTACCATTGATAGCCGTCTTAATTGGAAGGAGCACATTAACGGGGTGTGTGATAGATTGAGATGTATGTTAGCAAAATTCTCTATTATAAGATGCAAAATTCCATATCAAACTCTGTTAATGCTTTACAAAGCTCTGGTCGAAACAACGATATCCTATGGTCTGTCGAGTTATGGTAGGACATATAAGTCTCACCTTGATCAAATATATACACTTCAACTACGCATATTAAAAGCAATTGTCCCGCATAACATTAAAAAGAAATACAAAGATGACTACCGTAAATTATTTGAATTTTGTAAAATAATACCTATACATGAAAAAACTAAACTTGCGCTATTAAAGGAAAACTTTTTTAATCAGAACCTCAAGAAAAAAAAACTATAAATAATAATGAAACTAGGACTCGTGGCACCATCAATGCTAAGCTGTTACTTCCAAAGTAGACGAATTTGCACGGCAAAAGATCGTTAAAATATATAATACCTTACCTTATAAACCAACTTCCTATACCATTGACTCAGAGAAACATAAAAAACAAATTAACACAAAATTTTATACAAAATATAAATACCTAAAAATATATTATAAGAATCAAGAATAACACCTGACATCAAAACAAAAATCTTATTTAAGAAAAAAATTAACTATTAATAATAAACATTTTACTTTCTGGGAACAACCTGTATCGTCTAACATTCCACCACCACTTTTTGTTATAAAGACGGCCGGCCAGAATGGTCACCCATGTGTGCTCGTTAGTTGTAGTAAATAACTGTTACTTTTTTAGCTTATACCCGCAATGTAATTTAATTATTTGAATAAGTATTTCTTAAGATTGTAAAATTATGTAGTCGATGTTTTTTGGTGCACGGTAAAACTCTACTGAGTTTATGTTGGCACCAACTTAAATGTAGATAATGTGTGTGAACTATGGAACAAATAAATAAATAAATAAATAACTAAATATACAGTAAACAGTAGTGATGGGGATATCGTCATATCGATGAATAAGATATGTACGCGTAAAGTTAAGATTTAAAGTTGATTTCAGGAATATAAATAAAAACTGATTAAATATTTCCAGATTTGTTTTATTTCACAGTATCCTTACTAAGAAAAAACAGTATAAATTATGAGTATCAAAGAAACTAATACATAACTCAATTAGAACTATAAGGAATGGGGTACATCTCTATTTGTTTCATGATCTCATTCTTTAACTTCATATCAAGTTATTGGCACTGAGGGCACGTTGAATTCGATTCTGATCAGGGATGGGGTCTATGGTCTTTTTTTCTTCTATTTTTGTTTATTCGTGTTTTTTTAATAACTTCAGTCAGCGTTTTTTACCGTAGGTATCTAAGTGGCAGAATTTTTATTTGTTTTTAAAGTGTTTTTTGAAATGGAACTCAAAACCCCCGACTTAACCCAATTATTATGTAACGAAATGGTACCGAGGAATATCCGTCGGGGCTGCCATTAAACCAGCTAAAGTTTTTCTAGTGACGCGAATACAAGTGACGCAGCGTATCTAACTAGCCCAGACAATTTTGCTGAAATCTCTTTGAGGCGCGTGTGGAGCTAGGGTTGCCAACCATACTTTATAGTGACACTTATTACTTTATTTTTGGCAAATGTTATGCTTTTCTATAAAAATAAAATATGTGAAAATACTCTATTTTCAGCGTTACTGTGATGCGTTAAATGAAAAACTTAAATGGATAGTTACTGAACTATTAATCGATACTTAGTTCTACGTTGAAACAGAACGCTGTCGTGTATGATAAAATAATAACAAGTATATTCCACAGTAATTATATTACCAAAAAGTCTGACACGCCCTTTCGCTCCACCCAAGTGGGAGAAGTCATTAGATGATTTCCAACTTATAATTTCACTAAGAAATAGCGACACAGTTTGCTAGGTAATTCCCCTTTCCGCATAATAATATGACCAAGTAGATATAAGCACAGAATAGGTACATAAATCATAATATCTACAATATAACGTTACGTTTCATCCATTTAGATGATTTTTATACGAATTGCAATTAGGTTTCCTTTTTTTTCTTTGAAAAGAATTTCTAAAAACGTTAAAATTACAGTGCTTTCATACACTGTATTTACCATAATCTTACTAATATCTTATCTTACTAATCTTACTAATATTATAAATGCGAAAGTTTGTGAGGATGGATGGATGTTTGTTACTCTTTCACGCAAAAACTACTGAACGGATCTAAATGAAATTTGGTGAGTAGATAGTTGACATTCTGGAATAACACATAGGCTACTTTTTATCCCGAAATTCCCACGGCATAGGGATTTGCGCGGTAAAACCTTCCCACGCGTACGAAGTCGCGGGCAGAAGCTAGTTTACCATAATAGTGTATAGAGTACAAAAACAGTACCTAAATCTACTGTAATTACAGTGCATCTGGAGATACTGGGCTCACCGAACATTTTACATACTTATTGAATTCCTACTCTTTGATGAATAAACATTATTATTATCACCCAGTTAGACATACCTCAGAATTATCTTCTGGTTCAATGTTCTCCACAAAATACTCCTAGTCCGATTCCACACCTTGCAAAATTTTAAGAAGTTCGTCCGAATCAAGTTCTTCACTCATTTTTCTATTTGTTATCAAGTGAAAGAAAGAAAGATGCGTGCACGCGAATCCGATTTTGTGCTGCACTATGCCAAAGTGACCTTGACAGCCGCACGCCTATGACGTCACTGACCAACTTCTATAGTAGTTCGTGGCACTCGGTGGCGCACAGGGGCATAGAGAGATGGGAAAATAACTATCGACAAGAATTGGTAACAACTTTATAATTACGTATCGGCATCTACCTGAAGGTCGAAATTCATCTACTATCCTTTGTAATGAAGTAGATAACTAAGTTCATATTTTATTGACCTCAAATTGTTTTCGATATTCGTAACTTTCTGTATTTATAAATATTTCAATGGTGAAATCAACCTTTCACGGCACATCACTGGCCAACATGATATGAAGTGATTGGCGTTCTGAGGAAAGTAACAAAATTCGGAATTTCTGTTTTTGCCGATTTTAGGACAAACTAGGGCTTATTTTGTATAGAAAAATAAAAAACAGGGTAGTAGACAGTGCTATCTTAAATAATAAAATGAAACAAAGCTTTTAATCACAGTAAATTTATTTTAATAAGATAGTTAAAATGAACAACTTCTATAGAAGTTGTGGCGCTGGTGGCACGAAAATCCCGAACTTCTATAGAAGTGCTTGGCGGTGAAAAGGTTAAGCACAAACTATTCATTTATTTATTCGTTTATCCTCAAATTGGAACGCCTTGCGTATTACATCAATGGAGAACGTTAGAATCTACTTCTTCCCAACTTTCTATGTGCGGTAAAGTGGTAGACATAGAATTTATGCCTATGGGATACATAAACTCATTTCTGAAGCGAGGAACTGATGTCACTTTTTCTCCAATCTCCATATCTGAATCCATGTCGCACACATTGTTAACACCAGTTTTGAGACTTGATAGGTTTTTCAACATAAATTTATTAAATTTCAAAACATACGGAACATTTTGAAATGTCATTCTAACATATGTTTTACTTTTGTTACTAACCAAATGAGTCTTGATACTCGGATAAAATTTTACAATGTTTTAATTGTGTATTCATTTGAATCAGACTTTGTACAATTGACTTTATTGCAATGTTATTGTGACGGGAATTGTTTATTCGACGTGGATTTTAATTTGTTTTATTACATTTAGTTAGTATTAATTTTATTTTCGCATTCAACTAATTTAACTCTCTCAATCTAATTTAATTTGTGTTTTATTACTGAACTTCCTTTATTTTTCTAATAATATTTGATTATAACATAATTTTATTAAAATGTTGCTATCATTGCTAAGTTGTGTTGTCGCAGTGAACTTTATATATGCCAAACCTGTTATTCTGGGCTACTAACCACAGGCGTGCGCTCCTTGAAGGCATAAATGCAGTGCTTTACTTGCCATTCACAGATATTTTAATAAAACGTTCGTACGTTTTAGATGACTTCAATTAATAGTAAATAAATGAATAAACAAAATATAATAACTTAAAAACGCCTAATATTTTATAAATAGCACCCACACAAACATTATGTTTGCCAGGCGCTGCGAATTAATGTACCTAATTCCCAAGTAATGCCGCGGATTCACGCAGGAGATTTGTTTGCATGTGTGACGTAATTTTAGTGTCCGTACAAGTTCGCAAACGCACACACCCATGACTTTCTAAAGCCGCCGGTCATGCGGCAGGATACCACAGACTACATAGAGATACTGCGTTCCGAGTAAAAATAATAGACAGAATAGGCTATTTGACTGGTTTCTAAAAACCATCTCATATTATTTATTGGTGTATAAGGACCCTACAAATAATATTTATTTTCATATTTTATAAATATTTCGTTTAAAAAAAAAGCATTACAAAATATAGTGATTAAGATTATATAAGCTGTCAAAACGAGCACGCTCCGCTAGGAGTATCTGTGTTCTGTGGTCACACGTTTGTATATCAACATTGGAGAAGTCAAATCGAGAGTTTTGTTTAATAGAGTTTCTGGCTGTAATATACTGGAAAAAATGAGTTATAAATGGTGTACCAGGTGCACAAATACAACGATAACGTAATAATAAAGAAAGAGAAGCTATTTATAACCGTTCCAAAAAATTTTAAAGTTCGTAATAGTACAACTTGCACGCAGAAATACTAAAGAAATAAAGGATAGTTTGGTAATTTTCTTCTGTCAGGATCATTTTGATGTAAGTAAACATGTTATTATTACTAACTTAAAACATTTTTACAATATAGTTATTCTACTGTTTTAAGGTTAGATAACTGAGATGTTTTTTGTATTATACCTGAATAGCCACAAATATTTCAATATTCAATTCAACATTTATGGCTTTAAAACAACATTTAAAAATATTTCAGATTGAGAAAGATATGGCTATCAATATAATATGGGATTAAGCAAGAGTATAATCATGGTAGATGGAGTTGTGCTTACAAAATTTTATTGCCAAGAAGACCCCAGAAAAAGGATGAGTGATGCTAGTACTTCTAGACATGTATTTGTTAAAAAACAAAGAACCCAACTCATTCAAGAGTGCCAAGACACACTGATGCAGGAAGTGTTAAGTGAACCCGGCCCATCTAGCACCCAACCGACTACAACACCTGTGCAAGAAGTAGTTTTAATGACAACAGGTATGTAGACGTACATCATTTTCATCAAAAAATGTTGGCAACGCTAGCCGCATTACTAGTCTCATAACCCTGTGCTCGCCCCTGCTACTAACATACAGGCTGTGCCCAGTTTGGGGCCCAAGGTTACTTCTATTGTTTCCAGAATATGTGCAAACCACACCTAAAAAAAATAAAAAAATAAAATACTACAGCTCCAACATACCTTCATCCTCTTCTTCATCGTGAGATCTCTTGACTCCTCCCACATTCTCCTCTTCCTTCTGATCGACTTCCATCTCTGTCTCCTTCTTCCGCTTGCCCTTGGTTCCCTCGTCACCCCCGTCCGACTTCCGCTTGCCTTTGCTCTTATCTTTGGTGTCCTCTTTAGTCTTTTTCTTGTCGAATTTCGACTTCTTGTTATCCTGTTTTCCTTTCTGTTTCTTGTTGCCGATCATTTTGTCTTTCATCGCTTGGTAGCTGTCGCGCCATTCTTTTATTTTTGCCTGGAAATTTAAGTGATGTTTTTAAAATTTTATCAAAGATCAAGTAACCACTGAACTCATGACTTTTCATACGTAAAATTGACAATGGATAAATGATCTTTATTTTGCAAATTGGTTTAATCAATTAACACTTTTACGTCTTTTTATTTCTGTGAATTTTTACTAAATAAGGCCGGACTCCCTTACACATAATATATCCCAATGAAACATAATTACAACAATAAGTCGAATTCATTGCGCTATGAAAAAACAGTTGAAGAAATATTGCATGGAGATTTTCATCTCTAAAGTTGAGTAATGAATATAATAGAATAGTTGAAAAGAAGGTATTTGCCTTGGTATGAGCAAGTGAAGAGTAGGGACGAATACGCACGTTACTCAAACTTATTTTATTTCACATACGCCTATATGGGCACTTACAAAACGTCAGAAGCTAATGCATGGTTTGAATTAGTTATTTACTATGGAGAAGACCCGGCAAGCAAATCCAAGACTACACTTTTCTAAACAAAATTGATTTTCACAAACAAACTACATGATCATACATTCTTACATGTGGGTTTTTATTGTTCAATTATTAAAAGTTTACTTCAAGTATCAATAAAATAAATACTATTATGTTATCAATAAATACTACTGTATTTATTGATAAAAATCCTTAACATGTTATTGAAAAATTTAAAAAAATATCTATGCCATAGGCTTCTATTCCGTTCACTTATTATACCCTATTTATTTCAAGACGGTAAAAAAGTCGTCCAGTATGTTTAATTGGTTACCAATTCAACGATACCCCACTTCACATAGTTTGTCTTGCATTTTTTTTTACTATATGGCGTCTGGTTGTCGATGTGGTAGTACAGTGTACAGCAGTAGATGTTGATACATATCTCACAGGCATCAACACACTCCCGAAGCGTACTGAGGTGTCCGTGGTCCCGTACATAGTCGGTCAAAGCGCGCGCGATGCACGGCGGATAGTCCTGCACCGAACGTAACGCTCGACGCATCAGGTCGCGCAGTTAGTCCATACATACCTCACAGGCATTAACACACTTCCGCAGCGTACTGAGGTGTCCATCGTCACGTTCATAGTCGGTCCAGGCGCGCGTGATGCACGGCGGGCAGTTCTACACCGAACGTAACGCTCGATGCATCAGGACGCGCAGTTTGTTCATACATACCTCACAGGCATCAACACACTCCTGCAGCGTGCTGAGGTGACCGTGGTCGCGTTCATAGTCCATTCAGGCGCGCGCGATGCTTGGCGGGTAGTCCTGCACCGAACGTAACGCTCGACGCATCAGGTCGCGCAGTTTGTTCATACATACCTCACAGGCATCAAACACACTCCCGCAGCGTGCTGAGGTGTCCGTGGTCGTGTTCATAGTCCAACCAGGCGCGCGCGATGTTTGGCGGGTAGTTCTGCACCAAACGTAACGCTCGACGCATCAGGTCACGCAGTTTGTTTATACATACCTCACAGGCTTAGAATACAGAAAGAACTGAGCCGTGACCGCGCCTAATACTGAAGCAACAAAAACTACTCCTAAATGGAGTAGTTTGACGCGCAGCCGATCAGTTGTACTGTGAACATCATATCGCGTGACGTGTTTTACCCGTGTCCAATTTATTTAAATTATGACGTCTTGTGTCGTTTCTACCTGTAAAAATGCAGCGGGGCTAAAAAAAACAGGATGGGATCACATTTCACGTGTAACTAGCGCATTCATTTATCGTCTTATTTAATTATTGAACAAATTGTTTAGTTTGTAATTGTCAAAGAGAATAATGCATCCATCTTTTTAGTGTTGCCAATATAAGAATTTTGATTTTCCCTTCTTTTTATTACCTACTGAGGGCTTTTATTCTTTGTAGTATATTAATAACTGTACGGCGAACCGCACATCATAGCATTTAATTGCATTTTGCTAAATCATCACTTTGCGCGTCTACGCCAAACGATCAAAATTATTAATTAAGCAAATCAGTACGTGATCAGATCGCCTTAAAGGACGTCGCGCGTGCTCCCTCGCTCTTTCCACCAACATATATTATTTGTAGCATTTTAACAATACAATTTTAGTGAACATTCCTTTCTATTATTTAACATCCGAGTATTAACCTTTACATGGTCCTTCGTGCTATCGGGCGGGACCTCGCGAGTTTTTGATAGTCCTCCGTGCGGAAGGAGTAGACTAGTGTCAAAGCAGACCAAATTAGTGAGGACACTCGTTCGGTGAACTAGCAACATTGTGGAACAGCAGTCCGCATCGAAACAACAAACATTAGCAAGACGTCAGCAGCAGGACGTCGCCAGCAGCAAGGGAACAGGATCAACAGCAGAACTGTTTCCACCAACATCAACATCTAACAAACAGCCGTAAGCAACGAAAAACTCAACTAAGATCTTTCCTTTTATTTAACATAGCATAAATTACTTTCCACCAGCAAAATGGAAGTTCTTTACGACTCACAACTGGAGATTAGGGAAGCAATGAAAAAAAATGAAAATTAACATAAAAAAGGACGGAGCCGAAAGAAAGACTGAAGACTATTCCAGACGTCGTTCGGAATTACTTGAGAGTTACTGGTTAGATTACCAGAACAATCATATGCGTATCTGTGCGAGTGGGGTCAGAGACCATCAATATTTCCTCAATTCGACCAACCAGCCAGGTAGTTATGTCAAAGGGTTCAACTAGAAAACTCGATGATATGGTTCGCAGACTGTCGGCAAATATCAAGGCCTTCAAGAGGGTCGTGAGCAACATCGTCCTGGAAAACCTCAATGAAAAATGGGAGTTAGAAGACGCCCTGAAAACATTACAATCAAAATGGAAACAGGTGGATGAGCTGTACTGGGAAATTGACGGTGAAATGTGCGGCGCAGATGAAGAGTATGGCATAGTCTATAATGACAACGAGAAAACATTCATCAATCTCAAACGGTCACTCAACAAGAAACTCTGGTCCGTGTCTCATCGAGAACATAGCACTCCTCAAATGGATATTCCTGTCTTTACAGGCAAATATGACCAATGGTACTCATTTAAAGATCTGTTTAATGAGACCATACACAACAATCGATCATTATCAAGCGCACAAAAGATGCAATTTTTGAAAGGAAAGTTGCGAGGTGACGCAGAAAAAATTATACAGCATCTTCCAATAAGCAGTGAAAACTACAACACATGCTGGGAGTTGTTAAACCATCGCTACAACAACAAAAAGCTTATTTTTAACTCTATTGTCAACACTTTACTCGGTTTACCTAACATGCAACAGCAATCTTTGAGTCAAATCAAAAAATTGCACGACGTCACCCTAGAAAGCATACACGGCATAAAAAATCTAGGTATCGATACTAGAGATGTAAGTGCTGTATTATACCATTTGTATTGAAATGTATTAAACGAAAAATACCGTATAATACGGTATTATACCATTTGCTACGGTATTTTATGTATAAATCGATTGTTTCTATATTTTTTATGTAAATTATCTGAGTAATCATTAAAATACCTAAGTACTGATTACGGTGGAAAAGCACAGAAAAAATGAAAATATTAAAGGAAAAAGAAGAAGCCTATTAGAAAATCACGTCAATGCGACGACATTAACACGGCGCTAACGCAGCGCGGTGGTGTCGACGGCGACGAATATCTGTGAAGTTTAATTACTAAGTAATAATTAAATTAGAATTAGTCATTCTAAAATATAGAATACAATCGAAACTTAAAATATATTTAATTTATTAAACTAAAACTCTTCGTAATATTGCAAGATCTTAAAAAGTGAATCAAAATATAAAATACATAAAATACCAATAATACCGTAAGTTATAATAAAATACCTGTTTAATACATAGCCTTTTGGTATTATACGGTATTTTTACAACACTAATCGATACTAACGCATGGGATCCGCTCCTTGTGAACTTATTGTCACAGAAATTGGATCAAGAAACATATGGAGACTACGTTGATTCCTTGAAAAACGCACGAGAGCTACCAGTACTACAAGAGTTTCTCGACTTCTTAGAGAGCAAGTTTACAAGTTTGGAATCTTCACGTAGGAAACATGAAAGTTTTCCACAAAAGTCCAATTCAGATACAAGAACTACGGGTGGATAAAATCATCATGGTGTCCATAACAATCAGCATAGCAACAACAATAAATGTTTTTCCAAGGCATTACACGTGTCGACTCATTATAAATGTCCACTTTGCGGTCATCAACACGGCCTATATAAATGTAAGAGGTTTCTAGAATTGAGCAACGAAAACAAGCTAAAAACAGTTTCGAAATTGAAAACATGCATTAATTGCTTATTCGATCATAATGGTCAACAATGCATTTCTACCAAACGGTGTCGCAATTGCAATGAAATGCACAATTCAATTATGCATGATGCATGCACAAAATCTAGATCGCAATCTACGAACAGTGCAGCTATTGCCAACTGTCCGCAAAATAACGAAAACCCAATAGTGTCTGTTTCATCACATGCCATTGGGAATAACCAGATCAATGAGGTAATGTTAGCCACCACATTAATCAAGGTTGAAGCCATTGATGGGTCTCATCAAGTCTTAAGGGCCTTGATAGATCCGGGTTCACAAGTGTCCCTTATCAAAGAGGAGGCAGTGAAAAGGTTAGGCTTACAAAAGTCGCGATGCAAAGGAATCATAATGGGTATAGGAGAACAGCATAACAAATGTAAAGGCAAACTAACTATTCACTGCTCATCAACCCATAACAACTTTTCATTTAGTACAGACGTGCTAATCATGGACAACTTACTAGGGAACTTACCTATCAAAACATTTGATCCCAGTTGGTGTCACATAGAAAACATAAAGCTAGCAGATCCCGAATTCAACTCAAGCAGGCCAGTGGACTTATTACTTAATGCCAACGTCCATGGCATTATATTACTATCGGGATTGATCAGAGGAGAAAACCCTTCTCAACCGGTAATACAACAAACCCAACTGGGATGGATTATATACGGAGGTGGTGAGAAACGACATCATACCGATGCAATGTCGTACTAAGCAATACCCAAGACATTCAAAGATTTTGGGAGATTGAAGATATCAGTGAGGAATCGCAAGTATCGTCAGAGGATCAAGAATGTATTGACTATTATTTGGCAACAACAAAACGACTTGCAGATGGGCGTTACGAAGTTAGACTACCTATGAAATCAGACACTGAGAGAAAGTTAGGGTCTTCTAAACAAATGGCCATAGCTCAGTTCCAAAATCTGGAGCGGAAATTTCAAAAACAACCAAACTTAGCAGAGCAATACAAATCGTTCATACGCGAATACCAAACTTTAGGTCATATGCTGCCTAGTAACAAAAACAATCAAACAATATCGTGTTACCTGCCACACCACGCAGTACTACGAGCTGAGTCAACCACAACAAAATTGCGTGTCGTATTCAACGCGTCTGCCAGGACGTCTAGTGGGTACAGTGTCAATGACCTAATGTTGAAGGGTCCTAAACTGCAACAGAACCTTCAAAAACTAATCATCAAATGGCGTCAATACCGGTACGCATTTACCGCTGATATCGAAAAAATGTACCGACAAATAATGGTGAATGAAGCAGATCGTCGATATCAGCAGATAGTGTGGAGAGATTCGCCATACAAAACCATTCAAACATATCAACTAGCAACAGTAACATACGGTACAAAGTCAGCACATTTCTTAGCAATGATGACCTTGCGACAATTAGCAAAGGATGAGGAGCAGAAATATCCGGAAGCTTCCAAGGTCTTAACAGATTCGTTTTACGTGGATGACTTGATCCATGGGTGTCATTCAAAACAGGATGGGACACAACTTATAACAGATCTCAACAGACTACTAAAGTCAGGAGGTTTTCAATTACGAAAATGGTCAGCAAATAACCCGGAACTCTTGGTGAACATTGATAACAATCAGAGCGAAGGAGAAATTATATTTAATTTCAAAACAGAAAACACATCAAAAACATTAGGAGTGCGATGGAGTGCCACAGATGATCAGTTTACATTCAAACACACTTTAACAAAACATAACACAACATTAACGAAGCGAATCCTTTTGGGTGAAATATCCAAACTATTTGATCCTTTAGGGTGGATATCACCGGTGACAACAAAGTTGAAAATTCTATTCCAGAAACTATGGGTAAACAACCTGGACTGGGATGAAGAAGTCCCAGAAAACATCAAAAACGAATGGAATATGTTACAAACAGACATATTAAACATTAATGAATATAAAATATCGCGATGGATCGGGTATCAACCTGATGACATCATCAAACTGCACGGCTACTGCGATGCGTCGACAAAAGCGTATACGGCAGTTATTTATGCGCGTATCAAAAAACATAATAAATCTTCCGTAATACTAGTCGTGGCGAAATCTCGACTAGTTCCGGTTTCGAAAGGTGTATCTGTACCGAAGTTGCGAGTTATCAGGAGCACATTTATTAGGAAGATTAATGAACAAAGTCGTCAGCTGTTTAGGAGACCAAAATATGCGGATATATGGATGGACAGACTCGATGGTCGTCTTGGGCTGGTTGCAAGGCGATCCTGGACGCTGGAAACCGTTTGTAGCAAACAGAACAAGAAGCATTATTGAAGTAATAAAACCAAATTTTTGGCGATACATTAAGTCAGAAGAGAATCCAGCGGACGCAGCAAGCAGGGGCCTCTTGCCATCTCAGCTAAAACATTATACTCTGTGGTGGGAAGGACCTGGTACCTTGAAAACTTTCGAAGCAGAATCATCAAAACCAACCGTCTGTACAACAGACCAAGAACTTAAAATATATTCAACGCCAAAAAACGAATGCGTTGATAACTCAGCATCAAAATACAAATACAGATAGCATCATCATAAAACTATTGGATAAATATAGCTCTTTTACAAAAATTGTCAGAGTACTTGCATGGATATTACGCGCTACGAAATCAATGCAATTACATAATAACGCTACGTCAATTAAACACAGTTCATTACCATCGTATCTCACGTTACTTGAAATGCGAAACGCCAAGTTATTGATTGTTAAACATATACAAAGAACAGTATTTTTAGAAGATATAGAACACTTGAAAAAACACAGTAAATTAAGCAACAAGAGTAGTCTACTAAAATTAGATCCGTTTATCGATCGAGAGGGAATCCTTCGGGTAGGCGGTCGCCTTAGAAAAGCAGACATTGGAATGGAGATGAAACATCCAGCATTACTACCCCACCCATAGCCGCTTAACAACACTTGTTATCAATCAAGCTCATCTATTAACTTACCATGGTGGGCCACGCTTAACACTAGCGAATATCAGACAGAAGTACTGGATAATCGGAGGTAACAGAGCGGTCAAGAAAGAAGTTAGAAATTGCGTCATTTGCAGAAAAAATTCACCAAGAATGCAGTATCAGTTGATGGGAGATTTACCAGAATCTCGAAGCAAACTCGCTCCTCCTTTCTATCATACTGGTGTAGATTACACTGGCTATGTTGAGGTAAAAAGCAACAAAGGAAGGGGGATAAAGACAACAAAGGGCTACATAGCATTATTAGTGTGTATGGTGACCAGGGCTGTTCATCTGGAACTAGTGTCCGATTTAACTAGTTCTGCGTTTTTAGCTGCACTACATCGAATGGCGGCCAGAAGAGGGGCTCCTTGTCACATATACAGCGACAATGGAACCAACTTCGGCGAACAGAGCTCTACAAGAACAATTCCATGACCTACAAAGCATGTTCAACAACAACTTATTAGCAGAATTAACAGACTTACAAATACAATGGCATTTCAACGCGCCATCGTGGCCAAGTGCCGGTGGATTATGGGAAAGAGCCGTTAGAAGTCTAAAACATCACCTTAAAAGAGTAGTTGGTGAGCAGAAGCTAACTTTTGAGGAATACACAACCGTCTTAGCAAAACTAGAGTCATGTTTGAACTCTAGACCGCTGTGTGCGTTATCCGAAAACATAGATGACTTGGAAGTACTGACTCCAGCTCATTTCGTAACTGGGAGGCCAGGAACATCAATGGTTCAAACAGAACATGATGCGCGCACCAGGTGGACTCTATCTGCCAAAATTGCACATGACATCTGGAAGAGATGGAAAACAGAATATTTAGCACAACAGTCAATGCGTCCTAAATGGATAAACACTCAAGAAAACATAGAAATAGGTCAATTGGTAACTATACAGGACGATAATCTCCCGCCAGGGAAATGGATGATGGGCAGAGTGATAAAACTCCACCCTGGACAGGATGGTCTCGTTCGAGTAGTATCTCTCAAAACAAAAAATGGTATCATCAAACGACCTATAGTCAAATTATCGACTCTACCGATCTCGTCAAGTGAACAGGAAGAGAATAAAAACAAACAAAACAGTAATAACTACGCGGTAGGAGAAACTAAGACCAATACATCTAAACCAAAATCATTGTTTACATCAATGGCAATTTCCTTGATATTTTTTATGTCATTAATAACAACATCACAAACAACAGAAATCATATCGCCATTACCCAACAATATCTCGTTATATTTTGACTCTATTAATAACATGCAACTTATACGAGACAAATGGACCCTCATTGTCTATTACAATATGTCTCCATATTGGGAAGGCATGACAACAGCAACAAAGTTCCTAAACTATTTAGATAAAACATGCAGTTCATTAACCGAAACAAGTCGCTGCGACATGCTACTACTCCAATTACATCACGAGTACTCAGAATTACAACACTACAACCGACTCCTATTGAATCAGAATTTTGACGCGTACGCCAGACGGCGTCGCGGCCTTATCAATGGAATAGGTAACATTGCAAACGCGCTGTTTGGAGTATTAGATGAGAACTTCGCAGAACAATATAAAAGGGACATCCAACTCATAAAACAAAATGAGCATCATCTCACAAACTTACTTAAAAACCAAACATCTATCGTTGAGGCTGAATACAATGTGCTAAAACGGACAGAACAACAAATCCAACTGCAACATAAATCAATAAACAAGCATTTAAACGAGCTAGATCGAGCAACTAACATAATCAAAGAAAACATGGACAAGTTACGTGACAGTCAGGATTTCACTTTGTCAGCACTAACAGCAGTAAATTTACTTCACAATCTGAAAGCAATCCAGGACACTCTACTAGATACCATAACAGACGTGTATCATGGCAAATTCAACACTCACTTATTAACCCCTGATCAATTAAGGAATGAATTACAGTTTATATCTGGTCAGCTGACCAAAGACGTGACCTTACCAGTGGACAACATACAGTCAGACCTTAGATCAGTCTATAGAGCATGCTGAGAGTAAAAGCCAGAGTAATGTCAGACTATGTCATATTCGAAATAACATTTCCATTGTCTAGCACAGATAGTTATAAGATTTATAAGATCCTCTCCGTTCCTCATCAAATCGGTACTAACATGCTTAGCGTACTTCCTATCACAGAGTACGTAGCAGCAATAAACTTGAAAAAGGATGCTTATGTAACAATCTCATTTACTGAGCTTCAGCTATGTCAACATAATGAAAATTCATACTTATGTACAATCGACAAACCCGTCAACTATCTTCCCATTGACGAGAAGTTCTGCAAGATTAATCACGACATTAATCAATGCGCAGTAAGCAAATCTCCTTGCAGCGATATGTGGATTGAGCTGAACGGCCCATCAAAGTATTTATACTTTTGCTGCAATACTTATCCGATCAGGATTATCTGTCAAGATCAGGTTACCTACAAGCAAATCAGTGGAGCTGGTATAATTAGTTTGGAGCCTAAGTGCATAATCAAAGGCAAAGACTTTACTCTATACTCTCGTTCCCATTCAGGAAACAGCATAAAAACTGGCCCGGAAATTGAAACTCCACAGATAACAGAATTCCATCACTTAGTAAACATTTCACTATCGGACTACATAGAATCCGCAGATCCGCTAAATCAAACCTTAGAAAATCTCGACAAACAGATCAAACAATTGAAAACGGATACAACTAACACTGCAAACGAGATCGATCGAAATCACCAGGCCCTGTCAACAAATGACATTCACCTATATGTCATCTCTTACGGATTGTTGTGCGCGGCCATTGTAGCAGCAGCGGTATTCCTGTGGTGCAGGAGGAAGGCGTCTACCAGGATCCTCATGCAGTCGGAACCAACAGTGACATTTTCACGAAACATCAATTCAAGTTCTAGTGAAGTGAATCAAGTGAAACATCCGCGAAAGCAGAGCATAATGGCTGACCATCAGCCTAGTGAAGTGAAAGTGATAGCTAGTAATGCTAATGTAAACACGGCACTTGACCAAGCTACATCCCCTAGACCACAAAAACGTAACTTTTACATTGGGGATGATATTGTTTAATTTTTTATGAATCTTAGTACCATAAGTTTTTGTAACATTTTCGCTCGGGAGCATGTACGGCGAACCGCACATCATAGCATTTAATTGCATTTTGCTAAATCATTAATTTGCGCGTCTACGCCAAACGATCAAAATTATTAATTAAGCAAATCAGTACGTGATCAGATCGCCTTAAAGGACGTCGCGCGTGCTCCCTCGCTCTTTCCACCAACATATATTATTTGTAGCATTTTAACAATACAATTTTAGTGAACATTCCTTTCTATTATTTAACATCCGAGTATTAACCTTTACAATAACTACTTTAATCAAAAAATATTTTAACCAACTTGAAAACAGAAAGGTTGTCAATGCGACCCGTATACAACGTGTGTAACAGAATAAACGCAATTCTTGAAAGTAGTTGGATCAGAATCGGCTTCTGAATAGATTTCCGTCATAAAAATAGGTGTTAAATTTTGACGGAAAATCTTTCATTTAAGTAACTTAAAATGGAAACAAAGTATCATGACAAATTAATACAATCCTTAATTCAAGAAAATGCGCTCGTGTGCGTGTCGGCCGCTAATATTGCATGAGTCTATGCGTCTGCGTAAGGATATTTTATGACGCACATAAGTTTTGCGTTTAGTAAGGATAAATATTTTATAAAAAATGTCAAGTTTGTTTTCAATATATTTAGTTACCTACGGATGTTGTTTTAGACTTATAATTTAATTATCTAATTGGGGTGTCTGAGGTATTGCGCTTAATCTGTTACACCTTTTGTATGTAATCTAAATATATATAACTCAAAGGTGACTGACTGACTGATTGACTGACTGACATAGTGATCTATCAACGCACAGCCCAAACCACTGGACGGATCGGGCTGAAATTTGGCATGCAGGTAGATGTTATGACGTAGGCATCCGCTAAGAAAGGATTTTGCGATATTCCCACGGGATCGGGATTTACACGGGAAAAACTTCCCACGCGGGCGAAGCCGCTGGCACAAGCTATTATGTATATGATATTGTTAGAATTGCATAACATTCATAATAAGTACTGTGACTAACACTAATACCTATTAAGATTACGAAACAAATTTACGAAATTTGTAGTATGTGTGTGTGGTGAGTGTGAGAGAGGAAGGGGAGGGGTGTATGTAATTATGTTTCTATGTAACATTATAACTATCTAAAATTTTAGCTTCCCTGCTGAAGAATTAATCCCTGAAACGGACAGATAATGTCTGAGCTAGCAACATTACGCGGGAGGGAAGGGAGGCTAGCGGGGGACGCTTGTCTAGTATTTGGACATAGAGCGCGGCTTGCAATAAGAGTTGAAAGCGGTTTCTAGTTCTTTCTGTATTCTAAGCTCACAGGCATCTACATACTCCCGCAGCGTACTGAGGTACCCGTGGTCCCGCTCGTAATCGGTCCAGGCGCGCGCAATGCACGGCGGGTAGTCCTGCACCGAACGTAACGCTCGACGCATCAGGTCGCGCAGTTAGTTCATACATACCTCACAGGCATCAACACACTCCTCCAGCGTACTGAGGTGTCCGTGGTCCCGTTCATAGTCGGTCCAAGCGCGCGCGATGCATGGCGGGTAGTCCTGCACCGAACGTAACGCTCGACGCATCAGGTCGCGCAGTTTGTTCATACATACCTCACAGGCATCAACACACTCCTGCAGCGTACTGAGGTGTCCGTGGTTCCGTTCATAGTCGGTCCAAGCGCGCGCGATGCATGGCGGGTAGTCCTGCACCGAACGTAACGCTCGACGCATCAGGTCGCGCAGTTTGTTCATACATACCTCACAGGCATCAACACACTCCTCCAGCGTACTGAGGTGTCCGTGGTCCCGTTCATAGTCGGTCCAAGCGCGCGCGATGCATGGCGGGTAGTCCTGCACCGAACGTAACGCTCGACGCATCAGGTCGCGCAGTTTGTTCATACATACCTCACAGGCATCAACACACTCCTGCAGCGTACTGAGGTGTCCGTGGTTCCGTTCATAGTCGGTCCAAGCGCGCGCGATGCATGTCGGGTAGTCCTGCACCGAACGTAACGCTCGACGCATCAGGTCGCGCAGTTTGTTCATACATACCTCACAGGCATCAACACACTCCTCCAGCGTACTGAGGTGTCCGTGGTCCCGTTCATAGTCGGTCCAAGCGCGCGCGATGCATGGCGGGTAGTCCTGCACCGAACGTAACGCTCGACGCATCAGGTCGCGCAGTTTGTTCATACATACCTCACAGGCATCAACACACTCCTGCAGCGTACTGAGGTGTCCGTTAGGGTGTCCCGAAAAATATTTTTTTCGCTTTTCGCTACTCAAGCCCCCTCAAAAGTTGCATTATTAGTTTTAGATTACCGTAAAAATAAAAAAAAAACATAAAAAAATATCTTGAGGGTTCTACCGGCATTTTTTTTTAATTTTTTATCACTTAAATAACCTTCCAGTCAATGTCGTCTATTCTATTTTATGTACATTATTCCCATTTTATTTTTTATTTAATTGATAGTGAAACCCTAAGTTATGATTTGCAGGCAACGACAGGATTTTTTCTGTTAGGAATTGGTTTAGAACAAACTCGCAAAATTCATGTTTTGACTTGTTTTTCTTAAATTCTCTACTTCTACTGTGAGGCAGTTCGTCTCATTTCTATTGCGGTTTTATTGCTGTAAGGTGTCGCTCTGCACTTCCTTGTGATAAAATACGTGTTTTTGTTATATATAATAATGGGTTCAAGACGAAGTGAGACTACTTGTGCTATTTTGGGATCATATAAAGAACTTGACGATCGCCAGTTACCAGTGATAAGTGACGGTATCAAATTCATTTTGTTTACTAAAAATGAACTAAAACTACAGAAGAATGGGAAAGATCCTTCTAACACAGAAGTTTTTTCAATCCTTTCTGGAAAACTTGATACGATTTGGACCAAAGCTTCGATTCCTATCGTTTCCAATGTACGAGTTACCCAAATGCTGAAATCATATTTCGACAAATACCTGTCATTGATAAGATATCCCAAAAATAAAAGAAATAGGCGGTCGGTACCACCGCAGAGAAGTCTTGCAAGAACACATTTCAGTTCTCACAGAGCCGGGATCTATTTATTTGGGACATATGACGCCAAGTCGTGGCACTGCCAAAGGGATCGTCTCTTCTATCATATCTTTGTTAGGAAATTATATTATTATTGTTATTAGTTGTGTTTAGTTGTTGTTTGTGGGTTGTTATTTATTATTGAAAATCAAGGGTTGAACTTGGAAGAGGTGATCTGTGTGGGGTGCGATGGTACTGCTACAAATACAGGTTGGAAGGGAGGTGTCATTCAATACCTGGAAAACTATTTAAAGAGACCGTTGCAATGGTGTGTTTGTATGCTTCAAGCGAATGAATTACCGCTTCGTCATTTGTTCATGTCTCTGGATGGTAGCACATCTGGGCCAAAAGAATATTCAGGACCTATTGGAAAACAGCTAGCTGCTTGTGAAAGTAAACCTCTAGCGTCTTTTTGTGCAGTGTCTGGCAATTTGCTAGTATTACCTGATAATATTGTGAAGGAACTAAGCACGGATCAAAAGTATCTGTACGAAATGTGTCATGCTGTGATGGCTGGTTCCTGTTCCCTTGAGCTAGCGAACCGCCAACCTGGACAAATGGCGCATTCGAGATGGCTCACTACTGCCAATCGCATACTCAGACTTTACGTAAGTACTGTTTCGCCGTCAAATAATTTGCAGCTGCTTGTGAACTACGTGGTCAAAGTTTACGCTCCTGTTTGGTTCCTAATCAAGCAAAACTCATCATTTAAAGATGGAGCCAAGCATATTTTTCAAATGGTTATATACTCTTGATTTTTGCCTGATAGTCAGAGATCTATTGTAAATTCGGTGATTGAAAGAAACGCTTTTTTTGCGCACCCAGGAAACTTGCTTATTGCCATGTTATTCGACGGTAGAGAGCATATTCGAGAGCTTGCATCTCGCAAAATATTAAAGGCCAGAGAAGCAGAAAAGAGCAACTCTCGCAGGGTATTTAAAGCACCAAAGCTTAACTTCTGTGCGCGAGACTACACCGATATAATATTTTGGCAAGAGTGTGAAATATCAGCTCCACCAATTCTGCGACACGTCTCCAACGATGAACTTAGAATTAAGGATAAAGAACACATCCTCGACATTATTGACTTTCCCTGCCACACACAGTCAGTGGAAAGATGTGTAAAACTAGTGACGGAGGCTTCTCAAAGCGTCACGGACGCTACAGCTCGGGATGGTTTTATTAGGAACAGATTAAAATCTCGCTCAGAAATGCCTAATTTTGGTCACAAAAACCAGTTCCGTTTTTAAAGTTGCCATTGATTATTTTGTCTTTCAACTGTTTTAAACCTTGCTTTAACTCATTGTTGTACCCTTAAATTTAATTAAAACCATTTAAATGTTATTTTTGTATTATTTATAGTTTATATTAGGAACCCCTAAAAATAGCAAAATTGAAAAACTTCAAGGACTGGTAGAGGCCTCAAGATGCCGGATATTTAATTAAATTTTATAATAATCGTAATATATGTGTCAAAACGCAACTTTTGATACCTCTTGCGTAGCCGTAGCTCATTTTTTTTTCCTCATGCATGAAGGGGCACCCTAGTGTCCGTGGTCCCGTTCATAGCCCGTCCAGGCTCGCGCGATGCATGGCGGGTAATCCTGCACCGAACGTAACGCTCGACGCATCAGGTCGCGCAGTTTGTTCATACATACCTCACAGGCATCAACACACTCCTGCAGCGTACTGGTGTCCGTGGTCCCGTTCATAGTCGGTCCAAGCGCGCGCGATGCATGGCGGGTAGTCCTGCACCGAACGTAACGCTCGACACATCAGGTCGCGCAGTTTGTTCATACATACCTCACAGGCATCAACACACTCCCGCAGCGTACTGAGGTGTCCGTGGTCCCGTTCATAGTCGGTACAAGCGCGGGCAATGCACGGCAGGTAGTCCTGCACCGAACGTAACGCTCGACGCATCAGGTCGCGCAGTTTGTTCATACATACCTCACAGGCATCAACACACTCCTGCAGCGTACTGAGGTGTCCGTGGTCCCGTTCATAGTCTGTCCAGGCGCGCGCGATGCACGGCGGGTAGTCCTGCACCGAACGTAACGCTCGACGCATCAGGTCGCGCAATTTGTTCTCCGACGGTCGTGGGGTACGGTTGCTTTCTAAAGTTATGAGAGCTTCCCAGTATTTTGACATGGTTTTGTTCTCGCCATATTCTGGAGAAAATATGTTGTTTACAGATAGATAGAATACACTTTATTGTACACCAATAATTGAATCACACTTAATAAAAATATTGTAAAAAAAAATTTGAATGGCGGCCTTATCGTTGAGAGCGATATCTTTCAGACAACCTTTGGAAGGACTTTACGAGCTTTAATTAAAATGGGGGGGCTCTATTAGTGTACTAATTTACAAATACTCATCAAAACAAAAAATATAACAAAATATAAATATAATTTTATATATACAAGGTGCAGTTTTGGATCTGCAAAACATTTTAGGAGGTAATTATGTTAGTGATTCTCGACCCGAATCAACAATAAAATGGGCAAGTATTTTTTTTTTTCATTTTATTCTTATTTACGGAAATCGGTAAGTGTGAACTCCCCTTTTTAAAACGCGACCAATCTGTACGTGTCCTTAAACTGCGCTTTCACACACACAAACAAACGCAACCGACATTTCTTTCATAAATCCAAAGCACCAACCACCGCCCGCTCCCTCTCCCCCGCCACGCCCCCGCGGCCATCGCAAACGCATAAATCGGGTCAATTTATTAGTGTATTTGATGACGCCGGTATGTGCATACACTTGCAAATTCCGCCCCTCAAGTGCGCCTTCGATTAACGGTCGGGATAGGTACCTACTACCTAGTTGTAAAAATGACGGACCAATACTCCAATGTAGAGTTGGTGGAGATGGTCCGCTTGTATGCCATCAGTGGAGACAATGTATCTGGAGCCATCGAAATGTTCGCGGAGTTATTCCCCAATCGGCAACGTCCCTCACACAGGGTAATGCTGGCCGCTACGCAGAGACTGCGCGATCATCGGCAGTTCGACGTTCCCCAGAATGCTGAGGGTCGCGGCAACGAAGGCCTGCCTGTCGCCTTGCAGGAAGATATCCTGGAATTCTTCCGGCGAGAGCCACGTGCAAGCACGCGGGAGGCTGGTCGACGGTTTGGAGTGCACCACTCCACAGTTTGGCGGCTACTGCACAAAGAAATGCAGCATCCTTTTCATTACCGCAAGGTACAGGATCTCCACCAGGACTTTTATCTGTGGGGAGACGTTAAAAGATTGGTGTACACAGACGAAATCACCAGTGTTACCCAACTACGTGCAAAAGTGATCACTGCTTTCGACACAATAAAAACGAATGTGTTTGTGTTACGTAAGCTGAAGGAATATCAGCAACGTCGTGCTAGACTGTGCCTGGAGTGTGACGGTGGAAACTTTGAACAATATCTCCAGGTAATATCTCCAGGTAACATAAGTAGGTAATTTATTTATTTATTTGTACATAGACAATAATTTGTAAATACGATGTTAGCTAAATCAACTTGATTAGTGTAAATAAGTTGATTTAAATTTTTTAACTATGCCAAAAATACCTATCAGACAAAATGAATCACCTAAAATCCCTAACACATGGGTACCTACTTAACTAGCACAAATTATCTTGATGTATTTCTGTCGGTTCTCAGCCCGTTAAAAAGTAGGAAGGAAAATCTTAAATCAACCAATTTAATCAAATAAAAACCGTCTTTGGGGCTGAATTTACCTACATAGCGCGCCGACTGCGCCGAGTACCTACATGCCTTATTATTATTATTAGATGCCTACCTAAACCCCCGCACGCGCTCGCGATCGTAGTTTCACAATTGTGCAACGGGAACTGCTTACGTGCTTTGTAAGGTTTATTTATCTTCGCCTATCATTTTATTCATCAGCTGATAGGTAACTAACGACGCCAACGTGATCTTTTTTTGGCGCAGTTGTATCTACTTTCTACTATTATTATTTATCGTAATAGCCCAGTGGTTAAGGCTTTCTCCTCTCATGCATGAGGTTGCGGATTCGCAACTGAGCAAGTACCATTGTGTTATTTTTTTAATTCATAATGATTTAAGTACTTTTTAAATTTATCTAGGACATAATTGAAATCCCGTGTTTCGGTAAGCACTTAATTAAAGCCTTTGGTTCGAATTGATTTGTAGCTCTCGGACGGTCGTTAGGTACCACACGGGTCGGTACGGGTCAACGACCTTACAGCCCTGCCGTATGGTCGTTGGTACGGGTAGTCAAAAGCCAGAAAGTCAGACAATTAGTCTAACAAATGGGTATCGTATTATCAAGTAACTGGTTTGTTGACGTCTGATACGCAGTCGCCCTACGTGATTCACTGGCACTCCATGTAGTGAGCTGCATACAGTTAAACTGAAAGCCGACCCTAACATAGTTGGGAACAGGCTCAGCAGATTGGCCACGGCATTGTAATGATGCTTAAAAATGAGTTATTATTTAGCGAAATTTAAAACAATAATGTAGGTACATTGTGATTTTCAAATTCGAACTACATCTAAGGTAGGCGGTATGACGAGCATCGCGGGGCCCCCCGTAACCATAGCAACGACCTTCATTTTAGTTTAACGTACCTCGTACGTGCCGCGTTCGTTTCACACGCACACAGTGACATGACGCGCGATACATCGCAATGGGTGATTCTGTTTTTTTGAAGAGGGTTATTAAGAGTGTTATTCTGAAAAACAATAAAATTGAAAAATCGAAAAGAAAAAGTATTATTGATTATTGACTTGGTATCGTATTGTTATATGATTATTTACGAGTCTCATAACAACCTCCTGAAATATTTTGCAGGTTCAAAACTGCACCTTGTATAAATACAAAACATAAGTACATAAAATATATAATGTGTTCTTTAACATCGTGTGTTTTTAACAAAGGAATAATCATAAGTTTGAAAGAAAATGATTGGCAACCGAGCTTTTTAGACAGCGAGTGACTGAGCTTGTCTTACTGACACCGGCAATCCATTCCACAACCGAATAGCCTGTACTGTAAACGAATGGTCGTAAAATTTTGTGGAATGTGTAGGCATCGAAAGTCTCAAATTCTTTGATGATCTCAAATCTCTAACATGTGTGCCATGAAGGAACTTAAAACGTTCTTTGAGATACAAGGGAGTCGTTGGATTGAAAAGAATACTGTAGAGTAATGATAAAATATGTGCATTCCGGCGAAGGCGGATAGGTAGCGGATATACAACTAACGAGTAGATTCAATGCTGCTACGGTCCAAATCTAATTTCAGAAAGTTTATAAATATTTTCGGAGTTTTATGTCTGTTGCCGTAACATGTAAATTTAATAAATTTACATGTAACGGCAACATTGCTTGTTGACTTGACAACTTTATCCACATTTTAAAAGCTTTCGATGCGCCATGAAAATCTAACTTATTTCTACTTACCCGCGGCTTTAATGGCGTAAAAAGTTTTTAAATTATAAAAAAAAGCTTTAGTCCTTCTCCAATGTCTATTCTCTGTATCCTGTATCCAAATTTCAACAAAATGGTTTAAGTAGTTTAGACGCGAAAGTGTACGAGACAGACACTTTCGCATTTATTATATTAGTAAGGAATATGATTTTTTTATTTTTGTTTGGATGAAATGATGTCAACAATGGTATTAGATATTATATTATCAATAATTAATAAATGCTCCAATATCACTTACTGAATATTTCTTCGAAGATTATTTTGCCTTGCTTGGGGTCGTTCAACACCTTGTACTCCAGCCGAGCCCAGTACAGCGGTACTTCACAGTCGTTTGCCTCTTCACCCCATGCCTGTTACAACGTTATATCATTTTTGGATGATTCGTTATTAAATGCTCACTTTATAAACTCGGCTTAAAAGTTGTTTCAATTTGGACGTTGTATTGTGTAAAAGAATATCATTCGAAAACAAGAGATGGTATAATGGCGCGTGTTGTTTAACACAGTAATTTTTTAAAGGTTTCAAAAGAAGCTAGACAAAGCTTCGTAAAAACTGTCAAAGATTCAAATAAAATAAAAAGTATTTATTTAGTTTCGTTTTCTGGTACATAAAAAGGAATTCTAGGGCCCGCATACTAAGCGTGGTAGGATCCAGTCTCTTCCCAAGCATTACAATATTTGGTTGAACTAAACTAAAAGATGCTTATGGGTGAGTGTATGTATGGAGTACTCGTATCGACTGACTCATTGGTCTACAGTTCGCAAGCTCGACTGCTGATTCTGATCGGTCTCGAGTTCGATTACTAAATCGGACAAAAAGTCCTATTGGGTTTTTCTTTAAGAAATTTCTCAGTAGTAGCCTGGCGGTGTGTTACCCGCGTGACTCGGATGTCATTTGAACATCTTTGATAGTCGTTACGGGTTGTCAGAAGCCAGAAAATCCGACACTGGTCTAGCCAAGGTGTATCGTTACCCAGTTACTGGGTTGTGAAGGTCAGACAGGCAGTCGCTCCATGTAACACTAATACTCAGCTGCATCCGGTTAGACTGGAGAGCCGACCCCAACACAGTAGGAAAAGGCCAAGCAGATGATAATGTCTGCAGTGTCGAGTATATAAGGGTGAGTGTGTAGTCGGTGCTTATATGCTTGGTTTTATGTTTCTGTATGTTTGAGATAGTTTCTGTCTCTTCGTATTTTGTTTGTGTACGAGTATTTTAAAGTTCGTTACCTCGGCAAGTGAATCCCAAGCGAGTCGGAAAGTGCGCCTCAGCTTTTCCACGTCATCTTCGTTATCCAGCTGGGTTCGTCGCCGGGAGTACTCCAGGTAGCCCATCCAGAGAGCCTCATTTTGTTTGTACGTTTCCATGCCTTTGGACAGCGCGGTCTCGAATATTGATTTCACCTGGAATTCGTTTATAAATATTGAGTGAGAATAAGTGAGTCATTTTATGGTGTTGATTGTAGTGAATGGATTACACTGACGGACATTTGAGTTATTACATCTATGAGTTTGGATAGACTTGGTGATAGTTGAGATTTCGCATTACTTGAAAATGTTATAATTTTTTTCTTGTCCTGGTTTAAGTATTAAAAAGTGATGGTCCAACCAAAATGTTACAGAGGACAACCCTTCATTTGCTATTGACATCTTTCCAAGTATTAGAGTTGAAAAAATGGAACTTATTATCAGCTAATGTTATTATTTGGCAGCAAATATTGTTATCTCAGGCACAGGTTACAAAAAACATTACTATAAATAAGAAACTGTGTAGGGCTTAGCCCACTGCCTTGTGGCACCCCAATAAAACACTTCTCATAATTTGAGCTTTCATTAATTTTAACAACTTGCATACGGTTGGATAAGTAATCCCGAAATAGGTGCAGCGGTATTCCACGAATTCCTAGATCTTCTAGTTTTAGTAGAAGAATGGGGATAGATACAGTATCGAGGGCCTTTGCTAGATCAAGAAAAATACCTATGGTCCTCTGCCCACCATCCAAATTTCTAACTATATACAATGTTAGAAGATGAATTTGAATTAGTTTTTGTAATACATCAGTGGTGGATATTTCTTCCCTAAAACCATATTGGTTATCTAAGCTTTTTGGTCTCTATATAGTGCTTGAGCCTGACATTTATCAACTTCACTAAGATTTTATAAAAACAGGCTAAAATATGCCTATAATTTGACACTTGCTCTAAATAATCAAAAGTGCAATACGAAAGTCTTCTGTCGAATAACAAGTATTAACCCTATAGTTGGCAGAGATATGTATCCTAAAAAAATATGCTTTTGCTTTTATTTTCATATTAATTGGACTATTTAGACGTCAGGAAAAATGAAATAAAAAATCTCTGAAATTCAGTTTTCATGATATAATATGTGTATTTAAGTTCACACTGCCAGGATTACAAGAATGGATCAATAAAAAGACATGTGTCTTTACATGCACACTGCCTTGTCGTAGGCAAACAAAACAAGTTACATTAAATGAACAGGTAGCTACAAAATCGTTTAATACAAAAGTTTTTAACTTATCATTAAGAGGGTGTCGAGCCTACGAGACGCGCGGAAAATAGGTATTTACTGCAGCGGGCTAGTCGTGTGCGTTGTCACACACACAATGACAAGTTCGCTCGAGGCCCGCTTGCCGTTGCACGACGAAGTTTGCTAACTTTGCATTTTTAATTTTTTGTCGTTATGTTGAATAAACTTGAAAAACGAATATTAATTATTTAGATGGTTTTATTTATCACACTAATATTATACAGGCGAAAGTTTGTGAATGAATGTGTCTGTTTGCATGTTTGTTACATCTTCACGCTCAAACGGCTGGATGGATCTAAATGAAGCAAGTAGGTCCGTAAATAAATCACAAAAATAAATTTAATAAATTATACCTATTATATAAAAATTAACGTTTGTTTTTTCTGTAGTATTACATAATCCGTTCCCTCACTATTCATCCTATTGCAATAAAACTTTGATTTTATATATTAAACTCCTCAGATTTTTTTTTAAAGAATACTAGCAATGTGGGTACATTTCACATTACTAGCAATCTTGTTAACCCCTCCAACTAAGCTAAATATGCTTGTGTCTGGAGTGGGTTCACGTCAATAGTGTAATGGGTGGGGTTCGAACCTGCGGCCTCTCGATCACAAGTCCGACACCTTATCCATTAGGCTATTGACGCTTCGAAACTGGGTAAGTAGCAAGTTAGGGTAGATGGGTATGCAGTACTTATTTGAATAATAAAACCAGTATGAAATAAAAAAAAAATATAATTATGTAATGTCATAATAAAACCAGACTGAAATAAGTTTTATTTATTAAAATTTCATTTAGTGCTCGTTTAAATTCTGATGTACTGTCATATTTTTAATAACATTCGGTACTTTATTATATATACGTGGGGCCATACCAAAAAAACATTTTTTCATTAATGCTGTCTAGCGAACTTACTTACTAGAAAATATAAGCGTAATTTATTTCATAACAATATATGTATCAAGTGTAACTTAATTTAAAAGAAAAAAAAAATTAAATCTATAAATCTAATGTTATATTGCTTATTATCACATTTTACAAAAATTGGCCAAGTGCGAGTCAGACTCGCCCATGAAGGGTTCCGTAGTAACTATAATAATATAATATAATAAGTATATTTACTTGACAAAAAACTAAAACTTACAAATTTCTTAAAACTAGCTTATTTACATTTTTTGCAACTACGCCAAATAACTTTGTTTTTCATAGTATTTGTATGAATTACAAAGTTATATTTGCGGTTTTAGAAAATATGCTGTATCTCAAAAACTGCTGACTCGATCTCTTTAAAACCAATTTTGATTGAAAGTTTACATTAAGATCTATAGATACATATATATATATATATAACGTGTAATTTAAAGGGTATATACATACCAAGTGCATGGCTTCTTTGGAAGATAACAAACGATATGGCAAGGGTTTTGTAATCCTAAGTCTACATGTGTAGAACTTATTACAAATTCCAGTACACTGATACCAGAGACCGAATTTTTCAAATTAAGAAGAACGAAAAGAATTATCGTATTATTGGCAAGTGACGTGGAAAGTTATTGACCTTCGTAGTGCTGTGACACGTTTGTTATGATTGGTATTCAAAAAATATGTGAAACCAATAATTTGGTATCAATTCGTTAAGTCAGTTATTTTGTGCTGAAACTGTGCATAGAGACTCCATACCAAATGTTGTCTTCAGCCCTTTTGGTTAGATATGGGGTTTCCGTTACACGTTGTATATATATATTTATATTTTTCACTCCATTATTATAGAAATTAGAGGGGGGCACACATTTTACCACTTTGGAAGCGTATATCTTTTAAACGATTAATTTTATGAAAAAGTGGTTTTAGAAACCTCAATCTCATTTTAAAGACCTGTGTATAGATACCACACATGCATAGGTTTCATGAAAAAAATAATAGTAATAGTTCCATGCATGGGGAGCCCCCCCATACATGGAACTAAAACTGAAAATATTATTTTTAATTTAATTTAAATATATTTTAATTTTTTCTTAAAATCGGAAAGCGGTTCACAGAATACATCAATCTACCAAGTTTTATATGTATAGTCCTAATAGGTTCGGAATAAAATGGCTGTAACATACGGACGGACGGATGGACAGACAGACAGACTAGTAGTTGTAGTAGTTATACATATTATATTATTATAGTTACTACGGAACCCTTCATGGGCGAGTCTGACTCGCACTTGGCCAATTTTTCTTTGGCTAATTTCCGTAGTAGACAGACCTTGTTATGGCACTTGGCGTATAATTTGTCGGACATAGAGGGAATGTCAAAGGAAGCTGAAACTTGTTCTAAACCAGAAAACGCGGCTCCTATCGCCATAAAACTGCTTACAGAATTATCGTTCAGATTGAGGTCTGTAGGGCTATCTATCTGGTTCTTTACAATTTATTAATTCTATTTTTTTCGACACATTTGGCAACTAAAATAGAATTTCGATAGAAATCCTTTCTTAGTTGCAACTAGAGAATACAATCCCGAGCCTGTTTTCCAATCCCGGGATTACGTGATTCTTGATGCTGAATCCTGGGACCCTGGGGCTATCCCCGGATTAGACTATGTGGTTTCTAATTGGTCTCAAATGTAAAAAATTGGCCAAGTGCGAGTCAGACTCGCGCATGAAGGGTTCCGTGTGTAACTATAATAATATAATATAATATGTATATTTATTTGACGAAAAAAACCTTACAAATTTCTTAAAACTAGCTTATTTACATTTTTTACAACTACGCTAGATTACTTTGTTTTTCATAGTGTTTATATGAATTACAAAGTTATATTTGCGGTTTTAGAAAATATGCCGTATCTCAAAAACTGTTAACTCGATATCATTCAAACCAATTATGGTTGAAAGTTTACATTAAGATCTACAGATACGTATTTTTTTAGATTTTTCACTCCACTATTATAGAAGTTAGAGGGAGGGATACACATTTGACCACTTTGGAAGCTTATATCTTTTAAACGATTGACTTTATGAAAAAGTGGTTTCAGAAACCCCCATGTCATTTTTAAAGACCTGTCTATAAATACCACACACGCATAGGTTTCATGAAAAAAAAAAATATATTTTCAGTTTTAGTTCCATGTATGGGGTAGTAGTATGTTCCTTTATTTTAAATGATTTTTAATTTTTTTCTCAATATCGGAAAGCGTTTCATAGAATACATCTACTTACCAAGTTTCACATGTATAGTCTTAATAGTTTTGGAATAAAATAGCTGTGACATACGGACGGACGGACAGACAGACAGACAGACAGACAGACAGACAGACAGACGGACAGACAGACGGACAGACATGACGAAACTATAAGGGTTCCGTTTTTTGCCATTCGGCAACTGAACTCTAAAAAACGAGTAATTTCTTAAAATATATATTTTTAATTTTGGTACACTACACATATCACAGTATAGTAAGAAAAGAAAAAATTACAAAAAGATACTATACTTTGTAAGAAATAAAAAGACAATAAAAATTATTTCGAATTTTGAAAATACAATCGTAGAAATATCAATGCATCCAAGGTTTGACTTCCAAGCCTGCTTCGTTTATTACCAACATAAGCAGCAGCTGAAAACGCTCGTTTAGGTTTAACACTGGTTGGAGGAATAGACAATAGATACTTATATGCTGTTTCTAAGTGATATCCACTAATTCCTCCATTTTCAAACAGGCTTATTTCACGTCTAATACTATATTTTGCCAACACCGATTAATTTTGTATTTGTACTTCACGATCTGGGGATTTCATACTTTTATCAATTTCCAGCTATAACTTTTCCTTTAGTGTCAATTGGGGTTGGGATTGGGAGGTTTGTGGCCTTAACTCATCATCTGTTTGTGATCCTGATCTTCCTTCTTCTTCTTCCGTGTCATCTCGACTTTTAAGTTTTTTAACAATACACTTTATTTGCTTCCAAACTAAAGCCTGTGTAGAAACTGGAAATAAGTCATGCCATTCCAAATCCGATAATAACTGATTTTCATCATCTTTTCATGGATTTTGTAATTAATTCAACACACCAGTCAAATCATCACTTCGTCGTTGCTTCATACGTTCCACTAAGGATGTTTTCCAAAAAATGATTATGCTAGATAGCTGTTTTATAAGAAATTTCAAAGCGGAATCAGCTGTGCATAAATTAGCATCTCGCCGACAGATTGCTTCTACTGTCAATTTAATTGGGGTCAGCACATCAACAATTTTATTTACCAATTCAAAATCAACTTCTTCCAAACGAATTGGATGATTGAGATCTATAAGAGCTTTTTGAATGAAGGTTTTTAAAAGATAAAATCGCTCCAGCATTGTTAAAAGACTATTCCACCTGGTTTTACAGTCCAAAAGAAGTGACAGCTCTTTTCCATGTTCAATTTTCATTTATTTTTGAAGTACTGTTTCATTTTTCAATGGTGATCTTTTGAAATACACTCTACAACTTTGCGGATTTTCTTTATCAGCTCATTAATGTTTTCATCTTGTGTTAACTCTGGTATGTGTTATAGCGCAAGGTCATTTTGTGACATTAAGTTTAAGTCTGATTCTGGACTTTCTAAGTCTTCTAAATGTTCATCATCATGGATGTCGTCCATATGATCAACAGCCACAGGTGGTTCATTTATAGTATCATCTGAGGTAGAGCTGTCTTGCAAATAATTATGTTTTTCATAAAGCCAGTATCCAGGGAAATATCAAATATACTTAGACGCTCTTTCAATATACGAAGACAATTTTCAGCCATACTTTCATACTTCCATAAATAGGAACAAGTACTAAATTCCAATTTTTTTTTTATATGAATGAACGTTGACAGCCATGTATGGTTTATTGGATGTTGAAGTCCACTTGTCGAAAGAAAGACTAAATCTTTCACCTGCACTTTTCAAATGTTTCAATTCTGCAGTTACTTGCTTTCTGATTTTTTCACTGTAATTCATGACACGTTTTTGAATAACCTATATTATTATATAGTTGTAAGATATGTTTCCAGTTCTAAGATATGCTTAATTATATTTAAAACTTTGGTCTATACTGTCGTATAGACCAATTAATACAGCACAATGGCATTACAAATAAAAAATATCCTATAAGTTGGTCATCATGTATGTCATTGATATACACTATAAAAAGGAAAGGGCCAAGAATTGAACCTTGCGGAGCACTCATCTTGGCTAGGGATCCTGCAGATGTCGCTCCATTAACAATAACTTTTTGTTGCCTGTTTGATAAATATGAAAGAACAAGGTCAGCAGAACACGAATCCACGAACTCCGTAATGGTGTAATTTACAGATCAGTGTTTTGTGGTCAACGCAATCAAAAGCTTTGGAGAGGTCACAAAATATGCCAATTGCATCCTGAGATTTCTCCCAAGATTCCAGAATGTGACGGATGAGCGCTACTCCTGCGTCTGTTGTTGACCTACCTTTCGTGAAACCAAACTGCCGACTATGCAGAATTCCATTTGAGTTAAAATATGATAGCATCTGGTCCAGCATGATTTTTTCGTATATTTTGCTTAATGCTGGAAGCACATATATCGGTCTATAGTTAGAGGGATCACTCTTACAACCCGACTTAAAAATTAGTACTACTTTACTATGTTTCATTAAATCGGGAAAATTACCGCTGTCTATACATTAATTAAATGTGCCTGTTAGGATAGCAGCAATTGAGTCAATAATATTACCAAGAACCCTAACAGATGCACTCCATAAGTCATCAGTGTTTGTTATGTTAAGACTTTGGAATGCTTTTTAATTACATCAATAGAAATGGGCTTAAATGAAAATGTTGGTATATCCTTATTGTAGTTTTCCTTTAAAAAAGATTCTGCTAATAATGGCGAAGAATGTAGAGATTTAGTAACCTCTACTGGAATATTGGTAAAGTAATTTTCCAACTTCTCAGCCACTTTTGACTTATCTGAGATGACCTGATCATCGATGTTCAAAGTCAAATCATTCTAACCCTGTTGGTTTGTGTTTCCAGTTTCTTTGTTTATCACCTTCAACACAGTTTTTATTTTATTGTTAGAAATGCTAATTTTATTATTTTCTGATTTAGATTTAGCTTAGGGCGCATACTCTTTTAAATATCTTTGAGTAGTTTCTTACATAATTATGGAAGGCTTCATCGGAAGTCAATGATTTTTCATGGTATAAGTTGTATAAATTGTCTCAGCTTATTCTTATTCCAGCAGTGGCCCATTCATTAAATTTAGATTTATTACTCATTTGAAATTTTTTAACTGGACATGCCTTACTAAATTCGTGGCATAGTGAAGAAAATAATATCCTGTAATTTTCATTGGGGTCATGGGAGTCAAAATTGGCCATTGAAAGATTACTTAACATGTTATAATTGCCGCTTTTTAACCAAATCAAAGGATACTGGTTGACCTGTATGGTCAGACCTAACTCCACTAACTTGAGACGAGTATTTTATGGCACAATTAATATAAATATTATCTATGCATTGAGCTGATGTTGCTGTTATTCTTGTTGCTTCCTTGTATGTGCATTTTAAGTTAAATGAACCAAACAATGAAGTAAGCTTGCAGTGTTCAGGTGAATTTACTAACAAATCAATATTTAGGTGACCACAAACGAAAACTAATTTATTATCTTTTATAAGCTTAGGTACTTAAAATTTCTCCCATTATCATTAAGAATGATGACAACTTTGATGCTGGTGGTCTATAAACACTTAAGAAAGTTTGGCCTTCAACTTCTGTCATGCTACCAACCAATCAACAAGCAATCAACAGAGCAAGCGGTGATATATATTTGTTCCTTATATCTAAGAGAATTACTACGTAATATTAAAGTACCACCTCCTACTGAGGACCTGTTGTATGCACTAGTAACAGAAAAATATTAATTTTAAACAACATTCTATCTGGTTTTAGCCAGGTTTCACAAAAACATAAGATATCTATATCATATTTATCTATTAACATTTCCTCATCTAATATTTTGCCGGAGAAACGATTTATATTCTGATGATTTAGTAAAATTGTGTTATTATAACTCTCCTTTGTCACATCTAAGGATTTAAATAATTAATTTCAGTATTATTAGATACCCTAGATAATACTGAATAGTCACTTAACCTAGGATCAGTTAAATTGTCAATAACCCAGTGTAAATTGTAAGCTAACAAAGTAGCCAATGAACTTTCGTCGTAAATTCTAAAATGAATGTCAGGATTGCAATCGGTATGCCCAAAAACCTATTACACGATGTTTGATGCAATATTTTGCAATCGACCACGTTTGCTGAGCAAGCGATATAATGCGGTCGCACTAAGTTCGCCGAGAGCTTAATGTATTTTGAACAGCAACCGGGTGCACTCATTTTCATCATTTAGCGATAATTTTAGCCCTTACGTTACTTTGCTAATTATACTTAGCAATAAACCCTTGAAGGTTATCAGTGTATTTAACTTAGTAGACACACACGATATCCATATTGAATGTTGGAGAAAAAGTTGCATCCACCAAGGATGCAACTTTTTCTCCAACATTCAATATGGATATCGTATGTGTTTTAAATTGGATTTCAAAATGAAAGCCAGATTTGCAATCACCACCCCCAAAAACCCATTACACGATACCCATATCGAATGTGTGAGAAAAAGTTGCATCCGCCATCTTGGATTTTAAAATGAATGCCAGATTTGCAATCCCCACCCCCAAAAACCCATTACACGGTACCCATATCACATGTTTGAGAAAAATTGCATCCGCCATCTTGGATTTTAAAATGAATACCAGATTTGCAATCACCACCCCCAAAAACCCATTACACGATACCCATATCGAATGTGTGAGAAAAAGTTGCATCCGCCATCTTGGATTTTAAAATGAATGCCAGATTTGCAATCACCACCCCCAAAAACCCATTACACGGTACCCATATCACATGTTTGAGAAAAAGTTGCATCCGCCATCTTGGATTTTAAAATGAATGCCAGATTTGCAATCACCACCCCCAAAAACCCATTACACGATACCCATATCGAATGTTTGAGAAAAAGTTGCATCCGCCATCTTGGATTTTAAAATGAATGCCAGATTTGTAATCACCACCCCCAAAAACCCATTACACGATACCTATATCGAATGTTTGAGAAAAAGTTGCATCCGCCATCTTGGATTTTAAAATGAATGCCAGATTTGCAATCACCACCCCCAAAAACCCATTACACGATACCCATATCGAATGTTTGAGAAAAAGTTGCATCCGCCATCTTGGATTTTAAAATGAATGTCAGATTTGCAATCACCACCCCCAAAAACCCATTACACGGTACCCATATCGAATTTGTGAGAAAAAGTTGCATACGCCATCTTGAATTTAAAAATAAATTCCAGATTTGCAATCACCACACCCAAAAACCCATTACACGATACCCATATCGAATGTTTGAAAAAAGTCTTCATCATCACTTTCACTTCCTCAAATGGTGCTTTTCGGGAGCAACTGCACAAGGTACTATTAGAAATACCCAAAACGCTATAGGTGTGCCTATAATATTTAAAGAGTTCCCTCGCTTTCTCCAGGTTCCCATCATCAGATCCTGATTTCATAACAATGGAACCAACTAGAAAGTATACCCTTTCAAACGAAAAAAAAATTCCAAATCGGTCCAGCCGTCTTCGAGTTTGAGGTTACATACATAAAAAAAAGTTTAAGACGAACTGAGAACCTTCTCCTTTTTTTTGAAGTCGGTTAAAAAGCAATAATAACATCACAAAATAGAAATACGTACTTTTTATGAGAATGGTTTTTTTTTTTTTTTTAAATTGGCGCCAACTTTCTTCTAATAATATTTTTTTTTACATTTTCCCATAATAAAACAAATATTGAAAAAAAAATGTTAAAGAAATATATATTGAACAATAAAAAGTAATTGTTGGGTATGCATAATAAATCGTACTCAAAAAAACAAAAAATATGACTTATGTTATTCAACGGATTGCTGCAATACATACGTACACAATAGATCGCGAATTATCGTTACCGGCGAAACGCTCCACGATGAGACGTGACCCCTCTCTGAGCTCCCGTGGACGACTGAATTTTCGACCGGTGTACGTTGCGTATGGTTCAAAATAGCGCGCAAATTAGAAGAAAAAATTAAAATTAAAACAACCAAGTGACATTTTTGAAATGTTAAAGCTGTAAATGATAGTATGATAATTAGAGAATAATATGAATTGAAGTTTATGAAAAAATTCAACAGTTTACTATCAAAATTCAGCGACGCACGAGCATGTTTTGTAAGGATTTTTGTCCAACTTTATGTATTTTTATTTAATAAACTATAAAATATTTTTAAATTTTGCCAACTATGTTGGCTAACACATTTATTCTAGTGTTCATTACATATTTTTGTATGGTAATTAAAGTACTATTATAGGTTATATTCCTTTAGTTGTGAAGACCGTTTTGAGTTATTTTACTCGGCGCAGGCTTAAACATATTAAACATAACGACAAGTGTTGAGATCTTTTAGGAACATTTTTATCAATGAGTATGCATGTAAGTATGGTAACACCTTACATATTCTTAGGAATTAAGTATAATTTATAACTTTTATCTGAGATCTTTATGCTTATGAAATAATGCAGTCGTAGAGTTCTGAGATCAACAGATTAACAAAATTTGCTTAGTAGTATTTAGTGTGGAAATCCAAAAAACAATATCGTCCTTCAACTATACATAGCCCTGTATTACATTTGTGACAAAAATACTTTGTTTGGTTTTTGGTACAGTTCCTACACCTGCCTTTTGTCGTGAATGTAGGTAGATGTCCCACCAGATCGTAACGAGTAGCGTCGTCAGGCCCTCTCTGCAACCGGTTTCTTTACTGATTTGGAGAGAGCATCAGACTGTAGATCGGGAGAACTCCTCTCAAAACAACGCAGTTATCTAAAAAGCGCGACACGAAACCTTTTGAGAGGCATCAGTTTTTGTTTACCACTGTTCTCGCGACGGTATAGCAACTAGGCATTGTTTACACTAATGTGCAAGATCTGCGAGAAAAGTGGTTAATACCAACGATAGCCTTTCAAATCCGTTCGATACAAGGCAACTAACATGTCGGCCAGATCCACACCACCCATATTTGCATTGTAGTGCTTTATTAGATTTTGGCTTGTGACTGGTCCCTTCTTCTTTTCTTCTTTCTTGTACCGCATTATATTCTGTACTGGGTAAGCGTCAACGTAAGTACTTGCAGCCAAGACACATTTATTGTCAAACCACATCACAACAGCGATGTTGTGTTCGTTGGACGCAACTTGTGCAAAAGCTCCCCTTACTTTTTTCTTCAATTCTTTGTCACATGGTAGTTTCTTTTCTACCTCTCGTAGCCGATATGACCCGACAGTGCCCAGCACCTGCTGCTGTAGGTGCTGGGCACGGGAAAATGTGCAGGCCACGCCGGCGCGTGGCCTGCACTTCATCTTCCGAAGATTCACTGGATTCGACATCAGATTTTGCTCGGGATTTAGACACCAAAGCGAGGATTTTTTGTGATCTAGTATTCTGAAACCAAAGCAGTGCAAGCTAATAGGTGTGGGTTTGCTAAGAGGTGTTATTTGCGTTGTGGTATGCTTTGTAAAATAATTGATGCTAATAAATTTTAACAATCAAGGGTTGTGTTACTGGCGATGTGCATTATAAGATACATTATGTGGAACTGTGCAACCCAGGCAGTGTGCATTTAAATGCACGTGACAAATTTTTTGTCAATCACATAGCGGCGGGCGGTGTGAATTTAAATACACACCATACGAAAGTCATAAATTATGAGAAATTAAAAACAAATTTTGTAAAAATATTATTACATACCAATAGCTTAGGGTTTGTAGAAAGTGAAACTGAGACAATTATTGTATAATAAGTTAAATCAATCTAGATAAAAATGGGTATTTACCTTGAAGTGCGTGGGAGCAGATCGACGGTTCGCCATTTTGACCACCACTGACAGAGCATAAGCGAGATAGATATAGGTTTCTTTTTCTAGGGTTCAAGAACATACGGAAACAATGTTTGCATGAAAAAATAAACGATTCGACATTAATATTTTCCAGAAAAAAATTCTGAACGGAATGTGCATTTAAGTTCACTGTGACAAGTATAGGGTTAAATAACAAGACTAAAAACCCACCCTGTTCCTTCAGCTGCCCTTGTGGTCCGGGACCGCGGTATCTCGTTAGAACATTCCCGCAGCCCCAGCAGGCAATGGCCCTATCGGGCCTCGTCAGATATATGCTAGAGGTGGAACAAGGACATTCGATGCCTTTTTAACAAAAGTCGTAAAGATTCCGTCCCAGCCTGACAAATTCACAAGTTTTTTTTTTTATTTACTTAAGGTTCATCCACAGCACATACATACACATACATATACTTAACCTTTTGAACGCCATTGTCACATATATATTATGTGACAAACGAAATCTTACCCTGAACGCCAACGTCACAAATATATGACAAAATACACGTCGCACCATATTATGAAATAAACAATTTAACCATTACTTTTGTGTGTTTTTATTTATATAATTTAAAAGTTTAAGCTTCCGTCTATATTGTATTGCATGAAACTAATATAAATAAACCACCAATATCGAGAAATTTGTTGTTTAAAAGTAGATGTTAAACGCGTATAAAAGGAGTGTCTCACACGCCGTAGTCTGCTATATGTGACAGCTAGTGTTGTGACGTATGATTGTAAAATCAATAAAAACTTAAGAAGATGAATATGAAATTTTCCTTTATAAAAATCCTTTTGTTACTTCTATTCCTGTTGCTTTGTTTATATTAGGTACTAAACTGATGTTCTTTCTATTACTAATTACTATTTCTAATTTCTATTTCTATTACTAATTATTAGGTACATTTTGTTAAAGATTTGTGATATTGTAAGACTGATTCGTAATAATAATTATTAGGTATATGTAACTGTTGATTTTTAAATTATTTTTGCGTATTTTTTACACGTAAAAGAAACAATAATTAAAATACTGATTTCAATTTCTTTTTATTACTACATTAAAATCCTTGCGTATTTTTAGATATGGATACGTATTATATTAGATATGGATAGGTATTATATTAGATAAGAATACTTATTAGAATCGACAACCAACGTGTAGGTACACTGCTACATCCCTAATTCAGATGCGAGAATGTCATAAAATTGACTGGCAAGCAACGCCATTGTCACAATACCAAGACAAGTCATGTTGAATAGTGTTGTAACCATATTGTAATAAATATATTTTTTAGTTTTCTAATATCTGCTTTTTCATTGATAAAGTCTCTGTTAAATGCTGTGTAAATATTACTATATTGGAATATAGTGGCAGGTTAAATAAAATTTCAGTGTCGTGAGTACGGTTTATTAGAAAATTAAAGACGAAATTAAAAACTCAGTTGTATATCGATATAAGTTTTGGAATCCCTATTTTTTATGAAGGTCATTTGACAGAAAAAGTGGCCTGGCGTCAGGGGTACGGCGATACGTTTATACTCTGGCGTTCAAAAGGTTAATCATACGTTAATATTCTAATATATATGCCAATTACAGGTAAACACAACATTGACAGCAAAGACGCCAGATTACCGCTTATAATCGCTAACTTAAATCTAGGTGTACAATTGATTAATATAATGGAATATGTTTTTTTTTTACGAAGAAAGAAATGGAAACGAGCAGCTCATTCATAAACTGTACAGAGAAATTTGACTATGTTTAATTGGTGTGAAGGGAGGTCAAGATTTTTGATTTAAACTTCAACTTACGGTCATTAAATATATCTGCTTCGAGTACAGACTTATTAAATGAATTAAGGTTGTCACACATCTTAACGAGTGGTGAGTTTAGACCTGTGTTTGTAGAGGTAGTAGGGCGCTGAAGAATTGTGGTTATGGGAAAGCGCGGAATCCTAGGCGGAACCTTCAATAGAATGCGCTTCAAAAGTTTTAAACCAGTTAATATGTTTTTCATCACACTTGCACGTAAACAGTATCTAAACATACAGGTTAACTTGGCCGTAATGCCCCATATAAAACCTTCGGGCTTTCTTTTTGTCATGAAACCCAAGGTCGGTAAGTAATTTTTTTTAAATTTATAGAATGGCACACAGGTCATGCAAGTTCAAGCAAGGAGTTTACACGCAATTGAAAATTTTTCTTAAAATGTTATCTAAAGAGGAATGTCATTGCAATCTCGCTACATGTTACTTAAATACTCAACTAATGTTCTTAATAATCGATTTTAATACTTTTTTGTATCAAACCGTCGAAATTGTTTTTATTTTTTTTCACTCCGTCATGGCAGTATACCTACGTAAGTATTTGCCCTTAACGTTTCTGAACGAAACATTTGTATAATCTATAGAGTGGGCATAAAGCCCGCCGTCCGCTTAAAAAAAAGTTCACTTATTTCGTAAGTTACGTAATAATAGTTGTGCTGACATGTGTATTAAAGCTATAATTCATAATTATTTACCTTTTGCATTTGAAGACAAGTAAAAAAGTTATGAAAAATGTCGTCGGCGTCGTCCGATGAGTGTGATTTGAACGCAACACCGCCAGATATTATCCATGCAGCAAAAACAATTAATGATGTACAGTGACTATAAATTTTAATAAATAAGTTTTTTCTGCCCTATAATTTTGTTTATTTACTCGCAAATGTGATGAAAAACTTTATATGTTTCCCGGGCGGTACGGGAATTACGAACCTCGACTCAGAAAGCCCTCAGTCTCCAACTTCAGGCTTCTACTAGAGCCTCGATCGTAATTCCTTACTTACCGCCCTTAATACACAATGTACTATTTCATTTCAACTATATTTGTTGGAAAAAGAACAAAACAGTTCAGGAATCCAAATTTTGTATTAGGTCTAAACTTTTTCAGGTCTTACTTTAGGGTTAGGTTTTGTAGGTAGTAGTTCTAACGGCACTTTAGAGTAATAAATTTTGACAAGTATTTTTATTTTGATTTGACTCATAGTCATACTAGAACTTATTTTATTTATGCGTTTTGACTTTACAAAAATCAATACCTATTGACATTTCATTTCATTTTAAAATCTTGAATAGAAGTTAATTTGATAATAGATATTGTTAATTTGATAATAGATATTATTAATTTGATAATAGATAGTGTAAATTTGATAATAGACATTTTTAGTTTGATAATAAGATATTGTTAATTTAACCTTTTGAACGCAAGAGTATAAACGTATCGCCGTACCCCTGACGCCAGGCCACTTTTTCTGTCAACTGACCTTCATAAAAAATAGGGATTCCAAAACTTACATACAACATACAACATACAACTGAGTTTTTATTTTCGTCTTTAATTTTCTAATAAACCGTACTCACGACACTGAAATTTTATTTAACCTGTCACTATATTCCAATATAGTAATCTTTACACAGCATTTAACACAGACTTTATCAATGAAAAAGCAGATATTAGAAAACTAAAAAATATATTTATTACAATATGGTTACAACACTATTCAACATGACTTGTCTTGGTATTGTGACAATGGCGTTGCTTGCCAGTCAATTTTATGACATTCTCGCATCTGAATTAGGGATGTAGCAGTGTACACGTTGGTTATCGATTCTAATAAGTATTCTTATCTAATATAATACCTATCCATATCTAATATAATACGTATCCATATCTAAAAATACGCAAGGATTTTAATGTAGTAATAAAAAGAAATTGAAATCAGTATTTTAATTATTGTTTCTTTAACATGTAAAAAATACGCAAAAATAATTTAAAAATCAACAGTTACATATAACTACCTAATAATTATTATTACGAATCAGTCTTACATCTTTAACAAAATGTACCTAATAATATACTAGGAAGAACATCAGTTTAGTACCTAATATAAACAAAACAACAGGAATAGAAGTAACAAAGGGATTTTTTTATAAAGGAAAATTTCATATTCATCTTCTTAAGTTTTTATTGATTTTACAATCATACGTCACAACACTAGCTGTCACATATAGCAGACTACGGCGTGTGAGACACTCCTTTTATACGCGTTTAACATCTACTTTTAAACAACAAATTTCTCGATATTCGTGGTTTATTTATATTAGTGTCATGCAATACAATATAGACGGAAGCTTAAACTTTTAAATTATATAAATAAAAACACACAAAAGTAATGGTTAAATTGTTTATTTCATAATATGGTGCGACGTGTATTTTGTCATATATTTGTGACGTTGGCGTTCAGGGTAAGATTTCGTTTGTCACATATATGTGACAATGGCGTTCAAAAGGTTAAGGAGGCTTCGCACGAGCATTCTGTTGTTGCGCGCTCGTACAGTAGGACATAGTTACCTCCTCAAGAGTGCTGCCCTCTCGCTCCGCGCGCTGCATGCTGAGCACCCAGAAGGTGGCGCGCCGGGGACAGCGGCGCGTGCAGGCGTCCAGCACGCGCGCCAGCGTGCTGCGCGACGAGTGCGCCGCCGCGTGGCGAGCGAACGCGACCAGCAAGTCGTGGGAGGCCTCGCAGGTAATGCATTCTGTTGTTACGCGCTCGTACAGTAGGACATAGTTACCTCCTCAAGAGTGCTGCCCTCTCGCTCCACGCGCTGCATGCTGAGCACCCAGAAGGTGGCGCGCCGGGGACAGCGGCGCGTGCAGGCGTCCAGCACGCGCGCCAGCGTGCTGCGCGACGAGTGCGCCGCCGCGTGACGAGCGAACGCGACCAGCAAGTCGTAGGAGGCCTCGCAGGTAATGCATTCTGTTGTTGCGCGCTCGTACAGTAGGACATAGTTACCTCTTCAAGAGTGCTGCCCTCTCGCTCCGCGCGCTGCATGCTGAGCACCCAGAAGGTGGCGCGCCGGGGACAGCGGCGCGTGCAGGCGTCCAGCACGCGCGCCAGCGTGCTGCGCGACGAGTGCGCCGCCGCGTGACGAGCGAACGCGACCAGCAAGTCGTAGGAGGCCTCGCAGGTAATGCATTCTGTTGTTGCGCGCTCGTACAGTAGGACATAGTTACCTCCTCAAGAGTGCTGCCCTCTTGCTCCGCGCGCTGCATGCTGAGCACCCAGAAGGTGGCGCGCCGGGGACAGCGGCACGTGCAGGCGTCCAGCACGCGCGCCAGCGTGCTGCGCGACTAGTGCGCCGCCGCGTGTTGAGCGAACGCGACCAGCAAGTCGTGGGAGGCCTCGCAGGTAATGCATTCTGTTGTTGCGCGCTCGTACAGTAGGACATAGTTACCTCCTCAAGAGTGCTGCCCTCTCGCTCCGCGCGCTGCATGCTGAGCACCCAGAAGGTGGCGCGCCGGGGACAGCGGCGCGTGCAGGCGTCCAGCACGCGCGCCAGCGTGCTGCGCGACGAGTGCGCCGCCGCGTGACGAGCGAACGCGACCAGCAAGTCGTGGGAGGCCTCGCAGGTAATGCATTCTGTTGTTGCGCGCTCGTACAGTAGGACATAGTTACCTCCTCAAGAGTGCTGCCCTCTCGCTCCGCGCGCTGCATGCTGAGCACCCAGAAGGTGGCGCGCCGGGGACAGCGGCGCGTGCAGGCGTCCAGCACGCGCGCCAGCGTGCTGCGCGACGAGTGCGCCGCCGCGTGACGAGCGAACGCGACCAGCAAGTCGTGGGAGGCCTCGCAGGTAATGCATTCTGTTGTTGCGCGCTCGTACAGTAGGACATAGTTACCTCCTCAAGAGTGCTGCCCTCTCGCTCCGCGCGCTGCATGCTGAGCACCCAGAAGGTGGCGCGCCGGGGACAGCGGCGCGTGCAGGCGTCCAGCACGCGCGCCAGCGTGCTGCGCGACGAGTGCGCCGCCGCGTGACGAGCGAACGCGACCAGCAAGTCGTGGGAGGCCTCGCAGGTAATGCATTCTGTTGTTGCGCGGTCGTACAGTACCTGGTGTGATAGAATTTGATCGTTCATTAACATTTAACATATATTATTTATTTTTGAAGAGATAACTGGTAATTATTATTATTATTTATTTTAAATCAGACATAAAATCCATGTGTTAAACATAACTCATACTATGTTAGTTACAATTTATCAATAATTAATTACATTAAATTAAATTTTAAAATAATAAAATTAATACTATAAAATTAAAATTAATAAATTACAAAATTAAAATCATAGACAATTAAATATTCTAAAATCCAATTCATGTATCATTCAGTCAGTCCACTGCACTAGACCCGCCGTTATGAAATAATGTTATGTGGGTATTATTCACAGTACCAGCAATTTCAAACGATTTATCGTCAAAATGGATCATGATTCAAATTTGTCGATTTAACCTTCAAATTCTGCGGGATTTAAAATCTAATTTGGGAGAAGCGAACCTTATTTATGAAATGGTTGCTGCATCACTAACTCGCTCACTTACCCAATAATATATTTATAGTATTATAATTAGGTGTAATAATGAATTAGATTAGAGTATGATGAGGCTGACGTACCTTTTGTAATGTAAAACCCTCTAAACAGGATTTCTTTTTTAAATCTATGTTGTTTTAAAAAAAATCCTTCAAATTCAGACTCGTTCAGTTTTGTCAAACGAGAGACTTTGTAGGCTTAGAATATGTACAGAAAGAACTAGAAACCGCGTTCAAATGCAAGCCGCGCTCTGTGTCCAAATACAAGACAAGTATTAGAATATTAAATTATAAGTCAACATCCGTAACTAAATATATTGAAACCAAACCTAACCTTTTTATAAAATAGTTAACCTTACTAAACGCAAAACATATGTGCGTCATAAAATATCCTTACGCAGACGCATTCACTCATGCAATATTAGCGGCCGACACGCACACGAGCGCATTTTCTTGAATTAAGGATTGTATTAATATGTCATTATACTTTGTTTCCATTTTAAGTTAAATGAAAGATATTGCCGTCAAACTTTAACACCTATTTTTTATGACGGAATTCGATTCTGAACCAACTATTTTCAGTAATTGCGTATTTTCTGTTACAAGTTGTATACGGGTCGCACTGATAATCTTTCTTTTTTCAATTTGGTTAAAATATGTTTAAGCGCTCAGTGGGTAATAAAAAAAGGGAAAATCAAAACTCTTATATTGGCAACACTAACAAGATGAATGCATTATTCTCTTTGACAATTACAAACTAAACAATTTATTCAATAATTAAATAAAAGGATAAGTGAATGCACTAGTTACTCTTGAAATGTGATCCCATCCTCTTTTTTGTAGCCCCGCTGCATTTTTACAGGTAGAAACGACACAAGACGTCATAATTTAAATAAATTGGACACGGGTAAAACACGTCATGCGATATGACGTTCAAAGTACAACGGATCGGCTGCGCGTCAAACTACTCCATTTAGGAGTAGTTGTGGTTACTTCAGTATTAGGCGCGGTCACGGCTTCTAGTTCCTTCTGTATTCTAAGTTTGTAGGTAAGGGGACCTGCGTAACTAAACATTCAGAATCGCTTCAGTTTCGTCAAACAAGAGACTTTGTAGGTAATGGGACCTGCATAACTAACCATTCAGAATAGCTTCAGTTTCGTCATACGAGTCCCTTTGTATCTACTTAGACAATCGATATTCTCGAGACAAACACGAGATTATCGATTCGATCGCGAAAGATAAGCAAATTATGTATCTTAATACTTGATTTCCTTATCTTTCGCGGCTTTCACGAGATTCTCGTCACGAGGGATGGATATGTCGACAATCATGGCACGCCTCTCGATTCGGTCGCTAATTGGCTAACGTTTTAATTTAATTTATTATTAAAACTAGCTTTTGCCCGCGACTTCGTCCGCGTGGAATGGTTACTTTGGGCTAACGTTAAATTTAACCCCGATTTTGAAGCATTCTTCATTAGCGCTCCGCTCCTATTGGCCTTAGCGTAATGATATATAGCCTATAGCCTTTCTCTATAAATTGACTATTTAATTAAAAAATATTTTTTCAATTCGAACCAGTAGTTCCTGAGATTATCGCGTTCAAACAAACAAACAAAATCTTCAGCCTTATATTATTATATTTATTAGTATAGACAGCTGTTGCCCGCGATTTCGTCCGCGTTTTCGTCGTTTTTCGTAAAAAAAAGTAGCCTATGTCCTTCCTCACGGTTCAGTGATTTTGATGTAACAGACAGATTAACTTTCGTAATTTAGTAGGGAAATATAATATGTCAATGACGCCCAGCCTTTTTAGGGTTCCGTAGCCAAATGGCAAAAAACGGAACCCTTATAGTTTCGACATGTCTGTCCGTCTGTCTGTCTGTCTGTTTGTCTGTCTGTCCATCCGTCCGTATGTCACAGACATTTTATTCCGAAACTATTAGGACTATACATGTGAAACTTGGTAGGAAGATGTATTCTGTAAACCGCTTTCCGATTTTAAGAAAAAATAAAAAATATTTAAAATAAAGGGGGGCTCCCCATACATGGAACTGAAACTGAAAATATTTTTTTTCATGAAACCTGTGCGTGTGTGATATCTATAGACAGGTTTTTAAAAATGACATAGAGGTTTCTAAGGCCACCTTTTCATAAGGTTAATCGTTAACTTTTATAATAATGGAGTGAAAAATCTAAAAAAAATATATTTCTGTAGATCTTAATGTAAACTTTCAACCAAAATTGGTTTGAACGAAATCAGTTCAGCAGTTTTTGAGATACAGCATATTTTCTAAAACCGCAAATATAACTTTGTAATTCATACAAACACTATGAAAAACAAAGTTATTTGACGTAGTTGTAAAAAATGTAAATAAGCTAGTTTTAAGAAATTTGTAAGGTTTTTTTATCGTCAAATAAATATACATATTATATTATATTATATTATTATAGTTACTTCGGAACCCTTCATGGGCGAGTCTGACTCGCACTTGGCCAATTTTTATACATTCGGCCACGAACGCGTCGAGCGCGGCGACCGATTCTCAAAAATAATCCTTATAGCATGATTCAATATTCACGCGCGATGGCTTATTATTTTTAGCGTATTTCATGTATAACTTTGGTGTTTCTATACCTACCGATTTATATGATTCTTTTTAATGGAATAGTTAATAATGTTAACTTTTTCAATTAGGGGTGACTGAGAGTGTTATAAACGTAAGAATAGACAAATATTATAATCAGAAAGCTTCGTACTGCTAAGCTATCGGGAGTTACACGTGTTATTGTGAGTCAACCTCAGACATATGCTGTCGTGGGATATTTTTTATATAATTTTAAGGAGAACATTTCCGTCATGAAATGTTTTCTCTGTAGCTTTAACCATTAAGGTTGCACACGCGACGGAAGGTTAAAAAAATGGAGTAACTTCTCCCGTTTTCCCAACATGGAAATGCTCTGCTCTGCTCCTATTGATTGTAGCGTGATGAAAAGTATACTATAACCAGCTCAGGAGTATGAAGAATAATTGTACCAAGTTTCATTAAAATCCGTCGAGTAGTTTTTGTTTCTATAACGGTTATACAGACAGACAGACAGACAGACAGACAAAAATTTTACTGATTGCATTTTTATCATCAGTATCGATCCTTAATCACCCCCTGTTAGTTATTTTGGAAATATATTTCATGTACAGAATTGACCTCTCTACAGATTTATTATAAGTATAGATTACCTCATCCATGTGGTATGTCCGTAGTGGCATTCTAACGGGCCTCATCAAAATAAAAGTGCCATGAAAGCGAAAGGTCGCTTGTCTTGACACGTCCACTCGAATCTTGGTGGAACTGTGTTGCTTTCCTCATAAGACAGATAGTAAGATACAAAGACAGATACCAAGATAGTATCTAAGCAAGACTACCCAACGAGCACATTAGTGGAAATAGCAGCCTATCTTGTTACTTTCTTCCGTAAAATAGCGGTTTAAGGGTTCAACAAGCAGTTCAAAGTTGCATATCTGCATCCGTAAACGTCTATGGCTATAAAAGTTACTTAAAGTGCTACAAGCTGAATCAAATGAAATGAAATAATGATGTTTATTTTGCAAATAGGTTATAAATAACACATTCACACGTCTTTTTTTCGTAAATGTAAACTAGATGAGGCCAGTGTTTCCTAACTGACTACTCTGAGAAGAAACACTGAAACAAACTCAGAGGTCAACGTCTCTTTTAAAGTCCAGACAATCTGTAGTGATCCAAATCATATGAGAGCCATGTAGGTTAATGTCTGTGGCGCCCTTTAGAGGACAGAATCAAACAGATTTGAGCAGGCCCGTCCAAACAGTGCACGCATTTATCAAATATCGCGTAGCTCAACTTTGAACCTTAAGGAGCTGGAACGATTTGACGAACAATACCAAAGTAAGGACATTTGGGTGGGCCGTATAAAGCTCAAACTGCCAGACAGTCTGATAATCTATTCATAATATTCGTTGTTATCCCACATAATACTACCCTAGGCTTTACAGTAGTTCACTTTAGAACTCATTTACCACTTACACCTTTATATGAGAATTACGAAGGTCATTCTGCCACTTACAGCTGTACAGTAGTTTCCATTGTAACTTTTATAGATTACATTACTACAAAAAGGAGTTAATTGTAGACTGTTTGCAGCACCTGTACAGAAGTTATAGTAACCACTATTATACTACTACAAGTTTCATTATAGAAATAATAGATGCTCTTATGCATACTATAGTTATAAAAAATTCATCAGTGTAACTAAAAACTACATTAAATATCCTAAAAAAAAAACAAAAACTGCCTTTAGTAATACAATAGTCAAAACTTCTTCCTTACAGGATCAATCCATTCGCCATTTTTTACAGTCGCTTTTATAAATATTACAAAAAAAAATAATGGTAAACGATGGAAATTAATAAAGAAAAGTGGAGGTTATCGCAGGAAAGTACGCAAGGTTTATGAAAACCTCCTAAAATCGTCAAACATGGCTGAACATTCCAGTGAATCTGCTAATCATCTAATACTAAAGTATTTTAATTTTTAAGAAGATTAATCTCAACATTTCACAAATCACAAACTTAATAAAAAAAGCCTATTCCCCAAGAATTATTTTCTATTCCCCATATAATTCTTATTGTATAAAGATATCAGTCTCAACATTTGGATTTGGCGCAGTACCATCACAGGATCCATTATCCTCTTTAGCCAAATTACGGTTTTTTTTTGTGCAACGTTCTCATCATCATTAGGCAATATCTTTTCAATCGGAATATTGTATTCGTTAGACAAATTTTCTTTATTCTGATCTAGCGATATTTCCCATCCTGAAGGGCAGATTGACAACTCTTCCCTGTCTGCATTTATAGTTTTAACTATTTTAAAAGGCATACATCAAATAATAATAGGTAGTTAATTGAAATGTTTAAACTTCATATTATGGTATAAGTAGGTATAACTAAACCATAAAGTAACTGGATCTTATTTCTACCGACAACAAAATAATGTAAACTATTATTGAGACGTTTGATGATTATCTATTTGAAAAATAACCTGTATCATGTTTATGTAGAAATATCGGGTGTCAATTCGTCAATCGTAATTAAAACTCCGTAATCTTGGATTTTTTTTTTAAAGTTGAGAAGCGCACAATGTCTATGTTAAGTGAACGTTTTTAAGGGTAGACCACGGATCTTCAAAATGGAAACCATTCGAATAAGTACGTAACTAGATCTTATAACCACAAACACAGGAAAATAGGAGCTTTTTGGGGCTGTGAATTGCACTAGGGGAACAAAAATCACTGGAAGCATTAGAAGGGTGAAAATTAGCGCTATGATTCTCAAAAGGGAACTATTACAGCTAAAACTGCTGGTTATGACTACATTACAATGACGCCATGATTTTTTAAGAAAACTTATAATTCACTTGCAAAATTGAGTTGATATACATTAGTTTTTCAGTTAAATGTGCATCAAATGTACCGGTAAACAATCTGCCATTTGCGAATAATAAGTTATCGACACGTGAAAATACGGAAATTAAATTTATTCTGTATAATAAATAAAAAATGTCACATATCTTTTGTTATTTTTTTAAATATAATAAAAGCGCGTTAAAATTACTCGAAAATTATCATATACTAGCTTCTACCCGTGACTTCGTACGCGTAGGAAGGTTTTCCCGCGCAAATCCCGATCCCGTGGGAATTTTGGGATAAAAAGTATCCTATGTGTTATTCCAGAATGTCATCTATCTACTTACCAAATTTCATTCAGATTCGTTCAGTAGTTTTTTCGTGAAAGAGTAACAAACATCCATCCATCCTGACAAACTTTCGCATTTATAATATTAGTAAGAAGTAAGATAGTAAGATATCTACAATAAACTGGACAGCGTTTTAAGTATCTTTATATATCTTGCTAATACAGAATACAAACTTTTACTTAAGTACTTTTGTTTTATTTTCATGATGGCGACGAAAACACTTTACCAAAATATTACAAATAATGTCATTTGAAGATATACAATAAAGAACTATAATCGATTCATTCGTTCAAAGTAGTTCAAAATTATTCAAAAGTAGCGCTACGAGAGCTTTAGTATAGCGTTAATAAATCGTTATAGCTATTGAGGAACCTTTAGGCCGCTATCCCACTGGCGTTTTACGAGCGTTGGCGTCCCTCGAACGTCTGACGTCGCGTTACAAGCATTAACGTCCGCTGAACGCGACGTTAACGTCGCACCAACGTAACGTTAACGTCGCGTTTGTTGGCAACAGGTACAATCACGCCGTCCTGCTCTGTCCGTGTGGGTACGGACGGGGGTTACAGACGACGGCCATTTGCACAGTTGCTGCTTTAGCGAGCGTACGTAGGTACTGGTACGATTCAGAATGCAGCCACTATCAGAAAACGATTTCGATATTAAAAATACATACATTTATTATAATATGATTCTAAAAGGTTTCCTTTGATTATTGTAAACCATAAGACAGTGTCTTTGAACAAATAAAACAAGTAGTTAAAAATATACACAGAAACGTTTTATTATTATTATATTTAAATTTAAATGTATTATTTTCCTAACATACCTCAAAGTTATAACAAGCCTCTCTTCTGGTGACACTGAAACTCTAAGATAAGTGTCTAAATATTGTATGTCACTTTGAATCACTTCTAAAAGTTCGTCAAATGTGGTCTCGTATCTTATTTATTATATCTCGCAAATTTTAATATTTATAAAATACCGATTCATTATTTTTAATATTATTAGAGTACAGTACGAAATATTCACTTTCTTGTGATCGATTGGACCATAAAAGGTTTTCCCAAAATTGACAACGATATTTTCTTTTTCTTTTACGTAATTTTCGTCGAAGTAGTAAAACCAACAGTAGTGTTTCCTCGTCGGAATCCATTATGTTTCTAATTGTACGCCTCAAATAGTAAGATGTGCGCGACGTTAACGTCGCGTTCAGCGGACGTTAATGCTTGCCACGCGACAACGCGACGTCAACGTCGTGTCTGCGCAACGTTGGCGCTGCGCAGACGTTGGAGAGACGCCAACGCTCGTAAAACGCCAGTGGGATAGCGGCCTTATGCAACCGTTGTGCAGGTTAAATAGAACTTTAGGCTGCATAAAATGGCGCCCAAATAGCGCTAAAGCGGCTGCTTTAAGTCTGTAGTAGAGGCTCTAGCGCTTACGTCTAATACCATAAGTAATAATCGGATACGCTCCAAAGCTGCAGCCCATTTGTGCTAGTTGGGTAGTTAGTCCTTACGTATATTCGATACTCAAGGCTTGGCTACTTGGCTGGAAAGTTTTTCGTGGCTTACCCTCAATATTCCACTGCCATCGCACTCGGCGTACTTCTCTTCTTGGCACAATTCCTTCACCAGATCGATATACTCCTGGTATACTTGACATTTCTCAACTGGATTCCTGGACACAAAATGAGATATGTATTAAAGTGTTTGTAGAATGTGAGTAACCGTTTAAGTAAATAACCAATCAAGTAATAACTAGACTGAGCTAGCTAGCTTACGAGATGTTTGTAAAATTGTACCACTCTTAACTATAAAATAGTTCAATTATAACTAAAACTCATTTTTGATAAACTCGTTGTAAGCTCTTATAATGTATCAGTTTGTTGTTTCTTTCTAATAGAAAAAAAATGTCAAAAACCGACAGCAAAAAAAAAATACTGAAAAGAAATACATTTGCGACATCAAATTGTAATTCAATTAAACTTAATGCATCAGCAGACTGCTTTAACCTTTTGAACGCCACTGTCACATATATGTGACAAACGAAATCTTGCCCTGGACGCCAACGTCACAAATATGTGACAAAATACAAGTTGCACCATGTCATGAAATAATCAATTGCTTTTGTGTGTTTTTATCAATATAATTTAAAAGTTTAAGCTGCCGTCTATATTTTATTGCATGAAACTAATATAAATAAACCATCAATATCGAGAAATTTGACGTTTTAAAAGTAGATGTTAAATGCGTATAAAAGGAGTGTCTCACACGCCCACTTTTTACCTGCAAAAACCAAGACAATGCTTGTGCAAACTTTAATTTTCCCTATAATCGACTATGGTGACGTGTGCTACTTTGACTTGAATGCGGTCTTGCTGGATAAGCTCGATAGGCTCCTTAATAACCGTATCTGGTTAATATTTAATTTTAAAAAATATGACCACGTATCAAGGTACAGAACCGAGCTCAAATGGATGCCCATTCGCCAGAGAAAAAGTTTGCGCGCTTTGACTACACTTTTCTCTTTGTTGAACTCTCCTATCCCACCCTCTTACCTAATTTCTCATTTTCAATTTATATGTTCCTCATACGCTAAAAGTCTGCGCTCCTCCAATAATCTTCTCTTACTCTGTCCTTCTCATACTTCTGATTTTGTTCATTCTTCCTTCTATATACAGTCCATTCTTCTGTGGAATGCACTACCTCTCGATATCAGGACGGCCAGCAATCAATATGCATTTAAGAGAAAGTTGCGGGATTATTTTCTTAACAAATAGTGGAAGCAGAGTTTTCATAACCCCCATTCTATAACTTTTTATTAATATATATAATATATATTTTTGGTATGTATTATGATAAATATGTATGCAAGTTTATTCTAGTTATATATGTACACTTGTAACAAAACTTTTACTTTGAATATATTATCTACTCAGTTTATTTTTTTTATGCACCTGCCATGTTATCTCTTCACCACCCATGGTTGACTGGTAGAGAATGCCTGTGGCATTAAGTCCGCCTTTGTACATTTTGTGTTGCATAGTCTTCTATATGTGACAACTAGTGTTGTGACGTATGATTGTAATATCTTTACAAACTTAAGATGAATATGAACTTTTAGTCAAGAGTATATTATTTTTTTATGTATATTATTATCAGTTGGAATCGTTTTTTTTAACAACTCAGTCTTAAACAACCATGCCATGCCATCGTTGATTTTACATTCTTTTCTCAACTTTTTTGCGATTAGATATTTTTGTGTGTTATGTTGTGTATTTTTGTTGAAAGCTTATGATATTTTAATCCTTTTGTAATTCCTGTTATTTCTTATATTTACGTTTTGTTTGGATTAGGTACTTAACTAATTTTCCTCCAAGTATAATATAAGGTACTTTTTGTCAAAAATTTGTGATATTGTACGACTGATACGTAATTACAATTACATATAATTATTGTATGCAACTTTTAATTTTTAAATTATTTCTGTGTATTAGGGAGTTACTTTTTGTCCAAGATTTGTGATATTGTAAGACTGATAGATAGATATACTCTTTATTGTACACCATAACAGAATTAAATGAGGACTTGAAAACTACAAAGGGCGGTCTTATCGCTAAAAGCGATCTTTTACAGACAACCTTTGGATGGATTTGACACAACAGGAGAAAATAAATACGCGGGTAGTCCACGATGTACTATTCACTTATATACAACTAGTACTCTCGCGGGGCTTCGCTCCCGTGGATTCTATCACGGTAAAAACATAACTCTCCTTTTTTGCAGTCGGGTAAAAAGTAGCCTATAACCTTCCTCAAGCTTCAAGCTACTTCCAGACCAAATTTCATCCAAATCCACCCAGTACTTTCGAAGATTAGCGCGTTCAAGCAAACAAACAAACAAACTAACAAACTTTTCCGCTTTATAATATTAGTATAGATGAATAAGTAATAGCCTAAATACTCAATACACATATTGTATACATATACATAAAAAAACAAAGCTGACATATATAAAAAATAGTAACAAATTAAAGAGAGAGATAGAGTTCTGTTACCATGTTTTTGAAAGAAGGAAGGGTTTGTGCTTGTCTTACTGACACGGGAAGAGTATTCCACAGTCGTACTGCTTGAGCTTCGAACGACTTACCAAAGAAATTGGTGGAGTGACTCGGTACCTCTAGCTTCAAGTTTTCCGATGACCTCAGTAATTAGGCATGTATGTCATGGAGGAACTTGAAACGTTCTTTAAGATAAGAGGGGGTTTTAGGATTGAACAGAATACTGTAAAGCAGAGACAAGATGTGAAAGTTCCGGCGAAGACGTATAAGAAGCCACTTGAGTTTCGTACGAAATTACGTCATCATATAGTTATAGTTTATCAAGTTGTGCCTCTGCGAGATCAAGATAACTGACAGCGTAATTATTATATGTAAATGTTGGTTTTTAAATTATTTTCTTTTTATAAAAAATAATTATTAAAATACTGATTTCAATTTGATCAAACTACAAAATTTTAGATATGGGTATTGTATTAGGTATACTTATTAGAATCAATAACTAACGTGTACACTGCTACATTCCTAATTCAGATGCGAGAATGTCATAAAATAGACTGGCAGTCCACGATATTGTCAATATCAAGACAAAACATGTTGGATAGTGTTGCAACCATATTGTTACTTGTTTTTTTTTTATATTCTAATATCTGCTTTTACACTGATAAAGTCTCTGTTAAATGCTGTGTAAAGATTACTACATTCGGATGTAGAGGTAGGTTGAATAAAATTTCAGTGTCGTGAGTTTAATTTTCGACTTTGATTTTCTAATGAACCGTCATTAGAAAAAAAAGTCGAAAATAAAAACTCTGTTGTATATCGATAAAGTTTTGGAATCCCTATATTTTATGAAGGTCATTTGACAGAAAAAGTGGCTTGGCGTCAGGAGTACGCTCTCCTGACGCCAAGCTACTTTTTCTGTACGATACGATTATACTCTGATACGTTTATACTCTGGCGTTCAAAAGGTTAAAAAGGAACTTTTGGAACTTTTCTTCTGTATTTTTTACGCTCGGGTTTACTGTCAAGGATTTAGTAAACCGACTGGCTAACAAAACGTATTCATTTGACTTACTCTAAAGTCAGCAATTTGTCCTCAAAGGGTGTGATTTTGTGCAAGAAGTCTGCTGCATATTCATGTTGCTTTTTCACCTTAAACAAAAATAAGTTTTCATAAGTATAGGCAGTACAGCGATAAAATTATAAAAAAAAAACATTAGCAAAGCTTTTGTTTTATTTACGTAAACGACAGAGTGGATTGGTTCCATATATGGGCATTTTACCACTTTGGAAGCTTATATCTTTTAAACGATTGACTTTATGAAAAAGTGGTTTTAGAAACCCTTACATAATTTTTAAAGACCTGTCTATAAATACCACACACGCATAGGTTTCATGAAAAAAAATATTTTCATTTCTAGTTCCATGTATGGGGACCCCCCTTTATTTTAAATATTTTTCAATTTTATTCTCAAAATCGGATAGCGGTTCACAGAATACATTTACCTACTAAGTTTCACATGTATAGTCTTAATAGTTTCGGAATAAAATGACTGTGACATACGGACGGACGGACAGACAGACAGACGGACAGACATATCGAAACTATAAGGGTTCCGTTTTTTGGAATTCGGCTACGGAACCCTAAAAAGATTGCTAGTAATGTGAACTCTACCCGTATTGCTAGTTCAAAAAAAAAAATGATTCCTTATCCAATTAGCAATGTAGATCAAAAATACAGTATAATCATTATAATGAATAGAGTATAGAAAGTGTCTCCTAAATGTTTGAGATGTAGACAACAAATTATTTTCTGGGACCCCAGCTCACGGTAGCGGTAGGAACCGTGAGGTTTTACTCAGTGGGGGTCCCACATAACTCTTTGTACTTCCCAAAGCGCGAGAGATTAAGTGTATCCTTTGAGAAAGACGCTACAAAAAGAGTTGGTATACCTTATCCACATAATCCTGATCGTGAAGCGAGAGAGCAAGTTCCTCCATCTGCTGTAACGCTTCCTCTCCCCGCAACAATGGACGTGACACAGTCTCCTCCAAGCACCAAAGAACGCGTTCCTTCTGCGCCATGTATTCTTCTGTACCTTCTGCGCTGTTGATTGAGTCATTATTTATATATTAGTATGTGACGCACGAAGTTTATACCTCTTTAAACGAAAATTACGCCGACGGGGAGTATGAAATTTGGCACAGTTAAAGTTTATATGGAGAAGGAATTTGGATGACAGGGGGTTTGAATAACGTCTTATCTCTCCGGTGACCGGGGCGAAGATATTGGGAGAGGTTGGACACTTCCACACAGAACTGATCAACAATTTCCCACAGCCGGTATGAATGGATGAATGAAAGGTATCAAATGATGAATGACGGACAAGTAAAGCTTTGTTTATTATTCCTGATATTACCAAATGCGAGGTTAGGGTCGTCAATCACTTCGAGGATGATTTAAATATACCGAACGATAAAGTGTACATTAGCAAGGAATATGGAGCGCTAAATTACGATCTAGGAAATGTATATGTAGCTTAAACTGATTAAAAACAAAAGAATAACCCAAGAAAGAACTAGTCACCTTCTTTGTTTGATAATTAAACGAAACCCACAGACTGAAAATCAATAAAGGGGCTAAATAACCGTACAATACACACACTTATTAAAGTCTTGTATCCAACACATGAGACCATAGACAATCTTTCAACTTTTCATGGAGTTTCATTCAAAAACTAAATAAAAAGTCACAAACCTCATTGTCTCCAGATGTGCCTTCTCCAGTTCATACTTGGCGTCCCAGAAGATCTTGCCCGAGAAGGGGTCTGCACCAGCGCGACGGAGCACTTCATCCAGTTGTGCACGCGCTTTGTCAGCCTCGCCCATCGTGAGGGAGAAGGTACACCACTCGCTTAGGATCGGGATAGCTGGGTGAACAAAAACGACTTATAAGTAACTGAGTCATCAGACCAAAATGTCAGAACCTATAACGTGGCGTTAAATATCGCTAATGTTTTTCTAACTTTTTTGAAGCGTCAATAGCCTTGTCGGTCTTGTTAGCGAGATTACACTATGGCCGCGAATCCACTCCAGACACAGGTATATTTAGCTTAGTTGGAAGGGTTATCGAGATTGCTAGTAATGTGAATTCTACCTATGTATATTGCTAGTTCTCTTAACACGTTGAACGCCAACGCGGTCAGTGTTGACCGACAGTGAGCTTTACCTTTAGGCCAAGCAAAAATCACAGTTCTATCCAAATTTAGACCAAATGTTTTTTTTAATTATTGGTTGGACGGGAGGCCCGACTCAAAAAAAAATTAGATACTTATATCTAATGTCCAAATGTATGTTTTCATTAACAAAAGTCAACTTTAATTAATTATGTAGATATTAAACGCCGGGCAGCACTGACCGACGCGGCCCGAACGGCAAGTCTAGTTGTCGGCCATCACTGACCGACGCGGCCTGAACAGGAAGATGCGTTTTTTTTCTTGCCGTTCAACGTGTTAAAAAAAGCTTTTTAAAACTAGTAACTTAATCTCAGAGCACTGGACGCCCGAACTTGAGAGTTGCAAGTTGTGGGTTCGAACCCAGTCAGGCATTAATTTGTGTAATTTATATCATCACCAAGTCGGTGAAGGAAAACATCGTGAGGAAACGGAGGCATGTGCTAGGCCCAACAAGACATGTGACATCCACCAACCCGCACTGGCCTCATGAGGTGGATTATGGCCCATTCCCTCTTATAGAGAGGAGGCATGTGTTCCAGCAACGGGAATAGCTCTTAGTGTTGCCCAGATCCGACCTATGTATGATCATTACAAATATAAATAGGTCGAGACGCGTCGAGAACATAATCAAGAAATCCAGACCAGGCCGAATCAATGATTAAAAACTTATGAGTCTCAGCTACACTAAAAACGTCCATTTCAACCATATGAAAAGTGATGTCCGACACTGGTTATTTTTAAATGCCAGACTTTAGGCTGCTACTTACAAATTTTAGTTAGACTAGCTTTTGCCCGAGACTTCGTCCGCGTGGAATAGTTACTTTGGGCTAACGTTAAATTTAACCCCGATTTTGAAGCATTCTTCATTGGCGCTCCGCTCCTATTGGCCTTAGCGTAATGATATATAGCCTATAGCCTTTCTCTATAAATTGACTATTTAATTAAAAATTTAATATTTTTTCAATTCGAACCAGTACTTCCTGAGATTATCGCGTTCAACCAAACAAACAAACTGTTCAGCCTTATATTATTAGTATAGATAGCTGTTGCCCGCGACTTCGTCCGCGTTTCCGTCGTTTTTCGTAAAAAGTAGCCTATGTCCTTCCTCACGGTTCAGTGATTTTGATGTAACAGACAGATTAACTTTCGTAATTTAGTAGGGAAATATAATATGTCAGTCTATAATACTGTTGAAAAATATCGCAATGCGGAACCGCACAATATTTTTGTTAATAGCTGTGCCCGCCACTCCGTCAGCGTGTAACTCCTTATGTGTTATTAAGTTAATGTATTGGTAATATTGTTTAAATCACGTTCACATGAGGCTTAAGTACCTACAGAACGAAAATACTTCAGCGCAAAGCTTCCGGGTAAACTATGTTGAAAGTTGACCCGTCCGGCACGTGAACATAAAGATTTCTAGAACTGCTAACCCGGGAAAGAGCGACGTACAACTGACCATGCGAGAAACAACTGACACCGAGATCTACTCCAGCAACACGAAAAGTCTGCCCTTGAACCTTATTAATTGTCATTGCATAACACACCGATACTGGGAATTGCGTTCTTTTAAATTCGAATGGAAAATTATTTGGTATTATGGTATTTCTGGGAATAAAGACGGTTTCTCCTGCACCGCAACCTGTTAAAATTTGAGCCTCGATTATATTTTGTTGCAACTGGGTGAAAATAAAACTAATATAAAAAAAGTGAACGTAAATTAGCCAAAACTGACCTATCGTTATACTAAAATAACTAATACCTATTTTATAAAATAACAACAAAAGGAATCTAAAAATAAATTATCAACGACTAAAAGTCGCGCTGATAAGCACGGTTTGTTAATATCTGTCTTATAAGTATTGTCCAATATATGAAAGTACTCTGTGGTATTATCTGTCAATAAGGTCGAACGCTCTGAATGTCTATTCGGATCAACCATACTTTTCCTATCTCAATGGGATCAACAGGCAAAAATTGTATGTTTTTTTTTTGGGATTTTATGACCTGGCAACTGGACCTTTAGGTCAAATCTTATTTTAAAAAATTGTATGAAGCCCGCACTTTTTTTTTTAGATAGGGCCTCTCGTAGTTCAGCACACTAAGGCTGGTCACTACTCAACCGCGAACCTCGCGCTCGGACACCCCGCCTTTTTAGGGTTCCGTAGCCGAATGGCAAAACACGGAACCCTTATAGTTTCGATATGTCTGTCCGTCTGTCTGTCTGTCTGTCTGTCTGTCCGTCCGTCCGTCCGTATGTCACAGCCATTTTATTCCGAAACTACTAAGACTATACATGTGAAACTTAGTAGGTAGATGTATTCTATGAACAGCTTTCCGATTTTAAGACAAAAATTAAAAAATATTTAAAATAAAGGGGGATCCCCATACATGGAACGAAAACTGAAAATATTTTTTTTCATGAAACCTATGCGTGTGTGGTACTTATAGACAGGTCTTTAAAAATGATATAAGGGTTTCTAAAGCCACTTTTTCATATAGTAAATCGTTTAAAAGATATAAGCTTCCAAAGTGGTAAAATGTCCCCCCCCTCCCTCTAACTTCTATAATAATGGAGTGAAAAATCTAAAAAAATATATATGTCTGTAGATCCTAATGTAAACTTTCAACCAAAATTGGTTTGAACGAAATCGGGTAAGCAGTTTAGAGATACAGCATATTTTCTAAAACCGCAAATATAACTTTGTCATTCATACAAACACTATGAACAACAAAGTTATCTAGCGTAGTTGTAAAAATGCAAATAAGCTGGTTTATAGAAATTTTAAAGGTTTTTAGGAACCCTTCATGGGCGAGTCTGGCTCGCACTTGGCCAATCGAGACGCGTCGAGCGCGGCGACCGATTCTCAAAAATAATCCTTATACCTAGCATGATTCAGTATTCACGCGCGATGGCTTATTATTAGCGTATTTCATGCATAACTTTGGTGTTTCTATACCGATTTATACGATTCTGTTTTATGGAATAGTTAATAATGTTAACTTTTTCAATTAGGGGTGACTGAGAGTGTTATAAACGTAAGAGTAGACGAATATTATAATCAGAAAGCTTCGAACTGCCAAGCTATCGGGAGTTACACGTGTTATTGTGAGTCAACCATAAAAGATAGACATATGCTGTCGTGGGATATTTTTTATATAATTTTAAGGAGAACATTTCCGTCATAAATGATTTCTGTGTAGCTTTAACCATTAAGGTTGCACACGCGACGGAAGCTTAAAAAATGGAGTAACTTCTCCCGTTTTTCCAACATTTCCCTTCACTGCTCTGCTCCTATTGATTGTAGCGTGATGAAAAGTATACTATAACCTGCTCAGGAGAATGAATATTAATTGTACCAAGTTTCGTTAAAATCCGTCGAGTAGTTTTTGTTTCTATAACGGTTATACAGACAGACAGACAGACAGACAGACAGACAGACAAAAATTTTACTGATTGCATTTTTGGTATCAGTATCGATCCCTAATCACCCCCTGATAGTTATTTTGTAAATATATTTAATGTACAGAATTGACCTCTCTACAGATTTATTATAAGTATAGATATAGAAGATAGATAACGCAACAATAACACCTAGCTTAACTCAGAATACAAACCAATAAGCAATTTAAAAAAAAAAATGACTTTTTTTTTTCGTGGGGAAAAACATCAAATGACGCCTCCCATCCTGGTTGGAACGGAAAGGAGTTTCCGAATCTTACTGACTAAAACCCACCCTATTCCTTCAGTTGCAAAACCAAATTATAACTTCAAAAACTACTTACAGTAACAATCAAGTGCGGCCGTTTGGAAGAGCTCCGCGACGCGTTCGCGGGCAGTTTCCGTATGCGCTAGGGACACTTCAGTTTGTAGACGTAGAAGCCAGTGCTCCGCTCTCAGCGAAGACAGCTGCTGTAGGCGCTCGAAGGCAGAGCGCCAGCGCTCCAGTGAGGACAGACCCCTGTAATGAAGATATCAAGTGTGTTGTATTGCTACTGTACAATGAGTTGGTAGTCATTTTTGTTAGCACTTGTAGGAGATTTCTGTGTTGTATAAAAAGCATGAAAAATTGGCACAGTGACGTCATTCGTATCCCGTCGATGCTCGGTGTAAGCTAACCCTAAACTTCAAAGTATACGGTTTTCGTCTTCTTACTGAACAGTATCTTTAGCACCGTAGACACGTCATTATTGCTTATCCCTACTAATTACCTAATACTCAAGTAGGCGAGTATTCATTTGAAACGGCATCGGCAGCGGTCAAGCTTTGTCTTACAGATCTACACGAGATTTAAGGTTTTCAAAGACCAATTAATGAAGTTTTTGTTTTTTAATCAGACGATACCTATTTTTAGTATCAAACATAGTTAGCATCAAGAGAGGTTTAGTTTACTGCAAAATCAGTGTTTTTTTTTTCAAAGAAAATATAAACAATAAGGCGCGTGTAATCCTTTCAAAGCATGCTCTCCACTACACTTAAAAAAAAAATGCATTCTATAACCCTCTGAAAGCGCGGAAAAGGAGGGAATGCATCATTAATTTTCGAACGTATTGAACTAATGACAGGCTACGGGAAATTAGGAATACTTATGACTGCAAATCTGAATGATATCTATGCAGTCGATTCGGCACCGTAGCGACAATATTATTGCACAGGTTAGCTCAATTTTTAACATTCTGCGCAAAGCTTTGAAAAATGAATCCAATGCATACATTTATTAACATGAAAGATGTGCCAACAACTAAGTCTATCTGGTCCATTGCCTAAATTAGTCTATCTTGCACCACTTTATTTCGCTTCGCTCGCGTGTAGTTTTTAAGGGAAAAATGTAACGTATGTCATTCGGGAAAAATGTAAGCTTTCTATCGATGTAAGAAATTTCAAAATCGGTATATTTTAATTTACACAAACATCAGGTTCTAGGTATACTTGTAAGTATAATCATTTAATTTGCATTGAGGTCTTGCAAAGTAGGCTTGTGTAGTACATGTACTATGTACTATTAGGACGCAATTCCGTCATGTGAACTAGAACGAACTATTCTGTTTCTGTCGCTCAAATCGGTCATCTAGTACAGTGAACTAATCACCAATCCTAGCGACATCCAATCGCGAGAGCCGAGTAAGAACGGCTGAACGAATAAGTGATGTACGAACTACGATGACCTGGAGAACGAGAAACTGTGCCCGGTCATTTATGTGCATAATCTATGGCCCGGACGTTCTATGGCTCTTTGATAGTAATTGTTTTCGATGTTTTTATTTGTTATTTTAACTTTGTTAAGTGAAGTTACTCAACGTCATTGGTTCAACAATATAAGTTCAAGTTTATGTTGCTTATGCTTGGTTTTTTTTCGTGTGGATTGTAAAAAAGAAAATATGTATATAAAAATGAAGATCACTGTAAATATTTGATTTTTAATTACACCATTTTAATAATTCATTCAATATTACTTATTTAAATGATATTCAAATTATTTCAAATGTATCATAATTAAAATGATAGTCCTAAGCCTGCAAAGTATGAAGGAAAATCAAATATGCAGGTATTCCATCACGTCTGACTGATGTCTTTATCGATGAACTAAAATGAACTAATAATAGTACTAGAAGACCGAACTAGTACATTTGAACGATTGTACTAGTTCGGAGCGTTCCTGTCAGTGACCGAGTATGAACAAGCCTATTGCATAGAGCAAATATAAAATTATTAGCAATAATACATGTATTACGTAGCGAGAAACCATTACCATAAAGCTTGTATGAGGTCAACATGTTCGTCATAGTTGTAAGGATCTTCTGCGATACGCCGCTCCAGTTCCGTCACTTTTCTCTCCAAGATCATATCTTCATCTTCATCCTGAAATCAAAATGTTTGCATTATTTATCAATAATCTCTAAATAATATGAAACAATCACTTTTTCCTCTGTTTCTTCTTCGCAACCCTTAGCAGACTTTGTTAAAATTTCAATTTATAGAAAAGTGATGAATAAATTAAAACCTGTGCAAGGTTGGACATTCCACTGCCTCAGAAAGCAAGGGCAACTACTTAGTAGAAGTCTGACACTCCTTTGTGCCCCACCCAGTGCTGGAGGAGTCATCAGATTATTAATTTCATTTATAATTGAATTAACTTTATTACTTTCTGAATATTTTAATGAAGCATAATGTTTATTTTGTAAAATATATTGATACTAAGCTCCTTAAAATACATATTACAACAAGAAAACAGGACTTACCGGAAAGTACATTTATAACTTTCATAAAATCTCGTTAGAGAATAATTAAAAGATTAAAAGTAGTTCAGTAGAGGGATGATTGTTTTCAATAAGCACTATTCATACAACAGTTTTTAGAATACATAAAATTTTGCTGTAATGTTTTTATCTGTATATTGCAATTTAGTTTTATATTATAAACATAAATTTCATTATTTTTGACAATAAGTTCTGTAAGTACTATGTAGAGAATGCTCTGAACAATTTTCTTGTTAAAAAATTTAGTCAGAACCTATACGAAACACTTGTGTGATGGAATCCTGTCGTAATTTTAAGTAGACTTTTATGTTTAACTAGCTGTGGCCCGCGACTTCGTTCGCGTGGGAGGTTTTTCCCGTGTAAATCCCGATCCCGTGGGAAATTCCAAAAATTCTTTCTTGGTGCTCCCCTGTACACCCGAAGGAACATACATATGCCAAATTTCAGCTTCTTGCGCCCAGTAGTTTCAGCTGTGCGTTGTCTGTCAGTCAGTCAGTAACGGAAGTGTTTTATAAATATAGTTGTAAACTACTCAAAACTAAATAGGGCCCACCGTGTTTTTTTGCTACAACTTAAAATTGAACCGAAATATTCAGTTTTTATGAATATACAAGTTTAAAGTGAGCATTCAAGAATAGTGTAAACAGAAACAATAGAAACATTGGTTTATTTTGTTTAATCAAAACCTAAAATAACACTGTTTAGGTAGGTTTACACAAAATAAAGGAAAAACATAATCTTGTAAAGCACAACTATTTTGGAAAAAAATATGGGGCTTATTATTTTTTAATAACGAGTGGGTCCTCCTCTGCTCTGTATGCACTTTCTGAGCCTATCTGGCACACTTTCAATCAAGTGGGTCACGTTTACTTCCGGTATTTTGTTCCCAACAGACTTTCAGGGCGTTAATGAGTTCCTGCTGGCTATTCACATCACTGTAATTTTCTTTCAGGCGTCTTTTGAGCTGATCCCATAAATGTTCGATAGGGTTGAGGTTGGGACTCATGGCTGGCCATGGTAAGGCGGTGATATTGGCTTCATTCAGAGAGTGCTCTTTGTGTAAGGCGCGCTGTGTGTGCGCGAGCATTGTCATGCATAAAGACAAAGCTATTGCCCACTCTTTGTGAAAATGGCATGATATGAGGCCGGATTACTTGCTTGATGTAACTGGCGGCGGTTAGGGTACCTTCATTTAAAATCCATATAAGCTAATTCCACCCCATACCATAACACTGGGACCCCCAAATCGGTCTGTTCCATGGACCCTTCTCTTCTCCACACGCGTATCCGCCTGTCGACACTATAAAGCTTCACTTTACACTCGTCCATAAAAAGCACGTCCCTCCAGTTATCCATGGTCCATTCCAAATGCTCGCGGACATACATATTCATGATAGAAATGCTTTTTTTGTTTTATTTCAAGTAGAAACACGTTCTGCAAATCTCGCAGACAGTAGATTTCTTTCAAATGTTTTTTCTTGTACAGCTGTTTGCTGTAGGTTGATCATAAATTACGTTTATGATAATTTCTGTGATTCTACACAGGGACTAAGATAATATACTCTTTATTGTACACTGTACTGTAACAAATAAGGACTTTTTTTTTTCTCGGTGGGAAAAATATCGAATGACTTCTCCCGCTCTGGGTCTAAATACCCACCCTGTTCCATCAGCTGCCCTTAAGTTCCGGGGCCGCGTTATCTTGTTAGAACATTTCCGCATCCCCGGCGAACAAATAAGGACGTACCAATTAAAAAAGGTGATACAATGGGTGGTCTTAATGCTAAAAGCGATGTTTTACAGACAACCTTTAAAATTAAATGGATTTGACACAGAAGCAGAAAATAAATATGTGGTTAGTTCATGGTGTAGGTACTATTTACTCATTTAAAATACAAATTTAATAAACTACGTATTTAAAACATATAAATATGTAGTACACATAAAAAGCTAGGTTGTATGATTATTCATAATAATAATTATGAGAGAGATGAGGTCTTCTACCAAGTGTGGAACCCAAGTCCAAAAGAAGTAATATATTTCTGACGAAGTTAACCTCTTGATTAATTATCGATTTAGGCCTGCCAGATCGTTTCTATCTTAATTTTTTCCAGTTTCTTGATTTTTGGGAAGACTGTTGTCTACTTCACAAGAAGTTCCAAGCTACAAAAAGAAGTAATATATTTCTGACGAAGTTATCCTCTTGATTAATTATGGATTTAGGCCTGCCAGATCGTTTCTATCTTAATTTTTGGGAAGACTTGTCTACACTTCACAAGAAATTCCAAGTTATTGTGTGATTTTTCGTTAACTAGCCTTCCCACATTGAGTATAAATAGTGCTTTACTGTTTAATCATGATTCACTTACTTTTTGTCAATTTCACAAGTAGCATAGCAGCATATCGCACACCAAGATCTAAAGAGAGCTAACTCAAAAATCTCAATTTTTAGTTATACATACCATCGAATTCCTTATTACGTAAGGAATTCGATGGTATGTATAACTCAAAAATTGAGTTATACATACCAATACCAATTTTTTAGTTATACATACCATCGAATTCCTTATTACGTAAGGAATTCGATGGTATGTATAACTCAAAAATTGAGTTTTTTGAGTTAGCTCTCTTTAGATCTTGGTGTGCGATATATTCATAATCTTTTTATGCTTATTCTTTAAAGTAATTAAATAGGGTAAAAAAACATGCCATTTAATATGTTGAATGAATCCCCCCAATACAAACACATAAAAATAGACTGATAAACAGTAAACACATAACCCCTCCTCTAAGTTGTACAGTCAGATAACAATAAACGAATTGAAGTCCATTCTCAATATTTATTGTAACTACATTCTCAATATTTTTAAAGGTCAAAACACGTGAAGTGCTCAGCATCGCGGGCTGGCTCGTTTGGCAAAGGTCGGGGAGGGTTGACGTTCGCGATGGACCTCGTCGGCGAGGCCGGAATACGGAACGCGTTTTGTTTGTGTTTCTTTAGAGTGCTAGTTTCCCTACTGCTCTCTTGTCGGATTGTGGTGGGATCGTCGGGTTCGCGGACGACGAACCCGGGAAATTTTTGAGGTTGTGTATCGGGCGGCCGAACAAACAAAGCCAAAAATAACTTCAATTTCGGTAGTCGGTGTTATTGGTTTTGTTTTCTATTTTTAGCACCGCTTTCCCAAATTAAAGTTATTTTTGGCTTTGTAGTGTTTTGATATGGAAGTCGGTTTTATTGAATGCTAAAAATATTTTTTTTACGCGTTTTCTTGGGCGGTTTGTTATTTATCTAGTTACAAAAGCCAAAATGTCAACTACTTATCACCTTTTACAAAATATTGCTTTTCCCGATGCAGAGCCGTTAATTATTTAGGAGTTCTCCTGGTACTTCACCATCAGCTCTATTTCACCATATGCATTGTGACGAGCATAAAGTGCTTAACAGTATTCAAGTAATCGAATCGCAATCCACGAAATACTTATTATTGAGTAGTTTCGATGGCCATCTGTGGTCTTCATCATCAGTTCCACTTCCCCAAATGGTGCTTTTCGAGAGCAACTGCACAAGTTACTATAAGAAATACCCAAAAGGCTATAGGTGTGCTTATAATATTTGAAGAGTTCCCTCGATTTCTTCATGATTCCACCATCAGATCCTAAAGTGATTACAATGGGACCAACTAGAAAGTATACCCTTTCAAACTAAAAAATAACTTTCCAAATCGGTCCAGCCGTCTTCGAGATATGAGGTAACGTACATATAAAAAAAAATTCAAGACGAACTGACAATCTCCTCCTTTTTTGAAGTCGGTTAAAAAGACAAGTAAAAGGCAGGAAGATGATGAATGCACATACGGCAAGAACAGCATATGTACATCTAACGGCTTTGAGGTACGTAGAGCATTGCACCTATGTGATATGTCCCTATTTTTCAGACGGGTTAGTTGACCCCTGTTTCGATAGATGGCGTTGGCGTCGAATTAGAAGTCGCAATAGTTTCGTTACAGCGCGTGGTACATACAGCTTACTTGTTTAAATTTATTTAGGTTACTTCTAGGCTAAGTCCTAGTGCATTTTTTTGGAAAGGTTGAGCACTTCACGTGTTTAGACCTTTGAAATATTGAGAATGAAGTAACAATAAATATTGAGAATGGACTTACTCCAATTCATTTATCGTTATCGACTGTAGAGGTGGGTTGTAACAGGTCAAACTCGATACCTGTTATCACTGTTACGGTTACATAAAAATAACAGTTCCAAATATCTGTTAATAAATACCAGGCTGTTATTTTTATACGGACGATAAATACGTAGTCGAAAATCGTATAGAAAATAGGTATAGAAGAATATTTATTTATATTTTTGTCGCCCAGTTACTGCTAAAATACTAGAAAAGTGCTGTCACTGTCTAATTTGAATAAATGAATTTTTATTTTTGTCACCTCAACCCTAACATCATTTAAAAGAAAATTAAAAATGTAAATTAAATTTAACCCATATCTTCCCAACACTATAATTTTTCATCCAATTTTTTTAACTTTTGCATATGTTTATGTTATTACGTAAAGTAACATATATATACAATAAAAAAAATTATCGGTCATTGACCTTTAGAATTATTATACCGATCCAATAATGGAACAATGGGAACATCCGCTAATGTATTTTCTTTGTAGATATAAACATAAAGGAGACCAAATAAAAGCTTGATAGGCAATAGTTTAGACATGTTTATTAAAAAAAATATGTTAATTAAAATATGTTTAAAATTATGGGGTTGTATGAAATACTACTGAGCATTTAGCATGCAAAGCAATCGCACATTTGCCACATTTTTTTGTAGTATTTTTATGGCATAAACCGCATCGACTCTGATTTCCGTTATTTACTATGTGGTGTTCCTTTCCATCTAATCGCACGCTTGAAGGGACACGTTTTTATTACAGCTAGTGGAGATTTGGGAACATACTTTGTTTTTGTTATCGAGCCGTTTGATGCTGTGCTGTAATCCGTCACAGGTTTTGTCATAAAATACGACTGAACCACATATCTAGTGAAAGACAGTAGGTCGTGAGCATCTTTCTCCTTTGCAGCCGGCGACAACCTGTACAGCTGGTAAGCATTATTTATGCTCACGTTGAGAGGAAACATGAGTAGTTGCCAGTATCATCTCTTCAACCTTATGCCGGTTCTATAACAGCCAACATTTTGATCTAAGCGGTCCACACCTCCCATGTATTTATTATAATTTATGAAACAGCGTGGCTGGTCAACTTCTTTCTTTTGTTTATCGCACCATCGTTTTACTTTGCCTATTGGCTGCACTCCACATTCTGTTGACGCGACTGTTACTATATTATTATCGTTGTATCTTACTAAAGTTATATCTGATGACACATCTGTGGTTTGGTTGTATGAACCTCTATTCATTTTTTTTCATATCTTTAGGATCTTTTAGCAGCGCATTCTTCTATTTCTTCTATCCGTCCCTCTGCTGACACCTTGGCCCTAAGTTCTGCTTCTGCCCATAACTGGTGCCGAGACAAGTAGTTGATATCAGTAGATCCTTCATTACCACTATCTTCGTCATTCTTATCAAAGTTTTCTGGGGGGAGTTATATACATGTCAGCTTCCAGTACATCATCATTATCTTCTAAATACGATATTATGTCATTTATCGTTAGCCTAAAACAAAAATCATGCAATAATAAGCCTAATGTATTGATACATTTTCTCAATGGTAACAGAGTAATATGTTCCCATTGTTTGAAAAATGGAACGGTGTGAGAAAACATGTCATGAACAGTAAATTCTCAATATATTTATTCATTTTATTATTAGATATTATAAATAACACTAAATTCAAATATAATTTACAAGAAAATACGTCATTTTACTAATAACATAAATCATTTTCACTTACCGACTGCGTGACGCTATTTTTGCGAAAATTACTCACAACAAAACTTTAATTGACAATCAAAATACGCGCGCTATGCACTTTATGGTGCTCGATTTTGAGAGACAACTGATTCAATGCTACCCCTACTCGAATAAATAATAATGAATCGCAGACTTTTTCATAAAAAAAAATTTCAATGTTGCCGTTCCAAAAATGGAACTCTGGGAAGATACGGGTTAAATTAGTCACAGAGGCTTTAAAAGATAATTTTGCTTTGCATATTTTGCAAGTCGCGTAGTGACCACCTATATCTACAAAATGGTCCCACACAACACTCACTTTTCTATTTATATTGGACATTGTTGTGAAAAATCAACCTAAATACAAAAAAATACTTATTCGCTACAACCTACACTAAGTACCTATCTAAATTATGAAAAGAATAAACTAAACTAAAAAACTACGCTTATTTTAAATACAAAAATTACCTTTTTACAACCTACACTAAGTACCTACCAAACTATAAAACGAACCTAAACTAAAAACAACTAAAAAACTAAACTTATACATAAACCAAATATGAAATGAACACTAAACACTAGTAAGCCGCAAACAAAAACTAAGAAACAGAGAAATCTTTACGAAAATGATCACAGAACAACTTGAATTCACTCAAATTCAAATTTTCGAATTTTTAAAAATATCAACAAACAAATCAGCCACAGAAACTTTCAATGGAATGTCATCTTTATTTATACTTAGATAAAGACGTAAATACATGAAAAATTTTGCAACCAATCCCATCAAATGTCAAACCAAAGACAATAAGGAGTCCTGAGACAATCAATAAAATTGTTTTTGGTTGCCTCGCAAATTAAAAAATATTATTAAATAAATAATACTATTTCTATCAAAACATACCAACTATGAATTACTCTCAATATACTTAATTAATATACTGGTTGATCAAAAAAATCGTGAATCCCTGGAAAGTTTTATTAATTCCGTTAAACCAAAGATAATCAATTACATACTATTAAAGATAGATACGATTATATGATCAACATTTCACTTATTTAAAGCTATTTCAAATCAATTCTTTATTGCGATCGCGTTGCATTTTCGTTGGCAGGCTTAAAACTATTTACTATAATATGGACCCATTTTTTTAAACTGAATCTCAAATTGCCATGAAGAAAATAAATTATAAGTTTTTTTACAATGGTCACTGGTCAGTAACAGGCCATATACGGCTAAATTTAGGAGTCACGTTTACGTAACTTATTGTTCTTGTAAGACCACCAACTATATTTTAGGGGTAATAAATACTAGCTGCTTCTCTCTTTAGCGTAGTTAAGCCGTCTTAGTAAGAGAGAGAAGTAAAAATATAAATAATAGGTGTGTCTCTTTTTAGCATATGTCATTCTGTAATGAAGAAAAGAGACACACCTATTATTTATTTTCAAGGTACACTTAATTACAGTCGTCAATACGGCTAAATTTAGGAGTCACTTTTTCGTAACTTAATGTTCTTGTAAGACCACCAACTATATTTTAGGGTTAATAAATACTAGCTGCTTCCCTTTTTAGCGTAGTTTAACCGCTTTAGTAAGAGTGAGAAGTAAAAATATGTAGAAATAAATAATAGGTGTGTCTCTTTTTAGCAAATGTCATTCTGTAATAAGGAAAAGAGACACAACTATTATTTTAAATAATAGGTGTGTCTCTTTTTAGCAAATGTCATTCTGTAATGAAGAAAAGAGACACACCTATTATTTATTTTCAAGGTATACTTAATAACAGTTGTCAGTCAGTAACAACTAACAGCCGTGATAACAGACAACAGTGTTTGACTGTTCTTAACACATAACAGTCTGTTATTAAAGTAACAGATAAAATAAGTTGTTGGGAACAATTGTTATTTGTTATTTGTAAATATCTGTTAGTTCTATCTGTTACGATAAATACGCCTCACTCCTAATCGACTGTTTATTTTTATTTTTTAAGTGTTTGTATTGGGGGGATTCATTCAACATATTAAATGGCATGTTTTTTACCGTAATTTAAAGATTAGGCATAAAAAGATTATGAATATAGCTACTTGTGAAATTGACAAAAAGCAAGTGAATCATGCTTGAACAGTAAAGCACTATTTATACTCAATGTAGGAAGGCTAGTTAACGAAAAATTGCATAATAGCTTGGAATTTCTTGTGAAGTGTTAGAGGCAACAGTCTTCCCATAAATCAAGAAACGGAAAAATTAAGATAGAAACGATCTGGCAGGCCTAAATCCATAATTAATCAAGAAGATAACTTCGTTAGAAATATATTACTTCTTTTGGACTTGGGTTCCACACTTGTTAACCTTTTAACCGCCTTCGTCGCATTTTTACGACAAATATTTTCCGGCCCATTTCGCCAGAGTCGTATATATACGACAAAAATATCACAGCTCGTTTAATGTACTCTTTTATTTAATTACGCTGTATTCTATCAAAACGATGTTTATATTAGGTAAATAGTTAATTAAGTAATCATTTAACAGTTTAATAAGCTTTAGTCTCTTAATCAGAAGTTTAATTATATTGCACTGCTCTCTTTGTTGTAGGTATTTATTTTTCGATTCACTGTGCCGGGCGCTGGGGGCCCGACAATCAATATGAAGTCGGGCGGTCAAAAGAACTCATCTCTCTCATCATTATTATTATGAATAATCATACAACCTAGCTTTTATTTGTAGATAATTATCTATACTAATATTATACAGCGGAAAAGTTTGTTTGTTTGCTTGAACGCGCTAATCTTCGAAAGTACAGGGTGGATTTGGACGAAATTTGGTATGGAAGTAACTTGAAGCTTGAGGAAGGTTATAGCACAGTATAAAGATCGTACAGTAGGTTGACGCCTTTGATCTTGTGGAAAATGCCGACAACGTCTAGACAGTCTCGCAGCGGCCAGGGTTGTCACAAATAAACAATATTTATGAAATGTTTTTTTTTTTATTGCAGATCGACATCGTTAGCAATACCTATTATTACTTAATATAATAATGAAAACAATTTTAACCTGCTCTTTACTGCACGTATTATTTAGGAGTTGAGGGTGAACATAAAAATGCAGATGATGCGTATACAAAGAGATTTAAAATTTGAAATGATGCACGTAATAATTAGGTACTGTGACACTTACTGTACCGTAATGTTGCTTAAGTGAAGGTTTTTTTAAATAAATAAATTATAAAAAATGATGTACGCCATTTTGGATTTCAAAAAGGATGGCATTTTCGTAACAAGCACCCCAATCAACCTCAAAATTGACACCCATATCAAATTATTAAAAAGAATGACGTCTGCCATCTTGGATTTCAAAAACGATTGCATTTTCGTAACAAGCACCCCAATTAACCTCAAAATTGACACCCATATCAAATTATTACAAAAAATGACGTCCGCCATCTTGGATTTCAAAAAGGATGGCATTTTCGTAACAAGCACCCCAATTAACCTCAAAATTGACACCCATATCAAATTATTACAAAAAATGACGTCCGCCATCTTGGATTTCAAAAAGGATGGCATTTTCGTAACAAGCACCCCAATTAACCTCAAAATGGACACCCATATCAAATTATTAAAAAAGATGACGTCCGCCATCTTGGATTTCAAAAAGGATGGCATTTTCGTAACAAGCACCCCAATTAACCTCAAAATTGACACCCATATCAAATTATTAAAAAAAAGACGTCCGCCATCTTGGATTTCAAAAAGGATGGCATTTTCGTAACAAGCACCCCAATTAACCTCATAATTGACACCCATATCAAATTATTAAAAAAAAATGACGTCCGCCATCTTGGATTTCAAAAAGGATGGCATTTTCATAACAAACACCCCAATTAAACTCTAAATTGACACCAATATTTTATTTTAAAAAAATACGTACACCATCTCGAAATTCACCTTTATTAAATAATAAAAAAGTTCACCATCTTCAATTTGAAATTACTATTTTTCGTTATCTGTATTCGAATAAAGCTTCAAAGTATCGTTATCATTTTGAATAATAATGGAACACCTAATAATATTAAGTAGGTATAAAAATATATAAAATGTCCAAACCCTCACGGCCCTGTGCGATTACCTATTAGATATAATTTTTTTACCGTCCGCCGTTCGGCTATTTTGTTAGCGTTATCAACGCGGCACGACATTACAAATAAAACGATAACAAAACATTATTAATTATTTACCTTTCTTCTGTGTGTGGAAGCTGATGAAACCGGAGATCTTTATTTAAACAAGATGATGACTTGCAATCTCTCACAGCAGTCCTATGTACCACTTTAAATAAATAATTAAAAAACAAACACGTGCTAGCCCCGAATGATGTCTCCCAAGCTGCTAACATAGTTTTGTTCGCAACTTGGGATCGGCATTCCCGCGTCTCGCCCCTCACACCCCGCACGATTGCCCTGTCTAGACGTCTTCGTCGGACGACTGTATGATCTTTAGACTGTGGTTATAGGCTACTTTTTATGCGACTGCAAAAAAGGAGAGTTATGTTTTTACGTTTTTTTACGAGTACGTATTTATATGTTTTGAATACTTAGTTTATTAAATTTGAATTTTCTATATGAGTAAATAGTACACCATGAACTACCCACATATTTATTTTCAGGTTGTCTGTAAAACATCACTTTTAGCATTAAGACCATGCATTGTATCACCCTCTTTAATTGGTAAGTCCTTAATTGTTACAGTACAGTGTACAATAAAGAGTATATTTATGTTAATTTCTGTGATTCTTTATCATAAACATAATTGATGCTCAACCAAAAGCAAACAGCTGTACAAGAAAACATTTGAAAGAAATCGACTGTCTGTGAGATTTGTAGAATGTGTTTCTGCTTGAAATAAAACAAAAAAAGCATTTCTATCGTTAATAAATACTGAACCAAAGACCATTTTGACCAAATTTTTGGATCCAATACACATGTGTTTGTATGCTGTTCAAAAAAGATGTTTAAGAATTGTGTACAGTTGCTTATATCAAACATGATAATTATGTGCTAATTGTTTTGGCAATAGTAAGCCTGGAAGTCTTGTGAGGAAAGTGAGAAAATTAAATTTAAAAAAAAGTCTACTTAAATTCATTACAGGATGCCATTACATGTGACTCACATGCAAAAGTGCTTTGTATAGGGCCCGAGTTCATTTTTTAACAAGAAAATTATTCTGAGCAATTTTTTACATAGTGCCAGAACTTATGGAACAAAAAAAAGGTATTTATGTTTTATAAATGACAATATAAAAACATTACAGCAACATTTAGTGTATTCTATTATGCTGAAACTCTAGTAGGGATAGACAAAGGAATTTGTCTTAATCCAATGTTTACAATACGATTAACTCAGTAATCTTATGACTGTAACTTACAAGTCTGACAATAATGTGTATTTACCACCAAACTATTCAGATACTTATTTTTTTAATCAAATGCTAAAGTATCTTCTTAGTATACATGATATAACGGAATTGTTACGATTTATTTAAGTATTCCGAAAATACCATCTTGGATTAAACAACAGCATGTAATGTTAACAAATATTTTTGTAACTTCGTAAGATCTAAGTAATTTGATGGAACTCAAACATAATATTTATAAAATAAAAGAATTGTACTGAACTATTTAAATATCCGCAAAATACCATCTTGGAGTAAACAACATTAACACATCTATTTGTGGTGTTTGCCTGTAATTGGTTGTGCAGTTAGATTTAAGACACTAATACATGTATGTTCCTATCTGTGTAATATCTGTAACAACTGTTGGTGAACCTTAATTAAATAAATAAATAAATAAATAAACATAATATTATTGTAATATCGTAAGACCTATGTAATTTGATGTAACTCAAACACATTGATCAGGAAAAAATATGACTCCAAGAAACCGATAAGGAGGATGAAAAAAGAAGTAGGCTAAATAGGACAGAAATTCGGTAGTTACAAGGGCTTTCTTTATAATGTACTGAATCTGCTCAAGTAATGATGTTATAGGAATGTCTTATTAGAATGAGTGAATTCCACCATCAATAAATGGTGAAATTTGAAACCAATTCTTAATATTTTTAATAAAATATGGAGTTATTTTGCCAAATGTTGGATCATACGGGGGTGCATACATCAGAATCGTCGGTATCCTCCGGTACATCAGGCTCGTCCTCCTCCACTACAGCCTCTATTTCGTTTTCTTCTTCCGATTCATTTCTTACTTCGTCTTCCACAATAGCCATTATTCACTACTAAACTATAAACACTTGGGTATGGTTCGCCTGCTGTTTGATAACAAATTTCGGAAACGATTATGGCGGATGAAAGCATTTGTGCCAGTTATCTGTCAAACGTTTAGTGATGTATACAAATGTTGTCAATCGATTAAAATCGACTACATTAAATATCAAAAATCAATTAAAAGATTTTTGTCCTGATTTTATTATTCTAAAGTGAAAAAAAAAAAATCATGTTGTTCAATAAAGTATATTATGTCACTATTTTACACTACTACTACTACATTGCACGGCCGAGCCCATAGAGTACTATAATACTACGGATAGCCGATCCGAATAAACTGATTGAAGAATGAAGAGCCAATAGGGGTGAACGCAGACCTAGCCGCACCGCAGTCTCTACAGTCCCCGCAGTCATCGCTTTTTGTGAATGGCCTCGCACATCTATCCGCGCCGCAGTCGCTCACTGACGTATAAATCATATGGACATGAAATGTTTGAAAATAGAAAAAACAGTTATACAATTATGAGGTATATCGACGCCAAAATCATAAAAATACTGGCATCTCTTTTTAACTTTCGTAATTTTGCGTAAATGAAAAAGGATAGTGGTATTTTTGACAGTTACTATAATGGCAACCCTACATTCCAGCGTCATTGAAATACCTATTTGCGGCCGAGTCGCCATTTTGTCCTCTCGCTGTTTGGTACCAAACTACCAAAGTTGGGTACATCAGCTGTCAAAAGCTCTTGAGCTGTGCTTTTAATTTGTGAATTTTGGAGTAATTTGCTGTGTTATTCCGTTTGAACTCGGTTCTATAGTAGAAATCGTCAATAGCAAGATGCCCAATTGCAATATAATCGGATGTGGCAATAAAAGAAGCGGAAATCACCCGAACATAACTTTGCACCAGTTCGTACTAAATTTCAGCTGAAATATCTTTAGATTTAGATAATAAACAAAAGATTCAGCATTTGTTAAAGAGTTTCAACAGTAAAGCATTCATAATTTCCATTTTATCTTTATTTTCGACAGTTGTACTTCATGAAATCATTATTTAATTATTGAGGGAATAGAGTAGTGCATTTAGACACTTTTATATTTATCGATAATGCTATTTTATGGTTCTTTACAATGATATTATAAGTAAAAAGGTGTAGATACGTTATAAGGGCTCAGCAAGCGATACGTTAAAATGTGGCTAATTGGCAAACCTCGACCAGGCTACTGCAACTTCAAGGCGAAAAAAATTGTATGGACTTTGAGGGGAAATAATGGTACATTTTGCTGTCTCACCTGTTCCGTGCGCTTTCTCTTTCTTTCATGACAGTCAGCCACTTTTTAATCTATGGTCGGCCATATATGTTTACTTGTCCTGTCTTCTTGTATATTTTAAGTTTGTGCTTATTATTTTCTGGCAGTAATTAAATTAATTTACGGTTCATTTTACATCGTAATTTGTAAAAAAATATCGGTTATTGTTCAGTGATTGTACCATAATGCCACCTAAAAACCGATTTATAACTTGGGAAATATGTAGAGATCGTGCAAGTCGTATAGGTAATGAAAAAAGGAAGTTTATGGCAACTAAGACGACCCACTGACCAAAAATTCCATTAGATGAGGCTCGGTAAGTATTAAATTAGATATTTGATTATATATTTTAATTAAAACATAGTACTAAAAGCCTTAATCGATCTTTTAATTTTATTTTGTTGTTTAGTGATGTGCTATAACGCAACGGCTCTTATCAATTATCGATAAATGGTGTGTCTGTTTTTAATTGTTTATAAACAACGTTGATTAAAGCGAGAGGCATTAAATGAAACCGCGTTTACTTTATGTATAATTTTCAGGCTCTACACCAAAAATCAGACCACTTTTTTCTGGTTGGGAAAATCATCAAATGACCCCTCCTGCTGTGGGTAGAGCAGAAGGGAGTGTCAGACTTCTACTGACTAAAAACCCACCCTGTTCCTTCACTGCCCTTACGTTTCGGGGCCGCGGTATCTCGTTAGAACATTCCCGTAACCCCGGCAGGCAGTGGCCTTGTGGGGCTCCGTTAATGGTGCTGTCATCATCTGCTGTCAGCCCTGCAGCGCTGGATCCGTGACAGAAACCATGCTTGCTACATTATATGCTGTATGCTTGCTTGCATGAAAAATATCATGTGAAAGTGTTATTTATGACCTATTTGCAAAATAAACATCAATATTTCATGAAATAATGATGTGCTGTATGTATGGTGTGTGCTTGTTTGCATGACTGCTGGATGCATGGTGTATGCTTGTTTGCATGTTTTTTTACAGGGAACTAAAAACCACATAATATGTTCACAGTAGTAGTTCACAGTTCGCCCGAAGTAAGCACATAGATGTCCGATATCATTACATCAGAGCAGGTTGCAGTCAATAAAATACTTATCAAATACAAGAATACAGAAGACACGGTCACTGACGTTCTGACGATGGGGCTCCATCGAATGAAATATGAAATGTTTATGACAGCTATGGGTTTGCAATTGAGTCATGAAATTGTTATATAATATCTAGTCTTTTCAATAATATGACAAGAAATTAAAGACGTTAGGTGGCTTTAGACAACCTTTCCCAAGTAGTAGCTTTCGTGCACAAATCCTGTTTAAGCCAATTCACACTGACATTAATCTTTCAGGTATTCAAAATTACCACGCCTGAAGTAAGCACATAGATGTCCAATATCATTACATCAGAGAAGGTTGCAGTCAATGAAATACTTATCAAATACAAAAATACAGAAGACACGGTCACTGACGTTCTGACGACGGGACTCCATCGAATGAAACATGAAATGTTTATGACTGCTATGGGTTTGCGTCCAGAAGAACGTTGGGAATAAATTAACGCAATCCTTGACATATATTATTAAGTCTAATGATCTGTACTAGTTTTAATAATTAACAATATACTACTTTTTTCTTAAAAACTACAATCCTTGCTTTATTTCAACACAAATCCGCACTTAAATAAAAAAAAGTTAAAAGTAAGCCCGTTTTTCGACCTGTATACTTTATCGATATCGATAAAGAGGCTGCTGCCATCGCTCAGCACTATTTAGTCTGATAGGTTGGTAGTACTGTTGTATGACGTCTTGTTCCCCGTGTATGTTCGTTCAGTTGGTATTGAAGTGAACTTCTACCTGTTTTTATTTTTTTTGTACTAAGTCCCGTCTCTTAAAACATAGTGTATTACATACTCTTTGACCTCGACCTCAGTGTGACGTTGCCGGCGTTGACGGACGCACTTCACGTAAACACGGTGAATTAAAAGTGAAAGTGACCCAAAACTACCGAAAATGCCGTCGTGTGTCATGAGATATTGTACAAATTATACAAGCAAAACTTCTAAAAGTCAAGGAATCAATTATCATTCGTAAGTATACTATTTAACTTAATATTTTCACAAAACAAACATTACGTTTCTAAAATATGGCGTCAGAAAAGAAAGAGTGCAACAAAAATTTCTCTATCAACAAGTGCGACAGAGATAGACGTCATTACCGATCATAGAGTAAAAAAAACATACGAAACAGACAAGTCAGTTGAGTTACAGTGCAAATGGTTCCACATTATTTTTACTTAAATGTAGATTTTTATTTATGTTATGACTAGCTTTTGCCCGCGGCTTCGCTCACGTTAATTTAGAATTTGACAATCAATTGGGATTCTTTTTCTTTAGGTGAAAGTATTAAATTATTTCATTGTTTCTAGATTTCCAACAAATCAACTAAGGTGTATCCTGTGGGTAGATATTGTCCGCAAACAGAGAAATGAAGAATTTAGGCAACCGAATAAATCAAGTAAAATATGCTCCATTCATTTCAAAGACGAAGACAAGTACATATCTGGCAAGGGATACATTTTATTGAAAAAATCTGCGTTGCCTGCTTTGGATGTAATTTATTTACGTTTTAGTTAATATTGCATTTTTATATCGGCTTGTGTTTTTGAATATTTTATCTTAATTCAGAAAAAAATTGTTTCAGTTACGTCCTGTACAATCTCTGCCCGGTAGCCCTAACAGCCTTACTGAAGAAAAGTTGCCTGATTTAGAGTCAATTTTTGATACCCTTCGAAAAGCTGCACTTAAAAAATGTGTGAAAAGAATAAGTTTTCAGAAAGAAAAATTAATAAATAAAAACAGAAATCTAAAAAATCAAAATAAAAGATTACGAAGACGTGTGGCGCATTTGAGTGATATATTAAAACATTTAAAATCAAAGAAATACTTATCTGATGAACAATTTACAGAGTTCACTGATGCCATAAGAAATAAGTTTATTACAGCACTTTATTTGATACCTACTACATATTTGTTACCTTACCTACCTTACCTACCATTTTTAAAAATTAATTAAAGCATTTTATTTATCTACTTTCAATGTATTTTTATTACATTACTTTTACTACATGAACTCATGAGTGAAATGCATTTTTAGGCATAAATCACGGTGTAAGGTAATGTCATATCTGATTAATTTATTCTACATCGTTTCTGGTACACGAGACGACGCAATGTAGCGAATTATATTTGTCTCTTTTTCACTCGCGATTCTTGAATGATGCCATCTTGTTTTGACGACTAATCGTAATGTAGTGTGTTATTGCAATATTTAGTTAATCATGTGTGCGTTAGTGTGCCGTTTTTGAAGATAGAATGTCGTTTAGGTAACGTATCTACACCTTTTTACTTATAATATCATTGGTTCTTTATTGGTTTTTTGTTTTACTTTCAAGGCTGCCTACTAAAAAAGGAAAAAAGAAAATTTGATTGGAAACAAAAAGATGTCAACAAAAATAATCCATATTTGTTCTCTTCACTTTGAAGAATCATGTTTCAACCGGACACTGAATAAAGTAACATTGCGTGCGTGTAATTGAGGTATACTTCATGAATTTGACATTCAAATATTATGGGAAGAAATCTATGGAAAGAATATCTCATAGAAATTACCTGAACAAAATTGTATTGTTCAGAAATGAGAGATTGATTTGCTTAATATACTTTATTATAATTATTGTTGACTTTTAATTAAAACCCACAATCATCTGCATTTTAGAAAAGGTAGGTGTTGAAAACTTAACATTAAAAACAGTTTGCAAAACATTTTTTAAATTTTCAGGTTTATGTTCTCCCAAAAGTGACCCCCATATTCAAAATTAATTTATATACGTTACACGTCCATGTTTGGGTCACAGAAATTCATGTTATGTGTAGGTACTAAAATTCAACTAAATCGATCCTTTTATTTTTAGATTCCGTTAGATTCGGAGCAAATAGGCTGTGACAGACGGACGGACAGACAGCAACTAGTTACCTTTATAGAGATTATTTAAGGGTTCCTTTTTAACCGACCGTGCGACGCCTAGGAGGGTAAGGTAATGTATTTATCAGCCTATTTATGTATGTATGTTTGTTCCTATGTGGCGCTCTAGAGCCCAAACTCGTGGGCCGATTTTGATGATTCTAACGTCAATTGATTCGGCTTTATCTTGTGAGTGTCACTAAAGACATGACAGTTATCAAAATTCAATATGGTGGCAACCAGACGCCATATTGTGATAAATAAAAAACTTAAGTCGACTAACTATGTCAAGTGGGGAATCGTTGAATAGGTTTTTGAAAATCATCTTGAGATTTCTAAAATCGATTTTCATTTTAAATTACCATTTAGAATCTATAACGATTTAAAATTGGTCAACAACCATACTCACTTAAATTTTCATAAAACTGTAATATCATAAAGTTCTTAGATAATCGTATAAGTAATAAAATATGTCATAATAACGTGAAACATAAGTATTATTATATATTTATATATTTATTTATATATATATATATATTTATAAATCGAATGAAAAACCCAGAATTTTTGGTACTGCTTTGAAAGATAATTTTAACGACCGTTACCTAAAGTGTTTTAAATTACCTAATAGGTACAGTGGGAGAAAAATAATTCTAACTAAAAACTGTAAAATAAAAAAAGTAAATATAAAAAATTTAAAACCCGACTGCGTTAAAAGCGATCTTTATAAAAGATGACCTAATCTCATGCAGTCGGAGGCAACAGGTGTTTATTTGTTAAGTTTAGTTGTTTTTTTCCTTGAGGTTTGGAACCTTAAAAATAATGATTATGGTGGTTCCGTCAATGTAGCCCGTGAAATTAAAATTTTTATACGTTTTTTGCAAATTGCAGCTCATAGATGTATTAGGTCGTATGTTGATGAAAATGTGATAGGTATGCGCTGTGCGACAAAAATTTAATTACTATTAAAATTTTACGATACTTAATTATTTTTTATTACATTTCAAAGGGGTATTTTTACTGTGAAAACTTGAAAACATTTCACGATCTTTTATCGATGTTATTACCTATATAGAAATATCGATAGGGGCTGCCCTATTAACCGCCATTTTATGGTGAACGCAGACCTAGCCGCACCGCAGTCTCTACAGTCCCCGCAGTCATCGCTTTTTGTTAATGGCCTCGCACATCTAGCCGCGCCGCAGTCTCTACAGTCGTTCCTGTCAGTGTTGCCAGATTTTTTAAAGCATTATCTATCCGAAGATTTAAAAAATCTGTATAAAATCTGTATTTGGTATTGGTATTTTGCTCTTTTGTGTAATTTTATCTGTAGGTGCTATAATAGGGAATAAGCAAGTAATTATTTATACGAGAATAAGTAATTTTATTATAAACCGTTGACAGAGATTCTCTGTCTACTTTATAACTCTGGCAACACTGCGCGCCGTGGATGCGAATGACGTCATCCGCGCTGCGTGCGGATGACGTCATCAGCTGCGGCTCGGGGGTTCGGTCGTTTCAGGGACTGCGACGACTGCGGCGCGGGTAGGTGTGCGAGGTTGCATACAACTTCATATAAAGAATTCGAATGCAAAGACTGCGGCGCGTGCGGCGCGGCTAGGTCTGCGTTCACCATTATCCTCTCAGTAAAGTGTAGGTATACACGTTTTTCTTGTAGGTATGCTGTATATTACTTTACTCTTTGGCCAAGTCCATATGATTTATACGTCAGTGCAGTCGCTGCAGTCGTTCCCGTCAGAGTTGCCAGATTTTTGAAAGCATTATCTATCCGAAGATTTAAAAAATCTGTATTTGGTATTGGTATTTTGCTCTTTTGTATAATTTTATCTGTAGGTGCTATAATAGGGAATAAGCAAGTAATTATTTATACGAGAATAAGTAATTTTATTATAAACCGTTGACAGAGATTCTCTGTCTACTTTATAACTCTGGCAACACTGCGCGCCGTGGATGCGAATGACGTCATCCGCGCTGCGTGCGGGTGACATCTAGAGGTGTGTCGATCATTCGTTTTTCGTGACCCGGGTCGATCGCGACCCATACGGTAGGTGATCGAGTCAAAATGATTCAATCATATCGATCGTTTGGGTCGCAGCCCGAATCTCGGTCATGCAATCATATTTGATTGAACGATCGAGCTTCAAACTTCGACTCGTGACCCATCTTACAGGCTCACGATCAGTGGGAATTTGAAGAATTGAAACCGCGAGCCGCGCATTATCACGCCCGCCTTTTTTATAAGAAAAACGTCTTTAGTTGTTTACTTATAATACCTACCATAAGATTAAAAATAGGTACTCAAAATAATAGATAAGGTTTATTAAAGTTCATTTATAAGTTTAACTGGGAACACTGAAAAAAATCCACATAAATTTCATTACCTTTTTTAAGTATCCAGATTACTATCACGACATATCTTATATCTTTCCAATATAACTAAGTACCTAATAAATAGCACAAAAAACAAGAAGTATTTAAAGTTTAAATGACGTACCTACCTGTGATAGTTTTTTGGATGAAGTATTTCATTCAATTGTGAGTATATCTTTCCTTGTCAAGTATAAGTTGGCAGACAGTAATCGAAAGAACTAAATGCCGCCAAAAATGTACAATATACGCTTTATGTCTTAAATACAAAGATTGTGTGTTTTGTGAAATGTGTATGTTACATTAAGCAGGTAACTAAACCAAACTCAAATACGTACATAAACCAAAACAAAACAGAGCGGGTCAAAAGTTCTCGACACGAACTACGCTAAGTATTATTATTATTATTTATTATTATTTATTTATTTATCATACAAAAATTACAATCATATTGCTTATGTAACTAGTGACTTAAAAATATAAAACAATGCAACATAGGAGCATCTGCCGCCGAACTAGGAGAAAACCTGTATCTCGGCAGACAGCGCCAATCCTCTCAGTCTATGTAATTGAAGAAATTAAACCAGCCAGTACAAACTTATTTCTAATATAGAAAATGATAATTCTAAAATAAATTAAACAAAAACAATAGAAAAAACAATTTCGTATGGTGAATTTAACTAACCTTAGACCTAAATGAGTTAACATTTATGTTGTGTTAGTATATGTGTATGCGAGTGTAAATGTGGGTGTGTGTGTGTGTGTGAGGTGTGTGTGAGAATGTTAAAAAACACGTAGTGTCAAAGAGTTTTATCACAAAGAACACTGGTTACACCGGTATTATTAAAAGCTTTTCTGTTTCTTCATAAGTTAAAGATAATAAGTACTCTTTCACTCTATTTTTACATTTTATCCTGTTAAGAAAATAAATATCCAATTTTGAATTTAATTTATTATATATATACGAACCCAAAAATACATAGAACCTTCTAATAAACGATGTGTGAGTTTTCTGATTACGAATACACCCGACTTTTTTCCTTCGTCCGTACTTTAAGTTAGGGTCGAAATTTAAATTTGCATGCTGTTTAAGGACAATAGTAAGTAAGAAAAGTTGTCGAACTGTAAGGACTTCACAATATTTGTAAAGCAATGTCGTGGGAAATAATCGCGGTTTTAAAGTGCAAACCTTTAGAATAGCACGTTGCGAAATCTCAATAGGTTTGAATACGGTTTTGGGAGCTCCTCCCCAGGATGAAATGCAGTATGTGATTATAGATTGACATAAAGCAAAGTATATTCGTTTTAATAACATAGCGTCTACAACATGTCTCAGCTTTTTGAACACATACATGAGCTTTCTGACGCGGCCGCTGAGTAATTTGATATGGTCCTTAAAACTGAGATTACTGTCTATAATTACACCTAAATATTTGATGCTATTTACGCGTTCAAGTGGTAAGCAAGTGCAGTCTACACAAGAAGAGCATTGATGAGGGACTATGTTACAATTGTTGCTAATTTGTGCCGGCTGACGAATACTAAAAGTAAGGTATTTCGTTTTATCAGTATTCAGCGTCAGAAGATGTATTCGAAGCCAGTTGTTCACAATTGATCGAATCATTTCGATCGCGATCCGCACCCGGTGGCGGCGCGGATGTGGGTCACGACCCATAGTAGAGTGAGAAAGTAATACATTTATAGCGCGCCATCTCGTTTTTGGGTCTCCGTTAGAAAGTGACAAACACATGCGTGGTAGTATTTGATAGAAAAAGATAAACATATTTGTTTGGGTCATTTTGTAAGCAGACAAAAGTGTGTTCTAAATCTTACTGAGTATAGTTCAATTTTCTTTTCGATTTCAAGTACCCAAATGATCGAATCTTTTAATGCTTAAAGACTCGAATCACTCACGTTCGGGTAGTGATCGAGTCAAAGTGATTCTATCAATCGTGATCGACTCACTTCTAGTAGTTCTAGTGACATCATCAGCAGCGGCTAGGGGAGTTCGGTCGTTTCAGGGACTGCGGCGACTGCGGTGCGGGTAGGTGTGCGAGGTTGCATAGAACTTCATATAAAGAATTCGAATGCAAAGACTGCGGCGCGTGCGGTGCGGCAAGGTCTGCGTTCACCATAAAGGTGAACGCAGACCTAGCCGCACCGCAGTCTCTACAGTCCCCGCAGTCATCGCTTTTTGTTAATGGCCTCGCACATCTATCCGCGCCGCAGTCGCTGCAGTCGTTCCCGTCAGTGTTGCCAGATTTTTGAAAGCATTATCTGTACCGAAGATTTAAAAAATCTGAATAAAATCTGTATTTGGTATTGGTATTTTGCTCTTTTGTGTAATTTTATCTGTAGGTGCTATAATAGGGAATAAGCAAGTAATTATTTATACGAGAATAAGTAATTTTATTATAAACCGTTGACAGAGATTCTCTGTCTACTTTATAACTCTGGCAACACTGCGCGCCGTGGATGCGAATGACGTCATCCGCGCTGCGTGCGGGTGACGTCATCAGCTGCGGCTAGGGGAGTTCGGTCTTTTCAGGGACTGCGGCGACTGCAGCGCGGGTAGGTGTGCGAGGTTCCATAGAACTTCATATAAAGAATTCGAATGCAAAGACTGCGGCGCGTGCGGTGCGGCTAGGTCTGCGTTCACCATTAGTCTCATCTACCCTATAGATTATTATACTCTTTGGTCTCATCTATGGCTTATCATCACAGAGTATTCTAGTAACTTATCATCAGGCGAGACCAGGCGAGACATATTCGAACGTCCAACATTCAAATTTGTCTATTGATATCTGTGCTTTTGATTGACATTTATAAAATCACAGAAAACTGAAGACTTTAATTAATTTATTAATTCAGGCAAATCCGGTTCAGCAACCGACTACCTTAGAGGTTGACCTGCGACACACAAAATAATTAAAAAAAAACGATTCTCATCTGTGTCAACCAGTGCTGCCAACCGTACGAGGTTCCTCGTACAAATACGAGATTTGTGGTCTTCCGTCAGAGGTACGAGGATACTATCAACCTCGTACAAATTATGTACGAGATTTTGATAATATGGCCATACGAACATTTTGCATCACCATTTTATGATAGTAAAGTCAATTTAATAAAGATCAGAAACTGGCTAACTGTGGAAACAGTGAACGGCACACTTCTTGATGCAGAGAGCGCAAAAGGTTCAACTCGTACTGGAAACACTAGACTCTTAGATCTGTTTTACAAATTTTTATTTGTAATTCCATTGTGCTGTATTAATTGGTTTATACTGTCCTCTCATACCTAATTAACATATTAATATTAATTTATTTGCTGTCCACAATATATCATGCGCGTGCACAGGATTATGACAGGGTATGCGGCGGAGTAATCGGGCACAAAAACTTTTTCTTTTATAGATTTTTAGCATAGCCACAGCCACGCATCGCCACCATGCTACGATGTGTGGCTGTGGCTATGCTAAAAATCTATAAAAGGCAAAGTTTTTGTGACCGATTACTCCGCCGCATACCCTGTCATAATCCTGTGCACGCCCCTGCAATATATATACAGTATGGATATTCTAGATGTTTGTCTTAAAGATAAAAGGAACAATTATGGACCCTGCCAGGGTACAGCAATAGTATAAAATAGAAAACTAGAACTTAAAACTAAAACGTAACATTATTTAAAATTTATTGTTTTAATAAAAGATTTAGGAAAAAAAAACTTAAAAAGAAGAAAACATTATTTCCTTATAGTTGAGATCAGTTACAAACAAGTATGTACAATTATATTATAAGGTATACAGAAAATTATAATAATTAAAATTTTACTTAAGTATGTCGAGAGACAGTGGTCCGTACACCGAGACGCATCCGTTAGAATAGAGATGAGTCGTATTCACTAGAACAAATCCGAAGAATATGTAAATTTTGATACTAGGCGGCACCTATTCTCACTTGGACAATACCTAGTATCATAAAGTATTGCGAAATCCAACTGTTCTTAGGCCTCATAGCACTAACGCGTAATTGCATTCCATGCACTCAACACGTTATAAATCTGCTTCACCGCTCATTCATGTTTGTCAAAATCATTCATTTGTCAGTCACTTGAATTTAAACCCTACTTCAAAGTACACATAAGGCCGTGCGCGCACTGCCTTGCGGTGGCCGCAATTCCGGTAGTTCTACCGCACCGGTAGACTGACCGCAGTGCGCGCACTTCTATGACACTCCATACTTCACAAATTTTGCGGTGCGGTAGAACTACCGGAATTGCGGTATCGCAAAATTTGTGAAGTATGGAGTGTCATAGAAGTGCGCGCACTGCGGTCAGTCTACCGGTGCGGTAGAACTACCGGAAATGCGGCCACCGCAAGGCAGTGCGCGCACGGCCTAAAAGAAACGCGACGCGCACGCGTGTTGTGCAAGAATATAATTATATTCTGTCCTTTATTAACTACGCTATTCCATAGTCTTCCCATCTTTATCTTTCAATACTCGAGACTAGTCAGTAATCATTCGATCCGAGAATACTCGATCCGAATGAGTACCAACTAGTCTCGACAAGACTAAGTATTACGAAGTATCTTTAGCGCTAACTTTAGTGCTATGTTGGAGCACTAATTTTAGAGATTATTTATAAGGTAGCGGAGATTTACTTTAGACAGCACTTTGGAGAATAAGTTAGGGAGAGCAATGACAAGGCGTGAAGTCGCAGTAATGAATGTGGAAGGAATGTTCTTTATTAAAATAGAATTGTGTATATATAATTGTAGTGTTTACATTAGTTAAACAGTGGTCACTGTGTGAGAGCACGGCCCTCCGCCCGCGTCTCATATAACTGTTGATATTATATTTAATTTATAGTATTTATAATAATATTCCTTTGTGCATTGTATGAGCGATTGGTTATCAAAGTGAAGGGTGTGCTGGTATGCTACAGGACTCCCCTTCAAGCGAAGCGTACCGGCAGTTTGATGATACGTCCTGAACGTGTCTGCTTGTTTTCAGCGGGATGTGACGTCAGGCTTGCTCTTGGTACTTCTGTTTTCTTGGTATCGCTGACTGTAACTGGTGTGGTAGATGGTAAAGTTTCTTCTGAGATAACGTATGCAGGTTTTAATCTATCGATCGATATGTTTGCTTGCCGATCGGGTAACTGTACTGTGAAAACTTTTCCTGTTCGGCTTATCACTCGGTAGGGTCCTTCGTATGGAGTTTGAAGTGGTTTCTTGACTGCGTCGGTTCTGATAAACACGTGGGTGCACTTCAAAAGGTCTTGATGAATGAATACAGTATTTTTGTTGCTGTGGTGTTTGGTAACGGCTTGCGGCTTGTTTACTTGAATTATGTCACGTAGTTTCTCAACGTAGGTATAATTCATAGTAGGTGTGCAGGTATTTTCTGTGAAAAATTCGCCAGATAATCGTAAATTGTAACCGTAGGTAAGTTCGGCTGCGCTTACTCCGGAGTCGGTGTTTAAAGAGGCTCGTAGACCCATTAAAATTGTTGGGAGCTCGTCTATCCAGGAACTTGCGTTTGTGAGTTTCGCGCGTAATGCTGTCTTGAGGGTGCGATGCCATCTCTCGATTATGCCGTTGCTCTGTAGGTGATAAGCTGTTGTGCGAGTTTTCTTTATTCCCAATAGCTTCATCAGGTTTTGGAAAAGTTGACTTTCGAATTGGCGGCCTTGGTCGCTTGTTAGTGTAGTCGGACATCCAAATCTTGTGATCCAGTGTTGGTAAACGATTTGGGCTATGTAATCAGCTGATATTTCGTCGGTAGGAATTGCTTCGGGCCACTTAGTTAATCGGTCGATCATTGTAACTAAGTACCGATATCCTTGAGATGTTGTAGGTAGAGGTCCTACGATGTCAACGTGTAAGTGTTGAAAACGTTCGGTTGGCGGGAACGATGCGATGTTTGAGAATGTGTGTCATTGAATCTTGCTTTTCTGACAAGGAATGCACGTACGAGTCCAACAGCTGATGTCTGCGTTCATTGACGGCCAGAAATACTTTTGAGTGATAAGCTTGCGAGTCGTGCGCGTACCAGGATGACTGATATCGTGCACGCTGTTAAATACTTGTCTTCTATAATGTTCTGGTATGTATGGTCGTACATAAGCAGTAGAGGTTTCGCAGTATAACTGGATGTTGCTGTTGGGTATAAATATTTTCTTGAGACTGATGTTGTCTTGTGATAATAATTGTTTGATGTTAGTATCCTTTTCTTGCGCTCTGGCTATATCGGTATAATTGATTGTAGGTGGGCATGAGATTGTTTGTATGCGGCTAAGTGTGTCGGCGACGACGTTTTGTTTACCGCTTACGTGACGTATGTCGGTCGTAAATTCGCTGATAAAAGTTGCCTTGTTCGCCTGTTTGTTTCTGAGTTTGAAGGAGTCTTTGACATTACGTATGTCAGCGGTTTGTAATCGGTAAATATTATGAGATTTCGTCCTTCAAATATCTTGCGGAAGTGTTTGACTGCCATGTAGATTGCAAGTAGTTCACGATCGAATGTAGAGTATTTCTTTTGCGCGTCAATGAATTTCTTCGAAAAATATCCGAGCGGTTTCGTGTATGTATTGTTGAAGTACGGCTCCAGCTGATGTGTCGGATGCGTCGCAGAATAAAGCGATTGTTGCGTGGTGAGATGGATGAGCGAGTAAAGCTGCCTTTATTATGCTGGCTTTACACTGCTCGAAAGCTTGCGTTGCTTCATCGGTCCACGTGATTTGCGTTTTATCTTTCTTCTTGACGTTGTGTAGGTATGCGCTCAATGGTGCTTGTTGAGATGCGGCGTTTGGTATATGATCGCGATAGAAATTGATCATACCGAGAAATCTTCTAAGCTCTTCAATGGTAGACGGCTTGGGATAGTTAGTGATAGCTTCGACTTTATGTTTTGGAGGTTTGATACCTTGTGCTGATACTGTGTAACCAAGGAACTGAACGTCTGATTGGCCTAGGTTGCATTTGGCGGGGTTGATAGTTATTCCGTTTTGTTCGAGTCTTTTGAGTACCGTATGCAGGTGTTCTCGGTGTTGCGTTTCGTTTTCTGATGCCAAAAGCAGATCGTCGATAAAAGGGAAAACAAAATCTAATCCTCGTAGTACTTCATGGATATACCGTTGAAATGTTTGTCCCGCGTTCTTTAAACCAGGGCACATACGTGGGAATTCAAATAATCCCATCGGCGTGATGATTGCTGTTTTTTCTATGTCTTCTTCTCGGACATTCAGTTGTTGGTAAGCACGGTTGAGATCTATCGTAGAGAAGATAGTCTTACCAGATAGATGATGCGTAAAATCTTTGATGCGTGGCACGGGATATCTGTCTGGTACGGTGATAGAGTTGAGTCGGCGATAGTCACCACAAACTCTGATATCGCCATTCTTTTTAGGCACGATATGAAGAGGTGATGCCCATGGACTCTTGCTAGGTCTGCATAGACTTTGTTCGATCATGTTTTCGAATTCCTTCTTTACAATCTCGAAGCGATGCGGTGGAATAGGACGGGCGCGGCAGTGTACCGGTGGTCCGCGAGTTTCAATACAATGTTGCACATTGATGTTGCAGTTCAATTGCATTGATGTTAGTCGCGTTATTTCGGGATACTGAGCTAGGATGTCGTGGTATGACTGCGACATGTCAATACTGCGTACGGTAGGAACATCTGTTACACGTACCGGGACATTGACCTTTAAGCTCGTGACGCCGTCGATAAGTCTGCGGTTTTTCAAGTCGACGATAAGTTGATGGTACTTGAGAAAATCGGCTCCGAGTATTGGTTTCGAAACATCTGCTATTATGAAGTCCCATTTGTATGGGCGACGTAGGTTGAGGTTGAGTGTTAATGTTTTTTCGCCATACGTAGCTATCTTTGTGTTGTTCGCAGCGTAAAGTTGAAATGGTAGCGGCGTTGCGACTTGACCCTTTCTTCTCGGTAGCACGGATATGTTTGCTCCCGTGTCGACCAAGAAAGATAATTTAGAGTTTTTGTCGGTGATGTATAGGCGGTGTGAATTTTCTTGAACGCCGGTGTCCGCCTCTGCCAACGTTCTGTTTAGTTTTCCGACTGTTGTTTCTTGAAAGAGCAGGGCGACGTGCAGTGTCTAGCTTGATCCTTGAAACGTCGGTGATAATAGCAGTGTTTTGATGTTGATGCTTCTCGGCTTTGTGACCGTGATGCGCTACGGCGGTGAGATGGGTAGCGGCGGCGGCGATAGCTGTGATCATTGTGATCATACGATGGTCTTGCTTTTAGATCGGCTATTTCTAGCGAGAGTTTTCTTATCTCGTTGACGAGGTACTGCGTAGCCGACTGCGGTGCTGATGTAGGTGCTGCGAATGAATGTACGGCTGCGACTTCGTTTGATGTGGTCTGCTCCATCATTTTGTCAGCGAGTAGTGCGAGTTCTTCATCATGTTCATGTTCGCTTCGGGTTTTTCTCCGCTTCAGGCGTGTTAAGCTCGGGGTCACCACTTTAGCGCTAACTCGTAGCACTACTTTAGTACTATGTTGGAGCACTAATTTAGAGAATATATTTAAGGTAGCAGAGATTTACTTTAGACAGCACTTTGGAGAATAAGTTAGGGAGAGCAATGACAAGGCGTGAAGTCGCAGTAATGAATGTGGAATGAATGTTCTTTATTAAAATAGAATTGTGTATATATAATTGTAGTGTTTACATTAGTTAAACAGTGGTCACTGTGTGAGAGCACGGCCCTCCGCCCGCGTCTCATATAACTGTTGATATTATATTTAATTTATAGTATTTATAATAATATTCCTTTGTGCATTGTATGAGCGATTGGTTATCAAAGTGAAGGGTGTGCTGGTATGCTACATATCTATATACTTAGTCTTATCGAGACTAGTTGGTACTCATTCGGATCGAGTATTCTCGGATCGAATGATTACTGACTAGTCTCGAGTATAAAGTCCAATTACTAGGTACCTACCTAGTCTTATCACTGATTGCTGGTGCTAACACACTAAGTTCAAGATACTAGATGGACTAGGTGGAATAGGTATCTGGATCACGTATTTTTAAATACTAAGAATAGGTGCACCTAGTCCCAAATTTACCTAGTACAACCCATCTCTACGTTAGAAATGCGTGCCGATTCTTTTTTTTTTTTTTTTTTTTTTTTTTGGTAGGGCCACTCGTAGATCAGCTCAGTAAGGCTGTGCGTCTACTTAACCGGTCAACCGGTCTGTATACGTGCCGATTCTTTTTTTTTTTTTTATTTTTTATTTTTTTTTATTTTTTTAGGTAGGGCCACTTGTAGATCAGCACACTAAGGCTGTGAGTCTACTTAACCGGACTTTCCTGTGGTGACCTCTAATAAATTAAAGGCCCCCAGCCAGGGCTTACAAACTAAAATATACTTAAAAACTAATGACCGCACGCTAAGGGCACTCCCTGTGGAGTACGGGCCTCGGCATAGCGGGGTCATTTTGGGAGGGCAGCAAAGGGACAGGCTGGGTCATATTATTTTCGGGAGTATTTATTGCTACTGGCTCAGCATCGCGGGCTGGCTCGTTTGGCAAAGGTCGGGGAGGATTTTCATTACAAGTACGCGGACGTCGCGATGGGCCTCGTCGGCGAGGCCGGAATAAGGAACGCGTTCTGTATATGTGTTTTCTAAGAGTGCTGGTTTCCCTACTGCTCTCTTGTCGGATGGTGGTGGGGTCGTCAGGCTCGTCTAGGATGTTACGCGGGCGACGAACCCGAGAAATCTTGGAGGGTCTGTATCGGGCGGCCGATACGATCAGGGGGTTAGTGTGGGTATCAGCAGAGGTGAAGTAACGCACTGACATGCGTTTCAACACTTGCTTTATGGTCGGGACGTGCCGATTCTACGGCGCAGCGCCTTTTATGCGCTACCTATAGCTCCCACCTTGCCTACAAGGTGGGGGCGATGACGTCCGATGCACGTGCCACTAGCGTATAATAACGCTGTCTCTTTCTTGCACTACTTCCGTCACGGCCATTCTGACAATCGCACGTCCTCGTGCGCAGTTTCCGCGCAGTAATCTAGGAACAAAAATCTATTAGATATTAAACGGTACAGTACTGCTGGCCTAGGTCTTTGTCATGAAATAGATCACAAGAGCCTTACAACTTATAAAATGCTGGACTAGGTCATAGACCCCTACAATTTATAAAATGCTGGACTAGGTCATAGACCCTACAATTTATAAAATGCTGGACTAGGTCATAGACCCCTACAGCAAATGCTGGTCTAGATAATCATCCTCGGATGACATCCCTACAACAGCTTTCAAAATTACTGCAGCAGTAGTTCATCAAACTATTAAAGTAGGCGAAACCCCTGCAGCTACTACTGGACTAGGTCACACTCTTGCCACCCCCACAGTATAAACGAATTTAGCCATCCCGTCAAAAGCTTTGCTAAGGACTGAACCATGTCTACAACCTAAAAAAAGTTAGCCAAAGATCTTATTAGAAAGCCCCACAATTCGAACATGCTAGTCTAAATCGTCACCCACTAAAGCAGGTGCGATTCCTGTAGCCGACGTCACAGATCATCACCCACAACAGCAGAAGTGATTCTTAACATTTTATATTCAGAAATGATCAACTCCCGCAAAATTAGAAGATACCATACTAATTACATTCCAGTGATTCTCATTCTAGTTTAGCTTCGGAATTATCTACACTTAATGTTCGAGAGCCAAGAAATAAAGTTTCTTCAGAGCCACTTCAATTATTTGCGCTTCAGGTGCGAGAGCTTACAGAAATTGTTTCCTCTGAAGTCATATCATTATTATTCAGAAGAAGTCATTATTATTTACAGGCACAACAGACATACTGAACTCATAACCTGCCGAGGTCCGATAATTATCATCATTTTCATCACACATAATTATTGCTAACTTCTAAATAACCTTCTTGCCCTTTTGGTTGTTAAAGTAGTAATAAATTATTTGTGGTTAATTTCATAAATAATAGTTATGAGTCTAATATGTGGTAACACTACTTTAGTTCCGTTTCCTGCTCTCCACCTTTTGACACAAGGTTTTACATACTCTTTGTTTTGACATACTGTACTGTGCGTCTCTGACTTATTTAAAGTTATCTGTGCCAGGGGTGGTCGACTCTTACTGTCGAATCAACGACATACCTACGTGGGCTATTCCAAGTGTGGCTAGAGTTAAAATAATAATTCGGGACCTAATACTTGAGACTAAAAAATTACATTTATTTACGGTTTAGGTCTTTAATCATACCACTAATGTCACTGATGACTCCATCAGTCCATAGATATCGGAATTCTATATCTATGGATGACTCTGATGTGCCGCTTAAGGCCAAGTAGTGATGTGCCAACTCGGAATAAACACAACTCGAGTTAACTCGAGTTGAAATTCGCGTAACTCAAGTTAACTGGCTGAAATGAAACTAATAAATGATTTGTTTTCGTAACAATATTTAAAAAAAATGAACAGATTCAGCATAAATATGTATGGGGACCATTATAATTAAAGAAGTAGCATTTAAATAAAAAAGAAATGTGTTTATTTATATATTTAGGATTATAGAAGAATGACCACTTTCCATACATTTCAAAACCTGACAATAAAAGTTTATGTATAGTTAAGTATTAATAAGGTATAGAAGAAATATTACCTTTAAGTTTAGAAAATATTGTCATGTAGTCATTTTTGCGATTAAAACGCTACGAAGTCCAAAAAATTATTAATGTTAATTTTTAGGTTAGGATTTGCCGTTAAGATTTAATGTGCTAGAACTAAATTATTCTCTCTCGAATTGTAATCTAAAATAGAAATACTTGCTTAGCTATGGTCTAACTGTTTTTTTTATTTTGTGGATTCCTTCAAACTAACTTACGTCGCTGCTTACTCTCGATGATTGGCAAATAAATCGAGTGTCGAGCATAATAATTTGTTTCTCCAGCACAAATAACTTATAGTAGACATAGTAAAGAACAATGATAAATAGTTTGTATACCTCTAAAAAGTAGATACAACTTAGTTCTTTTATTGTCAAAAGGGGTCACTTACCTATCTAAACAACACATTTCATTGGCTTTCGGTATGTAGTACATATGATTAACAAAAAGGGAAAAACAAATTATACACTAAGTTAAAGTGAAATGTTTTATTAATTTTCATCTAAATCTCTTATAACTCAGAAATTCTACTAGAGCAGAAATTTTTTTTTGATACCTAGCCCATCCAAGATACCACACTAATGTGTGTAATTATGTGAGCGCAACATCTAATGGTTCGTCAAAGGAAATTCAATATAAACTTCTTTTGTTTACAATTGATATAAGTAATAGTTTACTGCCAAGATTAATTGTTCAAAACGAAACTTGAAATATCAATACAAAACTGTATTAGTTTTAATACATCTTTCGGTCAGTAGCTTGTGTGTTGTCATACACAGGGCCGGATTAACCATTAGGCGGAGTAGGCAACTGCCTAGGGGCCCCGCATCAACTAGGGGCCCAGGTCCAGTGCACGCACCAAGAAAACACGTTTCTTTGAACTTAGGGACCTCACTGTTATCTCACAAAATACAAATCGTTAGATTTAGTAGTAGAATTAAAACAATTTTAGAACAAATCTGGCAATAAGTAAACAAATATATTAAAAACCACAGCCCTTAATGTGCGTTTCTCAGTTCACACACGATTTGGTAAGTCAAAGTAAGAAAAGGGGCCCCGAGAATGCCATTGCCTTAGGGCCTCTGACAGGGTTAATCCGGCTCTGGTCATACATCATAAAGAAGCGCCAGGCTGATAGCTTTTTGATTAGGATATGATAGATAGTTTTAGATTAAACATAATAAATATAAATACTTACGATTACTGGTGATATCCACTCGCTAAGTAGCGAAATAACTCTTGTGTTGAGTTCATGAACGAGATAACGCCGTAACGTATTTAAGCAGACGTTGCAGTTTATGCAAAGTATACGTCAACTTTTTGTTGACGGTGGCATTATCAAGAAGACGGATTTATGGAAAGCAAAGGTATCAGATGAGGAAGATATCGAGATCCAGGGGCAACAAATAAAATAGGGTCGTAAAAGGACTGCACAGTGCACCAATTTCAATCGGACATCTGACAAATGTCAAAAAATCCGTTTCAATCATTAATGATACACTAAATGATTATTTAATTTAATTATTATTTTATTTTCAATGAATCCTCATTAAAAATAGACTAATAAAGAAATACAAATTAATTAAATAAATCGTAAAATAATGTAAAAAACTCAGAAACAGAGGTGAATAAATTCCAGTTAAAATGCGTAAAATGAAACGTTATAGAAAAAAGTAATTGAGGTACGTTCAAAACATGGTATTATGTGTACCACAAACGTAAAATAAGTTTACAGAAAAAAATAAAAATATTTTTATTCCTGCGTTTCTTTTCAAATTGTGATAAGCGTAATTGATACACAATCCAATTAACCGAATTTTAATATTTATTTCATTACTATACATCGTCAAGTGAAAAATGGTCATTATTCTTTTCGTAACACAAATAAAAGTAAGTATTTCTATTAATTAACAACAAAACTATATTTGTATGAATCTGAACACTGTTTGCACTTAGCATGTCCATTCACTGGCGATTCAAATACATCCCAAACAACAGATTTCCTTTTAGATCCCGGCATTTTTTCTATATAGTACCTAATAATTCGAAAAACTAACAACCGGTACTCCAAAATAACCTCAAATCGGCAACAATGCAATGCGACTAAATTGAGTTGCAGAGAATTCAACTCGAGTTGACTCGAGTTAAGCCCAACTCGAGTTAGTATTTCGAGATCGAGTTGACCACCACTAAGGCCAAGCAAGATGGCGGAGTTGTTTGGTATTTGCCCCAACGTCCTATATTGTTGATTTTTGTTTTTAGTTTTGGTTTTATTTGTTTCGACTCAGTGCGATCCAATTATTTTGAGATAGTGACTCTAGTGTGTTCGAGATATTGCCTCAGTTTATGCGTTTTGAGACAGTAATTCTGGTGTTCTGAGATACCTATTTACTCTGATTTTGTATTTTGAGAAAGTGACTCTGTTTCTCTACCTATTATTTATAAGTGTATGTGTAATAGTGAATCTAAAACGTTACTATCAGACTATGTCGTCGGTAATAAACGCGGAAAATCAACGGCGATGTTATCGTTCACCGGCTGAGGACTCACTGACTACTTTGTTTCGCTTTCCTAAACCCGGAAAAACTAACTCATTACGGTCAGAGGTGGGCGTTTAAACGAAAAGCATATAATATAACATATTATTTAAAATAAGCGAATAAGCAGACTAGTTTATAAAAGCATCTGCTTATTCCGCTTTTTGTTAAAATTAAAACGCAACCGCGTTTTGATAATTTCTTTTCATAACCACGTAAGTAAGAACGTGCTCAAATGAATTATGTAACAACTGATAGATGGCGCCCGATTCAATTTTAATAGATAATAAACAATGATTATGCGAAAATCGACCTTAAATCAATAACTGTAAGGTTTAAAATATTTACATCTCTTGTTTATGTGCTGAATCGCGTTGACTTACTCAAAATTGGTAAACCTAGCAAATTAAATATGCTTTCCGTTGTTCACTTTTAAAAGCGACAATTTAATTTAAACGGGTTGCTTATACGCTTACCACTTATGCTTTTTACGTTTAGTAGCGTTTCCTCCGCCCGGTGAAAAGCGTCATGTTTTGTGAATTTCCGAAACAATTTGATTAGAAGTTGTGACTCGGACTTGTTTACGTAAACATAAATAGTGTAAAACATTTTTTCATGTGGTGAATTGTTTCTTACCAAAGAAATAATTCTGTGAGTTTTGGACTTGTATATAATATAGTTTTTAGGTGTAGTTAATTGTGTTTAATAAGTAATTGTGTTAATAATAGTGTAAATAGTTTATAGTGTAAGTAATTGTGTTAATTTTGACTACTTTTTCTACAAAAACAAATTGGTGAGCTAATTAAACTGTAAATCCGAATAACTACTGTATCAAAATGACGAGTAGAAGTTCGAATAACATAATTTGGAACTTTTTTTGAGAAATCATGCGACTAAAACAGCTGAGTGTAATTTTTGTAAAAAAACTTTATCGTATTCCGATTCTAACAAAATATCGGAACGGAGGACCCGGTTGCTGACGAGCAAAGTAGAAAAAATTATGTTTCTGAATGTGAATAAATGACTTGATGGTTTGAGGAAATAATGGAAATTTTGTAAATAATTAAAATGTACATATACTAGATAATAGATCAATGAACTTTTAAGTACGCCTGAATTTAATAAAATGTAGTTTATTATTTGACAAGTTATTAATAAATACAGATCTTAGAATAATAACCTACTTAGTTTAGTTTCATAATTACCTACATAATATTATTCATTCAGATAGTCCTAAGCCTGCCAAGTACGAAAGAAAATTCACTGATTTCGTTTAAAAACCAATACTTAAACTTAAACAACTAAAAAAGCAAACAACAAAATTTCATTATTTTTAATGTAAGAAAGTAAATAAGCGTATTAAGCAGTTTACGTAAGTGACTTTTGATAAAAAATAAACGAATAAGTTCGTTAAAAGTTTTAAGTCGTTTATCACATCTTTAATTACGGTATGTATTTATATAATTTATTATGAATTACCTATTGAATATTGTATGAATTGTACCAGGGCTTCGAACAAGTGATCAAATCAAAGAATGTCACAAACAAATGTATTGAACTACAGCTATGAAAACTTCCACATCCTGCTTATTCCATACACAATTTTCCCATTTATGTGGTATGTGTGTTGTTGAATTAAAGTCTTAAGTACCTGATGGGTTTTATAAGACCAAGACTCGGTGATTTTTAGAACCCAACATGTTAGTTTTTTTTTTCTCAGAATTGAGTTAGCACTATCATAGATCCTTACTTTATTATATCACACAAATAATAATGGATTAGAAAATACTTTTATGGCAAATACATAATTATAGTAGAGCAGTTTTTTATTGTTTAGATTGATTCTGGTTCACAATCAATCATGCTAGTCAGTTTTTTTTATTGATAAAGTTAAAATTTGGTTTCAGCTGTGAATTGCCAGAATTCCAGCATAAACTTCATACACAACATAAAATGCTCTGCAATAGACATTTTCCAAGGACATCATTTTAGTGATTACTGAAACTTCAAAGAAGCTTCACAGATTTGCAGTTCCAGATGACATTAAAGAGGTAATTAATGTTATTTGTTTAGCATACTTAGAACAAATAAAATCTTTTGAAATGTCAATTAAGTTTGTAGTAGTCTCATGTCATAATTGTTGCAGTATGGAAATAAAGGATATTAAGTCTGTTGGTTATTATAAATGCAAAGTTCATAAGAAAGCTTGTTACTCAATCACGCTAAAAAGGCAAAACTTATTTAGATGAAATTTGTCACAAAGATTATTCTGGATTAAAATACAGGTTACGTTTCATCTCAGGAAAATAAACGGTTCCCGAAGTATATGTAATAAGTCTTTCTGTGATAGAAAGCCAGCCAAGCCGGAGCCGCAGAAAGGTTTATAGTTAGAATACTAAGGTTATAGAATATTTAAGGGCATATGAGATTTGATGTCAGATTTCATGCATAACGTAACGCGGTATGCCACCGGTGTATTTTGGAACTATTACTGCCTTTCCGGGATCACAAAAACTATGATATCTCAGTAATAATGCATCCTAGCTTAATAACCTTATGCCATTTGCAAAAGGCAGTTTCCACAAATTAAATGAAATGATCATGTGTATTAATTTTATTGTAATTTTTTTTATTTTCAGATAATACATGAATGTCATGATGTGGGTCTTAGCATAGTGGCAACGGTTTGCAATATGGATGGGGTAATTCAACGAGCTTTGTCCATCTTGGGTTCTACCTTAATGTAATTAACTTACAATAGGCAAAGTTGTTTTACGTAATTTAGATTATGTAATTTTGTTTTAATACCTAATTAAAGAAAATTGTTATAATTCCTGAGTTTTTTTTGCTGATATGAAAGCAAAGTAGGAAATTAACGAAGTTAAATTTTTCTTTCTAGTTCTGCAATAGGAATGCAAAGTTATCCCAAATTAGCATAAATATTACTGATTAATTTTTAATTGGTTGGTAATGCTAATTTGGGATAACTTTGCATTCCTATTGCAGAACTAGAAAGAAAATTTTAGTTTTCAAATTTCCTGCTCTGTACACGTCCTTCACACAGTTGTTCTGGGCTGCCACTAGATGGCGCGTAGCAAAAGTGTCTTGACCTTTTTTGTACGAAGTCGGCATTCTTCTCCCTAGAGTATATATTGTTCTGTGATCTGTGCTGTGCGTGTGCGATGTATCAACTTACGATCTGTTTAATAACAATAAAAGGCATTAATTAAAGTCTCTTTCACTTAAAATCGTAACAGGGTTATGGGCCCAGCTGGCCTGTGTTATTAACAGTTCGGCCAGTGAGCGTATTTGCGATTCGGTCCGATTATAAAAACACGTACGCGACGTGTTTTGTAATAAAAATATGGCGACGACCGAAGAACTTAAAAATATCGAAAAGCTCAGCGATGTTGAGACATATCAACTCTGGCGATTCCAGGTAGATATTATCTTTCAAGCCAAAGGTCTCCAAGATATAATTGAAGGAAGTATTAAAACTGAAGATAAAGAGAAAGCTGAATTTTGCAAAAAGGACGCACAAGCTAAATACATTTTATTGCAAACTGTGGACAAAAAGTTAATAACAATGTTGTTCCAATGCACATCTGCAAGTGCTATGTACTTACAAAAAGTTATGTGAAATGTTCGGCGGCACTGAAGACAGACACAAAAATAAAATCATGCAAGATTTCTTTAACTACAAGTTTGACAAAAATAAAGATATGGTGCAAAATTTATCTCATCTGGATAACCTGGTATATAGGCTGCGACAGTTAAACATCTCCTTGGACGATAGCTTAGTGGAGTCAAAAATTCTAACATTTTTATCTACTGAGTATGAACATTTTGTAACGGCATGGGACTCTACCTCTAAAGAAGAAAAAACCCTTGCAAATTTAAAATTAAGATAAATTAAGGAACAAGAAAAACATACAAGTTCACAAGACAATAAGGTTGCATTTCGAGCATCTAAGTCATTCAAGAGAGCGGAGAAACAGGATTCACAGTCTTCTAATAAAGTGGGTAACCATTCTGATTATAATAATAAGATACGTTGTTTTGGTTGCAATAAAATAGGTCATGTAAAAAAAGATTGTAAGAAAGTATGCTCTATTTGTAAGAAAAACAATCATAAAGAAAGTAACTGTTTCTTTCGCAACAATAAAAGTTCTGTTTCATTTTTAGGTTACAAAAGTAACAATGCAGTGAATAATTGCTGTTATGACTTTGTTGTAGACTCAGGTTGTACATCACATATGGTAAATAATATAAACTTGTTAAGTAATTTGGAATGCCAAGAGACATCTATATGTTTGGCAAAGAAAGATGAAAAAATGTTGTCTGTACAAAGTGGCACTTTTGAAGGTGACAATTGTGTCTTAAATAATACTCTGTGCGTTCCAGATCTATGTAAAAATCTGTTTTCAGTTTCAGCAGCTACAGAAAATGGTGCCGTTGTAACTTTTAAAAATAACAATGTTGAGATTACTGCTAAGTGTGGCACTAAAATATTTGGTAAAAAGGAACAGTCAACAGGACTGTATCATTTAAAATTAAAACAAGGTAGTAGTGAAGTGTCTCTGTTAGCAAATAAAAAGGAAAGTGTCTATGACTGGCACATTAAAATGGGTCACCCAAGTAATGAGGTACTGGGGAAATTGGTGGACGCTGCTACGGGTGTCACATACAGCAAGGCTGATATAAAACAATTGCAGGACTTATGTAAAATTTGTATCAAAGCTAAGCAGGTAAGGAAACCATTTAATAAGACTAGAGAACGTGCTACTAGGGTACTTGAAATAATACATAGTGATGTTTGTGGTCCTGTAGAAACCACAAGTTTTGATGGAAAAAAGTACATACTCACAGTGTTAGATGACTTTAGTCATTATACAAAAACCTATCTGTTATCAAATAAAAGTGAAGTTAGTGACTGCTTAAAACATTACATTAGGGAAACTGAGAGAGAAGTTAATGCAAAAGTTTCTGTGCTGCGTTGTGATAATGGAGGTGAGTACTCCAGCAGTGAATTTAAAGCATGGTGTTATAAAATTGGTATAAAATTAGATTACAGTATTCCGTATAGCCCACAACTTAATGGCAAAGCCGAGCGTCTAAATAGAAGCTTGATGGAGAAAGCTAGGGCGTTATTATTAAATTCAAACCTTAGCAAAGAATTATGGGGAGAAGCTATGTACTCAGCTACATATCTACTCAATAGGTTGCCATGTTCAGTGATTGATTTTAAAAGTCCATATGAAGTATGGAATAATAAGAAACCGGATATTTCTAACATAAAAGTATTTGGTTGTGAAGCATTAGCAAAAGATTTAACACCTATAAAAAAGCTAAGTTCAAGGTCACAGAAATTAATAATAGTAGGTTACTCTAAAAATGGGTATAGGTTATATGATGAAAATAAAAAGAAAATTGTATTTGCTCGAGATGTTGTCTTTAATACAATAACTAATAACATAATAAGAGAAGATGGACAGCAGCAGTTACAGAGCATAAAATTGGATGTAAATGTTGAAGATCATGGTGGATATCTGCTTACAAACCCAATATGTCCTGAAGAAAGCAGCATAGTACCTGAAAAAGAAAAAGAAACATTAATACAGGAAAACACAGAAATAGAAAAGGATAGAAATAAAAAGGATGAGCAAGTAATAGATAAAAGGACAAGAAGAGTTCCACAAAGATTTGATGATTATGTTCTACTCACATACCAAGAAGCCATGGAGTCACCTGAAAAAGAAAATTGGAAAAAAGCAATAAGTGAAGAAATAAAATCCTTAGAGAAATATCAAGTGTGGGAACTAGTGGATGAAAAAGATGTCAGAGATGCTAAAATTCTAACTAATAAATGGGTATTTCGAGTTAAAGAAGATGGATCATATAAAGCCAGGATTGTTGTAAGGGGTTTTGAACAAAGAGATATAGACTATGATGAAATCTTCAGCCCCGTAGCATGTCAATCTGCATTAAGGATTATATTCTCTATAGCGGTGATCAATAACTACCATCTTATGACATTTGATGTCAAGACCGCATTTCTAAATGGAAATCTTAAAGAAGGGGAGGTAATCTATATGAAAGTACCTCAAGGTTTTGAAGAATGTTATGGGAAAGTATGTAAACTTAAAAAATCCCTATACGGGTTAAAACAGGCACCAAAAAGATGGAATGAAGAATTTATTAAAATAATGAAGAGTTTAGAGTTTGAACAAGTTAAAAATGAGCCATGTGTACTAAGAAACAAAGAAACTACTGTTATTATTGGTATTTATGTTGATGATGGAATAATAATTTCTAAAAATAAAGAAGATGGCTGTAAGGTACTCAATAAAATAAATAAAATAATAGAATTAAAAGTATATGAAAAACCTAAAACATTTTTAGGCTTACAACTTACATATAAAGATGATGGAGTTCTGCTGTCTCAGGAAAACTACACCAGAAACATACTAGAAAAATATAATATGTTGGACTGCAAAGCCGCTGACACACCTTGTGTAGTTCAAGAGGGAATAGTCTTAAATGAGGAAGGCAAGAATCTTTTTCCTTATAGAGAGGCTGTTGGGAGCCTGCTATATCTTTCAACCAGGACAAGACCTGATATAGCTTATGCAGTTGGGTTAGCTAGTCGCAAAATAGAAAAACCTACTAAGCAGGATGTAGTTTTAATAAAACGGATTTTCAAATATTTAAAAGGTACTATTAGTGATGGATTGTTCTTTAAGAAAAGAGGTAACATAAAAGATTTAGACTTGTACTGTGATGCTGACTATGCTGGTGATTGTGACACTCGTAGAAGTACCACAGGGTATATTATCATGTTGGCTGGGTGTCCTATTGCCTGGTGCTCAAGAAGGCAATCTATAATTGCACTTTCCTCCACAGAGGCAGAATTCATATCAGCTGCAGAGTGTTGTAAAGATGCAATATTCATAAAATCAGTGTTAAAAGAACTTAATATTCAGATGCTTCAATTCTTCAAAGTGCTATTCAATTGATTAAAACAGGTATATTTAACAAAAGGTCCAAACATATAGACGTCAGGTTTCATTACATTCATGAACTATACATGAATAATGAGCTTCGTATTACGTATTGTCCAACTGATTTACAACCTGCTGATGTAATGACAAAAGCTTTGAACAAGCATAAGTTTGTAAAACATAAGAATACTATAATGTGTTAGACAAGTGTATTTGCTAACATTAGACAACTAGATGTGGCAGCTATATTTTTTTTGTTTTGTTGATATGTAGACATTGTTTAGTAGTCTCGACTCTAATGCAACATTGTGTATCTCATAATAATTATGAAAGCTAGATTTTGTTAGTAATAATATTTGTGATTGTATTCAGTTTAAAATATGTAGGTATTTACCAAAACCTTAACTGGTTAAAAACTTAACTGTTGGATGTTATATAAAGTGTGAAGATGTAAGTAAGCATACATATTCCATTTGTATTGTTGATGAATAAAATATATTGTTAAATATAATCTTGCTTAGAAATTTAAGGACTTAGGTACTAAGTTACATATAGAGATTGTTTGTATAACAATACTTCAAGTACTTAAGTGAAATTCTGTTTCTTTCAATAATAAGATTAGTTATTTAAGAAATTAAAGGAGGGTGTTAAAGTAGTAATAAATTATTTGTGGTTAATTTCATAAATAATAGTTTTGAGTCTAATATGTGGTAACACTACTTTAGTTCCGTTTCCTGCTCTCCACCTTTTGACATACTGTACTGTGCGTGTGCGATGTATCAACTTACGATCTGTTTAATAACAATAAAAGGCATTAATTAAAGTCTCTTTCACTTAAAATCGTAACATTGGTAGTTACTTCCCTTAAATTCATAAGCAAATTTATAAATCCTGTTGGAACCGTTATGTAATATGTCTAAGTTTGAATCGGTCATTATCTAATACAGTGACGCTTTTATAAGGCCCCTTAAATTTATTATCTAACTAAGGTCCGTATTACAGAACGTTCCTCAAGTCCAGTTTGAGCTTAATTCGCCCGATCTCAGTTTAAATATAGAATCTACACTTGAGCATTGGTCTTATTCCAGAATGGTAATAAAACTACACTCAGATTGAAATCGAGCCTCAAGCAGAGAATATCTAATTGTCTATGGTCCGTATTACAGAACGTTCCTCAAGTCCAGTTTGAGCTTAATTCGCCCGATCTCAGTTTAAACATAGAATCTGCACTTGAGCATTGGTCTTATTCCAGAATGGTAATAAAACTACACTCAGATTCAAATCGAGCCTCAAGCAGAGAATATCTAATTCACAGAACAATATATGATCTAATTGTCTATGCATCAGTCTGTTTTCGTTTACGTTTTATTTTCTTCGTCTCCGCTGTTCCGATCTACGAATGATCGTAAATAATTCAATTTACTTTAATACCAAATTTTTAAGAATAAAAAATATGTATTGCACGGTTTCACCATAGAAATTATTTTTTAAGAATTTGTAAAAGCAAATTCTTGAAGGTAAAAGGTGTTAAGGCAATATTTTCTAACATATAAAAATATAGCAAGAGTAACTTGTTCGTGGAACGGAGTGGATCCTAAATAATGTCTGTGACAGTGTTGTTTTGAATTGCTCATTAATCATATAATAAGTAATATTCAAATAAATAATGGTTTGGGAACAACGATTAATAAAAATATTAAAAGAAAACAAAGTTATAGTTAAAACAAAACAGAAATGCATATGTTTTACCAAATCTTGGTCAATAGATGGCAGTATTACAAATTGTCAAAAATCTTCATCTTGTGAAAATCTATACCATTTCTTAAAATAATTAACGTAAAAGTGTTATTTGTAACCAATTAGCAAAATAAAATGTGATTTCATCATCATTCGCCAAAAATTACCATTTTTATATCAAATAATAAACTGAAAAGCAAATAGTTAACTGACAAGGAAATCTCTGCTCGAGCGTGGTGTCGACCATACTTGGGTAATCAATCTACAACTGAGTAACGATTTAGAATAAAGCCGTACCCGGCTGAACTATGATCGATGAATCTATACTTGAGGAACATTCTAAAATTAAATCTCGACTCAAAACTAGTTTTAAACATAGATCACTGCTCGAGTTTCGTTCTGTAATACGGGCCTATGCATCAGTCTGTTTTCGTTTACGTTTTATTTTCTTCGTCTCCGCTGTTCCGATCTACGAATGATCGTAAATAATTCAATTTACTTTAATACCAAACTTTTAAGAATAAAAAAATATGTATTGCACGGTTTCACCATAGAAATTATTTTTTAAGAATTTGTAAAAGCAAATTCTTGAAGGTAAAAGGTGTTAAGGCAATATTTTCTAACATATAAAAATATAGCAAGAGTAACTTGTTCGTGGAACGGAGTGGATCCTAAATAATGTCTGTGACAGTGTTGTTTTGAATTGCTCATTAATCATATAATAAGAAATATTCAAATAAATAATGGTTTGGGAACAACGATCAATAAAAATATTAAAAGGAAACAAAGTTATAGTTAAAACAAAACAGTAATGCATATGTTTTACCAAATCTTGGTCAATAGATGGCAGTATTACAAATTGTCAAAAATCTTCATCTTGTGAAAATCTATACCATTTCTTAAAATAATTAACGTAAAAGTGTTATTTGTAACCAATTAGCAAAATAAAATGTGATTTCATCATCATTCGCCAAAAATTACCATTTATATATCAAATAATAAACTGAAAAGCAAATAGTTAACTGACAAGGAAATCTCTGCTCGAGCGTGGTGTCGACCATACTTGGGTGATGAATCTACAACTGAGTAACGATCTAGAATAAAGCCGTACCCGGCTGAACTATGATCGATGAATCTATACTTGAGGAACATTCTAAAATTAAATCTCGACTCAAAACTAGTTTTAAACAGAGATCAGTGCTCGAGTTTCGTTCTGTAATACGGGCCTTAGTCTTTCTTCGTATTTTACGAAAACAAATTAAAAAACCTACCTACTGCAAAAGGTTTAATACGAGCTTTTACCTCATTAAACTGTACAGTGTCAGCGTTAGTCAGTTTTATTCAAATTTTTTTTCTGAATCCGATGAACGAGCCGTTTCAATGTTAATTACGGTTGTTCAGAGAAACTAGGAGTTATTCTAGATTTAGTGAGGAACCTTGAACACCAAATATCAGTTACAATTAAGAACAAGTTGAATCTTCCTCAGTTCATCCTTTCAGGCATTCTTTAACAGCAAGAATATTATTCAAAATTCGTATGACCCTCTCAACCTATCCGTCAGCTTTACGAGAACCGGATGCTATTAAATGAAGCTATCATAACAACGTTCTCTATCGGTAATGCGCTTCGAAGCACCAAACAAAGGACATGTTAGGAAATGGGCTTTAAATAATTTTGTTCTTGAACAACTATCATGTGCGGTTTTTCTGGTAGGGAAAATTATCCAGGATGGCCTTACAAAAACAAAAAAAAAAATAAAAGCACCATTATTTAATAAATAAATATTTTAAACCTAGATATTTTTTATCGTAATAAATTATTTTGGCACATTAAAACAAAGAAAAAGCTGTTTAATATTATTTTAAAGCATATTATACGCCTTTGTGTTATACAAAAACATTATTAAATGGTTTTATACTAAAACCACCGTATAATCTCCATGATTTGGATGTATGACATTGATTCCTTTGCCGCCTTTGAAAACATTACCTGTGTCAATGGTTGCAACACTTGACCATTGACACATTGACAGTTGTTTGTTTACCTACAAGACTAGATTCTGGCCATGGGGTAGGCAGAAATGCTATGTATGTCAAAATCGCCATTGTAAGTTGATGGATGGAGTGTAGTCCATCAACCTGCACCAGGCCAGCGTGTTGGACTACGGCCTCGCCCTTCTCATTCTGAGAAGAGACCCATGCCCAGCAATGGGACAGTACCTAATGGGCTGAATTCATTTTATTTACTGTTAGCGACTGTGTTAACGCAGAAGCGCTATTATTAACAACTAGCTCTTAGCCTGCGTTGATTTCGTACTTTTCCCTTAGAATAAATGATTTATGATAAGGATAATAAATCATATAAGATATAAAGATCTTTTTCTCCTACAATTTGGGACATTATGACCAAGAAGTCGGTAAACTACAGAATGACTACTGAAGGTTATGCGTCTCTTCCACGGTGGGTCAGTAAACCAGTCAGACTAGATTGGATCTGTTACCCTTTTGTAAATAGTCACTCCAGCAGGTCGGAATAGGTGAACATGTGTATTAGGTAGAGAAATAAAAGAATAATGTGTTCACTTATATTTATTCTACTTCTTCATTTTCTACATCTTCCCTAACAATTACATCATCAAGAAACTGTGCAGGCGGTAATATGTTGTTTTGATGCCGAGCCCACCCAAGATACCATATGATCGTCATCACATGAGCACAGCTTCCGACAGTTCGCTTCCCTACTATACAGGTGCAGTAATATTCAGGAATTCTCTCCTCCCAATTATTTGACTCTATTAATTTTATTAAAACATAAGTATAATATACTTTATTGCTTTGATGTCTTGATCTGATCCTGCTTCTAAGCAATACTGTCTCATGTGATGACATTATGCCTGGGACATTAGTGATTTCTAAGCTTTCACTTATTTCAACCAAAAATGTCCCATTTGCACGAATATGCTCCCCGTAATATGATCTAGCTTGCTTTATTTGGTAAATTCCAAGACTGAACAAAATCAAGTCTGACATTTCCATTACAGGGAACATATTTATTTGTGGTAATTGGGCATTGTCTATTCTTATGAAACTGGCTCGGCGTCTATTTAATTGATGCTCAAGCACATAATCACCTAAATAGTTCGGCAAGTTTACTCTTTGCATTGCTCTGTCTAAGATTGCTTGAGCATCAGAACGGTCGGTTATAAGCGGATGGAAATTGTTCAATATTGCTGCGCAAATTCTAAAATCACTCATCAAGTTTCTTGATGCTACATTAAAATATTTATTCCTGAACATTTTGAAATCACGTTTAAACCGACCATTCACTACTTCAATTACCCATCTGCACAAGGTTACAAGCCGAGATTTGTTTGCTTTTATTGTGGACAATTGTGTTTCACCTACATCTAGAGTCTCTGGCTTGTGTACTGAGAATCCTAATGAGGTAAGTAGTCCTATAGCATCCCGAAACCCTCTATCTAGCAAAAACACATCATTTTCTCTAAAATAATTTCTGAGAGCACCACTGGGTGCAAAAAGCTGGTTCATTATCTGGGCACCAGATGTTGTAGCAGCATACGGACCATATTTATTTATTTATAAAGCTCATTTATTCCATATTCTTCATTACATGCGTGTTTACAAATTTACATAATTTTATATTATTTGGATATGGATCCCTTTTGGGTAAAAGCCTCCTCCATCCCGTGCCAATTTTCCCTGTTTTGGGCCAACTCCATCCAACTCGGACCAGCTACTGCGATGATATCGTCCGCCCATCTCTTGTGTGGTCTGCCCCTGTTCCGCTTGCCTTCCGGTCCAGACCACTTCGTTGACTCCAATGTCCATCTTTTATCTCTACATCTCGAAATATGACCTGCCCATTTCCATTTCAGTCGTAGAGCGTGTAGAAGGGCGTCTGTTAGTTTAGTTCTTTTCCTTATCTCTTCGTTTCGGGTTTTCTGTATTTTCCTGAGTTTTAATATGCTCCTTTCCATGGAATGTTGGCATGATAAGATTTTATTTTTTATTTTGTTAGTATATGTCCATGTCTGGCTTCCATATGTCATACTTGGTAGAATACAGGTGTCCATTATTATTCTTTTGAACTTCATGTGATAGTCCCCTTTTAGGACTTCCTTTTGTAACCAAAATTTCTTCCAAGTGCAGTTGATTCTTCTATCCACTTCAGTTTCGTTATTTCTTGTATCAAATGATATTTGTTTTCCAAGGTAGATATATTCCTTTACATATTCAATCTGATTTCCCGACACGTGTATTTCCTTTTGTGTATGGTTCGTCATGATTTTTGTTTTGCTTGCGTTCATGTGTAACCCCACTTTTTTACTATTCATGTCCAGTTTTTGTATCATTTGTTCTAGCTCAGTTGCTGATTCCGCGAAGATGATGATATCGTCAGCAAATCTGAGGTGGCTTAGATATTGATCTTGCATTCTGAGTCCTTTGTTTTTCCAGTTAATTTCTTGAAATATTCCTTCCAACACAGCTATGAATAGTTTCGGTGACATGGGATCCCCCTGTCTAACTCCCTTTCCTATTGCTATCTCTTCTCCTTTAGTTTCTAATCTTACTCGACTTTTGCTTTGTGAGTAGATGTTCTTTATGATGTTTATATAAGTTTTGTTTATTCCGCAACAGGCAAGTGCTTTCCAGATCGAGGCGTGTGTTATACTGTCGAATGCCTTTGAGTAGTCAATGAAGGCTACATAGAGAGGTCGGTTATATTCTATATATTTCTCAAGTATTTGGCCCAATGTGTGTATATGATCAATAGTGGAGAATCCTTGGCGGAAACCGGCTTGTTCTCTTGGTTGGTTGTTGTCTATTCTTGATGTTATCCGGCTCAGTAATATAGAGGAAAAAAGTTTGTAAATGCTCGACAGTAAACTTATTGGTCTGTAGTTGCCGATGTCTGCTGGATTACCTTTTTTGTAAAGAAGTATTATGTCAGACTCACACCACTGCTTAGGAGCTTTTCCTGTTTCGAGTGCCATGTTGAATACTTTTGCTAAGCATGGTATTAGGGCTGGGGCTCCTATTTTTATTGCTTCGTTGCTTATGTTATCTGGCCCAGGACTTTTGTCAGGTTTTAACTTTTTTATATGCCTTAATATTTCTTCGTTGTTTATAGGTTCTATTTCTTCTTGCTCGTTTTTTTCGGAAATTATTAGCTCTTTATCGCTAGGGTCTTCTGGTTGTTTCTTATATAGCTCCTTGTAGAATTCAGTTGCATGTTCTATAATGTCTTTTCTTGTTTTCGTTTCATAATTTTCTTTTTTAAGTTTCGGAATCCAGTCTTTATGTGTGTTTAGTTCTTTGTTGGCCCGCTTGGAGCTTCTGTAGCAATTTAAGTTTTTCTCTATTATTCTTTGCCTGTGGTTATTGTAATCCTCTTTAATGGCCTTCTTTGCTGTTTTGAAGAGGTTTTTTAGCTCTTGTTTTGTATCTTTACTTTTGTTTTTAGTTGCGATCAATTCTGTACGTCTTCTTATTAATTTTAATGTTGATTCACTTAGTATTCCTGAACCCTTTGTTTCGTTGGTTTCCTGTTTTATTTTCGTAATAATGTTCTCTAACTTGTCGTAATAGGTTTGTATCTCGTTAGTATGTTCTGGAAGCTGTTTGGTATTTTCTTTCAAGTTTTCTAGGTATGCTAATTTTTCGCTGTCTGTTTTAAATGTTTTTGGAAGGGTCTTAAATGTTCTTCTACTCAGTTTAGGGGACTTCATTGTTAGTGTTGCTCTTATTAATCTGTGGTCTGATGGGAATTGTACGTTATTGAGTATTTCTACGTTTGTTATTCTGTTAGGTTTGTTGCACAAAATGAAATCTATCTCGTTCTTTGTTTTTTGATCTGGGGCCATCCAAGTCCATCTGTGGCTTTGTTTCTTTTTAAAGTAGGTGTTCATAATGGATAATTTATTTTCGCTGGCATATTGAATCAGGCTTTCACCTCTTTCATTTCGTTTTCCATATCCATAACTTCCCATTACTAAGCTTTCATATTTCCTTGGTTGGCCGATCTTGGCATTAAAATCTCCAATTACTAGTACTGTTTTATCTTGGATTTCGTGGGCTGCTCTCAGGTCGTTGTAGAACTTATTAATTTCATCGTCATCTGCTTTCTCAGTGGGAGCGTAAGCTTGTATTATAGATAATAGTTCGTCTTCAAATTTCAATTTCAAGACAGCTACTCGTTCTGATGTTGATGATGTTGTAGCAGCATACGGACCATAAACATCTAAAATAAACCCATCTGTGGTTGCCATTATAAAAGGTTTCAATAGATTGGCGTATTTATGTAAGCTGTAGGTTTTTTTTTGGAATAGGTAGTTAGACGACTTTTGCAAATATATATATGTGCCATCAAAGATTACTATAGGATTACTTTCCTGTGTGCCAAAAAGACCCTGTGGAATCAAAAGATTTCTACTGGACAAGCTGGCCCTTGGAATATTATTAATGCCCAAATGTAATGGAACATATGAATCCAATAAGCAGCCACGGGCCTTGTTTACATACTGGCAGACTGTATAAGTTGATAAACGAAACAAAGATGCAATGCGTCGAAAAGGTTCCCCAGTCCTTATTTTTATTATATACATACCAAGTGCTGTTTTAGGTTTTTTACATATATTGGACAATTGATGTATACAAGTTAATATTGCCAGAAAGTTCAAAACAGTCAAGCCTGTCCAGTATCGACAAGTAATATTACTCATGTGTTCAACATTTTCAAAGTCTATGGTGTTATTTACATCCCTCCTTAATAAGTCAAGCATTTTAGTAATATGCCCTGGGTTGAATTCAGTTACAAATTCAGCAAGAAAGTCCCAATTGTATACGCTTAAATGTTCTTCACACACCCGAGCATTTTGAGTGATGTACAGTTTTTGATGTTTTAGAATATTTTTCTTTAAATACAATGGCACACGTTTCCTTTCGCGATTCACACAATCCGGAACAAAACAATGAGTAGTGGTATCTGGAGTGCGACTATAACCATCTAATGTAATGCTCATAACTGGTTCTCGGAGAACATTTTCAATGTCTGTACTGGCAGAACTGGGAGGCTCCGCAACAGAGCTGGATCCACTGATGATTGGATTTGGTTCTTGCAGAATATCCTCATTTTCGGTGCTGGCAGTACTCATTACGGATAATCCAGATCCACTTTCTGCAGGTGGTGGTGGTTGCCGATGAGCTCTTAACCAACAAGCATTACATACCCGGGCGTTAGACGGCATCTGCAATTGAAGTTACAATTAGTTTTAGTAATTCTAATGTGGGGAATATTTATACAAACAGAAAAAGTGAGTACAAGTACAGAAGCTGGTCAAGTTAAGCTTGAATTGCTGAAATAAGTTGATATTATTATGGTATACATTTTTTTTAAACTAATTAAAGTCAATAAAGTAGGAATAATGTATACAACAAGCAGGTACACTTACTTCAAGCGGGCTGATTATATTTGCAAAATAAATCCATTCAGCATCACCATAATTTAATTGACGAGAGCGCCTCCCAGTTCTTCTGGAAATGGATATGCCACAACATACACATACTGCATCATGGCCAAATTGACGTCCACCTATATTGCCTTCATTCCTGTTATTTGATTCATGAATTAATAGGCTAACACATTCTTGACAAAGGTGGTCTTCATCAATTACCTAAAACAAGAAAAACGTCGTATTTTAATTTATACCAGAATATGCTCTTTTTAAAGTTAATGATGTTTATAATTACTATGATATGATACTGCCAAAAACCAAGAAGACAATAGCTTGCACAAATGTGTAAAAATCAATAGTAAATACACTATAATTGGCAAATAAAAATCAGTATTATTAAACTGATGAGTAGATAACATGGAGTCTAGTTTTAAAATTATGTGTATGCAGATTTTTAGCTACATACCTGTCTGGCAATCCATTCTTCTAATACAGAGATAATTTCAAGATCCATATGGGTTGCATTGTACTGATATTGTTGTGTTATTGGAATAGCAATCCAGCAATTAATGCAGCGAGGCATGATGGTGAGGATTACCTGAAAGATAAAAACATTACTTAGTGTGGTTTCAGTTGGTCTACGGTAGGTAATCAAATTCATTGTTTTAAAAGGCAGATCTGAACACAACAGACCTTATGAAGTACTTGTTTATAGTCCATGTCTGCGACTTGATCGTTTGTTAGAATTCGTACAAAATAGATACTAACCTTACACAGCAGCGATAAATGGATGTTAATCGTGTGCAAAATCCAAGTCCGAGGGAAAAATCAGGGTCGTCAGTATCGCCGGTCGTCGAGTTTTCAAATCGTGTGCAGTATCAAAGAATCCAAATTATAAGCCAGGTCAAATAAAAATAAACTTATAAGAAGAAACTTAACAAGACAAAAATAACAAAAACACTCGCAAACAAATTCAAATCACTTGTGTCCGTTGAATATTGAATTGAATTTGACACTTGATTTGACGCTCACGATGACAACAATGACATCTAACAGAACAATGTTGCCAAAATAAATAATTAATGTGGGTTGCAATTTAACTTTTTAATTATAATTATTTAAAAATACAATAACTACGAAAGGGTGCTTTTAAAAAAAATAAAAAATATATACGAAGTATCCTTAATTTATGTACTTTCACAAAAACATAATCTCTTCCCTGTTCACAGCAGTTTCGAATAAAATCCCAGCCTCCATAGAAAAACCTAACATGTCCTTTAATATTTTTAATTGCTCTCATAGCGTATCCAAGGATTACTAAGAGGAACCTTGTAAAGACGTCTATTATAATTATTATTCGTCAAAATAATTATTTTCTATTACTTTTTCCCGAAAGTTTCCAGTTAGATCCAAATGAATGTGATTGCCAAGGGATTGGAAATGAATGCAACTGCACGTAAAGGTCTTTTAGGCCCGTATTACAGAACGAAACTCGAGCACTGATCTCTGTTTAAAACTAGTTTTGAGTCGAGATTTAATTTTAGAATGTTCCTCAAGTATAGATTCATCGATCATAGTTCAGCCGGGTACGGCTATATTCTAGATCGTTACTCAGTTGTAGATTCATCACCCAAGTATGGTCGACACCACGCTCGAGCAGAGATTTCCTTGTCAGTTAACTATATGCTTTTCAGTTTATTATTTGATATAAAAATGGTAATTTTTGGCGAATGATGATGAAATCACATTTTATTTTGCTAATTGGTTACAAATAACACTTTTACACGTAATTTTTTGCCATTTTAAGTTACTAGATGAATCCCGTGTTTTCTAACTTAAACAGATTTTTACAATGTATTTTTCACCGATGATTTGAACAGAAAAACAGAACTTCAGCGTTCCATGTGAAGGGCCCATACAATTTTGGTAATAATTATTTTAAGAAATGGTATAGATTTTCACAAGATGAAGATTTTTGACAATTTGTAATACTGCCATCTATTGACCAAGATTTGGTAAAACATAAATGCATTTCTGTTTTGTTTTAACTATAACTTTGTTTCCTTTTAATATTTTTATTGATCGTTGTTCCCAAGCCATTATTTATTTGAATATTACTTATTATATGATTAATGAGCAATTCAAAACATCACTGTCACAGACATTATTTAGGATCCACTCCGTTCCACGAACAAGTTACTCTTGTTAAAGTAGTAATAAATTATTTGTGGTTAATTTCATAAATAATAGTTTTGAGTCTAATATTATGTGGTAACACTACTTTAGTTCCGTTTTCCTGCTCTCCACCTTTTGACATACTGTACTGTGCGTGTGCGATGTATCAACTTACGATCTGTTTAATAACAATAAAAGGCATTAATTAAAGTCTCTTTCACTTAAAATCGTAACAGGTTATGTGCCCAGCTGGCCTGTGTTATTAACAGTTCGGCCAGTGAGCGTATTTGCGATTCGGTCCGATTATAAAAACACGTACGCGACGTGTTTTGTAATAAAAATATGGCGACGACCGAAGAACTTAAAAATATCGAAAAGCTCAGCGATGTTGAGACATATCAACTCTGGCGATTCCAGGTAGATATTATCTTTCAAGCCAAAGGTCTCCAAGATATAATTGAAGGAAGGGTTGGAGTGTAGCCTTAGGGGCGCTATGGAGCGAAAAATTTTTGGGACTTAGAAAAATTTTCGATGTTTTTTTTTTCGGAAATCGTCGTTTCTTTTGGCAGCATGGGGTTAACCTTGACCATAGAAACCATTTAGGTTCCCATAAGCATGGTCCTACGACGCACCGTTTTCGAGTTAGGAGCTTTTGAATTTTTTCCCTTTTATAAAAAACGCCCTGTATTTCCGAAATGGTAGGTCGGATGAAAATCTTTTCAGGAAAGAATTTGTTGCTCTTGTCGAAAACCATAAGACGATGTTAAAAAAACTAACAACATTTGGAAAAAAAAAATCCATCCAAAAATTTTCTAAGTGTCGGCGATCTCTCAGCTTGGGTATCCTTAGGGGCACAGGGACTTAGAAAAATTTTCATAGTATTTTTTTTTTTTCGGAAATCTTAATTTCTTTTTGCAGTATGGGGTTAACCTTGACCATAGAAACCATTTAGGTTCCCATAAGCATGGTCCTACGACGCACCGTTTTCGAGTTAGGAGCTTTTGAATTTTTTCCCTTTTTTAAAAAACGCCCTGTATTTCCAAAATGGTAGGTCGGATGAAAATCTTTTCAGGAAAGAATTTGTTGCTCCTGTCGAAAACCATAAGACGATGTTAAAAAAACTAACAACATTTGGAAAAAAAAATCCATCCAAAAATTTTCTGTCGGCGATCTCTCTGCTTGGGTATCCTTAGGGGCAGTGGGACTTAGACAAATTTTCATAGTATTTTTTTTTTCGGAAATCTTAATTTCTTTTTGCAGTATGTGGTTAACCATGACCATAGAAACAAATTCTTTCCTGAAAAGATTTTCATCCGACCTACCATTTTGGAAATACAAGGTGTTTTTTATAAAAGGGAAAATTCAAAAGCTCCTAACTCGAAAACGGTGCGTCGTAGGACCATGCTTATGGGAACCTAAATGGTTTCTATGGTCAAGGTTAACCCCATACTGCCAAAAGAAACGACGATTTCCGAAAAAAAAAATATCGAAAATTTTTCTAAGTCCCTGTGCCCCTAAGGATACCCAAGCTGAGAGATCGCCGACACTTAGAAAATTTTTGGATGGATTTTTTTTTCCAAATGTTGTTAGTTTTTTTAACATCGTCTTATGGTTTTCGACAAGAGCAACAAATTCTTTCCTGAAAAGATTTTCATCCGACCTACCATTTTGGAAATACAGGGCGTTTTTTAAAAAAGGGAAAAAATTCAAAAGCTCCTAACTCGAAAACGGTGCGTCGTAGGACCATGCTTATGGGAACCTAAATGGTTTCTATGGTCAAGGTTAACCCCATACTGCAAAAAGAAATTAAGATTTCCGAAAAAAAAAAAATACTATGAAAATTTTTCTAAGTCCCTGTGCCCCTAAGGATACCCAAGCTGAGAGATCGCCGACACTTAGAAAATTTTTGGATGGATTTTTTTTTCCAAATGTTGTTAGTTTTTTTAACATCGTCTTATGGTTTTCGACAAGAGCAACAAATTCTTTCCTGAAAAGATTTTCATCCGACCTACCATTTTGGAAATACAGGGCGTTTTTTAAAAAAGGGAAAAAATTCAAAAGCTCCTAACTCGAAAACGGTGCGTCGTAGGACCATGCTTATGGGAACCTAAATGGTTTCTATGGTCAAGGTTAACCCCATACTGCCAAAAGAAACGACGATTTCCGAAAAAAAAAAAACATCGAAAATTTTTCTAAGTCCCTGTGCCCCAAGGATACCCAAGCTGAGAGATCGAAAATATTTCTAAGTCCGAAAAATTTTTTTTTAACCAAAAAAAATTTTCTTTCGTTTTCTTTGCTGCTCATAGTGCCCCTAAGCGTATACTCCAACTCCTAAAACTCCGCCCCTAAGACGACCCACTGACCGAAGGAAGTATTAAAACTGAAGATAAAGAGAAAGCTGAATTTTGCAAAAAGGACGCACAAGCTAAATACATTTTATTGCAAACTGTGGACAAAAAGTTAATAACAATGTTGTTCCAATGCACATCTGCAAGTGCTATGTACAAAAAGTTATGTGAAATGTTCGGCGGCACTGAAGACAGACACAAAAATAAAATCATGCAAGATTTCTTTAACTACAAGTTTGACAAAAATAAAGATATGGTGCAAAATTTATCTCATCTGGATAACCTGGTATATAGGCTGCGACAGTTAAACATCTCCTTGGACGATAGCTTAGTGGAGTCAAAAATTCTAACATTTTTATCTACTGAGTATGAACATTTTGTAACGGCATGGGACTCTACCTCTAAAGAAGAAAAAACCCTTGCAAATTTAAAATTAAGATTAATTAAGGAACAAGAAAAACATACAAGTTCACAAGACAATGAGGTTGCATTTCGAGCATCTAAGTCATTCAAGAGAGCGGAGAAACAGGATTCACAGTCTTCTAATAAAGTGGGTAACCATTCTGATTATAATAATAAGATACGTTGTTTTGGTTGCAATAAAATAGGTCATGTAAAAAAAGATTGTAAGAAAGTATGCTCTATTTGTAAGAAAAACAATCATAAAGAAAGTAACTGTTTCTTTCGCAACAATAAAAGTTCTGTTTCATTTTTAGGTTACAAAAGTAACAATGCAGTGAATAATTGCTGTTATGACTTTGTTGTAGACTCAGGTTGTACATCACATATGGTAAATAATATAAACTTGTTAAGTAATTTGGAATGCCAAGAGACATCTATATGTTTGGCAAAGAAAGATGAAAAAATGTTGTCTGTACAAAGTGGCACTTTTGAAGGTGACAATTGTGTCTTAAATAATACTCTGTGCGTTCCAGATCTATGTAAAAATCTGTTTTCAGTTTCAGCAGCTACAGAAAATGGTGCCGTTGTAACTTTTAAAAATAACAATGTTGAGATTACTGCTAAGTGTGGCACTAAAATATTTGGTAAAAAGGAACAGTCAACAGGACTGTATCATTTAAAATTAAAACAAGGTAGTAGTGAAGTGTCTCTGTTAGCAAATAAAAAGGAAAGTGTCTATGACTGGCACATTAAAATGGGTCACCCAAGTAATGAGGTACTGGGGAAATTGGTGGACGCTGCTACGGGTGTCACATACAGCAAGGCTGATATAAAACAATTGCAGGACTTATGTGAAATTTGTGTCAAAGCTAAGCAGGTAAGGAAACCATTTAATAAGACTAAAGAACGTGCTACTAGGGTACTTGAAATAATACATAGTGATGTTTGTGGTCCTGTAGAAACCACAAGTTTTGATGGAAAAAAGTACATACTCACAGTGTTAGATGACTTTAGTCATTATACAAAAACCTATCTGTTATCAAATAAAAGTGAAGTTAGTGACTGCTTAAAACATTACATTAGGGAAACTGAGAGAGAAGTTAATGCAAAAGTTTCTGTGCTGCGTTGTGATAATGGAGGTGAGTACTCCAGCAGTGAATTTAAAGCATGGTGTTATAAAATTGGTATAAAATTAGATTACAGTATTCCGTATAGCCCACAACTTAATGGCAAAGCCGAGCGTCTAAATAGAAGCTTGATGGAGAAAGCTAGGGCGTTATTATTAAATTCAAACCTTAGCAAAGAACTATGGGGAGAAGCTATGTACTCAGCTACATATCTACTCAATAGGTTGCCATGTTCAGTGATTGATTTTAAAAGTCCATATGAAGTATGGAATAATAAGAAACCGGATATTTCTAACATAAAAGTATTTGGTTGTGAAGCATTAGCAAAAGATTTAACACCTATAAAAAAGCTAAGTTCAAGGTCACAGAAATTAATAATGGTAGGTTACTCTAAAAATGGGTATAGGTTATATGATGAAAATAAAAAGAAAATTGTATTTGCTCGAGATGTTGTCTTTAATACAATAACTAATAACATAATAAGAGAAGATGGACAGCAGCAGTTACAGAGCTTAAAATTGGATGTAAATGTTGAAGATCATGGTGGATATCTGCTTACAGACCCAATATGTCCTGAAGAAAGCAGCATAGTACCTGAAAAAGAAAAAGAAACATTAATACAGGAAAACACAGAAATAGAAGAGGATAGAAATAAAAAGGATGAGCAAGTAATAGATAAAAGGACAAGAAGAGTTCCACAAAGATTTGATGATTATGTTCTACTCACATACCAAGAAGCCATGGAGTCACCTGAAAAAGAAAATTGGAAAAAAGCAATAAGTGAAGAAATAAAATCCTTAGAGAAATATCAAGTGTGGGAACTAGTGGATGAAAAAGATGTCAGAGATGCTAAAATTCTAACTAATAAATGGGTATTTCGAGTTAAAGAAGATGGATCATATAAAGCCAGGATTGTTGTAAGGGGTTTTGAACAAAGAGATATAGACTATGATGAAATCTTCAGCCCCGTAGCATGTCAATCTGCATTAAGGATTATATTCTCTATAGCGGTGATCAATAACTACCATCTTATGACATTTGATGTCAAGACCGCATTTCTAAATGGAAATCTTAAAGAAGGGGAGGTAATCTATATGAAAGTACCTCAAGGTTTTGAAGAATGTTATGGGAAAGTATGTAAACTTAGAAAATCCCTATACGGGTTAAAACAGGCACCAAAAAGATGGAATGAAGAATTTATTAAAATAATGAAGAGTTTAGAGTTTGAACAAGTTAAAAATGAGCCATGTGTACTAAGAAACAAAGAAACTACTGTTATTATTGGTATTTATGTTGATGATGGAATAATAATTTCTAAAAATAAAGAAGATGGCTGTAAGGTACTCAATAAAATAAATAAAATAATAGAATTAAAAGTATATGAAAAACCTAAAACATTTTTAGGCTTACAACTTACATATAAAGATGATGGAGTTCTGCTGTCTCAGGAAAACTACACCAGAAACATACTAGAAAAATATAATATGTTGGACTGCAAAGCCGCTGACACACCTTGTGTAGTTCAAGAGGGAATAGTCTTGAATGAGGAAGGCAAGAATCTTTTTCCTTATAGAGAGGCTGTTGGGAGCCTGCTATATCTTTCAACCAGGACAAGACCTGATATAGCTTATGCAGTTGGGTTAGCTAGTCGCAAAATAGAAAAACCTACTAAGCAGGATGTAGTTTTAATAAAACGGATTTTCAAATATTTAAAAGGTACTATTAGTGATGGATTGTTCTTTAAGAAAAGAGGTAACATAAAAGATTTAGACTTGTACTGTGATGCTGACTATGCTGGTGATTGTGACACTCGTAGAAGTACCACAGGGTATATTATCATGTTGGCTGGGTGTCCTATTGCCTGGTGCTCAAGAAGGCAATCTATAATTGCACTTTCCTCCACAGAGGCAGAATTCATATCAGCTGCAGAGTGTTGTAAAGATGCAATATTCATAAAATCAGTGTTAAAAGAACTTAATATTAATATTCAGATGCTTCAATTCTATATAGATAATCAAAGTGCTATTCAATTGATTAAAACAGGTATATTTAACAAAAGGTCCAAACATATAGACGTCAGGTTTCATTACATTCATGAACTATACATGAATAATGAGCTTCGTATTACGTATTTTCCAACTGATTTACAACCTGCTGATGTAATGACAAAAGCTTTGAACAAGCATAAGTTTGTAAAACATAAGAATACTATAATGTGTTAGACAAGTGTATTTGCTAACATTAGACAACTAGATGTGGCAGCTATATTTTTTTTGTTTTGTTGATATGTAGACATTGTTTAGTAGTCTCGACTCTAATGCAACATTGTGTATCTCATAATAATTATGAAAGCTAGATTTTGTTAGTAATAATATTTGTGATTGTATTCAGTTTAAAATATGTAGGTATTTACCAAAACCTTAACTGGTTAAAAACTTAACTGTTGGATGTTATATAAAGTGTGAAGATGTAAGTAAGCATACATATTCCATTTGTATTGTTGATGAATAAAATATATTGTTAAATATAATCTTGCTTAGAAATTTAAGGACTTAGGTACTAAGTTACATATAGAGATTGTTTGTATAACAATACTTCAAGTACTTAAGTGAAATTCTGTTTCTTTCAATAATAAGATTAGTTATTTAAGAAATTAAAGGAGGGTGTTAAAGTAGTAATAAATTATTTGTGGTTAATTTCATAAATAATAGTTTTGAGTCTAATATTATGTGGTAACACTACTTTAGTTCCGTTTTCCTGCTCTCCACCTTTTGACATACTGTACTGTGCGTGTGCGATGTATCAACTTACGATCTGTTTAATAACAATAAAAGGCATTAATTAAAGTCTCTTTCACTTAAAATCGTAACAACTCTTGCTATATTTTTATATGTTAGAAAATATTGCCTTGACACCTTTTACCTTCAAGAATTTGCTTTTACAAATTCTTAAAAAATAATTTCTATGGTGAAACCGTGCAATACATATATTTTATTCTTAAAAATTTGGTATTAAAGTAAATTGAATTATTTACGATCATTCGTAGATCGGAACAGCGGAGACGAAGAAAATAAAACGTAAACGAAAACAGACTGATGCATAGACAATTAGATATTCTCTGCTTGAGGCTCGATTTGAATCTGAGTGTAGTTTTATTACCATTCTGGAATAAGACCAATACTCAAGTGCAGATTCTATATTTAAACTGAGATCGGGCGAATTAAGCTCAAACTGGACTTGAGGAACGTTCTGTAATACGGACCTTAGAGGTTTGACACATAGCTCAGCATAAGCTATTTAAACAAATTTAGCCATATCAGGAAACAAAATACGTAAAGTTTTTCTAAAATCTTCTCACAATTACATAAGTGTTATATCTCATTATGAACATAACTAATGAGGGACCAAACCAAAGAACGGGGCAAATAGAAACTCCTGTACGGTATATCTTCCTATACAGTATTTTTTGTCTACGTAATGAAAAAATCGTATGCGGTATCTCTTCATGTAATTGATTATTACAGAATTTAGATATAATTTCAGAAAGTTACAATTAACCAACCTTTGCTTTATTCATGAAAAATTACTTTACGGGGTTCAAAATCATTTACCTATAGACAAGCAATTACTTGCTGCTAAGTAATTTCTTAGTGAAGTCATTACTTGAGGATAGAATTCTTCATTACAAAATCTTATTCTGTAGTCGAGTAATGTAGGTTACTTACTTGAGTAAAGCTTAAGAGGGTGTCGAGCCTACGGTCCGTATTACAGAACGTTCCTCAAGTCCAGTTTGAGCTTAATTCGCCCGATCTCAGTTTAAATATAGAATCTGCACTTGAGCATTGGTCTTATTCCAGAATGGTAATAAAACTACACTCGGATTCAAATCGAGCCTCAAGCAGAGAATATCTAATTGTCTATGCATCAGTCTGTTTTCGTTTACGTTTTATTTTCTTCGTCTCCGCTGTTCCGATCTACGAATGATCGTAAATAATTCAATTTACTTTAATACCAAATTTTTAAGAATAAAAAATATGTATTGCACGGTTTCACCATAGAAATTATTTTTTAAGAATTTGTAATAGCAAATTCTTGAAGGTAAAAGGTGTTAAGGCAATATTTTCTAACATATAAAAATATAGCAAGAGTAACTTGTTCGTGGAACGGAGTGGATCCTAAATAATGTCTGTGACAGTGTTGTTTTGAATTGCTCATATAATAAGTAATATTCAAATAAATAATGGTTTGGGAACAACGATCAATAAAAATATTAAAAGGAAACAAAGTTATAGTTAAAACAAAACAGAAATGCATATATGTTTTACCAAATCTTGGTCAATAGATGGCAGTATTACAAATTGTCAAAAATCTTCATCTTGTGAAATTCTATACCATTTCTTAAAATAATTAACGTAAAAGTGTTATTTGTAACCAATTAGCAAAATAAAATGTGATTTCATCATCATTCGCCAAAAATTACCATTTTTATATCAAATAATAAACTGAAAAGCAAATAGTTAACTGACAAGGAAATCTCTGCTCGAGCGTGGTGTCGACCATACTTGGGTGATGAATCTACAACTGAGTAACGATCTAGAATAAAGCCGTACCCGGCTGAACTATGATCGATGAATCTATACTTGAGGAATATTCTAAAATTAAATCTCGACTCAAAACTAGTTTTAAACAGAGATCAGTGCTCGAGTTTCGTTGTGTAATACGGGCCTACGAGACGCGCGGAAAATAGGTATTTACTGCAGCGGGCTAGTCGTGTGCGTTGTCACACACACAATGACAAGTTCGCTCGAGGCCCGCTTGCCGTTGCACGACGAAGTTTGCTAACTTTTCATTTTTTAATTTTTTGTCGTTATGTTGAATAAACTTGAAAAACGAATATTAATTATTTAGATGGTTTTATTTATCACACTAATATTATAAAGGCGAAAGTTTGTGAATGAATGTGTCTGTTTGCATGTTTGTTACTTTTTCACGCTCAAACGGCTGGATGGATCTAAATGAAGCAAGTAGGTACGTAAATAAATCACAAAAATAAATTTAATAAATTATACCTATTATATAAAAATTAACGTATGTTTTTACTGTAGTAATACATTATCCGTTCCCTCACTATTCATCCTATTGCAATAAAACTTTGATTTTATATATTAAACTCCTCAGATTTTTTTTTTAAAGAATACTAGCAATGTGGGTACATTTCACATTACTAGCAATCTTGTTAACCCCTCTAACTAAGCTAAATATGCTTGTGTCTGGAGTGGGTTCACGTCAATAGTGTAATGGGTGGGGTTAGGACCTGCGACCTCTCGATCACAAGTCCGACACCTTATCCATTAGGCTATTGACGCTTCGAAACTGGGTAAGTAGCAAGTTAGGGTAGATGGGTATGCAGTACTTATTTAAATAATAAAACCAGTATGAAATAAAAAAATATATAATTATGTAATGTCATAATAAAACCAGACTGAAATAAGTTTTGTTTATTAAAATTTCATTTAGCTCGTTTAAATTCTGATGTACTGTCATATTTTTAATAACATTCGGTACTTTATTATATATACGTGGGGCCATACCAAAAAAACATTTTTTCATTAATGCTGTTTAGCGAACTTACTTCGCAGAAAATATAAGCGTAATTTATTTCATAACAATATATGTATCAAGTGTAACCTAATTTAAAAGAAAAAAATAATAAAAGAAATCTATAAATCTAATGTTATATTGCTTATTATAACATTTTACAAAAATTGGCCAAGTGCGAGTCAGACTCGCCCATGAAGGGTTCCGTAGTAACTATAATAATATAATATAATATGTATATTTATTTGACAAAAAACTAAAACTTACAAATTTCTTAAAATTAGCTTATTTACATTTTTTGCAACTACGCCAAATAACTTTGTTTTTCATATTATTTGTATGAATTACAAAGTTATATTTGCGGTTTTAGAAAATATGCTGTATCTCAAAAACTGCTGACTCAATCTCTTTAAAACCAATTTTGATTGAAAGTTTACATTAAGATCTATAGATATATATATATATATATACAACGTGTAATTTAAAGGGTATATACATACCAAGTGCATGGCTTCTTTGGATGATAACAAACGGTATGGCAAGGGTTTTGTAATCCTAAGTCTACATGTGTAGAACTTATTACAAATTCCAGTACACTGATACCAGAGACCGAATTTTTCAAATTAAGAAGAACGAAAAGAATTATCGTGTTATTGGCAAGTGACGTGGAAAGTTATTGACCCTCGTAGTGCTGTGACACGTTTGTTATGATTGGTATTCAAAAAATATGTGAAACCAATAATTTGGTATCAATTCTTTAAGTCAGTTATTTTGTGCTGAAACTGTGCATAGAGACTCCATACCAAATGTTGTCTTCAGCTCTTTTGGTTAGATATGGGGTTTCCGTTACACGTTGTATATATATATTTATATTTTTCACTCCATTATTATAGAAATTAGAGGGGGGCACACATTTTACCACTTTGGAAGCGTATATCTTTTAAACGATTAATTTTATGAAAAAGTGGTTTTAGAAACCTCAATCTCATTTTAAAGACCTGTATATAGATACCACACATGCATAGGTTTCATGAAAAAAAAATATTTTCAGTTTTAGTTCCATGTATGGGGGGGGCTCCCCATACATGGAACTAAAACTGAAAATATTTTTTAATTTAATTTAAATATATTTTAAATTTTTCTTAAAATCGGAAAGCGGTTCACAGAATACATCAATCTACCAAGTTTTATATGTATAGTCCTAATAGTTTCGGAATAAAATGGCTGTAACATACGGACGGACGGATGGACAGACAGACAGACTAGTAGTTGTAGTAGTTATACATATTATATTATTATAGTTACTACGGAACCCTTCATGGGCAAGTCTGACTCGCACTTGGCCAATTTTTCTTTGGCTAATTCCCGTAGTAGACAGACCTTGTTATGGCACTTTTTGTTTTTTTTTTTTTTAACGTGGTAAAATTATCAAATAAGTCCTCCCACTCCGGGCAGGGTGGGAGGGACTGTCAGACTTTTACTGACTAAAATCCACGGTGTTCCTTCAATAACCCTTTACATACCGGGGCCACGGTAACGGGATGAGTCCCACGACCCCGGCAGGCTTCGGCCCTCTGCAGAGGGGGCCTCGTCATGTTGCTGACGCTCTTTGAGGCGCGCGTGGAACACGACGCGCCGTCGACCCGGGCATGGTCCATGGTCGGACAGCGAGTTGCCCTTTACTCGCTGTCCGCATGCCCGCGCCTACGGTGGCCGGAGATCGTCGGCCGACGTCCGACGCCGTGGGCGTCTACCACTGCGGCTGGGCTGGAGGTAGGACGCCATCCTCTCCCTCACGCGGCCCGCCTCCTCCTTCGGAAGCATGACTGCTTCGCAGAAGGAGGCGACCGCTTCCCACTCCCTCTCGCCCCGCAGCATGGCCTCGACCAATGCCGGGCGCGAGAGGTCTCCGCCTATCGCCGCCGCGAGGACACGTCGGTGCTCTGCCCAGGCGGGGCAGTCTTGCACCGTGTGCTCTACGGTGTCCTCAGGGCGACCCTCGCAGTGGTGATACCCAGGCGTTTCCTCCTTTCCCATCAGACACAGGTACCTCCCGAAACTTCCGGGTCCGGTGAGGACCTGCGTCATGCGGTAGGTCAGGACGCCGTGACGCCGATCTAGCCACTCCTCAAAGAGGGGTCTTACCGCCGCAATTGCGGCGTGCCCGGCCGTCGGTTGCGACAGTCGTTCCCTCCATACCGCCCTGAGATCGCGCCGGAGGTCTTCCCGCCGCGCCTCGACTTCTCGAGGCAGCGGGGATACGCCCCGGCGCTGCGCCTCCACGCGCCATTCATAGACGCGCTGGAGGGCAGTCGCCTCCAGATCCCAGGGCAGCAATCCGGCAAGGAGGTTGGCCGATTCACCGGCGATCGTGCGGTATCCCCGGATCATTCGGATAGCCATGACCCTCTTGCATGCGACCAACTTTAGTGGTCGCGTCCGGATGCACAGGGCCCACACTGGGGACCCGTAGAGGGCCATGGACCGCACGACGCCGGCGTACAGCCTTCGGCAGGAGGCGTTTGGCCCGCTGAGATTAGGCAGGAGTCGCCTGAAGGCGGCTGCTGCCCGGTTCAGCTTTGGGGCCAAACTTAGGAAGTGCTCCCTGAAGTTCCACCGGCTGTCGAGGACGAGTCCCAGGTACTTCATCGTCCTCCCGACGCCGATGCGAACCCCCTCCACCGTTATGTGGGACTCGGACCGTGGCGCGTTCCGACCGCCATGAAAGCACATGGCCTCGGTCTTGTGCAGCGCCACGTCGAGTCCCAACTGCCGGATCCTATGAACGACTGTCGCAACCGCTTGCGTCGCCAGGTCGGCCGCCGCCTGGTGCGACTCTCCCTGCGCCAGGACGAGCGTGTCGTCAGCGTAACATACTACGCTGACGCCGTCAGGGAGGTCGCCGCGCAGCACCCAGTCGTATCCGATGTTCCACAGGGGCGGCCCCAAGACCGATCCATGTGGGACACCGCACGACATCTCTTGCCGGTTCCACTCTCCCCGGTGACCGGGGTAGATGACGGCTCTGTCCGTCAAGTAGTCCTCGACTATGCGACGGAGGTAGGTCGGCACCCGGTGATACCGGAGTGCCTCCCTGATGCAACTCCAGGGCAGGGTGTTGAAGGCGTTGGTGATGTCCAAAGACACCGCCAAGACGACCCTGCCCCGGGATACCGCGTCCCCCGTCGTGAGGGCTCTCACGCGCATGACGGCATCCACCGTCGAGCGCCCCTTGCGGAAGCCAAACTGGCACTCCGCAAGATCCGGGCCCACCCGATTCAGGTGCCCGAGGAGGCGGTCTGCAATTACTCTTTCCAAGAGCTTGCCCGCCTCGTCGAGCAGCACGATGGGCCGGAATGCGGACGGAGAGTCCGCAGGGCGCCCGGCTTTCTGGATCAGGACCAGCTTTCCCGTCTTCCAGCGAAGCGGAAACTGGCCCCTCTCCAGGCATGCGCTAAAGAGCCCCCCTAGTCGAGGCCCGAGAGTCTCCGAGGCCAGGACCCACGCTTTCCCTGGCAAGCCGTCGGGTCCTGGGGCGGTATTTTTGGCCTTGAGCCGTTGTACCGCCACTCTCAAGTCTACCTCGGTCACCTCTGGAGCGTCGTAGACTTCGTCGTAGCTGTGGTCGGCGTTTGCGCCAGCTTCAGGTTCCGTCGGAGACGGAGCCATGGGCGGGGGAGCGTGCTCCCCTCGCGATGGGAATAGGGCGCTCACCACGTCCTCCTGAGACTGGAAGAACTGAGGCTGGAGACTCTGCGTCAACGGGGGAGCCCAGGGGCGGAGCTTCTCTCGCACCCACTTGTATGGGCGGCCCCATGGGTCCCCGTCCAGAGTCGCCAGCATCTCCTCCCGGGCCAGTTCCTTGGCCCGCCAGATCTCGTCTCGGAGGACGGCCTTCGCTGCCCTGTAGCCCTCGTACAGCTCCGCATCTACAGTCGCCGCATCCGAAGGTCGGGTGCGGCGCCTGCGGAACCTGGTGTACCGGCGTCGCGCCGCAATGCACGCTTCGCGTTGTTATGGCACTTGGCGTATAATTTGTCGGACATAGAGGGAATGTCAAAGGAAGCTGAAACTTGTTCTAAACCAGAAAACCCGGCTCATATCGACATAAAACTGCTTACAGAATTATCGTTCAGATTGAGGTCTGTAGGGCTATCTATCTGATTCTTTACAATTTATTAATTCTATTTTTTTTCGACACATTTGGCAACTAAAATAGAATTTCGATAGAAATCCTTTCTTAGTTGCAACTAGAGAATACAATCCCGAGCATGTTTTTCAATCCCGGGATTACGTGATTCTTGATGCTGAATCCTGGGACCCTGGGGCTATCTCCGGATTAGACTATGTGGTTTCTAATTGGTCTCAAATGTAAAAAATTGGCCAAGTGCGAGTCAGACACGCGCATGAAGGTTTCCGTGTGTAACTATAATAATATAATATAATATTTATATTTATTTGACGAAAAAAACCTTACAAATTTCTTAAAACTAGCTTATTTACATTTTTTACAACTACGCTGGATAACTTTGTTTTTCATAGTATTTGTATGAATTACAAAGTTATATTTGCGGTTTTAGAAAATATGCCGTATCTCAAAAACTGTTAACTCGATATCATTCAAACCAATTTTGGTTGAAAGTTTACATTAAGATCTACAGATACATATTTTTTTAGATTTTTCACTCCACTATTATAGAAGTTAGAGGGAGGGATACACATTTGACCACTTTGGAAGCTTATATCTTTTAAACGATTGACTTTATGAAAAGTGGTTTCAGAAACCCCCATGTCATTTTTAAAGACCTGTCTATAAATACCACACACGCATAGGTTTCAAGAAAAAAAAAAAATTTTCAGTTTTAGTTCCATGTATGGGGTAGTAGTATGTTCCTTTATTTTAAATGATTTTTATTTTTTTTCTCAATATCGGAAAGCGTTTCATAGAATACATCTACTTACCAAGTTTCACATGTATAGTCTTAATAGTTTTGAAATAAAATAGCTGTGACATACGGACGGACGGACAGACAGACAGACAGACAGACGGACAGACATGACGAAACTATAAGGGTTCCGTTTTTTGCCATTCGGCAACTGAACTCTAAAAAACGAGTAATTTCATAAAATATATATTTTTAATTTTGGTACACTACACATATCACAGTATAGTAAGAAAAGGAAAAATGACAAAAAGATACTATACTTTGTAAGAAATAAAAAGACAATAAAACTTATTTCGAATTTTGAAAATACAATCGTAGAAATATCAATGCATCCAAGGTTTGACTTCCAAGCCTGCTTCGTTTATTACCAACAAAAGCAGCAGCTGAAAACGCTCGTTTAGGTTTTACACTGGTTGGAGGAATAGACAATAGATACTTATATGCTGTTTCTAAGTGATATCCACTAATTCCTCCATTTTCAAACAGGCTTATTTCACGTCTAATACTATATTTTGCCAACCCCGATTAATTTTGTATTTGTACTTCACGATCTGGGGATTTCATACTCTTATCAATTTCCAGCTATAACTTTTCCTTTAGTGTCAATTGGGGTTGGGATTGGGAGGTTTGTGGCCTTAACTCATCATCTGTTTGTGATCCTGATCTTCCTTCTTCTTCTTCCGTGTCATCTCGACTTTTAAGTTTTTTAACAATACACTTTATTTGCTTCCAAACTAAAGCCTGTGTAGAAACTGGAAATAAGTCATGCCATTCCAAATCCGATAATAACTGATTTTCATCATCTTTTCATGGATTTTGTAATTAATTCAACACACCACGCAAATCATCACTTCGTCGTTGCTTCATACGTTCCACTAAGGATGTTTTCATTTTTTGCCAAGTGTCAGCACTTGCCAAAAAATGATTATGCTAGATAGCTGTTTTATAAGAAATTTCAAAGCGGAATCAGCTGTGCATAAATTAGCATCTCGCCGACAGATTGCTTCTACTGTCAATTTAATTGGGGTCAGCACATCAACAATTTTATTCACCAATTCAAAGTCAACTTCTTCCAAACGAATTGGATGATTGAGATCTATAAGAGATTTTTGAATGAAGGTTTTTAAAAGATAAAATCGCTCCAGCATTGTTAAAAGACTATTCCACCTGGTTTTACAGTCCAAAAGAAGTGACAGCTCTTTTCCATGTTCAATTTTCATTTATTTTAGAAGTACTGTTTCATTTTTCAATGGTGATCTTTTGAAATACACTCTACAACTTTGCGGATTTTCTTTATCAGCTCATTAATGTTTTCATCTTGTGTTAACTCTGGTATGTGTTATAGCGCAAGGTCATTTTGTGACATTAAGATTAAGTCTGATTCTGGACTGTCTAAGTCTTCTAAATGTTCATCATCATGGATGTCGTCCATATGATCAACAGCCACAGGTGGTTCATTTATAGTATCATCTGAGGTAGAGCTGTCTTGCAAATAATTATGTTTTTCATAAAGCCAGTATCCAGGGAAATATCAAATATACTTAGACGCTATTTCAATATACGAAGACAATTTTCAGCCATACTTTCATACTTCCATTAATAGGAACAAGTCCTAAATTCCAATTTTTTTTATATGAATGAACGTTGACAGCCATGTATGGTTTATTGGATGTTGAAGTCCACTTGTCGAAAGAAAGACTAAATCTTTCACCTGCACTTTTCAAATGTTTCAATTCTGCAGTTACTTGCTTTCTGATTTTTTCGCTGTAATTGAATGGTGACGGCTGACTTTGGTAAATCCGTGTATTTTGCAAAGACAAATTTTCTCGAATCATCTGAAGTTATGAATATACTGAATGGAAATCCATCTAATGCAATCATTCTTGCCAAAACATCATCGAGGCTATCGTCGGCACTTTTAGTAAAATAATCATTTAACTTTCGCTTGGCTGGCGGCGGTGCTGTGTTCAGATTATCAGAATCTAGACTTGTTGAAGCTGATATAAGCTTGATTTTATGTTTTGATGACAAATGTGTATGTAATCCCTTAGTCGATCCATCCAAAGTCTTGAGAATGGCTGAGCATCGGTTACATTTGGCACTATTCCTATCCTTCGCAACTAAAAAATAGCTCCATATTGACGTCGTATCACTGTGTTTTTTATGTTTAACAAAGTCTCCCGCCATTTGAAATACTTAATTTCAGATAATTGACTTTTAAATTTAAATGACGTAGGTCGTGGGTTTAAATTTAGAAAATATCTTGTAATGACCAAAGTTTTCAATATAATTAAGCATATCTTAAAACTATACAATAATATAGGTTATCCATCAGAATTCAGACAGGCTTTAATGTCCTCTCATACCTAATTAACCTGTGTTATAGATACATTGTAAGAATGATATTTTAAAAGAGTAACTGTGGAGTTTCTTGCCGGATCTTCTCCATAGATAACGACCAATTTCGAACCGTGCCCTGTGCCAAACTGCTGACGTTTTATAAGTGTCCATGTAGGCCTATGTGAAATAAAACATTTTGAGTTTGAATTAATTTTTTTCTTTAAATTCAAACGCGAGCCAAAAATAAAAAAAAATCACAAGAAACAGTAGTAGGTATCTCTACTACTATTTTTTAAGAGATAACATAGAGCAATCATGCCAGTAGCGTGCAACCAGCACACCACGCACCATGAGACCACGAGTCTAGTTTAAGCATATACTAACGGGAACCCGTGTGAAATTAGTACTTCCCACAATATGATTATAAATTAAAGCCTGTCTGAATTCTGATGGATAACCTATATTATGATATAGTTGTAAGATATGTTTCCAGTTCTAAGATATGCTTAATTATATTTAAAACTTTGGTCTATACTGTCGTATAGACCAATTAATATAGCACAATGGAATTACAAATAAAAAATATCCGATAAGTTGGTCATCATGTATGTCAAGAATTGAACCTTGCGGAGCACTCATCTTGGCTAGGGATCCTGCAGATGTCGCTCCATTAACAATAACTTTTTGTTGCCTGTTTGATAAATATGAAAGAACAAGGTCAGCAGAACACGAATCCACGAACTCCGTAATGGTGTAATTTACAGATCAGTGTTTTGTGGTCAACGCAATCAAAAGCTTTGGAGAGGTCACAAAATATGCCAATTGCATCCTGAGATTTCTCCCAAGATTCCAGAATGTGACGGATGAGCGATACTCCTGCGTCTGTTGTTAACCTACCTTTCGTGAAACCAAACTGCCGACTATGCAGAATTCCATTTGAGTTAAAATATGATAGCATCTGGTCCAACATGATTTTTTCGTATATTTTGCTTAATGCTGGAAGCACATATATCGGTCTATAGTTAGAGGGATCACTCTTACAACCCGACTTAAAAATTAGTACTACTTTACTATGTTTCATTAAATCGGGAAAATTACCGCTGTCAATACAAATACATTAATTAAAGTAAATACATTAATTAAATGTGCCTGTTAGGATAGCAGCAATTGAGTCAATAATATTACCAAGAACCCTAACAGATGCACTCCATAAGTCATCAGTGTTTGTTATGTTAAGACTTTGGAATGCTTTTTAATTACATCAATGGGCTTAAATGAAAATGTTGGTATATCCTTATTGAAGTTTTCCTTTAAAAAAGATTCTGCTAATAATGGCGAAGAATTTAGAGATTTAGTAACCTCTACTGGAATATTGGTAAAGTAATTTTCCAACTTCTCAGCCACTTTTGACTTATCTGAGATGACCTGATCATCGATGTTCAAAATCAAATCATTCTAACCCTATTGGTTTGTGTTTCCAGTTTCTTTGTTTATCACCTTCAACACAGTTTTTATGTTATTGTTAGAAATGCTAATTTTATTACTTTCTGATTTAGATTTAGCTTAGGGCGCATACTCTTTTAAATATCTTTGAGTAGTTTCTTACATAATTATGGAAGGCTTCATCGGAAGTCAATGATTTTTCATGGTATAAGTTGTATACATTGTCTCAGCTTATTCTTATTCCAGCAGTGGCCCATTCATTAAATTTAGATTTATTACTCATTTGAAATTTTTTAACTGGACATGTCTTACTAAATTCGTGGCATAGTGAAAAAAATAATATCCTGTAATTTTCATTGGGGTCATGGGAGTCAAAATTGGCCATTGAAAGATTACTTAACATGTTCTCATTAAAAACATTAATTTCTTTTTAGTTAGCGGCCTAAATTTAATAGTCTTATTTAATTGCCGCTTTTTAACCAACTCAAAGGATACTAGTTGACCTGTATGGTCAGACCTAACTCCACTAATTTGAGACGAGTATTTTATGGCACAATTAGTATAAATATTATCTATGCATTGAGCTGATGTTGCTGTTATTCTTGTTGCTTCCTTGTATGTGCATTTTAAGTTAAATGAACCAAACAATGAAGTAAGCTTGCAGTGTTCAGGTGAATTTACTAACAAATCAATATTTAGGTGACCACAAACGAAAACTAATTTATTATCTCTTATAAGCTTAGGTACTTAAAATTTCTCCCATTATCATTAAGAATGATGACAAGTTTGATGCTGGTGGTCTATAAACACTTAAGAAAGTTTGGCCTCCAACTTCTGTACATGCTACCTCACACAAGCAATCAACAGAGCAAGCGGTGATATATTTTTGTTCCTTATATCTAAGAGAATTATTACGTAATATTAAAGTACCACCTCCTACTGAGGACCTGTTGTATGCACTAGTAACAGAAAAATATTAATTTTAAACAAAATTCTATCTGGTTTTAGCCAGGTTTCACAAAAACATAAGATATCTATATCATATTTATCTACTAACATTTCCTCATCTAATATTTTGCCGGAGAAACGATTTATATTCTGATGATATAGTAAAATTGTGTTATTATACCTCTCCTTTGTCACATCTAAGGGTTTAAACAATTAATTTCAGTATTATTAGATACCCTAGATAATACTGAATAGTCACTTAACCTAGGATCAGTTAAATTGTCAATAACCCAGTGTAAATTGTAAGCTAACAAAGTAGCCAATGAACTTTCATCGTAAATTCTAAAATGAATGTCAGGATTGCAATCGGTATGCCCAAAAACCTATTACACGATGTGTGATGCAATATTTTGCAATCGACCATGTTTGCTGAGCAAGCGATATAATGCGGTCGCACTAAGTTCGCCGCGAGCTTAGTGTATTTCGAACAGCAACCGGGTGCACTCATTTTCATCATTTAGCGATAATTTTAGCCCTTACGTTACTTTGTTAATTATACTTAGCAATAAACCCTTGAAGGTTATCAGTGTATTTAACTTAGTAGACACACACGATATCCATATTGAATGTTGGAGAAAAAGTTGCATCCACCAAGGATGCAACTTTTTCTCCAACATTCAATATGGATATCGTATGTGTTTTAAATTGGATTTCAAAATGAAAGCCAGATTTGCAATCACCACCCCCAAAAACCCATTACATGATACCCATATCGAATGTGTGAGAAAAAGTTGCATCCGCCATCTTGGATTTTAAAATGAATGCCAGATTTGCAATCACCACCCCCAAAAACCCATTACACGGTACCCATATCAAATGTTTGAGAAAAAGTTGCATCCGCCATCTTGGATTTTAAAATGAATGCCAGATTTGCAATCACCACACCCAAAAACCCATTACACGATACCCAAATCGAATATTTGTGAAAAAGTTGCATCCGCCATCTTGGATTTTAAAATGAATGCCAGATTTGCAATCACCACCCCTAAAAACCCATTACACGATACCCATATCGAATGTTTGAGAAGAAGTTGCATCCGCCATCTTGGATTTTAAAATGAATGCCAGATTTGCAATCACCACCCCCAAAAACCCATTACATGATACCTACATTGAATGTTTGAGAAAAAGTTGCATCCGCCATCTTGGATTTTAAAATGAATGCCAGATTTGCAATCACCACCCCCAAAAACCCATTACACGATACCCATATCGAATGTTTGAGAAAAAGTTGCATCCGCCATCTTGGATTTTAAAATGAATGCCAGATTTGCAATCACCACCCCCAAAAACCCATTACACGGTACCCATATCAAATGTTTGAGAAAAAGTTGCATCCGCCATCTTGGATTTTAAAATGAATGCCAGATTTGCAATCACCACCCCCAAAAACCCATTACACGATACCTATATCGAATGTTTGAGAAAAAGTTGCATCCGCCATCTTGGATTTTAAAATGAATGCCAGATTTGCAATCACCACCCCCAAAAACCCATTACACGGTACCCATATCGAATTTGTGAGAAAAAGTTGCATACGCCATCTTGAATTTAAAAATAAATTCCAGATTTGCAATCACCACCCCCAAAAACCCATTACACGATACCCATATCGAATGTTTGAAAAAAGTCTTCATCATCACTTTCACTTCCTCAAATGGTGCTTTTCGGGAGCAACTGCACAAGGTACTATTAGAAATACCCAAAACGCTATAGGTGTGCCTATAATATTTAAAGAGTTCCCTCGCTTTCTCCAGGATCCCATCATCAGATCCTGATTTCATAACTAATTAGTTGGTTCCACAACTAGAAGGTATACCCTTTCAAACGTCTCATAAAAAAAAGTTTAAGACGAACTGAGAACCTTCTCCTTTTTTTTGAAGTCGGTTAAAAAGCAATAATAACATCACAAAATAGAAATACGTACTTTTTATGAGAATGGCTTTTTTTTCGAAAATTTGCGCCAACTTTCTTCTAATAATATTTTTTTTTACATTTTCCCATAATAATATAAAAAATATTTAAAAAAAAATGTTAAAGAAATATATATTGAACAATAAAAAGTAATTGTTGGGTATGCATAATAAATCGTACTCAAAAAAACAAAAAATATGACTTATGTTATTCAACGGATTGCTGCAATACATACGTACACAATAGATCGCGAATTATCGTTACCGGCGAAACGCTCCACGATGAGACGTGACCCCTCTCTGAGCTCCCGTGGACGACTGAATTTTCGACCGGTGTACGTTGCGTATGGTTCAAAATAGCGCGCAAATTAGAAGAAAAAATTAAAATTAAAACAACCAAGCGACATTTTTGAAATGTTAAAGCTGTAAATGATAGTATGATAATTAGAGAATAATATGAATTGAAGTTTATGAAAAAATTCAACAGTTTACTATCAAAATTCAGCGACGCACGAGCATGTTTTGTAAGGATTTTTGTCCAACTTTATGTATTTTTGTTTAATAAACTATAAAATATTTTTAAATTTTGCCAACTATATTTGCTAACACATTTATTCTAGTGTTCATTACATATTTTTGTATGGTAATTAAAGTACTATTATAGGTTATATTCCTTTAGTTGTGAAGACCGTTTTGAGTTATTTTACTCGGCGCAGGCTTAAGCATGCTATGGCAACTAGGAACTTACTACAATTTCAGTTTTTTTTTTTCAGCACAGCGCCATCTCTTTCCCAATTAGACAAACTAAAATACTGTGTTGCAGTATCAAAATATATAAAAGTGATGACGGGAAATGGTGTGAAACACGTTCATGTAAATAAGATCATTTTCTCGAAATAATAAACAACAGATGTTGAAAAAAAAAAAACAATTAATAAATGCCGAGTATTATATACCTGTTTTTCTGTTCTATAACGTTTTTTTAATAGTTGACATAATGGGAACTTATCAAAGTTGCAATGGTAATACTTTGATTGCAAATGGCTGTCTGCGTCACAGAGTACATTTTATATACTGAGATAGAGCCGTCACTCGACCATTTCAGGGCGCCCGCGCCCTCTGGCAATAAGTAACAACAACATTGCATGAAGCGTATATACATATATATACATTTCTTTTTATTTTGTAGTTATTCATGTTAACTAACAATAAAACAATATAATTAAAACATCAAATACTTTATTAAAATCTTTTTTTACAATACTTGATGGCCATTTACTGAATTTTGTCTCCAATATCATAATCATTTCGTGTTCCACACAATAATTTATTGGTATCCTTGCACCAATTAAATAAAAATATATTAATACAAATATCTTCAATTTTTTGGATTATTTGCACTTTGTGGTTGTTGCATTTTATAAAATTATAATCTAGTATGACTGAAAATATTGTTTTTATATATTGCTGAATGTTTTTCCTTGTACAATCTTTTTTTATTATACTCGTGACAACATCTTGTATGTTGGAGAAGCACTTTATAAGTGAGATGGAAGGATACGTAAGGCTTGTCTTATTTTTATTATATTCCCTATAATTAAGGTAACAACTGTCTTTATTATTATTATAAAAAGAATGCTTACAATTTACGCATGTTTTTATTTTTAATTTCCGCAATACGTATCCTGTCACATACTCTAATTGTGCTTTTTTCTTTGGGTCTTGTACCTTTATTTCAAGATCTACAAAGATGTTGTCACTGTTAATATCATCAAAATCAACTTCTATAGTATAACTTGACGCTTCAGGTTTATTAAAAAAGAGTTTTTTTAAAGACTTAAACTGTATGCATTTATCAACTTCACAGTTGGACCCCGGTGCATGAGTATTACTGAAGTTATTAATTAATAAAGAAGCATAGGCTGCTTCGAAGCCAGCACATGAAGGCGAAGTGTTACGGTATCCATGGCTTCGAATGCAACCAAAAAAGTTCTCTAGGGGGTCCTGGTTGAAATGTCTCATCCACAGAGACGTCAAGTTATACTTTTTAGATAAAACTTCGACAAGATATTCAATATTTTCAATTGTCTGCGACCAATTACTGATAGATGGTACAACACCACATTTGCCTTTACCACAAAATTGCATAGATTTCAAAATTTTCTTTGCTTTACTCCACACTATTTTATGCATTGAATTTGGAGTGACTGGTCCAAGTAAAGGTTTTCCAGACCTTTTCTTAAAATTACCGTAGCTCCCGTTAAATGAGTCGAACAAATCATCAAAGAATAAAAGCAAATCTGCTGTTTCTTCGCATTCTTTTGGCAGAATTCCCATACCTGGAAAAAAAAAGAAATTCATTACTATAAATCAATCTAACTTATTTTTAATCATCATCATCCTCCTGCCCTGATCCTTTAACCTTATCTATTTTTTTAAATAGATAGTTAATATTTATTAGACTATGTGAATCTAAATGACAATATTTTATTTATGTAATATTAGATTGAAATTGTCAAAATAGATTAAAGTAGCATTCGTTTTCAAAACTAAACAATACGACATTAATTATATTATGTTTATTACTTACTTGCCAGATATCCCATATTTGCTGCAACAGAACAACTGAAAACCTGCGTGGCACATTTCACCTTCATTTTCGAAATTTTATTTGGGACAACATGTCTGTCTGTTAATTTAGGGATCAGTCTTATCCCCTTATAGGCAGGATTTTCATTATATAATTTTAGAATGTGATCCCATTGAGCTTCTTTTTCTTGGCCATCAATTTTAAATTTTAAATTTTTTGTTATTAAATTATTCCTTATTCCTTTAATAAGGTGTGGAGGATCATATAAAGGAACTATTTCTTCTCCATCTATTTCAAATACTTTATATTTTTGCACTTTTTCTTGTCGCAAGTACACTTCCTTTGTGTCTCTAATGAGATAATTAATGGCACTTACATTTGTAGCACCCTGGTCACATACTGTTGCTACAACTTTTAGGCCAATTGCTTGCAATTTTCTTATTATGAGCTTTATCTGTGAAGCCAATTCTAGAGCTGGTGTGGTGCTTGCACAAAATGTGTAAGAAATTGGCTGTTTAAAGTTTTTGTGAACACCTCTCACCATAAACACCAGAGCATGATCTGCAATTTTGGCATGAATTGTAGTGCCATTATTAACAAAACCATTTAGACAATCGGTTCTTTTATTGTAGTCAAAGTGTGCGGTAAGTGCAATTTCATCAAAAAGTAAAATGCACAACTTTTCTGCTGCTTTCATTTTTTTCACATTTATTTGTAATTGTTTAAATAAATTGTCATGGATTCCTGGGTGCAATGAAGCCCGAGATATCATCCTGCTTAATGTTAGTGGGGAAGGCAGTACAAAAAATTTTCTTAGCCACCTGTATGCTCTAGGTCCCTGCTTATACAGGGCTAAGGACATAATTTTTTCATCTTTGGTGAATCGGCAGCCCAATTTATGTTTGCCTGCCTCTCGGAATTGTAGCATGGTAAATATATTTGCTGCTGGTGAAAATTTGCTGAGTACTTTCTTAAATGCAACATTCTCTGATAATTTTAATGCTTTCTTTAATCTTATCACTGCGGAATCCTTTTGTCCTTGCAATTTTTTTAACTTTTTATTCAGCATAATTGTGTTTGGATCAAAACTTTTGAAAACCATTCTCCTGCCGTCTTGTTTATCTGCAAGTATAAATTATAAGTTGACTTTAATGTATGTACACTACAGGAAATTAACATTAACTAACAATGTCTAATGATCTGCTGTCTGTTATGCACCTATGCAATACAATCAACCTTTTAGAGCATGCCTTATAACCCTGTCACTCGTAAGACACACTTGCGAGAATTATTACTGTTAAGTAGTGCAAAATAATCATCTTTTTATTAATATATCAACATAATAATATAGTAGTAGTAGATGTAGTATTTGGGATTTCATAGAACAACAATAAACTCATTTTAGTACACACCTCTAGATGTTGATGGGGCAGGTTGCTCACATAATGATGGAGCTGGCTGATTTGGAGATAGAACAGCTGGTTGCATCACTTGTTCACACCTCTGAACCGAAAAGACAGTTGCTCTTGTAACATTAGTTACATCTTGTAAAGGCAATGATGAGCGGATACCTGAAATAAAATTGAATATATTAAAATGTCATGATTGTTTCAAGTGATGACCACCTGCTAACTCTTACAGGACATTATCTTAAAGAATAGTGTCATAGTTAACTCAATATCCAATAAGTCAATTTAAAATATATATCTTACTAATATTATAAATTTGAAAGTTTGTGAGGATGGATGGATGTATGTTTGCTACACTTTCACGCAAAAACTACAGAATGGATCTGAATGTTTGGCAAGTAGATAGTTTACATCCTGGAATAAAGCATTGGCTACTTTTTTATCACAGAATTCCCACGGGATCGGGATTTTACATGGGAAAACCCTCCGACGCGAACATAACATAATAATATAGTAGTAGTAGATGTAGTATTTGCGATTTCATAGAACAACAATAAACTCTTTTTAGTACATACCTCTAGATGTTGATGGGGCAGGTTGCTCACATAATGATGGAGCTGGCCGATTTGGAGATAGAACAGCTGGTTGCAACACTTGTTCACACCTCTGAACCGAAAAGACAGTTGCTCTTGTAACATTAGTTACATCTTGTAAAGGTAATGATGAGCGGATACCTGAAATAAAATTGAATATATTAAAATGTCATGATTGTTTCAAATGATGACCACCTGCTAACTCTTACAGGAATTAACTTAAAGAATAGTGTCATAGTTAACACAATATCCAATAAGTCAATTTAAAATATATATCTTAGTAATATTTTAAATTTGAAAGTTTGTGAAGATGGATGGATGGATGTATGTGTTTGCTACTCTTTTATGCAAAAACTACTGAATGGATCTGAATGAAATTTGGCAAAAAGATAGTTTACATCCTGGAATAAAACATTGGCTACTTTTTATCACAGAATTCCAACGGGATCAGGATTTTACATGGGAAAACCCTCTCATGCGAACGAAGTCGCGGACAGAGAGCTAGTTATGTATAATAGTTAGTAGCTTATTGTGGAATATGTGAGTTACCAGCTGATATGCACTATGTATAAATGGACAACTATGGGTCTGAGAGAAGCGTTCAATATTTGGGAGTACCAATGTTATATCTAGTAATAGTTTCATATTGCATAAATTGATATACATACCTGATAAAAGTACTGATGGAAATGCATTTTTGCTAAGTCTTTTACTTGCAGTATTAAATTTTGGCTCAAAATGGGAGTGATAGACTCTTCCATTCTTATAAATAGAGTTGGGGTCCATCACCAATACATTTCCACCAATGGCATATATCCACTTGTTGAATCTATCCAAATCCTTTTCTGGATCAGGAAACTTATGCAAAGTAGTATCGGGACCTGAAAATAAACAATTATATTTTCTCTAGGTACAATCTGAATCAGAGTGCAGTTGTATTTCCCGATTATGAAAAAGGAGTTGTTTGTTTTCTAAATAGAGGAAACTGTTGTAATATTAGCTTAATAGAATTTTAGACTTTAGAGGTTTTAAAGACTATGGTTTTAAAAAATGTTATGTTGTTAGGAACATTTTGAATATGTCTTGATAGGTAAGAAAAAGAAATCTTGTGTGATGAAGATATATGAGTTCGAAGTTAGTTTTTGTTGAAGTGTGTTGGAAATATGTTGAGTTTGAAGTGAGCTAGTTGGGAATCAGTTTTGTTAGTAATAGCCATGTGAAATAGTTTTAGAGCAGTTTTACATATTTGTTACAAGTCTTTTATTTGGAAGAATAAATGAAGTATACAAAAGTTTAAAGACATTTTATAAGGGATCCTGGATCATGGGAAACATACCACTTTAACAGAAACAGTTTCGCTACTATACTGTTCATTTAAGTATGGGTTCTGTGTTGCTACCGGTACGCAAATTAACTGCATATTGATTCTACTTACGAGTATTTTTGCAGTTCAGCACACAACACTTGTTCGCGTTCATGTTTACAAACAAGTAAACAGTCCAGATTTTCGTGCACGGGTCAATCAGATAGAGCGATGTCGTCGGAATCCAATACTTTTCCAGGTCAATGTTTAGAAGCAGAATCGTCAATGTCCAGGCAAGCCAAGTCGTCAAGAAAAATCCACAAAATATTCGAAGCGCACTCATTTACTCAGAAATAGCGATGGCCGTTTTGTAACATCAATAGTTGTACAACTATCTATTTGAGTTTACAACCATCACTCGTTTTCTAACCAAGCATAACTATCTATTTTCACAACGTACGTTATGACAATAACTGCAGCTGTAACAACCATCGGTTGTTTTGTAGCGCATAATAACCGTAGCTATCTCACAACGCTCTAGAAATCACGCAATGGATATCGTAGTTGAAGTTGGCTACGTAGCGGTATCGCAACGGTTAGAGCGAGAAAAATACAGGATAGGTAGCGCGTCTCGTTCGCACAAAAGCAAAGATGGATGGTTATGATTTATTGCATAATGTGACGAATCTTATAAACACGAACGTCGATAATTGAATGAATAACTTTCGCCACTGAAAAATATTATTTGAAAATTTAGTTTGGTTTTGACCTTGATACCCGCAAGTGTTCCATTTCCCATTTCTCCACGATTTAAAAACAATCGTGGAGAAATGGGAAATGGAACACGGGTGGAATGGAACATGGAACAATGGGTTCCGTAGCCGAATGGCAAAAAAGGAACCCTTATAGTTTAGATATGTCTGTCCGTCTGTCTGTCTGTATGTCCGTCCGTCCGTATGTCACAGCCATTATATTCCGAAACTATTAAAACTATACATGTGAAACTTAGTAGGTAGATGTATTCTGTGAAAAGCTTCCCGATTTTAAGAAAAAAAAATAAAAAAATAAAATAAAATAAAGGGGAGTCCCCATACATGGAACTAGAACTGAAAATATATTTTTTTTTCATGAAACCTATGCGTGTGTGGTATCTATAGACAGGTCTTTAAAAATGATATAAGGGTTTCTAAAACCACTTTTTCATAAAGTCAATCGTTTAAAAGATTTATGAGCTTCCAAAGTAGTAAAATGTGTTTGTCCCCCCTCGAACTTCTATAATAATGGAATGAAAAATCAAAAAAAAATATACGTCTGTAGATCTTAATGTAAACTTTCAACCAAAATTGGTTTGAACGAAATCGGGTCAGCAGTTTTTGAGATACAGCATATTTTCTAAAACCGCAAATATAACTTTGTAATTCATACAAACACTATGAAAAACAAAGTTACTTAGCGTAGTTGTAAAAATGTAAATAAGCTAGTTTTAAGAAGTCTAAGATTTTTTTTTATTCGTCAAATAAATAGACATATTGTATTATATTATTATAGTTACTACGGAACCCTTCATGGGCGAGTCTGACTCACACTTGGCCAATTTTTTTTTCTAAAGTCATTAAATTTTGTATGTGTGTTGAATTGAACAATAAGTAATTTTCATCTATAGTGTTAATAATTGTAAATAAATCTAACTTTTTTGACAATATCAAGTACTTACTTTCTTATTGCAAAAAACCTAAGCCTAAGCCTGGATAAGTACGAAACAAAGTTGACTGTATGTTTAGTATCAATTGTAACTGCAACAGATATCACGTTATTAAGGCGCCTTCTATACGAGACGTTGCACAGTGTTTGATCGGACCCAAAAAAATTCCCTATGCTGTTTATTATGTAAACTGATCAAGAAATGCATTTGAAATGCAAGACTAGAATACCCAAGTGTCTATTTCATATACTTTTTATTACATAAAATAATAAAACTTACGTGACCTTGACCTTAAAAAATGTTAAATAATTTCTGTAAATTTAATGAACCAAGATAATGTGTTCAAATAAATACAGTCTAATGAAGAATCTTTAGGCGCATGTCTGTTAGTTTTTATTTTTAGAAAATCACCTCTAAATACCAAGTAATTTATTTTTTTTCATATTTTCTTTTTTATTTTTTTTCTCCATAAAAACTCAAAAGTGCGACTTGTGACCAGCATTGAAATATTCCTCGTAATAAGGCCTATTACTGATAAAAAAACCACGTTCCACTATTGAGGCTCTTAGGAGGAATTAAGTTTCAAAACATAGTGATTAGGGTTATCACTCAACTTGACCTTTCATTTTATTTCAAAGTCAAAGTCCAAAAATGTATTGCATGCAATTTATTTGGATAAGGGCCGTAGGATAGGTTGACAAATAACTCAACCTCCGATAAAGGAACGCAGACACATTCGGCTCACGCACACAAAGAAAATAAAGTGGACACACGAAATCCCTCGTGTTTTGTTCTAGACCCCCTTTCTATGCGTTATTTTTCTAAGGTTACCAATGATACACAAGACGTAGGTGCATGTTTGTAAGTTTTTATTTTTAGAAAATCACCTCTAGGTACCAAGTACTTTAATTTTTTTCATATTTTATTTTTTATTTTATTTCTCCCTAAAAACTCAAAAGTGCGACTTGTGACTAGCATAGTAATGTTCCTCGTAATAAGGCCTATCACTGATAAAAAACCACGTTCTACTATTGAGGCTCGTAGGAGGAATTAAGTTTCAAAACATAGTGATTAGGGTTATCACTCAGCTTGACCTTTCATTTTATTTCAAAGTCAAAGTCCAAAAATGTATTGCATGCAATTTATTTGGTTAAGGGCCGTAGGATAGTTTGACAAATAACTCAACCTCCGACAGATGCACAGTGTTTGATCGGACACAAAAAAATACCTATGCTGTTTATTGTGTAAACTAATCAAGAAATGCATTTAAAATGCAAGACTAGAACACTCAAGTGTCTATTTCATATACTTTTTATAATATAAAATAATAAAACTTACGTGAACTTTAACCTAAAATAATGTTAAATATTTTCTGTAAATTTAATGAACCAAGTGTAATGTTTTCAAATAAATACAGTCTAATGGAGAATTTTTAGGCGCCTGTTTGTTAGTTTTTACTTTTAGAAAATCATCTCTAGATACCAAGTAATTTAATTTTTTTCATATTTTCGTTTTTATTTTTTTTCTCCATAAAATCTCAAAAGTGCGACTTGTGACTAGCATAGAAATATTCCTCGTAATAAGGCCTATCACTGATAAAAAAAACACGTTGCACAATTGCGGCCTTTGGGAATGATGTGCCATTTAGTTCAAAGGTCAAATGGTACGAAATAGAGTTGTCGCTTAAAGGTCAAACAAATATAGGTATATAAGTTTTTAAGCTAACATGGTCACTAACAGTATCATTAGAACTTAAAACGGGATATTTACCATGTGTATTTATTGTTGCGAGTTTCCGATATTTCGGCACTGTTGCAAGCTCCATGATCACGGATGAACTGAAGTAATTGCGGGTGGAAGTATATGAGCAGACAAATCGGTCTACTCTCTTTCTCGTTCGTTTTCTGTTAGCGACACCGCTACCACTGTATCATGTATCACTAAACACTCGATTCTGTTCCCGACACACAAAACTCACCGTGTCGACTCGCGAACTTTTTAAGGAACTTTTTCGGTTTTTACACATTTGAACCACTGGATTCCAGGCCCTCGACAGTTGAAACCCATCCTCCCGATTGAAATTGTCGTATTTGATAATCTCAATCGCTTCCCTTAGCAGTCTTGGTATATAGTGGCGTTCTGTCGAGATGTCGAGAGAGAAACTCAAAACAATAAATACACATAGTAAATATCCCGTTTTAAGTTCTAATGATAAATATAGGTATATTTTTTGTAAATAATTAATAAATTTCAACATGGTACTGACACTAAACTACTTTAAAACATCATTGGTTAATACACTTTTTATTTTGGAACCACATCCAATAAATAGCCTACTCATACAAATCGCTTTCGTTGCTTAATATTAACGTGCAGCCATCATCATCTGCATTATCATCATCCAATGAAACAGATCCATCCAATGATGAGTCTTCATCTTCATCTTCGCCTCCTGCTAATTACAAAAGCCGCTTGTATGAACTTCGACGTAAAATGTGGTGTGACATAGAAATCAATGGGTCTGATGATTCTAATGCACGGTGAAAGAGGTCGACCATGGTTTGTATCCTGTTTACTTTGCGGCAGTGACGTTCCCTATCAGACCGCCAGAATTTGTTGCGTGATTCGGCCGCTTGCTCTGAGAGCATCCCGACAGGAAGTGAACTGGATTCAATAATCTCTTCTCCGTGCACTAGAATTTTGTGAATAGTGACAGTCATCGGGTGCCAATTATACAATTGGACGTACTTTTCTGCGAGCATGCGGCAAAAATTGCCAAACTTTTTTGCGTCTATAGGATAGTCACAAGATATTGTGACAAGTATCCTTGTCACAAGATATTGTGACATGGATAATATGCAATCTGTCGACTAACCATGCATCCAGACCTAAAATCTCAGTAAATGTGCCACGGTATTTATCTGATACTGCTTTCCGGGCTGAATTGCCATCATTTGTCGTTCCGGCATTAGGTTTCATTTCAGTCTGAATGCGTTTCTTTCGTTACTCAACTATTTGGCTTTCAGGGCTACCCTTACTGATTCTCCATTTTTATACCACCGGATCATTTTTATAGCTAAGATGCAACAAAAACTCAAAAACACGTATCCACGCATGAAGTGGATTGATACCGTGTCGCATATTAACACGCTTTTATTAGGTCGACCTGTATGTAACTAACTATGTAATGAAATCTAAGGTAACTAATTTAACTATCTTCCAAGGGTCGTAACGTAATGAAAATTGGCAGCTGTATGTAGTTCTGATGACAATACAATTATATGGTACTGTCAAACTGATCTGATGATGAAGCCGGAAGATATGAACTGGAACTTCATGATGGAAAATCGTATCATAGCTGTTTTGGAGTTCTTAGAAAAGTCTTGTAATGAACTTAGACCACGATTAGGTTAAGGTCTGATGATAAAGTCGGAAGATAGGCATGGGCATTCCATGATGGAATATAATATCATAGTCGTGTTTGCACTTGTGAGAAAGGCCACGTAATGGACTTTGAACACGACCAGGTTTCAAGGTTATAACAAACCTAAAGGAAATCCGTTATCGGTTTTCTTAACCTTTTTGAATTACCGCGTAATCCATAGATTTATTATTAGGTCGATCTGTAACGATTTAAATATGCAATAAAATCTAAGAATCTGAATTAAACGTACTTCTAATTGTTGTATCAACATGAAACTTGGCAGTTATGTGTAGATTAGACGACAATACAATATTATGGTACCATCGAGCTGGTCTGACGATGGAATTGGAAGGTGGCTGATGGAACCTTGGACTGCCTGCTAGTAAACATTTCTAATTTCTGCTCATTACATTAGTCTTAAAAGCGTGTTTTTGGTTTTTTAAACTATTAATTTTTTTCTTTTATGGTTGGTTTTTGATAAGACATTAATTCCAAATCATTGAAATTACTAGCCGTAAGCTTACAAAATGGGCATCTTAACTGTGAGCATATTTCAGTAATTATATTGAGGACCTTACCATCAATAACGCTTAATGTCAAGTCACAATCAAATTTTATGTTGTGACCTTCTGAAGTTTGTGTAGTTATTGGTGTCAAACTTCTGATCTGTTTTGTTTTTTGTTGTGTTGAAATGTTTTTTCGGAAAGTATAAGATCACCTAATTCTTTTTTGTACTGTATGTGCAGCGGTCGACAAAATCGATACGATTGGGGTGTAGGATTGAGCCAGGCAATGAAATGTTTGTCGACTACGATTCGTAAAGGAATAAAAGTTGTGGCGAAAAGGCTACTTTCGTTGATAGAGACATCTTCTTCAGATTGTGGGAAGCATTGCTTATATAATGATTGGCCTGAGCTACCATCAAAACCCCAGGACCCTTCAAATACGGCTGAGATACTTTGCGTGCCTTTTCTATTACAATATTCGATGAAAGTAGCCTCACAACTCCGAACAATTCGTTGCAAAGTGTGTGTCAGTAGTCCCTGCAACGAAACTGGACGCTTCGACTTCAGAAACTTTTAAGTCTTCAGTTGGATAGCATGCTATCTTGCAATTAAAATTTCATGATAAGGTGGGTAAGCAGGGTATCCTCGACTATTCAAATCCCGCCGCAAGAGTTTATAAGTCTCCACACTCAGTTTTCTATCAATAATGACACCTAAAGCTTCCTCTGGTGTAAAAGGTTTGGTGACTGTCGAAACTTGTTTTAAAACCATTGACGCTCCCTTCGGTGACTCTAAACAAAGTTTTATTACTTTTTCTAAATCTTTTGAAGCTTTTGATGTTATCTTGCTTCCATCATCTGGGGAGACCGTAGAAGAAAAAGATTTTATCACTTTACTCTGAAGTTCGCCTTCTAATGACTTCATGATTCGTTTTCTGATTTTAAGGTCTTGTTTGTACCTTATACTAGGATCACTGGTTACTTGCGGAAGTTGTGAATTATTACACTCTAAACTGGATCACAGATATCTCCATCAACGAAAGTAGCCTTTTCGCCACAACTTTTATTCCTTTACGAATCGTAGTCGACATACATTTCATTGCCTGGCTCAATCCTACACCCCAATCGTATCGATTTTGTCGACTGCTGCACATCCAGTACAAAAAAGAATCAGGTGATCTTATACCTTTCAAAAAACACATTTGTAGAAGAACAGATCAGAAGTTTGACACCAATAACTACACAAACTTCAGAAGGTCACAACATAACATTTGATTGTGACTTGACATTAAGCGTTACTGATGGTAAGGTCCTCAATATAATTACTGGAACATCTTCACAGTTAAGATGCCCATTTTGTAAGCTTACGGCTAGTAGTAGTAATTTCAATGATTTGGAATTAATGTAGTATCAAAAACCAACCATAAAAGAAAATATGCGACACGGTATCAATCCACTTCAAGCGTGGATACGTGTTTTTGAGTTTCTGTTGCATCTTAGCTATAAAAATGATCCGGTGGTACAAAAATGGAGAATCAGTCAGGGTAGCCCTGAAAGCCAAATAGTTGAGTAACGAAAGAAACGCATTCAGACTGAAATGAAACCTAATGCCGGAACGACAAATGATGGCAATTCAGCCTGGAAAACAGTATCAGATAAATACCGTGGCACATTTACTGAGATTTTATGTTTGGATGCATGGTTAGTCGACAGATTGCATATTATCCTTGTCACAATATCTTGTGACAAGGATACTTGTCACAATATCTTGTGACTATCCTATAGACGCAAAAAAGTTTAGCAATTTTTGCCGCACGCTCGCAGAAAAGTACGTCCAATTGTATAATTGGCACCCGATGACTGTCACTATTCACAAAATCCTAGTGCATGGAGAAGAGATTATTGAATCCAGTTCACTTCCTGTCGGGATGCTCTCAGAGCAACCGGCCGAATCACGCAACAAATTCTGGCGGTCTGATAGGGAACGTCACTGCCGCAAAGTAAGCAAGATACAAACCATGGTCGACCTTTTTCACCGTGCATTAGAATCATCAGACCCATTGATTTCTATGTTACACCACATTTTACGTCGAAGTTCATACAAGCAGCTTTTACAATTAGCAGGAGGCGAAGATGAAGATGAAGACTCATCATTGGATGGATCTGTTTCATTGGATGATGATAATGCAGATGATAATGGCTGCACGTTAATATTAAGCAACGAAAGCGATTTGTATGAGTAGGCTATTTTTTGGATGTGGTTCCAAAATAAAAAGTGTATTAACCAATGATGTTTTAAAGTAGTTTAGTGTCAGTACCATAAAGAAATTTATTTATTATTTACAAAAAATATACCTATATTTGTTTGACCTTTAAGCGACAACCCTATTTCTTACCATTTGACCTTTGAACTAAATGGCACATAATTCCCAAAGGCCGCAATTGTGCAACGTGGTTTTTTTTATCAGTGATAGGCCTTATTACGAGGAATATTTCTATGCTAGTCACAAGTCGCACTTTTGAGGTTTTATGGAGAAAAAAATTAAAAACGAAAATATGAAAAAAAATAAATTACTTGGTATCTATAGGTGATTTTCTAAAAATAAAAACTAACAAACATGCGCCTAAAGTTTTTTCATTAGATTGTATTTATTTGAAAACATTATCTTGGTTCATTAAATTTACAGAAAATATTTAACATTTTTTTAGGTTAAAGTTCACGTAAGTTTTATTATTTTATATTAAAAAAAGTATATGAAGTAGACACTTGGGTGTTCTAGTCTTGCATTTTAAATGCATTTCTTAATCAGTTTACATAATAAACAGCATAGGGAATTTTTTTGGGTCCGATCAAACACTGTGCGTTGTCGAAATAGATAGTTGTCAAAATAGATAGTTTTCACAACGTTATTTGACAACGGACAACGGCTTCGTTACGTTATTAGAAAAACTCATAACGACACATGTCTACTCAGAAAGAGAAAAACAAGAATGAAAAACGGTCATAGACAGTGTTGCCAACATCGCTGGGGCCGATGTCGCCCATTTTTCACAGCTTAAGTAGCCTAATATAGCCGAATTTCAGTCAGTAGTAGTAAGTATATAAGTATGTAGCCAAAATATCAGTAAAAATTTAGTTTATATCAATTTATTTTTACCTAATTTACTTGCTTTAAATGCTGGTATTTTTATCCACTCACTGCGCATAATATATGCGTCAATATTTTTTTATGAAACAAATACTTTGACCCAAATGCGGTACGAACTGAAATGAAAATGACAAATAATAACTGGAATTGGCCCGAACTCAGTTTATTAATAAGATGATTGCGTTTGTACCAAAATTAATACTTATCACGTCATTACTAGTCTGAACTGAAAACTGAAAATATATTTTTTTTCATGAAACCTACGCTTGTGTGGTATCTATAGACAGGTCTTTAAAAATGATATTAGGGTTGTTTCTATAACCACTTTTTCATAAAGTCATTCGTTTAAAAGATATAAGCTTCCAAAGTGGTAAAATGTGTGTAAATGTGTGTGTGTGTAGTCTAATACTCGTTTAATGGGTATGAGAGGTTATCAATTCACACAGCACAATGTAATTACAAATAAACAATTGAAAAATTAATTTGAATGTTCTTTTTCTTAAGCTCGTTTATTATTCAGTTCATTTAAATAGTTGTCCCTGAACTGAAGTAGCCTAAAAGGCAACCGGTCGCCTTTCATCTTTTGTTTCGTCGCAGATTCTCTTCGTGAGTAGGCTAAATGGCGAAAAATCGCTTACGTTGGCAACACTGGTCACGGACTTTTCAAAACTTTGACATTTACGCAAGTTTCATTACCTTTTTAGTTTAAAATTAAATATAAGTTAAAGAAAAAATAGGATTGCGTTATTGGAGGATTTCATTAATTTGAACATACGTGTGTTAATATATTATTAAAGGTGTGAAATTTAAAAAGTGTCCTTCTAACCCTAATATTTTAATTTATATAAAATAAAATGGTTATTCGTTAAAGATAAATTAGAATATCTGAGTAAAACGGAGAACAAGTTTAAGCTAAATGTGTAAATATTTTGAGAAAAACGCCATCTATCAATACGCAACTTAAACTTTGTATATTACTATGCGGATAAATTAAAAATCAATTGAATTGAGTAGTATATCTCCAAAAGCTGAACCTACCTAAACTAGTCGGTTATCATTTCGTCACTTTTGTTCTAAGTTATAACACCATGGTCTGCGTGTGGGCCGGTTTTACCGTTTCTCATTCGGATTTTCTTTTTGTAATTACGTGCTGGTTGTTTCGAAAGTGCATCTGCTATCCACATTGAGTTGAGCCTCTGTTCCTCCGTGTTGCCGTGCCGCGTTACAATCATCCTCTGTTTCGTACGTCTACGTTGAGTTTATCCTCCGTGTCGGCGTTTCGGAATATACTGTTTGTGAAGTTTCTGTTCTGTTTACTACTGAGCATAGGCGCTCTTTAGAGTTTGGACCCATAATTGCAAATAGTGAACAGCAGTGAATATTCATCATGTCACAAAACTCTTGTTGTGTACCTGGATGTGAAGTGACTAGCAAGGATGGTATGTATTGTTGTGCCCTAGTTGTCCTGTCTCCACAATGCTTCACATATTCTAAAGCCCGATTTACACTTCAACAAGTACAGTAGCAAGTTAACTTGCGTCATCGGCGAGTTAAGTTGTTATTGTAGTTTGAACGGCAAAAGCGAGTTAAGTAGTAGTACATTAACAACTTAACTCGCCAATGACGCAAGTTAACTCGCTACTGTACTTGTTGAAGTGTAAATCGGGCTTAACGTCCCTTTACTGCTGTACTCCCTTAGATTAATGAAACCTCAAAGTAAAAAAAACCTAAATCTTTCCCTATCTAGATGTAAATAATGATTAAAAACATGCTCATTCATAATTTCATAAATATATTTTACTGGGATACCTATAAATTATTATTAATTAGCCTGTACCGTCTCACTGCTGGGCAAATGCCTCCTTTCATTATTTGCAACTTTTTTTCTCTCAGGTATTCCTTTACATCGCTTTCCGAATCCAGATGTGAATGCAGAGAAATTTAATTCTTGGGTTTCGAAAATTGGTGGTGCTGTAGCTACAATGGATAATTTCGATGTTTATAGCAACAGACGTGTTTGTCATAAACATTTTGAAGAAATCCATAAGTATCCAAGAAACAGACTGTGCAAATTAGCAATTCCTGTACTGTATTTGCCAGGTAATATTATTATTTCATTAGAATCTTATTTCAGAATAAAACTCTTTTGGTCAAATTAATATAGTAGGTATACCAATAATACATTTTTTTAAAATTATTTCCAGAACAACGACATATTGAATCTGTGACCTTGCCTGACCGGCCTTCAACATCTGGTTTTCTAAAGATTCCTTGTGATATTCATAAGAGAGGTATGTATCATATTCATGAAGTGAGCTAAAAGCAGAAAGTTTAAAATGGTTTACTTCAGAGTATTTAAAGAACCGTCAACTTGCTGAAAATTATTTAAAGAATATTGTAATGTATCATTTTACTTTTATAATGTAAATGTTTCACTTGCAGATCAACTGTTTACTGAACCTGTTACTATACCTGCCCTATGTTCAATGTCTGATATTCAAGAGATTTCATCAGAAGTTCAGATGACAGGTTTGTGTATCTTCCATAAATTTAATAAATCTAATACAACAATAATAATAGATGAATGAAATAAAAACATGAACTCTAACGATTCTGGCTGACTGACAGCAGTCTATTTCCGTACTCCTCCAACGTAATGTAATATAAAAAACTGGCCAAGTGCGAGTCGGACTCGCCCATGAAGGGTTCCATGGTAACTATAATAAATATAATTACTTCATATATTTAATTGAAAAAAAAAAAACAAAAAACCTTATAAAATTTCTTAAAACTAGCTTATTTACAATTTTTACAACTACGCCAAATAACTTTGTTTTTCATAGTATTTGTATGAATTACAAAGTTATATTTGCGGTTTTAGAAAATATACTATATCTCATAAACTGCCGACTCGATCTCATTCAAATCAATTTTGGTTGAAAGTTTACATTAAGATCTACAACATATGGTTTTTTTAGATTTTTCACTTCATTATTATAGAAGTTAGAGTGGGGGGGACACATTTTACCACTTTGGAAGCGTATATCTTTTAAACGATTAACTTTATGAAAAAGTCATTCTAGAAACCTTAATGTCATTGTTAAAGACCTGTCTATAGATACCACACACGTATAGGTTTCTTGGAAAAAAATATTTTCAGATTCAGTTCCATGTATGGGGAGCCCCCTTTATTTTAAATGTTTTTTAAATTTTCTCTTAAAATCGGAAAGCGGTTCACAGAATACATCTCTCTACCAAGTTTTACATGTATAGTCCTAATAGTTTCGGAATAAAATGGCTGTGACATACGGACGGACGGACAGACAGACAGACGGACAGACATGTCGAAACTATAAGGGTTCCGTTTTTTGCCATTCGGCTACGGAACCCTAAAAATCAGCCTTATAGAAAATGCTTGTAAATTTCTGTCCCTTCGCCTCTCAGGCTACATAAGAAAAAAGATGATGCTAGTTTTCAAGTACAACGCCATTGACTTATGTATGTGAATATTTTTTTCATAGTTAATATCTCTTACAGGACATCAACAGCATATTAAGAGGAAAAGACAGAATAAGGACCATGAATCAACTAAACCAAAAGGTATATTTTTGATCTCAATTTAACTTTCTGAAATATAATTAGTTCATTTTTAGGGAAAAAATAGATCCCTTATAGGATCACTTTGTTGTCTGTCTGTGTGTCTGTCTTTCTGTCCGTCTGTCTGTCAATGACGCTTTTTCCCAGGAAAGCGTGGAGGTATCAAGCTGAAATTAATATCAAATACTCAGGTCAGCAATCCCTTAGAACAGAGAAAATCAAAATTCAAAGTAAACTCAATCATAAGATTATGGCAGTTCATATTTCGACGCTCGCTATGTAACCAAAACCTTTAGGGCACTTCCCGTTGACCTAGAATCATGAAAGAAGAATGTTAAAAAAACCCGGTTTCGGTAAAAACGATTTTATCTTAAATATGAATAATTTGTAGCAATTCCTGTACCATATTTGCCAGGTAATATTTTTATGTCATTAGAATCTTATTTCAGAATAAAACTCTTTTGGTCAAATTAATATAATAGGTATACCTACCAATAATACATTTTTTTAAATTATTTCCAGAACAACTACATATTGAATCTGTGACCCTGCCTGACCTGCCTTCAACATCTGGTTTTCAAAAGATTCCTTGTGATATTCATAAGAGAGGTACGTATCTTATTCATGAAGTGAGCTAAAAGCAGAAAGTTTAAAATGGTTTACTTCAGAGTATTTAAAGAACTTGCAACTTGCTGAATATTATTTAAAGAATATTGTAAAGTAATGTATCATTTTACTTTTATGATGTAAATGTTTCATTTGTAGATCAACTGTTTACTGAACCTGTTACTATGCCTCCCCTATGTTCAATGTCTGATATTCAAGAGATTTCATCAGAAGTTCAGATTACAGGTTTGTATATCTTCCATAAATTTAATAAATCTAATACAACAAAAATAATAGATGAACGAAAAAAAAAGACATGAACTTTAACGAATCTGGCTGACTGACAGCAGGCCATTTCTGTACTCCACCAATGTAATGTAATATAATATAAAAAAATCAGCCTTATAGAAAATGCTTGTAAATTTTTGTCCCTTCGCCTCTCAGGCTGTATAAGAAACAAGATGATGCTAGTTATCAAGTACAACGCCATTGACTTGTGAATATTTTTTTCATAGTTAATATCTCTTACAGGACATCAACAGCATATTAAGAGGAAAAGACAGAATAAGGACCATAAATATAAATCAATTAAACCAAAAGGTATATTTTTGTTTACAATCTTATTATTTAATCTCAATTTAACTCCTGAAATAAAATTAGTCCATTTCTAGGGAAAAAACAGATCCCTTATAGGATCACTTTGGAGTCTTTCTGTGTGTCTGTCTTTCCGTCCGTCCGTCTGTCAATGACGCTTTTTCTCAGGAAAGCGTGGAGGTATCAAGCTGAAATTAATATCAAATACTCAGGTCAGCAATTCCTTAGAACAGAGAAAATTAAAATTAAACTCAATCAAAAGATTATGGCAGTTTATGCCTATATTTCGACGCTTTCTATGTAATCAAAACCTATAGGGCATTTCCCGTTGATCTAGAATTATGCAAGAAGAATGTTAAAAAACCTGGCTTCGGAATAAACGATTTTAACTTAAATATCAATAATTTGTAATAAAAAAATAACCAGTTACGGTTGTGATCCTTACTTGCAAAAATATTAATTGCCAAAAAAAGAAATGGGCTGGTTGCAGACCTGCATTAGTATTTGTTACATTGTGGTCTGAGTGAATTAGCTAGTCAGTATTTTTTTATTTCTTAGGTTAGGCCAGACAAAAAAGGTTTTAAGTCATCCTGCTGATTTCTTAGATATTTTTCTGAGTGACTCATCAGTAAATAATTTTTTTTATAAATACCCTGATTTGATTTTATCTTATCTCCCAAAACTTGTGCCCAATAATGATGCATTAATGTGTTTGCTTAACGATATTTCACTATAGATAGTTAGGGCAAAAGCAATAGTATAGAAAAAGTCCAGTCAAGTGATTATATACTTGATAGTATAGATGGCCCTACTTGATAGCATATTTTTGATCAAAGTAATTAAAAGTAATGAATTTACCTACTTTTTTAAATGGGCACCTGAATAATAAAACTATGTGTTTGCATATGTTTTTATATGTTTGCCAGTACTTAAGGATCACGATCATAACTGGTTATTATTTTATTACATATTGTTATTGTTATTGATAATTATTATTGGAGATACAACTCTTTTCCGCCGCAGCTGGTTTTTTTTCTATGAAGCCCAAGCATTCTCCTTTGTCAAGAAGTGAGAACTTTCAGTATAAGGCCGTGCGCGCACTGCCTTGCGGTGGCCGCAATTCCGGTAGTTCTACCGCACCGGTAGACTGACCGCAGTGCGCGCACTTCTATGACACTCCATACTTCACAAATTTTGCGTTTTCAAAACGCAACGCAGTGCGCGCACGGCCTAAATGAAGAAAAAAGACCAAAAATTGGTTATCTAATAGTTATATCACAGAAAAAAACCATTACACACTTGTATTTGTAGTTCATTTCATACAAAATGAATGCATACTCCTGCAAATTTAAGTTTGTCAACGATGAACGAACTATTTACATATCTACAAGTTGGTACGCGAGTTTGACTCGCACTTGTTCTGTTTTTTATTATACATTTTTGGTAATTGCTTAGTAATATGTTCACTAACTTTATAACTCTCTTTTTTTTTCAGGTCTTTATGTGCCTGTTACCAAATATAGAGAATTTAAAAAGCTATTAAAGCAGCTGAAAAAATCTGAAAGCGCTAAGGTGGCTTTTAAGAAAAAATATAATCTTGCGAAGAAAATGACAAGAACCACAGCCTTCAGTATTGTGTCCTCAAAAATGTCAACTACCGCTAAAATATTCTGTCAAATGCAAGTTTCCCAGAGTGGCAAGAAAAAACTTGGAAGGCGATTCACACTCGACCAAAAAATTTTGGCACTATCATTATACAAGCCCTCGCCTAAGGCTTATCGCTTGCTAAGGCAAATGTGCATTTTGCCAAGCCGTAGAACATTGCATAATTTACTGCACAAATTAGATTTAAAAACTGGTGTCAATGACGTTATGTTTGGAAATTTGAAAAGTAGGGTAGCTAGACTGCCAGAAAACCAAAAATATTGCTCGATTTTATTTGACGAGATGGCGATTCAACCATCGATTACTTACGACAAAAAACATGACAGAATAATTGGATTTGTGGATAATGGACAAAAAAGTGAAAGAGAATTTTGTGATCATGTCCTAGTTTTCATGATCAGAGGAATAGTAAAAAAATTTAAGCAGCCGATAGCTTATTATTATTGCCATGGGAGCACCAAAACTGCTGAGCTAAAAGTACAAATAAAAAATATTATTTTAAAGGTACAAGAAACTGGACTAAAAGTCGTAGCAGCAACCATTTGCGACCAAGGCACCTCCAATGTGGCAGCCATAAATTTATTATTGAAAGAGACACGAGAAAATTTTATAAGAAAGGGTAAAGAATGTAAAGAAGGATTTTACAAAATAGGGAAAGACAAAATTTTCCCCTTGTATGATCCACCACACCTCATTAAAGGGATAAGAAACAATCTATTGACCAAAAATTTAAAATACACAATGAAAGGAAAGGAGTGCACTGCCAAATGGTCCCACATTGTGGCTTTATATAATAGGTGCCCATCCTATAAAGGCGTCAAGCTAGTTCAGAGACTGACTGCCCTACATGTTTTTCCAAGCTTAATCCCAAAGATGAGGGTGAAACACTGTACACAAGTGTTTAGTCAGTCAGTTGGAGTTGGACTTGGGTGTTTGGCAGGTATGTATCTATTTTCTACAATCTATTGTTTTCAGTTATGAAAAACAAAACATCATTATGCACTTAGCTCATAATTTTATCGTTTTGTACATGATGTTCACTGCTGAACGCTTCTCAATTATATCTAGCCTTGTCATATTTTATATTACAGTATTTTTTGAGTAGACATAGTGACCATCCCCTCATGTTTTCATTATTGTTTTCATGAAACAACCAATATTCTCGTTGTGGTCATAATATAAATACTAGCATGGTCAGATAGAAAGTTCAAACTTGCAAAACATAATATTCAGACTGTACAGTTATACATTTTATTGTGGAAAATGTATATGCTATTATGTTTTCATTAATGTTTTCATGAAAAAACCCATTTTCTCGTTGTGGTCATAATATAAATACTACATTAGTTATACATTTTATTGTGGAAAATGTATATGCTATTATGTACATAGCTCATGTATTTATGGAAGTATTTGTGTTTTATTGCAGATATGGGAGTTCTGGACAAAGCGAGTCATGAGACAGCGGACCTCCTAATGTTCTTCGACGACCTGTTTGACAGCGTTAATAACAGCTTTAGCGAAATTAGACAGGGGAAAATTTATCGCACTGCAGTTACCCCAACCTCACCGCATCATAATTTATGGAATTATAGTATCCCTATCCTCAAAACGATGAAATTTGTAAATGGCAATAGTCAAGGAGTTGTGCCTTCTTTGTCCAGTTGGATTAAAACTTTAGAGAGTTTTAAAAATATTGTATCTTTTTTAAATTCTAAGGGGATCAATTCTCTATTAATGCGAAATTTTAACCAGGATCCATTGGAGAACTTTTTTGGAGCTATTCGAGGTCATGGCCATTGTAACACAATGCCCACGTCGTCTGCATTTGAAGGAGCTTTTAAAACACTTTTAATTAACAATATGACATCTTCGCATTCAGTTGGAGCAAACTGTGAAAAAGATGATAGTGTTTGTCTCAAATCGCTAAAATCTTTATTAACAAATCTTGGAGACAACAACACTGCAACTGAATGTGAAGATGAAATAGACTATGCTCATATCGACGCCTCCTACGCAAAAGGTCGTAAGGCTAAAAAAACCATTTTTACAGGAGAGCATTTTTTGTGTATGTTAATGATAAAATTTATTGTGAAAGATTTTCACCAGAAGTTTTTGCACAATGCTCTCAATTATTAGTTAAATAATGTATTCCCAGGCGCTGGACATTATAAGGAATTGTAGTTACCGAAAAAAACTCGTTTTACTTACATACGACCTTATACTAATTAAAAAAAGGTCGTATCTTATTGTTACGACTGTATGTGTTCATAAACTTGATACAAAAAACACAAATAAAGTCGTAAGTTTGAATTACGTCTATATGCGACGTGCAAACTATCTTATCTCTCTAAAAAGGGGTCGTAATAAGGTACTTGATTAATAAAAACCACCATAAAATTTCAGCTCAAATTAATTTAATCACAATAACTTTTATCATAGGAACATAATTCAATCTTCTTAATTCATAACTCACGTTATTACAAACTTTTATTTAAAAAAAAAACACACTCACACAGTTAAAACTGGCAGCGGCTATTCAAAACTTAATAAAAAAAAGTGTAATATCTTCGACATAATATTATAATAAAATCAACTTAAAAGGGAAATGAAATTAAAATGAAATAATAATTGTCTTCTAAATTAAATGAAAATCACTTAAATTTTTTTTTGATTACTAATCTTTCTTGTACGTAACACAATAATTATAATAGAAGTAAGAACATTTGAAACAAAGCAACAAATCATCAATTACGTATATTATGCATAAAGTATTTGATGATTAGTCAGAGGAATCACGACTGTTCTCTTGAGCAATAGTACCACTGTGTGTCAACTGTTGATAAAAACTATGGTACACTTGGGGTATTATACGTCCTTGACATAGACTTAGTAAATCATTAAATTTTGCCAATGTAATAGGTAAATTATCAGAATAACATGTTTCCAAAAATTCTGTATCTAATGAGTTATTATTTCTTCTTGATGAATAAGCTTTTTTTGTTATCAAACTCATGACATTTTCTTCTTCAGAATTATAACGATAGTTCAAAATATAAGGTTCGCTTGACACTACTTGAACTTCTTTAATTTTGGTCCATGATACTTTTCGTTTTTTAGTATTTTTAGCCCAGTTTCTACCGTCTAGTAATATTTTATAGTTGTTGGATGGGCGGTAATGCAACGTATGCGACTTAGAAGGTTTCGGTTACACAATTGACGGGAACCGGCGCTGGTTGGAACAAAAGACAAGAGTCCAGCGTCGTATAGGAAAGGCAGCACTAACCTTGATAATCCAGGATATTCAGGACTGCCAGCACTCTGATCACAGTTCACCACCACAGTATAACCGTTCTTCTGCTACGAATTGGTCGCACAAAACGACGCGACCGTTCGAATGCGATTCGATGCGTGTGTGCTCTCACGCGACTCGACAGCCATTGAAGGTCCGATCGTCCATCGGAAGATCCAGACGCGATCGATTTTTCTAGAGCGGTATAGTCTCTCTCCCTCACTCTCGAATAGACGAAGGTCTAGTGCAAGGGAGAAAGGATAATATGCGGAAGGGGAATGTCTAACCAATTAGCGATTATGCGTGTTGCCAATAATTAAAAATATAAACGAAAAGAATCGTATATCAGCGCAACCATTCCCCCGGGCTTGAAGGGATGCCTTCAAGAGTGAGGCAAACCACAAGAAAACTAATCTATTCGATAATTACTATCCTATAACTACGAAACTAAATACCTAATAACTAATATTAACCTAACCTTAAAGACGAATTAAATAAACTACTGGTTAGGCAATGGGCAAAGACGCACCACGGGACGCAAGTAGGATCCAGTGGTTGTCTTTAACCCGAACGATACGAGTGACTCCGGTTGAGTCAGGGAAAATTTCCTCCACGACACCCAAAGGCCAGTGTAGTGGGGGCGAGTTGTCGGATATAAGAATCACGACCGTGCCGACAGAGACCGGATCGACCGGCGTGTTCCATTTGCGGCGAGATTGCAAAGTATGGAGATATCCAGTTCTCCAGCGCTTCCAAAACGACTGTACTAACTTATCTAGTAGCTCGTGTCTAGCAGTAAGAGTTCTCTCGTCTATTTCCTCGGCAGGCAAGTATTTCAGAGGCGTGAGATTCAAAAAGTGCGCTGGAGTCAATGCGAGCGGCTCTGAAGGATCACTAGAGAGTGTCCTACAAAGAGGTCTAGTGTTCATTACCGATTCTATTTGAATAAGAACGGTACTTAATTCTTCAAACGACAGAATAGTATCGCCTATGACCCGATATAGGTGTGACTTTAAACTTTTAATATTAGCTTCCCAATTGCCGCCAAAGTGACTAGCCGTCGGGACATTGAGTGACCAATCTATTCGATTTATCGCTAATGTATGACCATATTCCGAATTATGGTACTTCGAACAAAGAAATGCGTGAAGTTCCGAGAGTTTCCGTTTAGCGCCTATGTAATTAGTCCCGTTATCGGAATAAATTCTACTAACCGGGCCACGCCTTGACAGGAACCGTTTAAAGGTGCCCATAAAACTAGCTGTGCTAAGATCCCCAGCGAGCTCTATGTGCACCGCGCGTGTAGTCATGCAGACGAACAGACACACGTAGGCCTTGGTGGAGCGAACACCTCGACCGCGAGACATCGTAACCTTAAACGGACCGGCGTAGTCCGTGCCCGTGTGGACGAATGGCTTAGCGGTTTGAACGATACGACAAGAGCGATGATCGGCCATCTCAGGAAAGCTCTGCTTAGGGCGCAGCCGAAAGCAGGGAAGGCACTTATGGATCCTATTCCTAATTAAATTGCGCGCAGAAAGGATCCAATACTTCTGACGCAAGAGCGACATTAGCAGGTCGGGACCTGCGTGACAGTTCAATTTATGATGATAATCGACTAACAAATTCAAAACGAGGTCCTTGCTTGGAAGCAGAATGGGATGTTTCCCATCATAACTTAAATCCGAGTTTCTTAAACGGCCTCCGACTCTAATGAGTCCGTCTTCGAGAAACGGTTTTAAGTGTCGAAAAGCAGGACTACAATGTTTGCCTTTCCTGAGTTTAACCAACTCAGTGGAGAAATAAAAGCGTTGAAGCTCGCGAAGTATGAGCAATTCAGCGAAGTTGTAATCCGCTGCCGCCATGCGGTAACCAATAGGCAACAGTTTAGCGAAACGACAAATGTAAATTACTACTCGAAGTAATTTACTCCAAGACGAGATACGATCGACCAAAGAAAGAATAGTAGATCTTTCGGTTGGTGTAGCGGAGAGCAACGAATGTTTCTTCTCTTCGGGCACTTCGCATACCGAAGAGGGATTGAAGGGGACGACAGGCCACTTCGAAACGTCTAAGCTGGCCCACGGAGGACCACTGAACCAAAGCGGATGATCAATGATTTGGGAAGGTGTGAGCCCACGTGACAGACAATCTGCGGGATTGTCCGTACCGGACACGTGATACAGGTTTTGTGGCGATAAGTCGTCCTGTATTTTCGAGACTCTGTTGGCCACGAAGGTGTTCCACCGATGGGGCGACGAATGTACCCAACAGAGAGCGACTGTTGAATCCGAAAATGCGAATATGTTGCGAAATATAATGTGGTTTTGACAAGCGACTACGACATTTTTTATGAGTTGAGCTAGCACAAGAATAGCGCACAGCTCCAGACGAGCAAGAGAAACGACCTTTTTAGGGGAGACCTTCGACTTAGCGGTCAACAACCTAACGATATTGCCATCACTATTTTGAACGTGGAAGTAAATAACCCCCCCGTATGCTTTCTCACTGGCGTCCGCGAAAGCCAATATAGTAACCACACTATCGCCGACGATACCAACGTGACGTGGGATCCTTATATTACAGAGCAAGGGAAGCTCTTCTTTGAAGCGAATCCACAGCCTGACTATATCTTCAGGTGGAGTATCATCCCAGTCACAATCAGACAGCCAAAGCTGCTTGATTAGAAGTTTAGCGTACAGGACAACAGGTGCGACAAATCCCATGACGTCCCATATTTTAGCGACACACGACAATATTGTACGCTTAGTACAAATCTGAGCGGGAGTATTAATTTTCATGCCGAAGTTGTCCGACGTAGGTGACCAACACAAGCCCAGTACTTTATGTTGGTCGGACTCATCGAATTCCTTGACAACTGGCAGGCGGTGCGAGGGTGGGATCGAATCTAATACGACTTGGGAATTACTGGTCCACTTAACTAGCTCAAATTGACCAGCCTTCATGAGACCTATCATTTCCGAAGCGGTGGAAATGCCCTCGTCTTCCGTGCGAACGGAATGGACGTAGTCGTCCATATACAACCCCGCAGCGACAATATCTTTGGCCTGAGGGTAGGAGTCACCCTCATCCTCAGCCAACTGCTTAATAGTTCGAAGTGCATGAAAGGGGCTAGACTTAAGCCCAAAAACGACACGATTAAATTCATAAACCTGTAAAGGTTCTTGCGGGGAAAAGCGATACAAAATGCGTTGGAAACGCCGATCAGATTCTCGGACTCCAATGCTGAGAAACATCTGACGAATGTCTGCGGAAAGCGCTATCGAAAACAAACGAAAACCAATAATAATATTGAACAAGTTCCCTTGTAGGTTCTGTCCACCATACAAGAGATCATTAAGCGAGATGCGGGTAGTAGTTTTACAACTACCATCGAGAACGACACGAAGTTTGGTTGTGACCTTATCATCTCGGATCACACCATGATGCGGAATAAAATACGAACTTCCCGCCGAATCAGGATTCGTAGATGAAATGTAGCCCCTTTCTAAATATTCCCGGATGACACTGTCATACGTGACCCTTAATTGTGGAGAAGCTTGCATCTTCCTTTCCAAGCAGTAAAACCGACGTTCACTTGCTTGGCGCGAATTGCCAAGGGATTCGACACCAGCCTTGAAAGGCAAAGCTACTACGTAACGTCCCTCACTATCCCGAGTGGTAGTGCGGGTGTAAAATTCCTCACACAATTGGTCGTCCGGGCTGAATACCGGGGGAACACTCACTTCCTCTAAGTCCCAGAATTTCCGGACAGCAGAGTCTAATGTGTCCGCGATACAGCAATGCGATACGGTCGAATTACCGTCAGTACATGCTGGTGCGTCACCTACGATCACATAGCCAAGGACCGTTTCTAATGCGAGCGGCGATAAATTCGAAGTCGATCCTTGAACTCTGTTCGACAAAAGCAGGTGCGGAAAAATCGAAGCGCCGATCAATACGTGAATCGGGCCTGATGAATAATATGTATCGTCTGCCAACGGTAAGTCTTCGAAGTTAGACAGTCGCGAAGTGTCGACTGTCGCGGTTGGCAGACGTTCGGTAATCCTATCTATTACCAACGACTCAATATCATAAGTTATATTATGATCGAAACGAGAATGAATTTTAAATTGTACGGAACCTTGAATGGGTTTACTCGAACCTCCTATACCCCTAACAGTGGAACAAGTAGGTCTATTATTTATGTTTAATCCTAAACGTTGACAGCAATCGCGAGTAATAAAGCTACTCTGAGACGCGCTGTCCAACAATGCACGAACGCAGTGTTCGTGACCACGAGAATCTAGAATAACGATACGTGCGGTACCCAACAACACAGTTCTAGAGCCTTTATAAGGGCCGACTGCACTTGAGCATAATGCTACATCCGAGTTCGCGGGAATCGAACCCGCGCTCGGCTCTTCGACTGAGCGTGACGGCGACATATTTGACGCAGGCCTATTTCCAAAACATAGCAATGTATGATGTTTGTACCTACATTTTTTACATGTAGACGTCGACTCACACGCAGACACGCGATGACCACTACTTAAGCAATTTATACACAAGTTGTTTGACTTAACGAATTTAAAACGTTGATCGGGGTTATAACTCTTAAAAACCGTACACTTATAAATGTAGTCATGGTTTTCCTTACACAAACTACAAGCGACTGGTTGAGAACTGGACACATATGCGTTAGTTGATTTACGATCTAAAGGCCTTTTATTAGTATTGACTCGAGCAACAGGTATCGAAGTTCGTTCTAAAACCTTTATATGATCACTAACGAAATTAACTAGATCGGAAAACAATGGGATTTCGGATCCATTCGACTTTAATTGATAATTGGATTCGAACGTACGAACGGTGTCTGGGTCCAGTTTTTTAAGCGCGACATGCAACAATATAAAATCAGCAAGGTCACTGACTTTTGTATGTTTTAAAGCAACTACCGACGAAGCGAACTTATCAATAAATGATTCTAAACTACTAGGGGTACCTGATGTAATAGATTTAAATTCAAATATTTGAGTTAAGTATGAAGTTGCCGATTGTCGACTATCTTCGTATTTTTTACAAAGCAAATCGAAAATGAGTGGGTAATTATCCGCAGACGGGGTAATACCAGCGAAAATTGTACGAGCTTTATGTGTTAATTTACCTAATAAATAATATAATTTCTCACAGTCTGTTAGAGAAACATTATTATGCACGACATTACGATAACTAGCGACGAATAATGGCCAATTCTTAATATCTCCGTTGAATTCGGGTATTTCAATTGGCGGCAATCGAGGTGACCTTTGGACCTCACTATGAGAGTGAGCCGTCAGGTTCTTCTCAGCCCGTAAAATGCGCCCTAAAAGGTCTTCGAACGCAGAAAGCGATTGATAATCTACAACATATTCAGGGTTTAATTTTAGCTCATGAATAACAATTTCATCCAAAGCACTTTCAAAATCCACACGTAGTGATTGTACTAACGAGATGTCGCACAAAAATGATTCCTTAATGCTTTCATCCGAATGAATGTGTTTTATTTTATCTGCAATACTCTGCATGCGAGCAAAGATACGATCTCTCTTTGCTATCAGTCTTTTAAGAGTAATATCGGTCGGTGCCATATTTATGAGCTATGAATATCAAACTAATTATTATAAGATATTTAGTAACTACCCACCGTTTTGCGAAATAACGGCCGGGTGCGCGACGCGGTCTCGAGTAACCTTGACTCGACCGATTGGTATTTACTTTACAAGTAACGATAATTAACTACTAAGCGGGGTTGCGAAATTCCTTACTAATCGATTATTAGCTAGGAAGACACGAAAACGACGTAATGAATTACGATGTACTTACTTGCCACGCGTTGGCAAATAAGTATCTATGCGGGGTTGACTACGAAATACGAATACGAAACTACGATATACCTAGCGAATTCTAGGGAATGGCTGTGCTGATTATTATCCGACTCGGGAAGGACCATCAAATGGCTGGGCGGTAATGCAACGTATGCGACTTAGAAGGTTTCGGTTACACAATTGACGGGAACCGGCGCTGGTTGGAACAAAAGACAAGAGTCCAGCGTCGTATAGGAAAGGCAGCACTAACCTTGATAATCCAGGATATTCAGGACTGCCAGCACTCTGATCACAGTTCACCACCACAGTATAACCGTTCTTCTGCTACGAATTGGTCGCACAAAACGACGCGACCGTTCGAATGCGATTCGATGCGTGTGTGCTCTCACGCGACTCGACAGCCATTGAAGGTCCGATCGTCCATCGGAAGATCCAGACGCGATCGATTTTTCTAGAGCGGTATAGTCTCTCTCCCTCACTCTCGAATAGACGAAGGTCTAGTGCAAGGGAGAAAGGATAATATGCGGAAGGGGAATGTCTAACCAATTAGCGATTATGCGTGTTGCCAATAATTAAAAATATAAACGAAAAGAATCGTATATCAGCGCAACCAGTTGTAAAAATCTGTAACACTCATTTCAATGACATTATAATTTGGAGGGTTTACTTTTGACCATCTGACTAAGCCAAACCATTGTGCAGGGGTATATATAAGCTTATTTTTTTGCATTTCGCTCGATGAGAGCATGGACTGAATCAGCTTCATTTTGTGTATGCCCTCGCTCTAAAAACCTATGGACTATCGTTATGCCATACTTTTTTGCAGCGTATGTGTAAAAAGCAAACACAATACGGTTGCGATTTTGACCCGCACAATTGTCCGACCAAAATCTGAATTCTTTGGCGCCGCCTAAAACTTTACTGTCAATAAATTTGGATAAGCAACTTGCTACTTCGCAAGCCCCGTGTTTCCCATTAATTTCAGGCCACATGTAATAATAACCTTCTTGACTCGCTAGGTCAAATATTGTAAAATTATAAATGGATAATTTCCGTTTATAACAAAATAAACCGACATTGCCGTGAGGACAGTTTAATATTTTTTGGAAATCAAAACACGCTGTAACTATTTTTCCTCCACTTTCCAATGCTTCTTTTTTATCATTTGCCTTCATTTCTCTAGCTTTAATCTTGTTATTTATATGAATTTCTTGTTTTTGTTTTTCTTCTTCAGTCATTGTATTTTTGTTTGCATTGTATATATGGCACTCGGTACATATGTCTTTTTTTGGCTTGTAAAACGATATATTTAAATTTTGGTTTATTATATCACGATACTGTCTAACTGTCGATACCTTTTTGGTGATATTTTCATTTATACACCACTCATTGTACAAAGAAAACATTTTTGTAAATGTAAGGTCGCCGTCGAAGTAAATTTTACTTGTATCTTTGCGTACATAATGAGATTCAACGGGCTGGAACGTGTTGATATGTCTTAAAACACCCTGTTTTATTTCGTCATCTAAGACTATAGTTCTAGTTCCACCGCGTCGATCAGGAGAAATAGAGCCACCACCAGAGCGCCATTTCGCCAAAGCTGTTTGAACAGTTCTCTCTCCAATAGAAAGTGTATTTAGGAACATATCTTTGCAAACAAACACTTTATTAGGTAAGTCAGAATTAGATTCAATAAGAGGTAAGCAATACTTAATAGATCTTTTACGTCTAGACACAAGTTTTGTCGTAGAAGGATACTTAGTATCACCTACTTCGGTGTGGTTGACGATATAATCCCACTGTCGACAGTGATCTCCAATTTTCCAAAAAGAACTAAATATACGTTCCCGTTGGTGTGCATCAAACTTTTGAAAGCATTTAAGACGACAAGTATCCGGACATGGCTGTTTTAAAATCTTTCCATCTCTTTGAACTCCATTCCTACTCAAATACGCTTTTCCTAAATTTTTTAAACATTTTCGTTTGATATCTTTCCACTCATCACGGCGACGGTGACGTTTTCTTGCAACTCTAGCTGACGGTGTATTTTCACTTGACGAGCAAATCAAAGAGTCCTGACTCGAAGCGTTACTGGGCTGTGGTGTACAGGCTCTACTAGTACTACTAGATGAATTCCCGGTATCACCAATCGATAAATTTCTGAGTGGAGTCGAAGTGGCCATCAAAAAATCGTTATTTGGGGAAGGAATTGGTGTTATGTCCAGTGAAGGTTCTATTATAACAGCTGATTCGTGTGAAAATTCTTCAACACAGTACTCTGAATCCATGCGTTCTGTAGTGTTTTCATTTGGTATTGGGGATGAAATTGACGGTAACATTGCGGCTGGATTATTTATTACCTCGGTAATAGTTGGTATAAAACTGTTGTCAATGCTTGTTGTACTATTAATAAAAGATTGCCCAAACATCGTCTTGTACTGATCCCACTGCTCTTCAGCTTCAAGCGGTACCGGCGATTCTAAAAATACAAGTTTTCAATTAGTTGAATCAAACATAGCATCACGGCTTTTATTCCCCAAAGCGATAGGTAGAGTTAAGAAAGGTAAGAGATAGGAGAACATTATAGTCCACCCACTTTGGGCTATTTATTTGTCCCATTATAATGCCTATTGTCAAACACTAGGCACTATTCCAGACTCCATGTTATGAGGATTTCGAAATTGAAAAACCAAATAACAATTGCCCAACGCAGGAATCGAACCCGATACATCGTGGCCGGCAATCATCCTTGCGGCCACTAGACCAATGAAGTAGTTAGGAAGTTAATTTTAACGATATTTCAACGATAATTTAAAAAGCATAGAATCGTATCTTTTTTTTTAACGGAGCAAAAAACCGTATGTATATGATACGCCTTTATTCGTTTATTCATTGTTATATTTAAACATCGCATATGGTCGCAAGTATAAGTTACGACTCCTAGAATTTAATTTTTGTGTAGTATAAAGTCGTAACTGATCACTGCTAACGTTTGATTACAGCGCATATAGTCGTAACATAAACATTTCGACGTTATGCGTCGGAACAGTCGTAATCATTATTTTATTTGGTTAGACCTATTCAATTTTATCACATACTAATTATTATATTAGTACCACACATATAAACAAGCAAAATAAAAATAATATAAGACAAATCAGTAAAACTTACCATTTCCAAAATTATCATCGACCGTTGATTCACTATTTTGGTTTATTTGTTGATTTAACACTAGTTTCATAATCTCGGAAGCACGTAAGTTACTCATTTTAATATAACTATTACTAATACTCCTAAAACTACATAAACAATAACGCACACAATCAACAGTTTTATTTTAAAAAGCAAATTTCTCTATTGTTGACATACGACCTGACGTCGGGGTCGGTACTTCGCTCTAATTGGCCGGCCGCGGTCCAACGATCGGAGCATACCGTCGAAACTATCCGTGCGACTTTATGCGCGAGAGCGTTTAAATGTTAAGACCATTATCCATTAAAAAACTCATTATTCATATAAGATATTAATATTTGGATTTCAGTAATACATAATACTATTCAGGGTGGTTGTAATGGCACAAAAAAACGATTTTAGTTAAAAATAGTGTTCCGACCTTCTGCGTGGGAGGCGTCGATATATGTATAGAACTTTTAAATGCAGATGCGTTATTAAAAAGCAAATCTCCAGTGGATATGGAAAAAAGCGCAGCAATTGGTTATTGCAGTGGTTGGATGGCACAACTCGCAAAAAAAAATGTGTACAAGAACTGTGCCACTTGCAGACATGATTTAGAAGAAGAAAAAATGTTAGTATTTCATAAATATATTAAAATGAAAGAATATGGAAATAAGAAGTGGTTGTGCTATCCAACTAGGGCGCTGTTTGATTTCTTTGTTCAAGTGGAACATATTTGCACAGAAATACTGAAAGATGATTGTAATAGAAATAACTTAGGAAGGTATATTAAACTAATTATAACAATTAATGTAAATTTAAATTTTGTTTCATGTGTAACACATAGAGATGAGCTATCAAATTTTCTGATCAATAAGTCAACCAAATTTTTTGTTAATAATTGGTGCAAAGAAATCAACAGTATAATAACTGGCAAAACAACCTTTTGGGATAAAAATGACCCCATGAAGGAAAAAGCTAACAAGCACTACTCCAAAAATAAAGGAAGGAAGAGGATAAAACAAAATAATATGCCCGTAATCATATAAACTGCAAAATAAATGTTTTAATAGAACAAAACTTCTTTTTTCGTTTCACTTTTCATTCAATCTGGAATTTTTACATATGCGTATAAATGACTGTTATTAAGGCTTTTCTAATAATTAGGTATGTGATTCTTAAAATTACATAAATGACAAGTATGTTAAAAAAAGCATTAATAACAATTTATTCGCATAGTGAAAATTCAACTAACACCTTTTTTATCCAACGCACAGTATTCGTAACTATAGCTAGGTACCTACCTACCTATTTATACGTAGACAGTAGCATTCTCTGTCTACGTATTTATATTTATAGCTATCGATAATAGTTTCGGTTAGCTGGCAACTAGATGGCGCTTCCTGCTGTCACTGAAAAACGAGAGAGTTGCCTGTCTATACCCTATATTATCTATATTATATTGTAGTCTTTGAGCTTAAGTAAGATTTTACGCTTAGTAGTTGTTTCCTTCTGGTAACACTCAGATACTGCGTTTTGTTTCATTAGAATGCATACGTAAGGTAAAGATTATTTTGCTTTAACATCTATAATATTACTTAAATTTTATTTTACTTTATAATTATGATAAAAATATATTAAAAAAAAACTAATTTTAATTAATAATTTCATTTAATTATTTCTAAAGTAAATAAGTGATTGGTGGGAGAAACAAAACGTTTGATACGACATAACCCAACAAAAATGGATTGTCTCTTTTTACACTTGAATTAGTTACTGTTATATGATTTTTAATGTCCTAGCCTGAATCTTTTATTTGAAAGTTTATTTTAATTCTAGTGTCATTTCGGCGAGTTCAAGATCTGTTACAAATTCTATTTGTTTTATTTCATCATTATAATTATGTCTGAAGTAGACAGGAAAAAAATCATTCTCGAGTCTGGGAAAGGATTTATTCCTAAATATAATTCAAAAATATGTCCGCAATTCTCGGTAAAATCACATTCTATATATATATCACAACACTGTTGGAAAATCCAAATCTCTTTTTAAAACTATCTTCTGTATATTCATGAAACGGATCCACATCACGAAAGTAAACTTTGCGATTGCTAGTATATCGTTATCGATATCATCTATAACACCAAAAATCGCTCCGATGCTTTCCATTGCTAGTTAAATCTGCAAAATGGTAGAGTTCTCAATTCCTAAGTAACGAAAATGGCGACTATTACTTGGCTAAGAATTCTAACTTTTGACAGTTCTAATTTCAAGCAATTACTAAACTATGGAATAAAAATCGTAACTTGAGTGATTACTTTTACTGAAGTAATCACTTTTACTTGTCTTTAAATACGGGTGTTAGTGTTTGAGAAATTACGAGACAAGAAATCTGCATGAACCATCTTTCGACCTTCTTTGTACACCATATCAAAATCAAAAGCCTGTGCAACATATCCCACCAACGGTGAAACCTTGCGAGTCAAATCATGTTTTGAGCGAGAGGTTTTAAGGGAATAAGAATCGAAAAACAGTAAAGTTTTCGTCCTTCATAATCATGGTGAAACATGATCGATTACTTTACTACCATAAGGCTCTTATTTCGCGAGTGTTGTGTGAGTGATATCGTGTGCATCTTATTTCGCGAGTGTTGTCTGCATTTATGGTTTTCCTAATATGCCAGCTACTACATGCGGGGTATCATTATTTTGTGGATAAGAATTGCCCCATATTCCTCACTATTTACTTCATTATGGAGATCAATGGTCAAAGAAGGATCAAAAACTTCACTGGTTTGGACGTTAAAAAGAGGATTTAAAAAAATATTTGTGCTAGCCCATGTGGACTGACTGAATGGACCCCAAAGGTCCATTTGCCATAGTTACACAAAGACTGAATTATCTGGGAAAAGTTATGAATAAACTGTCTAAAACTTTAGCGGGTCGGTTTGTAATTTATCTAGTTACAAAAGCCTAAATGTCAACCGCTTATCACCCTTCACAAAATATTGCTTTTCCCGATACAGAGCCGTATATTTTTGAGGAGTTCTCCCGGTAATTTACCATCAGTTCTACCTCACCATACGCGTTGTAACGAGCATAAAGTGCCCAACAATCATATTTAAGAAATCGAATCGCAACCCACGAGAGTAGTTCCGGCAGCCATCCATGGCCTGCATCATCAGCCATACCTCACCAAATGGTGCCTCTCAAGAGCAACTGCATGTTACTATAAAAAAATACCCAAATCGCCAAAGGTGTGCCTACACTATTTGAAGAGTTCCCTCGATTTCTTCATGACTCGATCATCAGGCCCTGACGTGATGACAATGGGACCAACCAGAAAGTATACCCTTTTGAACAAAAAAAGAATCTTCCAAATCGGTCCAGCCGTCCTCGAGCAATCGGGGAACATACATAAAAAGATTCTGAGGAACTGAGAACCTTCTTCCTTTTCTGAAGCCGGCGTTACGTTGCTAATCCTATGAACTGCCTAACTCGAATGACAGTTTTGTTCCACGTCAATCCAGTTCCATGGCACGATGCCCAGTTCTGCCACATACGTGTCAGTACCCAAGAAGCAAAATGTGGTCAAGTAATTGTCCTGGAACCACCATTTCATCAGGACTATAACGGAATAGTAAACGATTATAACCACGGAAAAGGGCCCAATTTATAGGCGTATATTATGTAATTAAATATCTATAGTAGACTTGTTGAACACCACTTCGATCAATAACGACCTTATAGTTAGACTGTGTAAAACTATTTGCTTCCGCGAAGCTAACTATTAGCGCTTAATGGAACCAAACACGACAATAATGTAAACAGTGAATCTCTTAAAAGCTCATACAAAAGTGTTGTGAACTGGTGAATACCTATCGCTGACATTTTTTTAATAAAAGTAAGTTATTGATCCATTTCTTATTATAAATAATATCTAAAATATTAAAAGTGTAGTTAACAGTCAAGATGTTACAATGTGTGTATAAATGTGCATGGCGCACGTATATTTTTGGTGAAGTATTATCAGATTTCATCAATTTTTTTACGCGCCTCCTGGAATTCGCGTTATCGATAAGTTGATTTTTAAAATAATATTTGGTTCAGTAAGATATACAATTAAAAGTTGCCATTTTCACAGTGTTGGTTTTCACAAATACATTAAAAAACCTTTATAGGTGTACTTTTCTTTAAAATGGTGATCATAAGAACCATTGCTTGGCCATATTGTTTAGAATCAGGGTTCCGTTAATGTTTCTATAACCTGTCTCATTTTAATGTTTTTGTTTAGGTGAAGAGGACGATGTTCCATCCAGAAGTGCAAACAGAGGTCGTCAGTGTAGTCATACATGACAATGGACCAGCTGCTTCAAAAGAGATATTTAAACTTAAGTAAATCTTAAATTAATTTAAATGTTAAAAGTTTTCTGTTTTGTAATTTATTGTTTTAGCTAATTATACAATTACCTACGTTTCAAGCTCGCCACGCCATGTGCCACAGAAATTTTTATGTAGTAATACTATCTACTACTCTCGGTAGTTGCTTAAATTATATTATAGGTATATAAAGCAAGAATACTCTGAGATTTTGTTTTGAAATTTAGATTCTAAATTTAGAACAAAAACATTAGTTTTTGTTGAATTGTTTAGTGTTATTACCACATAGACATTATAATTTTTAAATATAGTTAGTTTTGCATGACAGTCACCTATACGTAGTACGTACATACATACATTATTAATTTCCTATTCTTTGTTACGTGATTAACTTACCTATTTGAAATAGCTCTCTTAAGTAATTTATTTTTACTGCAATCCAAAGGATATGGAAAGACTTATTAGTCAACTACTATGTTAATAGAAAAACACCTGTCTATGCTTGTTTCCTGGATCTGGTGGATTACAGCAGGCTCTGGGCCAAAATTGGAGAGGTAGGGGCTCCCACTGAATTTATTAACATCTTGTCCTTTTGGTGGTAACCATCAGAAAAATTATGTAAAGTGGGGAGTCGGATGAGTATACACTTAAATGCGGTGTCAGACAGGGAGGCCTGTCCTCTCCAAGACTATTTATCTTGTATGTTAATCAGCTGATTGAGGGGCTCAGTAACACCCACGTTGGTTTTCATATGGATGAAGTCTGCGTTAACAACATCAGTTACGCTGACGATATGGTGTTATTGAGTCCGTCGCTCAGTGGATTGAGAAAACTACTCGGTATCTGTGAGTCATATGCGGAAGCTCATGGTATGAAGTACAACGAGAAGAAAAGTATGTTTATGGTTATTATAGGTAAGAATAAGTCTCCGGAACATGTACCTCCAGTCCGTTTAAACGGAGTACCTCTAAAACGTGTCTCTAAATTTAAGCCTAGCCTAGGACACATAGTAACTGAGACTGAGCGAGAGCGAAGGGCGTTGTCGGTTCGTGCAACATTGTGTGATTAGCCGTAAAAGTGACACTGTTCAGGGCCTGCTGCCAAAGCTATTGCACTAGCGCTCTATGGGCCAGCTATACGCAACGGACCTACAACGCTCTTCGCGTACAATATAACAATGCTTTCAGAATTCTGGTGGGAGTCCCACGTTTCTGTAGCGCTTCAGCTATGTTTGCTGACGCAAGAGTCGATGATTTTTATGCCATAATACGTATAAAAGCAGCATCTCTGATGTGTTGGATCCGGGGGAGAGAATTCTGAAGATGATGTCAGAAAGGCCGGAGTCTGCAGTGCTAGGGAGGCTTATTCGACTTCATGTAACGAGATGACGCAAATTTTTGTTTTTAAAAATATCATTGTTATTTTATTTTTTGACATTATTGGATTTTTATCGGAATTTATTTTATTTTATTTGTATGTGAATTATTATTATTCTTCTATTATTGTGAAAAATAACATGTTTAATAATATTATTTAAAACTATTTATGAAGTTTGACAATGACAGCCTTACGTACATCGAAAGGTTCTCTGTATGTTAAAGATTGGCCTGTGCGATAAAACTGCCCATTGTACACTAGTTTTACTTTTTGTTTTCATAGAAATATTGTATGACTAGCTTTCTGCCCGCGACTTCGTTCGCGTGGGAGGGTATTCCCGCGTAAAATCCCGATATCGTGGGAATTCCGGAATAAAAATCAGACTATGTGTTAAACCAGAATGTAAACTATCTACTTGCCAAATTTGGTTCAAATCCATTCAGTAGTTTTTGCGTGAAAGAGTAAACATTTTTATTAGGGATCCCTATTATTATTTTTTTTGAATATGTCATATAAGCCTATGTCACTCAGTGAAGATGCAGCTTTCTAATGGTGAAAGAATTTTTGAAATCAATCCAGTAGTTTTTGTATGAAAACGTTATATACATACAAAAACACAAATGTTTCCTTTTTATAATATTAGTTTAGATGTAAAATAAAGTATATGTGAATAAAAGATATCTAAGTTACCTATTTAAATAAGTAATTCAAGCACTGGTATGATTGTGAAATTGAAGACTGTTGAATAAGTATTATAACATAAGGAAAAAAGCCCAACTATTATGCAAAATTAAGGTAGCGAACCTATTTTAAGAGAGAACTTTAAATAATTTCAATTAAAATATTTGTAAGAAACATTTGCTTTTATTGATATCCTGTTATCGCTCAGTTTAGTTCTACATTTAACATGATCGGTAAGTACTTTAGCAGTATACTTTAAGAATAGGAGTTAATGAGAAAATCAAATCAAAAGAAAATTAAATCAACCGATCAGTCAAATAATAAGGCCAAAACAGTTGTTCTAAAACTTATATTATTCTGCTCGAATTCTCACATGCACTTTAATTTCTCTTTATAATTTAGTTGCTACTGTAAATCCATCTTAATGTGGAATCATTTCTGTCCCAAAAATGCATCCAAATCAGGCTTAATTCAAAATTACTGCTAAAGAATTTAACGTCGCATGTCTTATATTGTACGATAAAACACCGTTTTGTTCAGAATTATTCATATAAAAATTTTGTCTCAAAGTTTCGCTGGAACTAATGTGTACGGATCCTTCTCCTATATCTACGATACGTTCTTCGCCAAATACGAAGTTAGAAACCGACACTTGAATTATTTGGTTATGAACTTTTTGTTTGTAAGAACCTCTTCTTTTTAGTCGTTTACATTTATTCAGATCCACTTTTGAAAGAAAAGTAAATAGCACGACACGTCAGCAACAAATCAAAATGTGCGTACTGAGACTACTCGTATAACAGCATTTGCAAAACTATTATAAACCGATGTACTTATTCTTGTACAGGAAACCACGGATATAGTTTAGGATACTAAGTATATTATACCGAACCTTTACAATCGTGTTAAGATTATAATAGTATTGGTTTAAACCACTATAAAGCCGCTCCATTTAACTTATAATTGTTCTATAAAGTGAATTTATAAACCCTTATAAAACCAATTAATAAATACATATAGTTTCCAGTATGTTTAGTTCTGTGCATCACTCTTATTGCCGTATTTTACTTATAACGGTTCTGTAATGCTTCTTGTTAGTAGTTATAAGTAGGTATAGCTTACCAGTTTAACTACTCTTGAGTGCGTTTTCACCCTCATGATACTTTTATAGGTCACCTAAGCTTATATTGCACCCTTAATTTGTTTCTATAAGTAATTATAAGTTAATGTATAAGATCAGATATACTATTAAACCCAACTAACTCCATGGTTGCTATTATAAGCATGGCAGCCGATACTAGAACTGTTAAGAGATAATTATAAGTGCTGGAGGCCTATAACACCTGAACTATAGGATAATTTTGCTTCTTGGGTAGTAGCACGAGGGCATATGAAAAATCAAAAATATTTCACTTCACATAGGCTTACACAGGCATCTCCAGAACGTCAGAAGAACGTGTCTAACGGGCCGCCCCCATGGAGAAGAGCCTGAAAAAAAAGGCCTCTCTAAGTTGGAGATAAGAATCGATTGACTTGGGCATTTCCGACCTCCCTTTAAGGAGACGCCTCGCAGCACTCTAAACAGCCGAGACCTGCCACGCACCATACTTCAATCCACGGCGTATTGGTCACAACCCTTTCAGATAGACTCACGTCCGGCACGCTTTCAATCAACCAACAATGACGTTAACATGCCTGTGCGAAGGCCGCATTAGAAATAAGTCGAAATATGAAGACTAGGGCTTTCATCCCTGGAATCTCGGACTCGAAAACTTCGAAAGTCTCGACGATTTTTTAGTATTTTCGAGACTCGAGACTAACATTTTCACGGAAATAACGAGACTTTCGAGACTTCAGTAACATAAAAACTGTATTAAATAATTCATTAAACCAATATTAAATTTTTATTATGTGTTTGGCAATGGCAGCACGGTCGAGCGTAGAGTAAAGCTTAGGTAGTATTATCTGTGGAGGTTGAATAACCTTATTGACAAATAACCATTGAGGTAATATGTACTACGTACCTACTAGAGAAGCCATCACACATCACATCACTACTACGTTGCGTTCAAGTGCGGTCCAACGACTGCATTTCACTTAGATGCTTGTCAGATCTTGAGCGCATAAGTCAATATTTATTTTAAAGGAAAAAAACGTTCAAACGCATTAAATATGCCATCGTGTGTTTTACGTTATTGCACTAATAGTTCAGTTAATACGGCGAAGTGCAAAGGAATAACTTTTCATCGGTGAGTATAACTAGATATTCATTTTAAAATATAATTTGAAAAAATATATTTGGCAGATGCCATGTTTCATAGACTAAAAATTAAGATGTGACAATTTGTGTTGTAAGTGTAGGTAGAATAAGCTGACAATTTATTTTTATATCGGAAAATAATAATCCAAGACATATTTAGAAAAAACTGGCTGTGGTTGTTCAACGAAAAAAGATACAAACTGAAACATCAAAATAATTATTGCATATTGTAAGACATAAATTGTCTATATGCGTCAGCTTGTATCTAATAATCGTTCCAGATTGATTGTTATTATTACTGTTAATTGAATGTGCAGTTTCCTCGTGGTCCAAGTAGTAGGTATGTAATGTAACTCTCTTCCAATAAACAATAATAATAATAATAATAAGCTGGCAACACTAGCCGTCAAATCTAGTTTTGTTTTCTGCTCTTACAAATAAATTTGCAAAATATAGTGATAAGTTTTCCCATCCAAATTTCTCAATATTTACGAAAAGAGGACAGATTGAACCAAGATAAATAACATAAATCTAAAAAGCAACCGATAATAAAACGAAAATGAAGATAATATATAATCCATCGACAACTGTCAAGTGGTCTGTCAATGACACCAATCACTAAAAAATGCAAGAAATAACGATGTTAATAAACAAAACTTGATGATGCTTACTAGAGCAGCTTCGCGACGTGCACGCCCACCACCCCCGGACCCGTCGCTCAGCTCCGCCTCGCCACCGGATTTAGGATTACCAACGTCACCGGCGGCTGCATCCGCGTCGAGCTCGAGCGACGAGTATTTCTCTCCGCCGACGTCGCCAACACCTGTGCGTCGGCAGGGGAGAGGCCGGCCACCGAACAGCTTGGGGCTTAGGAGCCAACTGGCTCCGAGTCGGGTCCCCGCTGCCGGTGGTGTGCAGCGCATGAGATGGACTCAGTCCATAAACGAAAACGTCATGCGCGCATATTATGGATCTACAGAGGGGGGAACTAACCTCACTGCGTATCGTGTCAGGATGCTGTCTCTGTTTCAGGACCTAGAACCAGCTGTCAACGTCTCGGCCCAATGATTGTCGGATCAGGTGCGGGTCATCCAGCGTAGCCACAGGCTGGATGATGCAACACTTGATAGGCTGCGCTCAGAGGTACTGAGCAACCATATCATCTCGACCCCGACACATGCCGTGGTACAAGCGCCCGCTAGTGGCGCAATGATACCGCGGCTCAATAGTCATAATAATGAGCTAGATGATAGGGTTGTCACGGTAAGTAGCCAATGCAACGATCGACTGAGGAGCGCACTGGAGGATGCGCTTCGCGAGTATAGATCAGTTCCGCCTGAACTTAGACCCCGGTTACCACGGTTACCTATGCATAAAAAAAATAGGGCGTTGGTGTGTGCTTTGGATTCGCTGCTTGAGAACACTTTTGAGAGCTGCGAAAACCTTGTTGATACGCATTCAATCCTATATTGCGGGGCTGTTGCGGCGTGTCGCTTAGCTAACGTCAAATTTCCTAATAACGACGAAGCTATTCGACCAAAACCTGCTGTACCAGTCTGGCAGTATAGGATCGAGAGGCGTATCGATGAGGCCAGAGCACTCATCGGCAAACTATACTGCTTCAAGGAAGGCAATGCACGCCCACGTGTAATGCGTTTTGTACGGCGGGCTTTCTCGGGGACTGGAATCAGCCCTCGAGAATACGCACCCCACATTACGGAGCGCATTGACTTCCTTAAGCAGAAAATTTATGCATGGGCAAGCCGTATCCGACGGTTTAAGCGGCGGGTTGAACGGTACTCACAGAATCGCATGTTCCAGAGCGATGAGAGGTGGGTATACAGAGCTTGGGAGCGACCCAATCAAAATGTGACTGACGTGTGCCGCCCGGATGATACCGCCACGAATTTATTCTGGCGCAACATCTGGTCGGTACCCGTCTGTCATGTTGAGGGTGACTGGATGCGTGAAGTTGAACGCGTGTGTGAAGCTATACCACAAATGGATAAAATAATCATTAACACTTCTGATATAGCCAAAGCAGTTCATCCGTTACCAAACTGGAAGTCTCCAGGACCGGATGGACTGCACAACTTCTGGCTCAAATGGTATAGCAGCTCGCACGCGCTTTTGGCTTCTCAATTCCAGGCATCCTTAGAGACTGGGTCTCTACCAGAGTTTTTAACGACAGGCTGTACCCACCTGCTTCATAAGAGTGGTAGTCCCACGGAACCCAAAAACTATAGACCGATTACCTGTCTGTCTACGGTCTATAAGGTTCTTACGTCCATTCTGAGAGTGAAAATAAATATGCACATTGAGTGCAACTCAATTATGTCCGCTTCTCAGAATGGATGTAGGAAAGGGTCCCGTGGCACTAAGGAGCTACTCCTCATTGACATGGCCATTAGCCAACAGGCTCGTCGATCCCGAAAAGATTTATCGACATGCTGGATAGACTACAAAAAAGCCTTTGATTCTGTTCCTCATACCTGGCTCATCAAGGTGCTAGAGCTTTACAAAATACATCCAACTCTACGCACGTTCCTTGAGTCATGTATGAGGCAATGGAAGACGGTACTTTGCTATCCAGGATGTCGACCGATTCGAGGAAACGATGAGCCTATATGGATCAGACGGGGAATATTTCAGGGCGACAGTTTGAGTCCACTTTGGTTTTGCTTGGCCCTGAATCCTCTAAGTACAATGCTAGAGGAGTCAGGCCTGGGCTATCGGTTGAGAAGAGGAGGTCAAAGTATATCCCACCTCCTTTACATGGATGATTTGAAACTTTTTGCCCCCAACAACTTACAACTGATGGAACTACTGAAGGTAACTGAAACTTTCAGTAGCGCCATCAAGATGGAATTTGGTGTGGACAAATGTGCAATCATGCATGTAAAACGAGGAGAGATTATGGAATCTGAGGGAATTGAACTTTCAGATTCCATACACCTTAGATCTCTCTGCTTAACCGAAACTTATAAGTATTTGGGTATGTCGGAAGCTTTGGGCATTAATGTTGCTGACATGAAGCAATCGCTGAGGGAGCGCTTCTTTGGCCGCCTGACAAAGGTATTAAACAGCCTTTTGTCGGGAGGAAATAAAGTGCGCGCTTTCAACGGTTGGGTCATGCCGGTGTTGATGTATTCTTTCGGCATACTCAAATGGACTCAAACCGAACTGGACGCCCTGGATAGGAGGGTCCGTACACTGCTAACCGCAAATCGGATGCATCACCCACGATCATCGGTGATGAGACTGTACATCCCGCGGAAATGTGGAGGTCGAGGCTTTTTAAATGCCAAAACTCTCCACAACCGCGAGATTTGCAGTCTCAGGGAATACTTCCTTAAAGCCGATGTGGGTATGCACCGAGATGTGATTGCAGTGGACAAGGGACTCACCCCGCTGACCATGGCTAAAGAGAACTGGCACAAACCTGTTATACTTACTCCAGATGACCGCAAGGAGGTATGGAAAAGCAAGGAACTTCATGGTCGCTACTATCGGGCTCTTTATGGGTCCGATGTAGATTTGACAGCTTCCGTTGCCTGGCTACGCTTCGGGGATCTCTTCGGAGAAACTGAAGGTTTTGTCTGTGCAATTATGGACGAAGTTATCTTGACGAATAATTACCGGAGACATATTATGAAGGACGGGACGATTGACGTGTGTCGGGCATGCTATCGTCCTGGTCAGTCCATCAGACATATTGTCTCCGGTTGTTCACGTCTAGCTAACGGCGAGTACTTGCATAGACACAATCAAGTAGCCAGAATTATCCACCAGCAACTTGCTTTGAAATACAAACTTGTCGATTCTGAGGTACCGTATTACAAGTATGTGCCCGACCCAGTTCTCGAAAATGACCATGTCACGTTGTACTGGGATCGGTCTATCATCACTGATAGGACTATTGTTGCCAATAAGCCTGATATAGTGGTGATAGACCGATTAGTGCGCCGCGCAATGATAATCGATGTTACCATCCCACATGACGAGAATCTCGTGAAAGCTGAGAAAGAGAAACATATTAAGTATCTCGACTTAACTCATGAGGTTGTTGACATGTGGGATGTGGACTCGGCTGTCATTGTGCCGATTGTCATATCAGTCAATGGGCTGATAGCTAAAAGCTTCGACGACCATCTGTCGAAGGTGGCTTTGCACAGCTGGATAAAGGGCCTGATACAGAAGGCAGTTCTCCTCGATACAGCTCATATTGTGAGGAGGTTCCTTTCTCTGGAGACCTAACCACCGGTAGCTTGGACCCCGCTCCCGATACCAGTGGACTGCCATTTTTTATATTTTTAAATGTTTTTTTATTGTCACTTTTTTATAGAAAAATATTTAAAAATGTAATTTTTGAGAGGTATATGAAATAAAGGAAATAATAATCGTATAATACTATTTTTTATATTTTTAAATGTTTTTTTGTGTTTTATAGAAATATTTAAAAATGTAATTTATATAATAATAATCAATTTGGTGAATCAATCCGCCACATTATCTCTGGTTGTTCTCGTCTTGCAAATGGCGAGTACTTGCACAGGCACAACCTTGCAGCCAAGATAATTCATCAGCAACTTGCTCTGAAATATTCTCTTGTGGAATCGGAAGTACCATACTATAAGTATGTGCCCGACTCAGTTCTCGATAACGGCCATATCACATTATACTGGGATCGGTCCATCATCACAGACAGGACTATTGTAGCCAGTAAGCCTGATATAGTGGTGGTGGACTGAATCGAGAGGCGTGCCATGATTGTCAGCATAACCATCCCTCATGACGAGATCCTCGTGAAAGCTGAGAAAGATAAGCAAATCAAGTATCTTGACTTGGCACACGAGATTGTCGATATGTGGGATGTGAACTCGGCAATCATTGTACCGATAGTCATCTCAGCCAATGGCTTAATAGCCAAGAGCCTCGACCAACACCTCAGGAGGCTCTCGTTAGGCGGTTGGATCAAGGGCTTGCTTCAGAAATCGGTACTCCTGGACACGGCGCGTATCGTCAGGAGGTTCCTCTCTATGGAGCCCTGACTGCCGGTAGCTTGGACCCTGTTCCCGATACTGGTGGGCTACTATATTTTATATTTTTAAATGTTTTTTTTTATAGAGAATATTCAAAAATGTAATTTATATATATGTATTGAAAATAAAGAAAATAATAATCAATTTGAGACCGTGAGACTCTCGAGTATCATTTTATATGTCATTTTTTGTTGGTCTATGTGTCCTCCACCCATACGTATAGCACATTCGACGTTTAAAATTTTATATGTTTTTAGTACTAGTAATGTAACCGTGTTTCATTATATAAATATACAAAAACAAAAGTTTGTTTCATTTTAAGTACTTTTAGGTTAAATTCAATTAATAATAAAGTATGAAAAAAGAGTGAGAATGAAGATTGCTAGGTATAAAGCTATGTCACTTCTGTAGTCAGCAACTTAATCTATATAGGTGACATGTTATAGCAGAACGTTGAACGAAAAGCGTAAGCGCTATGTAAATCGCGGCGCTTCCGACCTTTTGGTCGTGAGAAAACTACACCTTAGAAGCGCTTTAGCGCTGCGTGTTTTTATTGTTTTGTTATACGACTAATTATTGTTTCAGCGCTGCAGCGAACTTAAGTGTAAACTCTTGCCAAAATTGAACATATTGTTACGCCAGTCGCTTAGTGAAGTGCGTCGGGAAACTTCGACATAAATCTGGAATGTTCGAGACTCTAACGCCATCTAGCGGCGAGTAGCAGGAATGAGCATATCTAGTCGAGACACTAACGCCATCTAGCGTCGAATAGCAGTACTATGTATTTCGAGTATTTTCTAGGCAGTATAAACAGTGAGTCGATTTTATAAGAATGTTCTCGGACTCATAGACTGGGGTATAAATAGAGCGCAAAGGGGCGCAGAGAGTCAGTCTTATTACGAGGCGAATACGAGATATAATCGAAGCTTTACCAGTGACTTTCAGTGCGATTTAAGTGTGATCTAAGTGTTAAGTGACAAGTGTTGTGGTGCGAATAATTGTGTTATTTTGTGCTTAATTAATTAAAGTGTTAATTTTGGTTTAATTGGCGTTAATTATTCTATCCCGAACCCCAGCTCGTAACAATGTGGTGTCAGAAGTGGGATAGAAAAATGCCGGTTTTACCGAAAGACGATATGGAAGGTGTAAGGACAAGAAATCAACGCCAGCAGGAGATCGACCAGAGGTGGTTTGAAGGCTCACCATCGCCAGCACCGGGTGGAAATCGGCAGACAATGGAGGCGTCTGCGAGTGCTTCCGGAGTTGCTCCAGTGACTACGTCTCCGGCTGCATTTGACATGGCTGCATTGATGGCTATGCTGCAGGAACAAGCCCGCCGCCAGGAAGAGCAGGCTGCTCGTCTTCAGGAAGAGCTAGCCCGCCGCCAGGAAGAACAGGCCCACCGCCAGGAAGAGCAGGCCCGCCGCCAGGAAGAGCAGGCCCGCCGCCAGGAAGAGCAGGCTGCTCGTCTGCGGGAAGAAGAAGCCCGCCACCGGGAAGAACAAGCCCGCCGCCAGGAAGAGCAGGCTGCTCGTCTCCACGAAGAGCTAGCCCGCCGCCAGGAAGAGGAAGCCCGCCACCGGGAAGAACAAGCCCGCCGCCAGGAAGAGCTGATGCTACTCACTAAGGAAATGAATGAGAATCTTTGCAAGGACCTTAGTGCTGTAAAGGAACGAGTGTACCAGCAAGAGGAACGGATTACTGAAGCTGAGAATCGTATCTCCGGAGCTGAGAACCGTATCTCCGGAGCTGAAAATCGTATCTCCGGAGCTGAGAATCGTATCTCCGGTGCTGAAATCGAGATCGCTGACAAGAAAAAAGCTCTGGGTGTACTGAAGTCTGGAGATTTGATTGCAGCTCCTGTAGTCGCTGCTCCTTCGGTGCGAGGCTTCAAGGTACCTCCGTTTGATGGAAGCTCTTCATGGTCGGCCTACAAGATCCAGTTTGAGGCCGTTGTCAAAGCGAACGGATGGAGCAAAGCGCAAGCTATGACGGCGCTTACACTGGGCCTTCGTGACCAGGCCCTAACCATTCTAGAGGCCCTCGGGAAGGAGGTCACCTACGAACAGTTGCTAGAGGCGTTAGAGTCTCGCTATGGTGACGCACATCTGGAACACGTATTCCGTGCTCAGTTGAAAGACCGGGTACAACGAAGTACTGAAAATCTACAGCAGTGGGCCCTCGAAATAGAAAAGCTGGTCCGAAAAGCTTACCAATCATCGCCTGCACTCATCGACGGTAATTTGGTCCAGGAGCTTGTCGATGGGATTCGTGACTTGGAAGTGAGGGCTGCTGTGAGACTCGGGCACTATGTGTCTCTGAAGGACGCTTTGGCCCATGCTCTGGAAGTGGAAGCCGTACGACAGGACCATCAAGCACACCGCATCAGGGAAGTGGTGTCATCACCTACCCATGGCATTCGACCAAGGTTTAGCCCTAGGTGCTACGAGTGCGGAGAAAAGGGCCATCTGAGATCCAGTTGCCTGAAGCGAAATAGTGAAAGGGAAGAGAGATATCAGAAACGAATAAATGCCAGGACCGCGGGGCGGGCGCTGGCTGGTTTTGAAAAAGCCCCAAGAATTTCGATCACACAAGCCCATGATGGAAACAGACTAATCATCAAAGGCGAAATCAATAGAACACCTTGCAAGCTGACGATAGATACTGGTGCTTCTCGTACAGTACTCAGCACTCAACTTGCAAATCGCTCTATTGGGGACTTCTTCCGGAACCACGAGAAAATCCAACTCATTTATTTATTTATTTATTTATTAAATGACACACCAACGACTTATTCACTAAATTGAATACATATAAAATTGTTACAAATAATAATACTGTAGTGAATTCATCACTTATAGGTGTGCACAGCACTTGTATAAGTAATTAAAAAAATATATATTAAGCAAATTGAGATCATGATTACATTAATTTAAATTACATTGAAAAGAGATAAAAAAATACATTCAAATTAATTAATTAAACATAACAATAGAATGTCAACCACTTAAATTAAAATACAATAAATACGTATCTCTCAGAACATAATGGCAATGAAAATTATAAACGATAATTTTTCTATTATACAAATTAAATTATTATCAATACAGATTAAAAGTAAAAATAAGCTAGGTAGGTCAAATTACAATACATCAAATTCAAAGGGCAAATTATACAAGTAGAATTAACAGGGTCATATTTAATTTAATAAACGTATTATGAAAATTAATTCTAAAATTAATCGTAAAATATATTAAACGCAGTCAGAGAGTCAAGCACTGAGAGCTTGGACATACCGTCTGAATTCATTCAGACTGTTCGAAAATATATCCAAGTTGTTGGTACGTGTGCTCAGTTTGTTGTAACTACTCAAAAACCGGTATAGAGGAGCGGAACGGCCAAGATTTGTTCTATTTTTAGGCATTTTAAATGTTTCCGTTTTAAAATTGGATCTGTAAGCGGTACGACGGGGCACGATTAGACTAATTTCTGAAACTAACTCCGGTACAATTGCCAAGTTATGGACAATCTTAAAAAGCAAAATTAAGTCCGAGCAGCTTCTTCGTTGTTCCAAGGAACTCATTTTAAAATGACAGAGTCTTTGAGAATATCCAGCTTCACGATCACAGTTCTCAGTTCTGTAGCGCAGATATCTCGTAAAATTTTTTTGGATACGCTCTATTCTGTCGATGTGGACACGGTAAGTTGGATTCCACACGGGAGATGCGTATTCCAGAATACTCCTCACCAGAGAGTTGTAGAGAACCTTAAGGGTTCTGGTTGACTGAAAGTCTTTGCAAGTCCTTTTCACGAAACCTGACATTTTATTTGCTTTAGCAACGATGTTGTCAAAATGACTTACAAAAGTAAGTTGGCTGTCAAGTTGGACTCCCAAATCACGAATGGTATCAACTCTCTGAAGAGTTATGCCATTTAAGTGATATGCTGATGGTTGAATAAGCTTGTTCCGTGTAAAGGTTATGTGATAGCACTTTTTGGCATTGAGAGTCATCATGTTACTGAGACACCACTCGTGAATTGCGTCCAAGTCTTCCTGGAGCAAGGCAATATCGGTACTTGAAACAATCTCTTTGTATATCTTTAGATCGTCCGCAAACATTGAGCATTTTGAGTGTTTTATTGAATGTATGATGTCGTTCACAAATACCAGAAAGAGAATAGGACCGAGATGAGATCCCTGTGGTACCCCAGAGATGGACTGATAAAGTGGTGATTGATAGCCTTTTGTAACTACTCTCTTGAGTAGACGTGACGTCTGAAAGGTATGATTTAAACCAGAGTAGCATTCGACCATGCATGCCACAGTTCTTAAGCTTTTGTATTAAGAGCGCATGGTTCACTTTGTCGAATGCACTGCTGAAGTCAGTGTAGATTGAGTCTACTTGTACACGGGAGTCCACAGATTTGCTCAGATCATTAATGTAGTGAACTAAGTTGGTGGTAGTAGATTTATTGGTACAAAAACCATGCTGTTGTGTAGCCAGTTGAGTTTTAAGTAGTGAAGTTAATACGGGACAAACTAAAGATTCGAACAGTTTCGAGAAAATTGAAAGGAGCGATATGGGTCGATAGTTTTTTACATCATCGACCTCCCCTTTTTTGAATACCGGTACGACGTGTGCTATTTTCCACTGCGTGGGGAACTTAGAAGACATAAGGGACTTGTTAAAGATTATTTTTAGGGGTAAAGATAAATATTTGGCACACTGTTTTATGAAATGTGGTGGCAAGCCATCGGGCCCTGGACCTTTACAAGTATTTAGTTTATTTAATTCTTTGAGTACGTCTCGCTCTGTGAAGTAATGGCTTCCCAATGCAAGCTGCGGGTAGCTTTTACACTTCGTTTGTGCAGCGAGAGTACCAGCTGGAGATACGAAAGTTGAAGAAAAGTGAGAAGCGAATAGTTTACTCACATCCTCTCCAGAAGTAGCCACGCTCTGGTTCCAATGCATCTCAGATGGAATGTCATTTGTCTTGACTTTTTTGGCCTTGACAAATGACCAAAATGCTTTTGGATTAAGTCTTATGTTCTTTTCAGTGTTATTGACGTACGTGTTATAACATTTTTTAATCATCACTTTAGAACGCTCCTCTAATAAACGGTATTCATATTTGTCCCTGGGATTCTTGTATTTTTTAAAACGAAGTCTTAGTTTTTCTTTTTCGTTGAGGAGTCTGATCAAAGATTTAGAAAACCAGATAGGGAATTTGTTATTGCGTGTAACATATTTAGGAACGCATTCATCTACTATTCTGTTCAAATGTGTGTATAGCGTGTCTACCATTAAGTCGACGTCCGTCAGATCCGACAACAAACGCGTCCAGTCGATGTTATTTAACCTCTCATTTGCGAGAGCGTAGTTTGCCTTCCAGAAGTTATGTTTGCAAGAACCCTTACTTTTTAATACTGCTGGTGAAATATTTTTGATGGTGATATCAAGAGGAGGGTGATGAACATCTATTAGTGAAATTGGGTTTTTGCATTCACACACAGACCCACCGTGGAAATTACATAAAATAAGGTCTAAAGTTCTGTTGTTACAGTTCCTAATGGCATTAATTTGCATAAAACTATTTGAAGACAAGAAATCTATTAATGAGTAGCCTAATCTACTCCCAAAGTTCTTAGGAATTGTACCCGTTGAGCTGGAGAGAATATTGTCCGTACACCAGTCGATGAAGCCGAGATTGAAGTCCCCAGCAATAATTACGTCTTCTCCAGTTGATTCCATCACCGTATTTACGTTGTCAAGAAATAGGTTGAATGGGACTTGTTGCACAGGTGGTGGCAGATAAACAGCACAGATGTATAGGTTACACGAGCCTTTCTTGCTATTAGTTTTGATCTTAACCCACAAGTCTTCGGCATCAGATTCCCATTTTGCTATACGCCTTGAGTCTATTGTCCTGTTAATGGCGATGAGTACACCTCCACCCTTTTTGTTGCCAAGAGGAGTAGACACTCTGTCTCTACGATAAATTATGTATCGGGAGTCAAATATTTCACCGTCATTCACACTGTCATCAAGCCACGTCTCTGTACCAATTATAATATCGTAGTTGTTAAGTTGTACATTCATACTGAGATTATGCAATTTGGTTTTAAGACCTCTGAAGTTCTGATAGTAGATGGTGAAAACAACAACTAGATCACGGTCTTATGCGACTTTGGTCCCTTTATAACAAGGAAATAGCTTCTAGGCTTTTTAAATGTTTAGCTTGCTGCCCATCTTCCTTTCTTATTAAGATTTTACCATCTCGGACCCAAACATATTTGTATCCCTTTTCTCTCGCGGCTTTTCTGGCAGCCGCATGAATTTTTTTGTTCAGGGGTGACAGGTGCTCCGATACGAAGACAGGCTTAGCTACGTTGCCGTACCCAAGGTGTTGCGAGTTAAGTTTTTTTTCCGGACGGGCCTTATTAAAATTCATCACTGAGGTTAAGATGGTGTCCCTCAGTAGCATGCTACGCAGTTTGACAATTACTGCTCTGGGGTTATTGTTTTCTGGGTCTAGTTTCCTTACCCGTACTACGGATAGAATGTCATCTTCTTTAATGGAACAAGAAATTACATTCCCAATCTGCTGCACAGTCTTAACAAGATTCTCTGCTTTGTTCTCCGGTATGCCGTTAATTTCTAGGTTTTGTTGACGCGCATGTTGTTCAACCAAGTTTACTCTTGATGAGAGTTCCGAGACTGTATTCCTGAGACAATCATTTTCTTTGTGAAGGTTATTATTGCAACTCTTACAGGTTTCGAGTTCGGCCTTCATCCGGTCAAACTCTTCACTCATAAACTCGACCGACTGCTTCAATTCACGAAACAATGATTTTATATCACCCAGTTCGTTAGTGAAGCTTGCTTTGATGTTGGCTGATATCTCCGATGACAGGACACTCCGTATTTCTTGACGAATACAGTCGATAAGCTCATTTTTCGAACATTGAAATCCTGTATCGGGTGAGCTATCTGTGCGTGGGCGTTTCTGTCTAACACATATATTTGACGATTCAGGAGTACCAACAGCAACTATGTTAGGTTCAGAGTGCGCCTGAGTTATGTTACTCCCACTGATTTCTTTAGGCGGAGTACGCGCTGTTCGTGGCATCTTATTTTCTTTAATATAAGACCACAAAAAAAGACAGCAAAAAAGTACGTTTGCTGGATCGGTACTCCGGTCTACAACCACCACAGTAAAATTGTGAGGAAAAAAAAAATATCGATTCTTAGTTTAGTCGATTTTACTAATTTACGAAACGCCCAGTGTCCAAAGCCAAGAAAAAACAATCAGTTGCGTTTCCGAACGAAAGATATTGTGTCAGAAATTGCAGAATGCGATTGGTAGATAAACTTCTCGTGACTCAGCTGCTGTTTGTTTACATGTGTTTGAAAAAAAAAACTCATGACAGCAACCGGCCAGCACATACCCGTCCGAGGCGAGAAGAAGGTGGAGATGAAACTGGGAGAAAGGACTTTTTGGCATAGAGTCATCGTGGCCGACATAGTGGATGATTGCATCCTAGGTTTGGATTTCATGAGAGACCATCATTGTGAGATCGACATTAACCAAGGAATATTAAAATGTGGCACAGAAGAAATCTGTATGGAAGGTGGATCATCAGGAAAAGTCTACTGCCTGAAGAAAATTACCCTTCGTCCTAGATCGGAAACCATTGTGCCAGTAAGTTTATCACAAAATTTGGGACAAAAGCATCGGTGCTTGTTTATTGAAAGAACGGATAATGATCATCCATGGATAATGCCACGCACTCTGGTGAGGCCCACAACTACTTTAGTAGTGAGGATTTTGAACCCAAGTAATGAAGAACACATAATTAAAAAGGGAACATTGATGGGCACCTGTGAGGAAGTTGCCTGGATACGCCGGTGCCAAGAAATATCCAGTAGCAATAAACTTAATAGCACATTTAATGTGTCGTCTCTTCTAGAAGGTTGTCACAAGGATCTGAAGAGGAAGTTGCATTGGCTAAGAAAGTGTTATTTCGGTACGCAGATATTTTCTCTTCCAGTGATGCTGATATTGGAAGGACCGGACTGGTTCAGCACACGATAAATACTGGTAACGAATTACCAATCCGTCAGCGGCCAAGAAGATTGCCAGTTGCACGAGAGAAAGAGGTAGAGGCCATGATTGAAGGGATGGTAAGGGATGGTGTGATAGAACCTTCATCCAGTCCATGGTGTTCTCCCGTAGTGCTAGTCAAGAAGAAGGACGGCAACTTACGTTTTTGTGTCGATTATCGGAGGTTAAACGATGCAACAAAGAAGGACAGTTATCCACTACCAAGAATTGACGACACTTTAGACACGCTGACAGGAATGAAGTGGTTTACAACCCTAGATTTGAAAAGTGGCTACTGGCAAGTGGAACTAGATCCTAAGGATAAGGAAAAGACAGCATTTTCTACGGGAAAAGGTCTATGGCAATTCAAAGTAATGCCATTTGGTTTGTGCAATGCGCCAGCAACTTTTGAAAGGCTAATGGAGCTGGTACTCACTGGGCTTATTGGAGACGCCTGTCTGGTATATTTAGATGACATTATTATTGTCGGGCGCTCATTTCAAGATCATCTTAAGAACCTGGAACGTGTGCTAGCAAAAATCCGTGCAGCCAATCTGAAGATAAGTCCTAAAAAGTGCTCATTTTTTAAACGACAAGTGACTTTCCTGGGCCATGTAGTTTCGCAAGAAGGTGTGCAAACTGATCCGGACAAAATAATCGCTGTTAAGGATTGGCCAGTACCAAAAGACAAGACACAGGTCAGAGCGTTTTTAGGGTTGTGCTCATATTACCGCCGGTTTGTGAAAAATTTCGCTGATATTGCTAAGCCATTACACAAGCTTACTGAAGAGAAGCGAACATTCTGCTGGAGAGAAGACTGCGACGCCGCTTTCCGCGAATTGAAGAAGCGTCTGTGCGATACACCTATTCTTGGATTTCCTGACACTGAGAATGAGTTTATCGTAGACACAGATGCAAGTAATACTGGAATTGGTGGCGTGTTATCACAGCGAAAAGGAGATAAAGAGGTTGTAATAGCCTACTTCAGTAAAGCTTTATCAAAACCAGAAAGAAATTATTGTGTCACGAGAAGGGAGCTACTAGCAGTAGTAAAAACATTGCAGCATTTCAGTAAATATCTGCTTGGTCGAAAATTTTATCTGCGGACCGACCATGCTGCATTAAAGTGGCTTTTGCAATTCAAGAACCCTGAAGGGCAAGTTGCAAGGTGGATTGAACAACTGCAAGAGTTCCACTATGAAACTGAGCACCGTAATGGAAGATCTCACGGCAACGCGGACGCGCTATCAAGAAGACCTTGCCCTGAAGAATGTAAGCACTGTGTTAGGCAAGAAGAAAAAGAAATAGTACCCGTCAAGATGCTGAGAACAGACCTGAGCAATGAGTGGAAAGAAGCGCTACAGCGTGCGCAGCAGGATGACTTAGACGTCAAACCCATTCTTGAATGGAAGAAAGCCGCTGCTCCAAAGCCTAGTTGGCATGACGTCGCTGGAATGAGTACCACAACAAAAAGTTATTGGGCACAGTGGGACAGTTTAGTGATCCACGAGGGAGTATTGTGCCGCAAATGGGAAAATGCTCGAGGAGACCATTGTCACCTACAAATGGTCGTACCAAAGGCGAAGATACCTGAAGTTCTACAGCTTTACCACGACGGATGTTCAGGAGGTCATATGGGAGTAAAACGGACTCTGTTAAAAATACGAGAGAGGTTTTACTGGAACCACTGCCGAGACGACGTAGAAGACTGGTGCCGCAAATGCACTAGTTGTGCAGCAGTTAAGGGACCTCAAACACGCAGTAGAGGAGCTTTAAAGATCTATAATGTGGGAGCCCCATGGGAACGGATAGCGCTGGATGTTGCGGGACCATTTCCTGAGAGCGAGAGTGGGAACAGGTACTTTATGGTCGTAATGGATTATTTCACAAAGTGGCCAGAAATTTTTGCCATTCCTAATCAGGAAGCTACCACAGTGGCAGATAAATTGGTTAACGAAGTATTTTGTCGCTACGGAGTACCCTTGGAAATTCACAGTGATCAAGGAAGGAATTTTGAGTCACAGGTATTTCAGGAGACATGTCGAGTAATGGGTACTCATAAAACCAGGACCACTTCGTATCACCCACAATCTGATGGAATGGTGGAACGTTTTAACCAGACATTGGAGAGATATCTGGCTAAAGTTGTGGAAAGCAGGCAAAAGGATTGGGACAAACACATTCAGCCGTTCCTTCTGTCATACCGAAGTGCAGTTCATGAGAGTACAGCTGTTACACCTGCTTTCATGAACTTCGGACGAGAGCTTAGGTTGCCTGCAGATCTAATCACTGGAATACCGCCGGATGCACCTTGTAGTGTAACAGACTACGCGAGTGAATTGCGAAACAGAATGAACGACATATACGAGCATGTCAGACAATCCGGTCAACAAATGTCTCAGAAGGTGAAGACTCGTTACGACCGAAAGATGAACAATCAAGGATTTGATGAAGGCTCATTCGTCTGGTTGCATAACCCGGTGCGCAGCAAAGGAAAGTCACCGAAATTACAGGCAAAATGGGATGGACCATCTCGCGTTGTGACTAAGATTAATGACGTCACTTATCGGATCCAGAAAGGTCCACGAGCTGCGCCAAAGATTGTTCATGTTGATCGACTGGCGCGTTACTACGGGTCTAATGATGCTCGGGTCGAGCATGTCTTAGGAGGGGGCAGTGTTACGCCAGTCGCTTAGTGAAATGCGTCGGGAAACTTCGACATAAATCTGGAATGTTCGAGACTCTAACGCCATCTAGCGGCGAGTAGCAGGAATGAGCATATCTAGTCGAGACACTAACGCCATCTAGCGTCGAATAGCAGTACTATGTATTTCGAGTATTTTCTAGGCAGTATAAACAGTGAGTCGATTTTATAAGAATGTTCTCGGACTCATAGACTGGGGTATAAATAGAGCGCAAAGGGGCGCAGAGAGTCAGTCTTATTACGAGGCGAATACGAGATATAATCGAAGCTTTACCAGTGACTTTCAGTGCGATTTAAGTGTGATCTAAGTGTTAAGTGACAAGTGTTGTGGTGCGAATAATTGTGTTATTTTGTGCTTAATTAATTAAAGTGTTAATTTTGGTTTAATTGGCGTTAATTATTCTATCCCGAACCCCAGCTCGTAACAATATCCTTTGCTTAGGATAGCTCCTCTAGTACGTAGTACATATTACCTCAATGCAAATAACACAGATTTTGTCTACATATTATACATGTAAATTGCTGTGCCCGAAAGGGTCCATGTGAACTATTACCTACATATATTAAGATCTTGTTAACACATAATATGATTGCAATAAAGATTGAATTATGGAACTATTCTGATTAAATTGAAATGGGGTTCGAACTCTTTTGTATGAAGACTGGCATGTCGGCCCACCGCCATTTTGTTTTTTTTTTTAGAAATCGCGGCGCATGCTGAAAGCGCTATGTGTCTAACAAAAAATATCAGTAACATAAATAGTACCCCAAAATGTCACATTACCGAGATATTTGAAGGTCAATTACGTGTCTATAAGCATCAGATTGTATCCAAATAATCGTTCCCAGGTTGATTATGATTATTAATGTTTACAGAAAGAGAGTAGGTACATTACACGCTACTAGGAGCACGAGAATACTACTACAAATAATTATTTATCCACCAAATCGCATCGCAATGAAACGCAGTCGACATGTCACTATCGTGTGGCGGATTATGTGACATGTTACTCAGCTTGAAAACGTTTTTCAGCAGTAGTTAAACAAAAGGCAAAAGGTATGTCATTGACGTTAACATTTATTTATAACTGTAAGTACAATATCAAAAATAAGTGAATATTAATACTAAGATGTGACATTTTAAAAGATTTATAATATATCTAACACATATCATAAATACTACTATACTACATAATCCATAAATTCAGCAGGAGGTTGGGTAGGGGTTCTTGATGCCGAGCCTAATCCATGTACCAAAGAAAGACATGTACCAAAACACTTTTTGTTCATTTTATAATACGGTGGGATAAAAGACAGCCAACACGCGCGTGTGTTATTCTTTGAAATGCGTTTTATTACGATGCAATGCGATTTAGTAGGCAAATAATTAATTATAGTAGCGGTTTTTTCGTACTGCTAGACTAATAAGCCAAACAATAATAAGCGTATGGACGCGTAATGAGTCTATTTTTAATGATTTTCGTTGAAGTTATATGTCGATGTTTACCTTCAAACGTTTACGTCACACTTTGGGGTATCGTGTTACTGGACATTTTTTGTTCCTCTAGCCATGCACTAGTCTAGCACTTTCAACATGCGCCGCGATTAAAAAAATAAAAACAAAATGGTGACGTCGATACGCCAGATAGGTTCTATCCCCTTTCATTGTGAAAGCGCGAAGTGGTACTAAGTATTATCCCTCTAGCGTTCAGGCAGAAAGAGCTTTTTCTAATGCGGGTTACTTTTGTAACAAAATTAGGATTAAATGCCCTTTGTTTTTTACGTGCCCACTACAAAAATTAAAAAAAAAACTATATCTTTTTTTTAATTTGCGCTTGTTTATGAAAGTAACTACTTGATTAAAATATATTGATTTGACTCTCTAATTGCATAGCTTTTAAATAAGAAACCTAGTTTTGAAATAGTCTCAAAAGTCTCGTTTTTCCCGGGAATTTCGAGACCACACCTAGTCTCGCTTTTTTTTATCCCGGGACTCAGTAATGCATCGAGACTGAAAGCCCTAGTGACTAGTGCAGTTCGAGATCTTTTGTTTATTTATCTCACGGAGTGCGTAGGAGAATGTAGATAATTTAGATCTTAATTTAATATTAATATGAGACTTCCAATTTATTTATATTCATGTCAATGTCTATATCAACTACTTCCAACTTCGAGTTTTTGAAGCTGTAATTAACATTTATAGGTATTTTTGTCGGGGGTGAAAAGTCATTATTTTTGTTTTATTGAAATTATTTTTTTTAAAATTATGTTGTGTCATCCAGTTTGTTGTAGTATTATTAGTTTCATCCGGTATGTTTATTTGCGAATGTGAATATTGATCAGCATAGCTTGTAGAAATTATATCCTTTTTCTGGTAATTAGAATTATTGTTTTGTTGATAGTTATGGTTGTTATTTTACACGTTGATTTGTTTGCCGTCTATGTATAGTTTATTGTTTCTAATGATAGCATGGAGGTCGTTTCTTCTGGCCTGAATAAGTTCATTTCGCATTTGTGCTCCTTTCGTGCTTTTACATCTAAAAATTCGGATATAAATAGTCCCGTTCCTAAAAATACATACTGTTACGTAGTCATCCTTTTACTTTGATACAAATCGATGACTAAAGGCCGGTTCTTTTCGCACTTCCTTCCTACTCTGTACTTGTTTTCGATGTACTGACTGCTCAATGTTCACAATATCGGGAAACAATTGTATAAGGCAGTTGTGAAGATCGCTTTCAGGCTCTGTAATAATCCGCAAGTCCATATAGCACAAGTTTTTTATGGTTTATTTCAGGAATGCTTGGGGTTTGGGGTATTTGCACTGATATCTCCTTTATTTCTTTTTTAACACGTTCTCTGCCGCGTAGGTCATCGGTGACCTCACCTGAACTAGATCGAGACACCGCGTAGGGCATCAGTGACCTCAAGGTAGACCTAAGTTTGAAACTGATTTGTGAGCCGTAGGCCATATTTACCGAACATTTCTCTATAGCAGATGATCGGAATGGCGCTGTAGACCTTCAGTTTGGTTTCGAGTACCTAATCGTAAATTTGTTGAAAATGTGGGTGAAATTGCAAAGCAATTAAGAAAAAACAAAGGCATCATTATGAATCGTGTTCATTTCTAATAACTATTGAACAGTTAGCTACTACATTATTTAAAAAAGAACCTTTACAAATAACGGTGAGATTTATTGAAGCATCGCAGGTAATAATATCGACGCTGGAAAGGAAAAATTATCCAAGCGACATTTTTAGCCATTTTGAGTTATATACATTGTTGGAATCGCCTGATTTTTCTGCGTCGTTTGGTCTTACTCATGTCCTTCTACGACGACTTTTGATGTCGCTTCGACATTTTGAAGTTCGCGAGAGTTCACTTTTTTTTCCTTACTAAACGACAAAATTTTCGAGCACTTTTGAAAATTTGGTGGTTGTCGTAATTGTGAAATGCTAAATTTGCCTTAGGTCAAGTTTGACATTTCTGTTCGTACGGTAATTACTCCACTTAGTTAATTTTGCTAGTATCTGGCAATATAGTGTTAGGCGCATAGTATATTTTTTCCTCAGAAAGGACTTGTTTTTTTATCACTTAGGTAATTTTTACTTATTTGGTTTTTTTTTACTACATGGCGTTTAGTTGAAAGGGGTGCAAATGAAATCGCAAGTATTCTCCACAGTTACATAAAATCTGTGGATGAAAGAGAAAATATAAAACACCTTCTTCTATACTGCGACTGTTACCCTGGGCAGAATAGAAATCGCACTGTCCTAGCCATGATACATTCTACTTTGCAGGAGTGTAATAATCTTCAGGCGATACAAATTAATTATTTACTGACACACATAATTATATGCCTGTTGAAAGTGTACACGCCGTTATAGAGAACAACCTTAAAAAAACTATAATTCATGCGCCTTCGCAATGGTACACTGTATTTGCTACGGCAAGAAAAAAACCTTTTCCGTATCCACCCGGTCATAAAGATATTTATAAGAAAAATGTGTATAATATGTGTATTCTGATTTATAATAACCTCCCAAACGAATTGAAATTGTTACAGGGTAATGTATTTAAAACAAAATTGACAGAGTGGCTACAAAAAAACTGTTTTTATAGTATTAGGAAATTTATGGAATTTGGAAATAAAAGTGAATAATTTAATTAGTAAAACAATGTTGACGATAAAATTGTATGTAATAATGATATTAATCGAATTTATGAAAACTGTGTATGATAATAATAATTTAATTGCATGTAGTAATAATAATTTAATGACATAAATATAAATAATTTGCACGCTTGCTTGCAGGCAGAATACAGTGAATTTTAGGATATAAGATCTTTCCTTATAAACAATGTATTTCTTGCAAATAAACATTTTGATTTGATTTGATTTTGATTTGAAGTTTTTATTTAGAAAATTTTAGGAAAAAAATTATATTAAATTAATATTTAGGTTGCTTTGCCTCAACTTCCACATGTTTTTTTTTTATTTTGGTAAGGCAACTTTTACTCTGATATAAATTCTAAAAAAAATATATATATAACATTTTTACCGTACCTTCCTTAATCAAAGCTTGTCGGTTAGTCAATGTTTCCCGTTTCTACTTTTAGGGAAAATTTTACTAAGCGACACTAACTTTAAAACTAAGCATTATTTTTAATAGTTACGTATACTATAATGTAGATAAAAAAATATCCAAATAAATTTCTAAGAATTTGGCTTTTTGTACCATTACAAGAATTTACACGATTTTTTTTCTGAACATTCAAACTTTAAACAGCTCTACTGTAAAGTTAGTCTGATGTCGCTTGGATAATTTTTCCTTTCCAGCGTCGATATGTTGTACTAGGACAGTTCTTACACTATGTAACTACTTTTTAACCGACTTCTAAAAAAGGAGGAGGTTCTCAATTCGGATGTTTGTTTGTTTTTTTTATGTTTGTTCGGGCATAGCTCCGTCGCTTGCCAACCGAATTGAAAAGTTCTTTTTTGTTGAAAAGTGTATACTTCCCAAATGGTCCCATGAAAATTTTATCGAAATCGGACAAGCTGTTTCTGAAAAATCAACAAAAGTCAAAAAAAAAATTTACGTTGATGATCTTTTCGTTTACTCTGTATTGCGTTTTTTGTTCGCGCATAACTCCGTCACTTACGAACCGATTTGGAAAATTCACTGACTCACTAAAAAGCGCGAAAATAAAAACTTTTTTGCAAAAAATAAAACCGACTTCCATATCAAAACGCCTTCCGAAATTAAAATTATTTTTGGCCTACAAAGCCAAAAATAATTTTAATTTCGGAAGGCGGAGTGAAAAAAAAAAAGAAAATACAAAACCAATAACACCGACTACCGAAATTAAAATTATTTTTGGCTTTGTAGTGTTTTGATATGGACGTCGGTTTTATTTTTTGCAAAAAAGTTTTTTAGTTTTATTTCGAGCGACTTTTGACCCATGTGTTTTAACATTTTCTTTGTAGCAACCGACGCAGAAACGTCTCAATATAGCAACAGGTCCTTCTCTTTTCAGCAATTCTTGTTTCATTATTTTAGGTCTCTCCTGGTGCGGTTCACAATTTTCTTTATCGACTCCTGAATCCACAAGATACTCGACTAACTGTCGCCTGAATTGCACTATACCCTGATTAGTGTTTTTGTTCTCTTTATACATAATCCAAGCATTCACCAGCGCTGTGTTTAAAATAAACTCAATGGCCAGCTTTTTGTACCACTTCACAGTTTTTCTGAGTGGTGATGAATATGAAGTCATTTGATCACTCATATCGACTGAACTTTTTGCTTCATTGTAGGCAAGTATAATTTTTGGTTTTTTAATAGCTCTACCTTTCTTTAGAACCGTTCGTTTGCCATTTCAGTGTTTCGTCGAAAGCACTAAGACGTCGCGCTTATCCTTCCATTTGAGAACAGTTATAGCCCGTTGATTCTCCATAGCTATGGATTCGCCTTTTTCCAGTTTGGCGTCGACTACTGCCATTGGCAAACCCCTTCTATTCTTTCTAATTGTTCCAATTAGGTGGAAGTCGTGGTTCAGTAGTTGATTTGCCAAGTCCAAATTGGTATACCAATTGTCGGTGGCAATTGTATGACCCAAATTTAATATGTCATCACAGAGAGACATTACAACATTTGTAGGTGGTGTTAACCATTTCATCATTTTTACCAGCATATAGTTGTAACAGAAAAATTGCGTATCTCACTAAAAATACTAGATTCTAGTGCTTCAATATGTTGTAAGTCTTCTTGAGAAATATCTAAGTCAAAGTCTAGATCGGATATATCCATTTCAGTAAATAAAAATGTTCACAGACACAAACTCAACCGTACGGCGCAAGCGTTTACGGACGACTGAGGTGTGGGGGTGACCGGAGGCGTGCCCAACCCGGCGCCTCCATAACGAATATTCACTTTTAAGTATTACAGCGCCGCGTAGGTCAATTATGACCTCACGAAGTTTTTTTGAAATATCTACGGAATCCAGTTGCAGATCAAAACACTTCATATATAAAAATGTATATTTTGACCTAACGCTTATATTTCCACCAAAAAGTTTTTTGTGTTTTTTATCTTTTATACTACCGGCAGAGAACGTGTTAAGTTTTCATTTTCATTATGTAGTTCTTCTAATTTAATATACTTTCTATTTCCGTTTTTCTGGCATTGTTCTCCACAGTTAGAAAATTTGTTTTACTACTGAAATCCCGCCTTAATTCAGTAATAGCTTTCTTTATTTCCGTTTCTATTGTACTACGTATTATGGATACATTGTAAAATTGATATTTTGATTTGAAAAGAGTTATTGTGGAGTTTCTTGCCGGTTCTTCTGCCGGTGCCCTAACTGCTGACGTTTTGTAAGTGTCCATGTAGGCCTAAGTGAAATAAAACATTTTGAGTTTGAGTTGAGTATTTTATAATAATATCTGTATCTTTATTGAATATGTTTATTCTTATGCCGTCAGCGCATAGTTAATTCTGTAAATAAATGTCTGTGTAATAGAACAACGAATATCTAAAAGAAACATCGTTTTTTTAGATATCCTCTGTTTCAAAATCAAGAGGTACAGTAATCACTTGTTACTATCGGTTAACTTCTGGCGGAGTACATTGTATTGTATATCCTCAATAAAACTCACTGATTACAATGTAAACTGTAATGGTACAGAATACTGTTCGTTATCAATTAATAAATTAATTACAAAATAACCCTCTTTTGCTTATGGAATAAAACCCATTCTTTGTTTTCCTACGCTGCTCATACAATCATAATAATTTAATGTGTATTGTAAAAAAAAACCGCTAAATTGAAGGTCAATTAAAGTAGTGGATTTTTACAATCACATTAATTTCAAGTAGAAAATACAAGATAATAAAACACTGCACACAAATACACGCACGCACAAATATACACACATGCACATAAATATGCGTATAGTTCGATGAACAACTACCAGGGCGGCGCTGCGGTCGCGCGATTTAAACTTTAACGTGATGTTAGCTCTCTATGTCCCTATCTACCTATATGTCGCAGTAAGATAGATACAGCCGTAATATGGTTATATCCCTAGGGATATAATTATATACCGGAACATAGTTATACGAAAGCGATTCATTACTATCTTACGGTCGCAATCTAGTAATATGCTTATCTACTAAACTAATCTAGTTAAATACACACATCAAAAGTGTCTAGGGATCAAGCATTTTTATGCGGATTTCTTGAGATTGAGATGTGGCTTTGTAATAAATTTATGATTTTATAAATTTATATGGATCCTTTTTGGTGCATTTCATAATTTGAAACAGGAACTGTTAATCAAATTCGAGTAAAAGATGAAAATCAGCTGTCAATATTTTCCCTATAAAAACATACAACGCATTGAAGACATTATTAGTGCTACTGTTTCCCTACTACTGATTAAAACCAACGTTATTATGGAGCGGCGACGTCATTTAAGCAGGGAAGAAATGCTCAGAGCCGTGGGAATGATAGAAGCTGGTTCCCGGCAACGTACTGTGGCTTTAGCTCTGAATACAAGTCAGAGTGTTATCAGTCGACTTTGGACACGTTACCGAAGCACTGGTACCGTGGCTGAGCGCCATGGAGGACGGTATCGCTGCACCACACGGAGACAAGACCGATACATTCAAATCTTAACTCGAAGAGCTCCAACAATAACCGCCATGATGTTAGCCGTGAGGCTTCATCACTCTTCAGGGAACTTAATTAGCGACCAAACAGTCAGAAACCGCTTGCATGAAGTGAACCTTCATTCCCGAAGACCGCTACGGGTACCACCTATAGCAATGCACAATCGTAGGATTCGATATCAATGGGCTCTTGAACACAGAAATTGGGCAGAAGAACAATGGCGTTTCGTGTGCTTTTCTGATGAGTCTCGTTTTGGTATGAGACCGGATACAAGACGTATACGACACTGGAGAACCCCTGGTCGCCAACAGTGATTAAAATCCTGCCAGGAAGTCCATCCTTATAGTGGTGGAACCATCATGGTATGGGCGGGTATTTGGATCGGCGGAAGAACTGAGTTGATTTGGATCAGAGGCAACCTCAACGCTCAAATTTATGCTGAGACGATTGTATCTGACGTCATCGTTCCTCTACAAGTGCAAATCGGTCCCTTATTTCAGTTAATGCATGATAATGCACGACCGCACACCGCAAGAGTTGTAAGACAGACTCTCGCCGCAGCTAACATCAATGTCCTGCTCTGGCCTGCTCAGTCGCCAGACTTGAACCCGATTGAGCATGCATGGGATATGCTACAGAGAAGAGCTCTGACGAATATGGAGGGTATCCAGTCGCAAGAAGACCTTTTTTTGTTGTTGCAACGAACATGGGCGGCCATTCCACAGCGTGATTTGGATGAACTCATTTTGAGTATGCCAAACCGATGTTCTTGTGTTGTTAGTGTTCGCGGTAGAAACACGGATTATTAATTGTTTAAGTTACCCAATAAAATTTTAAAGAAAACTGTTATTTCAGTCTTTTTTTCGAACTTTAATGTTAGTGGTTCAAATGTCAAAAATCCCTTTATTAGGAAAATGGCAAATTTCTTTATTAATGCAAAGGTGACTTGGTTTATCGTTACTGTGACAAACGAAAACACTTTATTTGATGAATCCTTAAAGAAAATTTTAATTAATATCAATCAGGAGAAAAGTTATTGCAAAAATATATGTTGATCCCTAGACACTTTTGATGTGTGTAGTTATAAATCTACCACAAAATCAAATAAAACAATATATTGGTTTTTATTTTTATTACAAAATCAACTTTTTGCAACTTGCAATTAGTTACAATACTTTTTAGCAATAATACGTAGTTGGCAGTGATTTTATGGTGTTTACGCAAAATCGACTGAGCCCCGCATCGCGGGGCTCCTATTTCTGAGTGGTTTAAAAAAAAAATAACCACGAAGGCTAAGGCGGGAGCGAAGGCGGAACCTAACCTATCCGAGTCGGGGTACTCTTGTTAACCTCCGCCGCACCCCCGCACTACACTCCTACAATTATTTCACTAAACTTAATCCAGTAATATAATTATAACACTAAACTTGAATGGTATTATAATTATATTCCTAGTAAGATAGTAATGAATCGCTTCCGTTTATCTATGTTACGGTATATAATTATATCCCTAGGGATATAACCATATCACGGCTATATCTATCTTACTGCGACATATATATTGTACTCTTTGCTGGAAACTACGTCAATTTTGAACTCACAAAAGGAATACACATAAAATATACGGCAGAAAAAAACGATGACGGTGAGGATATTCCAGATATAATATTCGGAGAGACTATGTAAACTAAGTTACCTTGGAAATTTTCATAATAATTTAGACACATTTAGTTTTATTGTTGATCGAAAGATTTTACTTGAGTAATAATAAAGATTTTTTGGAATACAACACAAAGTGATGTTTTATTTAATAAGAAACTTGCAATAGTTTATTTCATTGAGTAAAAAAAAAAAATTAAACTAAAATTTTAACTTTTTACTTTTAGTAAGAAGTCCTAAATCAAGCACTTAGTTCAATATAGCTTAATTTTGGTTTTAGCACGTTTTTGGTGCATAAATATACCTAAATGTACAAGGTTTGAAAGTCAAAAAAAAACGTGTGCAATTCACACGTGGCAGAAGAGCAGCCGAAACAGCGTGTCCCTGAAAAGGGCGAGTTTAACAAGGATGGCTTTATGAAAGTGGAGAAAAAGAAGAGAAGGCAGCCTCCTTGTCGTAACCAGTGTGGTTGGCTGGACCTAACTTCCTGCTGCGTGCAACTGTACCAACGACGCAGCTCTACGTGTCCAGGCTGCACTACACTACGAAGGATGAGGAGATCATGGAGTACGTGCGAGCTAAGACCAACTGGACTTTGAGGGTCGAGGAGTTGAAGTCGCGTCATGAAACGAATTTTAAGTCGTTTGTAATGCGGGTTCCATCTCATCTATTAGAGACATTCCTCAAGCAGGAATTTTGGCCGAAAGGAGTCGTGTATCGACGATTTCGCGGAAGATTACGCGACACCTCGCAGCGCAGCACGACGCCGTCTATTCGTGTTAACTAGTTTTTGTTTTTAAGTGTTTTAAATTTGTTATGTATTAGTTTATTTATAAGATTTTGTATTTGTTTGTTTTTATGGGCCTAGTTGCCTGAAATAAAGGATATATTATATATATATATATATATATTTAAAAAAAATATGTGTCTGTCTCTTTTTACTGTCGCTTTTTGGACTACCCACAAGACCCCCCCTTCCCGCCCCCCTCTCAGGGCTACCTCAATCCCTCGCAACCTAACTTCGTTCCCGTGGTCGCAAGATAGCCGAGTTTGGGCTCATTTTAAAGGGCATCAAAAGCTCTACCACTTGGCCCCAACAGAATTCCAAAATTCGGCAATTTGTGTGTCTGTCTCTTTTTACTATCGCTTTTTCGTTTCATAAATTTTCAAATCACAACGATGCTAAAGAAGTTTTCACTTCAATACGAGATTTTTAGCTGCATATGTACGAGGGATTTTCTTTTACGGTTGGCAACCCTGGTGTTAACACTGTCAACTTGTCGGGATTCTTTTGCGGGAATTTGAACTGAGAGAAACAAGATTGTTTACGTGTGGTGTTCGATTTCATAAGTTACTATGACGCTACTAAGTTGATACTTTATCGTAATTCATAATTTATATTTATCTTTTAGCTTGGAAAAATATTTATTTATTTATTTAAACTTTATGTACAATTGTGTTACATGGGCGGACTTAATGCAGCAAGGCATTCTCTACCAGTCAACCTTTGGGTTAAAAAAAACACACTGTGGTAGGTGTACAAGAAAATGAAATGAAATAATATATTTAATACTAATAAATATAATACTAATATATAATTATACTAATAAAATACACATATATGCTAAAATGACAAACTAATAGATACGGTGCTTTATAATATTCTTTCTGAATAAGAGAGCTCATAATAATTATGACGAAGACCACACTAAGAATAACAGCCCCTTATTTATCTGTTTTGATTCACATTCATTTTATAGTATGTTAAACACCTTCATAATAATGCATTATGGTTATTTTCGTACCACTTGCTCAAAAAAGTGACATTCTATGCCACAAAAAGCGAACATAACAATAGTCATTTTTAATCTGTCAAAAACAGGGAAAGAAAATTGTACTGAATTTCATTCATGCTCTAGGGGGAGAATGTGATTTAAATTTGGAATACTTACCGAAATTTATACTGAACTACATCTGTGTTTACACCATTGAGTTTGTATATAAAGCATTATACATCTTTTTGAAAAAGGAATACGCATTTGTTATGCAGTTATGATTATTAAATAAAATTACGAAAATCGACGGGGCCGTATGAGCTTGATGCCTTTGCTTTTCCGACAAAAAAATATTAGTCTCGGAATTTGCCGCGTTTTTGTATTCTTCAAATACATAAACGTTAAGTTTATTTTAATTTATTTTTATAAATAAGTTAATGTTCTAAAAATACGTTACGATGATTATTGTATTATATTGTAAGTATTATTATTGTGTTAATTTTTTCGCAAATGGTACGAAAAGTAGAGTATTTTCCTCGGTGATAAAGCTGTCTTAGTCTTGGGTGAACTTAAATCCCTCGCTACACTCAGGACTCGTCTTAAATCCCTCGCTTCGCTCGTGATTTAAGTTTTTAACACCCTCGCTACGCTCGGGAGTAAACATCGAGTCCTTCGTTGCGCTCACGATTTAAATCGTCACCCGCGACAGAAGACACTGCTTTATCCCCTTGGTTAATAATCTACTATTAACATACTATTAAATGTTGCATGGTTTTTAACATTTTTTTTTCTTTTATAGAAAATCTGGTAGATGTAGCAAGGGTTGATGAGATAGTGAAAACTATTGAAAAACTTACGGATTTAGAGCTGAAAGATAGGATAAGAACCCAGAACCAATACTTGGATGAAATAGCTTCAATCACTGGTAAGTTTTTACTAGGAGTACATAACTTTTATAAAGATGTAATTCAATTACATCTTTATAAAAGGGGCGAGCACAGGATTATGACACTAGTAATGCGGCTAGCGTTGCCAACTTTTTTTGATGAAAATGATGTACGTCTACATACCTGTTGTCATTAAAACTACTTCTTGCACAGGTGTTGTAGTCGGTTGGGTGCTAGATGGGCCGGGTTCACTTAACACTTCCTGCATCAGTGTGTCTTGGCACTCTTGAATGAGTTGGGTTCTTTGTTTTTTAACAAATACATGTCTAGAAGTACTAGCATCACTCATCCTTTTTCTGGGGTCTTCCTGGCAATAAAATTTTGTAAGCACAACTCCATCTACCATGATTATACTCTTGCTTAATCCCATATTATATTGATAGCCATATCTTTCTCAATCTGAAATATTTGTGGCTATTCAGGTATAATACAAAAAACATCTCAGTTATCTAACCTTAAAACAGTAGAATAACTATATTGTAAAAATGTTTTAAGTTAGTAATAATAACATGTTTACTTACATCAAAATGATCCTGACAGAAGAAAATTACCGAACTATCCTTTATTTCTTTAGTATTTCTGCGTGCAAGTTGTAATATTACGAACTTTAACATTTTTTGGAACGGTTATAAATAGCTTCTCTTTCTTTATTATTACGTTATCGTTGTATTTGTGCACCTGGTACACCATTTATAACTCATTTTTTCCAGTAAATTACAGCCAGAAACTCTATTAAACAAAACTCTCGATTTGACTTCTCAAATGTTGATATACAAACGTGTGACCACAGAACACAGATACTCCTAGCGGAGCGTGCTCGTTTTGACAGCTTATATAATCTTAATCACTATATTTTGTAATGCTTTTTTTTAAACGAAATATTTATAAAATATGAAAATAAATATTATTTGTAGGGTCCTTATACACCAATAAATAATATGAGATGGTTTTTAGAAACCAGTCAAATAGCCTATTCTGTCTATTATTTTTACTCGGAACGCAGTATCTCTATGTAGTCTGTGGTATCCTGCCGCATGACCGGCGGCTTTAGAAAGTCATGGGTGTGTGCGTTTGCGAACTTGTACGGACACTAAAATTACGTCACACATGCAAACAAATCTCCTGCGTGAATCCGCGGCATTACTTGGGAATTAGGTACATTAATTCGCAGCGCCTGGCAAACATAATGTTTGTGTGGGTGCTATTTATAAAATATTAGGCGTTTTTAAGTTATTATATTTTGTTTATTCATTTATTTACTATTAATTAAAGTCATCTAAAACGTACGAACGTTTTATTAAAATATCTGTGAATGACAAGTAAAGCACTGCATTTATGCCTTCAAGGAGTGCACGCCTCTCAATTACAGTAATTGAATTCATGATTTGCAGAACCTAATAATTTTGTTTTACCATTCTTTACAGAAATTAGCGTTACCACATTAAAAATAATTAAAAAGGAAGGTGCGCGTAAAGGCCATATAAACCCACAGTGTCCGACTTAGATAGTTTCGACATAGATGCTATTCGTAACAAAATTAACGAATTTTATATCGTTAGAAAACAAGTTTAAAACGAAACTCACCAAAGCCAGTATATGAAGCTGATGAAATTCTGAAACAATACCTCTTCCGACTTCCCCCTACCACTGTGATCTAAATGCCATTGAGATAGTATGGAGTTTGGCTAAACGTAAAGTGGCAAGTAAAAATATTGCTCTGCCTGCAGTGGAGTTAGAGAAAGTTATAAAAGAGTCGTTTGAAAATATAACTCCCGAGTGAAAGAAAGTGACTGATCATGTTGTGGGGTTAGATATATGATATGTACAATATACGTGTGTGTGTGTGTCTTGGAATGTAAGTTAGCCTGTAGCAGCTAGTCGCTCGCTAACCATTGTATCGGGTGGACAATAAACAATTTATTTGGGACAAGTGCATTTATTTCATCATCCCACAGCAGTACCAACATTGGTGACCCCGACGTGATTAGTTGGCAGTAACAGTGCACGTAAAAAACAGTTATAGAGACATTTTTGGTACTGCTGGGTTTTGTATCGTGTGTGTGAGCAATTATTATCCAAGCGAGCGACTCAGGAAAAAGGAACACGTGGTGAAAATGTTTGCTTCTCCGACGTATCCTCAGTCAGCGTCGGCGACCGGACAGACGGTGCAACCGAAAGTAAAAGAAGAGCCAGAGACTCCAGGGATGACCCTGGCCGCCATCAGCGTGTCTTCAAAACTACCGGACTTCTGGGTGGATATGCCACGTTTATGGTTTGCCCAATTTGAGGCCGTAATGGCCCCGCAGAAACAGGGGGAGGAAGCGAAGTTCAACATGGTCATCTCGAAGCTGACGAGGGACGCGATTCAGCAAGTAAGCGACCTAGTAACGTCACCGCCAGCTAATGACAAGTACACCACGTTGAAAGAACGGCTGCTTCAAGTGTACGAAGAGAGCGCCGAGCGCCAGTTTCAGAAACTTGTTTCTGAGCTGGAACTGGGTTCCCAGAAACCCACGCATCTACTACGAAGAATGAAAGAGTTAGGCCGCACAACACAAGTGTCTGATCAAACATTGAAGAGCCTGTGGCTGTCCAGAATGCCTGCCTCAGTCCGGGCAGTGATCGCGGTGTGTCAGGATCAGTCCCTGGATAGTCTAGCTACAATAGCGGACAAGATAGTTGAGAACAGCAGGTCTTTCGAAATCGCAGCAGTGACTGATAGCACAGCGCAGGCGTCGCAAGGATCACTGATCGAACTAGCCAACCAGCTGGGAAAACTGACGTTGGAGGTAGCAGCACTGCGCAATGAGGTGCAGAACCGTGGGCGCGCAAGGAGCAGGAGTCAAGGCTACAGGAGCAGGTCAGGGTCGAGCATAAGAAAAGCACCCGGAGACCCAGATTGGCTGTGCAGATTTCACTACCGTTTTAGGAATAAGGCGAGGCGCTGCGAGCAACCATGCGCTTGGAGTAAGAAGGAGAAGGAAAACTGAAGGCGGTATGTTTGGAGTCGGTGAACGAATGTACCCAAGGTCAGGTAGCTAAAAATCACCGTTTGTTAATTAAAGATAATTATACTAAGCTTACATTCCTAATAGATACCGGCGCTAACATATCGGTGTTACCAAAAAGATGTGTGCAAAAACGGTTATTAGAACCATGTGATTTTAAGTTGTACGCGGCTAATGATAGCGAGATAAAGGCATATGGTATATGTAACCTTGAAATAACTTTTGGATTGAGACGGGTATTTAAGTGGCCCTTTATAGTGTGCGAGGTTAGACAACCGATAATCGGAGCTGATTTCTTAAGTAATTTTAGGCTAGCGGTAGATTTATATAATAATAGGCTGGTAGACTTAGTCACTAATTTGTACGTTTGTGGATCTAAAAGCACAGACCTAGATGGTACTGTAAAATGTATTAATAGTAGTCACCCGTACGCAGATTTACTGGAATCATTTCAGGACATCACACGGCCTCCTACTTTCAAGGACATTCCGGAACACTCGGTGTACCATCATATAGAAACCACGGGACCCCCAGTACACGCCCGAGCCAGACGACTACCACCACACAGGTATGATTTAGTTAAAAAAGAATTTCAAGTAATGCAAGAGTTGGGCATATGTAGGCCATCAGACAGCGAATGGGCGAGTCCGTTACACGTAGTGCCGAAGAAAGGTGGCGAAATTCGTCCTTGCGGCGATTATAGGATGCTAAACTCGATAACTAAACCGGATCGCTATCCGATCCCGAGGGTGCAAGATTTTACTTACGGATTGCATAACAAAAAAATATTTTCGAAGGTCGATATTTATAGAGCCTATCACTTTGTTAAAATTCGGCCGGAGGACATAAAAAAGACGGCTATTATTACGCCCTTTGGTCTCTACGAGTTTCCGCGAATGACTTTTGGTCTGCGAAACGCAGCTCAAACATTCCAGAGATTTATTAATAATACCATATTATCGGGCATAGAACACTTAGATTATAACGAGCGTAACATAAACAATAGAGATAGCCATAATAATATAACAGGACAGTCAGTAGCATTCGGATACCTTGATGATGTCATCCTCGGATCGGATAACATCACCATTCATAAACAACACTTAAAGTTATTGTTTGAACGGTTTAAGAAATATAAAATGTCTATAAATTTAGGAAAATGTGTTTTTGGTCAGACAAAAATAGATTTCTTAGGGTATGAAGTTTCAGAAAAAGGTATTAGCCCCTTACCTGAAAAAGTCAAAGCTATAAAGAACTACCCAAAACCAGAAACCATCGAGCAACTTCGAAGGTTTCTTGGAATGTTAAATTTTTACAGAAATCATATACCTCATGCAGCAGATGAGCAGGGCATTTTAGATAAGTACTTACATGGGGCAAAGAAGCGGGATAAACGTAAAATAGAATGGTCAGATGAGGCTTCCAGGTCATTTGAAAAATGTAAGGAAAATTTAGAAAATGCCGCCACGTTATCATATCCGATCGTGGAGACAGAGTTAGGTTTAATGACAGACGCATCTGATTATAGTATAGGCGCCGTTCTGCATCAGAAGGAAAATAACACATGGAGACCCCTCGGCTATTTTTCCAAACGGCTTACGGAATCCCAAAAGAAGTACTGTACTTATGATAAGGAACTTTTGGCGATTTATTCGGGAATAGTTTATTTTAGGGATATAGTAGAAGGTAGAAATTTTGCAGTATATACTGACCACAAGCCTCTTACGTATGCATTTACAAAGTTAGGATCGAACAAAGAATTACCTAGAAGAACACGGCAACTGTTGTATATTAGCGAGTTCACAAGCGATATACGGCACGTGCACGGTAACAAGAATCCGGTGGCAGATGCATTATCAAGAATAGAGGTGATAGAATGTCCGGCCTCATCGCAATACCAAGAAATTGCACATGCGCAAGCGGGCGACGCTGAGCTAGCAAATTTAATCAGTTCAGGTGTTACTAGCAGCATACAATTGAAGCGTACGAATATAAATAATTCGAATGACATGATTTATTGCGAAATATCTACAGGAAATATTAGACCGTATATTCCATTACAATTTAGAAAAACCATATTTGACAAATTTCACAATTTAGCTCATCCAGGGGTTCGGGCATCGCGTGCTTTGATTTGTAAAAAAGTTTTTTGGCCAAGTATGAACAAGGACGTTGGAACATGGGTGAAGACATGCGTTAATTGTCAAAAGAGTAAGATAGTACGTCACACGGTGTCTAAACTTAGTAATTTCGAAGAAGGCGACCGTTTTAGCCATTTACATGTGGATTTGATAGGGCCGTTACCAGTAACAGAACATGGCTATCGGTATTGCGTGACTATGATTGATCGGCGTACGCGATGGCCAGAAATACATCCAGTATCAGATATGACGGCAGAGACAGTTGCAAAAGCTGTGTATGACGGATGGATATGTCGGTTCGGTTGTCCAAATAAAATTACTACGGATCAGGGTAGGCAGTTTGAGAGTGAGTTATTTAGAGATTTAATGATATTATTAGGTATACATAAAACGCGAACAACCCCATACCACCCTCAGTGTAATGGCAAAGTCGAAAGATGGCACAGGTCATTAAAAACGGCTTTAATGTGTAGGTTAAAAGATAATTTATCATGGTTTAATGAGTTGCCCACAGTAATGTTAGGGTTAAGAGCTGCGTGTCAAGCGGATAGCGATTACATAAGCGCAGCAGAATTTACTTTGGGTCATTGTCTGCGGTTACCCGGGGAGTTTTATAGAGATAGTTGTATTGAGATAGATAATCCACAAGCGTACATTATTAGATTAAGGGATATTTTAAGTAAAATTAGGCCTCAAAGTAGAGATTTAAGCAATAACAAGTCTATTTTTGTACATGCAGATTTAAGTTGCTGTTCCCATGTGTTTCTTAGAATAGATGCAGTTCGAAGGCCGTTGACTCCGCCGTACAGCGGACCTTACAAGGTTATAGAAAGAAACTCAAAAGTATTCAAAATTTTAATTAATAATAAAATATGTAACATTTCAGTAGATAGACTTAAGCCTGCATACATGTTGGAGGATACTATTATTACAGAAAATAGCACCTTAAATCAGCATCAGCACAGTAATGTAAACACACCTTTAAAAATAACACGCAGTGGTAGAAATATTAAAAAGCCAGTTAGATTTAATGATTTGTAATAGGTAAGCTAAATTTGTTAAGTAGGTCGTTGCGGTGTAGCAATCAATATGAATGTTAATAATAAGATAATTACTTTGTATAAATCATTTGAAAGCACTCGCACAAATTCATTAGTAAGGCCGCTTTATCGTGACATAACAGGTTCGATTCCCATTATAATTATATTTTTAATTTCGCGTATTGAGAAGCAATATCATCATGGATAAAACATATTCAGTTGAGAAGAAACAAGAAGAAATTGTTATTGCCCAGAACGGGGCAAATCATGCTTCTACGTCACACATGGAATATAAGTTGGAGGTATTGAGCATCATGGCCACTGTGATGGCTGTAATCATTTTCGTGGCATGTGCAGTAACGGTGTACAAAACGTGTGCAAACAGTAGCAAGCGTTTATTGCGCCGGGAATTGAACGCGTTACGTTCCAGTAGTGTTATAAGTGTTATACCGCAACCAAACCAGAGGTCTCCTAATAACTATGAGGTATAGAATAAGAAAACTGTAATAAAATATACTATTGTATGACTATTTGGCTGAAACCTACTTAATGTTGGAAATTGTTTTGATTAGAATAAAAAAATATGTACTATTATTTTTTATTAGAAGGGGGTGTATGTGGGGTTAGATATATGATATGTACAATATACGTGTGTGTGTGTGTCTTGGAATGTAAGTTAGCCTGTAGCAGCTAGTCGCTCGCTAACCATTGTATCGGGTGGACAATAAACAATTTATTTGGGACAAGTGCATTTATTTCATCATCCCACAGCAGTACCAACAATGTCATCCATGTTGAAATTAAATATAAATAAAGGGGACAGAATTACAGCAAATAATTTAGAAAGTTTAAAATTAACGTAGGAAACAATGATTCCAGTGACTAATGAAACTTTCCACATGGAAGTCTTACATTCAGATGTTGAATATAGTGAATAAATCAGAACTATTTTAGAATACTGTTGTTTTTTTTTTTAAATTCGAATTAATACACAATATCTAAATATTACCTACCTAAACTACCTTTTGTATTGTTATTCCGATGAAATAAAATAGATAATTCTAAAGTATCAAATAAGGTTCTTCCAGGTATTTTATAGTCGTTTTGGGGTTGCTATGTCGATAATTTTTAAATTTGCCGCGCTTTTTCAGTCTCTACTTTCGTTTGCCAGACTATATCACCTTGGGTAACAGTTGCACTCTTAGTATTACCGTCACTTAAGTCGGTATCTGCGCGGGTATCTCCAGAATCCGGTCTCTAGGATACCACTCCATTTGAGGAGGGTATACAAATAAAATCATCTGATAACTGAAAATTATTGATATATTAGTGAAAATCAACAAAGTTAAGTATGACAGTAGTGTACAGATAATTAATTTTTTATTTAATTTATATTTTTCATTACTGTTTGCTGCCTTTAGAAGACCCTTGTTTTTATTACGTAGTTGTGAAATTCACCGCAAGCCATGCTGAAGTCAGTTTATATTTAAATCTCGGCTTTGACATGCTCCGGTGTCAAATGGTTTCAACATATAGATTAAATTAAGGTTTGTGAAAATACTCTTTCCGTTGCCGCGTTTGACACCCGCGGAATTGACGTCATAAAAACTTTTTAGCAAAAAGTAAAACCGAATTCCATATTAAAACACTACAAGGCCAAAAATAACTGTAATTTCGGTAGTCGGTGTTTATTGGTTTTGTATTTTCTTTTTTTTTGACTCCGCCTTCTGAAATTAAAGTTATTCTTGGCTTTGTAATGTTTTGTTGTGGAAGTCGGTATTATTATTTTTTTAAGTTTTTTTTTCACGATTTTTAGTGGGTTGGTTTGTAACTTATCCAGTTACAAAAGCCAAAATATGAAGTACTTATCACCTTTCCGAAGCCTTGATTCTCCTTAAAAATGATTTGCCATTTTTGTAGCGGCGTCAGATCTTTGTTCTGCACTGCTACTTTCACCAAGTCTTTGACTGTACACACTTCTTCATAAAATTGATCCATGTTGAAGAACTCATTAATTTTTTTAAATAAATCTAATTTGCTATCATTGAGTTCATATTTGGTCTTTGGTGTAATGAGACAGTTTTGTACCATGCACAACAGTCGTTTTTTATTTTCGTAACTTTATCATCAGACAATTTTTTAAATACGTTGCTGCATGTGAATGCCTCAAACTCATCTTTGATCTTCAGACTTCAGCTCAATTGCTTACTTAATATTACCATTATTTTGTGACCTTTTGAAGGTCATAAAGTAATGGTAATATTAGGTAAACAATTGCTGATGCACACAGGAATTTTTCGTGTTCAAGACATGATACTGCATCCTGTAAAACCTTAAAATTCAATGCTTATCTACAAACAATTTATATTTTTATATTTTATCTGCTATTAAAATTGCAAAACCCGTACGATGAACTATAATTATTATGATCTGACGGATACCGAATGAATGGACGAACGAAGATCAATGATTGAGTAAAGCCAAATTGTATGCGCCCACAGGCGTGTCTTTGATAGAGAAAACAAAAATCGATTGACTGAGCAAAGCCAAAGTGTAAACGCACACGATCGTGTCTCTGATGCTGTAGACTAGAAATTTTGTTACTTCGCTAAGGCCTCTGGAGCGAGTAAAGTAAAAAAATATAGCACTAGTGATCTGATGCGTGTTATTTTGAGCGCATTGTTACAACCAACATGATAATGTGATGCGTAATTTGATTTATTTTTTCTAACAATAATGCTTATTTCTAACAATAACAATAATACTTAGAAAACGCCTTTGAAGACAAAAAAGTGTGCTCTACTGTGTTTCTAGACGTGGCGCAGGCATTTGACAAAGTATGGCATGAAGGCCTTATACATAAATTTAAGAGTCTGTTACCGAAGCAGTTTTCAGATATATTAGAATCCTACATTCTGAACAATCTTCAGAATAAGGCAAGAAGATACCTACTCGGAACTGAAGGAAATTAAAGCTGGCGTACCACAAGGAAGTGTGTTAGGACCGGTCCTGTACCTACTATACACTTGTGATATTCCTGAATTACCTAAGTAATTAAAATTAAAATAAGTAATTAAATTAAAGTAAGTAATTAAAACACGATTGGGACCTTTGCTGATGATACAGCCATAATGGGTGTAGGAAACAGCCACGAAGAAGCAGTAGAAAAGGTATGAATAGCTGTAAATCAAGTTTATAATTGGAAAAAAAATGGAGGATTAAATTTAATGAATCTAAACTAACAAAAAGCAACAGTGTTTTCCAGTTTACATTAATAATAAACAAGTCTCATACGAGAATACAGCCAAGTATCTTGGTATGACCCTTGACACAAAGCTACGCTGGAAAGCCCACGTCAAAAAGAAAAAGGATGAACTAGAAAACTGCGATTTAAAAGAATGTATTGGCTGTTTGGAAGACACTCCATGTTGTCGGTACATAACAAATTGTTAATATACAAATAAGTCGTGATGCCAATTTGGACTTACGGTATTCAGCTGTGGGGCTACACCAAACAGACCAATAAACTTATCATACAGCGATTCCAGAACAAAGTGCTAAGGGAAATTGTGAATGCACCTTGGTAGTTGGTACATTCGAAACGACGATCTCCATCGGGACCTAAAAGTTGAGGTCGTCAAAAAAGTTATTAAAAAATTTGCGGAAGCTCATGAAACGAGACTTCATCAGCATGTGAACATCGAGGCAATCCAGCTTCTCGATCACACAAATATAGTTAGAAGACTAAAAAGATAAAAGCGGTTCGAATTAGTCATAGTGAATAGTGTAAAGTGCAAAAGTGCTACCAAATAAACACAATAACGAAGTGTATTCCCCTTAATAGAGACAATAAGAAAAGTGCCACTAGATACATTCTTAGTAAAGACAATCTATTAGTTTAAGTTAAAATTAAATTACTTATTAGTCTATATAAAAGGCTAGATTGTAATATAATTAGGGTTCATCCTGCTGATGAACACTAATAATAAAAAAATAAAAAAAAATAATAATGCTTATTGTTAATTTTTTATTTATCGGGACATTTGGCGTCCCGATCAGCGGCAAATCGGGACGCGTCCCCAGACCCCTAATAATCGGGACGTCCCGCGAAAATCGGGACACCTGGCAACACTAGTAGGGCTCACAAAGCGTTCAAATTCAAAGTGAAGTGATTTCTATTTCTATCGTAACAAGATTCCATTCGGATGCCACTTGTCACATAAAATACCATTATCGAAAATAGTTCATGCATACAAGTAAAAGTTAAGCCGGTATTTTAAACATTTTTGATCATTTTGATACTGACTGTACATAAGGCAACTATGTGTTAATTTATTTTATAATTATTAAAGATTGTATTGCTTATGTAGTACATTCTTCTTCACTTGCTCCCCCCCCCCCCCCCCCGAAGAGAATGTAATACACCCCCCATCCCCTTTCCAAGCTGCGAATGGCCTCCAGTAACCGGAAAGTAAGTAAATCTGGGATCCGTCTCTAGTTGAATCAGTTTTAGCGACTACTAGCGACTTAAGATAATAAATCTAGGAAGAAGATTTTGCTGGAGTTGGCAACACTGTTTTTATGAAGATGTTCAAACAATTGCCATAATACTGTCCATTGATACATACCATGTCCATTCTGTGTGTTTATCATAGAGTACTATAATACTACCCAAGTAACACAATCGCGTCTAAAAACGGACTATTAGATATCTAATAGAATTTAATTTTATCGTCTCCTTAAGAGTAAAATATCCCCCAAGTAATATTCAAGAACGCTTATAGACACAGTTTAGTAAAAGTGGGCACAACCTTATCCGTTCTCATAAGAATGAGTTAAGAAAACATGAGTAGATAGAGATAAGAGTTGTAAATTTTCTAATTGTCTATAGAGATTTTTCTAGTGTCTCACTAAACTGTTTATAGACCACAAATTTTACTAGTAGATAGTTTATAGATAAAGTTGAGACCTTTAAGGAAGTCTTTACTCGTCAAGTTTTTAAACCAAAATTAACTCAAGACTAACAACTTTAAGTTACATTTGATTTGTAATAGACAACGACATAGAATGGGGAAGAACTTACAAGAGTTATTTAAACTTATTATTGTATTGCATCAAGGCGTAACAAATTTCTTCTTTCATATATACTTATATTTTAGCTAGTTATTAATGGGTTAACAAGCAAATTCTATCGTCGATTATTATGTAAAACTCTCTTAAAATAAGAGTGCCCGTTGTTAATGTAAGATTTAGATAATATTTTTTTACGTAATTATTTATATAAGTCAATTTTTTTAATTGCATTTTAATGTTTAAAATACTTATTGTATTTAAAATAGAGTAATTTAAAACATATTAAATGTTTAATTACACATAATTTAATTATAAAAACATAAACATAAGCATTAAAATATGTAACGAAAATCATTTGAAGCAAAATTAAGCAATAAAAAATGGCGTCAAGATAAAATTTACTATAAAAACGACAGAACAAAACAAAACAGATTTATGAGTGGTTTAAGATTATCTAGTAACTGTCATCCAGGTCTTAGATGTGTTGTGAACGAAAGACCATTTTATACAGTAACAGAGCAATCCAATTGATCAATTCAAGAGGGTAAGTAAAAAATTATTTATCTATAGTAAATGTGAAAAATAGTAGGTATAATAGTAGGTAGGTATGTATAGATATACACCAGCGGCGGCGGCGCGGCGGTGCCAAAGACGCAAACTGTTAACATAAGGCTGGTATACAAAAGTGGACGGATCCCTCCGTAGCTGCGTACCCCTACCTATTCGTATTTAATTTGTTATGTGCATATTCGAAGATTTGTGTACAAAGCCCGTAATTTGACCGAGTAAAGCCGGGTCCGCTGCGCCAATTTTCTAGAGCCGGGTCCGCTGCGCCAATTTTCTAACAAAACATGTTATCAAAATATGTTAGCAGAACATGTTAGTAAAACCGCCCGTCCGCTGCGCCAATTGTTGTAATGTTTTTGTTTAGTTTTAGATGTTCAGAAAGTGATTATCAAGAGCTGTTAACATTAATTTTACCAGATATAGAGAAGAAAACTAAGTATTAAAAGACAAAGTATTTTCTTTATTCCATTCCATCACAAACCAAAGAGAATTGTCATAGACAATCAACATACTCTTCGAACGATTCCGTCTTCCTCTAGTGAGCGCGAACACAAAATGCGTCACTTTCCATCCCCACAGGCGAACGCGGGGGATGTTATCCATTCGTCTCGGCAAACATGTTATTGTGTTTTTGCTAACAAAACTGTTAGGCCACGCCTATATTCGGTTTACAAACAATGTTATACTGTTTGCAAACACGAAAACACGTCGCAGCGGACCCGGCTTAACAAAACATTTTATCAAATCAAGTTAGCAAAACATGTTATCAAAACCGCCAGTCCGCTGCGCCAATTGTTGTAATGTTTTTGTTTAATTTCAAAAATGAGTTCCGACGAAGAATACGTGGAAGTTGTTATAGCAATAGTAGATTTAGTTCTCCAAAGAAGAAACAGAAATAGATTCCGGATCCGACCCTACCTGCAACCTCGTTCGTTCAATATAATATAATTATCAAGAACTGAAAATTGATGATAGGTTCGGTATAAAAATTGATTTAGATGTTCAGAAAGTGATTATCAAGACCTGTTATCATTAATTTTACCAGATATAGAGAAGGAAACAAAGTATTAAAAACAAAGTATTTTCTTTATTCCACTCCATCACAAACCAAAGAGAATTGTCATACACAATCAACACACTCTTCGAACGATTCAGTCTTCCTCTAGTGAGCGCGAACAAAAAAATTTTGTGGAGGGAAAGTGACGCATTTTGTGACAAAATGCGTCAAACATGTTATTGTGTTTTTGCTAACTAAACTGTTAGGCCACGCCTATATTCGGTTAGCAAACAATGTTATACTGTTTGCAAACACGAAAACACGGCGCCGCGAACCGGGCTTATTAGAGGAGTAACGCATGTTTTGACATGTTCGGTTGTATTATACCTACTCAGGCGCGGTCGCAGCGTGCAATTTTGGAGGGGGTCACTTATAATAAAATAAGTTGACTAAATTTGACTTTATTGCACGATACACTATTTTATTCCTTTTTTAGCGGAAGGGAGTGTCAGGCTTATTCTGACTAAAAACCGACCCTCTTCCTTCAGTTGTCCTTGTGGTCCGGGGCCGTGGTGTCTCGTTAGAACATTCCCAGCAAAGGCTCAACACGACGCACCGTCTCTCCGAGCCTAACCAAGTCTAACCAAGGGCTGCCATCGATCCTGTTTTCCCCGGATTTGTCCTAGTTTGGAGAGCGTCGGGGGGATTTTCCCTATATGCTAAAAAAAAAAGCACGATGATTTTATCACATTGTTTTTATAATGTTGATTTATATAAAGAAAGAGACTATATGAAAAAATATAGAGCTCTATCATAGCTCTATAATGTTATCAAAAATAATAAAACCATAAGTAAACCTCGTTTGTTTTGTTTTCAACTTTGTTTTCAACAAAATTTTTTTTCTAGGTTGTCCGGGGAAAAATTATAATTTTAGTTGGGGGTTGGTTTTTGAAGTCTGGGGCCGGCAATTTAAGTGACAGCAGACCTATCCTTACCGAACGGTGGGCTACCCCTGCTTGCCAGCCACAAGCCCACGCCAACGGTGGCCGGACATCGGCTGCCCTGCCAACACCCGAGGTGTCTCCAGCGGCGGCTGGGGCGTGAGGAAGCAAGTTGTCTCTCCCTCACGGATTCAGCCTCCTCCTGCGCTAGCATGACTGCGTCGCAGAAGGAAGCAACTGCATCCCATTCCCCTTCGCCCCCCACCATGGTCTGAACCAGGATCGAAAGATCGCCGCTGCTGATCGCCTCCACAAGGACACGGCGGTGCTCCGCCCAAGCGGGGCTCACTTCTACCGTATGCTCCACCGCGTCCTGAGGGTTGTCTTCACAATGACGACAACCAGGCATGTCCTCCCGCTGTATCCAATACAGGTACCTCCCGAAACAGCCATGTTCGGTCTACACCTGCATCAGGCGGAAGGTGAGGACGCCATGGCGACAGATCATCGGCGGCTCCAGCCACTCCTCAAAGAGGTAATTTATCGGCGCGATTGAGGCATGCCTAGTCCTTGCGCCAATTGTGCAAGCGCGCGAGTCCTCCCACCTCCAGATCCTACGGCAAAGACCATAAAATCTCCGTGTAGAGCTTTTGGCCGTCCTAGATTGGGCAGGAGCTGCTTCAATGCAGCCTTTGCCTCGTCCAGCCTTAGAGCCAAACGTCGGAGAGCTGTCGAGGACGAAACCAAGCACACCATAATATGTATCAGAGCCCGTTCCCACTTTTCCGATCATCCGATCAGTCTTCACTCTTCTAAATAGACGGATGTACCAGTTAGGGTTGCCAACATTTTATCGGCGAAATATAGTATTTAAAAAAAAAAAGCTATAAAAATATAGTACATCTCAAAAAATACAGTACTTAAAAAAATGGAATTTTATGGAAAAAGCAAAAAATAGACAAAAATATATTTATTATATTTATTTAAATATTTTTAGTATGTGTAAATATATTTAATATTTTAGTTTTAGTTTTAGACTTCACATATTCATATTTATTTCTCTTCTTGTTCTCACACACTATTGTCTACATTTGCTTTTCACTTCTCCTTTCGCAGGTCTGCTGGAAGAAATTTCTTAAGAAATAAGCAGTACCTTTGTACTCAGATATTATAATTATGCTTATCTTAATGTATTTTACTGTGTGTACATAAATAATAAAATAAATAAATAAATAATTATTTATTTTTATAAAGACTATTTTTTTTGCACTTCTTGCACTTTGTAACAGTTTTTTGTTTAAAATAAAAGTGTTTGGATTTTGCATAACCAATTTCCTTTGCCAAAATCAAACCATTTATTCAGATAGTCTAAATATTTATCAATGAATAGCAAAAAAAAATCATTTGAACTTCATAACTTTCTGTAGGGATTTTGCTTCTAATAATAGCAATAGTTTTTTGGTCTCATATCCAAAACAAAATATCTTTTTTACGTTGTTCTAGCCCCAATTTTAATGTTGACATAATATTATACACATCTAAGACTGTAATGTTATTGCCTTCAAATTGTTGAACACTTTTATGAAAGTTATGTAAAAAATGACTTGTGAAATTAAAAAAAAAATGGAACTTTACTGTTTTCGTTCATCATTAAAATATTTGAATATGGAGAGGACACTCCTCCACTAAACTATACTGCATAAAAGATTCTTAGGTTTGTCAGGATATAAAAAATTGTCGATAGAAATTATCGACGTTTCTTACTATTATCGATGCTAATGTAACATACACTTGGCTTTAAATTAATAACAAACGTTACTAAATTAAACGAATATTTTTAATATAAAATGCATTTATTCTCTTAAAGGAGTACACCCAAATCCATATGTGAATCAGTTTCTGAATCGCTACAAATTGCATTTTATTTACTCCCTATTATTTAAGATTAAGTATGTACAAATGTAAATAATGTTATTATATTAAAATAAAACATAAATTAAGTTTTATTTAAAATATTGATAGTTTATAGTCTGTGGTCGCGATGAATCATCTCCCATCATTTATTAGGTCAGCATGCCCATAAAGTATGACATTGATAGGTACTGTCTGTACATGGTCTGTACTATTGTAAAATTCAGGACTTCATAGGCGTGATTCTACTAACAGCTGTCGCAGAGATCTAGCTATGTTTTATGAAGCATAACAAAATAGTCACTCAAAGGCTTCCAATTCAAAAGCACATTGTCCAGTCAAGGTACCAGTGAAAGCCACCTAGTACGTTGCGTTCGGATACACGCCAGATAGCTAGGATTCATAATCATAACAGTCAAAATTTAAGGTTAAGGCGCGTTCATAAATTTCTTAAATGAAGGATTTAATTGTTAGATTTCGGTATTGAAAATATAGTATTTTTGCGTACTATATTTTTGTTCAACAGTATATAGTACGCAGACCCAAAATATAGTCCCCCCATCCCATTCGCGCAGGAGTTCCTCAAGGCTCCGTACTATCCCCCCTCGTTTTCACGCTATTCACTAGTGATATTCCCAAGCATAAAAATACCCAGCTAGCCCTATTCGCCGACGATACGGCTATCTATTATACCGGTCTTAAACCCGATGCCATCGCTCGCACTCTCCAAACTTCCGCAAACACTCTGGCCAAGTGGTTCCGGAAATGGAGAATCGAAGTCAATCCAGACTAAAGCCAGGCAGTCCTCTTTTCTAAACCGCGGATAAACCCACCCTCCCCCCGTCCGATTACCATGTACGGCAAGCCGATCCCTTGGGAAAAGCAAGCCAAATACTTAGGCGTGGTCCTCGATAGACACCTCTCCTTTGCTGAGCACATAAAGCAGGCACGTTCGCGCGCCGCTTTCGCTCTAGGTAGGCTCCACTTCATCCTGAGCTCTCGCAGCAAGTTATCACTCAGGTGCAAGCTGCGTATTTTCACCGCGGTCATCCGTCCCATCATGACCTACGCCTGCGTTGTTTTCGCACACGCAAAGCCCTACCTCCTCCACAAGATGCAGACCCTCCAAAACCGATTCCTCCGTAGAGTCACGGGAGCCCCCTTTTATATTCGAAATGAGCTTCTTCACGTAGACCTCAAGATGCCCACCATCCAGCAGTTCATGAAACGCGTCTCCAAGCGCTTCTTTGAAACTTCAATCCAACATAGGAATCCCCTTATCGTATCGGCCGCCCAATACGAACCCTCGCGTATCTCTAAGACTCGCCGACCAAGGCATACCCTAGTCACTCCCGATGACGCATACACCCTGCTCCAAGAGAGCCGTAGGGAAACAAGTACAGTGGCACACAAACACAAAAACCGACCGTCCTTCCGTCCTCGCCGCCGTGGCCCGCCGCGACGTCCCCGTTATAGTCCACCCCGACCCTTGCCAGATCCAGCCCGCGACGCTGAGCCAGTAGCTTTAAATTCCCTTATTAATAATAATAATGATATGATCGAGCCTGTCCCTAGCTGCCCTCCCCTGCGACGCCCTAAGCCGAGGTCCGTACCCCACAGGGGGTGCCCTTAGCGTGTAGCCGCATAGTTTGTAAGTTTTTTAATAAGCCCTAGCTGGAGGCTTTAATTAATTTATTAATTAAGGCAACCACAGGCAAGCCCGGTTAAGCAGCCGACAACCTCAGAGGTTGACCTGCGAGATGCCACACACACAAAAAAAAAAAATTTGTATGGAGCTGTTCACATTATGACTGATCCGGGAAAAAAGACTGATCGGAGTTATTTGACGGACGTTTTGCCACTGGGACGATCAGTCAAAACGCCCGGATCGGATGAGTGTGAACGAACGTTGCGTCAAGACTGAAGACGAGACCCCCTCCGCCCCGCCCTTCCTCGCGACGCTAGTCTCATTCGGCGTCTAGTGTATTACATTCTCTTTCAAAGAGTACAATATATATCTCTTTGGCGTCAATGCTCGTGCAAAATGGACGTGGACGCTTGCGCGTTATTATCGCTAGTCGAAAATAAACCCGTATTGTGGGATAAAACGTTGGACGAGTACAAATAAACAAATCGACGATTACAAGCGTGGCGGGAAATTTGCATAATATTAAATCCTGAGTTTGAGAAACTGGCCTAAAAAGAAAGAAAAAATTTGGTAAGTTAATTTTTTATTCACTACTATGTAGGTAATTTCATATAGCTGCTTCCTGTCAAGGTATTCTTCTCTTGCTCTTCGAATTATTTATTTATTTATTTTATTTAGGGAAAACAAACAGTAACACATTACATCAAGTTAAGGAAATAATACAATATTAAATGGGCAAATGTGCCACCAACAACATTTTCCACAAAATACATAAGAGGTTTCTGCAATGAATGCGATATTATTTAAAACCTTACAACTATAATGCTTATATTAATACTAAAAAGCAATTAAATATGAAAATAATGGAAATAAAAAAAAATGTAGATTGAATTATAATTAAAAATAATTGAGGTAAAACATTAGTGATTGAAATTTGAATTTAAATAATAAGAGATCGATTTTTTAAATTAATTAAGTTATTTATCAACCATTAACTCAGTGTCTTAAGCACTCTATCTTTGAATTGAGCACCAGAAAGAAGGAACATGTCAATGTGATGAAAATATTCATTATATTTTTTTACTTAAACGGCGGAGATGTGTCTTGATTTTAATTCAATTAATTTATATTTTCTAAGTAATTGATCACTTGATAAAGATGTGCGGAAACAACGGTAGTGCATGGCTTTTAAGAATTTCCTTTGAACTCTTTCGATTTGTGCAGAATATTTTTTGTAGAAGGGATTCCACACTGGCACTGCGTACTCGAGCTGAGATCTTATTAGCGATTTGTAGAGGTATAAATAGGTGGTAGGGCGTACAAATTCTTTCGCAGATCGCATTACAAAGCCGAACATCCTATAGGCATTGTTCACAACTTTGTTAATGTGTGCGTCAAGGTGAAGTCTGTCGTCGAGAAGGATGCCAAGATCTCGAATGAGGGATACTCTGGAAAGTGGTGTATTATCTAAGGAATAATACCGGAAGGAATACCGGACAACATTCTTATTTTTTTGTGAAACACTTGGGCAGACTTAATTGTAACTTATTAGTTTCACAATAATTGCTGAAGCGATCCAAATCTTCCTGCAATAAAACACTATCGTGCACATTTCTTATGGGCCTATATATTTTGAGATCATCAGCATAGAGTAGGACTTTGGAATGACGAAAGCAAGTGTTAATATCATTAATAAACAGGATGAATAAAAGGGGTGGAAAGTTTTAATTTTTTTTAGAGATTTGTATAAAACTTGTCATAGCCGGTGTTTTGAATTTAAATACGGACACAGAGCTACACTACTCAATCGTCACAAGAAGCTAGCACGATACAACTGACGCTTAGCGCCATCTATCGACATTTCTATAGAGTTGTTCGAAATTTTCGAGTCAAATACAATTGGTCGACTATTACTCGTAAACTTGTAAAGCCCACTTATGTGTGATAGTTTTCCTTTAAATTTCGTTATATATAGGTACTACTGCCGTGACATTTGAATTTCTAACTCTAACCGTTTAGTCGATAGAGGGGGGACACTTGACTCTAACGAAAATTGGTACTTTAAAGCTTGATAAGTCACGGACGGTTTACTTAATCAAAAAACGGTCTTATCAAACCCCTAATATTTTTGAAAGACCTATCCAACGATACCTATCCCACACTATGGGAAGAACGACAAAAAAAAATTATCATCCCACTTTACATGTATGGGAGGTACCCTAAATAATTGTTTTTTTCAAAATTTTATTTTACCACTTTTTCGGCGTCATTAACGTGTAGGTATACTCATACTAAAGTACAACTTTCTAGTACCAATAGTTTTTGAGCTAAACCGCGGACAGACGGACAGACAGACGGACATGGCGAAACTATAAGGGTTCCTTGTTGACTACGGAATCCTAAAAATGATATTATGATAGTCAGGGCCGTCTTAAGTCTATTCTGCGCCGGGGTGCGGGACTCAGCCTGCACCCTCGTTTTTTTTTACACTGCAGCGTGGCACGCGACCGAGTGACGACACACTGCAGTATGAATGCGGTCCTAGTCAACCAAGAAAACACAATACACGTAATATTGATAATTTATTGTTTATTACTCTAAAAAACAAAAATAAACTTAAAATTTCGATTACCTACTAAATATCTATTTATTACATGTTTACATACATCAAACAAACTCAATTTTTCTTGCTTTTGAGTTGGCAAAGATTTTAATGAAATCATTTATTTTTATCTCAATTTTGGATTCTATACTTATAATGGCTAAGTTTGTCAGTCTGTCTTGGGTCATGGTTGAACGAAGATAATTTTATATTAATTTTAATTTTGAAAAGGATCTTTCACCTTCCGCTACTGTAATAGGTAATGTTAAATATATAGGCAGAGCTGTTGAGATATTGGGAAATGAGGAAATTATATTATTAGAATAAATTATATATATACACACATCAAAAGTGTCTAGGGATCAAGCATTTTTATGCGGATTTCTTGAGATTGAGATGTGGCTTTGTAATAAATTTATGATTTTATAAATTTATATGGATCCTTTTTGGTGCATTTCATAATTTGAAACAGGAACTGTTAATCAAATTCGAGTAAAAGATGAAAATCAGCAGTCAATATTTTCCCTATAAAAAACATACAACGCATTGAAGACATTATTAGTGCTACTGTTTCCCTACTACTGATTAAAACCAACGTTATTATGGAGCGGCGACGTCATTTAAGCAGGGAAGAAATGCTCAGAGCCGTGGGACTGATAGACGCTGGTTCCCGGCAACGTACTGTGGCTTTAGCTCTGAATACAAGTCAGAGTGTTATCAGTCGACTTTGGACACGTTACCGAAGCACTGGTACCGTGGCTGAGCGCCATGGAGGACGGTATCGCTGCACCACACGGAGACAAGACCGATACATTCAAATCTTAACTCGAAGAGCTCCAACAATAACCGCCATGATGTTAGCCGTGAGGCTTCATCACTCTTCAGGGAACTTAATTAGCGACCAAACAGTCAGAAACCGCTTGCATGAAGTGAACCTTCATTCCCGAAGACCGCTACGGGTACCACCTATAGCAATGCACAATCGAATCCTAATTCGATATCAATGGGCTCTTGAACACAGAAATTGGGCAGAAGAACAATGGCGTTTCGTGTGCTTTTCTGATGAGTCTCGTTTTGGTATGAGACCGGATACAAGACGTATACGACACTGGAGAACCCCTGGACGCCAACAGCGATTAAAATCCTGCCAGGAAGTCCATCCTTATAGTGGTGGAACCATCATGGTATGGGCGGGTATTTGGATCGGCGGAAGAACTGAGTTGATTTGGATCAGAGGCAACCTCAACGCTCAAATTTATGCTGAGACGATTGTATCTGACGTCATCGTTCCTCTACAAGTGCAAATCGGTCCCTTCTTTCAGTTAATGCATGATAATGCACGACCGCACACCGCAAGAGTTGTAAGACAGACTCTCGCCGCAGCTAACATCAATGTCCTGCTCTGGCCTGCTCAGTCGCCAGACTTGAACCCGATTGAGCATGCATGGGATATGCTACAGAGAAGAGCTCTGCCGAATATGGAGGGTATCCAGTCGCAAGAAGACCTTTTTTTGTTGTTGCAACGAACATGGGCGGCCATTCCACAGCGTGATTTGGATGAACTCATTTTGAGTATGCCAAACCGATGTTCTTGTGTTGTTAGTGTTCGCGGTAGAAACACGGATTATTAATTGTTTAAGTTACCCAATAAAATTTTAAAGAAAACTGTTATTTCAGTTTTTTTCGAACTTTAATGTTAGTGGTTCAAATGTCAAAAATCCCTTTATTAGGAAAATGGCAAATTTCTTTATTAATGCAAAGGTGACTTGGTTTATCGTTACTGTGACAAACGAAAACACTTTATTTGATGAATTCTTAAAGAAATTTTTAATTAATATCAATCAGGAGAAAAGTTATTGCAAAAATATATGTTGATCCCTAGACACTTTTGATGTGTGTAGTTTAAAATATCAGTGGGAGTACTTGTTGATGCATTGGGAAAAAATATTGGCAACAATTCTAATTCATTATATAAATCCTCCCCGTCAATATCAAATCTATTTTTAAATGTTAGTTTTTCACGGAGCCGATAACACTGTGATTTTTTTTCATGCATCTCTAATTTATTCCAGCATTAAATGTTTTGGAAGAGTGAAAAAACTGAGTTGTGTTCCGTCAGCAAATCGAATCTCTTATTTAATGTCGAGATAGCAGTGTCCAGAAGAAAAAAAAATAAAAACATATTTTAAATTTGTTGGTTGGGTCTAAAATGGGCTCATCTGCAGCCTCGTAATCAAAATGTCTTTTTCAGGGACGTGGACGAGCAGTTTCTTTAAATTCTGTTTCGCATTCTAATTCTTCAGCAATTAATTTTGCATCAGATAACAACTGTTCAAACGCGCTATCGGTGCGGTATTTCTCCAAATCGTTTTTAACCAGATTAATCATTTTGGTAGCTCCTGAAATAATTACGATCCGATTATTGCAAATTTTTGCTTACAATATTAATCTTTAGTAAAATATTGTACCATATAACTACTGAACATGTAAATCTATAAGACTTTAATTTGGCTATTAATGAACTCGCTATGTTTTTGGTGTCGCTGTCATACTTGCTATTTGTAAAAATATGGTATAATGCATCGTAAATTTTATCCATGTTAAAACGGAGTGCTCTAAGAGCATCAAATCTACTTTCCCAACGCGTATTTGAAAGAGGTTTTAATGTCAAAGTAAGTATCTGTTTCATAATTACATCCCAGCGTGATGTGGATGCTGAAAAAATGCATAGATTTCTTGGACAATACAGAAAAAGTTTGTAATTTCCAATGAGCTTTTAGCGGCGTCATTTACTACTAAATTAAGGGAGTGAGCAGCACACGGTACGTAAAAAGCACGAGGCTTCATGTCCAATTTTTTTTTGGTGGCCTATGTTTTTCGCCCTCATATTGGCCCCATTATCATATCCTTGGCCTCGCAAATCATCTAATTCAATATCGCATGATTTTAAGAAATCTAACAAGTATGTCGCCAACCCTTGTCCGGTAGTATCAGTTACAGGTAAAAAACCTAAAAAATGTTCTCGTACCTCAGCGCGTTTTGTCGATGGATTTAAATAAATAAACCTCACAATAGCAGTAAGTTGTTCTTGGTGTGAAATATCAGGTGTGCAATCTAGAATTACAGAGTAGTATTTACATTGCTTCAGAAGACTAATTATAGTCGTTTTAATTTTTTCAGCAATTATACTAATCAGTTCATTTTGAATGTTATGACCAAGATAATTTGGCATGTGATGCTGAGCTCTTTGAATTCGACCAATGTGTTCTGATAGTGTACTATCAAAATTAGATATACTCTCCACCAACTTTAAAAAATTACCATTATTTGGGTCGTACAACTTCTCGGTTGTGCCCCTAAATGCTATATTTTGTCCTGCTAAAAACTTTATAATTTCGATTATCCTTTCCAAAACTGCCATCCACCTCTTTCTTTCGCGGTCTATTTCAGTTTGATTCACCGAGTCTATTGTTTGCCCTTTCCTTTCAATAAGTCATTTTTTAGATCCAAATATTTTTTTTAAGAATATATGTGTCCTGAACTTTTTTCATGTCGTTCTATATTTCTCGACAAATGCCCCTAGTCTTTGTAACAAGTGGGGGCATTAAATGCAGTGATATTATTATTAAAAAGCTTACAGTGAAAACAAAATAAAGAATCAGTAGATGTGGAATATACAAGCCAAACTCGATGAATAATTTCGTTGTTTTGTAACTTTTTACTGAAATATGTATCTGAAAACGAAATCATGTTACTATCTGAAGGATAGTTGGTTTTTTTTTATCTGAATCGGTCCACGTTCTGTTAAAAATAATCTTAAATTATCGGGTATTACTTGCGGCTCTGATCCTGCTCTCTGCAGGACCACTCGCGACATTTTCACGAAATCGTACATCTGGTTCTGTTCCTGGTTGGTTAACAATTAGAATTGGTTCACTTGGAGTAAGCGAGCCAGGCGAGGTACTGGTACTAGTATGAGCTGGAACTTGTGAAATAGGTACTCGTAGAAGTTTTCTCTTCCAAGTTGACTGTCTCTTCCTGTCGGGTGGATGTTGACGAAGATATACCTAAAAAAACATAAGATAGTAAACAATTTGTGTAACCAAGTGTGGTAACAGGGCCACGCAATAATATTTTAGGACATTAAAAACAGCGCCTTAAAGTTAAAGCGGGCAATCGGGCATAGTCTAATCCGTTAAGCCCGATTTACACTTCAACAAGTACAGTAGCCAGTTAAGAACTCCGACAGTTAAGTAATAAGTAGTAAGTCGTAAGTAGCGTCCAAACGTAGGCGAGTGAGTAGTCATAAGTTGCCCGATAAGAAAAAAAGAAAATAACACGTGTTCGCGGCCGCAACCTACAAATTTATGTACTGTACTAAACTCGCCCGTCTACATGCCAGCCAGTTAAGTTGGAGGGGTGCGGGAGACGCGAGAGAGGGGGCTACTTCGCGCTGGACTCGCCGAAAAATAGGATCGCGATCTATTTAACTCAACTTAATCAACAACTTACTACTTAACTCGCTTTTGCCGTTCAAACTACAATAACAACTTAACTCGCCGATGACGCAAGTTAACTCGCTACTGTACTTATTGAAGTGTAAATCGGGCTTTAGTCCGGGCGAGCGCGCTCCGTGTGGGTGGAATTGCCGAGGCGCTTACGCACGCTCTATGCGCAAACACACGGCGGCTTTGACGGCACGGTTGGTGCAGTGGCTGAGCGATTGAACTGCTGCGCTGCGTGTCGCGGGTTCGATTCCCGCACGGAGCAAATATTTTTATGATCTACAAGTGGTTGTTCCGGGTCTGGGCGTTTGTGTATGTGAGTTTATATGTTTGTAAACGCACACTAGGAATTTCTCCTGTGATTGGAACGCGTTTTGGACATATCACACAATACAAAAATTTAACACAAGGTCTGAGAAGATATGTATTTAAATAAATATTGCACCGGCCGGGATTCGAGCCCGAGACCTTTGGCACAAGAGTGAGTGTTAGTTACTAACCATTGCGCCTTCCGGTACGCAATCCGCAAAAAACAATTAATTAGATATTGTCATAATCATAAAAACCTACTTTATTAAAGACTCATTAGGTATACAGTTACAGGTAACTTATACAAAAAATAAGAAGTGTAATAATAATAAGTAGGTAGGAACTTAGGGATTGAACCGAGGCAGGATACACCAGCGACGTTTGTCACTGATTTAATGCCACTTGAGATGTTTAATATTTTTGGTACCAACTGACTGAACTTACCAGGTCGAAAGAAAGAGTCAATCGGAGAAGTTAGCTTTTTAATTTTTTATTCTTTCTCCATTTTCGCAATTATAAACAAATAAACAAAACAGTCACGACTCTCTCTCATAAACAAATTTTAATGATGTGATGATGATGAGTGATGATAATGATTGTAATGTACCTAACACTAACACTTAAAAAATAAAATTGACTTACCTTTATATTTTTTCTCTAAGAACTTCCGTGCTAATTCGCCGGTTGTCGCAAATGAAATGAGCTAACGAATTTAATTACTTAAAAGTAGAAATCAGATCAATCACTGACCGATACTTACATAGGCGCCGCGCGCCGCGTTGTAAATTCAAATAAACTTACACCTAATTGTAGTGATTTGGAGATGCGCGAGCGCCCGGACGGCTATGTCAAAGGAAGGACGCGACAGATCAAATGAATGAACTTACACTTTATTGACTTAGAGGTCATTTTGCTTCAAGTGCGGGCGACCGGGCGACAATGTCAAAGGGCTTAATTACTCGCCTATCATATGACAGACGCACAGGTGCCGCGCGCCCATTTCAAATGAACTTACACTCTAGACTCTGTTGACTTAGAGATCATTTTGCTTCAAATGCGGGCGACCGGGCAGCAACGTGTCAAACGTACATACATACACTCTCTTTGGATTAGAGATTTTGCCGCGCGCGTGTTTTATTAAATAAAATTGTTATTTGTGTAGTGTAGTAATGCGGTATGACAAGCGCCGAAAGCGTAATAAAAGTAAAAAAAATATATATTATTGTTGATGACTATTTTTTTTTTGCTTGCGCATACATATTTGTCGTAAGTAACAAGTGGGTATAATTATAAAACTGTGCAATGGCGTGAAGTTCAATGAAATATCCAAAAATTCAGCGCTCGACGGGCGCCCCCGGGCGCTCCGCGCCCGGTTACACCGCACCCCTTGCACCCCCTGGTAAAGACGGCCCTGATGATAATTAAACCTTTTCAGTGACCTTCTAATCAAGCTTCGATGGGAGTGTTTATATGGTATGAGTACACAAAAGGGTGGGTGGTAGTTGTCGAGTTGTAGTAAATAGTCGGTGGGAGGAAAAACAGAACATTCACAGTTACTTAAAGCTAGATCCAATATTTTGCCACTCGAATTTTTAATAGTGTTATACTGATACGCATTGAGAAGAGAAACAAATGCACCAAGATGTCCACAAATCGTAGAATTGCCGCTAGGGACTAATCCCGACACTGACGCACTGTTATCATAGGGTATCCAGTCGACATCAGGTAGGTTATAATTACCCAAGAGATAAAAGTGCTCCAAGTCAGATTCGTCAAGCAAAGATTGTAGGAGATCGAAATATTGAATATAAACTGATTCAGGTGTCCTGGGTGGAATATAAGCCGCCCCGATAATTTGGTTCTTTCGTCTAGCTACACTTGGAAATCTAAAGAGGACGTGCTCCAAATTGGCTTCTAGAGCAAACTGAGAAGTCACTCTCACTGAGCGCAACCTTTTCAATACCGCTACCAAGACGCCACCTCCATCTTTTTTTTTTTTTTTGTTCGTAGCTGTACGGTCTCGACTGCCCTCCAGCGCGTCTATGAATGGCGCGTGGAGGCGCAGCGCCGGGGCGTATCCCCGCTGCCTCGAGAAGTCGAGGCGCGGCGGGAAGAGCTCCGGCGCGATCTCAGGGCAGTATGGAGGGAACGACTGTCGCAACCGACGGCCGAGCACGCCGCAATTGCGGCGGTAAGACCCCTCTTTGAGGAGTGGCTAGATCGGCGTCACGGCGTCCTGACCTACCGCATGATGCAGGTCCTCACCGGACACGGAAGTTTCGGGAGGTACCTGTGTCTGATGGGTAAGGAAGAGACGCCTGGGTGTCACCACTGCGAGGGTCGCCCTGAGGACACAGTCGAGCACACGGTGCAGGACTGCCCAGCTTGGGCAGAGCACCGACGTGTCCTCACGGCGACAATAGGCGAAGACCTCTCGCGCCCGGCCTTGGTCGAGGCCATGCTGCGGGGCGAGAGGGAGTGGGAAGCGGTCGCCTCCTTCTGCGAAGCAGTCATGCTTCCGAAGGAGGAGGCGGGCCGCGTGAGGGAGAGGATGGCGTCCTACCTCCAGCCCAGCCGCAGTGGTAGACGCCCACGGCGTCGGACGTCGGCCGACGATCTCCGGCCACCGTAGGCGCGGGCATGCGGACAGCGAGTAAAGGGCAACTCGCTGTCCGACCATGGACCATGCCCGGGTCGACGGCGCGTCGTGTTCCACGCGCGCCTCATAGAGCGTCAGCAACATGACGAGGCCCCCTCTGCAGAGGGCCGAAGCCCGCCGAGGTCGTGGGACTCATCCCGTTACCGTGGCCCCGGTATGTAAAGGGTTATTGAAGGAACACCGTGGATTTTAGTCAGTAAAAGTCTGACAGTCCCTCCAACCCTGCCCGGAGTGGGAGGACTTATTTGATAATTTTACCACGTTAAAAAAAAAAAAAGCTGTACGGTCTCGATCGCACCTGTGTACCACGTAACGAGAATCAACGAATTCACTGTCAAATATTTCAGGCGTCAACCAGGTTTCAGTGAGAATTATAATGTCGTAACAATGTGACAAGATATTCATGTACAAAATGTGCAGCTTAGTGCGAATCCCTCGACAATTCTGGTAATAAATAGCCAAATTATCCGCCATCGGAAAAGTTTAGTTTGTAATTTGATTAGAATTATATATGCAGTAGGATCACCTCTACACGGTCGCGGATGTGGATGATGTGGAAACGGGCCCGTTTCCTTCACTTGTTTCCATACTTATTGGGTTTTGTTGTAAATTAATACCGTCTTTATCTCGGACAAATTTATGTAAAACCGTACAAGCTTTTATGACGTTAATAGCCGTTTCTATTTGAAGATCTATCGGCCGATGCAGGATTCACCATTTATTGGCTAGAATACCAAAGGCACACTCAACATATCTTCTAGCTCGGCTCAAGCGATAGTTGAAGATATTTTTTCATGATCTAAATGTGTACCCCGATATGGTCTTAAGAGATTCGGTGTTAAGCTAAAGCCTTCATCCCCAATGAGTACATATGGCATTTCTTCATGTGTGGTTTCATGTACAGGCTTGGGGTTTGGTATATTTAATGAACCATCATTAAACTTTTTTTTCATGAAAAACTTTTTTCATTAAACCTATGCCTACTTAAAATGATATAACCTATTTAAAATGATATTAAGGTTTCTAAAACCACTTTTTCATAAAGTTAATCGTTTAAAAGATATACGCATTCAAAGTGGCAAAATGTGTGTCGCCTTTAAAAAATTAAAAAAAAAATGCTGTAGATCTTAATGTAAACTTTCAACCAAAATTAGTTTGAACGAGATCGGGCCAGCAATTTTTGAGATACAGCATATTTTCTAAAACCGCAAATATATCTTTGTAATTCATACAAACACTATGAAAAACAAAGTTATTGGGTGTAGTTGTAAAAAATGCAAAAAGGCTAGTTTTAAGAAATTTGTAAGGTTTTTTTTTAATAAATATACATATTATATTATATTATTATAGTTACTTCGAAACCCTTTATGGGCGAGTCTGACTAGCACTTGGACAATTTTTTCCTTTGTGGTGCTCTAGAATCCAAGCACGTGGGCCAATTTTGATGATACTTACGTAAGTTTTTAGTTTAATAATCAAAACCATTTTTTATTCAAGTCGAGATTACATTTGTTTAGATACCTCGGTGAACATTGACTAAAACAAAATAAAAACACATTATCAAGCGTACATGCTAGGGTTGTACATAGAGGACAAAATTAAAAAAAAAAAACTAGTCATTCAACTAAATAGTTAAAACTATTGCAAATCAACAGACACACAAACAAAACATAACACATAAACAACCATTCATATAGAAAACGACAAAGGTGGAGGAAACCCAATCAATTTAAATAAAATGTAATCAATCTGTTGAACAAAAACTTAACAAAAGAACAACATCAGACAGCAAATGATACGATAATTATTATATTATTACATAAGTAAATAAAAGAAGAATGAAGAATGTGTCATGTGTCATAAAAACTATAAAAATAAATTAGCAAAATAAATATAAATAAAATAAAATACAATAGAAATACAATCTTTCAAAAAGAAAATTCGTCAGGTGTGGCAAAGAGGGTCCTCTTCTGAATTATTTTATTGTTCCTCGGAAGTCTTTTCCACCCGCGACCGCCAGCTCTCTGAGAATTTTGCTCACGCCGCTTTCCAGCCTCTTGACCATCTCAACACCAAAACTCACATCGATCCGTTGCTCGGTTTTATCGTGAATAAAGGAAAAGCAATCAAGGACGTTTTCGCTGTACAATATGGATGAGATGACACCGAAGATGTGACCAGCTGCGTGTCTCCCGGCAATGTTCCAGGGCGCCGCCGCCGCCGCCGAAATGTCTTATTTGGCCTCGCGGCGCCCTATGTCACCATCACCACTGCGACTGCGCTAATTTCTGACGCGAAGTGTCAACGACTGACGTTTTTTTTCTATTCAGTGTTTTTGTTGGTTTTTTTAAATTATTTTAGTAACTAAGAGTTAGTTAATAAGTATGATTTTTATAACGTAATCAGACTAATGTTTAATGGCAGCAGTGATGTGTTGAGTGATAGTGCCGGTCAACCTTCGACATCACAAAATATCCTGGAGAGGTGTCCTCTGTGCACCCAGGCACGGTTTTTTAAAGGTAAGCGGGGTCTGAAAGTACATATTGGGAAGGTACACAAACCACCCAATGTATCTTCTTCTGTCCCCGTCATTTCTACAACACTTACACCAACTTCTTCCACTTTGGATCCGTTTTGGAAAACAATCTCTAAATTTAAAAATTCTGTTTCGGTTTTAAAGAGAGTTCCCCGCGGTGCCAGACCTGTAGTGGCGCAAAACCTAGCAGGATGCGTTCGCCTTGCCGCTCGGGAGAACTCCCAAAGTGCTTGGGAACATCTTCTCACCTTCCCGTATAGAATTTTACATGTTCAAAAGAATTTGGCAACCAAAAAGACCCTAACTGCACAAATTAAAGATAACTGTAATATTTCGGCCCATAATCTGGATGCAAAATTATCGACACAGAGGATTACTTCCACAAGAAGTGTATCCCACCTAGTCGAAACTAAATTAGGGGAAGGTGACATTAGCGGAGCTGCCAGGATACTTTTCAGTAGCGATGTGGTGGCCCCGTACTCTCCAGATACTCTCGCAGCTCTGGAGAGCAAACACCCTGCCCCAGCGGATGGTCTTTCCTTTCCCGACCCCCCCGATCAGGAATTAAACACCCTCACCGTTACAGGTCAAGAGGTGGTCACTGCCGTTTGTTCCTTTCGAAGCGGCTCTGCTGGCGGCCTCGATGGTCTGAGTCCACAGCACCTGAAGGACCTACTCTGCTCAGGCGCTGGGGAGGCTGGTGAGTTGCTTTTGAAGGAGCTAACGGCTCTGATTAACCTTATGCTCTCGGGCCAGGTAAACGAAGCCGTCACCGATATTTTGTACGGGGCCAATCTATGTGCCCTACGCAAAAGGGATGGCGGCATTCGCCCCATTGCCGTGGGAACTACCTACCGTCGTATGGCAGCCAAGATTTGCTCTAAATTTTTTGGTGAGGATATTTCGACCAAATTTCAGCCCCTACAGCTGGGTTACGGCTCCAAAGGGGGTTGTGAGGCTGCCGTACACGCCTTGTCGACCTATTTAAATTCTGGTAAAGGAGAGGTCATCTTGAAGGTTGACATTAAAAATGCTTTTAATTCAGTCAATAGGGACACTTTGTTAGCAGAAACTAAAAAAGAAGTACCACAAATTTTTAGTTTTCTTTGGCAATGTTACAGACATCCGACTAAATTACTTTATAAGGAAAACCTTTTGGAATCAGCTGTTGGCTGTCAACAAGGTGATCCCCTCGGGCCAGCGATCTTTAGTTTAGCTATTCACCCAATTATTCGACAACTAAATTCAAAATTCAATGTTTGGTATCTCGATGATGGAACCCTGGGAGGCGATGTAGACACAGTTTTAGATGATCTACAGTTTTTAAGAAATCAACTCCATACCATAGGATTGGATCTCAACCTTTCGAAGTGTGAATTATTCATATCCGACAGTACTGACAGACAACTGACACTTTCCAAATTCCACGCATTAGCCCCAGAAATCCAAATTGTGGATAAAAGTTCTCTTCGTCTTCTTGGGTCTCCAATTTCTGAGAATTCCTTTCCCGATTTTGTCGAGGAAAAAATACAAAATTTTAACGACATTTCGGACAGATTACACCAAATTAACATGCATTCGGCTATCACATTAATTCGTTACTGTTGCTTTGGACCTAAATTAACGTACTTTCTTCGTGCTTCGCATCTTTGGCATCATCCTCACCTTTTGGAAAAAATGGACCAAATTATCTTATATATACTCTGACAGCAATTTTAAATGTGGCTATGGACGACCGAACTTGGGCACAAGCTACTCTTCCCATTCGTATGGGAGGTCTCGGCGTCCGCAAAATTTCTAGCATTAGTCTCCCGGCTTTTATATCTTCGGTCCACGGTACTGAGAAATTAATCAGGAATATTCTAGCTCCGTCACTGGTTGATTTCAATGTGCCGTGCTTCACCGAGGCTATGGACACCTGGAGAATCGCTTGCCCGAATCTAAATCCATCCGACAACCCATCATCTCAGAGGCGGTGGGATGAGCCGCTCTGTAAAGCAGTTCAGAGTGACCTTATTGCCACATCTGCTTCGGCTGCAGAGCGTGCGCGCTTGCTGGCTGTGAGTGAATGGGAGTCGGGTCTCTGGCTTCATGCACTACCGTCGTCGAACATAGGCACCTTGTTCGATGATACTACTTTCCGCCTCGCTGCTTCCCTTCGATTAGGTGCTCCTTGTTGTTCTGCTCATCGCTGCCACTGCGGCGAAGTTGTCAACAGCCTCGGTCACCACGGCCTTTCATGCGGCCGCAGTGCGGGTCGCATAGCACGGCACGCGAATATTAACGACATCATCCGACGAGCTCTTGTCACCATCGGCGTTCCAGCTGTATTAGAACCCAATGGCCTGGCACGCGACGATGGCAAAAGACCGAACGGCATGTCTTTATTTCCTTGGAAGATGGGTAGGCCTTTAGTGTGGGACGCAACTTGTGTCGATACTCTTGCGCCATCCCATCTTCCTAGCTCGTCTTGCTGTGCTGGCGCTGCCGCTGCGGCTGCTGAAAACCTCAAGCGGCGGAAATATAATAACCTTGTTGGTAGTTATATTTTCGAGCCGTTTGGGGTTGAAACCTTGGGGTCGTGGGGTCCGAGTGCTCACAGATTGTTTAAAGATCTATCCAAACGCCTAGTTGACACTTCGCGTGACCCAAAGGCTGGCTTTTACCTTGGACAGCGGTTAAGCATTGCCATACAGCGTGGCAATGCCGCCAGTCTTTTGGGCACATTACCAGTGGACAGCGATGCGTACGAATTTCTGGACGCCATATTTTAGTTTATTTTTAGATGTATATAATTATGTAGTTTAGGGTTTTTATTTAAGTGTATATTCCATTATTGTTTAAATTAAAGTTAATTTTTCCTAGTAAATAAATAAATAAATATCAATGTATTTTGAAATAATGAATCACTAAATTTTTTTTAAAAGTAAATAAATGAATTTTTTATTTAATTAAACTAGTAACAATCCTGCCATATATATACATATATACTAAACCTAACTATGTACATAAAAAAATAAAATAAAGAAATAAAATAAAAAAGAAACAAGCTTAGGCCTCAAAGTACTCCTCCTAATCACTAAATTAAATAAATATTAACATACTTATTACAAAAATCAATGTATTATTTTCTACATATTATAATTATTATGTTTTTTTCAGACCTAGTACCTACTGAAAATCCATCATCACTCATTGAAGTCGATGTAAATTTACATCAGGAACTATATCAAATAAAACATTATGAAGCAGAGGGGTAATTTCAACATTGTATATTTTCTTTGATCAAAAGTTGACTGTTTGAACATAAAAATATTTCTTCAGCCCGTCAGTCTTACAACAGATTTTTATTTTGCTTTGTTTTAGGGAAACCGAAGAAATATCGATTGGTAGGCGTGTAACTATCGATTGGTAGAGGAAATATCAAGCCACAGACCTCTGGACTGCGGTTTAAAATCAATTAAAATCGAAGAAATGAATTTAAATACGTGTGCCGTAGCTGGTGCAATAGTCGCAGGATGTGAACATACACAATTTCTGGAAATTACATTAACTCTAGGACTTCCTGAGGTCTCACAAAAGCTATTCACCTTTCATATGAATATAGTAAACAAAAAATGAGAATCTCAAGCATTAAGATCCATGAACGAAGCTGCTGAGGAGGAAAGATGTGCTGCCGTTGGGGCAGCACATCTTTCCTCCTCAGCAACTTCGTTCATAATATTCGTGCCTTCATAAGGTAAAGTAAATGAAAAGGGAATACTGATAATTGACGTCATAGCTGACGGATGCTGGGGATAAATATCATACAAGAAAAAAATACTCCTCATTGTTAGGAGCAGCAGCTATATTTGGTAAACGAACGAGTAAAATATTATACATGGGTGTTAAAATAAATTCTACTACATTTGCGCTAGAGCAGAAAATAAAGGAATCTCGGCAAAGGATCATATTTGCTACAAAAATTACTTATGTGAGTAAAAAAAATTAGTAATATTATATAAATATATTGATGTTTGTTTGTTTTGTCTTATTAATAACTTAAAGTATTTACTTTAAGATTGATTTTCCAATGTTCTTTTTTCTTCTTGGTATATTTCTAAGACCTCTTCAGTGTCTTTATTCTGTTCAATTCAAATTAACGTATTTGTCCTATTGGACTTCTACCTACAATAGACTAATGCCAGATGCTCAACAGTTTTCCTGTGTTGAAAGAAGAATATTGATATTTTTGAGAAATGTTTATTCTTTATAAGCAAACACTTTCTCTCCTCACACTCTAAATTCACTAAGTACCTATACAAAAAAAAAAATGCAAATTAACCACCCCGTATAGTAAGTCTAGATTATTGAACTAAAAATCAATTTACGAAAGGATAATCAAAAATGATTCTTTATTTTAGTTTTTCTAGAGCACAACAAAGGAACACATATATAACTAACACTCACACATAATGTTCCTACATTTGTGATCATCAAATAAATAATTATTTTTTATCTAATCTTTTATTTATTTTTTATCGTCTTTGTACAACCCTAACACGTTCGGCAAATGCTGGCCGTAGCCATATCACGGTAATATTATGTTTACAGTATTCCGACTTCAACAAACGGATGAAGCGCGAGCTATACCTACGCGCCTCGATCTCGGTGTGCGCTCGGTTTGATGACAGTCGCGACCGGCGAGTGTGCCGCAGTGACGAACGGACGGTGTGTTGTTTTTTTAACAATAACCGCGCGATTTTTCGCTATAAATAAGTTCAAGTACATATTTAATATGACGAGTAGGATATATTGTGCTGTTTTTGGTTGCATGAATTCGTCAATAACGCATCCAGAGATAACTTTTTTTAGATTACCTGGAAACTTTGAAAGGTACCTAAAACTAAAATAATTTTACTTACTAGTAGGTATTTACATAATGTGTTTCTTTTTAATGGATAAGTATTTCCTTTTATCTCCCGAAAAAAAAGATGTCTGGATTAATAAATAAAGTGAATAAAGGAAAGTGATTGACACGAGTGAAATAGGTAGTTATAGGCGGTTTATGAATCATGATACGGTAGGTACGCTTGTGTTAAAACCTCAAGGCATGTGTTTTGTTTTGTTAGTTTGTATAATTCAAAGTAAAGACGTGATATTTTATTATTTATATTTTATTATTAATAATAGTTGTTTATTGTACTGTGTGTATGAATAATACTAGAAAAATATAAACATGTTTTTTTAATAATTAAATCTACCAATCAAAATACAACACGCATTTTTATTGAACACTTCCTATTCAATTCACAAACTATTTTATTTGTTTATATAAAAAAAGTATATTTACAATGACAAAACTAAATGGAAACGCAAAGTAGGCAAATGTAATTAAAATGCTGGAGGCGGGCAGCCCTATCGCATGTTTACGTACCGCGCGGTTGTAGGCATTTATTTCTAAGATGCGGCCGAGTTACAATACTGTATGATAATATTACCGTGGCCATATGAAGATTGCGCGATGGACAAAGCGTCCTCAGTTCTCGATATGTGTACAGAAGGTATGATTTTACTTGTCAAGTAGGATTATTATCAAAAATTTTAGGCATAGCTATTTACGCGTAGGTTTTCCACTAGCTCTATTTTTTTTTAATGTTTTATGTAAGTAGGTAAGTACTAATTTATTTACTTTTATTTGTAAGCGAAGTTGCGAGAAACATCTAATAATAACTGTCTACATTTCGCCGCCCGGTTACATTGATAATTATAATATTTTCTGTTTTAGTAATACCAGGCCTCCGTCACTCGCTCAAGGTCGCGCGATAAGTACCTACCGGCTAGCCGTGTGTTCGAACGCACAAGTGGCAGAGGGGCGCCACACGCCCGCCTGTGTAGTTACGCGCGTAGACCATTTACCCATGCAAAATGCTCTCACGTATATTTCTGGGTATTTACTATTTAAATGCAACAAAAAACATATTTGACTCTCGCAGACGAATTTAAAAAAATACTAAATGTGAATAACTCTGGAATGTTCACACATTTCAAAGCATATAACAAGAGCTCTTCCTGTTATGGTAGTTTGAAAGTACCACCGGAGACGTTCAATAACTATGTTAGAAGATTAGAAATTGCATTTATACAAAACTTTTCATCGAACTTGATAGGACGGCCTGGGAGCAAATTGTATGATGTATTAAAATCAATATCATTTAAGTCTTTCTGTCCATGCTTCCCACATGATTATTTGATAAAACTTTTTATTAGAATCCGAGAATTTTTGCCGTTATCAAATTTACAAATGCAACGTTTAGAGAAGGTAAAAAAAAGTAATTAAATAAAATTAAAAAACCCGACTGCAACCTTATATTAAAACTAACTGAAAAGCTAATAAAAACAAGCCCATTTTAAACTAAATAAAAGTTGGAAGCAGGCGGGGCCCATACCATTATTATATTTTCTAACTCAAAAGGGTCCCGCCTGCTTCCAAATTTTATTAAATTTAAAATGGGCTTGTTTTTATTAGCTTTTCTGTCATTTTTATTTAGCTTTATTTTGATACCCCACTCGATAGGTTTTGAGAAAAAAAAACTTTTTTGAAGGCATAATATGGCGCAAAAAATCCGCCATTTTGTATTTTATTTATTTTGATATACCCAGTGTCACTCACAGTCAATACGAATCTAACGATACCTCTCAAGCTAAAATCCGTCAAGCCGTTCAGGCCACAGAGCGTGCCAAACAATTATACATACATACATACATACTCTCAAAAACATAATCCTCCTTCTGGCGCAGTCGGGTAAAAAGCAAAGTGACCATTAAAATTTTATAAAATTAAATCAATTATAAAACATTTTTGTATTTTATTTCATTGGGTTAACCCTAAGGTATTTTCATACCGTCCGACGTCATCGCCCGCTGTGCACTTGAAACGCGCCGTTGAGTCAAAGCAGTTAAGCTCATATTTCCTCGTGTCGCTTGACAGCTAGAAAGTTTAGTTAATTATAGCGTAGGTATTTGTCGTTTTGCAGGGAAGTGATGTATCTGTTACGTTAGTAACTTATTAGTAATCTGTGGTAATACTACAACAAAAAGTGGATCAATAATTTAAAACAAATAAGTAGGTAGGTAGGTACGTAACAATATTCTGAAACACTGCTCGATGTCTTACTGACTACTTTTATGTGTGTGTCGCGCCGTGCATGATATGACACTACGCGTAATTTTAATGAGGGGGTGCGCGGGGCATTCTCTGTGATAGCGCCCGTTTGAGCAAGGTCAACGGGATTATATTGCGTCTTAAATAGCTTTCTTTTATTTTGTAGAAGATTTTTCAATTTGACGTGTACGATTTGGGGGGGGGGGGGGTCATGACCCCTGTGACCCCCCCTTCGGACCGCGCTGCCGAGCATGTACCTACTATGCGCCCACGCGGCCGCTCCTTCGCAGTTTCGACGTGTTGTGTTTTTTTTACTGTCTCCATTGCGTACAATCATCCAATTCAAATATTTAATGTAAAAAAACTTCTCTTATGAGGAAAAGCTTCTTTGGTATTGCACCGCAAATATATAATAAAATACCTGATGAAATAAAATGTATGCTAATGCAGAAGTTTAAAAAAACGCTTAATGGGTTACTACTAGAAAAATGTTATTACACTCTAGGTGAATTTCTTAATGACGAATATCTGTAACTTTACAATATTGACATTTTTACCTATACTTGACATTTTTAATATTTTTTTTTTACTTATTTTATTTTTAATATTAATCTTTAAATTGACCGTACGTTTTGCCATGAAATGAAATCTATTATGAATTTTAAATTTTTTTGTTTGCATTATAATATTGTGACGAATTTATGTTTTAATTTAATAGTATAATTTTTTTTTGTAATAATTTGTATGTCAATAGACAAAACATAGCGCACTACCTAATTTTTTAAGATGTATATAATTATCACCTATGTTTACGAATAAATGATTCTGATTCTGTAAAATACAATTAATTAAGCCATTTTTAGGAAAAAAACCACTAGAAACAAGTGTTCACTATACTTTTTTAAGACAAACTGAAAAATATCTATTAAAGTATTTTATCTAGACTTGAGTCTGCTTATAAGCAAAGATAAGAGTACCAATAGATAAATTATAATGTTTTATCTTAAAATATATCATATTATCTATAAAGTTATATCAAGTTAGGTACCTTTAGGCCCTATTAACTATTTGTAGAGCATTGTATCTTAAAACATTCAATATACCTATAAACGTACTTAAAATAAGTGTGCTATAGAACAAATGTTCTAAAAATAATCGAGCTTGAGAAAAAAAACTCTATAAGAATACATGTTCTTTATTGAAACCATCTTTAGAAAGCCCCTATCTAAAGATTTACCTTGAATAGACTGTCTATAGACAGATTTGTTTTAAACCTCCAAGACTGTGTTACTTGGGTACGGATAGTACTATATTACTACGGATATAGAGAGCCCACTCTCGGGAAATCTGTCAGTCCAAATTTGAAGCGCCATCTCTATTTCTTAACCCTGAACTAATGATTTATATATATACACGTATAGCTACATACATATATACACGTATAGCTACATACATATCTATAGTCAGTATTAGATTGAGTCTTATCCAGTACCCAACAATTTTTTTCTAACTTTCTTGTGAATCTTTTATAATTACAAACATTTTGGCAATTGAATATTCACAAGATAGTTAAAAGAAATTGTTCGGCACTGGTAAATAAATACAGGGTTAATATAAAAATTGGATTTTTATTAAAACAACTGTATGTAATTAAATTAAATTTTCTTTATTTTCTATTTTTGCATATACACGAATAATTTAGCTGGTTTAGACATATGTTCTACTAGTCGCTTAAACGCAATATTTTGTGATAGCTTCTCTGCATTAGCCAGTCGATCCTTGTAAAATTCTGTGCCTACGGTGAAAACAGATACAACTTCAAAATGACAACTTTTCAGTTGAGCAATTTAAAGTTTTATTTATTTTCTATTGCATATAAAAAGACTATTATCAATAATTTTACAGGAAACTTAATGTTAAATACAAGTTGCATCGTTTTTTTTTTTATTATTACAGGATTTTGTAACATTTCTTTAGAAAATCAAGAGAATATTGAGGAAAAACTGTCAACTATATCAAAACATTTAAAAACAACAGATAGTTGCATTCCTTATTTTAAAAAGTTAAAAATATTACCTCTACCGGCTTTATACATCCTAGAAATTGCATTATTTGTAAAAATGAATCCACATTTATTCAAGAAACTATGTACAGTAAAGAAAACACCCCTGCGTGCTCAGTGTACTAATGATTTATGCTTTGTGAAAAGTAAAACTTCTCTTATGAGGAAAAGCTTCTTTGGTATTGCACCGCAAATATATAATTAAACTAGTATTTGAAAAAAAAATTGGAAGGGGGTGATGGGGAGGGGGTTGCACAATTATTTGGACTAAAGCATTGCCCCTCTAAATGAATCTAAAAAAAAAATGTTCCAAGTCTCTTAATTTCCGAGATCCGCCTAAAGGGGGTGAGAGGCGGGGCAAGGGGGGCGACTTTGAAAAATGGTTTTTACTTTACCGCTCCTCCTCTATACGAATCCGAAAAAAGACATAAATACGGGTCTCGTAGTTTCCGAGATACGATAGGGAGGGGTGAGAAGGGGTGAAAAGGGGAGGTTTGGCACTTTTCCCGTAGGTTTGAGAGTTACTTGTTTACGAATCTGTCAAAATATATCCACCTCCCCATCCACCATCTGGGAGAACAATTATGTCAATGAGTGAGTCAGTCAGTCAGTCAGTGGTAATTTAGCTTTATATAATAGAACTAGTATTCGCGTGTTGCGCGGGGTGCAAGCAAATCGCGTGCTTGTGAAAAAAAAAGGGGGGGTGATGATGGGGGGGGTTGCACAATTATTTCGACTAAAGCATTGCCCCTCTAAAGGAATCTGAAAAAAAAAAATGTTCCAAGTCTCTTAATTTCCGAGATCCGCCTAAAGGGGGTGAGAAGGGGGATGGGGGGGGCGACTTTGATAAATGGTTTTTACTTTACCGAGCCTCCTCTATACGAATCCGTAAAAAACAAAAAATACGGGTCTCGTAGTTTCCGAGATACGATAGGGAGGGGGGAGAAGGGGGGTGAAAAGGGGAGGTTTGGCACTTTTCCCGTAGGTTTCAGAGTTACTTGTTTACGAATCTGTCAAAATATACCCACCTCCCCATCCACCATCTGGGAGAACAATTATGTCAATGAGTGAGTCAGTCAGTCAGTGGTAATCGAGCTTTATATAGTGTTCTGTCCAACGTGAAACCGAACGCACCCTGTGGTTGGCAACACTATTCTATTGTCTATAACTTTTTTCACTTTGACGTTTCCGTTCCTTGTAAAACTAACCGCCGTGTTTGTTGAGATCGATTCATTGATTGAAATTAAAAATCCTGTGGAATCTACGCGGTTAAAGATAATTTGGTCCCGATTAGTGATCGATTGGAATTTGTAATCCCCATTTGATGAAAAACCTGGGATATTTTGGAACATAACGTCGTATTGTCGTCAGCCTGTCCGACTCGCGAGATTTGCTAAACGTAGCAGAGTTGTGCTGTGATGCTATCTGGACCACGCCATCTGAAGACCGGCGCCTTGTGAACGTCCATGAACACTTGTCCACACTACACTTTTCACTTACTCATTTCATGCTTATACACACACTTTGGACGTGGCCTCAGGAAGGTCGAAGCTTGGCGTCTACAGCTCAGGTAAGTGGTTAGTGTTAAATTGTGTAAAGTAATATTATATTGACTGGCCTAAGGCCATTGGTTAAGCAACGTTTAGAGCTCCACGTACCGTGGACTGTTCGGACACACCAGTATCGTTGCGCTGGCTTCTTGTAGTCTTGAACATATAGTATAACTAGTATTTGCGTGATGTGCGAGGTGCAAGCACCTCGCGTGCTTGTGGTGTGAATCTGAAAAAAAAAATGGGGGGGAGATGTGGGGGGGTGGCATAATTATTTCGACTAAAGCATTGCCCCTCTAAATGAATCTGAAAAAGAAACTGTTCCAAGTCTCTTAATTTCCGAGATCCGCCTAAAGGGGGTGAGAAGGGGGGCGAGAAGGGGGGCAAGGGGGGCAACTTTGAATAATGGTTTTTACTTTACAGAGCCTCCTCTATACGAATCCGTAAAAAGAAAAAAATACGGGACTCGTAGTTTCCGAGATACGATAAGGAGGGGGAGAAGGGGGGGGGGGGAAAGGGGAGGTTTGGCACTTTTCCCGTAGGTTTGAGAGTTACTTGTTTACGAATCTGACAAAATATACCCACCTCCCCATCCACCATCTGGGAGAACAATTATGTCAATGAGTTAGTCAGTGAGTCAGTGGTAATTTAGCTTTAGTATAACTAGTATTTGCGTGTTGCGCGAGGTGCAAGCACCTCGCGTGCATGTGAAAATAAAAAAAAAGGGGGGGGGGGTGATGGGGGGGGAGTTGCACAATTATTTCGACTAAAGCATTGCCCCTCTAAATGAATCTGAAAAAAAAAATGTTCCAAGTCTCTTAGTTTCCGAGATCCGCCTAAAGGAGGTGAGAAGGGGGATGGGGGGGGGGGGACTTTGAAAAATGGTTTTTACTTTACCGAGCCTCCTCTATACGAATCCGAAAAAAAAAAAACTACTAGTGTCGTAGTTTCTGAGATACGATAGGGAGGGGGGAGAAGGGGGGTGAAAAGGGGAGGTTTGGCACTTTTCCCGTAGGTTTGAGCGTTACTTGTTTACGAATCTGTCAAAATGTACCCACCTCCCCATCCACCATCTGGGAGAACAATTATGTCAATGAGTGAGTGAGTCAGTGGTAATTTAGCTTTATATAGTATAACTAGTATTTGCGTGTTGCGCGAGGTGCAAACAACTCGCGTGTTTGTGAAAAAAAAAAGGGGGGGGCTGATGGGGGGAGATGGGGGGGGTTTAGTAATTGCGTGTGGCGCGAGGTGCAAGCACCTCGCGTGCTTGTGGAAAAAACTAAAAAAAAAAGTGGGGGGCTGATGGGGGGAGATGGGGGGGGTTTAGTATTTGCGTGTGGCGCGAGGTGCAAGCACCTCGCGTGCTTGTGAAAAAAAAAAATGGGGGGGGGGGGGGGGTGATGGGGGGGCTTAGTATTTGCGTGTTGCGCGAGGTGCAAGCACCTCGCGTGCTCGTGAAAAAAAAAATGGGGGGGGGAGGTTGCATAAGTATTTTGACTAAAGCATTGCCCCTCTAAATGAATCTGTTAAAAAAATGTTCCAAGTCTCTTAATTTCCGAGATCCGCCTAAAGGGGGTGAGAAGGGGGGTGGGGGGGGCGACTTTGATAAATGGTTTTTACTTTACCGAGCCTCCTCTATACGAATCCGTAAAAAAAAAATACGGGTCTCGTAGTTTCCGAGATACGATAGCGAGGGGGGAGAAAGGGGAGGGGGGGGGAAGGGAAGGTTTGGCACTTTTCCCGTAGGTTTGAGAGTTACTTGTTTACGAATCTGTCAAAATATACCCACCTCCCCATCCACCATCTGGGAGAACAATTATGTCAATGAGTCAGTCAGTCAGTGAGTGAGTGAGTGGTAATTTAGCTTTATATAGTATAATAACTAGTATTTGCGTGTTGCGCGAGGTGCAAGCACCTCGCGTGCTTGTGACAAAAAAAGAATTTGCGTGTTGCGCGAGGTGCAAGCACCTCGCGTGCTTGTGAAAAAAAACTAAAGCATTGCCCCTCTAAATCAAGCATTTGCGTGTTGCGCGAGGTGCAAGCACCTCGCGTGCTTGTGAAAAAAAATAAAAAGAAGGGGGGGGGGGTGGGGGGCGATGGGGGGTTTAGTATTTGCGTGTGGCGCGAGGTGCAAGCACCTCGCGTGCATGTGAAAAAAAAAAAAAGAGGGGGGGGTGATGGGCGGGGATAGGGGTGCACAATTATTTCGAATAAAGCATTGCCCCTCTAAATGAATCTGAAAAAAGAAATGTTCCAAGTCTCTTAGATTCCGAGATCCGCCTAAAGGGGGTGAGAAGGGGGGTGGGGGGGGGGGACTTTGAAAAATGATTTTTACTTTACCGAGCCTCTTCTATACGAATCCGTAAAAAACAAGAATACGGGTCTCGTAGTTTCCGAGATACGGTAGGAAGGGGGGAGAAGGGGGGTGAAAAGGGGAGGTTTGGCACTTTTCCCGTAGGTTTGAGAGTTACTTGTTTACAAATCTGTAGTAGTATTTGCGTGTTGCGCGAGGTGCAAGCACTTCGCGTGCTTGTGAAAAAAACTAAAGCATTGCCCCTCTAAATCAAGTATTTGCGTGTTGCGCGAGGTGCAAGCACCTCGCGTGCTTGTGAAAAAAAACAAAAAAAAAAGTGGGGGCTGATGGGGGGGGGTTTAGTATTTGCGTGTGGCGCGAGGTGCAAGCACCTCGCGTGCTTGTGAAAAAAAAAATGGGGGGGGGGGGGGGGGTGATGGGGAGGGTTTAGTATTTGCGTGTTGCGTGAGGTGCAAGCACATCGCGTGCTTGTTAAAAAAAAAATGGGGGGGGAGGTTGCATAAGTATTTTGACTAAAGCATTGCCCCTCTAAATGAATCTGTTAAAAAAATGTTCCAAGTCTCTTAATTTCCGAGATCCGCCTAAAGGGGGTGAGAAGGGGGGTGGGGGGGGGCGACTTTGATAAATGGTTTTTACTTTACCGAGCCTCCTCTATACGAATCCGTAAAAAAAAAATACGGGTCTCGTAGTTTCCGAGATACGATAGCGAGGGGGGAGAAAGGGGAGGGGGGGGAAGGGGAGGTTTGGCACTTTTCCCGTAGGTTTGAGAGTTACTTGTTTACGAATCTGTCAAAATATACCCACCTCCCCATCCACCATCTGGGAGAACAATTATGTCAATGAGTCAGTCAGTCAGTGAGTGAGTGAGTGGTAATTTAGCTTTATATAGTATAACTAGTATTTGCGTGTTGCGCGAGGTGCAAGCACCTCGCGTGCTTGTGAAAAAAAAAAAAAAAAAGAGTGGGGGGGTGATGGGGGGGGTTGCAAAAGCATTTCGACTAAAGCATTGCCCCTCTAAATGAATCTGAAAAAAGAAATGTTCCAAGTCTCTTAGATTCCGAGATCCGCCTAAAGGGGGTGAGAAGGGGGGCGGGCGGGGGGGACTTTGAAAAATGGTTTTTACTTTACCGAGCCTCTTCTATACGAATCCGTAAAAAAAAAGAATACGGGTCTCGTAGTTTCCGAGATACGGTAGAAAGGGGGGGAGAAGGGGGGTGAAAAGGGGAGGTTTGGCACTTTTCCCGTAGGTTTGAGAGTTACTTGTTTACAAATCTGTAGTAGTATTTGCGTGTTGCGCGAGGTGCAAGCACTTCGCGTGCTTGTGAAAAAAACTAAAGCATTGCCCTTCTAAATCAAGTATTTGCGTGTTGCGCGAGGTGCAAGCACCTCGCGTGCTTGTGAAAAAAAATAAAAAGAAGGGGGGGGATGGGGGGAGATGGGGGGTTTAGTATTTGCGTGTGGCGCGAGGTGCAAGCACCTCGCGTGCTTGTGAAAAAAAAAAAAAAGAGGGGGGGGTGATGGGCGGGGATAGGGGTGCACAATTATTTCGAATAAAGCATTGCCCTTCTAAATGAATCTAAAAAAAAAAATGTTCCAAGTCTCTTAGTTTCCGAGATCCGCCTAAAGGGGGTGAGAAGGGGGGCGGGGGGGGGGGACTTTGGAAAATGGTTTTTACTTTACCGAGCCTCCTCTATACGAATCCGTAAAAAAAAAAACTACGAGTGTCGTAGTTTCCGAGATACGATAGGGAGGGGGAGAAGGGGGGTGAAAAGGGGAGGTTTGGCACTTTTCCCGTAGGTGTCAGAGTTACTTGTTTACGAATCTGTCAAAATATACCCACATCCCCATCCACCATCTGGGAGAAAAATTATGTCAATGAGTGAGTGAGTCAGTCAGTGAGTCAGTGGTAATTTAGCTTTATATAGTATCACTAGTATATGCGTGTTGCGCGAGGTGCAAGCACTCCGCGTGCTTGTGAAAAAAAAATGGGGGGGGGGGGGGTTGCATAAGTATGTTGACTAAAGCATTGCCCCTCTAAATGAATCTGTTAAAAAAATGTTCCAAGTCTCTTAATTTCCGAGGTCCGCCTAAAGGGGGTGAGAAGGGGGGTGGGGGGGGGCGACTTTGATAAATGGTTTTTACTTTACCGAGCCTCCTCTATACGAATCCGTAAAAAAAAATACGGGTCTCGTAGTTTCCGAGATACGATAGGGAGGGGGGAGAAAGGGGAGGGGGGGGAAGGGGAGGTTTGGCACTTTTCCCGTAGGTTTGAGAGTTACTTGTTTACGAATCTGTCAAAATTTACCCACCTCCCCATCCACCATCTGGGAGAACAATTATGTCAATGAGTCAGTCAGTCAGTGAGTGAGTGAGTGGTAATTTAGCTTTATATAGTATAACTAGTATTTGCGTGTTGCGCGAGGTGCAAGCACCTCGCGTGCTTGTGAGAAAAAAAGTATTTGCGTGTGCTTGTGAAAAAAAAAAAAAAAGTGTGGGGGGGGGGGGTTGCAAAAGCATTTTGACTAAAGCATTGCCCCTCTAAATGAATCTGAAAAAAGAAATGTTCCAAGTCTCTTAGATTCCGAGATCTGCCTAAAGGGGGTGAGAAGGGGGGCGGGGGGGTGGACTTTGAAAAATGGTTTTTACTTTACCGAGCCTCTTCTATACGAATCCGTAAAAAAAAAGAATACGGGTCTCGTAGTTTCCGAGATACGGTAGGGAGGGGGGAGAAGGGGGGTGAAAAGGGGAGGTTTGGCACTTTTCCCGTAGGTTTGAGAGTTACTTGTTCACAAATCTGTAGTAGTATTTGCGTGTTGCGCGAGGTGCAAGCACCTCGCGTGCTTGTGAAAAAAAAAATGGGGGGGGGGGGGGTGATGGGGGGGCTTAGTATTTGCGTGTTGCGCGAGGTGCAAGCACCTCGCGTGCTCGTGAAAAAAACAAAAAAAAAAGTGGGGGGTGATGGGCGGGGATAGGGGTGCACAATTATTTCGAATAAAGCATTGCCCTTCTAAATGAATCTGAAAAAAAAAAAAATGTTCCAAGTCTCTTAGTTTCCGAGATCCGCCTAAAGGGGGTGAGAAGGGGGATGGGGGGGGGGGACTTTGAAAAATGGTTTTTACTTTACCGAGCCTCCTCTATACGAATCCGTAAAAAAAAAACTACGAGTGTCGTAGTTTCGGAGATACGATAGGGAGGGGCGAGATGGGGGGTGAAAAGGGGAGGTTTGGCACTTTTCCCGTAGGTTTGAGAGTTACTTGTTTACAAATCTGTAGTAGTATTTGCGTGTAGCGCGAGGTGCAAGCACCTCGTGGTTCACTTAAAACAAAAAAAAATTGGGGGGTTGAGGGGGGGGGGGTTTGCACAATTATTTGGACTAAAGCTTTGCCCCTCTGAATGGATCTGAAAAAAAAATGTTCCAAGTCTCTTAATTTCCGAGATCCGCCTAAAGGACTCCCTACTTTACCGAGCCTCCTCTATACGAATCCGCAAAAAAAAAATACGGGTCTCGTAGTTTCCGAGATACGATAGGGAGGGGGGAGAAGGGGGGTGAAAAGGGGAGGTTTGGCACTTTTCCCGTAGGTTTGAGCGTTACTTGTTTACGAATCTGTCAAAATGTACCCACCTCCCCATCCACCATCTGGGAGAACAATTATGTCAATGAGTGAGTGAGTCAGTCAGTGAGTCAGTGGTAATTTAGCTTTATATAGTATAACTAGTATATGCGTGTTGCGCGAGGTGCAAGCACCCCGCGTGCTTGTGAAAAAAAAAATGGGGGGGGGGTCATGGGGGGGGTTTAGTATTTGCGTGTTGCGCGAGGTGCAAGCACATCGCGTGCTTGTGAAAAAAAAAATGGGGGGGGGAGGTTGCATAAGTATTTTGACTAAAGCATTGCCCCTCTAAATGAATCTGTTAAAAAAATGTTCCAAGTCTCTTAATTTCCGAGATCCGCCTAAAGGGGGTGAGAAGGGGGGTGGGGGGGGCGACTTTGATAAATGGTTTTTACTTTACCGAGCCTCCTCTATACGAATCCGTAAAAAAAAAATACGGGTCTCGTAGTTTCCGAGATACGATAGCGAGGGGGGAGAAAGGGGAGGGGGGGGAAGGGGAGGTTTGGCACTTTTCCCGTAGGTTTGAAAGTTACTTGTTTACGAATCTGTCAAAATATACCCACCTCCCCATCCACCATCTGGGAGAACAATTATGTCAATGAGTCAGTCAGTCAGTGAGTGAGTGAGTGGTAATTTAGCTTTATATAGTATAACTAGTATTTGCGTGTTGCGCGAGGTGCAAGCACCTCGCGTGCTTGTGAAAAAAAAAGTATTTGCGTGGATGGGGGGTTTAGTATTTGCGTGTGGCGCGAGGTGCAAGCACCTCGCGTGCTTGTGAAAAAAAAAAAAAAGAGTGGGGGGGGGTGATGGGGGGGGGGGGGTAGCAAAAGCATTTCGACTAAAGCATTGCCCTCTAAATGAATCTGAAAAAAGAAATGTTCCAAGTCTCTTAGATTCCGAGATCCGCCTAAAGGGGGTGAGAAGGGGGGCGGGGGGGGACTTTGAAAAATGGTTTTTACTTTACCGAGCCTCTTCTATACGAATCCGTAAAAAAAAAAGAATACGGGTCTCGTAGTTTCCGAGATACGATAGGGAGGGGGGAGAAGGGGGGTGAAAAGGGGAGGTTTGGCACTTTTCCCGTAGGTTTGAGAGTTACTTGTTTACAAATCTGTAGTAGTATTTGCGTGTTGCGCGAGGTGCAAGCACCTCGCGTGCTTGTGAAAAAAACTAAAGCATTGCCCCTCTAAATCAAGTATTTGCGTGTTGCGCGAGGTGCAAGCACATCGCGTGCTTGTGAAAAAAAATAAAAAGAAGGGGGGGGATGGGGGGAGATTGGGGGTTTAGTATTTGCGTGTTGCGCGAGGTGCAAGCACCTCGCGTGCTTGTGAAAAAAAAAAAGGGGGGGGCGGGGGAGATGGGGGGGGGGTTGCACAAGTATTTCGACTAAAGCATTGCCCCTCTAAATGAATCTGAAAAAAAAAAAATGTTCCAAGTCTCTTAGATTCCGAGATCCGCCTAAAGGGGGGGAGAAGGGGGGCGGGGGGGGGGGCGACTGAAAAATGGTTTTTACTTTACCGAGCTTCCTCTATACGAATCCGTAAAAAACAAAAAATACGGGTCTCGTAGTTTCCGAGATACGATAGGGAGGGGGGAGAAGGGGGGTGAAAAGGGGAGGTTTGGCACTTTTCCCGTAGGTTTGAGAGTTACTTGTTTACGAATCTGTCAAAATATACCCACCTCCCCATCCACCATCTGGGAGAACAATTATGTCAATGAGTCAGTCAGTCAGTGAGTGAGTGAGTGAGTGGTAATTTAGCTTTATATAATATAACTAGTATTTGCGTGTTGCGCGAGGTGCAAACACCTCGCGTGCTTGTGAAAAAAACTAAAGCATTGCCCCTCTAAATCAAGTATTTGCGTGTTGTGCGAGGTGCAAGCACCTCGCGTGCTTGTGAAAAAAACTAAAGCATTGCCACTCTAAATCAAGTATTTGCGTGTTGCGCGAGGTGCAAGCACCTCGCGTGCTTGTGAAAAAAAATAAAAAGAAGGGGGGGGGATGGGGGGTTTAGTATTTGCGTGTTGCGCGAGGTGCAAGCACCTCGCGTGCTTGTGAAAAAAAAAAAAAGGGGGGGGGGGGGGTTGGAGATGGGGGGGGGGGGGGTTGCAGAAGTATTTCGACTAAAGCATTGCCCCTCTATATAAATCTGAAAAAAAAAATGTTCCTAATCTCTTAGTTTCCGAGATCCGCCTAAGGGGGGTAAGAAGGGGGGCAAGGGGGGCGACTTTGAAAAATGTTTTTTACTTTACCGAGCCTCCTCTATACGAATCCGTAAAAAACAAAAAATACGGGTCTCGTAGTTTCCGAGATACGATAGGGAGGGGGGAGAAGGGGGGTGAAAAGGGGAGGTTTGGCACTTTTCCCGTAGGTTTGAGAGTTACTTGTTTACGAATCTGTCAAAATATACCCACCTCCCCATCCACCATCTGGGAGAACAATTATATCAATGAGTGAGTCAGTCAGTCAGTCAGTGGTAATTTAGCTTTATATAATATAACTAGTATTTGCGTGTTGCGCGAGGTGCAAGCACCTCGCGTGCTTGTGAAAGAAGAAAAAAAGGGGGGGGCGATGGGGGGGTTTAGTATTTGCGTGTTGCGCGAGGTGCAAGCACCTCGCGTGCTTGTGAAAAAAAAAAAAAAAGGGGGGGTGATGGGGGGGTTTAGTAGAGGGGGGGGGGGGTTGCACAAGTATTTCGACTAAAGCATTGCCCCTCTAAATGAATCTGAAAAAAAAAATGTTCCAAGTCTCTTAGATTCCGAGATCCGCCTAAAGGGGGGGAGAAGGGGGGCGGGGGGGGGGACTTTGAAAAATGGTTTTTACTTTACCGAGCCTCCTCTATACGAATCCGTAAAAAACAAAAAATACGGGTCTCGTAGTTTCCGAGATACGATAGGGAGGGGGGAGAAGGGGGGTGAAAAGGGGAGGTTTGGCACTTTTCCCGTAGGTTTGAGAGTTACTTGTTTACGAATCTGTCAAAATATACCCACCTCCCCATCCACCATCTGGGAGAACAATTATGTCAATGAGTGAGTGAGTGAATCAGTCAGTGGTAATCTAGCTTTATATAGTATAACTAGTATTTGCGTGTTGCGCGAGGTGCAAGCACCTCGCGTGCTTGTGAAAAAAGAAATTGGTATTTGCGTGTTGCGCGAGGTGCAAGCACCTCGCGAGTTTGTGAAAAAAAAAAAAAAAAAAAAAAAAGAGGGGGGGGGTGATGGGGGGGGGGGGTTGCACAAGTATTTCGACTAAAGCATTGCCCCTCTAAATGAATCTGAAAAAAAAAATGTTCCAAGTCTCTTAGATTCCGAGATCTGCCTAAAGGGGGGGAGAAGGGGGGCGGGGGGGGACTTTGAAAAATGGTTTTTACTTTACCGAGCCTCCTCTATACGAATCCGTAAAAAGAAAAAAATACGGGTCTCGTAGTTTCCGAGATACGATAGGGGGGGGGGAGAAGGGGGCGGAAAAGGGGGGGTTTGGCACTTTTCCCGTAGGTTTGAGAGTTACTTGTTTACGAATCTGTCAAAATATACCCACCTCCCCATCCACCATCTGGGAGAACAATTATGTCAATGAGTGAGTCAGTGAGTGGTAATCTAGCTTTATATAATATAATAATCTATACTAATATTATAAAGAGGAAACCTTTGTATTTTTGTATGTTTGTATTGAATAGGCTCAAAAACTACTGGACCGATTTCAAAATTTCTTTTACCATTACTTAGAGGGATTCTTCCGAATCCGTATAGGCTATATTTTATCCCGGAGAATAGATAGGATTTTTCGTGGTAGTGAAAATTGTGGAGTAAGGCGTCGAAAAAACTGCCGTACGTTAACGATTCTCGCGAACGCTGCCTATATTTAATATAAACATTGCACCCGTGCGAAGCCGGGGCGGTTCGCTAGTAATATATATAATATAATACCCGACGAAATAAAATGTATGCCAGTGCAGAAGTTTAAAAAAAAGCTTTAACTTTTTGTCAGAAATCAGTTTAATAAAGTTTACCTAATTTAATATTTATTGAGATATATCATTTATCACGATGTTATTTTTTGTGTATAGTGCTATAACTAAAGTTATATATTTAACATTTTCATGTAGTGATATTTGTAACTAATTTTATTTTAAGCTCTTGGTATTTATAAAATAAAACGCACATATTTAAGATAATAGAATTTAAAAAAATAGCATCTAAAATGCTTCTCTTCTTAATTAGCATTACAGTATTTAGTCAATCATCTTAAATTGTTATACATTTTCAAAGTACCACTTTTAAATATTACTGAAATAGCATTTAACTAAAGACTAGTCTCAAACGACGTCTTTTTAAAATAGGGCCCACGACTTTTATTTAATAATTTTACAAATTAAATGACATCACGCTTTAATATCACAATACCAGTAGGTAGGTCCCTATAACAAAATTTTTCAAAATTTGTAAACGTTTTTAAAACTAATGAATATTGAGCAAGATGAGGTAGTCATTCATCATTTTTTATAATGTTACATAATGTTTCCTAATGAAAAACATGTAAAGATCACCCTGTTTAAAACATACTGCCAAACTCTCTACACCTGCAATCTGTGGGTCAACTACACGCAGCGGGCCATCAACGCTCTCCGAGTACAATATAATAACGCGTTCAGGGTGCTGGTGGGGCTCCCACGCTGCTGTAGTGCGTCTGCGATGTTTGCGCATGCGCACACAGACGGCTTCCACACTGTGCTGCGGCGCCGCATCGCCTCGCTGATGTTCCGTACGCGTGGGAGCGCCAACACCATCCTGAACGTGCTCAGCCACAAGCTAGACAGCCCCCTTCTGGGACACTGGGTTCAAACACTAGTGCGCGTGCCCGGTGCCCCAGAGGGAGGCAAATACTTAAATTAAATTAATGTGTATATAGATTAAATTAAATTAATAGATTAAATTAAATTAATAAATTAAATTAAATTACGTCATAATTTATTTATTCGATGGGATATGTGTGTGATGACTTAAAATTGCTGATTTTGAAAATGTATGGACCCAATATGTCTGATATAAAAAGATTTTTTTATTTTTTTTTGTTTTTAAATATAATAATTAAAATAAAAATCTATAAAAAGTACTAGGTATACAGATTATTTTCTTCGTCACTGGAATACAAACCAGGATCAATGTTTCTGACATCAGTCTTAGTCTTCAAGTTCTGATAAAACTAAATATAGTATAGTAATATAGAAAACAGATCATTCTTCTTTAAAATTGAAATAAAAGATGGGCCACTCTATTTAATCAAAAGATCTGCCCAGACCCCAGACGCGCCGGTCCGACGGGACCTGAGTGGTCCGCGATGGGCGCTGAAGCAGATGGACCGGGAGCTATTCCTGGAAGCCTCGATCGTGCAGGCCTGGGGGTCACCCCCGGACAGGCCTGCCGACATAAACGACGAGGCGGAGTGGTTCCGGGAAGCCATGTCGGAGATCTGCGACGTGGCCATACCCCGGGTCCGGCAAGGACGCGCCCGGCGTCAGCTGTACTGGTGGTCGAGCGAGCTAGCAGCGCTGCGCGAAGCGTGCGTTGCGGCGCGACGCCGGTACACCAGGTTCCGCAGGCGCCGCACCCGACCTTCGGATGCGGCGACTGTAGAGGCGGAGCTATACGAGGGCTACAGGGCAGCGAAGGCCGTCCTCCGAGACGAGATCTGGCGGGCCAAGGAACTGGCCCGGGAGGAGATGCTGGCGACTCTGGACGGGGACCCATGGGGCCGCCCCTACAAGTGGGTGCGAGAGAAGCTCCGCCCCTGGGCTCCCCCGTTGACGCAGAGTCTCCAGCCTCAGTTCTTGGAGGACGTGGTGAGCGCCCTGTTCCCATCGCGAGGGGAGCACGCTCCCCCGCCCATGGCTCCGTCTCCGACGGAACCTGAAGCTGGCGCAAACGCGGACCACAGCGACGACGACGTCTACGACGCTCCAGAGGTGACCGAGGTAGACTTGAGAGTGGCGGTACAACGGCTCAAGGCCAAAAATACCGCCCCAGGACCCGACGGCTTGCCAGGGAAAGCGTGGGTCCTGGCCTCGGAGACTCTCGGGCCTCGACTAGGGGGGCTCTTTAGCGCATGCCTGGAGAGGGGCCAGTTTCCGCTTCGCTGGAAGACGGGAAAGCTGGTCCTGATCCAGAAAGCCGGGCGCCCTGCGGACTCTCCGTCCGCATTCCGGCCCATCGTGCTGCTCGACGAGGCGGGCAAGCTCTTGGAAAGAGTAATTGCAGACCGCCTCTTCGGGCACCTGAATCGGGTGGGCCCGGATCTTGCGGAGTGCCAGTTTGGCTTCCGCAGGGGGCGCTCGACGGTGGATGCCATCATGCGCGTGAGAGCCCTCACGACGGGGGACGCGGTATCCCGGGGCAGGGTCGTCTTGGCGGTGTCTTTGGACATCACCAACGCCTTTAACACCCTGCCCTGGAGTTGCATCAGGGAGGCACTACGGTATCACCGGGTGCCGACCTACCTCCATCGCATAGTCGAGGACTACCTGACGGACAGAGCCGTCATCTACCCCGGTCACCGGGGAGAGTGGAACCGGCGAGAGATGTCGTGCGGTGTCCCACAGGGATCGGTCTTGGGGCCGCCCCTGTGGAACATCGGATACGACTGGGTGCTGCGCGGCGACCTCCCTGACGGCGTCAGCGTAGTATGTTACGCTGACGACACGCTCGTCCTGGCGCAGGGAGAGTCGCACCAGGCGGCGGCCGACCTGGCGACGCAAGCGGTTGCGACAGTCGTTCATAGGATCCGGCAGTTGGGACTCGACGTGGCGCTGCACAAGACCGAGGCCATGTGCTTTCATGGCGGTCGGAACGCGCCACGGTCCGAGTCCCACATAACGGTGGAGGGGGTTCGCATCGGCGTCGGGAGGACGATGAAGTACCTGGGACTCGTCCTCGACAGCCGGTGGAACTTCAGGGAGCACTTCCTGAGTTTGGCCCCAAAGCTGAACCGGGCAGCAGCCGCCTTCAGGCGACTCCTGCCTAATCTCAGCGGGCCAAACGCCTCCTGCCGAAGGCTGTACGCCGGCGTCGTGCGGTCCATGGCCCTCTACGGGTCCCCAGTGTGGGCCCTGTGCATCCGGACGCGACCACTAAAGTTGGTCGCATGCCAGAGGGTCATGGCTATCCGAATGATCCGGGGATACCGCACGATCGCCGGCGAATCGGCCAACCTCCTTGCCGGATTGCTGCCTTGGGATCTGGAGGCGACTGCCCTCCAGCGCGTCTATGAATGGCGCGTGGAGGCGCAGCGTCGGGGCGTATCCCCGCTGCCTCGAGAAGTCGAGGCGCGGCGGGAAGAGCTCCGGCGCGATCTCAGGGCAGTATGGAGGGAGCGACTGTTGCAACCGACGGCCGGGCACGCCGCAATTGCGGCGGTAAGACCCCTCTTTGAGGAGTGGCTAGATCGGCGTTACGGCGTCCTGACCTACCGCATGACGCAGGTCCTCACCGGACACGGAAGTTTCGGGAGGTACCTGTGTTTGATGGGAAAGGAGGAAACGCCTGGGTGTCACCACTGCGAGGGTCGCCCTGAGGACACCGTAGAGCACACGGTGCAAGACTGCCCCGTCTGGGCAGAGCACCGACGTGTCCTCACGGCGGCGATAGGCGGAGACCTCTCGCGCCCGGCATTGGTTGAGGCCATGCTGCGGGGCGAGAGGGAGTGGGAAGCGGTCGCCTCCTTCTGCGAAGCAGTCATGCTTCCGAAGGAGGAGGCGGGCCGTATGAGGGAGAGGATGGCGTCCTCCCTCCAGCCCAGCCGCAGTGGTAGACGCCCACGGCGTCGGACGTCGGCCGACGATCTCCGGCCACCGTAGGCGCGGGCATGCGGACAGCGAGTAAAGGGCAACTCGCTGTCCGACCATGGACCATGCCCGGGTCGACGGCGCGTCGTGTTTCACGCGCGCCTCAAAGAGCGTCAGCAACATGACGAGGCCCCCTCTGCAGAGGGCCGAATCCTGCCGGGGTCGTGGGACTCATCCCGTTACCGTGGCCCCGGTATGTAAAGGGTTATTGAAGGAACACCGTGGATTTTAGTCAGTAAAAGTCTGACAGTCCCTCCCACTCTGCCCGGAGTGGGAGGACTTATTTGACAATTTTACCACGTTAAAAAAAAAAAAATACTTCCTTCTTCGTTCTAAGTTATCCAAACAAACCTGATATATATTTTACTACCTTTTCAAGAAATGTCAAAATCTAGGGCCATAGTTTGTGTTTTGGTATGATAGCATTCCAAAACACAAACCAAACATAAACTCTGAATATTGGTTTGATTCCTCAGAGGATGGTAGGTATAGTACTAAAACGTTATCATTATTTTCTCAACGCACATTATTTTCAGCTATAGAATCAGATTTACCAGATTGCATTCGATGAATCTAGTAAATCTGATTTCAATACGCGGTGGAGGCTGAGTCGACTTTTAATAAATCGCGATGTTTTAGTAGGTAACTTGTTCTGCTTACGGTAGTAGGTCCTAGAGTCACTACTATCAAAATTTCTCATCGTCTCTTGGTAAAATACTACATCATTTTGGGGAAATGAACTGTGTGAAAGAAGCTTGCTATGACACACTACTTCCTCATTATTATCAGCCAGTCACCATAAAAAATATACTTTTTAATATTTAGCTTGCGTTTTGTACGTTCCGAAAATCGATGAAACAATAAAAATATCTACGTTCTATAAAATAGTAATGATCAAAAGACAGATATTAAAAACTATTTAAGTCAGTTTTTTATCAGATACTGTAGGGTGAATCCCTAGCATAAATGGATGTCAAATGTCAATGTAAAGGAATGCAAATGTCAGTGAGTGAACAACGGGATGAGACGAAATAAAAATGCAAGTAGTCCGACCCAAACCACGTCTAATTGAACACTAATTGTTAAAAGTAAAATTATTTAAAAGTAACCTTTTAAAAAGATGCATAGAATAATGTAAGTGTTAATGCACTGTCAAATGTAGGTCGCGTACAAAGTGCACATGCGCGAGCCTACTAGCTAACTTAAAACAATCCAATATTTTGAAATAAATGCAATATTTTGAAAATTCATGTACGTGCACCGTACATATTGCCACAACTAAGGATAAAACAAACCGTCAACCAAATGTAAACATGTAAATAAAAACAACCTTAAAGTAAGAAAAAAATTAACAAACAATGTAAACAGAATAATGTATATCACTAACGTAAAAAACGATTAAAATCAAATCAAAAATGTATTACGAAAAACTGCAACTTAAAGTCTATAAATAGAATGTCACCATAATTATATAGTATCACAATTATCACTGTGTTTTTCAGTGTCAAATTTCACTTCACTTAAAGTAGGGTTGGCACTCGACACTTTATGCACTTTAGCGTCCCGTTTTTCAATCTTGCAATCACCCAGCTCGATGTCGTGTTGTCCTTCTTCTTCTCTTCTGCTTCTTGCGTGTTGCAAGCCCTCCCCCTGTCTTAGGGTTAATATCTTTCGCCATAGGTACAACGTTGTTACTAGCAGTGCAAGGCTAATCGCAACGATCACATATATTGCTGTGTAGTGGTGGAAATCATGGGAGGATAACGTTTCTAGGTTCGATTGTTCTTTAAGGGAGCGTAATTGGTTGTTAATCTTCTTGAATGCTTCTTCGTGTGTTTCAAGGTGAAGTGTTGAGTTACGGATCGAGGTGTTGATGATATTGTTGATCGGTGAGATCGTGGGTATGGTCATGGCATAAGGTTCATTGACTATGATATTACTTTTGTACTCCATATATGCATGCAGTGTAAATGAGTCGCCTTGCAAGGTGCATCCTTGTTTGAGCGTAATCAAACCCGAGTGACGTAACGTCTCCGATGACATTTGTGTGCCACACGCTAATTGTAGTTCGCACGTGCCACAACAATAATAAAACCAGGTGTTTTGTTTATGTAATTTAACCCATTTGTCGGCGCATACTTTTATTTCCGTATGACAATAAGTGCTGTGTTCTTCGTTGTCTCGAATCAGCTGTACATCGCAAATAGATTTGTGCCGATTTCCAGTGTTGTATATAGGTTGGTTTATTTTGCACATTAGAGTTTGGTCATGTAATTTTTGGCAAGTTTGAATATCATATTGTTCTAGAGGTATAAATAAATAGTGGTTGGCGTTAAATGCTATTAATGCAGAGTTCGGGATCACGTACATTACCCGATTACTATCAATACGTTGAGGTATGCTTATTAGTTGATTTAGCTCATATAGAGTATCACTTAATATCGGTACTTTTATTTCCATCAATAGGTAATGTTTTGTAATGCGTGCATGTATCCTGAATAGTCTGTAGATATCTCTGACGTCATTTTGGACATCAGGAAGCGTAACATCGCGAGGTAGTAGCCGAGCTACTCTGTCTAATTCACTTTGCATTTGGGTTGGTGATAGTAAATGTACGTCCATATGCCCCTGATACATATTTGTCAGTGTGTTGATGAGAGATTGTTGAATATCTTTTAAATTTTGCGCCATTTTTTCTGCAGCTATGGCCGATGTTATAATGTAAAATGCATTTGTAGTCTCAAGTTTCTCTAGGAGCGTCTTATTTTCCAGTGCAGAGAGGTGATCATTTATCAAGGTTAATTGCTTTACCATTGTCGCTTCGTTGCGTTGTACAATGTTGTTTTCGGTTTCCAGAATACTTGTTTGGTTTTTTAGCAATTGTAATAGATGGTTTTCATTATGATGAATTTTGTCAATATCCTGTTCGTATTGTTCTGCAAAATGCTGATCTAATAGTCCAAATAACGAGTTGGCAACGTATCCTACTCCGTCGATCAATCCTCTTTTGAATCGGTGTTGTATTATCTGTTGAGACTTCAGGAGTTCATTGTAATAATTTAATTCATTTGTGCTTTGTTCTAGTTGGTTAATTATTACATGAAATTGCATTAGCCACTCTTCGCACCGAGCTTGCTTAATGTGAGATACGAATATTTGCAGAGTATCCACATTACGCCAATAGTTTGTCATATTGTAATAAAATACCAATTTCCATTCATCTCTAATTTCCTGTAAGTCTGCAATCTTGTCAAAATAAATTGTTTGATTTTTTGTCAATGGAGTAAGCTTCATATTTTGCTGGACAGTGGGTGTAATCAGTGTCATAACCAACATCAATGTGTAGCATAGCAAGCTGTTCCAGGTCAATCTTTTAGATCTATTTAGTTTATTTTTGTCAGTGTCAATGCAGTTTGGTTTCTCGGCCTCAACTAAGGGTACCAATTTTGTAATAGGACGTTTTGTTTCGCCTTTCGCAGTTTGCAATGTGACGACTCTAGTGTGGCCGTCCTTCCCAGGGTGTAGCTCCACTACGCGACCTAATGCCCATTTTCCTGCAGGAAGCCTTTCATCCTTAATGGATACGATGTCATTTTTCTGTGGATCAGTCTTCTGTCGTTTCCACTTTAATTTTGCTTGTAGTTCTTCAGAAGTTAAATATGTTGTCAAATTCGAGCCAAAGTTCGAACAGCTGTTGCTTATAAAGCGTTTGATCCAGGCTATTACCCTTGTAATATGAGTCAAATCGCTGTGTCTGTCTAATAGTTCAATTACAATCGAAGATGGTTCATATTTCACAACATTCGTTTGCATATATTTTTGTTTTGATTCGCAGGTTGTTGGCGTAATTACAATTTTGTCCGAGTTTTCTTCACTGTAGTTTTTGATCCACTGGGGTCCTTGCCACCATAGTGGATGTTGCATTAACTCGGAACAACTGATACCGCGTGATGCACAGTCCGCAGCATTTTCTTCAGACTTCACGTATCTCCAATGTTGTTTTGGAATGACGTCATGCACTTGCTGGACTCTGTTGCTGACAAATGATTTCCATTTTGTGACGTCTCCATGTAGCCAACCTAGTACAATCATAGAGTCCGTCCAGGCGTATGTATAATTGTGTACTGTGTCCCATTTAAAGGCTTGTAAGACCCTTTTCATGAGCCGTGACAGTAGTAATGCTCCGCAAAGTTCAAGCCGCGGAAGTGTTAGTTTTTTGTTAATCGGCGCTAACCTTGACTTTGCTACAATAAGTCTTGTCACGGGCTCGTTTCTGTCATTTAACGTCACCCGATATATAGCGCAAGCGTAAGCCTTTTCTGATGCATCGCAAAACCCATGGATTTGAAAAGGTTTTGTGGTATCTCCCAGCCACCTCGGTATTTCATATTTGCTGATGTTATGTAAATTGCTAGTAAACTGCTGCCATTCTTCTTGCATACTGTTAGGTAAAATTTCATCCCAATCACACTTTGATAACCAGACGCTTTGGAACAGCAGTTTTGCTTTCACTGTCAATGGTGTCAACCAACCCAGTGGGTCGAATATTTTCGAGATCTCAGATAGCAGCTTCCTCTTTGTTAGTTGATATTTAGTGTCAGATTGTATTTTGTTTGTGAATGTAAATGTGTCAGTTGTAGGATTCCACTGGACTCCCAGAGCTTTTGTAATTCCATCGTTCGTGAAGTGCATTGTCATTTGGTTCCGATCTAGTGAAGATACGTTCTCAATCAATGTAGGGTTGTTGCTTGACCACTTCCTTAATGTAAGACCAGCTCCTCCCAGCATGTTGATAAGTTGATTTTGGATTTCTTGTGCTTGTTCGATGGAGTTATTGCCACTTAATACGTCATCAACGTACATCTCATTAGAGATGACGCCAGCTGCTAAAGGATATTTCTCTTGTTCGTCATTTGCTAGCTGTTTTAATTTTCTAAGAGCCAGAAATGGTGCTGCCTTAGTACCATACGTCACTGTGCATAACTGGTATTCTTTTAACGGATCTTGATTGGATTCTTTCCAGACAATCTTTTGCAGGTGTTGATCTTCTTCATGCACTAAGATCATGCGATACATCTTCTCGCAATCAGCAGTAAACACGTACTTATATAACCGCCATCCCAGAAGTAATGTCAATAGATCTTGATGAAGCTTAGGACCGCACTCCATCAAGTCGTTCAGGCTGTAGCCTGTGTCAGTTTTCTTGGGACGCGTTAAAAACTACCCTTAACTTAGTTGTCAATGATTCCTGTTTAAGGACTCCATGGTGAGGTAAATAGCATGCCGGATTATAGCCGGGTATGCTCTCCTTCATGTGTCCCATTTGCAGGTACTCTTGCATGAATTTTGTGTAACTGTCAGATAATTTGTCATCCTTGCCTAATTTTCTTTCTAACTGCATGAACTGTGCTACTGCGCGTGGCTTTGATTTGCCTAGCCGCTGATGGAAATTAGGCTTCATTGGCAAACGAACTGCATATCTGCCATTACTCAATCGCTTAGTTGTTGCAGTGAAGAACTCCTCACAATATCGCTCCTCTGACGTCATAGTATTGCATGAATCGCCACTGATGTCTTCTACTTCCCAGTATCTTGTCAAATCATTAATTTCATTTACTACGACGTTGCAATTAAATGTTTTAGTCACGTTGCCTGACAATATCCATCCCAAACGTGTTTGTTGTGCCATGGGTTCGTTAACCTCCCCTTTGACCAACCCGTTCATGAGTATTTCCGAAAACACGTGTGCATCCAAAAGTATGTCAATGGGCCTGGATATGTTGTATTCCGGGTCAGCCAATGTGATGCCTGCGACATGAGCCCAAGGTTTCCTTGCAAACGTAATATTAGGCAAGTTGTTTACTACTCGGGTCATGATCAAGGCTTCTGTTGTAAACCAGAAGTCGTTTTGTAGGGACTTGCAGGATAGAAGAATTTTTCCTTTGCTCCTATTGGACAGAGTACCTATTCCACTTATGTTCGCGCTCAGTTGTTGACGCTGTATGCCCAGTCTTTGAGCTGCATTCTCCGTGATCAATGTTATTTGTGATCCTTGATCAACTAGGGCTCTTAAGGTGATGTAATCGCCTCTAGCTGTTTCTACTTGTAATAGTGCTGTAGCTAACAAGATTTCATCGTCATTATTTGATGCAAAGTTATTCTGTACGTTTTTATTTGACCTAGTTGAAGTTGACGGCAATGGTTTTGGTGCTGTTTGTGTTACTGAGGGCGTTTGCGCTGATGCCGCTATATCGTTGTGCAACAGTGTGTTGTGTTGTTCGTTGCAATCTTTGCATCTTTTTTGTGACGCACAATAGCCTTTAGTATGCACAAATAGACAATTTTTGCATATGTTATTTTGCTCAATAAATGATATTTTTTCCGAGCTACGCATGTCACTGAATTTAGCACATTGAAATAATGCATGGTTGGTATTGCATACTGGACAAATAATTTTGCTGTATTGCCCAGCATTTGATGCATGGAAGTTTCGAGAATAATGCAATGAACTTTTACTAGGTTGCGAGTTGGCAGGATTATAATTTTTGTGGAACGGATGGGGTGTCTTTGACAGTGGTTTAGATGTAGGTTTATTCCCGTTTTCTGGTTTTTTCCTATGCAATGGTTCTAATGCCATAAATTTGTTTTCGACAAAGTCCATAAAATGATTAAATGTTGGTATTTCTCGCGGATCCGACCGGGACTGCATGTATTCGGAATACGTCTCGGGGTCTAATTTTTCGCATAAGACGTACACTAGAACCGGATCCCACGAGCTTGTGTCTACGCCCAAGTTATGTATCGCGTTTATAGTTTCATTGCTAGTGTCGTACAACCGCTTGAGGTCGAATGCAGATTGTTTTTGCAAATTAGGTTGACGGATAAATGCCTGGAAGTTCTTGGTAAAGAGGAGGAACTTATTGTTGTATCTATGGTTCAGTATTTCCCAACATGTGTCGTAATTCTCGGGTGCTATGTGTAGATACTGTACGAGCTTTTCCGCTTCGCCGCGAAGTCTACACTTGAGATGCTGCATTTTTTGTGTTTTTGTGATAGTTGGGTTCTTATGGATCGCTTCTACGTACAGATCCATAAAAGTGGGCCATAATGTATAATTACCGTTAAAAATGGGTATGTCAATCTTCGGCAACGTTTGTTGTTGGTGCAGGGAGGAGTTTAATTTTGTATTTAACGCCCGTTTTATTTTCACAAATGAGTGTTCATAGCAACCAAACTCTTCATAATACTCATGTGATCTCCCCTCTAGTATGCCATCAATTTGTAAATGCACCTTGTCAATTGCTGTCCACCGGAACTCTACCGTCTTCAGCAAATCCTCAATCTCCCATTTTTCTTCCACGTCGTCTAGGTTTCGATCCACTAGCCTAGTGAATGCACGGAAGTTAGCTTGTTGCAACTGCTGTAACTCGAGTAGCTTGTCCTCTGCTCCGATGGATGACTCGAACATGGTCTTGTCAAACTCTACGTTTACCTTACTATGGCCGGCGTTGGAGGGCCCGGCAACAGTCTTCTTCTCGAACGCTGCAATCTCCTGACGCGCTCCGTGATACCAACTCCTAATGACCTCGTAAATGTTACCGGTGAAATACTGATGGTCTTTGTTTTCTACTGCGCTCAGCTGGCGATTATTCTCTTCACATTCCGCCCATAGCAAATCTACTCGCTCTAGCCTGTCACGAATGTAATCGGCGGTCTTCCTGCTCGACGAATCCTTCTTAAAATTAGAGTGGATCTTCCTCACCTCTTCAAGGATCTCAGCTTGACGCACGATTAAACCTTCCATCGTAAATCCGTAAGATAAAAAATGAACGATCTTACTTGAAATCAGCGACTCCCTGTACGCAAACGCAGTGCAGTGACGCTCTGGACCCTGGCTCGCTGCTGTCTCCCCGGATGCTCCTGTACGGCAACACACGTGGCACACACGACACAGATCCCGCGCGACGAATATAGACCGATGTATCGGACTGTACGGTACTTGCAATAGTTACGAAAACTATAATCGAAGGACCAAAAAAATTATGTAGGGTGAATCCCTAGCATAAATGGATGTCAAATGTCAATGTAAAGGAATGCAAATGTCAGTGAGTGAACAACGGGATGAGACGAAATAAAAATGCAAGTAGTCCGACCCAAACCACGTCTAATTGAACACTAATTGTTAAAAGTAAAATTATTTAAAAGTAACCTTTTAAAAAGATGCATAGAATAATGTAAGTGTTAATGCACTGTCAAATGTAGGTCGCGTTCAAAGTGCACATGCGCGAGCCTACTAGCTAACTTAAAACAATCCAATATTTTGAAATAAATGCAATATTTTGAAAATTCATGTACGTGCACCGTACAGATACATTCCTTAAAGTTATTATAATGCGTTGTGTAAAATGATTTAACTAGAAAGGTAGTTTGGTGTTTGATGATATAATAACTTAATAAAATATTATTTACAATAACAACTTATAATTTGTGTAGAATGATACATGTAATACGTATGTTGTTAGCCATAGCTATCCACTACGTAGGCGCGTGCATGCTCTCCATCCAAAAGCTTTTCCACTAGTCACCCCGCGCGGCTGGCATATCTCTCGCCAATGCCACTCCCTATGCCCGCGCAACCACCCGTGTTATAAAATCTCTCAAAATCAAGTATCACTGTACACATTTTTATGCCGTATTTCGAGTACTATCTACGTGTATAATATTATAACTTCACTTGTATCATTTGACATAAACATTTTTTTTACTTTTGTCTCTGTACTGACTGATATATCTGCAGTTGTACTAATAAAATACGAACAATATATTTGTGTAAAACAATATAACTGAATTTATATCATTAATCACATTTATTGAAGGTATAGTTTATAACTGTATTGGAATACAACTTTAGAAATATTTTTTTATACAGAGTACCATCTAACTACACTCTTTTGCAAAAAAAAACGGGCACCTAAGGAAATTTACGTTCTAAGGTCGATTTGAGTTAATTAAATGAAATTTATTGCTTTGACGTAGTCTGTATTCTTATAATCGTGTAAATTAATGCGCATGAAGTGAATTCGGGCAATTAAAAGAAAAAAAACGACGGACTCTTTAAAACCGATGTACCTACACGCCCAAACAATAAGAAGTGGTCGGCAATAAAGACAAGATTTTTTTTTTTACTTTTTTAAATTAAATAAAGTTACAAATGTAAAAACCTAATAACGAGTGTGACCTCTTGCCAAAATCACAGCTGGAATCCTTCTGGGCATGCTTTCCACGATGTTTTTAATAACGTTTTGAGGAATACGTTCCCACTCTTCTGCAATGACTCTTTTTAGCTCCCTGATGTTTTGTGGAGCAGGTTGCACTGATCTTACCCGTCTCTTTAGAACATCCCAGACATGCTCAATTGGATTGAGGTCAGGACTTCGAGCTGGCCAATCTAAACGACGGATCCCAACTTCTTGCATGTACGCTTCCACGTTGCCAGAACGGTGCGGACAAGCGTTGTCGTCCATAAAAATGGAATCTTCCCCAAGTGCAGTCAATGTGGGTTGTGCATATGGAATTAGGACTTCCATTATGTACCGGTGTGCATTTAATGTTCCATTTTCTATGAAAACTAACTCCGTACGCTCCGTCGAATTAATTGCTGCCCAAAACATAACGGAGCCTCCGCCATAAGGAGTGATTTCTTCGAAACACACTTCCGCATAGCGTTCCCGTGGTCTTCGCAGCACTCGCCGGCGTCGGTCCTCTCCACACAAAGAGATTCTAGCTTCATCAGAAAACAATACTTTATTCCAGTCCTCCAGAGTCCATGAAGCACAGTTCCGAGCAAACTGAAGTCGAGCAACACGGTGCTCACGGAGTAATTTAGGGCCCCGAGCTGGGCGGTAACCCCTGATATTGGCAGCCAAAGCCTCCTCCTGACCGTCCACAAGCTAACTTCTACTCCTCTTACTTCTTCAAGGCTCTTCTTCAGGTCCACACTTGACGCTTTACGATTCCGCAACGCCTGACTCACCAAAAAGCTGTCATCTCTTGGTTCTGTGCATCGTTTTCTTCCCGAACCGGGTCTTCTTTTGACCGAACCGGTCTCTTGATACCGTTGCCAAGTCCTCTGGACAGTTGAACGACTCACATTTAGCCGCTGAGCATTGATTTAAATAGTAAAGATACGGTCGTCAGAACATTTGACGGACGCGGTCGCCCTACAAAACACACTAACGCCATCTATTATAACTAAGATGTCAATCGGCGTGATCTGCTCCTAGATGTAACCTTGTAAGAGCGGGGTGTGATATTTTTCGAGGTCCAAGAAATAAAAAAAAACCTTTTATTTTTCGAAATTTATATTTGTCGTACATAAAAATACATTTTAATTTGCTTTTAACAAACAATAAAAAATAATTTTGTACATAATTTAATCTTATAGTAATATTATTAAATCTTTTTATTTCATCGGTTGCAACGCGCACCGCTGCAAAGTTATGTCGCACTTTTACGCGGCTTCGCGTTGTCTATGCTAAAGGTTGAGATAAACAAGAAAGAAAATTGTTTTAAATAATGTTAGAAGTTGATTTAATGACATACTTTTAACTTACCGGTGATATGAAATGTTATATTTATTTTTATTGTGCTTTATGTCGTAGTTCACGCAACCCTTCACGACACAATTTGGTATTTTTGCTTGTAAAACTGACGACCCCTCCCATAGATAGCCGATCGCGTTCTAGTTCACTTCGATAAAGGTAAGACCACTTTATTTATTTATTTATTTATTCAAAAAACACAATACAAGCTCACAGTAAAACCAAAACGTTTATATGTTAACAATTAATTATTTAGACATAAGGGAAAAAAAATTAACTATTGTAGGTAAGTGACTGTCATAGTTACATAACTAATAATAGAAATCGAAAAAAAAAAAATGTATACATGTCAAGTTATTAAGTTCAATACAAATAAAATCAATATATACCAAGTGACTAAGCTTTTGGGACCAAGTTCGAGGCGTCATTATAACATGCGATCCGCCCAGTCCTTACGCAGTAATATTATATATGTCGGAGTTGGTTGTCAATTACAATTAGTTATTGTGGGTATTCATCATATTTTGTTAAGAGTTGATTTTCTTGTTAAGTGATCTTTTAGTATCAATTACTGTCTGATAAATCGAAACATAATTTATTAAGTACTTAGTGTACGCACTAATTGGTTTTTGGCAACTTATTTCGATAAGTGTGACTGATAGTTTTGATCAAAACAATGGATGACATGTTTCTTTAATTTAAACTTTGTGAAATCACCATTGTTTATTATCGATAATTACTCTTGTATTATTTGATTATTTTATAACGTAAGTCTTATTAGATTTAGCAAGTTTTGTATCAAGTAAACACGTGACGCACTTCCTCGCGCCAATGGACAGAGTTGGAGGGATTTCAAAGTGCGGGTATCGTCTTATAAAAGACCGTGCACTTGGTAAGCTCAGCAGTCTGTCTTCGGCACAGAACACATATACTCCGGAGAAGAATGTCAACTCAGTACAAAAAATTCGTGGACAAAAATTGAGGCGCCATCTCTTGTTATCCCCAAATAAGTTTATGTGGCGGGAATTTCGAATATAAAAAATAATATTCGAAATTCCCGCCACATAAACATTTTCTTTTTTAATTTTTTTTAATAAAATTTGACTTTTGCACCTGCAAGATAACTTTTCAGTTTTCTTGCAAGTGCAGAAGCCAGCTGGAACAAAAGAAAACAGTATGTGTTGATTGTAAATGTACAAAATATTTATTTCTTTCATTACAATATTGTGGTACGTAAAATAAAGTTATAAGTACAGAAAAAATATTGTATGCAATTAGACCATTAATATAATGACTATCGACGATACAATAATAATTATAAAGTCCATAATTCACATTCTGGAAACTAACCTTAGCAAGATGAGAACATCGAGAGAATCAAATCAAAATAATTTATTTCACATAAACCTACATGGGCACTTATGTAACGTCAGAAGCTAGGTGCACGTTCTATGGAGAAGACGACGAGAAACTCCACGATTCCTCTTATAAAAATAAATGGCTTTTACAATGTTCCAAACTCGTGGTATGGGAGGACAGTGTAGGCCTGTCAACAAGTACCAGGTACTTATTAAAATAGAAAATAGACCATTTTCCAAATGTATACAGTCTACAAGGCCTACAAAGTTCTCACATTCACATAATATCAGAGAATTTGAATAAAAGATAAATAACATTTACAACCACAAATAAAGAGTAGAAATTATAATTGTAGGTATATATTGTCAAATAATGATAAAATTATGTCAAAGAAGTATGTTATAAAATAAACATCGTAATTAGCAGTACACCATGATTACAAAATGGGATTATTCAAATATTCATGTAAATTATAATAACATTTATCAATTATTAACAATAAAATGTCTTCATTTTTACAGATTTAAATTTATAATGCGATAAAGCCTTGTGTGTGACAGAAGAACCAACATAATAGACTTAGTAATAATTCCATTAACACCCTTTCAGTATGGAACCATATTAAAATATTAATTATCTTATCATAGTCTCCGTCATTACTTTTTCTGGTTGATTGTGCCTGGTTTGTGTCATCTGACAGTGCCCATTGACGTGCAAGACTCACAACAGGTTCATTGGAATATTGTGGAAGAGTTTGAGTTATCTGAAAAAAAAAAAATTCAACTGGCTATCTCTTACCATTAATGCGATAAAGCCTTGTGTGACAGATGAACCAACATAATAGGGTTAGTAATAATTCCATTGACACCCTTTCAGTATGGAACCCTATTAAAATATTAATTTACCTTCTCATAGTCTCCTTCATTACTTTTTCTGGTTGATTGTGCCTGGTTAGTTTTATCTGACAGTGCCCATTGATGTGCGAGACCCGCAACAGGTTCATTGCAATGTTGTGGAAGAGTTTGTGTTATCTGAAAATAATTATTTGTTAAAACAGTAACAACTTGAATTAGGTATTGGAATATTCTCTGAATCAAATGAACTATTATTAATTTATCCTTCTTCAATTTATTAACACCATTTGCCACATTATAAAAATAAAAACCGTTTTGACTCATACACTGAGTGTTCTTTAACTTCCTAGGAAGTACACAGTTATTTAAATTAATCAATTTTCCTATACTTCTGTACTAATGATGCTTTATACCTATAGTTTTAGCTGGTGGAACATGATATTCTAACAAAAATTAACATTTAAATTTACACTTTGGATACAGAAACTTAACAATAAAGTTCTAACCTGTACAAAGTTTTCTTCAGGAGCAGCATGCCTATGTAGTTTCTTGGTAGTGAAGTCCACATAAGAAGATTCTTTAAAATATGTGTGGCACAGCATTCGATGCTCATTATAGAGCTTCATTTGGGAATCAGGCGAAGACCACTGTCCATGAGGGAAACAGAATTTCGCCCATAGTTCGCAGCTGTAAGAAATTAAACTGACTGATGAAAAAGGTCGGTCACAGGTTATTTTGATGTAGCAAATTAAAAATCTGAGTTTAGTGTGTAAAATTGTAGATAAATAATTATGTAAGGGCTACAGTTTGCCAAATTTATGAAGCTACGTACCGGAGATAGTTCTTACTTCCCGGTTTAGGAAACCGATGTAGAGTTATATCTGGATTTTCACTTGAACTGCCACACATGAAGAACTTCCTTTTGTGGTCTTTCATTGGTAACCAGAAAGTACCGAACAACAATGAAATTAGACAAATTAAAATAGCTGAAATAAGCAAACACGAGCCAAACAGGAAGACATTTTTGATTTTTTTTTTTTTTTTTATTTATTCATAACCATGGATACAAGTCCTTCAGTCGTAGTCATTAATATTAATTATTTTTTTATGCTGTGTTGCAATGACACGTTTTAAACTTCCTCAAAATCTTTCCATAATTTACTTCAAATCAATACAAAACAATGTATTTTATTTTTAATACCTATACAATGGGAGTTATGAGTTTTTTAAATCATTATGTCAATAAAAAAAAATATTACTTGAAAGGTGCCCCTATAACTATTGTTACCAACGTTTTTACCAAAGGAGTTAAACTATAGTTTTACCTAGGATTGAGGTAAACGTTGAAATTATAGCAACATTTAAGTTGTACAGATTTTATTTGGATGTTGCCACAAAACATGAAAAATATTTAGTATATTTCTGGCAACATAAAATTGGCCCCAATAGGTATTTCAAATTGGCCCCAATTCGACAGTAGAGAGTCGACCACCCCTGGTCTTCGGATCTGACTCAATAAAGAGCTTCCCTGCTCCCGACAAAACTGTCGGTTTATTTGGTACAGCGCTGCTGTATATTTACAATAGCTGTATAACCCTGCTATTAGCAAGCGGATACACTTTGTAATTGGGTGGCTTGGCCACTATACGAACTGTGACCTTAAAAGGGTCTGTTCGCCTAACTATATTCTTTCTTTGTAATTTGCTTTATCTTTTACCTAGATTGTATGGACTTTAAAAGAGACGTTGACCTCTGAGTTTGTTTCAGTGTTTCTTCTCAGAGTAGTCAGTTAGGAAACACTGGCCTCATCTAGTTTGCAAAATAAACATCATTATTTCATTATTAGTAAACTCAGTACATAAATATCAGATTTTGCTTAAACCAACTTGTTTATCTTAATGGGGACTCCAAACCCTTCATGCTGTACCGCTCGGCACTCCTCCTTCCACCTGACACTCCTACATATATGTCAATGCCGCTGAGACACGTAAGTTTGCGAACAACCTTCTTCAAGTAGGGCTATAATTTTACCGGCCCTTATCGCTTTATCACTCATATCAAAAAGTGGTATTTAATGTAAAAAGAAAGATTAAATTGTTTAATTTGCAGAAAATATCCAAAAAGTATTAAAATATCGTAATCAGTTAAAAATCGTTTCAGCAATTCGCGCCATTACTAAAGCAATTTTAGAATAATCCACAATAATCATTATTTTTCTTTTATTAATTTCAAATTTTAAATTTGGAACGTAAATAATCATGCCAGGATGCTTCAAATAACATGCCAATACATCGTCAAATTAATAAAACCTATTTCTTATTCTTCTTCATTGAAGTAGAGAAAAAAATCTAAAGTGCCCGTTTTTTTGCAAAAGAGTTTATTTAAATATACTCAACGATTTATGTGGAGTTAAATTATTTTACACGTCATTAACTATTAATATATATTTATTGGCCTACTTGTATCATACTATCTCTGGAAATATGAGCCGTATTAAAATGTCGATTAGACAGAAATGTAGAGATTTTTTTTCTGATACAAGTAAGTGCATTTAAAAAATCAATTTTGATATAACTTGAATTGTATCAGTTTTCACCCGAGGGTCAGAATTTACCCCTTTTGCGCAAATACTGATCTCCCTTTGCAGATAGTTGACTTTCTTCTGGAATGGTCGTACAGCAATTAATATGCTGTGGAAGGATGTTCCAGAAGCAACTGAAAATGCAGAAACGAACACAATTACCTAAATGGTTATTATTATATCGTACAGACACGAAAGTCTTATTATGTTAAAGACAAAGTGAATCGTAACATTTTAGGAAATATACTGATAAGTTCAGGGTTAAATCATTTTGACTCTTGATTGAAAGGAAAGCTGATACTACCTACGTGTTTTTCGATAAAATATTTTTATCGGAGAACTAACAAAACTAGCTTGTGCCAGCGGCTTTGCCCGCGTGGGAAGTTTTTCCCGTGTAAATCCCGATCTCGTGGGAATTTCGCAAAATCCTTTCTTAGCGGATGCCTACGTCATAACATCTACCTGCATGCCAAATTTCAGCCCGATCCGTCCAGTGGTTTGGGCTGTGCGTTGATAGATCACTATGTCAGTCAGTCAATCAGTCAGTCAGTCACCTTTGAGTTATATATATTTAGATAACGGCTATACTTTATTAATTTAAATTTACATTTTATTTTGTTCTCGTGTAAGTGGCTTGTTATGTCTTTTTTGAGAATAAATGATTTAAACCTATCTCATCATCATAATCAGCCTTTTAATGTTCCCACTGCTGAGATACGGGTATCCTCTCTGTGAGAGGGAATAGGCTACAATCCACCACGCTGGCTCAGTGTGGGTTGGTAGATGTCACATGTCTTCGAATTTTTGTTCTAGATCATGCCGGTTTCCTCACGATGTTTTCCTTTACCATTTTTGAGAGCTGTGGTGATGAAATAAATGACAAAAAGTAATGCGCCTGGCTGGGTTCGAAACCACGACATACAACTCGTAAGTCGAGGCTGTTACCACAGGGCCATCACTTCTCTCTCTTCTTACATTTAAAAAATTGGCCAAGTGCGAGTCAGACTCGCCCATGAAGGTTTCCGTAATAACTATAATAATATAATGTAATATGTATATTTATTTGACGAATAAAAAAAAACCTTAAAAATTTCTTAAAACTAGCCTATTTACATTTTTATAACTACGCTAAATAACTTTGTTTTTCATAGTGTTTGTATGAATTACAAAGTTATATTTGCGGTTTTAGAAAATTATCTGTATCTGAAAAACTGCTGACCCGATTTTTTTGAAAGTTTACATTAAGATCTACAGACATATTTTTTTTTAGATTTTTCACTCCATTATTATAGAAGTTAGAGGGGGGGGACACACACATTTTACCACTTTGGAATAATTACGTTTGGAGTTCAGAGCTCTTTGAAAAAATGACTCAGTCGCGAGTTCTTTTCGTAAGACTGAGCTCTTTTTTAGGGTTTTACCATTTTATTCTGAAACTATTAAGACTATACATGTAAAACTTAGTAGGTAGATGTATTCTGTGAACCGCTTTCCGATTATTAGAAAACAATTAAAAAATATTTAAAATAAAGGGGGGTTCCCATACATCGAACTAGAACTGAATTTTTTTTCATGACACCGATGCGTGTGTGGTATCTATAGACAGGTCTTTAAAAATGATATGAGGGTTTCTAAAGCCACTTTTTCATAAAGTCAATCGTTTAAAAGATATAAGCTTCCAAAGTGGTAAAATGTGTCCGCCCCTCTAACTTCTATAATAATGGAGTGAAAAATCTTAAAGAAATATATGTCTGTTGACCTTAATGTAGACTTTCAACCAAAATTGGTTTGAACGAAATCGGGTCAGCAGTTTTTGAGATACAGCTAATTTTCTAAAACCGCAAATATAACTTTGTAATTCATACAAACACTATGAAAAACAAAGTTATTTAGCGTAGTTGTAAAAATGTAAATAAGCTAGTTTTAAGAAATTTTTAGATCTTTTTTATTCGTCAAATAAATATACATATTATATCATATTATTATATTTACTACGGAACCCTTTATGGGCGAGTCTGACTCGCACTTGGCCAATTTTTAAAAGGACTTAGTCTTGAGTTCTTTTTGTAAAGAGCGAGCTGTTTTAAAAGACTCCGGTCTCGAGTTCTCTTTGACAAGACTGGAGTCTATTTTAAGAAGACTAAAAACTCAGAGAGGCTTGAGCTTTTACTTATTCTTTTTTGACTTGAGTCTTCAAAAAAAGACTCGAGTCTCAATATTAGGACTATAAAGACTGAGTTCTTTTACAACACTAGTGCTGTGTCACTCTGAACCGAGTAACGAGTAGGTTTCTGTCAACCTCTGCTTTAATATTGGGCCACCAAGATACAGGCTGTGCCAAGTTTGGGGGCCCATTGCTAAGTGTTTTGTGTTCTGTTACTTTGTGCATCGTATTTACTGTATTATCATAACTGGTGTGTGTAAATAAATAAATAAAAACTACTTACAGTAAAAATCAAGTGCGGCCGTTTGGAAGAGCTCCGCGACGCGTTCGCGGGCAGATTCCGTATGCGCTAGGGACACTTCAGTTTGTAGACGTAGAAGCCAGTGCTCCGCTCTCAGCGAAGACAGCTGCTGTAGGCGCTCGAAGGCGGAGCGCCAGCGCTCCAGTGAGGACAGACCCCTGTAATGAAGATATCAAGTGTGTTGTATTGCTACTGTACAATGAGTTGGTAGTCATTTTTGTTAGCACTTGTAGGAGATTTCTGTGTTGTACAAAAAGTATGAAAAATTGGCACAGTGACGTCATTCGTATCCCGTCGATGCTCGGTGTAAGCTAACCCTAAACTTCAAAGTTTACGGTTTTCGTCTTCTTACTGAACAGTATCTTTAGCACCGTAGACACGTCATTATTGCTTATCCCTACTAATTACCTAATACTCAAGTAGGCGAGTATTCATTTGAAACAGCATCGGCAGCGGTCAAGCTTTGTCTTATAGATCTACACGAGATTTAAGGTTTTCGAAGACCAATTAATGCAGTTTTTGTTTTTTAATCAGACGATACCTATTTTTAGTATCAAACATAGTATTTAGCATCAAGAGAGGTTTAGTTTACTGCAAAATCAATGTTTTTTTCAAATAAAAAATTGAAAGGATTACACGCGTAAGCATGCTCTACTCCACTGCACTTAAAAAAAATGCATTCTATAACCCTCTGAAAGCGCGGAAAAGGAGGGAATGCATCATCAGACGGGAAATTAGGAATACTTATGACTGCAAATCTGAATGATATCTATGCAGTCGATTCGGCACACTAGCGACAATATTATTGCACAGTTTAGCTCAATTTTTAACATTCTGCGCAAAGCTTTGAAAAATGAATCCAATGCATACATTTATTAACATGAAAGATGTGCCAACAACTAAGTCTATCTGGTCCATTGCCCAAATTAGTCTATCTTGCACCACTTTATTTCGCTTCGCTCGCGTGAAGTTTTTAAGGGAAAAATGTAGCGTTTGTCATTCGGGAAAAATGTTAAGTACTTTCTATCGATGTAAGAAATTTCAAAATCGGTATATATTTTAATTTACAGAAACATCAGGTTCTAGGTATACTTGTAAGTATAATTATTTAATTTGCATTGAGGTCTTGCAAAGAGCAAATATAAAATGATTAGCAATAATACATGTATTACGTAGCGAGAAACCCTTACCATAAAGCTTGTATGAGGTCAACATGTTCGTCATAGTTGTAAGGATCTTCTGCGATACGCCGCTCCAGTTCCGTCACTTTTCTCTCCAAGATCATATCTTCATCCTGAAATCAAAATGTTTGCACTATTTATCAATAATCTCTAAATAATATGAAACAATCACTTTTTCCTCTGTTTCTTCTTCGCAACCCTTAGCAGACTTTGTTAAAATTTCAATTTATAGAAAAGTGATGAATAAATTAAAACCTGTGCAAGGTTGGACATTCCACTGCCTCAGAAAGCAAGGGCAACTACTTAGTAGAAGTCTGACACTCCTTTGTGCCCCACCCAGTGCTGGAGGAGTCATCAGATTATTAATTTCATTTATAAATGAATTAACTTTATTACTTTCTGAATATTTTAATGAAGCATAATGTTTATTTTGTAAAATATATAGATGCTAAGCTCCTTAAAAATACATATTACAACAAGAAAACAGGACTTACGAAAGTATATATAACTTTCATAATATCTCGTTAGGGATTAATTAAAAGATTAAAAGTAGTTCAATAGAGGGATGATTGTTTTCATTCCAATATACCTTCACACTACCTCTTTACACATCTTCTATACTTATAATAAATCTGTAGAGAGGTCAATTCTGTACATGAAATATATTTCCAAAATAACTATCAGGGGGTGATTAGGGATCGATACTGATGCCAAAAATGCAATCAGTAAAATTTTTGTCTGTCTGTCTGTCTGTCTGTATAACCGTTATAGAAACAAAAACTACTCGACGGATTTTAACGAAACTTGGTACAATTATTTCTCATACTCCTGAGCTGGTTATAGTATACTTTTCATCACGCTACAATCAATAGGAGCAGAGCAGTAAAGGGAAATGTTGGGAAAACGGGAGAAGTTACTCCATTTTTTAAGCTTCCGTCGCGTGTGCAACCTTAATGGTTAAAGCTACACAGAAATCATTTATGACGGAAATGTTCTCCTTAAAATTATATAAAAAATATCCCACGACAGCATTTGTCTATCTTTTATGGTTGACTCACAATAACACGTGTAACTCCCGATAGCTTAGCAGTTCGAACCTTTCTGATTATAATATTTGTCTACTCTTACGTTTATAACACTCTCAGTCACCCCTAATTGAAAAAGTTAACATTATTAACTATTCCATAAAAAAGAATCATATAAATCGGTATAGAAACACCAAAGTTATACATGAAATACCCTAATAATAAGCCAACGCGCGTGAATACTGAATCTTGCTATAAGGATTATTTTTGAGAATTGGTCGCCGCGTCTCGATTGGCCAAGTGCGAGCCAGACTCGCCCATGAAGGGTTCCTAAAAACCTTAAAAATTTCTAGAAACCAGCTTATTTACATTTTTACAACTACGCTAGATAACTTTGTTTTTCATAGTGTTTGTATGAATTACAAAGTTATATTTGCGGTTTTAGAAAATATGCTGTATCTCAAAACTGCTTACCCGATTTCGTTCAAACCACTTTTGGTTGAAAGTTTACAGATCTACAGACATATATATATTTTTTTAGATTTTTCACTCCATTATTATAGAAGTTAGAGGGAGGTGGGGACATTTTACCACTTTGGAAGCTTATATCTTTTAAACGATTGACTTTATGAAAAAGTGGTTTTAGAAACCCTAATATCATTTTTAAAGACCTGTCTATAAGTACTACACACGCATAGGTTTCATGAAAAAAAAAAATATTTTCAGTTTTAGTTCCATGTATGGGGACCCCCTTTTATTTTAAATATTTTTTTAATTTTTTTCTTAAAGTCGGAAAGCGGTTCATAGAATACATCTATCTACTAAGTTTCTCATGTATAGTCTTAGTAGTTTCGGAATAAAATGGCTGTGACATACGGACGGACGGACGGACAGACAGACAGACCGTCAGACATATCGAAACTATAAGGGTTCCGTGTTTTGCCATTCGGCTACGGAACCCTAAAAAGGCGGGGCGTCCGAGCGCGAGCTTCGCGGTTGAAAAGTGACCAGCCTTATGGTGAACGCAGACCTAGCCGCACCGCAGTCTCTACAGTCCCCGCAGTCATCGCTTTTTGTTAATGGCCTCGCACATCTATCCGCGCCGCAGTCGCTGCAGTCGTTCCCGTCATTGTTGCCAGATTTTTGAATGCATTATCTATCCGAAGATTTAAAAAATCTGTATAAAATCTGTATTTGGTATTGGTATTTTGCTCTTTTGTGTAATTTTATCTGTAGGTGCAAGCAAGCAATAAGCAAGTAATTATTTATACGAGAATAAGTAATTTTATCATAAACCGTTGACAGAGATTCTCTGTCTACTTTATAACTCTGGCAACACTGCGCGCCGTGGATGCGAATGACGTCATCCGCGCTGCGTGCGGATGACGTCATCAGCTGCGGCTAGGGGAGTTCGGTCGTTTCAGGGACTGCGGCGACTGCGGCGCGGGTAGGTGTGCGAGGTTGCATAGAACTTCATATAAAGAATTCGAATGCAAAGACTGCGGCGCGTGCGGTGCGGCTAGGTCTGCGTTCACCATTAGTGTGCTGAACTACGAGAGGCCCTACCTAAAAAAAAAGTGCGAGCATCATACAATTTTTGCCTGTTGATCCGAATAGACGTTCAGAGCGTTATAAAGATAGATATAGCGTGATAGAGAGAGATATTAACAAACCGTGCTTATCAGCGCAACTTTTAGTCGTTGATAATTTATTTTTAGATTCCTGTTGTTGTTATTTTATAAAATAGGTATTAGTTATTTTAGTATACCGATAGGTTAAGTTTTGGCTAATTTACGTTCACTTTTTTATATTAGTTTTATTTTCACCCAGTTGCAACAAAATATAATCGAGGCTCAAATTTTAACAGGTTGCGGTGCAGGAGAAACCGTCCTTATTCCCAGAATTCCCATAATACCAAATAATTTTCCATTCGAATTTAAAAGAACGCAATTCCCAGTATCGGTGTGTTATGCAATGACAATTAATAAGGTTCAAGGGCAGACTTTTCGTGTTGCTGGAGTAGATCTCGGTGTCAGTTGTTTCTCGCATGGTCAGTTGTACGTCGCTCTTTCCCGGGTTAGCAGTTCTAGAAATCTTTATGTTCACGTGCCGGACGGGTCAACTTTCAACATAGTTTACCCGGAAGCTTTGCGCTAAAGTATTTTCGTTCTATAGGTACTTAAGCCTCATGTGAACGTGATCTAAAGCCTGCAATACATGTTGGCCGAGCGCACGGTGGGCTGAAAATCGGCTTTCATAGACTTAGGCATTTTATTTTGCAAGTGCGAGTTTTTTTGCCGGATATCACTTCTATTAGTTATAACAATATACAAAAATGACACCAGAATTGATTCTGCACAGAAACGAAGGAATTATAATTTTTTTACGAAAATTTTGTATGGAGCTAGTATGAAAAATCGAAATATCTCTAAAACGGCAGCGATAACCGTAATATCCTTATAGGGGGTTATAGTACTAATTATTTATGATTTTTTGAAATACGTTACATAATGGTTGTAGATGCCTTTTTTTAAAAAAATCGTCAAAATATTTTTATTTATTTTTACATATTTAAACGTTCCTTTTAGTGTTTAAGTTGAAGAATTCAGAGCTTTAACAACTCTTATCATAAAATAGCATCACCCCTATAGACCTGAAGGACTAGACAGAGGTGTGTAGTGTCTTGTTGATCTTGTAAGATTTCCAACAATACCAAATAGTTGAATATCAGTGTCAAAGTGCCCATGCTGTCGCTTCTTTTTGAAAGATAGGGGAATGAAATTGTTAATTGATCATACCCTAAAAGTATGATTACAACATAACCGGACACATAATAATAATAATATCCTTATAGGGGATTATAGTACTAACATTATTTATTTTAACATATGAAACTGTTCAAAACGATCCATGAACTGTGTCAAAGTTAAGAACATCGTTAGGAAGCATGCTTTTTCCCCAAATATTAAGAATATGTGAAAAAAAAAGACTGTATATAAACTTTTTATTGATAGGTAATTTAAATAAAACAGAAGTAACAAAAATAATATCTAATAAATTCAATTATACAAAATACATATTTGAAACTATAATTAATGAAATTATTAACTAAACATATTGGTACAATAAACTAACATAAATCACAAAAGAACATAAAGAAAAATAATTAAATTTTACAAATTTTCTTTACAACTTTCGTTGTCGGACTCCAATTCCGAGTCAGAATCCAGATCGGATATACCTACAAACTCGAACTCAGTTTCCGGAAACTGTATTAGGTCGAGAGTTTCAGCAAAAAAGGTTGTCTTCCTTTTGGCATCTAACTTCGGCCTTTGTGCACTTAGAAAAGGATCCGAAGAAACAACAAGCATATTTAGGATATCTTGATTAGAATCTTGCCTGCTTCTTTTCCGCGAATGATGTTCCCGGAACCTCCTAAAATCTTTGTTTCGAGACTCTGAGGCTTCTTCCGAGAGAGTCCCAATCGGGACAATATCATTTTTTTCGATTATGTCAGCTCCGTGTATTAATAGTTTATGTACGGTTGATGACATGTAGTACCAGTCGTATAATTCCACGTACTTTTCTGCTGTTTTGCGAGCAAAATCTTTAAATTTGATGACATCGATCTTCTCACCAGATGTTATTGCTTGCAAAATAACAGCAAATCTTTTTATCAGGTTTTGATCCAACCCAGTAATAGCTGCAGTTTTATTGGGAAACTCGAAAAACTTCCTTGCGGTATTCCCGTCATTGGTAGTTCCCGAGCCTTGTTTTAAAAGAACGCAATTCCCAGTATCGGTGTGTTATGCAATGACAATTAATAAGGTTCAAGGGCAGACTTTTCGTGTTGCTGGAGTAGATCTCGGTGTCAGTTGTTTCTCGCATGGTCAGTTGTACGTCGCTCTTTCCCGGGTTATCAGTTCTAGAAATCTTTATGTTCACGTGCCGGACGGGTCAACTTTCAACATAGTTTACCCGGAAGCTTTGCGCTAAAGTATTTTCGTTCTATAGGTACTTAAGCCTCATGTGAACGTGATCTAAAGCCTGCAATACATGTTGGCCGAGCGTAGGCCAACGCGAGCGTTGGCAAATAGGTATAAGGCAAGAAGTAATGTCCACACGTTCGACAAGTTCGTCGAACGCCAATGCAGACGACCAATGTAGAAGAGAGTCTGTAGAGCTGCCCACACGTTGGCCGAGCGCAGGCGAGCGCCTTTGATTTGTGACCAAAAACCGACACCGATCCGAAGTGAGGCAAGTGATTACGAGCAACGGCGAGCAGAGACAAGTTGCACCAAATGAGCTCTATACACGTTGGCGCTGGCCTCCACTCGGCCAACTAGGCAAGTGACACCGAGCGATAGCAAGATAAGGCAAATATACCGTCTACGTGTTGGTATTGCCCTTCACTCGACAACGCTCGACCAACATGTATTGCAGGCTTAAACAATATTACCAATACATTAACATAATAACACACAAGGAGTTACACGCTGACGGAGTCGCGGGCACAGCTATTAACAATAATATTGTGCGGTTCCGCATTGCGATATTTTTCAACAGTATTATAGATTGACATATTATATTTCCCTACTAAATTATGAAAGTTAATCTGTCTGTTACATCAAAATCACTGAACCGTGAGGAAGGACATAGGCTATGACGAATGCTTCAAAATCGGGGTTAAATTTAACGTTAGCCCAAAGTAACTATTCCACGCGGACGAAGTCGCGGGCAAAAGCTAGTACCTAAATAATAAGCACTATTCATACAACAGTTTTTAGAATACATAAAATTTTGCTGTAATGTATTTATCTGTATATTGCAACTAGTATTTGCGTGTTGCGCGAGGTGCAAGCACCTCGCGTGCTTGTGAAAAAAAAAAAAGGGGGGGGGTTGCAGAAGTATTTTAACTAAAGCATTGCCCCTCTAAATGAATCTGAAAAATAAAAATGTTCCAAGTCTCTTAATTTCCGAGATCCGCCTACAGGGGGTGAGAAGGGGGGTGGGGGGGGGGGGGCGACTTTGATAAATGGTTTTTACTTTACCGAGCCTCCTCTATACGAATCCGTAAAAAAAAAATACGGGTCTCGTAGTTTCCGAGATACGATACGATAGGGGGGGGGGGGAGAAGGGGGGTGAAAAGGGGAGGTTTGGCACTTTTCCCGTAGGTTTGAGAGTTACTTGTTTACGAATCTGTCAAAATATACCCACCTCCCCATCCACCATCTGGGAGAACAATTATGTCAGTGAATGAGTCAGTGGTAATTTAGCTTTATATAGTATAACTAGTATTTGCGTGTTGCGCGAGGTGCAAGCACCTCGCGTGTTCAATTTAAGAAAAAAAAATGGGGGGGGTGGGTGATGGGGGGGGTGTTGCACAATTATTTCGACTAAAGCATTGCCCCTCTAAATGAATCTGAAAAAAAAAATGTTCCAAGTCTCTTAATTTCCGAGATCCGCCTAAAGGGGTTGAGAAGGGGGGTGGGGGGGGGGGGGCGACTTTGAAAAATGGTTTTTACTTTACCGAGCCTCTTCTATACGAATCCGTAAAAAAAAAGAATACGGGTCTCGTAGTTTTCGAGATACGATAGGGAGGGGGGAGAAGGGGGGTGAAAAAGGGAGGTTTGGCACTTTTCCTGTAGGTTTGAGAGTTACTTCTTTACGAATCTGTCAAAATATACCCACCTCCCCATCCACCATCTGGGAGAACAATTATGTCAATGAGTGAGTGAGTCAGTCAGTCAGTGAGTGGTAATTTAGCTTTATATAGTATAACTAGTATTTGCGTGTTGCGCGAGGTGCAAGCACCTCGCGTGCTTGTGAAAAAAAAAAGTGGGGGGGGGGGTGGGTGATGGGGGGGGTTTAGTATTTGGGTGTTGCGCGAGGTGCAAGCACCACGCGTGCTTGTAAAAAAAAAAGTGGGGGGGGGGTTGCACAATTATTTCGACTAAAGCATTGCCCCTCTAAATGAATCTGAAAAAAAAAATGTTCCAAGTCTCTTAGATTCCGAGATCCGCCTAAAGGGGGGGAGAAGGGGGGCGGGGGGGGGGGACTTTGAAAAATGGTTTTTACTTTACCGAGCCTCCTCTATACGAATCCGTAAAAAAAAAGAATACGGGTCTCGTAGTTTCCGAGATACGATAGGGGGGGGAGAAGAGGGGGGAAAAGGGGAGGTTTGGCACTTTTCCCGTAGGTTTGAGAGTTACTTGTTTACGAATCTGTCAAAATATACCCACCTCCCCATCCACCATCTGGGAGAACAATTATGTCAATGAGTGAGTGAGTGAGTGGTAATCTAGCTTTATATAGTATAATTTAGTTTTATATTATAAAAACTCATTTCTTTATTTTTGACAATAAGTTCTGTTCTGGTAAGTACTATGTAGAGAAAGCTCTGAACAATTTTCTTGTTAAAAAATTTAGTCAGAACCTATACGAAACACTTGTGTGATGGAATCCTGTCGTAATTTTAAGTAGACTTTTATGTTTAACTAGCTGTGGCCCGCGACTTCGTTCGCGTGGGAGGTTTTTCCCGTGTAAATCCCGAACCCGTGGGAAATTCCAAAAATTCTTTCTTGGTGCTCCCCTGTACACCCGAAGGAACATACATATGCCAAATTTCAGCTTCTTGTGCCCAGTAGTTTCAGCTGTGCGTTGTCAGTCAGTCAGTAACGAAAGTGTTTTATAAATATAGTTATATAAATTCTTAAAGCGCTCTCTTGAGCAGCATACAAACACATGTGTATTGAATCCAAAAAAAAAATTTCTATATTCCAAAGGACATTTTACAAACGGTCTTGGGTTTTCCTATTTATTCATGATAGAAATGCTTTTTTTGTTTTATTTCAAGTAGAAACACGTTCTGCAAATCTCGCAGACAGTAATTTCTTTCAAATGTTTTTCTTGTACAGCTGTTTGCTGTAGGTTGATCATAAATTATGTTTATGATAATTTCTGTGATTCTACACAGGGACTAAGATAATATACTCTTTATTGTACACTGTACTGTAACACATAAGGACGTTTTTTTCTCGGTGGGAAAATTATCGAATGACTTCTCCCGCTCTGGGTTAAGGGGAAGAGGGTGTCAGACTTCCACTGACTATTACCCACCCTGTTCCATCAGCTGCCCTTAAGTTCCGGGGCCGCGTTATCTTGTTAGAACATTTCCGCAGCCCCGGCGAACAGATAAGGACGTAGGGGAAGGTGGGGCAGCTTCATACAGTTTTTATATTTCGTCTTATAAAATGCTCTCGGGTATCGATATCTTTATTGTTTCATCAAAAATCAATAGTCTTACTATCTGACTTTATATAAAAAACATGAAATTTGTGTTCGGTTCGGTCGGTATGTTCGGTCGTGTATGGAGTACTGCTCTCATCTCTGGGACGGATCTGCCAAATACCAGCTTGATACACTTGAGTCTATAGAGAAACGGGCCAAAAGGCTCATCGGCAACGAGAAACTGGTCGAAACAAGACTCCAGAGCCTAGAACATCGGTGACTTATTGCAAGCCTGTCAGTCTTCTATCGGTTACATTTCGGGGAGTGTGCGATGGAATTGCACAGTCTTATTCTACCAAGCCCGTTCCATCATCGGACTACAAGACAAACGGCGATACGGCGATGCGCCATCGTTACATGGTGGACATCCCACCCGTACGCACGAAATGTTTTGGGAATACGGTCATTATGGGTACGACTAAGGAGTAGAATTCCCTGCCGGAGTCTGTGTTTCCTGATAGTTATAACCTGGGAGTCTTTAAGTCAAAAGTGAATAGGTTACTTCTAGGCAATCGTGCTTCATCTTCGACCACATCATCGCTTAACATCAGGTGAGATTATGGTCAAACGCAAGCCTATCAAATATAATAAAAAAAATCTTTATTCAAATTAAAGCCTATGTTAAAAAAATATTGTCAGTTTTCCATGAGCTTTATCGATATAATTTCGACCTCACTACTATGTTGTAGGTTTAAAAGATGAATTCGAAGCTTGGCGCTGAGGGCACGCTTTTGCTTTTTTGACGTGGTGGTCAAAAGGTTAAAAGACTGATATAATTATAAATCTTGTTTGATTTGAAACAAACTTTAAAAGTTTCCAGAATTCCGGAACTGGTTCCGGAATTTCGGAATCAGATTTCCAGTATTGGAACTCAGTTCCGGAATTGAGAACCTTGCGATATTGCATGCCTTAGTTCTGACTAAATTTTTTAACAAGAAAATTGTTCAGAGCTTTCTCTACATAGTACTTACCAGAACAGAACTTATTGTCAAAAATAAAGAAATGAGTTTTCATAATATAAAACTAAATTATATTATACTATATAAAGCTAAATTACCACTCACTGACTCACTGACATAATTGTTCTCCCAGATGGTGGATGGGGAGGTGGGTATATTTTGACAGATTCGTAAACAAGTAACTCTGAAACCTACGGGAAAAGTGCCAAACCTCCCCTTTTCCCCCCCCTTCTCCCCCCTCCCTATCGTATCTCGGAAACTACGAGACCCGTATTTTTTTTTTTACGGATTCGTATAGAGGAGGCTCGGTAAAGTAAAAACCATTTTTCAAAGTCCCCCCCCCGCCCCCCTTCTCCCCTCCCTTTAGGCGGATCTCGGAATCTAAGAGACTTGGAACATTTTTTTTTTCAGATTCATTTAGAGGGGCAATGCTTTAGTCGAAATACTTGTGCAACCCCCCCCCCCCCCATCACCCCCCCCCTCTTTTTTTTTTTTTTTTTTTTTTCACAAGCTCGCGAGGTGCTTGCACCTCGCGCAACACGCAAATACTTGATTTAGAGGGGCAATGCTTTAGTTTTTTTCACAAGCACGCGAGGTGCTTGCACCTCGCGCAACACGCAAATACTAGTTATATTATATAAAGCTAGATTACCACTCACTCACTCACTCACTGACTGACTCATTGACATAATTGTTCTCCCAGATGGTGGATGGGGAGGTGGGTATATTTTGACAGATTCGTAAACAAGTAACTCTCAAACCTACGGGAAAAGTGCCAAACCTCCCCTTTTCACCCCCCTTCTCGCCCCTCCTATCGTATCTCGGAAACTACGAGACCCGTATTTTTTGTTTTTTACGGATTCGTATAGAGGAGGCTCGGTAAAGTAAAAACCATTTTTCAAAGTCCCCCCCCCTCCGCCCCCCTTCTCCCCCCCTTTAGGCGGATCTCGGAATCTAAGAGACTTGGAACATTTTTTTTTTCAGATTCATTTAGAGGGGCAATGCTTTAGTCGAAATAATTGTGCAACCCCCCCCCCCCACTTTTTTTTTTCACAAGCACGCGATGTGCTTGCACCTCGCGCAACACCCAAATACTAAACCCCCCCCCATCACCCCCCCCCCCCACTTTTTTTTTCACAAGCACGCGAGGTGCTTGCACCTCGCGCAACACGCAAATACTAGTTATACTATATAAAGCTAAATTACCACTCACTGACTGACTGACTCACTCACTCATTGACATAATTGTTCTCCCAGATGGTGGATGGGGAGGTGGGTATATTTTGACAGATTCGTAAAGAAGTAACTCTCAAACCTACAGGAAAAGTGCCAAACCTCCCTTTTTCACCCCCCTTCTCCCCCCTCCCTATCGTATCTCGAAAACTACGAGACCCGTATTTTTTTCTTTTTACGGATTCGTATAGAGGGGGCTCGGTAAAGTAAAAACGATTTTTCAAAGTCGCCCCCCTTGCCCCCCTTCTTACCCCCTTTAGGCGGATCTAGAAAATTAAGAGACTTGGAACATTTTTTTTTTCAGATTCATTTAGAGGGGCAATGCTTTAGTCAAAATACTCTCAAACCTACGGGAAAAGTGCCAAACCTCCCCTTTTCACCCCCCTTCTCCCCCCATCCCTATCGTATCTCGGAAACTACGAGACCCGTATTTTTTTCTTTTTACGGCTCTGTCAAGTAAAAACCATTTTTCAAAGTCGCCCCCCTTCTCACCCCCTTTAGGCGGATCTCGCAAATTAAGAGACTTGGAGCATTTTTTTTTTCAGATTCATTGAGAGGGGCAATGCTTTAGTCGAAATAATTGTGCACCCCCCCCCCCCGATCTCCGCCCCATCACACCCCCCTTTTTTTTTAAGATAGCACGCGAGGTTCTCGCACCTCGC